>CM029662.1:10775845-12035960 GCA_017311315.1 Dendrocalamus latiflorus
AAACCAAACCCTGTTAGTTGACAATAATCACTTTTAAAATTTGAACAGATTGCTTTTACAGCATTGTACTATATATTTTTTGTACTTTATGCTTAGGCTATTTACTTGGTGCTTATTTGTTGAAGCACAAAATCCAGTCCCAAATGTTTGACAATGAAGGGTAATGGATCATGATATGTGAGACTAAATTTACAAAAGAAAGTAATGGTTGACTCAAGTCCAATATTTACTGTGGAAAAGCTTATATTTCTTTAATATATTTGGCCTTTTCTTATAATTACATTGACATATTTTACAGGGTTCGTCATCCAATGATCAAGTTGGATCCAGTACAGAAAACAATTCCTTTGAAGCATCTGAACCTGAGCTACAGAATTTTAACTATGGTGAAAATGAGGAAGAAGATTACTATTTATATGATGAAGATGAAGTCTGCTATGATGATGAAGATGAAGGATCTAACTATGAATTTGATGACACTGACTTCAATCAACAGCTGGCTGATAAGTTTGATGATTTAGATCTGCCTCCAGGTGTGGAGGCTACTGTACCCTGGTTGCAGAAAGTTGCAACTGATGATGGGCCTGGCGATTTTAAGTCAATGTCAGAAATAGAGGATGAAATTACTAAGAAATATAAGTCTTTTAAGCAGTTTGACACTGTTGAGGATTTCTCTGATCATCATTATGCTAATAAATCTGTTGGGAAGGTAACGTATTACTCATATTGCTTTTATTTTATACCTTTTTTTCCCAATCCGATACTTACTTCTTTCTTTACCATTACTTCAGACAGGAAGAGAGTGGACAAAAAGAATTCAGCATGACTGGAAACTACTAGAGAAGGATTTACCAGGTCAGCTATCTGCAAGAGCAATTGTTAAGAGGTGGTTAAATGCACTCCCTAAAAGTGAAAAGCACAAATTTTGAAGCACATTAAGGATCTGATATGAACCACACACTTCTCCCCAACAGTGTTGCATCAAGATTTGTGCAATTTTTTTTTCTTACAGCATAGAAGTACCTCTCACAATTGTTTCATTGTTGCTATAGATGCTGCATCTGCCTATTCATTGACCATACTCATTCCTCTGGCATTTTTGAAGATTGATTTTATTTTATCTTCTTTTTTTAAGCTCTTGTTAGTATTGTGATGTGTAGCCGTACCGCAAATTCATCTTATGATTATTTTTACCTACACACAGTTTTAGAATACCAGTGGCTCACTGCTGAATCTCCAGGGTTACAACTGCTAAATCTCAAAAATGCATAGTTTTGTATTATGTATAATTGTTGATGAATCTGGACATATATTATTTCATTGGTGTACTCTGGGTATATTTTCAATTCTAGAAATTCATATCCTGACTACGGTTCTGTTGTGCAGGGTCCATATTTGTTCGTGTTTCAGAAAATCGAATGGACCTTCTCAGGGCTGTGATGATTGGGCCTCAGGGAACACCCTACCATGATGGCCTTTTCTTCTTTGATGCTCAATTTCCTGCTAGTTATCCTGCAACTCCTCCAGTACGTGATCAAAATTTTGGTTAATTTGTATGTAATTTATTTTCATATTTTTATTGATGCTTTTGCAGGTTGTATACTATCATTCTGGAGGGCTTCGGCTTAATCCCAATTTATATGCTTGTGGAAAAGTCTGTCTTAGCCTTCTAGGCACCTGGGATGGTCAGGGTTGTGAGAGGTGGAACTCAGCTCACTCAACCATGCTACAGGTGCTAATCTCCATTCAAGCTCTCGTATTGAATGAGAAGCCATACTTCAATGAGCCAGGATATGAAACCTATGCCAATAGTGCTAATGGACAGAGGAGTGCCTTGGACTATAATGATACCACATTTCAGCATTCATGTAGGACGATGTTATACTCACTTCGTAGACCTCCTGAGGTAACATATTGCTAATTCTTAAGCTCTTGCAGTTTCCCAACACGTCCGCGCACATGAACACAATTGCTCTCTCCATTTAATGGCTTAACATACTATTACGTGCGTGATTACTGTAGCACGCAAGTACTATTCACCTACGATTAGTTTTCTTTCTTAGGTATTAGATTGATTTGGTTAGTTTGAAAACTTATCTTCAGTTAGTTTGTTTTAGTTAGGGAACGAGCGGTCACCGAAGGGGAAGAAGTTGTCATGTGCCAAATTACTGCTTACGCACACTGTTCACATGTGTGAACAGCACTGTGTACTGTAGCAACGCGAGGGTACTGTAGCAGAAGCGTATGGTGAGGTTAGATTAGGTAGGATAAAAATAAGAATAGTTAGTTTTCTTATTAGATGAGTTTTCTATCTTATAGGTATATTTATTAGGTTTTCTTAAAGATAGAGATTATTTCTTAGAGGTCAAGTTAGGCTATCCCTATAAAAGGGTTAGCATGTATCTATTATCAATCAAGCAATGAAGCAATGAAGATGAATGAATCTAGTCTCTTTTCTAAATTCTATCATCTCAGTCTAAGTCAAATCTTTCATCCCACCAAGCCGACGCCGCCCGGCGTTTCTCTCAGCGGTGTTTACTCTTATGAGCTAAGGTTCATCACAATTGATATCAGAGGCAACGCCAGGGTTTCTTTTGTCGAATTATCCCTACTAAACCTAATGAAGCAGATGACGATGATGTTGAAGATCGGAGGAATTTGTTGCCTTATCTCGAGGATGAGCTGTTTCACCAGGAGGGGTGTAATGTTACGTGCGCGGTTACTGTAGCACGCACATACTATTCACAGCGATGACTGTAGTACACGTGTACTGTTCACCCGCAATTAGTTTCCTTTCTTAGGGATTAGATTGATTTGGTTAGTTTGAAAGCTTATCTTCGGTTAGTTTGTTTATTTAAGTTAGAGATTATTTCTTAGAGATCAAGGCAAGTTATCCTTAAAAAAGGAATCGTATTGTATCTTCTTGAATCAAGCAAAAACGAATAAACAAGTCCTTAGTCTTCACATGAACACAATTGCTCTCTCCATTTAATGGTTTAACATACTATTACGTGTGCGGTTACTGCAACACGCTCTGTACTGTTCACCTACGATTAGTTTTCTTTCGTAGGTATTAGATTGATTTGGTTAGTTTGGAAACTTATCTTTAGTTAGTTTATTTGTTTAAGTTAGAGAACGAGCTGTCACTGAAGGGGAAGAAGTTGTCACGTACCAAATTACTGTTTACGCGCACTGTTTACATGTGTGAACATGTACCCCGTGTACTGTAGCAACGCAAGGGTACTGTAGCAGAAGCGCATGGTGAGGTCAGATTAGTCAGGATAAAATTAAGAATAGTTAGTTTTCTTATTAGATGAGTTTTCTACTCTTATATATATATATATATATATATATATATATATATATATATATATATATATATATATATATATATATAAATAACAGGGGCACCTAGGTGTCTGGACACCTAGTCTCCCTACCTTTGGATTGCTTTTAGATGTGTGCTAGTGTGATTGAGACTTTCCATCCATGATTAAGACTTTCCTTCCATGATTGATTTAGCATGCCTAATATATTACATACCATACATACCATTGCTCTAGCACGTATCTAAAAGCAATCTAACGGCAGGGAGCCTAGGTGTCTGGGCACCTAGGTGTCCCATTTCATCGTCCTCTATATATATATATATATATACATATATATATAATAGGTTCTCTTAAAGATGGAAATTATTTCTTAAAGGTCAAGTAAGGCTATCCCTATAAAAGGGTTAGTATGTATCTATTATCAACTAAGCGATGAAGCAATGAAGATGAATGAATCTAGTCTCTTTCCTAAATTCTATCATCTCAGTCTAAGTCAAATCTCTCATCCCACCTAGCCGATGCCGCCCGACGTTTCTCTCAACGGTGTTTACTCTGATGAACTAAGGTTCATCACAATTGATATCAGAGCCAACGCCATGGCTTCTGTTGCCAAGTTATCCCCACTAGACAACCTAATGAAGCAGATGATGATGTTGAAGATCGGAAGAATTAGTTGCCTTATGTTATAGCTCGAGGATGAGCTGTTTCATCGGGAGGGGTGTAATGTTACGTGTGCGGTTACTGTAGCACGCGCATACTGTTCACTGCGATGACTGTAGCACACGTGTACTGTTCACCCGCGATTAGTTTCCTTTCTTAGGGATTAGGTTGATTTGGTTAGTTTGAAAGCTTATCTTCGGTTAGTTTGTTTATTTGAGTTAGAGATTATTTCTTAGGGATCAAGGCAAGAAGTTATCCTTAAAAAGGGATGGTATTGTATCTTCTTGAATCAAGCAAAGATGAATAAACAAGTTCTTAGTCTCCCAGTTGTGGTCGTTCCCTTGTCTAACTATTCTAGATCTATTCCTCCCCCAATCAGTGCCATCTTTCGTCTAGCACCGTTCTACCTCAAGTCGTCATCGTCTGGCTTCCCTCTGATGGATGTTTATCCCGTTATGAACTAAGGTTCATCACATTTGATATTAGAGCAGTCAATCCCTTCCCACGACTTCTGCTACCATGGTTCCTGTTGCCGAGTCATTGGCCATGATAAAGGCTAACGCCAATAAGATGGCTAACATCGACTGGAAGATGGCGAACATCTTCAATATGCATACCACGTTGGAGAAGATCGTGAATCAGAAGAAGACGCAACAAGAGGCAGCAACGGTGCTGTTCTCAGCAGCTACGACGTTGCCGCCAGAACATGCCGTGGCAGTTGCGGTTCTGCCGACGCCTGCCGCAACTGTGCCACGCCTTGCTGCGGCAACCATGTTGTTGTCGTGACCTGCTGTGGTACTATCGACGCATGCCGCGACTGTGCCATGTTCTATCACGGTGTTGCCAAAGGTTGCCGTGACCCTGCCACAGCAATCGCATCGTGGAAGCCTACTACAACACTGCCGTAGTTGCTACAACATCTGCCGTGACGATCGCAGATGTCATCAATGTTGTTGCACCTGTATGTGGATGTCACGGTGTTCAAAGTCACCAATAAACGTCATAATATCTTATCAACTTGGGGTCTTCTAGGGTTGCAACTATGGCCGCCACCGCAGCTCAAGGACGAACTGTCATTGAAGGGGGGAGAAGTCACGTGTCAAATTACTGTTCACGCGCACAGTTCACACACGCGAACAGTACCCGCGTACTGTAGCAAATGCACGAGTACTTTAGAAGACGCGCATGGCGGGGTCAGATGAGTTATGATAGATATAAGAATAGTTAGTTTTCTTATTACATGGGTTTACTGCTTTATAGATATATTCTACTTATTAAAGATAGGTTTCCTTAGAGATGTAGATTTTTCTTGGAGGTCAAGTCGGGCTATCCCTATGAAAGGGTTAGCATGTATGTATTATTAATCAAGCAATGAAACAATGAAGATGAATTAATCTAGTCTTTTCCCTCAAATTCTATCATCCTAGTCTATAGTTGAATTTCTCATCCCGCCAAGTCGGTATCGCCCGGCATTCCTCCCAGTGGTGTTTACCCCGATGAACGAAGGTTCATCATAATTGGTATCAGAGCCAACACCATGGCTTTTGTTGCCGAGTTATCCCTACTGGACAACCTAATGAAGATGACGGTGATGTTGAAGATTGGAGGAATTTGTCGCCCTATGTTAAGCTCAAGGACAAGTTGTCTCAGTAGGATGGGTGTAATGTTACGTGCGCGGTTATTGTAGCACGCGCATACTGTTCACCGTGTTCACTGTAGCACACGTGTACTGTTCACCTGCAATTAGTTACCTTTCTTAGGGATTAGATTGATTTAGATAGTTTGGAAGCTTATTTTCGGTTAGTATGTTTCTTTAAATTAGAGTATTTCTTAAGGACCAAGGCAAGTTATCCTTATAAAAGGGGTGGCATTATATCTTTTTTAATCAAGCAAAGGTGAATAAACAAGTCCTTAGTCTCCTAACTGTGGTCGTTCCTTTGACCAACTATTCTAGATCTATTCCTCCCCTAATTGGTGCCCTCTTTCGTCTAGCGCCGTTCTACCCCAAGTCGTTATCGTCCGACCTCTCTCCGATGGATGTTTATCCTGTTATGAATTAAGGTTCATCACATTTGCTATCAAAGTAGTCAATCTCTTTCCACGACTTCTGCTACCATGGTTCCTGTTGCCGAGTCGTTGGCCAAGATAAAGGCTAACGCTAACAAGATGGGTAACATTGACAAGAAGATGGCAGACATCTTCAACATGCATATCACCTTGGAGAAGATCATAAATTAGAATAAGGCGCAACAAGAGGTGGCAGTGGCGCTATTCTCAACAGCTGACATGGCGCCGCCAGAACATGCCATGGCAGCCGCGGTTCTGTCGACGCCTACCGTAACCGTGCCACGCCCTACCACGGCAACCATGTCACTGCCGCGACCTGCTGTGGTACTACCGGCGCACACCGCGACTGTGCCATGTACTAGCATGGTGTTGCCGAAGGCCGTGTGACCCTGCCAAAGCCTGCCGCGACAACCACATCGTAGAAGCACACTGTCGTAGTTGCCACCGCGTCTGCCGTGGCGATCCTAGATGTTATCAATGTTGTTGCACCTATATTTGGACGCTACGGTCTTCAACTTGTGGTTTTCTAGGGCTACAGCCATAGCTGCCACCACAGCTCGAGGACGAGCTATCACCGAAGGGGGGAGAAGATGATTGTTCACACATGTGAACAGTACCGTGTACTGTAGCAGACGAGCATGGCGAGGTCAGATTAGTTAGGATAGAGATAAGAATAGTTAGTTTCCTTATTAGATGAGCTTACTGCCTCATAGATATATTCTATTTATTAGAGATAGGTTTCCTTAGATATGGAGATTATTTCTTGGTGGTCAAGTCGGGTTATCCCTATAAAAAGGTTAGTATTAGTATGTATCTATTATCAATTAAGCAATGAAGATGAATTAATCTAGTCTCTTTCCTAAATTTTGTCATCCTAGTCTATAGTCAAATCTCTCATTCCACTAAGTCGACGCTATCCAGTTTTCCTTCCGATGGTGTTTACCTTGATGAACTAAGATTTATCACAATTGGTATCACAACCAACACTATGGCTTCTGTTGTCGAGTTATCCCTATCGGACAACCTAATGAAGCAGATGACAATGATGTTGAAGATCGAAGGAATTTGTCGTCCTATGTTATAGCTCGAGGATGAGCGCCCTATGTTATAGCTCGAGGATGAGCTATTTCACCGCGATGGGTGTAATGTTACGTGCATGGTTATTGTAGCACGCATACTGTTCATCACAGTTACTGTAGAACATGTGTACTGTTCACCCGTACTTAGTTTCCTTTCTTAGAGATTAGATTGATTTGGTTAGTTTGGAAACTTATCTTCAGTTATTTTGTTCCTTTAAGTTAGAGATTATTTCTTAGAGGTAAAGTCAAGTTATCCCTATGAAAAGGATGTCATTGTATTTTCTTGAATCACACAAAGATGAATAAACAAGTTCTTAGTCCCTAAAGTCCAGATGTGGTTGTTCCCTTGCTAGATCTATTTCTCCCCTAATCAGTGCCCTCTTTCGTGTAACGTTGTTCTACCTCAAGTCGTCGTCTTCCGACCTCTCTCTAACGGATGTTTATCCTGTTATGAACTAAGGTTCATCGTACATACCACTGGAAGATTTGTCCAAAATAGAACTTGCTTAATCATATGTGATTTTGTTAGAAGGAAATAGGGCGGAGGAAACGTCATCAATTGTGGACAACCTTAAACATATCTGAACCGATAGATTCGTATGTGGTTAGTTTCTGTCGTATAGTAGGGTGGGAGATAGCAGTATGGGCGCTAGCTCTCAGTGTAAAACATCTTAATTTTTGGTATTAGGGTAATCACCATGTTTAGCTGGTGTTATAGCGTAGAGCACTGAGAACCGTATTTCTATCGTAGTGGTAGAGCGCTCTAGTAGCACCCCCCAGATCCTGGGTTCGACTCAGGCTGGGGGCAAAAAAATCCCCTCGCTTGCCCCCATAAGCCAAAGCACAGGTCCTAAGGCTCGCCCAGTCGCTGGTCGTTAGGGTCAGGGCCCAGGTCGTCTGGGCCGAGCGTTGGCTCCCCTAGGCGCTCTCACATGGGCTGATGCCGCTGTGTCAGGGTGGGGGCAAGTGTTCGGAGATTTTCTCGATCTGTGAGAGGATCCTTCTTAAGCTAATGCCGGGGGGTGTCTTGTACCCCTGCAGGTCGAGTTTTTTTTTTATATACAAAATAACCTAATAACCTTTGTTGTCGGTTATTGCTTGTTTCAGCATTTCGAAGACCTAGTCGCCGGCCACTTCCGTGATCACGGCCGTGCCATTCTGGCTGCATGCAAATACTACATGGAGGGTCATAAGGTTGGGTCCGCAGTCCCTGACGAGGACGATGAAAGCAAGGAACAGGAAAGCTCTGACGCCGAAGGATCCAGCAGCAGCAGTGCAGCGAAGCCACAGCTGCGCGCAGGTCGCACTGCATCCTTCAAGACCAACATGGAGGTTCTATTCGAGGAGCTCTTGATGGAATTTAATGTAAAGGGTGCTGACACCAAGAGGTTCCGTGCTGAGAAATTGAAGAAGAGCCAGCCTGCTGCTGCCTGAAAGTGTCCAACTGCAGCTACAACAGCAGATTTACTCTAATTCTGAGGTTCCATAATGAAGTGAAAACCATAGAAGGATGTTGGTTTTGCTTGCCTAACTATAGAAATGCTATCTAGATAGCTCTTTTTTTTCACCTTTTTACCGTACAGGTCTGGTGGACTTGAACTAAAAAATGGATGGTGTTAGATGCTAACTGAAGTATCCACCCCTTATCGTGGTGTGATCTTAAATTGACATCTACATAAGTGGCGTGCTGGCTAGTTCCATATACACAGTAGTTTTGCTCATGAGGGTTGTAGCTAGCGTACATTGGTTTGGTTTTCTCCTTGCTTTGAACATCCTTTCATAAGTTAATCTGCTAAGCATATCTCTACTATTATATAAAGAGAAGTTGGTGGTTGTTGGTGCATTCTTCCTCTTTTCTCAGTCGTCCGATCTAAATACAGGAATCTTGACCATTTATATCCTCTCTCGCTAAGTGTCCCTCCTCTCTATTTTCACCTTCGGTTATTCTATTCTCAATTCTCTACAGATCTCTCTTCCACGCTCTCTCCCTCGCAGACCTGCCACCTCATCTCCTCTCTACCTCCTCGTCGCCCATCGGGTGTCTCCCCACCGCCATCACCCACATCTCTCTCCCTCCTCACTGGCCACTGGGCCTGTCCCCATCGCCGCCGCCTCATCTTCCATCGCCCCTCCAACCAAAATTTTTCGCTACACGAACAGTGCAGCAAAGAGATTCGGCGGCACGATGCTCGGTGACAGCGGCCGGTGGATTGGAGAGAAGGGCACTCGGTGATGGCGACCAGTGGACTCGAGAGGCATGCTCGGCAATAGCAGCCGGTGGATCTAGAAGGCAGCGATCGATGGCGGCCGGTAGATCCGAGAGACGGGCGCTCGTAGATGGCGGCCATTAGATCTGATGGCCGCCCTTGCTCCCTCCTCGCCCCACCCCCACGGCGCCGCGTCACCACGGTTCTCCTCCCCTTGCTGCACTTGCCCCTACTACTGCCGTTGCTTGGTGCCGTGCGGTGGCAGCGGCTTCCACTTCCTACGCCCGTCCACGTGGCTCTCCCCCTGTCGCCGTCGCCCAGCGGTCACTCGCCCGGTGAGCCTTTCTACCTCCTCCTGTTCTTCGCTCAGAGCCCATCGCACTGTCTGGCGATTTTGGTCTCTCAAGCTGGTCGTCGCTTTGCTTGGAGAGACCAGCGGATTTTTTTCCTCTCTCGATCAGCTAGCTACTCGGTGCATATGCCTTGCAACTTTGCTGCGACAGTGCTGATGATTCCTTTGTGCTCTATGTGTGTTTGCAAGGTGAGGTTTTTGTTAATCTTGATGATTTGTAAGTGGTCGAAGCTACACTCGAAGGCATGGTTGAAGTAGTCCTTGAAGCCATGGTCGAAGCTACACTCGAAGGCGTGGTCGAAGCAGTCCCTGAAGCCATGGTCGTAGCAGCAGTCGAAGCTACAATAGTCGTAGTCAAACACTCCGAGTAACTGAGAAGCCGTGGTGGAAGCATCGAGATGATGAGCTGTGATCGAAACTTTGTTGGTTAGATGCGCTGTGGTCGAAGCTTCAAGTTGATGCGTCGTGGTCGTTACGACCAGTTTGTGTGTGTACTCATTACGACTAGTGTGTGTTAAGTCATTACGACTGGTGTGTGTTGTCGAAGCGACTGTAGTTTGTGTGTAGTCGTTACAACAAGTAGTCGTGGTCGTAGAAGTCATGGTCATAGTAGTAGCGCCCGTGGCCATAGTCATAGTTCCA
This sequence comes from Dendrocalamus latiflorus, assembly GCA_017311315.1. NCBI lineage: Eukaryota > Viridiplantae > Streptophyta > Magnoliopsida > Poales > Poaceae > Dendrocalamus > Dendrocalamus latiflorus. The sequence continues at coordinate 10,786,182 of CM029662.1, forward strand.
TCAAAGTCCTTTCATTATCACTCCATGATGTAGTGTACATAAGTAGTATCTGACTCTTACAAGTGAGAATATGTAAGAGTCAGTAAGTATATGTGTGTCTTGTATAATTATGTGTGTATCTATGTATCCAAAATAAAGACTCGATCTTACGAGTCAGAGTATGTAAGTCTATAAGCATATGTGTGTATAATTATATATGTATCCTAAATAAAGACTCGATCTTATGAGCCAAAGTGTGTAAGATTCTGTAAGCATATGTGTGTAAGAGTCAGTATAGGTGTCCCTTGATACGTGTCCATGGTCGTAGTGGTCATGGTTGTAGTCGTAGCACACGTGGCTATGGTCGTAGCGGTTATGGTCATAGTCGTAGTGCCCGTGGCTGTGGTCATAACGGTTATGGTCAATGGCTCTCGACCAACGATCACGCGCGATGGTCGACGGCTCCTGATCTACGATCACACGCGATGGTCGATGTCTTCCGACTTACGACCATGAGGTGTGGTCGATGTCTTCTGACTTACAACTATGAGGTCTTCGATGTCTTTTGACTTACAACCACGAGCCCTGGTCAAAGGCTTCCGATTTCGGACCATGATCGATGGTCGACTGCTACCAACATACGACCACAAGCGATGGTCGACTGCTCCGCTCCCAATCTACGATCACGCGTGATGGTTGACAGCTTCTGACTTACAACCATGAGGTGTGGTCGATGTCTGCTAACGTATGACCACAAGGTGTCCTCGATGGCTTTTGATGTATGACAACGAGGTGTGGTCGATGCCTCCCGACCTACAACCCCAGGTGTAGTCGAGGTCTTCTGAGTTATGACGATGATCGATGGTCGACCGTTGCCTACTTACGACCACCAGGGATGGTCACCCGCTCCCGACCTACGATCACGCGCGATAGTGACGGCTTCCGACTTACGACCACGAGGTGTTGTCGATGTCTTTCGACTTACTACCACGAGCGATGGTCGATGTATTCCGACTTACAGCACAAGGTGTGGTCAAGGGCTTCCGACTTACGATCACGAGTGATGGTCGATGTATTATGACTTACGACCACAAGTGATGGTCGATGTATTTCGACATACGATTACGAGGTGTCCTTGATGGCTTCCGACTTATGACCATGAGGTGTGCTCAAGGGCTTCTGACGTACAACCACGAGGTGTCCTCGATGGCTTCTAACATACGAGGACGAGGTGTGCTCAAGGCTCCCGACCTATGACCACGAGATGTGGTCGATGTCTGCGAACGTACGACTACAATCGATGGTCAACCGCTAAATACTTACGATGACTAGCGATGGTTGCTCGCTCCCAACCTACGATCACACGCAATGGTCGACACCTTCCGACATACAACCATGAGGTGTGATTGACAGCTTCCGCCTTACGACCACGAGGTATGATTGACGGCTTCTGATTTATGACCATGAGGTGTGGTCGATGTCTTCCGACTTACGACAATGAGCGATGGTTGATGTATTCCGACTAACAACCACGAGGTGTGGTCGAGGGCTTCCAACTTACGATCATAAGCTATGGTCGATGTATTCTGACGTACGACCACAAGGTGTGATTGATGGCTTCCGACATACGACCACTAGGTGTCGTCAATGTCTTCCAACTTCTTTCCAGGAAGTGTCCTCCATGTCTTCCGACTTACAACCACGAGGTGTGGTTGAGGTCTTCCGACCACGAGCCTTGGTCGAAAGCTCTCGATTTAGGACCACGATCGATAGTCGACCACTACCAACATACGACCACCAGGGATGGTTGACTGCTCCCGACCTACGATTACAGGTGATGGTCGACGGCTTCCGACTTACGACCACGAGGTATGATCAACAACTTCCGATTAATGACCACGAGGTATGATCGATGGCTTTCGACTTACGACCACGAGGTGTTGTTGATGCCTTCCAACTTATGACCACAAGCACTGGTCGAGGTGTTTCGACTTATGACCACGAGGTGTCCTCGATAGCTTTTGACTTACGATCACGAGGTGTGGTCGAGGTCTTCCGACATACGACCATGAGCCCTGGTCGAAAGCTCCCGATTTAAGACCACATCGATGGTCGACAGCTGAATACTTACGATGACTAGAGATGGTCGCCCGCTCCCGACCTACAATCACGCGCGATAGTCGACGGCTTCCGACTTACAACCATTTTTGCACATAGTTGTCATTTGTTATTCTCCAAAATGGTTTGACAGTTATTTATGAATTAAGTATACTACAGAAAAATATTGTTTACTACCATTTTTGTACATAGTTGTCGTATGTGATGCTGGCTCTATCATGCTTCACTAATGTAATGCTTGTAGATATATGTGATGCTTGTGTGTGTATGTATGTATCACCATCTTTTAATTGGTTGATTTGCTATATGTGTTAAAGAGAAATATTGTTATTTATGTAAGTTTAGTGTTCCGTTGTATGTTCTAATTTGATTTATTTACGAGTGTGAATATGTATACTTTCCTTAATACATGATGGCGTAAGATAAAATTGATGTTCAATGTTCAGTTTGTGATCACATTTGATAGTATGTATGACATGTGTGAGTTTGCCGACAAAGATGACTACCTAGCAATTGTATCTGTAAGAATTTTGCTTCAGCTATTGACTTTTCTAAGCATTTCATTTGAGCTTCTACGACGAGTTATTCTGTGCATTTCAAAATTCACATTGTGAATCAACTAGCTTATGTCCTCACGTTCATATTCCACTGCTGTCAATTCCAAAGCTATAATCCTATGAACCATTTGATAACTGGAAAAGCAAGTTTGACATAAGCTCAGAGTAAAATTCTCATCAATCAAGGAAATTTGGTGCATTAGCCAAACATGCTAAAAGCAGTATGACTGAAACTCATTTTACTTTCCCTTGCGATACCAATGATTAGATTATGGTTATCAAAGATGTGATATCTGTGTGGTATTTATTTTTCGTTGCAATGAACAGGCATGTAACTAGTATATTGTCAAGCTAGACTTGCCACTGCCTAGATGATGACGGCCATTTTTTAGAACAGTTGATTAGCTACATGGTGGCTCGAGTCACATATACATGCATTTTGGACATAGATATAGTTGCTAAAACATAACTATGATTATTAATTTATATTATAACATATTTATAAAATCTAATAAAATTATAATATTATGAAAGTATTTTTTGAGATAAATACATACATATAATTTTTATGTATCCAAGTTAAATATTTTAAAAGATATCGTCAGTTAAAAGTTTTGAAAGATTGACCGCATGCATTTCAAAAGCACTATCTATCAATCTGTGCACTTGGGCTTATATTATTCGATGGACTCACATTTTGAAATAACGTTTCCCAGCAAAATGGGTTATATTAGGGAACGGATGGAGTAGTACGTAGATATACAAATAGACTCCATTAATTAAAGGTGCAAAAGGACATAGGATTAAGATGTACAACATAGTATATGCGGATGTTTTTTTATTAATGGGATCGGATGAGACCTTTGGCATATTTCCTATTATTCCTCTCGTTTAAATGTATCCAACTGCTGTGTTATGCTATGTTAATTACAGAACTCGGATGAGAACTTGGGCTTCTCTCTTCCTTTTTTTCGTCCCGTTGTATGGCATAGTACATGTAATCCAAGCCTTAGGTTACACAATTCACAGATATTAGACGGTGAAGGTCGTTCTTTTTTTCTGAATAATGTGGAAATTTTTAATTTTTTCTAAGATTAATATGATAATTTTTAGCCTTTTCCCACCTACGATTAACGTAGATATAACGAAAGAAAGAATGCCTAACTAGTAGATGATACACCAATGTATATAACCTGAACTATTTCAGGCGAAACATCGATGGAGCGTAGTCGTTGCGTATGTGTAGCTTTTCCAGTCTAGGGTAGGTTGTAATCTATTTGGACAATTGGACCTGATGGATGACTCTTCTTGACGCTAGCAGACGAGACATTTGCATCTCCAACATCAATATTCACGACGTCTCGGTCAGTTAGTCCTTTTTGGTTATGTCAGTTAACAGTACTTTATTCCACAGAACGGTGATTCCCTTCGGACGGGAATCAAGTTATCACTGTTTTACTGTAGGATTAACAATTTGTACAATGCCACACGCTCGAAAGTACAAACTTAAATCCAATGTGTTGCGGCTTAAGTATGTTACACTAGTAATGTTATTACTAGTAGGCATGCACGTGAAATTCACGTCACTGTAAAAATACAAAATGGAATAGGAGATACATTTTCTTAATGATTAGTAACTAGCTGAATGCCCATGCGTTGCTATAGATTTTAAAATTTTATCATACTACATGCTCTAAAACTAACGAGTGGTAAATTTTTTAGAACATGCATACAATTTTGTAGATACGACCACTAGCTACGATCATAGCTTCGACCACTGTAGATACGACCACTAGCTTCGACCACTCGCTATGATCTCTGTCTTTGACCACTAGCTACGACCGCTGGCTACGATCGCTGGCTACGACCACCGGCTTCTACCACAGGCTATAACCACTGGCTTCGACAACTGGCTACAAATACTGTCTTTGACTGCGCCTTGTTGACCACTTCACCGACCAAGGCTTGTTGACCACAATACCTCGACTGCATCTCCGACCACATAGGTCTTTCAGAACCGACTGTCGACTGTAGCTATGACCATCGACTACTGTAGCTACGACCATCGACCAATGTAGATACAACCATTGACCATCGACCACTGTAGTTATGACTATCGACCACTGTAGCCACGACCATCGACCACAGCATAATTTGACTAATGACTGTGACAGTACTCCTCCGATTACCGACTGAGTCACTGTGGCTTCGACCATTCCTTTGACCATGGCTTCGACCATGACTTCAACCATGGCATCGACCACAGCTTGTCGACCACGCCTTCGACTGGTCTGAAGTCTCCGACCGCTCTCCGACTCTGGGTCTTCAACTCCTACACATACTCGGACACACAGACTATGCAGTACTCGAACACACCAAGTACTCGACTATGACCACACAGTACTCAAACACACTGAGTACTCGACTACGACCACGCAATACTCGAATACACCGAGTACTCGACTACGACCACTCTCAACAACAAGATTATATTGAACACTATCGAGCAATTGACAGGCATCCCGTCACATGGCTACGACCACTGCCTTTGACCACTAGCTACGACCACCGTCTTCGATGGCATCTTATCAATTACTTCACCAACCAAGGCTTGTCGACCACAGCACTTCAACTGCATCTCCGGCCACATAGGTCTTCCAGCACCGACCATCGACTGTAGCTATGTCCATCGACCATCGACCACAGTAACTACGACCATCGACCACGGTAGCTACGACCATCGAACATCGACCACAGTAGCTATGACCATCGACTACTGTAACTACAACCATCGACCATTGTAACTCCGACCATCGACCACTGTAGTGGCTACAACCAGTTTGTGTGTAAGGAATCCAATCGGCCCGATGAGGAGATGTAGCATAGTAGAAGGAGAAGGAGAGGTGCAAGATTAGGAGAAGGAGAAGTAGTTCAAAGAATACATGAACAAAAACATAAGAACATTAGAGTTTATTTTGCCTAACCTGAATCGACCAGAGGAGGAGGCGTAGAAGGGTAGTAGAATGAGAAGTGCAAGATTAGGAGAAGGAGCAGTAGTTGAAAATGAGTAGTAGCTGTACCTCTTTTATCTTTGACAGAGCAACCGTTTTGCGAATATGTTCTTTCCCATGATTGTTCTTGCAACCGCACTGTAACCTAGGCCCAGTCTGCAACAACAGTAGCAGGCCCCTGCATCTTCGCACCAGCCTCACTTCCAAGTCAACTAGCTTACAGATGACCATTGCAGAGGTCCTAGATGCTGACGGTGGCTCCATTGTCGGGGCAGCACTCGCGACGACCCACTCAAAGTGGAAGTGTCAAGGGGAGGGCAGTCCATGTTGAGCAACTCATGGATGACCACCGTACAGATCTTGGACATCGTCTGCAACTGCATCACTGAGGTAGCGCGCGATGGTGCATCTCTGGAGGTAGCACACGGGGGTAGGATAGGGCCGCGGAGGCAGCTACGATAGAAAGAAGAGGGGATGAGAGGGTGGGGGTGGGGGCGAGGGAACGGGAGGCTTGGTGGAAAGCGATTGCATGGATGCATGCGGTCTCGGCAGTGGAAGGTGATATGATGAACGGTGGTGACACAGCTATCGGATGTAGGCGGCGGTCGAGAAAAGGGCCAAATTGGTTGGGGCCTGACGGGGAGGGGAGGGAAGCTAAGATGGAGGAGAGGGGAAGAGGTGGCACATCGGCGAATGTAGAGGGAGGAGCATCGGCGGCGAATGTTGTTGGGATTTCTCTATGGGGGCACGGGAGATTTGTCGGTGGTGAATTGTCACCGAGCACCCAATAGGGAGGGCATGGAAACATCAGTTGGCGAGGAGGGCAAGAAGTGGCGCATCCGCGGATGCGGAGGGAGGAGCGTCGGCGGTGCCCGATGGGAAGGGGAGGGAATCTGAGATGGCGAGGAGGGAAAGCGGTGGCCCATCTGCGGATGTGGAGGGAGGAGCGGCGGTAGCGGGTTGTCACCAAGTGGAGGCGGCGATTATTCGGGGAGGAATCAATAGGTTTAGGGAGGAATCTAAAGGAATCGAGTGGCATGCCCAAACTAAACACCGAGTACATTTGGCTTTGACCACGACATCGAACGTTATCAACCAGGCATTGGAAGATGGTCGTGGTCGAAAGCCATCCTGGTCAAAACTCATCGGAAGATGCCTCTGGTCGAAAAGCCGTCGACCATCACTCATAGTCGTAAGTCAGGAGTGGTCGACCATCACTGGTGGTCGTAAGTTGGCAGCTGTCGACCATCGATCGTGATCATAAATCGAGAGCCTTTGACCATGGCTTGTGGTTGTAAGTTAGAAGCCAACGACCATCGTTCGAGATCATAAGTCGGAAGCCATCAACTATCGCTCGTGGTCGTAAGTTAGAAGCCATCCACCATCACTCTTGGTCGTAAGTTGGAAGACCTCGACCATCGCTTGTGGTCGTAAGTCAGAAACCATCGATCCAACTCATCGTTGTGGTCGTAAGTCAGAAGCCCTCCACCATCACGCGTGGTCATAAGTCAGAAGCCGTTGACCATCGCTCGGGGTCGTAAATGGAAAGCCGACAACCATCGCTCGGGGTCATAAGTCAGAAGCCATCAACCATCGCTCACAGTCGTCAATTGGAAGCCATCTACCATCGCTCATGGTCGTAAGTTGGAAAACCACGACCATCGCGTGTGTTCATAAGTTCGAAGCCATCGACCATCGCTCAGGGTCGTACATCAGAAGCCATGAGCATTCGCTCGTGGTTGTACGTCGGAAGCCATTGACCATCGCTCGTGGTCGTAAATCGGAAGCCATCAACCATCGTGCATGGTCGTAAGTCAGAAGTACTGTCAATGCTCGTGGTCGGATCCAATGGCTGCCGTTTACGAGCGCCCATCTCTCGGATCCACCGACCACCATCGATTGCTGCCTTCTAGATCCATCGGCTGCTTTTGCTGAGCATGCCTCTCGGATCCACTGGCCGACATCGTCGAGTGCCCTTCTCTTGGATCCACCTGCCGTTGTCGCCGAGCGTCGTGCTGCCTCATGGTTCCCACCAGTTTGATCGCCGTCTTGACTGGAATCGCTTCGCCGCACTGTTCGTGTAGCGAAAAATCTTGGTTGGAGGGGCGATGGGAGATGGGGCGGCGATGGTGGGGAGATGCCCGATGGCTAGTGAGGAGGGAGAGGGGAGATGGGGTGGTGGCGATGGAGAGATGCCCGATGGGCGGCAAGGAGGGGAGGGGAGATGAGGTGATGGGTTAGTGGGCTACGACCATCTGAGAGGGAGAGAGAAACCATGGGCAAGAGATCTAGATAAAATGAGAGAACAGAATAACTAAAGGTGGAAGTGGAGAGGAGGGACAGTTAACGAGAGAGAGGGGGATATAGATGGCCAAGATTTCAGTGTTTAGATCGGACAACTGAGAAGAAAGAAGGAATAATGCACTAACGATCACCAACTCACAATTTTAAAGAGTAGAGATAAAACAAATCATGCGTTAAGCATCCAAATAGACTGCACCACCAATAGCTCAGCTAATCAACTTATTTAGAGTGAGAAGTAAAGTGCAGTTTTTCGTTGGAGCATTCCTATTAGTACCTCAATTTTAGTTGCAGTACGTGGCACTGGATGCAGGTGTTTTCGGTGCAAGGAGAAGGCCACAAAGGAAGCAAAGTAAGGCTTGGACGAAGCTTTCAATAAACATTATTAAGGTGAACACTGATGCAGCTTTCTCTTTGAGGCTGCCTACAAAATAAGGAGGATGAGGATTTGTGGCCAGGGCGAGGTGCTTGAGGCGGGAGAGGGGTACGTTGAGACTCCTGATGCAACCCATGCAGACGCGGAAACATCTACAGGCGAGCGACCTGGACATGGGAAACGGGCGGAGACAAGGGGGCCTGGCCCCCTCATGATTTTTAAGTGCTTTCATTAGCACGCATGAGCACTGGAACTTTATTTGGATTAAGCTATACCGATTCAATTACGTCATTAAGTAATAATTAAGGTGAAGCTACAAAGCCTAAGAGATAATTTGTGACACGTGAAACCATCTAACGTAGCATCTAGATTCTATTTTCTTCCAAAATTTTAAGCTAGTGCTGAGTCCAATTTGTATTGTACAAGTGTATGATATTTATCTCTATATGTTTTAGAGTTTTATCGAGCACTTCTTCCTTGCATCTTGTTTCTATCGTACGTTTCGTGGCTCGGTGAAACATGCATATGTGCCAAACTACACTAAAGTTATCATCCATGATGATCATTATCTGTGTTCTATCGCTTTTTTATATAAAAATTCTCAAAAAATTCTATTTTTGTAAGTAGTCTAAATAGGACAATAACAAATTCATGTCTCCCCTTGAGCTCGTGGCCTCCCTATGGCCCAATCCGGACTCCGCCACAGATGGGAAATGTTATCTTTCACTGACGGGTTACGCTTATGATTTTGCATCCGTCGGAGTCCTGGTCAGAGAAGCAAACAGTGCCCTGATTCTAGGTTTTCAGTCTTATTGGGTGGAGTTTCGCCCGCTTTATTGTAATTTCGTAGCTCATGCTTTAGCTACAAAGGGAGCGTTCAGGAATCGTTCTGATCGTCATGTTTGGATCGGCTGTTTTCCGGATTAGGTAACAAGTGCGTTGGCCGGCGGTTTGGCCATGCACACCGGTTAATGGAATCGTAGATATTCCATCTCAAAATAATAATAACAATAATAAAGTGAGAAATGTACATGCTTCAGTGGTCCACTTTTTGAGAAACTGTACCCATTTATCCTACCATAGCTAGAAGCACTAATCGACGATAACTTGCAGAGGGAATGTTTCATCAAATCATTATTAGCACTTACACCTAAAATCCTGCACCCCCAAAGCTGTCTAGTTGGTTTCCTCAATTGTCTCATAATTATTTTACCCATCAACATACATTTTTCTTTTTCTAAACAAGCATGCACAAAAGTAGGTCAGAAAAAAAAGATCAATTGAGCCTGGCTGATCAGTGATCACAATGCTGTACATTTGTTAGATCTCCAAATGACCTTGGCTCCCATATATAACATATTTCTAACACTTCGATTAGCTAAGTTTCCCTTCTCGGATGCTTGATGAGCCATGAGTGGGCAAAATATCATTCAACCATCATTGGGAATGTAGTATTACCAGATAGAGATGGAAAAACCGAGAATCACCCAAAAAAAACTTATCCAATACTTGTACTGTTGCTTATTACAAAACATTCCGTCAGCGTTGCCAGAAAATAACAATGGCAAAAATTAATGCATTCGAGGAATTTATTTTGATTAGGTACCATCCATCGAGAGATGCAAGAACAATCAGTATAGATGATGGGCAAATGAAGAAGGATCAACCCTTAAAATGAGATAATTTATACTTATGATCCCAACTATTTGATCGACTTGATAGTTAACCAGTACTGTACGATGCTAACAATGCTAGTTTCCCTAAGAAAGCTAGTTTCTAATGTAGCTTTCCATGATTGAATGGCAAACATCTCCTATTAGTTTAGAGCATTGGTTGGAGGCAGCCTCGACCACTAGAGGCAGCGCAAGGATAATTGTGTGGAGGTTGATGTCTGCAGTGTTCGAAGTTAGCCTCCAAAGCTCTCTCTCTCTTCTTAGGTCTCATTTGGAATAAAGGTAAAAACATAGTAGTTTCAGAGGATCAGAACCCTACGAAAAAATTTCCTCCCAATGCCTTTGGAACAAAGCATTGGACCTCATGAGTTCCTTTGAAACTCATATGAAATAGGCTATTCCATAGGGATTTTGAAGGGGAATTTCAAAGAGGTCATACCTCATGTACTTTTCTTTCCTTTTGTGTCATGCAATCCTGTGGTTTTCATGTTTTCCATCCGAACACCTCTTTTGAAGTTTTCATGCGCTTTTCATTTTTGTAGCATTTGAGAGACCATGACATGAGATTTCAGCGTTTTTTTATTACTGTGTTTTTAGTTTGGTGCGTTCGAAAAGGGGCTTAGAGGTAAAAAAAAAAGTCCATAGTGGATGCTCTAGAATCCGATTTTCCTGGGTTGGGTTGTTTGTGCCATTCGATTGAGCTGAAATAAATCGATTTATGATTAAAATTATATTATATAACTAAATTTAAAAAAAATAAAAATAAAAAAATAAGTTAACTCATTATGAATAATATAAACAAATAAAAAAGAATCAAGTTCAAAAAACTAAAAAAAACGAAATTTAAATGTAATAAAAATTAAACTAAAAACAGAAACTCAAACCGAGAACAAAAGCCTCGGCCCGCGGTACGGCTTGCTGCTGTCAACTCTAGAGATTCCCACAGACGCGTGTGACAGCACAGATGCCGCACGACATGCTCCGGCGCGCGGCCTGGCCCCGTTGACTTCCTCGACGGCGGGCGACGACCGCGGCGACACTGCTCCGACGCCATCCGGAGGCCCGCCCCGCCTCAGCCGGCCGGGACAGCTTCCGCACCTCGGCGACGCCGGCGCGCGGGGCTACGCGCGCATGGCGCGGCGGATCCCACCCTCGAGGCCCGACGGGTACTCCACCTCCGACGGTGAGGCCGACGCGTGCTTAGACAAGGAGGACCTGCAGCCGGGCGGCGGCGCGGAAGGCGAGGAGGGCGCCACGGAGTGGGAGGGGTACATGCTGGACTTCGGCTCCGGCGTCGACGAGGAGGAGGAGGAGGAAGAGAAGTAGCGGCGCGGGAGTGGCGATCCTACTTTTGCGGCGCACGATAGGTGCTTGCGGAAATGCCTGTAAGATGTCTCGCGTGAGCCAGTTTTTATCTACTAGCTGTTCTTGGATTTCCTTGTTTGGTGTTCTTTTTTGTAAACTATTTTTTGTCTATTAAAGTGGCATTTATACTTTGATCTAAACGGTTTCGGTTTCTTTTGGTTTTTGATTTTTTTAAACTAGAAAGTACGTAAAATATGTTAGTTTCTAATATTAATTTTTTTCTTTTACCTTGTCCGTAGAAATATAAAAGTGTTTTTATTTTTTAATTTTTATAATTAAATAATTTTTAAAAAATTAATAGTTATTATAGTGTAATTTTAACCAATAATCAAAAGTCATTTCCATAAACTATTTAAGGTGGCCCCTTAAACTACCGTTCCGTAGAATTGCACACAAGGACACTAGTCTTGTTTGGTGTGACTATATCTCTAACAACCGTTATGGTTGAAATTATACTGTAACTGACTGAAACCACATTTTAGCTAATGGTGACTTATTTGACGTAATTAAATTTAAAAAAATTAAAAATAGGAAAAATAAGTTAGCCAATCACGGACAATGCAAACGAATACGAGAAAAAAGAACCGGCAAATAAGTCAAAAAAGCCAAAAACCATAAAAAGACGAAATTTAGGAATAGTGAAAAATAAACGAAAAATCAGAAATTTAAGCCGAAATGAGCAAAGACCTCTGGGCTAATTTTTTTCCTCCGAAGGTGGCGGCTTTTGGCTTTTGCTACAGTACCTAACTTTCAAACGAAGTATTTTCTCAAGACGGTGGTCTACAAGTTAAACGGTGCACACGTCAAAAGCCCAACATTTGTACCAGCCAAAATCGCAAGTGAGTATCTCTTTCTCCATAATATATACCGTAAACAGCCAAAATTTAAAAATTTCAGCCAAAAACCATAAGCAGCAGCCGCAGCCAAACATGCCCTTAAAGTTTGGTGATTATAATGTACAAGTTCGGTGTGGCGAGCTGTGGCCATGAATGCAACGAAGAGGGGATTCTTTTTTGTCTCTTGCTTTTGATTTTTTCCAAAGTTGAAACACATAGAGTGGTTTAAAGTGATTTTACCGAATGGCTTCTCAAATTCAAAATTGTATGTATCATCTATGTCGATATTTTTACTGTTCACTGTTATATCAAAAAATATAATAAAAAATCATCTATCATAAAAACTTTAAAATCAAGATATGCTTGGTTCATAGCCAATCTTTTTCGAAGACAGGTTCATAAACTTATCAATACATGAGTTCATTACCAGTAGCTCGCGCAGAGTCACCTTTGATTCCTCCGTGAGCAGCACGTGATTCTTGTACATTCCATTGAAGAATCTTGCGTTACCGTCTGGGCTTAGCGTCCGTAATACCAGCTTGATTAATGAATTAACCGGACGTACACTCTGCTGCACCGATAAACACCAGATCTTGCTAGGTGCCATTAGCAACACGTGTCGTACAGAAGATGGTCTACTGTTTCGGGCTCTTGTTTAACTGAAGAAAAAGGTGCAAGAGCAGTCCCCCTATTGGATACTTTCTTGATAGTTTAGATTTGGAATTAAGTTGTATTTGTTTTATGTGATCAACATGATAGAGTGTAGGGCTGGACGAAAAACTCGAAGCTCGTTAGCTCGCTCGGCTCGTGGCTGGCTCGGCTCGGCTCGGGTCGGCTCGTTAGGATAACGAGCCGAGCCGAGCCGAGCCAAGATTTTAGCTCGTTAGCTATAACGAGCCAACTCGAGCCAGCTCGCGAGCCGCTCACGAGCCATGCTTCCAGGAATTTAGATATGCATATGCTGCTTCTATGGACCTAATTTGTACTCTATTGCATGTGTTAATGTGTAAATTTGTACTCTATTGTACCCAAACGAGCCATGCATGTGTTAATTTGTATTCTATTGTACCCAAACGAGCCAAACGAGCCTAACGAGCCAAACTTCCATGGATGAATATATGATGGAGATATTTTTTGGCCCTGGCTCACGAGCCAAACGAGCTAACTCGAGCTTTTTGTCGAGCCGAGCCGAGCTGGCTTTTTAGCTCGTTAGTTATAACGAGCCAGCTCGTTATCCTACCGAGCCAGACCGAGCCGAGCTGAGCCGAGCCGAGCCAGCTCGATATCCAGCCCTAATAGAGTGCTTCTGCGCTACTGGTAGCGCGTTCGTCTAGGTACTAGTCTGGACGAGTATCTTCTCCAGCGCCAGGTTTGTCGTATTGTTTTTAGTTTACAGTTTTTTTAAACAAATAAATAGAACATCTTCTTTACCATCGTTTTAAAGTAGCTTATCAAAGCAGTCTTTTTTTCGAAACGACTTATTGGCTGATCGATATTTGATTTGTTCGCATAAGCACTCACGATATGGTTAAAATTTATAAGTTGCATATGAAAAGGACACACAATTTGGCTTCAACGGGGAGCAGCATGGTGATAGGAAGTAGAGGCGGTGATGGCGCTGTTAGCAACAAGTTCGACGGTGGGTGGAGCGACGAGGTCAAGAGGTGAGGTAGGTGTTGGGGGCTGTGGGCTGTTGCTTGCCGGCGGTGTCAGCGGAATCCACCTAACTGTGTTGTTTATGACCATGGGCTATGACAACAGGAACGGGCTCAGGTGCAGGGGCCCCTGCACTTAGCGTCGTGCAGGGGTGCTCAGGAAGCCGAGTACAAATTTTCGGATTTTTAAGTTTTTTTTTGAATTTTTCAAAAAAAATTTGAATTTTGAGGGACACGTGTCGACCTCCTGGGCACCCCTGCACTGACGCTAAGTGCAGGGCCTGCACCTGAGCCCGTTCCATGACAACATACAGGAACTTACTCCGATTTATGCATGTCCATTCATGTTTGTCGACAAAAGATGATTCCTTAATATATATGAAAGAGAGTGTAAGAGCTTTGACGCAATTTGATATGTACATTCTGTTCATCGTAATACTTCCCCGGGTCACAAAAACACATTGTTTTGGGTATATCCAATGAAACTTTTCAAAACTTTGGTTATTGGTATATTTGTAAATATTCAAATTGGATACACAAAAATCATACGTGCCGATTTATCTTAAAAAATTATTTTACTTCTATTAGATATTATAGATACATTATAATAGAAAATAGTGATCAAAATTGTATTTTGGGTATTGTGTCAATATCCACAAAGGCATGTTTTTGTGACCCTCACAGTATTAATTTCCTTCCTAGTCTGCCATCTCTTTGGTCCCCTTTTTTCAAGAAATAGAGAGCTTTATTAGTTAGTCATTAACTGGGTACAATCTCGAGCAATTAAGTGCTCTACACAAAGCGGGAAACTTTCATGCCACACAACACTGTGCTTTGTACTATTTGCCCCGTATGTGTATAACCATTTGCCCGTGTAACCGTACAACACGTGGCAATTTGCATGTATATGTTGCAGCAAACATGAGCTATCCTCACATTTAACGGATGTATCACAACAGAAATTGCACGTTGGAGTAGAGAAAGAAATATGCACTTAGGTTCGTCTAAAAGAAAATGAAATATGCAATTCCATGCTCTGCTATCTCCACCTTTATATGAAATTTGCATGTTTAAATTTAGAACAGCTTACATGTTCTAGCGCGCGCCAGACCTGTCCACTGGGCCGTGCCGAGCCGGCACGGCACGGGCCTGGACTCGGCACGGCCCGTTTAGGCACGGCTCGTTAAGGCCTGTGTAATAAACGGGCCGTGCTGTGCCGGCCCGCGGGCCGCGGTGCGAGCCCAGGCACGGCCCGATGCCGTGCCGGCTCGGGCACGGTTAAGGCTAAGCGGGCCGTGCCGGCCCGGCTAGCCCGTTTAGCCGGAAAAAAAGAGAAAAAAATAAGAAAAATTGTAGAAAGAATGTAGAAAATTCAGAAAAATATAGAGAATTGTAGACATTGTTAATCATAAAAATAAATATTTGCAATGACATAATGAGCTTTATTAACTTATTAAATTACATAGGATGGCCGCCTCATTAAAAACTTTACCAAGTAAAAACTCAATTTGAGAAAACCTTGGTAAAGAAAAAAGAGTACAGTCTATAAAGCTTATTAGTGACTACATGTGAAGAAAAATATTGAAAATCCTATTCATTGCTATCTAAATACAAATTCTCAAAAGATTCTTCTAAATCTTTATTATCTGCAGTATGTTGGAGTCTTGATTCAGTTTGTTCCGAGTCTTTGACGGTCAGAAGTACTTCGACCATCTCGTTGGAGAGACTTGTTCGTCGCTCCTCGATTATTCTTCCAGAAAGACTGAATGCTGACTCCGAGGAACAATCAACACATCCCGCGCTAATATGGATAGCACTGGATATGATACCTTCTGAGTTTGCCACCATGAAGAGGATGTTCAACTCCTGCTCGAAGCTGACGCTATCACTGTTGAGATAGCTTGATAGGTCTCCAGTGCTTTATCGCCTTCCTCCTCCTAACTGATGTATACCTGCACCTGCACGAGAACTAGACGAAGAACCAAAAATCTTGCCCCATTGCATAGCCCCCTAGAGGTGCTAGGGACTACCGGGGGTCTTTCCAAATGCACAGACCCAAACTTATTTTCATATTTATCATATATCTCATATAATTTATCCTTAACTAATGTAAAGTATGAACAATAATCTAAACTGGTAGCCTCACTTAAAACTTGTAAAACATTTATAAATCCTTGGAGTTTGGCCCTAGGATCCAAAATAAAAGCAAATGCATATAAAATAGGAATTTCTCTCCAATATTTTAAAAACTTAGACTATTAAATCTCTAGTTGTTGTTTGCCTAGATACAGTACTAAATCGACGGTTATGAGCAGTCCTAATATATTTTTGAAAAGCATCAGACTCACCAAAATTTAAAGTTAAATCTTGAGAAGCAATTAATCTACAAAGAGATTCCCGAGCTACCTCTGGGTTGTACTCCCACGTACGTACCGAGCCGTCGGGGTTATATTGCAGCTGTGTCTGGCGCATTTGTATTCCTTGCCTTTTTTGTAGCTTGCAGCATGTCGTTGTAGATGACCCGTCCCACCTAAAGATTTTGCAGTCAATTCATTACCACAAATTTTACAAACAGCATACCTCACTTCAGTTCCATCATTGTCAGTCTTGAACTTCTTGTCGAAATCATTCCAAACTGTTGATGTACTAGCTCTTGTTCTTTTTGCTCCTGTACTTTGGGTCGTGGATGCACTTGTTAAGCCAGCAGAAGATGGATCGATTGGACCCTGCGCCACCGGGGCCGTCGTTTCTTCAGCATCTCCAGTTTGTACATGTGGACCTTCCGCAGATGGATATGCTTGTTGAAACAATTGCATATCCTCCGCCGAGAGGCTGAATTCGGAGAGTTGAAAATCGTAGTTCTCCATTAAATCAACTGCAAATTGAAATAGTAAAGAACGATTAACTTACTATTAAACCAACAAATAATAGCAAAAAATTAAACCAACAAATATTACCAAAAAATTAAAATAAAATAGCAATTACCTCCTTTGCAGCTCTCACAAAAATCTTTGAAGATTTTTGAATTTTCGGAATTTTGCCGAATTTTCACCAAATTTGCGGAAACACTCTCAGATTTTTCAGAGCTAAACCGAGAGAGAAGAGTGAGGTTTGAGGTGTGGAAAATGGAGGCCGGATGCCCCCCTATTTATAGAAAAAATTTCAGATTTTTTTTGAATTTTTCGCTATTTTTTCGAATTCTTTCGAATTTAGGTGGGCCGGGCGCGCCGTGCCGGGCTGGCACATCCCGTTTAGAGCCGTTGGGCGGGCCGTGCCGTGCCGAGCCGGCACGGCCCGATTGCTAAACGGGCCGTGCCGCACCCTCGACCCAGGCACGGCCCGGTCCGGCGTGCCGTGCTGGCCCGGCCCATTTAGCGGTCGTGCCGTGCCGTTGCGGGCCAGGTCTACAGTGCCAGGCCGTGGTGCGGCCCGTTAAGGCCAGGCCCATTTGGACAGCTGTAGCGCGCACAGCGGCGGCGGCGGCTTCCGGTCGACGCTGCCCAAGAAGATGATGAACAAGGGTCACGGCTCGTCAGGAGGCGGCGCCGGCGAGGCCGTGGATGCAAGAAACCATGAAAAGGCTGAGAATTTTGAGTGACAGGTTGTTGTACATGCCCCGGGTGACCTGCGCCAAGAACCAGAGGTGGCTGTCATGGCCCTTGCGTTTGATGGCCCAGGCCTTAGGTGAGAAGCGCAGAGGAGTGGAGAAAGAACGAGCGAAAACACGAGAGGAACTGTTTTCTTTCTAGCAACACACGCCTCCTCTGTTCTATTCACTTTGATTTCCTCTCAAAACTCTCTCAACTTCACAAGGATTACAAGATATATATATATATATATATATATATATATATATATATATATATATATACACACACACACACACACACATATACACTATTGAGCCCGCCACTACGACTACAACTCCTGCCTCTGGCGCTCCCTAGATCTGCCGCTTACGTCTACTATAAGGACTGGCCGTTCACCCATGCCGCTTCGCTCAGCCGCCCTAGACTGCTGCAACGACCAGCCGTTTGCTCATACCGCTTCGCTCAACCACCCCACAATTGCTACAACGACCAGTCGCCTATCCATATTGGGCAATTCACCGACCTAGGTATAATCTGCGTCATCCATGACCCATTCTAACGCACGCATGACCATAGCCATTGGCTTCAACCTCGACTATTCCTTGACCGCTTCTCCGATCTGAGCTTAGCTTCGACCGCGGTACTACAGCTACGACCACTGCAGACACAAGCGCCAAGACTACGAATATGCAGGAGCTACGACCGTGGTGCTTATGACCATAGCGTCGGTAGTTACGACCACACAGCAACCCAGTCGTTATGACCATGTACAACGTGGTCGTAACCGACCACCGACTATCGACAACAGTAGCTACTACTACAAATCATCAACCACGGCAGTTTCGACTACCGACCATCGACTACGGTAGCTCCGACTTGAGAGACCATGTGGTTATGACCCCATGGGTGTGATGAGTAATTGACATCAGTTTAGGAAAGTCGAGTTTGGATTACGTGGTTCGGACCATGTCGTTACGTGGTGCAAACAGTTCGGTCGGACTTGGTCAAACTTGGTCGTATGGGCCTAAAATGCTTATTTCTTGATTCGACAGGTTTGGGCTCCTTTATGAGTAAGTATGATTCATTGATGCTATTTATGCTTTCATGTGTCAAGCGGTGCTATGTGATGTGTTTCTTGTCTGTGATGGCTGCAGGACGTCGAGGTGGAGTCGTGGTGAGACACGAGGTGACCGGACTAGGCGCAGGTGGCGCTGAGGTCAGAACGGTTGGGATGTGTCGAAGACGGCGGAGACTCGAGATAGTTGCGAGGCTTGGACGACAAGAGACGCGGAAGCTTCTCGTAAGGTGCAGGAGGGGTGAATTGGTAATTTCGCGAGGTTGCACAAGCGGGAGCGGGTTCCGTTGGATTTAGCGGGTGTAACGGGTTGGAGACCCGTTAGCCAAGGGCTATAAATAGGAGAGAGTGGCTGCATGTATCCACATGGCTTTGGGAGAGAGTTAGGGTTTGCTTAAATCAAAAGAACCTTTGGAGAGGTTGGTTTGCTTTAAGCTTTAGTGGTTAAGGGTTGTTGAGATAGCACAGGGTGTGTCCCCTTCGTTCATCCTCTCTCTGTGTGTGTGTTCTCCCGAGCTCCTCCCGAAGCATGTAGTGCTCCTGTGTTCTTGAGGCTTTGGGAGAAGGAGAGGATGGATTGATGAGCGTAATCATCCCTTGTTCTAATGTCCATGCGTATCGAGACTCATCTGTAATCCTCATTTGATTAGGAATGAAATTTCTGAGTTTATCTCCCGTGCTCCCTGTTTTTCTCTCGATGCCTTTTCTGTGTGATTCTTGAGATTTTCGTTTTTGTGTTCTTTCTTGTGGAGGAGGCCCAAAATGGGTTGCTCTATGTTGGGATGATGTCTCAAGATCATTTGATCGATTTTTCCCGAGAACAAATCAAATGAATCAAAGATTCTCTATTTTCAGCTTATCTGTTCTTCATTTCTTGCTTGTAGGGTTTGAGGTAGTTTTTGATTCCCTTCATGAGATGGCATAAGTTTTGGGCCATCAAGTCCTAAGACTATTGCTAATCTTTCTGCAAAAGCTCATGAGCAAAGGTTGAGAGATTGTTGAGCAATTTGGTTTTTGGGTTCAGATTTTGCAAAAGTTCAGGTTTTTGTCAAATCTGGAATTCTTGGTCTTAAGTTGAAATATCTTAGCTCTCTAGTCTCTCCTGGCTATTTTGGTCTTTTCCCTGCTGTTCTGGGCCTAAAAGATCAGATGGGAACCTTGAATTGCTCTAGTGGTTGAAGTTTGCAAAAATCTGCATTTTTGTCTGAACTTCAGCCTCTGCTGTCTGAATCCCGACGGGCGGTCTGACCGGCCAGAAGAAGGCGGTCTGACCGGCCCTGGAACAGCGGTCTGACCGGCCTGGAGTTGGCGGTCTGACCGGCCTGTTATGTGCGGTCTGACCGGCCTGTTGTTCACTGCTGTTTTGCACTAATGGAAAGATGATGATGAGACGTGAGAATGTTGATATGGTTATGTTTATGATTATGTTGAAACATATGGAATAGTGTTGCATAGCACTAATGAAAGACGATGATAAGATATGAGAATGATGATATGGTTATGTTTATGATTATGTTGAAACATATGGAATAGTGTTGCATTGCACTAATGAAAACATGATGATGTGACATTAGAATGATGATATGGTTATGTTTATGATTATGCTGAAACATGCGGGGGATGATATGGCTGGGTTATTGGTTATGCATATGGTTGTGTTTATTGTTCTCTTATGTGCTTGCTGAGTCTTCGGACTCACCCTTTTTTAATTCTTGGTTTTCAGGTGAGCATTGAAGGCAACATGAATGGACGAGAGTAGCACATTTATTCCACATGCAAATAGTAATTCGCACACCACCTTGAGTGATATATTTTAGTCTTTAATGATATGCTTAAGAAGTTAGTGTTAGGACAATATGTCTTAATAGGAAATACTTAGATGTGTGTAGCTCATGTGTTTCCTTTTGAAAGTTTGCAAACTTGTACATTTATTTTAATGCCCATTGTGAAGCTTATGTTGCGTAACATAACATAGAGCTTTCAATGGATGGGTTGCTGCCTAAATCTAGCAGCATTCCAGGCTCAAAAGTTAGGTCGAGGTGTTATAGTAACTGTCGTTAGTTGAACCCTAGAACAAGAAATATTGTTTGAGTGATGTCATTTCTCGAGATTTTTCTGCCCCCCTTGTGGGGACACCAGATGCGGAACACTTGTAGTAGCCTATGTGTTCTATACTAGTCCCCTGATCAGTAGCTAGTACATACATTCACAACATTGAGATCACATCCATACACACCACATATATTCAATTTAGAACAAAGCGGTGAATATATAAGCGATGTGAGATAAAGTTTACAATATATGGCCAACTGTCCCAATAAATATCAGAGTCTAGAGTAAAGTGCAGTAGAAAACTAGTAAATAAGCAAAAGATTCCAGCGATATGCAATAATAGTCCATAGGTAACCAACTAGAGTTAGGCCCTAGGAAGACGCATCGTCGAATTCCCTAGTGCTAAGGGCAAAGTACGCTTCGTCGGACATATATTCTTCTTCTTTCACTGATCAACAATAATTTGGGTAAGATTGAGTACGTTGTGTACTCAACAAGACTTGTAGTGTATCACAAAATTTTACATAGTTGCCAAGCTATCAAAGGATGAGGCTCTATTCTAAGTTGTTTTCAGCATGAGGAAAATTTCATTTGCAATAACAATAAGTAATAATTTGCAACCGGAATTGTAAAGAGCATTTGACATGCAATAAAAATAATATTTATATAATTTCCATAATAGTAGATGAGATCCATTCACAACTTTCCTTG
This sequence comes from Dendrocalamus latiflorus, assembly GCA_017311315.1. Taxonomy (NCBI): domain Eukaryota; kingdom Viridiplantae; phylum Streptophyta; class Magnoliopsida; order Poales; family Poaceae; genus Dendrocalamus; species Dendrocalamus latiflorus. The sequence goes on from CM029662.1 coordinate 10,807,481, forward strand.
GCTATAAACATCACACAATTCCCACCCATGGGTATGGCACATGATTAGATGTACATGCTTCCTTTCACGTGTAACGAAAGTGATTATCATGTAGCCTTTGGATCATTTAGTCCTAACTTTGCACCTACCCAATGAACATCAAACCTCTCTTTGGTCTATCCCCTAAGGGAGCATTTGAATCCTCATTTAGGTATATCCCCTAAGCAAAGACCCTCACTTAGATCCATCCCCCAAGTGGACATTCACTGTTGTATTAGCAAGCTTTGGTCCTAACACCTCGGTGAAGGGAGCCCTTACGAGCAAACCTACCCAGAATGCCCTCACTACATCTGCGCCTACTACAATGCAAGGCTAGACATAGACAACTTAATCAGCTAAAGCCAGAGTCCATACAACACACGTGGTTGTATGGTGTGACTTAGATGTGCGGCAACAGCGCTCGGTCCTTAATTAATCCGGGTGAGAATCTCCCCCTATCTTCATGCAAGATACAGTCACATTTGACTGTTTGTCATATAACTCGCCCATGTCCAAAAACTAAGTTTTTTTATTTTGTTTTATACTAAACTAACAGAGATTTCTCCTCTGGTCTAATATTTTAAAATCTTCCATATCCATGCTCAAGCTTGTCCAAAATATCAAACTTAGAGGAAGCTATTGTATTGCTAAGCATCTAGACCATATACTAATGTAATTTACCCAATTTGACATTAGATATTGTCTAAACCATGTCCTAATGATTACAACAATAAGGATATCAAATTTGCAAGAAAGTGTAATGCATATAAGTGGTTGTAACAACCATTACCCACAGTATAGCAATTTTAACAGAACTTACATGCATGTATAATAGACACAAAAAATATATAATAATTGAAATATTGGAATCAACATGGTCACAAGGGGTGCTTGCCTTGCTCTTGTTGCTCAGAGAATGTTTTGGGTGCGTTCTCGAAGTTGTCTGGCAGGGCGTCGCCTAATCGATAAAATCTAGTTAAACGCAAATAAGAACCAAATAAAAATAAATAGAGACGAAACTTGAATATTTTCTTATATTCAGAAAGATATTTATTTTAGAAAAATTTAGAAATAAAGATCACTAAATTGGAGTTTGTATGCAGAAGTTATAAGGTTTTGAGTTTTGGCTCGGTTTGAATCATCTCTTTTGGAGTGCTATAGTACTCTTTGACTACGATACCCTTTTCGACCATGGTACTCCTTTCAAGTATGGTACTCTTTTTGACTTCTCACACTCTACAATTGCTACAGTGTTCTTAATGACTTCCAATGCTCTTCGGCTGCTACAGTGCTCCTTACAACTTCAACACTATTCAGCTGCTACGGTGCTCTTTACAACTTCTAATGCCCTTTGGACACTATAGTGTTCTTCCAACTACTAATACCCTTTGGCTGCTATAGTGTTCTTCCGACTTCTAATACTTTTCGGCTCTATAGTGTTCTCTTTAATAGCACATACTCTACATTGTTGTTTTTGACCGTACCTACTCTATAGTGTTATTTTCGATCACACCTACTCTATAGTGTTATTTTTTACTACACATACTGTACAGTGTTCCTTCTTACCACATATTCTACAATGTTCGTTTCGACTTCGACTGCTACTGTTCTTTTGACTTCGACTATTTCAGTTCTTTTTTTGACTTTGACAACTTTAGTTCTCTTTTCAACTTTGACTACTTTGGTTATCTTTTCGATTACTTTAATTCTGTTTCAGACTTTGGCTACTTTAGTTCTTTTTCAACTTCGACTACTTTAGTTCTATTTTTGACTTTGACTATTTTAGTTCTCTTTTTGACTTTGACTACATTAGCTCTCTTCTCAACTTTGACTACTTTAGTTCTCTTCTTGACTTTGACTACTTTAGTTCTCTTTTTTACTTCAACTACCTTAGCACTCTTTTCTCAACTTTGACTACTATGGTACTCTCGTTCACTCGACCACTTCAGTACTCCTATTTCTCAAGAGAGCCATGGCTCATCGATAATGGAGCTGTGGGCTACTAAAACTCAATTAATTGGTAGGAGAGGATCTACAGGGGAGGGAGGAGGAGCTGATGAGTGGTGATGGTGGTGCTTGAGGAGGAGTAGCAAAAGCTGCCGTCGAAGACCCTGTTGGTAGTAAAGAGGATGCCCATGGCGACAGCGAATTCTGGCAATAGTGAAGCTGAGAGACCATGTGGAGGTCATCCCGTGTGTATGATGAGTAATTGACATCGGTTTAGGTAAGTCGAGTTTGGTTTGGGTGGTTCGGACCTTGATGTTGCATGATGCAATCGGGCTTGGTCGGACTTGGTCAAACTTGGTCGTTTGGGATTAGGATGCTTATTCCGATGATTCGACAGGTTTGGACTTCATCATGGGTAAGCATGATGTGTTTATGCTATTTACGCTTTCATGTGTCGAGCGGTGCTATTTGATGTGTTTCTTGTCTGTGTGACTGTAGGACATCGAAGCGGAGTCGTGGTGAGACACGAGGTGACTGGACCAGACACAGGCGGTGTCGAGGTCAGAACAGTCGGATGTGTCGAAGATGGCGGAGATTCGATGTGGTTGCGAGTCGTGGATGACAAGGAGCGCGGAAGCTTCCCGGAAGGTGCAGGAGGGGCGAATCGGTAAATTCGCAAGGCTGCACAAGCGGGAGCGGGCTCCGTTGGATTTAGCGGGCGTAACGGGGTGGAGACCCGTTAGCCAAAGGCTATAAATAGAGGTTGGTGGCTACATGCCTCTTCATGGATTGGGAAGAGAGCTAGGGTTTGGTGAGTCAAAAGAGTCTTTAGGAGTTGGTTTTGCTTTGGGCTTTAGTTGGTAGAAGATGCAGGGTTCTGTTGAGAGCTTGTCCCCTTCGTGTCTTCTGTGTGTTCTTGTGAGACAGAGAGAGGAGTCCTTGAGTAGAGGGTGAAATGGAATGAGTTGAGCAAACATGTAATCATTCCTCTGGATGTAATCATATATGGGGACTCCTTTGTGATCCCTGTTGTTATGAGAATGATTGGTTTCAAGAAATCCCTTGAGTTCTTGCTTCTCTAGTTGTCTTCCCTTCGATGTTCCTTTCTGTGTGATTCTTGAGCTTTTTGATTTCTTGTTGTTTGCTGCTGAGAAGGACCAAAATGGGTTGCTATGACATGGGAGATGTTCAAAGGCCATTTGGCTAGTTGATCCTTAGAGCAAACCAAGTTTTTGATTTCAGTTTTTGCATTTGGGCTTCCTCTGTTCATCCTTTGCCTTCTAGGGTTTTGGAGAATTCTTTATCCCCTTTGCCAGATGGCTTGAAATTTGGCATGGAGTGTCCAGTGGCTATTTATTAGCTTTCCCAAATTTCTATGGCCAAGGGATCAAAGAGGAGATGGCAATTTGAAGATTTCAGTTTTGGGTTTCCATAGTGCTCAGTGTCTAGGGTTTGATGAAAATCTTGTTTCCCTTCGTGAGTTGGCCTAAGATTTGGTCTGAAGGATCCTGTAGCTATTGCTAATATATCCTCAAAGTTTCGTGGCTAGAGGATCAGTGGTTAGATGGGAATTTGAGTTCTTGGGCAGCTCTCTGTATTTTTCAAATTATGACCTAAATCTGAAATTCTAGGGCTATTGTTGATCTCTCTTGTTCTCTAAGGTCCCAGTGTTATTTGGATCAATTTCTAGCCCCTTTGGCCTAAAAAGAACAGCTTCTCTTCATCGAATTTCACTGGAATCCTCAATTTTAGTTTTTACTGCTTGCTGTTTTTCAGCAGCAATTTCAGCAAGACTGCAGTGCAGGTTTCAGCATATTTGCAGTGCTGATTTCAGCCAAACTGCAGTGCAGATTTCAGCCTATTTGCAGTGCAGATTTCAGCCTATTTGCAGTGCAAATTTCAGCCTTTTGCAGTGCAGATTTCAGCGAAAAATTGCTGCTGTTTACTGCTGTTTTCAGCACTTCTTTACTGCAGTTTTCAGCCACAAGTTGCTACAGTTTCTAGCTAAAAATTGTTGCAGTTTTCAACCAAAAATTGCTACAATTTTCAGCCAAACGTTAAAGCAGTTTTCAGCCAAAAAGTGCTGCTGTTTTCTGTCCTGTTTTCAGTTTGCTTTCTTTGTTTTGTCAAGTGAAGCTCATTTTCAGTCTGTTCTTCCGAGAAGAATTTTTATCAAGCTGCCGCTCCGGTTTATGAAGTGATTTTACTCGTTCGTCGGTCTGAATTTTAGTGAGCGAAACTCTTCTTCTTCATAGCTTCAATAGCTATCGGAGAGTAGAGAATATTGTGGATACTTTTGAGGGGTCGTTTTTATTTGAGCGCCATTCACCCCCCTCTGTCGCCATTTCGGTCCAACAGAAGCTACAAAAGGGCGCTCATGATCTTGCTTGCGTGCATGCAGAAGTATGGGTGAATGAAATTGAGGTACGGCTCATCGGAGAAAGAGGAATGCTTATGGTAGAGTCCTGGCCGGAGATGAAGAAGAAAGCCTGCCCGAGTGGTCCACTGTATGAAAGGTCAATCAAATGAGTAGGGTGCTTATGGGAGAGGTAAGGCGCATTGTGATGAAATTGGGGAGGAGAGAAGCTCATTAGAGTTGCTAAGAAAATTGATACTTTGCCATCCTATTCGGTGGGCTTCGACAAAATGCCACTCCCTAGAATGACCTCTATAAAATGCCACTCTTAACATTGAAACTTTGATTATTTGCCATTTTGAGGGGTTTTTAGGATTCTTAATTATTTTTTAATCATTTTCAGATTATTTGCTATGGGAAAAGACACATTTGTCCTTGGGCCATTTGCTTGTTCTCCAGCCCTCAACCCAGGCGAGACATTTGGCCCCTCCGATCCCCGGCCGGCCACAGAACAAGGCTATGATAAATTTCCTACATAGGATTTCTAACTCTATATGGACATGAGATGTGCTAAGTGCTAACTAGTCCTGATGGATGTGATTTAAGCATGACAGCAAGTTACATTAATTGATTCCTGTATACTGCGATGAGATTGTGCAATATGATTTCTTGAATCAAATGTGTAGAATGTCTTGGGACAACTCTCAATGGGACTGAAGCACAGAAATGATAACAATTGCTTACACACACGGCCATTAGGCAGTGCAGAATACATTCTCTCTTATGCTAGAATCTGACACTTGATCATCCAACTTTCGAACTTAAAAACATTGCAGGATGCACTCTAAATATGAATTTCACATCTGAAAAACAAACGAGCTGAACAGCAAACGGAAGTACAATGTTCTAGAAAACACTAGGTGGGCAGCAGCATGGCGCCTAGGAACTGCCATCCAAAATCAATACAATACGGCCGGGGAGGGGCGGCGCCGTCGCCGGGGAGGGGCGCCGCGTCAGGTTGCTGCGCGGCAGACTGCTCGGCGCGGCGATGAGGGGCGCGAGCGGGGCGCCGGGGAGGGGCGCCGTGGCCGGCCGGGGAGGGACGGCTCCGTCGCGGTGGCCGGAGGGCCTCCTCCCTCTCGCCTCGGTCTCTCCTCTCTCGTGTGCAAATGCAAATGTCTCGCCTGGGTTGAGGGGAGATCTCGGTTGAGGGCTGGAGAACAAGCAAATGGCCCAAGGGCAAATATGTCTTTTCCCATGGCAAATAATCTGAAAATGGTTAAAAAATAATTAAGAATCCAAAAAACCCCTTAAAATGGCAAATAATCAAAGTGTCAATGTTAAGAGTGGCATTTTATAGAGGTTATTCTAGGGAGTTGCATTTTGTCGAAGCCCACCGAATAGGATGGCAAAGTATCAATTTTCTCATCGTTGCTAGAACACGGTAGTGTGCTTGTCAACATCGCGTACATCTTTTGTTTCCCAGTGTCTTAGCAAGCAAGGTGCTCGAGAAACGCGTGCAAGAGACTGAGGGGGTGAGTTGATGAGTAATGACGTGATTGGGGGGTGTTGTGGGGGTGGCCCAACCCCCTGTGACTGGGCCGTGCAACTAGTCCAACATGTAATAGGCCCAATAGTGTAGAAGAATATAGCAGTGTAAATATACCATTGTACCCTCATCCCTTGTAAGTACTAAGGGGTAGAATGAGGATTTCCCATTCTACCCCACTCATATATATAAACCCCCAGGAGGGGCAAAGGGGGAGGACATCCTCTCACTATCACCAACTCTCCAGATCTAGCTCTCCTCTTCCTCTTCTACCAATCCCCCTCTTTTTCTGTCTAGTCTGTAGCTACGACAGATGGCGCCGTCCGTGGGGACGACTAGAAGGTACGTACGGAAGAGATTTCTCCAACGCTCAACGAAAGCCCTGGAAGCATGCTGCTCCCTCCATGGATGGCGAGCTTCCACAGATAAGTACTTTGCTCGTTAAAAATTTAAGAATATTTCTCCATGTTTTGTAGACGGTTGCTAAGTGGATCTGCTCGAATCACCTGTTCGTAGGCGGAATATCGAGTAGATCTAGTCAAATCGCCTGTTCATAGATGTGTATTGAATAGATCTAGTCTCTGTGTATCCGACTTCGTGCAGGACCTTCCCTCCGCGAGTTGGGCTTCGCGCGTGTCACCATGCTCCCACGTAAATGCATGAGTGCATGCATGGCTGCAGATCTATGCAGAAACATGCGATGCGTGCATGCAAGGAGGGTGAGGGCACTTCACGCAAATGCGCAGCCTCCGTGTCGAGCCCCGCAACGAGTCTCCGCGGGTCTCCACGCGATGTGCAGCCTCCGTGTCGAGCCCCCGCGACGAGCCTCCGCGGATCTCCGCGCGATGTGCAGCCTCCGCGTCGAGCTTTTGCGTCGAGTCTCCGCGCACCATCGAGCCTCCGCGGGCATGTACGTACGCACGAAGTGTCCCTTCGAGTATATCTACCCATCCATGCGTGTGCCCTCTAAGCTTCACGACCATTTACCCATCCATGCATGGCGCATGCATACGTAAAACTTTTGATTGCATGAGTTATCACGTGTGTGATTGTATTCGTGTATGGGTGGAGTTGAGCCAACCAAATACCCACGCGCGGGGGCTCGACTCCGCGCGATAGACTTCGCAGGGGTGACGTCGGCTTCCGCACGGCGTCCGCGACCTGGGCTCGACTCCGTGCGACGGACTTCGCAGGGCCAGCGTCGGCCTCCGCACGACGTCCGCGACCTGGGCCCCGGCTCCGCGTGACGGACTTCGTCAAGGCGATGTCCGAGGCACAAGTCTCCATCCAGGCACCCGGTGTGGCTTGGCGACGGCGTCTTCCCAGCTTCACGGCAGGGCGGTGTTCGTCGGCGAGCTTGGCGACGACGACTCCGGGCGGGTGCTCGCGGCCATCCTCGACGACAGCGGCGGGTGACGGCGCGCCGTGGTGCTGCAGACGGGGACGCCAGCGCCGCATGCATGCATGGAGTAACCTTTCCTACATATGCAGGCATGCAGGAGATACCCATCCCCACGTATGCATGCATGCATGGAGTATCCCTTCCCTACGTACGCATGCATGAAGGCCTTAGCTTCGGAAGACCACTTCGGCCGTCGGCTCCGTTCTGTCGCAGACCTCAACCACGGACCCGTGCACGCGAAGGCTCGCCTCGGAGCATGCGTTGAGGATGCCACGCCAGGTATTGTGCCTTGAAGTCATTTCATGGTGGCACAAGCTAGCTGCGTCCTGTCAAGATTCGCTTTTACAATTTTTGCTTGACTGGCTTGTCCCTTGTTTACATTGCCATCATTGCGTGTTTACTGGCCTAGCCTCAAATTCTTTTACTGTTGTTGCCTCCTCTTTCGTGCAACGGTGTTTGATCGGCTTCTAGCTTGAAATCGCACGATGGCCTCGTGCCTCGGCGTACTCTCCGGAGTATAAATAAGACGCGGATGTTGTCCCTGCGCACTCTACTGAGTATAAACAAGACACGGATGCTCCGCGCACGCGTAGATGCTGTCCCTACGCGTACTCTCCGGAGTATACATAAGACGTGGATGTCGATCCCACGCACTCTACGGAGTATAAATAAGACGTAGCTCGAGGTTCGCCTCCGCACGCACCCTCACCGCCCGCAACGCGCGGAGACTTACCTCCGCGCGCAGTCTATGGACTCTAAATAAGACGTAGCGCGAGGTCCGCCTCCGCACACACTCTACGGAGTAGAAATAAGACGCAGCGAGGGGACGCCCCCGCGCGCACTCTACGGAGTATAAATAAGACGTCGCGCGAGGTCCGCCTCCGCACGCACCTTCACCGCCCGCAACGCGCGGAGGCTTGCCTCCGCGCGCAGTCTACGGAATCTAAATAAGACGTAGCGCGAGGTCCGCCTCCGCACGCACTCTACGGAGTATAAATAAGACGCGGATGTTGTCCCGGCACACTCTACGAAGTATAAACAAGACACGGGTGCCGCGCGCGCATGGACATTGTCCTTACGCGTACTCTCCGGAGTATAAATAAGACGTGGATGTTGATCCCACGCACTCTACGGAGTATAAATAAGACGCGGATGTTGTCCCTGCGCACTCTACGGAGTATAAACAAGACGCAGGTGCCGCGCACGCACGGACATTGTCCTTACGCGTACTCTCCGGAGTATAAATAAGATGTGGATGTTGATCCCACGCACTCTACAGAGTATAAATAAGACGCGGATGTTGTCCCTGCGCACTCTACGGAGTATAAACAAGACGTGGATGCCGCGCACGCATGGACATTGTCCTTACGCGTACTCCCCGGAGTATAAATAGGACGTGGATGTTGATCCCACGCACTCCACGGAGTATAAATAAGACGTAGATGTTGATCCTACGCACTCTACGGAGTATAAAAAACTGCACGATGGCCAAGACACCAGGGAGTGCATCACTTTAGCGACGCACCACCAGGATATCGCGCCCTCGCGCGCGTTGCACTAGGGAGTGCGTCGCGAGTTTTTGAGGGTAGGGGAACGGCGGCTTCGCCTCCCTACCTCGGCGTGCGTAGCGCCCTCGGCCTACGCCGCAAGCGCCCGCTCTCCGCGGGTACTGTTTTTGAAGGTAGGGGAACGGCGGCATCGCTTCCCTACCTCGGCGTGCATAGCGCCCTCGGCCTACGCCGCAAGCGGCCGCTCTCCGCGGGCACTATTTTTAAAGGCAGGGGAACGGCGACTTCGCCTGCCTGCCTCGGCATGCGTAGTGCCCTCGGCCTACGCTGCAAGCGCCCGCTCTCCGCGGGCACTGTTTTTGAAGGTAGGGGAATGGCGGCTTCGCCTCCCTACCTCGGCGTGCGTAGTGCCCTCGGCCTACGCCGCAAGCGCCCGCTCTCCGCGGGCACTGTTTTTGAAGGTAGGGGAACGGCGGCTTCGCCTCCCAACCTCGGCGTGCGTAGTGCCCTCGGCCTACGCCGCCAGCGCCCGCTCTCCGCAGGCACTGTTTTTGAAGGTAGGGGAACGGCGGCTTCGCCTCCCTACCTCCGCGTGCGTAGCGCCCTCGACCAACGCCTCGAGCGCCCGCTCTCCGCGGGCACTGTTTTTGAAGGCAAGGGAACGGCGGCTTCGCCTGCCTGCCTCGGCGTGCGTAGCGCCCTCGGCCTACACCGCAAGCGCCCGCTCTCCGCGGGCACTGTTTTTGAAGGTAGGGGAACGACGGCTTCGCCTCCCTACCTCGGCGAGCGTAGCACCCTCGGGCTACGCCGCAAGCGCCCGCTCTCCGCGGGCACTGTTTTCGATGGTAGGGGAACGGCGGCTTCGCCTCCCTACCTCGGCGTGCGTAGCGCCCTCGCCCTACGCCGCAAGCGCCCGCTCTCCGCGGGCACTGTTTTGGAAGGTAGGGGAACGGCGGCTGCGACTCCCTACCTCGGCGTGCGTAGCGCCCTCGGCCTACGCCGCGAGCGCCAGCTCTCCGCGAGCACTGTTTTTTGAAGGCAGGGGAACGGCGGCTTCGCCTCCCTGCCTCGGCGTGCGTAGCGCCCTCGGCCTACGCCGCAAGCGCCCGCTCTCCGCGGGCACTGTTTTTGAAGTTAGGGGAACGACGGCTTCACCTCCCTACCTCGGCGTGCGTAGCGCCCTCGGCCTACGCCGCAAGCGCCCGCTCTCCGCGGGCACTGTTTTTGAAGGTAGGGGAACGGCGGCTTCGCCTCCCTACCTCGGCGTGCGTAGCGCCGTCGGCCTACGCCGCAAGCGCCCGCTCTCCGCGCGCACTGTTTTTGAAGATAGGGGAACGGCGGCTTCGCCTCCCTACCTCGGCGTGCGTAGCGCCCTCGGCATACGCCGTAAGCGCCCGCTCTCCGCGGGCACAGTTTTTGAAGGTAGGGGAACGGCGGCTTCGCCTCCCTACCTCGGCGTGCGTCGCGCCCTTGGCCTACGCCGCAAGCGCCCGCTCTTCGCGGGCACTGTTTTTTAAGGTAGGGGAACGACTGCTCATCGCCTCGGCGGGGTGGCACGGCTCCGGCGCAGGACTTCGCCGTCCGCCTCGTAGGCATCGCCTCGGCGGGACGGCACGGCTCCGACGCAGGACTTCGCCGTCCGCCTCATAGGCACCGCCTCGGCGGGACGGCACGGCTCCAGCGAGGACTTTGCCGTCCGCCCCGTAGGCATCGCCTCTGCGGGACGGCACGGCTCCGGCGCAGGACTTTGTCAGCCGCCTCGTAGGCATCGCCTCGGCGGGACGGCACGTCGTCGTCGCTCGACTTCGTCATCCGCCTCGTAGGCATCGCCTCGGCGGGACGGCACGACTCCGGCGTAGGACTTTGCCATCCGCCCCGTAGGCATCGCCTCGGCGGGACGTCACGGCTCCGGCGAGGACTTCGCCGTCCGCCCTGTAGGCATCGCCTCTGCGAGACGGCATGGCTCCGGCGCAGGACTTCGCCGTCCGTCTCGTAGGCATCGCCTCGGCGGGACAGCACGTCGTCGTCGCTCGACTTCGTTGACCGCCTCATAGGCATCGCCTCGGCGGGACGGCACGGCTCCGCCCTCAACTTCGCCGTCCGCCTCGTAGGCATCGCCTCGGCGGGACGGCACGTCATCGGCACTCGACGACACGTCTTCGGCGCTCGACTTCGCCGTCCGCCTCGTAGGCATCGCCTCGGCGGGACGGCACAGCTTCGGCGCTCGACTTCGCCGTCCGCCTCGTAGGCATCGCCTCGGCGGGACGGCATGGCTCCGGCGCAGGACTCTGCCGTCCGCCTGGTAGGCATCGCCCCGGCGGGACGGCGCGGGGTTCAGCGCAGGAGTTCACTGATTTCTTCGTAGGCATTGCCTCTGGGATCTACAAGCTACCAGCTTGCTGTCGGGGAATGGGGGGCTGGGGTGGTTGATCACGTCAGCTCGCCCATCGGGACATCAGCGGTTGCTGTCGAGGGAGTACTGTTGTGGGGGTGGCCCAACCCCCCGTGACTGGGCCGTGCAACTAGTCCAACATGTAATAGGCCCAATAGTGTAGAAGAATATACCAGTGTAAATATACCAATGTACCCTCATCCCTTGTAAGTACTAAGGGGGTAGAATGGGGATTTCCCATTCTACCCCACTCATATATATAAACCCCCAGGAGGGGCAAAGGGGGAGGACATCCTCTCACTATCACCAACTCTCCAGATCTAGCTCTCCTCTTCCTCTTCTACCAATCCCCCTCTCTTTCTGTCTAGTCTGTAACTACGACAGGGGGCTTTGTAGGTATGGACAGATGAGGGCAAAGCATGAGTTCTCATGAACATAGCCAAACAGTGTAGCTCGATTACTCGCCGTGGAACACAAGGCGCGGAAGAAGACAAGGGGGAAGAGATGTGTCATGTTGAGGCGACGGGTAGGGGGGTTGGCAGCAACAGAGAGGAACGGTGGGCACAACATCAGAAATCGAGGATAGCATGACCATGGCGGAGCTGCCGTGAGCGCGTGGAGGTTGAAGATGATCACTGTGAGTGGGCCCCACACAGTAGTAGGAGGGAGTGAGATGAGCTGAGTGGTTTGGGCAGTTCTTAGATACATCAGATGAGCTTGAAAAATTATGAAACTTTTTTGTGAATGCTCCTGACATAGAGTAGATGATTGCGTAAATTTTTTCAGAGTTTTATCTTCTCTTGATTTTTCTAGAAAAATATGGGAAGACTTCTGTTTGAATTTAAATGCACTTATTTGATTTAAATAATTTCAGATCTTGCTTTAATATTTATTTTAGTGCCAAGATTCTACTTGGGAGCTGTTAGGATGGTTTCCACCATACTTTCTCTCATGCCATTTTTAACTATCTTTTCTAACATTTGATTTGGATTTAATTTGATTTATATTTTATGCACTGTTGATTATTTTAAATACATTTTCCAAAGAAATTGCAATAAAAGCCAAGGGAGAACAAATGCATGCAAATGTTTTTAAATTACCCTCATTTTCATATTTTTTTGGAATTTTAGGATGTTACAGGTCTATCCCCCTTCCAAAGAATCTCATCCCTATGACTCAACGGGTTCGGTAAAGAAATTTTGGAAAGTCGATTCTAAGTCAATCTTCTTGTTCCCAGGTTGCTTCATCCTCAATGTGGTTACTCCATTGGACTTTTAGCATCTTGATGGTGTGGTTGTGATTTTGTCACTCGGCTTGGTCTAGAATGCGGATTGGATGCTCCTAATAAGAAAGATCGGGTTGCAGATCGATGTTATCCAATTGGGTGAGCTCACTTAGAGTACGAAGGCACTTCTTGAGCTGGGAGACATGGAAGACATCATGCACATCCAAAAAGTCGAGGTGGTAGCTCCAATTGGTATTCCACTTTGCCTTTTTTGCAATGATCCGGTATGGCCCAACATACCATGGTGCTAACTTCCCATGGACTTGGAAATGGTGGATGAACATAGTGGTGAGACCTAGAGATAGACATAGTTGCCTATCTCAAAGCTTAGCTCATTACAGTGATGGTCAGTATAGCTCTTTTGATGAGACTGCGCTTCCTTCAGTCGGCTTCTTATCGTATCGACCTTTCCTTGAGCTCCTTGGATAACAGCAGGTCCAAAAAATTGCTTCTCACTGACCTCAAACCAAAAAAGAGGGGTTGTGCACTTTCTCCCATAAAAGTGCTTCGAACGAAGACATTTGAAGGCTATATTGGAAGCTATTGTTGTAAGATAACTCGGCAAACGTTAAGCATTTCTCCGAATTCATGCTATATGATAGCACACAATCTTTTAGCATATCCTCCAAAATTTGATTTGTTCTCTCAGTTTGGCCTCCTACTTGTGGGTGGAATGTCATGCTAATGAAAAGTTCGGTTCCCATAAGCTCGTGCAAGCTTTCCCAAAATCGTGAGGTAAACTGAGGACCTCGATCGAAAGTTACTATCTTTGGCACTGCGTGTAATCAAACGATGTAATTCATGTAGAGCTCAGCAAGCTTAGCTCCATGATATGTGGTGCTCACTGGAATGAAAAGGGCTACCTTGGTAAGGCGATTGATAATAACCCAAATCGAGTCATGCCCATTTTGGGTTTTTGGCAAACCAATAATGAAATCCATGCCGATATCATCTTATTTCCACTCGGAAACCTTCATTGGTTGGAGCAATCCCAATGGTCACTGGTGCTCTGCTTTGATTCCTTGGCATGCATTGCAAATAGCGACATGTGTTGTGATGTCCTTCTCCATGCTGAGCCACCCGAATCATTCTCGGAGGTCTTGATACATTTTTGTACTCCTCAGATGAATAGAGAGTGGTGAAGCATGAGCTTCTTAGAGGATTAGCTCCTTGATTTCTTGGTCATTTGGGACATAAAGCTGCTGTCCACACATAACCATTCAACTCGCATTTTTGGTAAATTCTGATTTTCACCATTCTGCAAATCGCACTTGATTTTGGTGATCGTAGGATCTTTTAGTTAGGTGGCTTGGATCTAAGATTCAAAGGTAGGTTGTAGCACTAGTGCAGTAAGAAATCCCTTCTCAACTTCCTTGAGGTTGAGTCTCCAAGACTCTCTACACAACGCTGGTTGACGGACTTCAACCGATGCATTCATGTAGTGAAGCTTTCGGCTGAGAGCATCAGCTACAACATTGGCCTTACCGAGGTGGTAATGTATGCCAAGATCATAGTTTTTGATCAATTCAAGCCATCTCCTTTGCCTTACGTTCAAATCTGGTTGTGTGAAGAAATACTTCAAGCTTTTCTCATTAGTATACAATTCACACCGATTGTCCATGAGGCAATGCCTCTAGATCTTGAGAGCATGAACCATGACTACCAATTCCAAATCGTGAGTTGGATAGTTCACCTCATGAGGTCGTAATTGACGAGAAGCATAGGTGAAAATTTTTCCTTCTTGCATTAACACACAACCGAGGCTGTGTCGAGATGCATAAAAATGGACAACAAAGCTTTTGTGTATGTCGGGCAATATGAGCACTAGGGCTATTGTGAGCCTCTTTTTCAGCTCTTGAAAGCTCTCTTCGCAGGCCATTGACCATTGAAACTTCTTCTCTTTCTTCGGAAATTGGGTCGTTGGTCTTGAAATTTTAGAGAAGTTCTCAATGAACTGGCGATAATATCCCGCCAGACCAAGAAAACTCCAGACGTCAGGGATGGTGTGGGGTTGATTCCAAGCTAGTACATCACGTACTTTGCTAGGATCCACAACAATGCCTCCTTTGGAAAGAATATGGCCTAGAAAGCTAACTTCCTTCAACCAAAACTCACATTTACTGTACTTGGCATATAGTTGATGTTCCCAAAGTTTCTTAAGCACCACTCGCAAATGTTGCTCATGCTCTTCTGTATTCTTGGAGTAGATGAGGATATCACCAATGAATACAACCATGAACTTGTCCAATACTCCATAAAGATCTTATTCATAAGATTCATAAAGCTTGTGGGAGCATTGGTAAGTCCGAATAACGTTGCGGTATATTCATACAAGCTGTAACAGGTGGTGAATGCAGTCTTTGGAATGTCCTCTATCTTGATCTTAACCTGAAAGTATCTGAGCCTCAGATCAATTTTGGAGAAGACACATGCACCATTCATTTGGTGAAATAAGTCATCAATCCTTGGGAGAAGATATTTGTTCTTGATGGTGACTTCATTTGGGGATTGATAGTCGACACACATCCTCAGACTACCGTCATCTGGGGCTGAGCAGCAATTGTGCCACCTATAGCCATAAAGCCAAGGGCTGCAGTATTCTGGACCAATTGTTGCAGCAAGAGGGTGTTGGTTTGGCATCCTTCCTCAATCACATAGAGCACTTGTGCCATTGTGGGTGGTTGGGGTAGCACTTCTTCCATCCACTGATTTTTCGCATGCGGCCCACCTGAGGATGGATTGGGATGCAAAGGATTCAATGTCTCGCCCTCTTGTTGCCAAGATCTAGAGGCTTCTCCGCTTGCCATGATTTGACTTAGGGAGCAGGTCACCGACATCCTGCATAATTCGTGTCGCGGAGATTTGACCAACATGGATGTTATTAATTTGTATGGAGGACAAGAGGGGATAAGCATAGCTTAAGTGGGCTAGCAAAGAAGAATATCCCATGCCAAGTTGATTCATCTAAAACTAAGATGCAAGAAAGCTTGTGATATAGAACAGCTAGCATGAAACTTTAACACAAAGGTTAGGTTTTACACAGTCTCATGTTCCATACTTAAAACATAAAGTAGCAACAAACTAAATACAAGTGTCAAGATACAACCATCATATATCAGCATCTTAGTGCCTTTAAATACCCAAAAGTACCTCATGTAAATTTCCTAAAACGAGATTTTTACTACGATCTAGTCTAATAGTCTAGATCTAGGTACCGTTGTTGAGCTTAGCAGTGTTGGGTGCATTGGGGCAGCAGGCTCCTCCTCACATCCCATGTGGGGAGGATGGTGGCACGACACAGATGGCCATCACTCGATGGCGACTTTCAATAACCAACATGCGGGGATGTCAGGTAGGTGGCTTGATAATATAGGTGGGCTGAGGTAACTCCGTAGCGGGCACAAGTATGGCATCCTTCCCTACAATAGCTCCCGTGTGAAAAGGTCTTGACGTACTAATGAGGTAATATGGTCCTCAAGCATGGTGATCCTCCGATGTGCTCCCATGAGCTCGCGGGTCAGGCGATGGAGGTATCCATCAAGTGACCTCACCAAGTCCGCGAGATGAAGCAGAGAGGTATTAAATCCCATGACAAGAACCTAGTAGATATTGTCCTCATTATTTCCAGGTTAGGAGGGGAAATAATAGAATATGTCCTCCATCTTGGGAAGGTTGTGATGGACACAGGCGATGGCAACCTCAGCTGCATCATAGAGCGACATGAGTGCACTTGAGCCTTGTCCATAGTAGCGTAGGGGTTGGTCTCCAAGGTACTATCCATGGATAAGCACCTCCGCAAGGTACTCAGTGGATGCTAGGCTTGAGGGGGTGCTGTAGATGGTGTACTTGGGTGCACGGGAGATGCTAACATGCTGCAACATCACCCATAAGGTGTGTGGCAAGGTGCTTTCCTCGAATGCACTAGTCTGGTATTGGGGTATCCAGTGAGTAGGCATCTAAAATTTTTTACTGTGGCCTGGGTTAGTTACTAATTTGTGAAGGATATAATGTAGGGCCAGGATAAAAAATGACATTAGATAGGACAAGAATTGTTGTACAAGTTCTTGTCAACTCTCTAGTTTATTTAACTAATCCCTATAGCTTATTTCAGATTATACTACCCATTGGTCTTTTTATATGACTAGACATTCCCAATAATAATCAATTTAACTCCGAATGAAGTTAGGAGAGGTTTATAGGATATTACACCATATTAATTTCAGCAAGTATATGTTTTGAAATTTTCACGAAAGAAGAGGTATCTAGAGTAGTATCCTTAGTAGTTCAAAGAGGAACTTCCGAAAGAACTTTGGGTGGGATGTATTAATAACTTTTTAGAATCATTTTTGCTCTATTTTTAAAGTCCTAAAAGTGATCAAAAACAAAATTTTCAGAGAGCATCCCTTCTCTCAACTGGAGTTATTTTGAATAAGGTGAGAACCGATGATCAAAAGAAGACTTTTAGGTAAGAGGAGAATGTTAAGAGAAGAATATAGGAAACTTTGTTATTGTTACCCCTCATATATTAAAAATAAGTTGTATTTGGAAGATAAATCCTTGATCTAACAGCCATTCTATCTAGGGCTTAACCTACAGTCAGAATGGCTCTGATACCAACGCTATGGGGACCCTAGGCGCGGAACACCCATAGTCGTTGTATGTGTTCTATACTAGTCCCATGATTAATAGTTAGTACACACATTCACAACACTGAGATAACATCTATACACATCACATACATTCAATTTATGACAAAGTGGTGAATATATAAGTGATGTGAGATAAAGTTTACAACATATGGTCGATTGGCCCAATAAATATCAGAGTCTAGAGTAAAGTGCAGTGAAAGACTAGTAAATAAGCAAAAGATTCTAGTGGTATGCCACCATGGCCCATAGGCAACTGACTAGAGTTAGGCCCTAGGAAGACCCATCGTCGAATTCCCGGTGCTAGGGACAAAGTACGCATCGTCAGGCATATATTGTTCTTCATTCACTGATCAACAATAATTTATGCAAGGTTGAGTACATTGTGTACTCAGCAAGACATGTATTGTATCGCAAAATTTTACGTATATACAAGGTTGTCAAAGGATGAGGCCCCATGCTAAGTTGTTTTTAGCATGAAGCAAATATCATTTGCAATAACAATAAAGAATAATTTACATCCGGAATTGTAAAGAGCATTTGACATGCAATGAAATAACATTTATATACTTCCATAATGGTAGATCAAATCCATTCGCAGCCTTCCTCGGCTGTGAACATCGCACAATTCCCACCCATATGCACGGTACACGGGTACACATTTACATGCCATCCCATTATGTTCAGTGAAACAGTTTTAAAAAGAAAAACTGTACCCATTCTGGCTGCATCTAAGCTTGCTCATGACCCCGAGCATGGCTATTTAAATAGCTTTTAATACTCTTGAGAGGTTGTACAACTTTACCCGTATCAGATAATCAATTATATTGTCGGTAACTTCACGCTTCCTTTGGCGTGTGATAAAAGTGATTATCATATAGCCTTTAGATCATCTAGTCCTAACCTTGCACCAGCCCAATGAACATCGAACCTCTCTTAGGTCCATCCCCTAAGAGAGCATTTGAATCCTCACTTAGATCTATCCCTTAAGTGAAGACCCTCACTTAGATCCATCCCCCAAGTGAGCAATCACTATTGCATTAGCAAACTTTGATCCTAACACCTTGGTGAAGGGTGCCTTTATGAGCAAACTTACCCGGAAGGCCCTCACTACATCTATGCCTACCACAATACAAGGCTAGACCTAGACAACTTAATCAGCTAAAGCTAGAGCCCATATAGCACGTGTGGTTGTACGGTGTGACTTAGATGTATGGCTATAGCGTTCGGTTCTTAATTGACCCGGGCAGAAATCTCTCCCTATCCACATGCAAGATACCCAATCACATTTGACGGTTTATCATATAACTCATCCGTGTCCAAAAACTAGGTTTTTTATTTTATTTTATACTAAATTAATAGAGGTTCCTCTTATGGTCCAACATTTTGAAACCACCCATATCCATGCGCAAGCTTGTCCAAACATCAAACTTAGTGAAAGCTATTGTGTAGCTAAGCGTTTAGACCATATACCAATGTAATTTACCCAATTTGACATTAGATATTGTCTAAACCATGTCCTAAAAGTTACAATAGTGAGCATATCAAATTTGCAAGGAGGTGTAATGCATACAAGCGGTTGTAATTACCATTACCCACAGTATAGAAATTTAACAGAACATACACACATGCATAATAGATTTTGTAAACAATATACAATAATTGAAATACTGGGATTAACATGGTCAAAGGGGCTGCTCGCCTTGCTCTTGTTGCTCAGAAAATGTTTCGACTACTAAAGTGCTCCATACGACTTTTAACACTCTTCGGCTATTACAATGCTCTTTACGACTTCTAATGCCCTTCGACCACTACAGTGTTCTTCCAACTTCTAATACCCATCAGCTACTATAGTGTTCTTCTAACTTCTAATATCCTTTCACTCTATAGTGTTCTCTTCGACCGTACATACTCTACAGTATTGTTTTCAACCACACCTACTATATAGTGTTGTTTTTTACTACACATACTCTAAAATGTTCCTTCCAACCACATATTCTACAGTGTTCTTTTCGACTTCGGCTGCTACAGTTCTTCTTTCGACTTCGACTACTTCAGTTCTTTTTTCGACTTCAACTACTTTAGTTCTCTTTTCAATTTTGACTACCTTAGCTCTCTTTTCAACTTCAACTACTTTAGTTCTCTTCTTGACTTTGATTACTTTAGTTGTCTTTTTTACTTCGACTATCTTAGCTCTCCTTTTGACTTTGACTGCTATGATACTCTTGTTCACTCGACCACTTCAGTACTCCTATTTCTTGAAAGAGCCACAACTCGTCGCTTATGAGGGACTCCTCAGTGGAGCTATGGGCTACTAAAACTCAATTAATTAGTAGGAGAGAATCTACAGGGAGGGAGGAGGAGCTCACAGGTGGTGATGGCTATGCTTGAGGAGGAGCAGTAGAGGCTGGTGTCGGAGACCCTGTTAGTGGCAAAGATGAGGTCCACAGTGACAGCGAATTTTAGCAATAGTGAAGCTACAAAAGGGTGTGCATGAGCTTCCTTGCATGCGTGCATGCATGCATGCATGCGGAAGTATGGGTGAATGGAATCGAAGTACAACTCACCATGGAGAGGAAGGCTTACAGCGATGTCCTAGACGGAGATGAAGAAGCAAGCCTAGCCGGAGTGGTCAACTGTACGAAAGGTCAATCAAATGAGTAGGGTACTTAAGGGAGAGGTAAGGCGCGTTGTGACGGAGTTGGGAGGAGAGAAGCTGTTGGATCGAAATCGGCAACAAGGGGGGGGGGTGAATGTTGCTTCTTCAAAACTAGCCCCGTCAAAGTATCCACAACAAATTTCCTTCCAACAGCTATAAGAAGCTGTGAAAAGAAAGATATGTGCTTACTGGAAAGACATGAAAGATCGGCAAATAAAAGACCTCAAGAGAAACTGGAAGCAATGACACAAACACCCAGAACAACCAGGGGCGGTCAGACCTCTGATCATAGGCCGGTCAGACCGCTCAACATGGGCCGGTCTGACCGCCAGTCTTGGGCCGGTCTAACCGCCCTGTTAATGCTGGTCTGTGTAACATCCCAAATTTGGCTTTCTGGAAAAATTTAAATTCAAATTAATTATTTTAAAGTAATTGGATTTTATTTGGCTTTTATTTGATTTTCTGGAGGTTATAACCTATTTTTAAAAGTTAAAAGGTATTTTAAAATATGAAAAGTAAATACCAACATTAGTTGTAAATAATTTTAGTTAGTCCAAAATATATTCAGGAGCTTCTGTGAATTTTCTGGAATTTTTGGAGGTATTTTCATATTTTTCTGAGGCCTAAATAAATTCCTAGCCTTTTCTGAAAATAAAAATCAAATTCTAAAATTAAAAATCCCATCTCCTCCCTCCAGCCGACACGTGGACGGCCCACGACCGCCCACGTCGCCGCTCGGCCAAATCCAGGTCGTCCCCTCTCTCCTTTTCCCTCTGTCTCGCGGGCCCGGCCTGTCAGCTAGGACCCCGCCTTCCCCTCCCCTCTGGCCGACGCGTGGCTAGCCCGATGCGTGCCGTGTCACCTCGCGCTGGCCATCCAGCCCTCCGCCCTTCCCTCTCACTGCCCCGCGGGCCCCGTCCGCCAGCCGCTCGCGCCCCGCTCTCGCTGCCACCCCGGCCCCGCCTGTCAGGCCCTTCCTCCCCGCGGAGCGCCACCTTCCTTTCTTCCTCCCCTCTTTCCTTTCTTCGCCGGCCGACCGAATCTGAGCCAGATCCGGCCTTGCCTTCCCTGCCTCTCCCCGGTTTAGGAAACCCCGAGCCCGCCGGGAAGCAAATCCCTAAACGGCCACGCCCTCTTTCCTTCTGCGCCCCTCAATTTCCTTTTCCCCTCTCCCCCTTCCTTTTCCGGCCGCCAGCACCGGCGAGCAATTGCTGCACCGTGCCTCCCCCTCCGCCCCTATAAATAGCTCTCTCGGCCTCCCCTCTCACCGCACTACCTCTCACAGCCCTCCACCTCCTTTTCCGAGCCCCGTAGCACCTCGCCACCGTGCCACCTCCCTCCCCGAGCTCCTCCGCACTCTGGCGAGCTTTTGCCGACGCCTCAGTCTTCCCCGAAGCCCGCCACCGCCACCCCGAGCACCCCCGTGCCCGTGCGATCCTCCCCGACGCCTCGGTCGTCCCTTCCCACCGCCGGAGCACCGTCGCCCCGGAGGACCCGAGCTGCACCACCGTCTTCCTCGTCGCCGGCCGTCTCCGCACGTTCCCGAGCTTCGCCGACCCCTCCAACCGAACCCACTCCGCGCCCGGATTGCATTTGTCGCATCGCCAGAGCCACTCCGGCCTCCCCTCGCCGCCGACGACCCTCGCCGCCATCCTCTGCCCAGCCCCTCCAGAAGGTATCCCTTACAGGAATTTGTTGCCCTATATGGGTAGGCAAAGCCTCCCCGCCCATCTGGTTAGCAGCGCGATCTCTTTCCCCCCCCCCTCGGTTCCCTCGGCGCGCGTTCGAGCCCTCGGCTCCGCACGCTGAGGTTGAGCCTTTCTTTCATTTTTCCGCGCTGACAAGTGGGTCCCACCCGTCAGCGACCGCCGTCTGCGCTGGCCACTGTCGCCTGGGCCCCGTCCCTCTGCGCTGGTCACTGACAAGTGGGCCCGGAGTCCAGTGGATCCCACATGTCAGAGACCGATTCCGTGGGTTCACTGCCAGTGGGTCCCACCTGTCATAGTCTCAGAATAAAAATAAAAGATTAAAATTTAAATAATTCCAGTGGGCCCCACTTGTCAGAATTTCCTAATTTCTGGATTTATTCAAACTAAAAACTTCAATCAAGCATAACTTTCTCATTTTAACTCCAAATTCAGCCATTCAAATTTCTAAATTCGTCTAAAATCATAATCTATCCAAATATGGCCTATATTTGAGTTTTTGATTTTTATTTGAATTTTGTTTGTATTTATTTGCCTTGTTTGTTTCGTCTTTTCTCGCGTAGATTCCAACGTTGTCGACGATCTCTCCACCCAGCAGCAGGAAGACCTAGAGAACCTGCAAGAAGGCAAGTTTCCTTTGATCATCTTGAAACCTATGATTTTGAAATGTTTTACTTATTTTAAATTATGTGCATTGCTATTTACATAAAACGTTAGTTCAAATTTTAAGGTATTAGTTACTCCAACTTTGTTATGCCCTCACTTGAAGTTGATTGCCATGTACTTTTGCAACCCTAGAAATTCCTTTGACTCATTAATGAGAGTAATATATTTAATTATTGGTATTAGAATGGTAGTGCCATACTTAGCCGTGCTATTGAATACCTCATAAATCTTGCAAATGGGAAATTATGAATTATTGTAATACCCTTGTGTTTTTAAAGTCTAGTGGTGATTGGAGTTGCCACTAATCCTTTAAAAATAAAACAAAATGTGGAAATTGGTTTAGATTAGGGTGGATGGTTGGTTTGGATTGGTGCAGGAAGCACGAGATCTTGTAAAGTGTATGTTCCACCCTAGTCAACTAAGGACCGACGCTTGTGTTTGTCCAGACTGAGCATTAACCGTACAACCACAAGTCTAGTTTAGGTGCCACCAGTGGAAAGTGGGTGCCAGGGATGGACTGGTTATTCACAGTGAGGGACAGGGATTTACTGTACTCATATGGCGCAAGAGGGGGCTTTGGTTCGGGCAGTTAGCCTACCTGCGGTGAAACCTCAGCGGGTGGTATCTAACTAGATTAGAGTAAGGTAAAAGTTTTGTGATATTTTATCTGGGTCTCATGCCAAAGGAAGCATGTTGACTTTTAGGATAATTTATCTCTTGTGGGTAAAGTTGTACAACCTCTGCAGAGTGTAAAACTATTCGAATAGCCGTGCCCACGGTCAAGGGCGGGCAAGGAATGCTTTCACATGGTAGATTTTGGTTTTGGTTTCAAAATTAAAGTTTTGTATTCCGAGAGTGGAGGGAACCCTCGGAAGGGTATCCTGGCAGTTGGAGCCAGAGAGGGTGGATGGAACCCGCAGTTTAAATTTGACCAATTGTAATTGGTTAGCTAGTGTTGGTAGATGGAACCTTCACTAGAAAGTTAATGATAGTTCTGTTAAAACGTTTACTTTATTAAATTGATGCCTTCGAAAATAATTAGAAGTAATTAATTGAAAATGTTGCTTTGTGCAAAAGAGCCATATAGCCTTCCTTTGTCAAGCCTTGCATCTATTGCATTTTTCCCAAGACTTGCGGAGTACTTTATGTACTCACATGCTACTCTCAAACATAAAAAGCAGAAGAATACGAAGCCCAAGAAGGAGACTTCAACTACTTCGCTGGTGGCTTCGACGAAGGATTCCAGGAGTACTAGGTCGCGCTTCCCCAGTCAACTGCCTGTGGCATATTGATGGGTCTACTTTGAATTTACCTTGTGTAGGAGCCCAGATTATACAATCCGGATTCCTCTGTGATTCCACCGCACTATTCCCTGGATCAGTAGATAGTGCTCACAGATTACAGTTCTGAATATCACAATACATATCATGCGGAAGCGTAAAATATAATAGTAGACTTACTCATGGGCCGATTAGGCCGAAATCATTAAATTGCAGCAGCGGAAGAACGAAGCACGCAAGTGGGACCTTCAGGACATGCCCACAGGCAGCCAACTGGAGGTTCGTGACCTAGCCCTTGATATCTTCATCTTCTCTGCCAGCTGGTCCAATCTTGTTGCTGAGACGAGGTGATTTGATTCCTGATTCTGAATTTTGTCGCAAAAGCGAGTGTGAGCACTCCAACCCCATGCTCCGCGAGCCAATACACAGAATGCAAATAAATAGTATGCATGGCTTGTCAAAGGAGAGGCTCGGGTTATTTTATTTGCCATAAAACACGTTTAGTAGCATTTCTATTATTAAATCATATTGTTGTTTTTGAGACCTAAAGACTCCTCACCGCAAATGACATCATTGACTTAATCCACCAAAGACTCACGCTCTTTATTAACTGCTGTCTAAGACTCCCAACAGCGATTGTCATAATTGACTTAATCCACCGAAATTACACTTCCTTTATTGAGTGCTCTCTAAACTCCAAACAACATGTGTTATCCTCTATTCAATCCACGATACCTCTATTCAATCCACCGATCATATTCTTTCTGTATTGGTTGCTATTTAAGACTCCAAACAACATGAGACATTATCCAATTACTCCACCGATTATACACCTTCTATATTTATTGCTGTCTAAAACTACAAATAGCGTGTGACATTATTTAGATAATCCACCGATCAATTGTTGCTTAACACTCCAAACAGCTAGTGACATCATCTATCTAATATCATTTGATTAATCCACCGAACACACACTTTCTATATTGAGTGCTGTCTAAAACTCCAAACAGCGAATACCATCAATTATACAATCCACCAATATCTTTTGTATTCCAAAATTCCTATCAACCCATTCCTTTTGCTATTGATCCACAACCACAATTTGCTCTTACAATAATCAACCTTATTTTCCCATTATCTATTTCTAACTAACCCACTAGTATACCTCCACCAAGAATATCAGTGATCAAGCCTACGATTCAATATTATATATCCACCAAGAATAGCATTGATCAACTCTACGATTCACCATTATATATCCACCAAGAATATCACTAATCAAGAATTATAATCCAATACTTGTATTATTCCTCCAAATTCCCGAAGATTCAATTAGATTATTTATCTAGCCTATC
Source organism: Dendrocalamus latiflorus (assembly GCA_017311315.1). Lineage (NCBI taxonomy): Eukaryota > Viridiplantae > Streptophyta > Magnoliopsida > Poales > Poaceae > Dendrocalamus > Dendrocalamus latiflorus. The sequence continues at coordinate 10,832,250 of CM029662.1, forward strand.
TATTCAACTGGACCCCACTAATTTATTTCTCCCAGAACCCACACTATCATTTCCTATTCATGATCGTTCTGAATCCACCAATACCTTTATGTGCATACTACAAACATTCATCTCCTTTACTCACGACCCTGTTTATTCTACCCATATTTTATTTTGTAAGAATAGAAATGCCACTATTTGAAATACAATACATAAAATTTCCTGAGACCTAGCAGCTTTGGAACAAAACATAATGTTCAAGGAATATTAACATGATTTTCCATACATATGGCATCACACCGTATAACATCTTTCAGCATTATAGCCGCTTAACTTACCACTGGGACGACACCCAGGACAACTCAAATCAGGGCTTTCCACTGCCCTCCACTTTTCCATTTCCACCCACAAAGTTTTTGAAATAGAACTATATCTGGTTAAGTTCCCATGTCCGCCCTTGACCGTGGGCACGGCTATTCGAATAGTTTTGACTCTGCAGAGTTTGCACACTTTACCCACAAGATACGGTTTACTCGTTGCCCCACACGATTCCTTAGACGTGCAGTTGAGCCAACCCTCACAGTAACCGTTCAAAGTACCTCGCCCCTTCCATCATCTCACCCCTATGAGCTTGACCCGCTTGCGGCAGGTCTCATAGGTTGTGCGGGATGTTCTCCTTCTGAACGCCTAGCAGCTGGCTACCCACACTGCTAGCACGCCACAGCAGAACTTCACCCTCTGTGGATGCCCCGTTCAAGCCGTCACCCAGACAGCCGCTTGCACTACCTCACCTCCTCCACCTATGAGGATGATTTTCAGGGTCCGGTACATCTACTAGGCCAAGTTGTACTTTACAGACTTTTGGTTGTACTTGTTTTACAGGGGAGGTCATGACAAGATTCAGTCCTTAGGGTTATCCGGGCGGTTCTACCACAAACCACACTCTCGTGCACCCTTGCACCATACCCCCGAACCATCCGCCCAGATAAATAAGCAATTTGAGATTTTTGGGGCATAAAATAATCATATCCAACATATACCAGTCATTACCACCATGACTGCCCAACCAACTTTTTCTCATGATTAAAGTGATGCTTGGACGTTCTTACTCCCACAAGTATCTAAGCAACACTAAGCATGGCATATATTCATAGACTTATTTTCAAAAGGGTTACTATTATAATTTTGCTAGGGCGACAAGGTTCTCATGTTCAAATATTCCAAAGGAGGGGCAATATTAATCAAGTTAGATAATAGGCATTTAACTAGAATTCTAAATTAAACATGTATTTGCATATAAAATAACAGCATGCAATTTGATAATTTAAACAAAAGTAATTTGCAGAAAATGTAGGTTCAACATGATCAAAGTATTGACTCGCCTTGCGCGGTTTACCGCAGTCTTGAGCTCACTCCAGGCTTTCTCATTTGTCGATCTCGAGGTTTGGGTCTTTATCTTCACCTCGAACTCGGCCTCGCTTGATCCTTGATTCTCCCGGTCTTCAATTTCTAATTACGTGCTAAGCAACTGAATCCAAATAAATGCAAATAACTCAAAAGTCCAAATACACATAATTTAGCTTTATTATGAGTTAATGGATGATTTGGATGATTTTAGACAGGATTGATGGAGTGCGGAGTATTGACGAAGTCAATTGGGGTTGGAGCGAAGTGATTGAACGGCCAAAGAAGATTTATTGGGACGAATGCCAAGGAAAGTTCATGATACTAGAATATTCACTGGAACACTCTACTTCGGATTTGAGAATGGCTAGGCATATCTGTCTTTAGAGTATCATAGATTGATCTTTTTATTCCATAACTTCTTTTATCATTTTTATATTTATTTAGGAAGTTCCATGCATTAGGTCAGCCCTATAGACTGGTGTAGGAGTTTAGTGCATTAAATTCATCTTTAGGGTAGGTATTCCTAACTTAGGTTATGGTATTTTATGGGGGCTTATTTACCAACTATTTGAGGTGTGCACCTGATGGTTGATTTTAATGATTCAGTGCCGCACGTGCATTTTTAATTATCTCATTGATGTTTAATAGAAGCTTTAGTATAATCTTATTTGCTACTTATCCACAGCTATTGGTCGTAATATTATATGTTTCTTCGGATTGTTTGTTAGTGAGATCATCTCAATGTCTGATGACCTAGGGCTACTATACTTTAGCATCTATACACTGACAACTTTTTATTTGGAGAGACCTCGGAGGACCAACTGTCATTGTTACTTTATCCCTTGCATTAACATCTTGCATATTTTATCTAGACTTCTATGTACATAGAAGCGAGCTTGCTATACATAACTTTATTTCACTACCATTGTTGACTATATATACCGTTGGGATTTATTTACTGACGGCATTTTAAATATTAGGGCATTCATTTTTAATCACTATTAAGGGTAATCTTTTATTTTAAAGCCTTGTTGTTATAGTTTTAATATAACATCCAATTTATTTCCTTAACTTTAACTTGAATGTATTTTCATTGGAGATCCTTGTTAACTTTGGATATTAAGCAAAACCATATTTTATTAATACCTTTAATTGATAATTAGACCTCAAATAAATACTTAAGCTATATTAGTTGCTCATATAGTAGATAATCAAATATTAAATCTTAATTAACCTTATTTTATATCCTAATTAAATTTATTAGCTTCCATGGATTTTTCTTAATTTTTCTTTAATTGAAATGGTTACTAAAAACACAATAAAATAAAAACTAACAGGGGAAATGTGCCGAAAAGGGGGGATCGAACTCGGGCCTCTGTGTTCACCGCTGGCTCGGCTAGCCAGTTGCGCCTTCGATATTTCGCGACTACTGATGGAAAGCAAAACTAAAGAAACGAGCAGGACAGAGGAGCCACGGACCGAAACAGGGGAAACGGCGGTGCTGGGCAGAAGGCGGCGGCACCGGCGAGGGGATGGCTGGAGGGAGGCGGCGGTCAGTGAAATGGAGTCCTGGGAACACCGGGAACTCGAGGGGGCGCCGGCGTGAGCCGAGAAGCTTCAAGAGGGACCGGCGACGGGGCTCAACGGCCGGAGGTGGAGGTGGAACGGGGCGCCAGCGCCGGAGAGGGTGGGGAGTAGAATTAGGGCGGGATTCGGCATGAGAGAGGTGGTAGGATGCTTACTAATTTCTTGGCCTAGCCGGAGATGCACCAGGGGAGGTCAGCGACGGAGGCCCACGTCGGCGTAGGCGGTCTTGCGGCGCCGGCGAGCTGGGGCCAATGGGAAAGCTCTGCGGCGGTAGTGGCGTGTTGATGACGTCTTGAAGATGCTCCAACCGAGAGGAATTGAGTCGGGAAGCAAGGAGCCAGAAATGGGGTGGTGGCGGTGGCTTCCGGTCGGTGATGGGGAAGACGGTCGACGCGCGAGCTCGGTGGCACTAAAACCCGATTGGTTTGGCGAGGGGGTAGATGGGGAGCGGGGTCACACCGGGTTACGATTAATTTAGGGACTGAGCGACCGGCGCAGCGGGACGGCGTGGAGGCGCAGGCTGGTGCTGGGTGAGGGAGGAGGGCGGCCGGGGAAGGAAGGAAGATGGCGTGGGGAGCAAGGGGAGGTCGTGGCCTACTTGTAGCCGCGGAGGGGTGCACTGTGGCGACACTGGTGCCGACGACCGAGTCACAGTGCGCGGCATGGACGACGGTGTGGCCGACCCGGCGACGGAGGGGACGTGGGCGACGTGCGCGCGCAGTGGAACGACGTGCGGGTGCAGGCTTGGTGACGCGGGAGCAGCGACGTGCGATGATGGGAGTAGTTGGCGACAGGGGCGGGGCCGGCTGACGAGCTTCGGCGTGAGAGCAGCGTGGTGACGGGAAAAATAAATGTGTCCGGAGGAAGAAGAGGCTTGCTGTGGGGGGAAAAAAAGAAAAGGGGAGGAGGCGAGCCCGCTGGCAGTGAAAGAAGAGAGGGAGGGGAAGAACGGGTCTGCAGACAGAGAGGAGGGGGAATAGAGAGAGGAGATGGGGCTGGGCCCACAAGTAAGTGAGTGGGAGAAAAGGGGGAAAATGGAGAAGAAATGAAATGATTGAGTTAGTCTGGAATTTTCTGATTTTTTTGAATTTTGAATTTTTAATCTACATGAGGACTTATTGATTTTGATTTTTGCATGAGTCTTACAAAATTTTGAATTCTCATTTTAAGTATTTAAATGCTAGCTTTTAATATTTGTTTGACCGTTTCTTTTCTTTACCTAGTGAAATTGAAGTTCAACACTTTATTTCCTTTATCAAATTTTTGAATTTTAATCCGCACTTCGAGTATTATATATATTTTTTAGACTAAATTTTGTTATCGAATTTTGAAGTTTAGGTTTGGGAATCTCGAAATTGAATCCGAGTTTGAGTTCTTGGGTCAGTTTGATTTAAGGTGGATTTTTATTTAATTTAATTTCTGGACTTTGGTTCTTCGAGTTTTAAACTCTCAAAATTGTTTCGTATCTTTTATTGTCATAATTCTTACTTGTATTTGAGATTTATTTCTAGTTACTATTTTGTTTAGCACAAAAACTCAGAAAGGTTCAAATAAGATTTTGAACCAAAAATTCAAATGCCAGTAAGATGCAATTAAAATTTTTAAATTGCTCAAAATTTTAAACATCCAAAATTTAGGATGTTACACCTTGCTTCCGCTGTATTCTGGTTGTGTGCGAGGTCTTGAAACCTCAATTGTAATAATGAGACCTTTTCGGTCAGTACTCTTTATTATTGTAATAAAACGATGCTGGTGATGTATTCATTTCTGTTTAACTGTGTGCACTAGCTTTGATCTGGGACTAGTGCAGTAATACACAGAGGGTCTGGGTTCGAAAATCCAGGGTCCCGACAGTCTGACTGCCGCCTCTACTACGGTCTGACCGCCGGCTGAAATGCGGTCTGACCGCCATAGTAAATCCGGTCTGACCGGTTATCTGAATGCCAAGCAGTCAGTGATCGACAAGCTGAACCCGACTGCGCAGAAATAACTGAAAGTGCAGATTTTGAGCAGGTTGATGGATTGCTGCTATTTTCCTCTGACCAAAAGAGTAATAACCTATTTCAAATAACATAGAGACCTCAGACAACAAGTAAGTACATCAGGGAACCGAGAATCTAAGGTTTTGGCCAAGAACTTAAAAGACACAGAGAGCTGCACTGATTTTCAAATTGCCAGCCAATCTTTGATTCTTTGACCATGAAATTATGACATTATCTAAGCAATAGTCTTAGGACTTAGAAACTCATCTCAGTGCACCACCTTTGGAAGAGAAAATCAAAAACATCATCAAACTCTAGTTGTTCAAGAACAGGGGAAATTTTGACGAAGCTCAGGGAGAATAGAGAAATCAATGAATCTTCTGTTTGATCTTGAAAATGGAATGCCCAAGAGACCTTGAGTTATTTCCCATCTCAGAGCTACCAGGAAACATTCAAACAAACTACTAAATCACTTCAAGACCAATGCCAGCAGAGAAGAACAGAGAGCAAGAAAAGATCCAAAATGAGCAAAACTGAGACAAAAGAGAACTCAAATGGATTCATTGCACTAAAAGATTACATAGGAGTTCCCATACGCAATTGGATCAAAGAAATGTTTCTTCCTCACTACATGCTTGAGAGGAGAGCACAAGCACACCCAGAGAAGGGGCAGAACAACCTCTGTCCCTCTCACCAACTCTCAACAACTAAAGCACAAAGCAAAACAAACGCTAACCCCTCTCTCAAGCCATACATGCACCTGAGTTCTACCACCTATTTATAGCCTCTAGTTAATGGGTTTACAACCTCCTTTACCCAATAACTCCAACTAACTCAATGCTTTACCCAAAATCCACTTCATCCATTTGCTTCAACCAAATCTCGCTTCCTTTTATGCAGCCCTACGAATTCACCAAAACGCCACTCCTGCATCTTCCGGGAAGCTTCCTCATTTCTTGCCGTCCAAGCCTCGCAACCACCTCGAGTCCTTGCTGTCTTCAGCACACCTCAACCGCTTTGACCTCCGCACCGCCTGCGCCTAGTCCGGTCATCCCGTGCCTCCCCACGACTTATCCTCGATGTCCTGCAGTCATCACAGACAAGAAACACATCACATAGCACCGCTCGACATAATGTAATCAACAATAGCATTAGGAGAAATCTTAAGCATGAAAAAGCACAAACCTTTCGAATCAAAAGAATAAGCATCCTAAGCACTTTGACCAAGTTTGACCAAGTCCGCCCGAAGCCGATTGCACTGTGCAACGACTTGGTCCAAACCGCACAAACTAAACTCGACTTTCCTAAAACAGATGTCAATTACTCATCACACACACGGAGTCACCTCCACATGGTCTATCAGAAGCTCTCTGGAGTTGCTAGAACACGGTGGTGTGCTCGCTAGTGTCATGTATGACTTTAGTTTCTTGGTATCTTAGTGAACAAGGTGCTCAAGAAACACGCGCAAGATACTATGGGGCGACTTGAAGAGCAATGATGTGGTTAGGGGGCTTTGTAGGTACAGACGGCTAAGGGCAAAGCATGCGTTCTCGTGAGCACAACTAAACGACGTGGCTCGATTATTCATCGTGGAACACGAGGTGCGGAAGAAGACAAGGGAAGAGATGTGTCGCGTTGAGGCGATAGATAGGTGGGGGTTGGCAGTATTGGAGAGAAACGGTGGGTGCGGTGTTAGAAACCAGGAGTAGCACGACAATGGAGGAACTTGCCCGAGTGGGCGGAGGTGGAAGATGATCACTGTGTGCGGCTCCACATGACAGTGAGGGAGTTAGGTGAGCTGAGCTGAGAGGTTTGGACAATTTTTAGGCACATCATATGAGCTCAAAAAATTATGAAAAGTTTTTTGTGAATGCTCCTGACATAGAGTAGATGATTGCGTAATTTTTTTTAGAGTTTTATCTTCTCTTGATTTTTCTAAAAAAATCCAAGAAGGCTTCTGTTTGAATCTAAATACACTTATTTGATTTAAATAATTTCATATCTTGTTTTACTGTTTATTTTAGTGCTAAGATTATACTTGGGAGCTTTTAGAATGGTTTCCACCATACTTTCTCTCATGCCACTTTGAACTATCTTTTCTAACATTTGATTTGGATTCAATTTGATTTATATTTTATGCACGTATGGTTTTTTAAAAATACTTTTTCCAAAGAAATTGTAATAAAATGCAAGGGAGAAGAAATGCATGCAAAAGTTTTTAAAGTGCCCCCATTTTCATATTTCTTGGAATTTTTGGATGTTACACCCCTGGAAATCTTTATTTGTAGAACTAGCCCCTCTTCAGCATAATTTACAAATCTGACCCCCTGTTGGGTACCTGCCCCCGGTGTCGGGTGCGGTAGGGACCTGCCCGCATGCGGGTCATGGGAGGTCACCTGCCCTGGCACTAGGTGCAGTAGGGACCTACCCCCGGTGCCAGGTGTAGTAGGTCACCTGCCCCCTACACCAAGCATGGCAGGTGACTTCCCTCAGTGCAAGGCATGATAGGAGGATAGGCCACCCGCATGCGTTCGTTCAACCGATTCCCGTGCAATTCGTCTCCGCACATTGTTTTCATATGGTGTGTCATTTCCGCTCATTGGTTTCTCCTGTCCTGTCTTGTGCTCACGATCGGGTTTAAGCTCTCTCTTGGTCTCCCTCTCACACTCTCTCACTCATGCATACCCTCTTCTTTCCTATGAACCCTAGAGCTGGCAATGAAGGTAAGTCAAGCGCTACCCACTTAGTGCTTCGGCGTCGGTTGGACCTCCGCCATCATCGTTTCTAGCTAGGAGAGACAAGGTTCTTGTGGGCTGTCGGTTACCTAGTCTTTCCAATCTGACCCTCCTTCCAGGTGAATTTGGTTGTTCTTCCTGTGGTTTTTATTGGAGTGCTTCTCACCATCGTTCGTGTGTTTGAGAGTGTGTTCGTGTGGTCTAGGGTTAAATGAGGTGGTACACTGTGTTCAAAGGTAGGAATTCAGGGGTGTACAACAGTTAGGAAAAACTACCACGAAGAGATCCATCCATTCCCGGATGCAAGCTACCAACGATTCAATACTGAAGAAGAGGCATTAGAGGCGTTCATGGCGTATTGGTCATCTCTCGGCGAATTGGCTCAAAAGGTAGTGCGACTGTGCGATGCTAGCGTTGTGGAAGTCATGCCAAAGATGTGTCATACTCAACCAAAACCATAGTGATTCTTGTCCAGTTTGTGATGATTTTAGCACTTTGTATGTGTATATGTTGCTGTGAGATGCATTGCTTGTAATAGGATGAAAATGTTGCTTTATTTGTCATGTCTTTGTTGGAAGAAATGAAATGAAATAGCAATGTGTGCTACACTTTGTATAAAGTCATATGGTTAAATATACAATTTTATTTTGATCAGCTTATTTGTAGCATATGTTTGAAGGAACGATCTGGAACATGATGTGTGAAAGTTTCTAAAATGGAAGGAATTGGAATTGGAACATTGTGTCTGCAAGCACAAATAGATGAACTGAGCCCCCATCCCATACTTGAACAACCCACCTTTTGGATTTACTGAGAGTCTATTTTTGAGAATCTTATCAGCTTGTACATACTTTTGAGTATAAATTGTGCTACTGCCTTGACTTGTATGAAAGAAAAATCAGATCATTTGATGCCATGGTCAAGTGAACTAAGCACATAGATGAACTTAGTATCTGACATGATATTTAGGCTCTTACATGTACCAAAAATAGTTGTACTTAGTATCTTACATGAGAACTTAATCTCTTACACAAAAAGCACTGAGTACACCCTACAGCCCTAGAAGCTTTACTAGCTTTGATGTGCATTGTTTCCTTCTCTTTCATAGACTAGCTTCGTTGGACCTGAGGGCAGCTTGCACAACAAGACTAAATGAGGTAGCTTTACGCACTAACATGACCAGATGAGATGGCTTTGCACAGCGATGTGACGCTATGTTGCTCCAAAATTCGTCCTACGTGTCACTGCCTCGCGGACATGAATTTGTGCAAACCGAATTGGACTTCTACCATGTACACAATGTTGGCTTAGCCTACGAGTACTACCTCTTGTGCATTGAGTTTTCCTGCAGCACAACTACAACACTACATCCCTAGCATAGAGAAGCAATGGGACGAGATCACTGAACTCGCAACCCATACCTCACCACCTCCCCAGAATGAAGCCCCTTGTACCTCCAACCCATACCTCGACATTTCTACTGAGCATTCACTGCAAGAGCTGCTCGTGGGGGAGACACCATCCCTCTGTTGGTGCAGGAACGTCTGCAAGTTTTTCAAGTCCATGTAGTGGCTAAGCATAGGCAAGCATTACTAGGGTTATGCTAGCTATGCCAGGGAATATCTCGGCCAATATGCCAGGGAATATCTCGGCCAATGTTTAGACATGGGGCACTACAGGTAGACAGTAAGAACGGGTTACAATACATTCCCATAGCATTTCTAATTTATAGCATGCACTAACAAGCTCTCCCCTCTACCCGTAGTCTCCCGATTCGCTATGCATGTACCCCAAATGGATCAACCAGGAGATCCACCCGCATGAGTAGTGGCATCTAGACTACGAGGAGTGGGATGCTGAGACAGACCACGAGAGGAGGAAAGAGCAGTAGTGCAACAAAGATCGAAGCGAGCACATCCAGCAGGGGACGCAAGCTCATCTAGAGGCGTGCGGGCATGGGGAGCATGAGGCTCACGAGGAAGAGCGTGAGAGAAAGTGCAAACTGGTGTCCAAGGCTAGGGTGGCCAGCGACGACTGCAATGTCGACTTCAGAAGGAAGGGCAAATTACCGCAGTCAATGCAATAGACCGGGCCATCCCGTCATAGCTCACCATCCAACCCGCCAAGCTTTTCCTTTCTCCAAAGGGATGTGTTCCTACGTGGTCCAGGTGCTTGCGTCGCTGTGTACTGTTGTAGTAATGATGTCCTTTAGAGTTCTAAAGGTGCATTTGTGTGCTGATTATGTGTAAATACCATTTATTATTTTCTTATGCCAAAAATTAATTAAATGACTAAATTATAAGTTATGAACAATTAAGTAACATTTTGCAACATCAAAAATCACATGTACGAGATGAACTGTACATTTGCTTCACAAGGTTTATTAGCCATAAAAGAACCAGAAATACATATGAATCTTTTTTTGCACAAAAATGAAAATGGCAATGTTGATTCAACTGATGCTGGTCCTCAGGGTAGGTTAGCCTATCAAGGGAGCACCACATGTCTCCTAATGTGCCTGGAGCTAAACTCGGATGTTATATAGTACAAAAAGAAGAGACGATGTACTCATGGGCCTATGCTGAAAGAGGCCATCCTAGTGCCCCTAACGATCCGTCAGTCATCTCCAATGAATCTGTTCCTCTGGAAACTAGTCTATCGGGTGACCATGGGTTCTGTAGTAGGTCATAGTAGGTTTCCTTGCCCTACTATTGATCCAGAACATACTATTGACCCAATCCCCTGGATGCACAGTAGGATCTATAGAGGGGCACCAACTCGGCGGAGCTGCATACCAATCATCGCTACGGGCCGCAGGATGGCTCTGTGTCTCTTGTAGGGTGAACTGCGTGGAATGAAGCTGTTAGGATATAAATACAATTTATTACCTGCTATTGCGAACTGGATGGCCCCCTATACCCATAGGTGTATGAAGGCTCCGGGTGCGCTGTGTAACTGGACTGATACCATGGGTTGTATAGCCCATTTGATATTTTTTGAAAGTGTGGTACTTGGCTTGCCACCCCCCTTACTGGTCAGCGGGAGAATCTGGGACAACCTCAGGCATTGTGGGTTGCACCTCCCTGCTCTCTAGTATGGCCTCCTACCTCCATGACAAGGATGGCAGTGCGTTGCAACTACGTGGAATAGCACGATTAATCAATGATGAAGTAGTTTGATATAGCACAACTGAAACGCCATTATCACTCACTGAGGAGGTTTGTTCTGTGGATGATTGGCAGGCGATGCTACACCACTAGGTCGACTCACTTGGACATGAAGATGGAGGTAGTGAGGGTGCACGACAATACTCTGTCTGGTGCCTGAAGTCGACACCAGTGGGCCATCCACTACTCATGTTGCAAACGACGTGCTTAACATCATCCATAATATACTTCATGACTGCATGAATCATTAAACTGTGTTATTCTTTCCTTGCTCGATTTCCAGATAGCCGAGCTGCACAACACTCTGCAAATGGTATAGCTGCATGGTTACCGAACAAACAAAATTCTATTAGTTCAGTCTATTTCGAAGGATGTTTTATCTTCTACGTGCTCAATGTGCCAACTCATCATGTCACACTACACAATGTGGGTTGAGCCCCAAGCCAAGTGTTCAGCATGGCTAGGATCTACATGTTGGGCTGAAGGTGTACTTGTCAGTCTCAACCGCGTGTGCCATACGTACCATTCTAGGTACATGCTGTATGTCCCAGCATCGTAAAGCCATGCCTCCTGGAAAATGTTATCAAGGGCAGATTGCCATGCATCTATCCATGGGTGCTGCTTTGACCGCTAGTCATCGTTCTTGCGACCCTTCTTCGTCTGCCTGATAGGGGAACCAAACAAATAAATTATGGTGTTGACATAACAAATGAATAATTGAGCTCCAATATAAAGCAATGTAATAAGCTTATAGGTGGCTACACCTCGGAAGTGGTTGCCTTGGAGCTGGGGGGATCTCCTGATGCATCCGAAACTGCCTCATTATCTGTTGCAGTTTGTAGGGCTCAAGCATATGAGAGAACACCAGATGGCAAGTTGTCCTCTAATATGCCACATCCTGGTGGCATAGCAAGCTCCAGCTAATTGGCATCGTGTCCTGCATGGAGGCATCAATCTAAGGAGCCCATTTATGTCATCTCCATGTAGGGCCTCAAATTCATTATGGAACTAGGGGTATATCCGACATGAGCTCTCCCTAGCCCACCCCAGCACTGCATGGGATCCTCGTCATCCACCCCACCGTAGAAATGCTCCGTGTGCAGGTAAGGGTGGACTAGGGAGCAAAAGTATGGCCATCTGACCAAGAAGTGCTCCCACGATGACAACTACAATAGCGTGTGGCAACCTGAGAGCACAAGCTCAGTTCCCAACTGTACTGTGGCACATCCTCATTGTCAAAGTCCACGATGGAGTCTATAGGGTGAATGTAACTAGGGTACACCATGTCCCCCTACGTTCTAGGAAACATAACCCACCCAAACAGAAATAGCAAATATGCAATTAGGTGGCGTCGAACCACCTCCTCCATTGCATCATCTAGGCAATGCATGAATCATCGCAGCTAGGCATGTGGAATGCCCTTACATCTCTTGGGGATAGGCTACCCGAAGCGATGATCGAAGCACACCTTCTAGTCCAGCGATCACGTAGGGGGAAGAACTGCAAGGCCTCGTAATAGCAGGCCTATGATGAAGTTAATGCCCTGCAGTGTCATGTTCATCTCCCCCACCAAAAGTAGAACGTGTGGGTCTCTGGCCACCAACAATCAACCAGGGCGAAAAGAAGAGACGTGTCTATCAGGAGGTTATGCGCCACGTTCAACATGCGGGCAAATGCAATCAGTCTAGATTGACGAGGCCTCCTGACATACTAGTCGTCCAACGGCTAGGTCTCCCTCGTTCCTGTGTCATCAGGGTTGGTGGCCTATCACCACCGATCCAAGTGTGACAACGATGTTGGGCATCCTACGCCTCCTTAAGTAGGGGTGGTAGATTAGATGCTATTGTTGGAAGCAGAGAATAATTAATAAGCTATAAGAAATATGTACAATGTGTCATAAAGTATGCACGAACATAATATGTTCCATAGGGATGAAAGTAACCTTCGAGTATTGCGAGAATATAAAGTGATGGTAGTACGACCCACACAATGACGTGTGTAAAATAACGAATACTTATAGTCACCAAAGTAATGTACATGCATTTTTAAGAAATATGTGAAGAGTATGCCATAAAATATGCATTTTATGACTATAAAATATATACCATATGGATGAAAGTAACCTGTATGTATTACTAAAATATAAAAAGGTGGCAGCACAGACCAAACATTCATGCACGTTAAAGAACATACGTTCATTTTAAAAAAAATGTCTATAGTGCCGTAAAGCATGTTGCATTACTATAAAATATGTTCTACAGGGGCAAAACCTTCACGTAGCACTGCCATATTACATGAAGGTAGTACACATTGAACAATTTTGCGCGACAAATAATGTACGATAATTTATAATAAATATGTGGAGTTTAAGTGTGTCGTAAAATATGCATGAACAAAATATATTACAGTATTGCCAAAAAATTTCATGGGAACAATAGCAGCATTCAAACATTACTGAAATAAAAAAAATGATGACATCACGAACAAACAATTGTGCATGTCAAAAATGTACATGCATTTTTAGCAAACATAATATCGAGGGGGCCATTTTTGCAGCAGCATACTACCATACGTGCATTTCTATGAAATATGTGCAGTTATAGCGGGACGTAAAACATGCACCAAAATATTACATTAATGTAGTACAAAATATTTTCCAAAATGACAAAGAAAGTAACATGCATGTGTGTGAAATAATGTATGAACCGAACAATTATGTGCATGAAATAATGTACATGCATTATTAAGTACTTAACGATAAAAATTGGATTAACAAAACTACTAAATACTGTAAGCGAGCGAATGATCTATCGACGAATGCTTCTGAGAATTGGTTATTAATGAGTGTCGACAATCACATGCTCAGCTTAAATAGGCAAGAAAATAGAGACAACAATGAGTCTCGATGAGACATGATGCGAGGACGATGTGACATAAAGCTGAGAAAAAAAGAAAAAGAAGAAACTGACGTAGGAACACACGGCACACGGGAATCTCAAAATTATGGCCATCCTCCTACCATGCCTACACTAGGGACAGGTCTCCTACTGCGCCTGGCACCAGGGACAAGTCCCTGCTGCGCTCGGTACCAGGAGCAGGTTCTCAAGAGGAGACTAGATTTGTAAATTATGTCGGAAGGGGCTAGTTCTGTAAATAAAGATTTTTCAAGGGCTAGAAAAATAAAAATATCTCATTTCCCTATTATTAGATTCCGCAACCTCTTGTCCTCCCCTTCTTACCTCCGTGTATACGTAACAGCTATGTCGGTTTTCCAAAACAAAAGGACGGCTGAATTTTTTAATAATCATTTTTTATTGCGAATTACAAAATTATGCCTACGAATTTTTTTATAGTTTTGACCGCACAGTTAGGCGACTTGAGCTAGTTACCCAACCGTTGGACAACACATAGCTAAGTCACCCAACCATTAAGCGACTAGTCTATGTCGCCCAACGATCGGGCGACATTACTCCTAGTCGCTCAATAGTTGGGTGATATAGACTAGTCGCCCAACGGTTGGATGACTAGGGGGTATATCCACTCGGGCGAGTGCTGCCGCCCTCTCGATCCATTCCTCATTTGCGTTGGCTGCTAAGAGAAAAGAGAGAAGGGGAGGAAGAGAAAGAGGGAAGGAGAGGAGGAGAGGGAGAGGAGAAGAAGAAAAGGAGAGTAGAGAAGAGAGAGGAAGAGGAGGAGAGGAAGAAGAGGGGAGGAGGAGGGGGAGGAGAGGAAGGGAAAGAGTTTAGGAGAGATCTGCTTATCAACGACGGTGAGTTTTCTGTATTTTTCTATATATTTATTTTTTAAACATCGCAGGATAACAACTAAAATAATTAAATTTGTAGTTTAGAAAATAATGCCAATTTAGTTGTTAACAATTGTATTGTCGTTTAGATCACTCTGTTGTGTATTTGAAGGCTCTGTTAATTTTGTTAGTCTCTTATAAATTGTAGAAACCCCGTAATAAGTTTTCTTAATTTTTAAAATAATTAATAGTCATCAAAAGATTTAAAACTGTTCATAATGATTAGAATAGCATGCACCGATTTAAAATAGTACATAATGATTTAAGATTACGTGTAGTGATTAAAACTGTACATGATTATTTAAATAACATTTGAGTCATTAAAATCTACAAATGATGAAAATAAAATTCAGACATTCCACAAGAATGCCTTAGTATGATTAATTTAATTATTATTTGTTGATATACTTTTTATTATATCTGTAAGTAAATCGTCACGCGTGTACTAATTACAGAAAAATAATAGGTGCAAAGAAGGAAGAATTTAGTCCGGTAACTCTAAGACCTAAAATTATTTTGATAGGTAGATAAATGGGTATGTGCCAATGGGAAATTACATAGGCATAATAGCATATGTGAAATCGGCTAGGAATGATTTCAAGAATTCTCATAGCTACGCTATTAATAATTAAACCAGTAATTATGTCATAATTGCTAACTTCAATTGATTTGCAGATATAGCTTGTGACCTTCGTGGTTCAGACTAGCCTTTCGGCTTGCTGGACCCGCACGTCGATGTGTAGCACCGAGTGAGCCATCGTGTCCCGCATCCTAAGGGCGAGGATGAGGAGACCCAGTTAGGGGTGGTCTATACGCAGACTTCCCAATAGGCTTGGAGACTAAACCCATGTTGGAAAGACAAGTTTGTGTACAAACTATGGTGCATATGATATTTGCACTATATACTTCTTTGTGCTTTGCAGGCTGAGCGATGTTGGCTTTCTACCTCTCATGTGGATGGTAGAGGCCACCGACATGGACGACGCTCTAGTTGAGGAGGCCAGGGAGGTCCAGGCCAGCCCAAAGCGGTCATGATAGTTCTCGTTCGACCGGTCGTTGCTGACAGCTCTGCTGCACCGGTGGTGTCCTGAGACACATACCTTCACCTCCCATTCGACGATATGGCCCCTACTCTGCAGGACGTCACGATGTTGCTCGACCTGCCTATCGCGGGAGAGGCTGTCTCCCTAGAGGATGTGCAAGGATCTACTGGGTAGGTTTGACAGGTTTCTTTTGGCCGAGGCCGTGGTAGCGTACTATGTATTTGTAGTGCAACAGAAGCATGGCCCCGCATGCGATGGCTTTCGCAATTCTAGGTATGTATGTTATGTATTTTTCCTGTTTAGCGATACACTATCTTTGACATATGACGGGCTTACTATTTTTTTCATTTGTGCATAGGTCGAGCGGATGGACTCAGACAGGGATGAGATGCACTATAGCTAGGGTTCAACCGTACTTACCGCGATGTATCACAGCATGTGTGACACTTACCGTAGGATGAGGACGACTCCTATGCTCATAGGCTGCCCCCTCCTGCTATAATTGTGCTTGTTCGAGCGCTTCCCCCTCGGATGGTCGATGCTACTCGATAGTGGTCCGTACTGCGCTAACATAACCATAGGGGCACCATGGACGGGCCTACTGCAGGGTCCCTTGGGTGCATAGATGGGTACGACCTATCCTACATCTGTACTATACGTGTATTACGAGTCATCTTTTGTAACCACTATTGTGGCTCGCAGGCATAGTTTGCACACCTCCAAGTCACCCATGCGTATGACAACTTTGTCAAGCACCTCGACTCCCTCACTGCTGAGGACGTGTGCTAAGAACCGTACTCTACTCAGGAGATGGCGGACCACGCCCCTAACAGCCATACTGGCTCATGTGGAAGAAACTCGCCTTCGGTGTGTTCATCGAGGATGACACGGTGCACAAGGTGATGCGCCAGTTTCACCTTCACCAGTTTGTTCCTATTCCCATCAGGCATTGGGTGCCTGACTTGGTCCACACATGAGTTACGCACAACATATGTCCCTATATTTTTTCTCAATTTTGTTATGATGCCTTCTAATTGCACTTGTATGTTTCACAAACACAATAGGAGTGGTGGTAGCGGGACGATCTAGGCCGTGAAGATGGCGACGTGGGTGGAGGAGTGGGCGAAGGCACTCTAGGACTTCGTGTAGAAGGACACTGCGTATGACCCAGTGTGTATGACGAGTACCTACATTGGTATGCTCTGCAGACACGCACCAGCTTGGTGTGTCTCATTGACCCTCCCCACGCTCACATACCAGCATCAACCGACATGTAGCCCATACACTTAGCATGGAACTTCGCGCTCGTAGTATGTACTCTCATGTTTGAAAGTTTCACAGTAAGATTACCACAGTTACTATTTTGATGCTTTTATGTATTTCTTGCAAATGGACATCACTGTGGAGATTGTGGGGCACACCGGGTCGATCATGGACAGAGTCGCCCATGGTTTGCAGGTGACGCACAGTGAGCTGCTGGTCCTTGTCCATTGGGACTATGAAAGGGTGAGGTTCCCCTCGCCCTCTCGTCGTGTAGGACGCTCCTAGAGGTGACGATGTCGATGCACAAAGTGAGGCTGCCTCATCCTGCAGCTTAGGCAGGAGGCTTCAGAGGGCCATGTTCATGGGCCTCGTCGGCGCCTGACCAGGCTGGAGGGATAGTGTGGCCACATGCCTACACCAAGCACCAACAACGCAGCCGCTCGGCCAAGCCAGAGGGTCAGGGTGGGCACGTGTCTACACATCGGTGCCTTTGCCGTCCATGGGCCCTTACCTGGCATTGGCAGGGTAGGCCACGTTGTTCGACCACAGACATGGCAGTTGGCTAGAGGCCATGACCCACTTGGAAGGTACATTTCGTCTCTTAAGATTTTTTTCGCATTGATAAACAATGCCTATCCTGTAGGAACGATGCACGCGGTCAGGAGTTGACCTTTCCCCCCATGAGGATCTTTTGGGGGATGTGAGCGACTTCCTTGCGAAGGACCAGGCAGAGGTCCTTTCCACATTGCAGCTCAATAGTTGTCGGATCCCGGAGCAACAATTCCAGAACCCACTATGTAAATCGCACTATCCCAAGAAAAGCTAGTGCACACAGGGTTAACAGTGATACATATCATGCATGATAACCAAACTTTATTATAAAGCAAAGAGTACGGGCCTTATGGCCAAGTTTACAATAACGGCAAAAGAAGACAACGGAAGATAAACATAGTAGTAGCACATCCAGGCTTCCCACAAGGCGAATGACTGTAAGACGTGGCCTACTCGCAATCCTCACCAAAGTCGTCAAAGGCTTCCTCTGGAAAGAAGTTAAATTGAGCAACGTGAGTACATAAAGTACTACACAAGTTACACCAGGGAGTTTAACAGAGTTAATGCATGCATATGGAGTATCAAAGGAAGGCATAATATGGTTAATTTGCATAAAAGCAACATTGAGTAAATATCATAAAGTAAGTGCAAAAGCTGAATTGATATGTAAGTAAAACAACGGTTGTAAGCAAAATAGTTACCACTAGTGCAGGTCTATCCCCCACACTAACCTAACCACGGGCATCCCACCCAGACCATCTTTTCTCAAAAACATCTCATATGGATTCCATCCATCCATATGGTTTTCAATCTTTCATGGATTCCATCCATCCATAAGGTCTTCATAAACCGTTTTGAAAAACAAAGCCTAATCCATGAAAAACTTCACTCAGCTTGCCCATGACCGTGGGCATGGCTATCCAGGATATATTATACACTCTGCAGAGGTTGTACAACTTTACCCACATGACATGATCTTCCTGGTTTGCCACGCGAGTTAACACTTCCTTAGGTGTGCGGTGAGGAGATCATGACAAGGCCTTTACAATGATCCGTTGTCAACATAATCACGCCGCCACTAAGGTTTCACCACAACATGAATCCACATGTTGGAGCCCCCTCTTGTGACATGTGAGACTTCTCACGGCCTACGCCGCGCTCATATTTAGCCTATAGCGAGATTAAGTTGGAACTTCACAAATTATTCGGCCAGGTCTGTCCCATACCAGACTTGTGGTAGTACGGTGTGACTTTGTAATAGTAGTTCACAGACCGGTCTTTAACTTAGGCCTAACCACTTACCCCTTGTGCCTGGCAATCGACATTGAGTCACCAAATATTAATGCATGCTAGCAAGCACCCACCACCATACCAATGCCTAAGTCTAAAACTAGTTTTATATTTTATTTGAAAATAGTCTTATAAGCATTTTTGACTCACCAAAGTCAGGAATCCAGTTTTAAAGTTCGTCATTTTATGTGAAAGATCAACCCAAACCATAATGTTCTAAGCATGGCTAAGCAATTCTATAAAATTTTCTAGCTAATACTAATGTACCAACTAGGTTTTCATCTAGGGTGACAAGGCATGTTTGTTCAATATCAAGTTTGGCCATACACAAAGGAATTTGCTGTAACTAAAGTTTAAAGCACATTTGAACTAATTTGAATAAAAATACGCATGCATAATAATTTTAAAAACAACATAATTAATTTAAATTACTAGGATCAATATGGTCAAAGGTGTAACTTGCCTTGCTCGAAGTACTGCTGTGATTCGTCGAAGAAAAACTCTTCGGATTCGTCGCAGTCTACACGTGAAGAACCAAAAACAAATTCAAACAAAAATTCAAATAAAATTAAAAAATTCAAATAAAATTCAAAAATTCAAAAAGAGTCCAAAATAGATAGTTTAAGATTTTAGAAGAATTTAGAAATTTGAATAGATTAAATCTGAGTTAAAATGAAGAAATACGAGCTTCTGCAAGATTAAAACTAAAGAAAAAAAGACTAATTTTTGAATTATTTTTATATTGAAAATTCAATTTATGACGTCAGCATTAATTTTATTTTTTGGCTGAATTATTTTTATACTGAAAAGGTGTTATTTCTCTGACAAGTGGGGGCCGGGTTCATGGTGGACTGGGTTCATGAGCTGCCACGCGTGCACAGGCGCTGACATGGCAGCGCCGGCCGGAGGCGGCGCTCGGGCTCGCCGGCGCTCCAGCGCCCGGCGGCGGCGGCCGAGATGCGCATCGGCAAGAGGAGAAGGTGGGGAGGTGGCCTCACCTTGGTGCAGGGTCCGAGGGGCTCGGAGATGGGCCGGCGGTGAGTTCTAGCAGTGGCGGAGCAAGGGCGTCGGCGGCGAGGGGTCTCCAGCAGCAGATTCGACCGGCGAAGGGGCGGAGGATGGTTGTCGAGGCTCGAGGAAGACGGAGGTGTCATCAGCGAGGCGCGGAAGCAACCGAGGTGGCGGTGATTTCTCGCCGGACCTCGGCGTGGCGGCGAGGGTTTGGGCATGGAGAGGAGGATTTGGCAGAGGGGAAATGGGAGGCGGCGCACGGGGGTCCTCGGGGAGGGGAACGGCCGAGCACGAGCTCGCCGGAGTTGAGCGGCCTAGGGTGGTGGAGTTAAGGCATTTAGGGAGGTTTAAAGGAGGGGAAAACGGGCGGCGGTGAGTGGGGAGTAAAGAGGGGCACTCTGGCGTCAATAAAGGCGAGAAGAAACGGACGGGAGGTGACGAAACAGAGCTCGGTGCATGCGGCAATGGCGGCGGCTGGAGGAAGAAAAAGGGTGGGAGAAGAAGGTGCAGAAATGCGGGCCCCGCATGTCGACAAGAGAGAGGGGAGAAAGGAAAGGGGTGGGCGGTCGGATTAGCGCCACGTGCACGAGGAGATCAGGCCGTCGGCCGAGAGGCGAAAGGGTAAGTGGCCACGGACAGTCGAGATTAGCTCGGGCGGGAAGGATGCGATCCGGGCCAGACACGTGTCAGCCCGAGGAAATATTGGCTTTAAAATTCGTTTTTAATTTCAGAAATACTAGGAAGGTTTATAAATACTTAGAAAATTATAAATAGAGTCTAAAAATTCTAGAAAAATTTATAAAAATTCCTGGAGACATTTTAGACTTATTAAAAATATTTCCAACTTAAATTTGGTATTTTACTTTTTACAAAAATACTTGTTAGCTTTGAAATTGATTTGTAAATTCTAGAAAATTCTCAAAAAAAACTATAAATCAAGGATAACCAAGGAAAAGTAATAATAAATTCTTTTTGGCTTAAGAAAAATTATTAAAGTGAATTTTCTTACTTTAGGCTTTGAAATAAAATCCAGAAAAGCACAGAAAAAATCCAAATAAAAGCCAAATGCTTTAAAATAATTAATTTGAAATAATATTTTTATATAAATTCAAAGTACTCTTTATTTAATAATATTTTTATGTTTTTAGTCAAATTACTTTTAAGAAAGCCTTTAAAAGCTGAAAACAGGCAAATAAAATCTCAGAAAGTCAAGCAACCAAAGAACACTTATTTTATTTTAAATTAAATTAATAAGTTTGTTACCAAATTTTTTGAAATATACAGCTGGGCTGTTACAGCAGTACCCTAGTTCCCATGCAGCCACAGGTGCAGTCGACCCTCGAGGCATTAGGAGCATGGGTCACCAGGCCTCCTAGCCGCCTCACCCTATCGGGGCGCCGACACCCCGTGCTGAGGAAGCCCAAACGGGGCTATACAGGCTGCCACGAATAAGGGGTGGGATGTGGCAACGACGGAGGAGGTGTTGTGGGTGGTGTAGCTGGTGGCAAGCAGTGGATCGTGCTCCTGCTATGTGTACTTTTTTTGTTGTGTACGTATTTTACTTTGTGTTTCTCCGTATACGAATTATCTATTGTAGTGTGATATCACTTACCTTCCTACCTATGAATTATTGCTATCTCAATCGTCTCCACAAAATTCTTCAGAAATTTCACATACTACAATAATGTAGGACGATCGCAAAATGTTATTGCGAGTCTAACAGATAACATTCTACGAAAATCACAAAGAGATCAACCGATATTGTCTGTCCTTTTATTTAAAAAACTTATAAACAAGATTTGTTAAATGTATTATCGACAAAAATTGCCATTTACTCCCCATAATTATTTTTATCAGATTAATTCAATAATTACATCATTATTTAAAATCGTCTAATCGTTGGGCGACAGGGGCAAAGTCGCCTAACCGTTGGGCCACACGTGGCCAAGTCGCCCGATCGTTGGGTGACATGGACTCAATACTGTGAAAAAGATCATCACAGATGGTTCAAAAACATCATCATAGATAGTTTTGTGAGCTGTCTGAGTTTATGGTTCAGTACTGACATGAGGTCATCACTGATAGTTTTCGAACCATCTATGATATGCACTGTCACAGACGGTCATAGAAGAAACCATTTGTGATGTCTCACGAACCATAGACGGTTTCAACTACAAACCGTCTGTGATATTTTTTGTGATATTAAAAATATCACGGACGATTTATAGTTGAAACCGTCTGTGATTCATGAGATATCACAAACGGTTTCTACTACAAACCATCTGAAGTAGTCTGTTATGGAAGGTTGTGTGTTAATAACCATCTGTGATATTCTTTTATATTCTTAAATCTATTTCTATTTGTTGGCTAGCCTCAGGAAGTGCTAGCCATACCCTCTATGAACAAATACACACATGTATAATTAAGCTCGGCCTGTTGTAGTTGGAGACAATTGACAAGTGAAGCATAGTGAACAAGATTAAAAAACCTAGCTAGTGAACTGTAAGAGAGGGGAGGGAACCGTAAGAGAGGTGAGGAAACTGTAAGATCTACACGAACCCATAAGCCTAGCTAGCCATCCATCAATTTTGTAATTTCAGATCCAAGCATCAAGGAAGAGAGAAGAGGGGATCGAATGGTGGATATCACTAGCAATGAAGGAGAGACAGCGGTAGTGTCACCTTTGTGTCACGACAGTGACACTGCACAAGACACTCTTACAACAGTTACGACAAGAGTGTCTTGTGCAGTGAATTGTGATCTCACAACCAGAGGCGAAGGAGCTAGCTCATGGCAGTAGTCAGTGTCATCGAGGGAGGAAGCAGGAGTAAGCTAGGAGTGGATGAACTAAGAGCTGCCGGTGGAACTCACGTGCTCTTGGAGTGAAAATGGGGAAAATGTAGAGGG
Organism: Dendrocalamus latiflorus; assembly: GCA_017311315.1. Classification (NCBI taxonomy): domain Eukaryota; kingdom Viridiplantae; phylum Streptophyta; class Magnoliopsida; order Poales; family Poaceae; genus Dendrocalamus; species Dendrocalamus latiflorus. The sequence goes on from CM029662.1 coordinate 10,854,978, forward strand.
GAGTAAAAAAGGGGCGAGAGGTGGGAGGAACCTATACCTGCCATTCGATGCGAAGATAATGGATAGGTGAGATCAAAATCTTGGAGAAGATGCCATGGGTCGGTGTCGTAGTATTATCATAGACAATCTGTTATACGAACCGTTGTAATAATGTACATATCAGAGGTAGTTTGTTGTACGAACCGTCTATGATAATGGCACATATTTGAGACAGTTTGGTATACAAACTGTTTGTGATAATGCACATATCATAAACGGTTTGGTATACAAACAATCTATGATAACATTTAAAAATGCACACTCTACTCCCACCTGTTAATATTCCGATGCATGCAACCCTTAAACTTCCACATGGTTCTACCTTTATATGCAGCGTGGTATACAATTCCTTCTAAACTATCCTCTCTCTCATCTTCTTCACTAGATTTTTCAATAATGGCATCTACTATTCTTTTGATCTCCTTCCTCTCATGTATCCATCATGAGTAGTTCAACTGCAATTGTACACAGGCGGCCAAAAACTTACGTCTAGAGCAGCTTTTCCGCTCACGCCCTGTTCTCCTTCGTCAAGTCACTTCCATTCGTCAGCTGGACCTCATCATCCACTGTCGACGGAGGTGTCTCCTTGCTACTCAGGAAAGGAAAACCGCCCTCAACCTTATTCTTCTCTTCAATGTGCACAAAGTGGAAGAAGCTCTTTGTGGCACTGGTGAGACACATGGATAACCTTGCCGATTAAGCAGAAACGACTGATTCTGAGGAAGCTTATCATGGTATCATTTTTGAGATTATGGGCCATGCTAATGATTAGCCTAGGATAGAGGAGGAAGTGGAGAGGGCAAGAACAATCTTCACGGCATTTGAGAACTCAGCCGCTTATCCTCCAACTCCAAAAGTAGAAGAGAAAGCATATGCAGCCCAGAAGACTAAGATCTGGGAATATCTTTTTTTGGACTTCTATAATAAATTTGACTTGAATTTGTCTTTTGTAAAAGTGACTGATCACACTTATTTGTTCCAGCTCAGTAGCTTCTGTATTTCATATAACTAAGGACAAAACATAGACTGTTGTAAATAAAAACCGTCTGTGATAGTTTCATAGATGGTTCTAACTAAAATCCGTTTGTGATAATGGGAGACATCATAGACGACTTTAAAACCTAACCATCTGTGATAGTATCATGGATAGTTTTTGCCATGAACCGTCGTGATATTACCTTTTCACAGACGGTTTTTATCTCTGGCAGCAACACAGGTGGTCTCCAAACTAAAATCGTCTGTGATTGTATTTAATACTAACGGTTTTGGCGAACCGTCTGTGATGTGGTGTCTAATATTAAGCTTTTTGTAGTAGTGACTAGTTGCCCAGCGGTTGAGTGACTAGTCCATTTCGCCCAACGGTCAGGTGACTTGGCCATGTGTTGCCCAACGGTTATGCGACTTTGCCCCAACCGTGCGGCTACATGCGGTCAAAATTGCAAAAAAAATCACAAGTATAATTTTGTAATTCACAATAAAAAATGATTATTTTAAAAAATGGACAGCTATGTCACTTTCCAAAGTAAGTGATCTCTTTTAGGATCAACGGTTGGAAAGGATCCTAGTTGTGTGTGTGTGTCTATATATATACATATATATATATATATATATATATATATATATATATATATATATATATATATATATATATATATATATATATATATATATATATATATATATATATATATATATATATAATTATGAAAAAGGTACAGAACAAAAAGGAAAAGTAAACGATCTTTGTTTTAGTCGAATTAATGTGTTTTGTTTGCAGTATATTTCTTCAAATTAATTTTGTGTTTTGCCGAAAACACGGATCTAATTTCCCCTTGATTTTATAACCATGGGTTAGTCGGCCGGTCAGACCAATGAATTGACAGTGGGAACAATGAACCAGTGAATGAGTCTAAAAAACCTGGGGAACAGTTCGTCGCCCTACTATTTTACTTTAGTAGCTGCAGTGCACCAGCAGCAGTACAAAGCAAATGTACGTACACAACCCACACTCAAAAACGCCCTGTAAAACGCAAAGCAACGTTTTCTCGTCCAAAACCCGAGACCGATGACCTAACAACACACCGACCGCCACAAAAATATTCCCGGTGAGGCCGACGATAAAGCCGGCGTGAGGAGAGGGTGGAGGAGCAAGTGGCGGAACGAGGATGCGGGCACTTGGCCGCGGCGGAACCACCACTCAAGGTGCACCTCACGGCTTCTCACCCTCTCTCTTTTCCAAGCATTTAGAGCTCATGGACAAGATCTGGCAAGAAAGCTTTTTTTCTATAAAAGAAAAGTTGGTTGCAGCATCGCCTAACAGAGGATATTTTATAAAAATGCCACCTGATAGATTTGTATTGATCTTCCGTTTTCGTTTCATTATTAAAAGATTCAGCTCACAAAATGCCCTCACACAAGAACACAAGATCAGAGCGCATTAGGGGTGAGAGAGCGTATATATATCGTAGTGGAGCTTAGTTAGCTACTCGATCGGTAGAGTAGACGTACGGCATTGCAGTGTGCGGTAGCTAGAATATACATACAGTTGAGTACACAGTAGCTAGCTGGACCACACGGTGAAGCCGGAGAGTAGAGGCGAGTAAAGTACGTAGACAGGAACGGAAAAGATTTACCTGACCGGAGTCCGCACCGGAGAGTCATCACGCTCGTCAGACGCTGCGACGCCAGCTTGAAGGCACGGGCCCATGCCAACCATGGGTTTGGAGACGCGGTGACCTCTGGAGATGCGGAGAGGTCCTTGGGTTTGGAACTGTTCACCGGATGCTTAATTACCTTATCTTAATGCCATGGTTGAATTGATCAAGTTCATACCAAACTGACGTACTACGAGTACAAATTAACTTGTTCGTCTTGAGGTACAAATCAATTAATTTGTTACCTTTCTTGTCCGTAAATGTAGGTTGTTTTTGAATTTTTAGGTCTCCAATGAAGACTTTGACTATGATATTATTATCATAGTATACTAAAATAATAATAAAAATATATATTATAAAAGATTTTGCAAAATAAATCTAATGATACTATTTTTATGTAGTTAATGTATATATTTTATATTAGTGATGAAAGTTTAAAAAGTTTAATCACATGAAAGCCACGATAGCCTATATTTATGGATAGATAAAGTAATTACCATACGGTTATGCAAATCTTTGTGTAGAAATATACGCAGATGCTGACATGTAGTCGTGTTGCATGTACCACCGTGCCGGTCAGACCAATGAATTGACGGTCGGAAAAATGAACCAGTGAATGAGTCGAAAAAAACTGGTGAACAGTTCGTTACCCAACTATTTGGTTTTAATAACTGCAGTGAACCAACAGCAGTACAAGGCAAATGTACGTACGCAACCCACACTCAAAAACGCCCTGTAAAACCCAGAGCAACTTTCCTCGTCCAAAAGCCGAGACCGATGACGGAACTACAAAGTCATTTAACCGTTGAATAACATGATCTAGTCGTCTAATAATTACACGATTTAATCATATATTATTTAATAGTTAAATGATTAGTCTAAGTCACCTAACCGTATGATGATATGCGTATATATATCATAGTGGAGCTTAGTTAGCTACTCGATCGGTAGAGTAGACATACGGCATTGCAGTGTGCGGCGGTTAGAGTATACATACAGTTGAGTACACGGTAGCTAGCTAGAGCACACGGTGAAGCCGGAGAGTAGAGACCAGTAAAGTACGTAGACAGGAATGGAAAAGATTTACCTGACCGGAGTCCGCACCGGAGCGTCATCACGCTCGTCAGACGCTGCGACGCCAGCTTGAAGGAAGGCACGGGCCCAACCATGGGTTTGGCCACGCGGTGACCTCTGGAGATGCGTGAGGGTGATGGATCATGGATGGACCCGGCCGGGGAGCTTAGCGCTGACTCCGCCGAGGAGACGGCCGGCGGCGGGGCGTCCGGCAGTAGGCGCGCATGTTCTGGATTCTGGACTACATTTTACAGTTGGTCATTTTTATCACTTGTGTAACCTTTTTTCCACGCATATTGCTCCCTCTTTTTCACGTCTCACTTAGGGATTTCCTTTTTTTGCTGAATATTTCACATCGGACTCTCTATTTTCGAGATAGTTTCAAATAGCAAACGCGTGACCTAAACACTAAAATGACTCCTTCTAGAGTTTGTGTAAGGAAAAAATATATCATATAGTTTGGAAAGAGTAATTATGTTGATACGGAGTGAATTTTGGAATCCACATCCTTTGGGCTTATAGTTTGTAGCTTATACTCCAGTAACTAACTTTCAAACGGTATATCTTTTTAAGACATGGTTTATAAGTCGATTATAGTAGACATTGTACATAATTCATCTATATCGGCTAAAATCACACGCGGATATCTCTCTTTCTGTACTCTCTTACAAACAATCATAATTAAAAAATTTAAGTCAAAAGTTATAAGCCACAGTCCAAAAGAACCACCATATGAACCATTGACTTGATTTCAATTAGGACATCTGCAACAACTAAGATTAGTACTCCATCCATCCAAGTTTATAAGGTATATTAGTACATAGACTGAGATAGTGAAACAGTATATTCCACTATCACACAAAGCGTCATCACAGACAGTTTCTGAACCGTCTGAATTTATGTGTCTGTAACAACAGACGGTTATCACAAACGGCTTTTAAACCATTTGCGATAAGTCACAACACAGATGGTTTTTCAAAAAAAACCATCTGTGATATGTCAGATACACAGATGGTTCTTAAATATAGTCGTCTGTGATATTTAAACATAGCACAGACGGCTAATACCAAAAAATATCTGTGATTTCTTATATATGAATCATAGATAGTTTTGAAATATAGCCATTTGTAATATCTGATATAGCACAGATGACTAATACCAAAAACCATCTCATAGATAGTTCTTAAACATAGCCGTCTGTGATATCTTATATATCACAGATGGCTAATACCAATAATCGTCTGTGATATCTTATATATCACAGATGGCCAATACCAATACAGATACGGATAATCTGGATAAAATAACATTTCGGGTGGTAGAAGTCCATACCATATTCACATCTATTTTTTTATGCAAATTCGAATACGAATAGGATAGAAATTATTGATTGGATGGGAAACATCACTACAACAGAACATGGCTATGGTAACACTTGACTGCAACATAATACAAATTGTGTTACCGGCAAAAAAACTCAGCAACACATACTTTGTGTCCCCAGGAGACCCTGTAACACATACTCAGTATGATCAATAAACGTGTTACAAGCATATAGTACCGCAACATAAACATGTGTTACAAAGTCATCTGATAACATACAATATATGTGTTACGGACAGGTGTTACTCTCTACTGTAGGGATAATCTTGTTCAACATTGATAGATTTGTACAAACAACACCACTACTAGATTGAAGATATTGATCTTTTTTTAAAAGAAATTGGAAGGGCAAAGGTAGAAGTCCTTAAATTTACACTAACTGTCCCTTATAACAGAAAATTGCAGTTTTTGGTTTGGAACCTTAAAATTGCAGTTTAAGGTAAATATGTGGAACCTCGCTGCTATTTTTCATGTTAGAAAATCTGCTTTCAGGTTGTGGAACCACAAGGCAGATTTGTAAAGTTGAAAATTTAATTATGATGAAAAGTGCTAACATGTTCTTCATACAAAATAATCCAGATTTGTATAGTCCAAAATAATTAGACATTATATGTAACGACCCACGTCATTAATTAACCATAAGTGATGAATTACGACGTTAGCAGGATTAATTATACATAACTAATGAACTAAAATACGGGGGAATTTAAACTTTTATATGTCAATATAGATTGAAACCAACGAACGATGAATAACTACGTTAATACCGCAACTCCATCGACGAGGGCGAAGACCAATTGGTATAGACTAGAGTGAGATAAAATGTGATTGCACGAAAGGTAAAAACTTGCAACTCAATTAAATTATATATATAACAATCCGTAGTACATTAGTCATTAAATTACAATCCGTGTGGGATAAAATCAATAACATCCATTGATCGACGATTAGAACACATATCAAGTCTAATAAAAATATTACCAATTGTATTACATAATAGCCACCTTACGAATTACAACAAATATACAATTTTGTGTCTTAACCAAATAACTATCTCAAAAATGAAGCAATTGTAATACAATAGTATTTGGTTAGGAAGTTCGGGAATTAATTTACACCAAGTCCATCTCATACATATTCAGTTACATCCGAATCAACGGAGAATATAAATTACATTTAGAAAACCTATAGTATCATCTATACATCAATATTAAAAGAAAGCCTGATTACAATTATAGACCATTGCATACATTAGAGTCGGTCGTCAAATTGTCACCATGTCGATGTTTCCTTGTGAGCGAATCAGTGAGTATAATGCCGAAAAAGAGCTAGGGATGGCAATCGGGCGCGGCGGGTACGGGTAGTGCTCACCCATACCCGTACCCGCGACCCCGATTTGCGCCCACGGGTATACCCACGAAGGATGACGGGTAAAAAACCTCGCTCATACCCGTCGCCCGCGGGCATACCCGTTTACCCGCGAACTGAGTGCATCACATCACGCAGTAGATTCATTTACACAAGTTAATGTAAACATACATGTTTAGTTTCTGGTGCTGTCCATAACTTGATTTCCAATGCCTTGGTATCAAAACCAACCGATAATTGAAATTCCTTTCAGTTTGCACTCCTAAGATATACTAATAATGGTTAATTGGGTACATTCATTATCTGAAGTTCCAAACAAAAAAAAACTTTGCTAACACTAAACCAAACCATCAAAATAATCATATGGATATATATTATGATTGCTACTGTCCTCTGTTTCTGCTTCCCAATGTACTCACAGAAGTGTTCAATCATATCATAGCAAGAAGCATGGTTCATCTAAAATTATCAGCCCATCCATCTGCATTCCAGAGATGAAAGTACAAACAGGAAACAAAATTAGCTATTCAGTCATGACATATTTCCTCTACCAAAACGACAAGAATTTCACTGCCAATCAAAGCTCGGATCATGTGCAATCAAATGTAAACAGAATCAAGATTAAACATTCAATTACCATTTCAGGCTTTTGGAGGCACTGTCTTATCAGTTCCTCCCATAGTTCATCGTCGTATTGCTCCAAAACAAATTCAACGGCCTACATACAGTTGCAAGATTTCTGTTATTTTACTCCAACCCCATAGACTCGAGTTGGTTAACATAGCAAAAGATATCTTCAGAAAATGAGGATAACATAGCAAAAGTTGTTTTTGTGCAAAGATTTCACATGCCTGAAATAACCACACATCATTGCTTCTGTAATTAATCAACAACCGATTTGTTGCATACCTTGTTTGAGCTCAGAAGGATCCCACATAACTCAGAGGTTGTCGTCCTCGTTACCATTGCAGAAGATGCAGCGGCCGGGTAGGGGTGGAGGGGCGACCGGCGGACCAACTGGATCTGGGGGCGGAGGAGGAGGCCGACGGCCGGGTGGGGGGGGAGGAGTAGGACGGCGGCCGGGTGGGGGCGGAGGAGGAGGCCGACGGCCGGGTGCGGAGCGGAGAAGGCGGATCTGGGGGCGGAGGAGGAGGGCGGCGGCCGGGTGGGGGGCGGAGGAGGCGGATATGGGGGCGGAGGAGGAGGGCGACGGCCAGGTGGGGGGGAGGAGACGGATCTGGGGGCGGAGGAGAAGCCGAGCGGTGCGGTAGGTAGGGGCCGGCGCGGCGGCGCGTCGCTGCTGGGACCAGTAGCGCGAGGGGAAGACACGTGAGGGGGAGCCGAGATGATGCAGCACGGAGGAGCCGAGAAGAGGCACCGGGGTGAAGGGAAATCGGGAGGAGGAGAGCCGAGAGAAGGGGAAACGGGGGAGAAAGATAAGGAGGCGTCGGCGGTCTGGGTAGTGATTAGAGAAGCAGGGAACGAGGAGTTTGGTGAGTAAAGACTAAGGTCCTGTTTGGCACAGCTTCACCAACAGCTTCATGAGCTGTTTTTTTGCCAAACACCCTTTTTGCAAATAGCTTCACCCATGAAGCTCCTTTTTTTGTGCTCTCACAAAGGAATAGGGAGAGGTGAAGCTGAAAAAAGTAGCTTTTCACAGCTCTCTCCCTCAGGCCCATATTCCAAGGAAGCGAATGCCCCTCTAGTTCACAAAAATTTACACGTATTTGCCACTCTCTCCCTCAGGCGTACGCACCGCTCAGTTCACAAAAATCCCGTTCACTTTTTTCTTTCGCGTACGCACCGCTCTCTCCCGTTCACGTATTTTAATTATTTTATTATTTTAATTTTTTAATTCATACTCATTCAAATATATTATTTTTTAATTCATATGACCATATACAAATATACAACTCCAAATGTTAGAACAAGTCAGGTAGACAGGGGCATCTTGGACAATTGACCTCTCTCAGCATGCATGAAGCTGTTGAAGCTGTTTTGCCAAACAGTTTTCTAAAACAGCTTTAGCTTCACCGGTGAAGCTGCTCGTGAAGCTGAATCTAAAAAAACAGCTTCACTAGTGAAGCTGAGCTGTGCCAAACGGGGCCTAAAGGCTATTGATTTTAGGACTGTTGGAGCGAAAATTTTCATTCTAGCGGGAACCCTTTTTTGTTTCCCTAATAGTGCTTTTTTGAGGGAAAGTGCACGAATGCATTTTTTTAGGGAAGCGTGCGTATAATAAAAATTTGTCTTTGTAAATATTTAATTTAAGTGATAGATTACAGATTAAACTACTTGCTAGCATTATACTAATCATGTTAAAAGTATAAAATATCACGAATCGGTATTGGTGAAAACTAGAGCTTAATTAGAGCGGGCGAGGAACTAAGAGAAGGGAGGCGGGGAGACAGGAGCTGAGGCGTCGGCAAAGCGGCGAAGAGATAAAGGTCAGGGCAGAAGGGGGTTGAGGCGTCGGTGGAGCGGCGAGAAATAAAGGCCGGGCGGAAGAGGAAGGGTCGGCCGGCGGTTCCAGAAAGAGCAGAGCAGGGGCGAAAGGGGAAAATAGGAAGGTTAAGTAGAATTATGAAAAAGTAGAGTTGCTAAATTAAGAACACTCATGAGCATGCATTGTAATAATCTTGCTTTAGCGAATTGCCAAAAATAAATAAATTAACTACAAGTGTTTAGGAACTCTGCAACTGAATATTAGCTACCCCAACGTTATAGACATCCGTTAGAGCAATGGTTCGAGGGCCACGCAAATAATTAGAGATGGTTTTTGACTTAAGGATGTTGTCCCTGCTATATGGCAAATATGTATTCTTTAATACTTCTCATCTTTACATAATTTTGTATTTAGTTAGCTCTAGGCTCGGCATCGTTACTTTTAGACCAGCACCTAATTTTAGAGCTAGAATGGGTAGCGAGGATGGGAACGGTGATAATAATAGTTATGACGATCGGTAACAGTGTTAGTCTACAAAACTCTAATGGTAGTTGGTAAGCAATATAATTTTTAATTATGAGCTTAACATTTAAATTTGCTGCAATTAGATATTCTACATTTAAATTATTGCATTTCAGCCAAATACATGATTGCTATTCTATTGTCTCAACCGTAGCGACATAGGGCAAACTAAGGTAAATATGAGTAGTTATAATGGTTTAGAAGTGAACTAAAACTCTGAGACCCTTATCTTTTCGCTCTTGCAACTAAATGAATGCATCCGCCATCACAAAATTTAGTAGAGACCATCAAAGAAAGGAAATATTATGACTATTCATGATGGCAGATGAACCAAAATAAAATTTACTTTTCTCACTTCTGCATATGAGATTTCCCGGACGAGTGGTCCGTGGCGCTCCCGAATGCGTAAGTTTCGGGCGTACTCAGGAACGAAGTCCTGGGCGTACTCAGGGATGAACCCTGAGCGTGGTCCCAAACACGAAATATTTGGGCGGTCTCGAGAGCGAGTTCTCGAGCGTCGCTGGGCACGTAGTCCCAAAGTAGTGTAGGAGTGATTCTTTTTGCATCTCTATGTTTCTTGGACTTTATTTGCCTAATGGGTATGCTGCGATGAAAACATTAGAGGGGAAGTCATGTTGTTTTCTACTAAATAAATCCTCATCTACTTGCATGCCGAACCCTAATAAGAAAACCTGGGTCTACAACATGAATAAAATTTTGTTCGTACCTCTTGTAACAACTTGCTGCAGGAAATTTCATAACGTCATGATAAGCAGGTATCTTCAAAAATATAGTTTCCTAAATTTAATTACAATTTAAAGTGATGTGACTAAGTGTATAATGAACAATCGAATTAAAACAAGTGAAAATCTAGAGCCGAGTCCGTAATTATATTTTTTTCCACGGAGCGATCAAATATTAAAATCATTTAAAAAGCATTAGAGTTTTGGAAAATATGTACGCTCTATTTTTGCTAAATATACTTTAAAAAAGCCTTATATTTTTTCCATGGAGCGATTAAATATAAAAATCATTTAAAAATGATGCTGTTTTATGCCTGGCCTGAAATTTTTCACACACAAATCTCCCTCCACATACTTCCCGCTAATGTAAAATCTTCCCTCCAATAATCTCAGGCAAATCTCTTAGTTCAACCCTACACTGTGCTCTAGATAATCTCAGTCCCTCCCGACTCTACACACCCGGTCACCCCCCAGCCGCCGCCTCTTCTCCTCCCCTCATTCATTCGGTCATTCCATTCGAGACGCTCGTCTCCTCCTCCCCTCTACTCACCCTCGTCTCCTCCCCGAGACGCCGGATCCACCCCGCCGCCGTCGTCCTCCCCACCCGCCGAGAGCCCGAGACGCCGGATCCACCCCGCCGCCGTCGTCCTCTACCCGCCCGAATGCGACGGCGCCAGCGCGGCGCTGCCCTCCACCCCGGCGCCGTCCCCCGAGCCCGTCCTCCTCCAGCGCGGCCGCCGCGCGCTCCTCCACCTCCGCGACAAGTACCTCCTCGAGCTCTCCCGCTGGGAAGCCCTCTCCTCCGACCTCTTCGCTCCGCACCCTACTCCCCCGGCAGCTCCTCCCTGAGCCCCTCCCGGTCCCCTCCTTCCCGGCGCCCCCTCGGCTCCGACCACCTCCTCCGACCTCGCCGTCCTCGACAACCTCCTCGCGCAGGTAACTTGCTTCACCAGTCGCCTTGTTCTCACTCGCTTTGGTTCTTTTTCCCCCTTCTTACTTGCGGCTAATGGTTCTTTTTCGTTTTGGGTGGCTGTGCCTGTGCAGGCGGAGGCGCAGGAGGAGATGCTCAAGAAGCTGTCGCAGATGTGCGACCAGATGGAGCCGAGACTCCGACTTCCTCCAAATCTCCGCTCCTCGCCATTTTCTTCACGACCTAACAGCCCAGCTTCTCTCTTTAGTGGTATTTTTCTTCTCATTTGATTTCACAGTCATTGACAGAATCAATTTCTTTTTTTACTAGCCCAACAATTGCTACATGGCACTTCCAACATTGGTGTTCTAGGATTTCTGGATAAGTGAGCATGTTACCGGTCGTGGTGCTTTGAGTAACATCGAACTTTGACGAGTTGGTTTTGGTGTTTGGTTTGCAATTCTGGGCGTTGATTTTTCAAATCTTACGTGGTAGGCCATTAAGCCTTATGGATTAACCAATTCATGGCATAAATATTTCTTGCTGGTTTACTACCATATATGCTCCATTGCTGTCAATTCTGTAGAACCTGTTTATCTGTGGTTGTGGTTTCTTTTAGCAATTTGGTCAATTATATCTATTGCCATCAATTGAAGTCAGGGGCGGACTCTGGTTAAGAATAGGAGTTGACTCTAGCGTTAGAACTGTTGTATCGAGTAATCAAAGAAGAATCCTGCAATTTAAAATGTCAGGCCTTCTTTTCAGATGATCATACAAAGTTTTTGTGGAGCTAATAAACTTGCGACGAAATTTATTTATTTACTCCCTTTTATGTAAGCAGATTCCAAGTTTACGTAGCAGGAGCTCCAGCTTGCAAACCAATTCTTACTCGAAAATGGGTAGGTTGATAGTACAGTTTTTTTCCTGGTGTTTTAATTAGCTTTAGCTTGAGAGAGAGAGAGAGAGAGAGAGATCATATGTTGGAGCACCTCACAAGTGGTTGTGCTTATATTATACGGATCATTTCAGTATTTGTCCTTGTTGGCACCATTTTTGTCCCTATCGGTGTTGCTTCGCTGCTAGCTTCACGAAAGGTATGCTGAATTAATATGTTGTATGCTTGATTGAAAGATATGTTCGGCCAAGTGGGGATTTTTTTTGTTAATGTTTATTGTTTTCTTTGCCGTAGGTTGTTGAGATTGTTGATCGATATGATGATGCATACGTCCCAGCTAATATGACTGACAAGCTTGCTTACATCCAGAACTCAACAATATCCAAAACCTGCACAAGGACTCTAAAGGTAATGAACTTAGCTGCATGAGTATTCTTCTATAACCTGAAATTTTGGAAATGGAGAAGCAATAACCACTAGAGCGTTGATTAGTGACAGTGTGTTACATATATGCATCTTGGTTTAGGAATGAATAGAATCCTTGGTTGAAATATTTGCTTGCATGTTCCTCTCCAGGTTCCAAAGAATATGCGCTGTCGGTTTTTGTGTATTACCAGCTGGATAACTTTTTCCAGAACCATAGGAGGTATGCAATATGCTTTCTGGGGTCACCAGTATTTCAAAGACATTGAAATGAATACAATGAATCCTTGGCTGAAATATTTGTATCCAATTTTTGCAACAATTGCATTGAAATGAATAAAGTGAAAAATGCATTGTTGTGAATGTTAGTTCACAACGGGATAACTACTGTACAGGGGAAGGCTAGAACAGCATGGCTTGAAGGGGATTAGAAGTAGAAGATTGAACGGCATTGTTGTGAATGTTAGTTCATACTTGATAGGTTGTTTCTTCTACGGTTTATTTACATCTATGGATTAAACTTCATTACTGAGATATTTTTCAATATCCTACAATCTACACATGCTTGCATACAATTTTAGTTGTTGTTTCTATTTTTTTATGCTAGGCAACCAATTTTGGAAAGTAAGAATCAATCACTCTTTGCGTAAAACTGAGGCGATTGTACGACCACTGGACTGCTGCTAGTCAATTGATGATGCCCATGCTAAAGGAATGTCGATTGCTTGGCCTTCAATATGTGTATGATATTTCAACCTTGGTCCATATAATACTACATATATACTTTTTCATGTATCCTTAAAGCTCAGTAATGTTTGTCACATGCAGGTTCAGAAGATTAATGGTTGAAATCTCATACTTGTTTCACCTCATGGATAGATCATCGGGCAAAGATTTTGTGAAGAATAGATAGATATCATTATGTCATTCTAGGGTGAAAAGTTTGTGTTGTTATTCCCAAGACTTGTTTTCTCAAATGGATTGTCATGTATGTTATAAAATTATGTGAACCATATTTTATATATTTCCCTGTGGAATGCAATGTTGGTGATGGTTATAATTTTGTGCAATATGTGATTCTTGTGAAAGAAAATAATTCTGCAATTAATTAATTGTCATTTCGAAAAAATCATTACTTTTTCCTCCCTCTAGATCTTTGTGTATATATATTTATATGTATTAAAATAAGTTTCCACAAAATGTTTTGGTGTAAGAAAGTGTGTTGCTACTCATATTATAATGGTGTTACTATTGCTCCAAAAATGTGTTACTGGGGTAGCTTGTTGTAGCACATATTTGTGTTACCAGGGTAGTTTGTTGTAGCACATAATATGTGTTCTTATAGATAAGATATGTGTTGCAAGGTAGTAACATGTTTTCAAACATGTAGTAGCACTTATCACGTGTTACTTCAAACCTAGCTAGTAACATGGGCTATAAGAACACTTAAAAATTGTGTTACTGCAAAGACTAGTAACACCTTTATTGACATGTAGTAGCACATAGACGTGTTACTATAGCTCCTTCCTGGTGTAGTGCATATACCTATATCATTATCATTACTATTATTAAAGAATGAGTTGGTGGTTGTATGTCCATTCTCCTCCAACCGCTTTATTCTCTTAACTTCTTACCATTCTCCACTTTCCAACTGATCAGAGCAATTCTTTTCTATAGCATGATTCTCTATATATTCAATGAGTTCCGTTGCAATGCACAGGTACGTAACTAGTATATACGTAAATTTAGGATCATATCCTACTAAGCGTGAATAAATCCACGCTTACTGAATGACAGAGGAAAACAAGCCATACTACCTCTATTTTTCTTCGAAAAAACATAATAATTCTCTAGCACCAGCTCAACTTCTTAATTTTATCCCCCAGCAAGGCGCGGGCATGACATTAGTATACTCTATTACCATACCACTCCTCTTGGTATAATTTTTTTGTGATGATTACCATGTAACCATGTTATGCTGTAGCGATTTGTTCCAGAGCATCAGAAAGTAACAGACTATTGTGTCTTATATTCACTGGTCACTTGGTCAGTGATGACATAAGTATATAATTTTATCGTAATGACATTATAATGATGTGAAATCATTTTTGGAACTAGCAGGTGTCAAATACACAGAAATCAATATCAGCTACAATATGGAATTAACAATGGCAGGGTTGGTGCAAATATGGAATGAGCGGGAAATTCAATTGATGGTACTCCTTAGTTTCATGCTACAATTCTTCCTATTGTTTACTGGAAGCCTCCGGCGGCGCAACATCAATGGATTGCTTAGGGTTACAGTATGGTTGGCTTATGTGGGGGCAGATTTGGTTGCTGTTTATGCCATTGGTCTCTTCTCTCAGTACGAGGACAAACACAAATTTGGGGACACATTGCCCTTCCTTTGGGCACCCTTTCTCCTTGTTCACCTCGGTGGACAAGATACTATCACTGCCTTTTCTATTGAGGATAACAATTTATGGCTGAGACACTTGCTAAACCTCGTAATCCAAGTCACTCTAGCCTTGTATGTCTTCTGGAAGTCGATAGACAGAATCAATTCGCAGATGCTAGTTATTGCAATATTCATATTTGTTGCTGGAATAATCAAGTATGGGGAAAGGACATGGGCACTCAGGAATGGGAGCTGAGACGGCCTTGGGAACTCAAGTGTAAGGAGGAACAATCACCTGGACAACAATGCTACTGGCAGCCATTCTAGCAAGGCTTCGTATGCTCTTCAAACGGTGCTTCTTTCTCGAGGACTGTTTGTAGGACGAACCGTGCTCCAACTGGGAGACCAAGTTCAACGTAAATTGAAAGATTTTGGACCATATGAACAAAGAGAAGAGAAGCTCAAGATCATAGTGATGGAGCTTGGCATGATGTATGATCTCCTATACACTAAGGCCATGTTGCTACAAAGATGTACCCGTCGCATATTTCGGTGTGCTGCTCAGATCTCCATGGTGATTGCTTTTGTGCTCTTCCTCAAAACCGAAAAGCATGCCCAATAGGGCTAATGTTGGAATTACCTATACATTATTCGTTGGGGCCATCTTTATGGAAGCCTGTTCCGTTTCTATGGTGATAGTATCACCGTGGACAAGGGCGCACTTGAAAGAGGGCGACTTTCTTTATTGGCTTTCCGGCAATGCTTCGTATCTTTTCAAGGCCATTCAATGTACCAAGATGCAGCGGTTTTCAATTTCCATGGGGCAATTTAACCTTATAGACACCTCCATCTCTGAGAAATCCACACCCACACTGATCTCAAAGGTCATCGGTGCATTTGGTTTGGAGAAGCATTGGACAAAACTACGGCACATCAAGCACATCGAGGCCAAGGAGATTATCGAGCAATTTATGGAATTGATTGACAGATCGCCCGGGGATCGATTCAGACGGCTTGAGCTTGGTCAGAAATTGAACTATACACTAAGTCTACCTTTTGAGCATGCCCTTCACCGTCTACATATATACACAGACTTGCATATAAGTACATACATTGACTGTCCTGATCATGTTGAAGTTGATGAGGCGGCACTTGTGGAAGAATGTAAAAAGCTATCAGAAGAATGTAAAATGCTATCAAACTACATGATTTACCTCATGGCGGTGTATCCTTCCATGTTGCCGGTCAGCAGTGGTGCGCAAGATGGTGTACCGGGAGTTCCCAAATGGGTTAGGAACTGTGGCGAGACGACCAAGCTAGAAATTCTTGAAAAGTATGTAGATGAAGTGCTGATCAAAGAGCCCAACTCGGCCTCTCCCTTCAAACCTGAGCAAAAGCTGCAAAAACAGTCGGATTTGAAGCGATCATTGGTGGAGATCAAGGAAATGTGGGTGAGGCTGGTCATCTACGCGGCTGGTAAGTGCCGCGGGGAGACAGTGCAAAATGAAGCCGGGACATCGCGCGAGACAGAGCAAAATGAAGCGGGGACATCGCAAGGTGAAACGGGGTCGTCGCGTGAGACACAGCAAAATGAAGCAGGGACATCGTCCGAGATAGAGCAAATCGATGAGATATCGGAGATACAGCGAAAGGACAACGCGCGAGATAGCACAAATTGAAGGGCTTGCGCTACAGTTTCTGCTACTCGGCTGGTCCCAGGACTGTATGCATTCTGTTGACTCCACATATCTCTAGGATCAGTATGTTTGCCTGTAATAATGAACTTGTGTTTCTCTCTTGTGTCAGCTGCGGTAGTATTTATGCTCTAAGAAAAACAATTTCAGGTTTGAGTTCGTCAGTATGCGTGTTTGGAGATGCAGGTCTGATATGTGCCTGCCTATCTACGTACTTGGTTGAAGGGATCTATATATTCCCCTATTTTAGCAGTGTTTGATGTAATCGGAGTATCGGACCCTTTCTATATGGTACTATGTGCTTTGTTGAAGTCTGTTTTTCCCCATGTAGGCAATTTGTCGATCAGTCTTTACTTACTAAGTTACTGTGCATGGTTGAGCAGAGTGCCCAATATATGCAGGTAGTTGAGGCCAAGTAACCAATAACAAGATGAATTTCTGCTGCATATGTTATTTGATCCAAACAATGAAGAACAGGATAAGGAAGAATCGGGAATTAATGTTTTGCAGATTCTTGTTAGCGGATGGAACGGAAAGCAACTCGCTAGTCGCTACTGCTAGAAAAGAGATTCTACTTACAAAGTCAAGCGCACAAAGCAAATGCCTTCAAATGTCATGTCTTGGCTTGTTTGGAATATTTAACAAGTTGAGGAGGTTGCTGAAAAGGTGGCATTTCCATCCCTTTCCCCAACCTGAACCTGGACAGGGTGAGCCGCTTCTTTTGGCTGAGAGTACTTATACGGGAAGACAAGAGGCTAGTTCCACCGAATCCATCAAGTCAAGAGTGAAAATTGGTCATTCGGAGCTCGTTATTTGTTGGTTTCCACCTCTTGTATTTCTTCGTCTCTAGAATGGATCTTGTAATGTAATCCCAAATTCTAGGGTATGTAAAAATAAATAAAAATTAATTTTTGAATATATTTTTGTTTCCTTGGCTTTTATTGCAATTTCTTTGGAAAAAGTATTCCAAAAATCAAAAGTGTATGGAATATAAATCAGATTGAACCCAAATCAAATGTTAGAAAATGCAGTTAAAAGTGGCATGAAAGAAAGTATGATAGAAACTATCCTAAAAGCCCTGAGTATAATCTGGGCACTAAAAATAAATATTGAAGCAAGTTTTGAAATCATCTAAATCTAATAAGTATATTAAAAATCAATAAGAAGTCTCTCAGATTTTTCTATAAAGATCAAGAGAAGATAAAACTCTGAAAATTTACGCAATCATCAACTCTATGTCAGGAGCATTCACAAAGATTTTTATAATCTCTCGAGGTCATCTGATGTGTCAAATAAATGTCCACACCTCTCAGCTCACCTCTCTCTCTCCCTCTCACTGTCATGTTGGGCCTGATCGCAGTGATCGTCTTCCACCTCACACGTCTATGCCAGCTCCGCCATGATCATGGCTCATGCTCTCTCGGTTCCTAATGCCACGCCAATAGTTCTTCTCTGCTGCTACCAACCCCCGCCTACTCGTCGTTTCAATGCAACGCATCTCTTCCTCGTCTTCTTCCACACCTCGCGTTCCACAACAAGAATTCGATCAACCACACTGCTCAGTTGCACTCGCGAGAACTCGCACTCTCTCCTCAACCATTCCATACCTCTAAAGCCCCCCGACCGTGCCATTACCATTTAACTCACCCTCTCGGTCTCTTGCACATGATCCTTGAGCACTTCACTCACTGGAACGTTGAGAAACCGAAGTCGTACGCAACACCGGTGAGCACGCCACCATGTTCTAGATACTTTGGTGAGCCTCTCTCCTCCCCAACTCTATCACAACATGTCTTACCTCACAAATAGATGAACTGAGCCCCCATCCCATATTTGAACACCCACCTTTTGGATTTACTGAGAGTCTATTTTTGAGAATCTTATCAGCTTGTACTTACTTTTGAGTATAAATTGTGCTACTTCCTTGACTTGTATGAAAGAAAAATCAGATCATTTGATGCCATGGTCAAGTGAACTAAGCACATAGATGAACTTAGTATCTGACATGATATTTAGGCTCTTACATGCACCAAAAATAGTTGTACTTAGTATCTTACATGAGAACTTAGTCTCTTACACAAAAAGCATTCAGTACACCCTACAGCCCTAGAAGCTTTGCTAGCTTTGATGTGCGTTGTTTCCTTCTCTTTCATAGACTAGCTTCGTTGGACCTGAGGGCAGCTCTGCACAACAAGACCAAATGATGTAGCTTTATGCACTAACATGACCAAATGAGACAGCTTTGCACAGCGACATGATGCTATGTTGCTCCAAGATTCATCCTACGTGTCACTGCCTCGCGGACACGAATTTGTGCATACCGAATTGGACTTCTACCATGTACACAATGTTGGCTTAGCCTACAAGTACTACCTCTTGTGCATTGAGTTTTCCTGCAGCACAACTACAACACTATGTCCTAGCATAGAGAAGCAATGGGACGAGATCACCTAACTCGCAACCCATACCTCACCACCTCCCCAGAATGAAGCCCCCCTGTACCTCCAACCCATACCTCAACATTTCTACTGAGCATTCACTGCAAGAGCTGCTTGTGGGGGAGACACCATCCCTCTATTGGTGCAGGGACGTATGCAAGTTCTTCAAGTCCAAGTAGTGGCTGAGCTTAGGCAAGCATTACTAGGGTTACGCTAACTATGCCAGGGAATATCTCGGCTGATGTTCAGACATGGGGCACTACTGGTAGACAGTAAGAATGGGTTACAGTACATTCCCATAGCATTTCTAATTTATAGCATGCACTAACAAACTCTCCCCTCCACCCGTAGTCTCCCGATTCGCTATGCATGTACCCCAAATGGATCAACCAGGAGATCCACCCGCATGAGTAGTGGCATCTAGACTACGAGGAGTAGGATGCTGAGACAGACCACGAGAGGAGGAAGGAGAAGTAGTGTAACAAAGATCGAAGCGAGCACATCCAGCAGGAGACGCAAGCTCATCTAGAGGCGTGCGGGCATGGGGAGCATGAGGCCCACGAGGAAGAGCGTGAGAGAAAGTGCAAACTGGTGTCCAAGGCTAGGGTGGCCAGTGAGGACTGCAATGTCGACTTCAGAAGGAATGGCAAATTACCACGGTCGATGCAAATAGACCAGGCCATCCCGTCATAGCTCACCATCCAACCCGCCAAGCTTTTCCTTTCTCCCAAGGGATGTGTTCCTACGTGGTCCAGGTGCTTGCGTCGCTGTGTATTGTTGTAGTAGTGATGTCCTTGAGAGTTCTAAAGGCGTATTTGTGTGTTGATTATGTGTAAATACCATTTATTATTTTCTTATGCAAAAAATTAATTAAATGACTAAATTATAAGTTATGAACAATTAAGTAACATTCCGCAACATCGAAAATCACATGTACGAGATGAACTGTACATTTGCTTCATAAGGTTTATTAGCCATAAAAGAACCTAAAATACATATGAATCTTTTTTTGCACAAAAATGAAAATGGCAATGTTGATTCAACTGATGCTGGTCCTCAGGGTAGGTTAGCCTATCAAGGGAGCACCACATGTCTCCTAATGCCTGGAGCCAAACTCGGATGTTATATAGTACAAAAAGGAGAGACAATGTACTCATGGGCCTATGCTGAAAGAGGCCATCCTGGTGGACAACTTGTAGATGCCCCTAACGATCTGTCAGTCATCTCCAATGAATCTGTTCCTCTGGGAACTAGCCTATTGGGTGACCATGGGTTTTGTAGTAGGTCATAGTAGGTTTCCTTGCCATACTATTGATCTAGAACATACTACTGATCCAATCCCCTGGCTGCACAATTGGATCTGTAGAGGGGCACCAACTCGGCGGAGCTGCATACCAATCACTGCTATGGGCCGCAGGATGGCTCCATGTCTCTTGTAGGGTGAACTGCATGGAATGAAGCTGTTAGGATACAAATCCAAATTATTACCTGCTATTGCGAACTGGATGGCCCCCCATACCCATAGGTGTATGAAGGCTCGGGGTACGCTGTGTAACTGGACTGATACCATGGGTTGTATAGCCCATTTGATATTTTTAGAAAGTGTGGTACTTGGCTTACCACCCCCTTACTGGTCAGCGGGAGAATCTGGGACAACCTCACGCATTGTGGGTTGCACCTCCCTGCTCTCCAGTATGCCCTCCTACCTCCGTGACAAGGATGGCAGTGCGTTGCAACTATGTGGAATAGCACGATTAATCAATGATGAAGTAGTTTGATATAGCACAACTGAAACTCCATTATCACTCACTGAGGAGGTTTGTTCTGCGGATGATTGGCAGGCGATGCTACGCCGCTAGGTCGACTCACTTGGACACGAAGATGGAGGTAGTGAGGGTGCACGACAATACTCTGTCTGGTGCCTCAAGTCGACATCAGTGGGCCATCCACTACTCATGTTGCAAACGATGTGCTTAACATCATCCATAATACACTTCATGACTGCATGAATCATTCAACTGTGTTATTCTTTCCTTGCTTGATTTCCTGATATCCAAGCTGTACAACACTCTGCAAATGGTATAGCTGCATGGTTACCGAACAAACAAATTCTATTAGTTCAGTCTATTTTGAAGGATGTTTTATCTTCTACGTGCTCAATGTACCAACTCATCATGGCACACTGCACGATGCGGGTTGAGCCCCAAGCCAAGTGTTCAGCATGGCTGGGATCTACATGTTGGGCCGAAGGTGTACTTGTCAGTCTCAACCGCGTGTGCCATACGTACCATTCTAGGTACATGCTGTATGTCCCAGCATCATAAAGCCATGCCTCCTAGAAAATGTTATCAAGGGCAGATTGCCATGCATCTATCCACGGGTGCTGCTTCGACCGCTAGTCATTGTTCTTGCGACCCTTCTTCGTCTGCCTGATAGGGGAACCAAACAAATAAATTATGGTATTGACATAACAAATGAATAATTGAGCTCCAATATAAAGCAATGTAATAAGCTTACAGGTGGCTACACCTCGGAAATGGTTGCCTTGGAGCTGGGGGATCTCCTAATGCATCTGAAACAGCCTCATTATCCGTTGCAGTTTGTAGGGCTCAAGCAGATGAGAGAACACCAGATGGCAAGTTGTCCTCTAATATGCCGCATCCTGGTGGCTAATATGCCGCATCTTGGTGGCATAGCAAGCTCAAGCTATTTGGCATCGTGTCCTGCATGAAGGCATCAGTCTAAGGATCCCATTTATGTCATCCACGTGTAGGGCCTCAAATTCATTATGGAACTAGGGGTATATCCGACATGCGCTCTCCCTAGCCCACCCCAGCACTGCATGGGATCCTCGTCATCCGCCCCACTATAGAAATGCTACGTGTGCAGGTAAGGGTGGACTGGGCAGCGAAAGTATGGCCATCTGACCAGGAAGTGCTCCCACGACAACAACTACAATAGCGTGTGGCAACCTGAGAACACAAGCTCAGTTCCCAACTGTGCTGTGGCACATCCTCATTGTCGAAGTCCATGATGGAGTCCGCAGGGTGAATGTAACTAGGGTACACCATGTACCCCTACGTTCTAGGAAACATAACCCACCCGAACAGAAATAGCAAATATGCAATTAGATGGCGTCGAACCACCTCCTCCATTGCATCATCTAGGCAATGCATGAATCATCACAGCTAGGCATGTGGAATGCCCTTACATCTCTTGGGGATAGGCTACCCGAAGCGATGAGCGAAACACACCTTCTAGTCCAGCGATCACGTAGGGGGAAGAACTATAAGGCCTCGTAATGGCAGGCCTGTGATGAAGTTGATGCCCCCCCACCAAAAGTAGAATGTGTGGGTCTCTGGCCACCAACAATCAACCAGGGCGAAATAAGAGATGTGTCAATCAGGAGGTTATGCGCCATGTTCAACACGCGGGCGAATGCAACCAGTCTAGATTGACGAAGCCTCCTAACATACTAGTCGTCCAACGGCTAGGTCTCCCTCAGTCCTGTGTCATCAGGGTTGGTGGCCTATCACCACCGATCCAAGCGTGACAACGATGTTGGGCATCCTACGCCTCCTTAAGTAGGGGTGGTAGATTAGATGCTATTGTTGGAAGTAGAGAATAATTAATAAGCTATAAGAAATATGTACAATGTGTCGTAAAGTATGCACGAGCATAATATGTTCCATAGGGATGAAAGTAACCTTCGATTATTGCTGGAATATAAAGTGATGGTAGTACGACCCACACAATTTCGTGTGTAAAATAACGAATACTTATAGTCAGCAAAGTAATGTACATGCATTTTTAATGACGTGAGTAAGAGTATGCCATAAAATATGCATTTTATGACTGTAAAATATATACCATATGGATGAAAGTAACCTGTATGTATTACTAAAATATAAAAAGATGGCAGTACAGACCAAACATTCATGCACGTTAAAGAACATACGTTCATTTTAAAAAATGTCTATAGTTCCGTAAAGCATGTTGCATTACTATAAAATATGTTCTACAGGGGAAAAACCTTCACGTAGCACTGCCGTATTACATGAAGGCAGTACACACTGAACAATTTTGCGCGACAAATAATGTACAATAATTTATAATAAATATGTGGAGTTTAAGTGTGTCGTAAAATATGCATGAACAAAATATATTACAGTATTGCCAAAAATTTTCATGGGAACAATAGCAGCATTCAAACATTACTGAAATAAAAAATGATGACATCACGAACAGACAATTGTGCATGTCAAAAACGTACATGCATTTTTAACAAACATAATATCGAGGGGGCCATTTTTGCAGTAGCATACTACCATACGTGCATTTCTATGAAATATGTGCAGTCATAGCGGGATGTAAAACATGCACAAAAATATTACATTAAAGCAATACAAAATATTTTCCAAAGGGACAAAGAAAATAACATGCATGTGTGTGAAATAATGTATGAACCGAACAATTATGTGCATGAAATAATGTACATGCATTATTAAGTACTTAACGATAAAAATTGGATTAACAAAACTACTAAATACTGTAAGCGAGCGAATGATCTATCGACGAATGCTTCTGACAATTGGTTATTAATGAGTGTCGACAATCACATGCTCAGCTTAAATAGGCAAGAAAATAGAGACAACGATGAGTCTCGATGAGACATGATGCGACGACGATGTGACATAAAGCTGAGAAAAAATAAAAGGAAGAAATTGACATAGGAAAACGTGACACACGGGAATCTCAAAATTATGGCCATCCTCCTACCATGCCTACACTAGGGACAGGTCTCCTACCGCGCCTGGCGCCAGCGACAAGTCCCTGCTGCACTCAGTACCAGGAGCAGGTTCTCAAGAGGAGACTAGATTTGTAAATTATGTCGGAGGGGGCTAGTTCTGTAAATAAAGATTTTTCAAGGGCTAGAAAAATAAAAATATCTCATTTCCCTATTATTAGATTCCATGACCTCTTGCCTTCTCCTTCTTACGTCCGTGTATACGTAACAGCTATGTCGGTTTTCCAAAACAAAAGGACAGCTGAATTTTTTAATAATCATTTTTTATTGTGAATTACAAAATTGTGCCTACGAATATTTTTACAGTTTTGACCGCACAGTTAGGCAACTTGAGCTAGTCACCCAACCGTTGGACAACACATGGCCTAGTCACCCAATTGTTAGGCGACTAGTCTATGTCGCCCAACGATCGGGCGACATTACTCCTAGTCGCTCAACGGTTGGATGACTAGGGGGTATATCCACTCGGCCAAGTGCTGCCACCCCCGATCCATTGCTCATTTGCTTTGGCTGCTAAGAGAAAAGAGAGAAGGGGAAGAAGAGAAAGAGGGAAGGAGAGGAGAGGGAGAGGAGAAGAAGAGAGGAGGAGGAGAGGAAGAAGAAGGGAGGAGGAGGAGGAGGAGGAGGAGGAGAGGGAGGGAAAGAGTTTAGGAGAGATCTACGTATCAACGACGGTGAGTTTTCTGTATTTTTCTATATATTTATTTTTCAAACATGGTAGGATAGCAACTAACATAATTAAATTTGTAGTTTAGAAAGTAATGCCAATTTAGTTGTTAACAATTGTATTGTCGTTTAGATCACTCTATTGTGTATTTGAAGGATCTGTTAATTTTGTTAGTCTCTTATAAATTGTAGAAACCCCGTAATAAGTTTTCTTAATTTTTAAAATAATTAATAGTCATCAAAAGATTTAAAACTATCCATAATGATTAGAATAGCACGCACCTATTTAAAATAGTACGCAACGATTTAATATTACGTGTAGTGATTAAAACTATACACGATGATTTAAATAACATTTGAGTCACAAAAATCTACAAATGATGAAAATAAAATTCAGACATCCCACAAGAATTCCTTAGTATAATTAATTTAATTATTATTTATTGATATATTTTTTATTATATCTATAAGTAAATCGTCACGCATGTACTAATTATAGAAAAATAATAGGTGCAAAGAGGGAAGAATTTAGTCCGGTAACTCTAAGACCTAAAATTATTTAGATAGGTAGATAAATGGGTATGTGCCAATGGGAGATTAAATAGGCATAATAGCATATGTGAAATCGGCTAGGAATGATTTGAAGAATTCTCATAGCTACACTATTAATAATTAAACCAGTAATTATGTCATAATTGCTAACTTTAAATTGATTTGCAGATATGGCTTGTGACCTTCGTGGTTCAGAACAGCCTTTCGGCTTGCTGGACCCGCACGTCAATGTGTAGCACCGAGCGAGCCGTCGTGTCCCGCATCCTAAGGGCGAGGACGAGGAGACCCAGTTAGGGGTGGTCTGTACGTGGACTTCCCAATAGGTTGGAGACTAAACCCATGCTGGAGAGACAAGTTTGTGTACAAACTATGGTGCATATGATATTTGCGCTATATACTTCTTCGTGCTTTGCAGGCTAAGCAATTCTAGCTTTCTACCTCTCATGTGGATGGTGGAGACCACCGACATGGATGACGCTCTAGTTGAGGAGGCTAGGGAGGTCTAGGCCAGCCCGGAGTGGTCTTGACGGTTCTCGTTCGACTAGTCGTTGCTGACAGCTCTGCTGTACCGGTGGTGTCCCGAGACACATACCTTCACCTCCCATTCGAGGATATGGCCCTTACTCTGCAAGACGCGCGATGTTGCTCGACCTGCCTATCGCGGGAGAGGCTGTCTCCCTAGAGGATGTGCAAGGATCTGCTGGGTAGGTTTGACAGGTTTCTTTTGGTCGAAGCCGTGGCAGCGTACTATGTATTTGTAGTGCAACAGAAGCATGGCCCTACATGCGGTAGCTTTCGTAGTTCTAGGTATGTATGTTATCTATTTTTCCTGTTTAGCGATACACTATCTTTGACATATGACATGCTTACTATTTTTTCATTTGTGCATAGGTCGAGTGGATGGACTCAGACGGGGACGAGGTGCACTATAGCTGGGGATCAACCGTACTAACCGTGATGTATCACAGCATGTGTGACACTTACCGTAGGATGAGGACGACTCCTATCCTCATAGGCTGCCCACTCCTGCTATAATTGTGTTTGTTCGAGTGCTTCCCCCTCGGATGGTCGATGCTACTCAACAGCGGTCCGTACTGCGCTAACATGTACCATAGGGGCACCATGGACCGGCCTACCGCAGGGTCCCTTTGGTGCGTAGATGGGTACGACCTATCCTACATATGTACTATACGTGTATTACGAGTCATCTTTTGTAACCACTATTGTGGCTCGCAGGCATAATTTGCACACCTCCAAGTCACCTGTGCGTATGACAACTTTGTCAAGCACCTTGACTTCCTCACTGCTGAGGACGTGTGCTGAGAACCGTACTCTACTCAGGAGATGGCGGACCACGCCCCTGACAGCCATACTAGCTCATGTGGAAGAAACTCGCCTTCGGTGTGTTCATCGAGGATGACACGGTGCACAAGGTGATGCGCCAGTTTCACCTTCACCAGTTTGTTCCTATTCCCATCATGCATCGAGTGCCTGACTCAGTCCACACATGAGTTACGCACAACATATGTCCCTATATTTTTTCTCAATTATGTTATGATGCCTTCTAATTGCACTTGTATGTTTCACAAACACAATAGGAGTGGTGGTAGCGGGACGATCTAGGCCATGAAGATGGCAACATGGGTGGAGGAGTGGGCGAAGGCACTCTAAGACTTCGTGTAGAAGGACACTGCATATGACCCCAGTGTGTATGACGAGTACCTATGTTGGTATGCTCTGTAGACACGCACCAGCTTGGTGTGTCTCATTGACCCTCCCCACGTTGACATACCAGCATCGACCGACATGTACCCCATACACTTAGCATGGAACTTCGCGCTCGCAGTATGTACTCTCATGTTTGAAAGTTTCACAGTATGATTACCATAGTTACTATTTTGATGCTTTTACCACATGCCTACCCCAAGCACCAACAACGCAGCTGCCCAGCCAGGCCAGAGGTTCAGGGTGGGCATGTGCCTACACATCGGTGCCTTCGCCGTCCATGGACCCTTACTTGGCATCGGCAGGGTAGCCCACGTTGTGCGACCAGGGTAGGTCTGACAGACATGGCAGTTGGCTGGAGGCTATGACCCACTTGGAAGGTACATTTCGTCTCTTAAGGTTTTTTTGCATTGATAAACAATGTCTGTCCTGTAGGAATGATGCGCCAGTCAGGAGTTGACCTATCCCCCCATGAGGATCTTTTGGGGGATGTAAGCGACTTCCTTGCGAAGGACTAGGCAGATGTCCTTTCCACATTGCAGCTCAACAGTACCCTAGTTCTCATGCAGGCATAGGTGCAGTCGACCCTCGAGGCATTAGGAGCACGGGTCACCAGGCCTCCTGGCCGCCTCACCCTATCGGGGCGCCGACACCCCGTGCTGAGGAAGCCCAAACAGGGCCATACAGGTGGACACAAATAAGGGGTGGGATGTGGCAACGACGGAGGAGGTGTTGTGGGTGGTGT
This sequence comes from Dendrocalamus latiflorus, assembly GCA_017311315.1. Lineage (NCBI taxonomy): Eukaryota > Viridiplantae > Streptophyta > Magnoliopsida > Poales > Poaceae > Dendrocalamus > Dendrocalamus latiflorus. Next base: position 10,882,460 of record CM029662.1, read on the forward strand.
AGCTGGTGGCAAGTAGTGGATCTTGCTTCTGCTATGTGTACTTTTTTGGTTGTGTACGTATTTTGCTTTGTGTTTCTCCATGTACGAATTATCTATTGTATCTTGATATCACTTACCTTTCTACCATGAATCTACGTATTTAATACTGACGGTTTTAACGAACCGTCTGTGATGTGGCGACTAAAAGAATGAGTTGGTGGTTGTATGTCCATTCTCCTCTAACCGATCTATTCCCTCAACTTCTCACCATTCTCCACTTTCTAACCGAACCGATATGAACCGTCATGATATTACCTTTTCACAGACGGTTTTTATCGCTAGCAACAACATAGGTGGTCTCTAAACTAAAACTGTGTGTGATTGTATTTAATACTGACGATTTTAGCGAACCATTTGTGATGTGGCGACTAAAATAACGAGTTGGTGGTTGTACGTCCATTCTCCTCTAACCGTTCTATTCCCTCAACTTCTCACCATTCTCCACTTTCTAACCGATCATAGCAACTCTCTTCTATAGCACAATTCTCTATACATTCAATGAGTTCCGTTCCAACGCACGGGTATATATATATATATATATATATATATATATATATATATATATATATATATATATATATATATATATATATATATATATATTGTGCAAATTGTTAAAAGCCCGGAATAGCGCACCTTTAGTACTGGACACTACTATAGAAAGCCTAATACTAGATGGCCAATCACAGACGGTTTGACAAAACCGTCTGTGACCGACACTAACACAAACGGTTTTAATTTGGACACCGTCTGTGTTGGTGGCATCGGAGAAAAGGCGTATCACAAACGGTTATTAACGATGAACCATCTATGATACTAAAGTATCACAGACGGCTTGTATAAAAAACCGTCCGTGATAATCTAGAATCATCACAGACGGTTTTTTATTAAAAACCGTCTGTGATAAGCTTATTATCACAGACGGTTCTTTAGTGAAAACCGTCTGTGATAATCTCAGGCTTATCATAGACGGTTTTTTATAAAAAAAAACCGTCTATGATAATGAGCTAGGCATTTATTGCACTGCTCAGAACCGCATCTGTCTTCATTTCGATCTAGATCTAGCCGATGCTGCACTCTTTCGCTCAGGAGACAAGCTAGGCGATTTCAGGCCAATTAATTTGGTGGGAGGAGGCAGAGATTGAGCTTTGAAGATTCATACTTTCCTGGTTGCTCTGGATATGGTTAGTAATGAAATTTATTTTTCTTTGCATTACAATTTAGATCTAAGTAATTGGTGAGTATTATTGAGGATGGTTTTGCAAAATTGTTAATTGGTTATATAATAGTTGTTGTGTTTATAATATGAATTAAGCTAGCAAATTAAGCCTCAATGCATGTGGCCGGTATATATGTTGTAATAATTAATTAATTTAATTTTTAATACTAAGTTGTTATATATATACATAACGTAGGACCGAAGCTGGATGTATGCCGTGAGTTGTGTGAGTGAAGAGTACATTAATGGCGTGTCCGCTTTTATAAGAGCTGTCGAGGAGGATATGCTGAATAAGGGGGTGGAATATATGTATTGTCCATGCACTGACTGCGAGAATTTAAAGATGTTTAAGAACCGAGGGCAAATTGAAGCGCACTTGATTCAGAGGGGTTTCAAAAAGGGTTATACGTGTTGAGCCAGTCATGGCGAAGTCAATGATCATATGCCGCTGGATGACGTCGCCGGTGAAGTGAATGATATGCCACTGGATGACATCGCCGGTGAAGTGAATGATATGCTGCCGGATGACATCGCCAGTGAAGTGAATGACATGCCGCCGGACGATGTCGATTGTGGATCGGATTCGGATAGGTTGCACGATGACAATCTGAATGAGATGCTTCACGATGTAGAAGAGAACTATGATGAGAGAGAGTATGTTAAATTCCGGGGCTTGATGGAGGACTCGGAGAAACCTTTGTTCACGTGTTGCAGGTCAATGTACACGAGGTTGTCGGCCGTGCTTGAACTGTTGAAATTGAAGGCAAACAACGGTTGGTCCGACAAGAGTTTCACGGCGCTGCTAGGTCTTTTAGAGAACATGCTTCCGGAGGGAAATGAGTTGCCTAAAACCACGTATAAAGCCAAGAGGGTTTTTTGTCCGTTGGGAATGGAAGTAGAAAGAATACATGCATGTCCGAATGATTGTATCCTCTACCGTAATGAGTATGCGAACATGCATGTATGTCCGGTGTGCAACGCATCCCGATACAAACGTAACAATCAATCAAATGATGGCGAGGGAACAGAGGCGAAGAAAGGACCTCCTGTTAAGGTGGCATGATATTTTCCTATAATTTCCCGTTTGAAAAGGTTTTTTGCAAATCCAAAGGAGGCAAAATTGTTGCGTTGGCACTCGGAGGAGCGCAAGAAGGATAGAATGTTAAGACACCTTGCTGATTCCGCCTAGTGGAGAAACATCGATAGGAGTTTTGCAGACTTCGGTGCAGAACCAAGGAATATAAGGTTTGAACTGAGTACAGATGGAATGAATCTTTTCAGTAGCATGAGCAGCCGACATAGCACATGGCCTGTGACTCTCTGCATCTATAACCTTCCTTCTTGGTTGTGTATGAAGCGAAAGTATATTTTGCTGTCGATACTTATCCAAGGGCCAAAGCAACCTGGGAATGATATTGATGTGTTCCTAGCACCGTTGGTGGAAGATCTAAAAGTACTATGGAACGAAGGGGTACAGGTATGGGATGCATACAAACGAGAGAACTTCACTTTGTGCTCCTTGTTGTTCTGCACCATAAATGATTATCCTGCCCTTGGTAACCTATCGGGCCATAGTACAAAAGGTGCCAAAGCTTGTACTCACTGTTTAGATGGTACGGAGAGTGTGTGGCTGAAACACTCACGCAAAATCATCTACATGCGTCACCGCCGGTTCCTTCGGAGGGCTCACCCATACCGCAAGATGAAGAAATAATTTGACGGAGAGAAGGAAGACGGTTCAGCTCCAAGGCATTTAAGGGGAAAAGAGGTTTATAATATGGTTAAGGATGTAGATGTTGTCCTCGGAAAGGGCCGTAAGTTGAGGGCTCATGAGAAAAACACCTGAAAGAAGAGATCAATATTTTGGGACTTACCTTATTGGGAGTACCTAGATGTTCGACACTGCATCGACGTCATGCACGTAGAAAAGAATGTATGCGACAGCTTGATTGGTCTCTTACTGAACATTCGTGATGAAACAAAGGACGGCGTCAACGCATGGCTTGATTTGGCTGATATCGACATCAGGCCTGAGTTAGCACCGACATGCACTGATAATGGACGAACGTACCTTCCCCCTGTGTGTTACACTCTGTCCAAGGCCGAGAAAACAGAACTGTGCCAGTGCTTGTATGGTGTCAAAGTTCCGTTTGGTTACTCCGGCAACGTGAAGAAGCTTGTTTCGATGCAAGATTTGAAATTAAATGGCATGAAGTCTCATGACTGTCATGTGCTGATGACACATATGCTCCCTATTGCAATTAGAAATATTTTGCCGATCAAAGTCCGAGAGACAATCATGAGGCTATATTATTTCTTTAACACAATTGCTCAAAAGGTCATGATCCTGAAGGACTAGATGCTCTACAGGACGAGGTGGTGATGACTCTATGTCATCTTGAAATGTATTTCCCTCCTTCATTTTTCGATATCATGGTCCATCTCATTGTTCACGTTGTGTGGGAGATAAAAATGTGCGGGCCCGTATTCCTATGTATCATGTATTCATTTGAGAGGTTCATGGGAATTCTCAAGTCCTACGTACAGAATCGATCTCGGCCAGATGGCAGCATCGTCGAAGGTTATGCAAGCGAAGAGGTCTTTGAGTTTTGTGTCGATTATATGGCTCAGACTCAACCGATAGGTGTGCCTCAATCTCGTCATGAGGGGAGGCTGAAGGGTATCGGAACTATCGGAAGGAAGCAATCACTGCAGATATTGACACGTATACTCAAGCCCATTTCACGGTCTTGCAACACATGACTGAAGTGGCTCCTTATGTCAACCAGCACAAGGATGTACTTCGGCAACAGAATCCGGGGCGGCCGGATGTTTGGATCATGAGGCAACACAATAGTCGGTTCAACCAATGGTTGAAGGAGCAAATTGCTAGGAGCTCGCCAAATGAGACGCTGACATGGTTGGCCAAAGGGCCAGCATTTACAGTTGTGACATGGCAAGGATATGACATAAATGGGTACACATTCTATACATAGTCTCAGGATGTAAAGAGCACTAACCAGAACAGTGGTGTCCGCATATATGCGTTCAATACCGATGGGTCGAGAAACTCATACTATGGGTTCATAGAAGAGATTTGGGAGCTCGACTACGTGGTTTTCAAGATCCCCTTATTTCGCTGCCGTTGGGTGCATCTCCCACAGGTGAAGGTTGACAAGTACGGTGTCACTATCGTGGACCTCCAACATGTCGGGTACAAAGACAAACCATTCGTACTCGCCAACCAAGTTGTTCAAGTTATCTATGTAACCGACCCGGCAAATAAGAAACGCCATGTAGTTCTTCATGGAAAAAGGAGAATTATCGGAGTAGAGAATGTAGTGGACGAGGAATAATACAATCATTTGACGAGTTACCTCCTTTTGGAAATGGCATAAGGGTCGACGACGAACAACGTGACGAAACTAGTTATGTACGCATTGATCATCATGAAGGGCTCATATTTAAAGGAAATAAGCAAGTAGAATGATTTATGTATACAACAATGCATGTGTGTGATGTATATGTGAATTGGCATTTACGTATACAACAATGCATGTGTTATGTATTTGTGAATTTGCATTTATGTATATGTGAAAATATGTGAAGAAATACACTGTTTGAATGCAGCTGGTTGGTGTTGTATATGAATGCAGCTGGTTGGTGTTTGTCTTAATAGCTACAGTCGGGGCAAAGGCTTATCACAGACGGTTCTAAAGGTAGAACCGTCTGTGATATAAACTATCATAGACGGTTCTACACTTAGAACCGTATGTGATAGTTATACTATCACAGACGGTTCTAAGTGTAGAACCGTCTGTGATATATTATCACAGACGGTTCGAATTGTAGAACCGTCTGTAATAAGCCTCCCTATATATACCCTCTGGCTAGGGTTTTCCGCGTATGCTGCAGTTATAGATCTAAGTCTCGCCGGTCTCCCGATCTGTCTCCTCGGAGCTTCGTCGCCGCCGTCGCCCTCCTCCACCCTCGGGCCCGTCGTCGCTGCCTCCTCGCTCCTCCGTCGCCGCTGTTGCCTCCCCCGAGCCCGTCGTCGCCTCCCCGAGCTGCCTCCCCAAGCCCGTCGCCGCCTCCCCATTTTCGTGAGTACATGGTTTTTCCCTAAGAATTTTCTACGTTAAATCATTGTCTCCTGTTCTTTTGATCATCTACCTTTGTTGTGCATATAGTTTTAATATGTTGAATATATCACTCATACTGGCAGTGAATGTTTTTATGCTTGTTAGAGTCAGAATTACTCAATATATGGTGTTAATAATGCACATGGTAGTGAATGTTTTAATATGTTTTTATGCTTGTTAATCAGAATCACTCATACTGGCAGTGAATGTTTTTATGCTTGTTAATCAGAATTACTCAATATATGGTGTTAATAAAGTGATCGTAGATTGGATTATCATAAGCCTCCTCATTCTTGCTGAGCATCATGTTTCACTTTTTTTTTGCTTCCTCATCTTCCAGTTCAATATGATCACTTTCTTATCTTATGGTATGGCACTTTCTTATCTTATCCTAATAGACCCACAAAATGAGCAACATGTCACCCGCGCATTCTTAAACATCATCGCCGGATGCGTCTACTCCAAAATCACAACGCCGAGGAAGAGGGCTATCGAAGAAGCCTGAGGGCCGATTTACCATCACACAGGTCGATGGATCTAGGACCCCTCTCCTTCCTCCCAAAGCAGTAAGTGCATTCTGAAGAATGGTCAAAATAGTTGCACGAGAACGGATTGAGATCACATTCAATTCGTGGAAGAGCGTGCCTGCGACTCAGAAACGTGAGCTGTTGACCGAAATTTTGGCATCGTTCGAGATCCCAGAAGAACACCAAGACGCCATGCAACGACAAACCTTGCTAGCGGCGTGCAAAGCATGGAAGAACATCAAGAGCACGGTTGTCAAGAAATACGTGGATACGGACGAAACACCTTTTCATAAATACCCATTCCTGGAACCACAATGGGAAGAGTTCAAGGCGATGAAGACGACCGAAGATTTTAAAAGTACAAGTGCGGCGCACAAGGCCCTCCAGGCAAAAAACACACACTCCCATAGAATTGGCACAGCTGGGTATGCGGGTAAAATCCCGTAATGGAGGAAGGAGGATGAGCTGGCAGCCCTGCAGGACATCGCCCCGCCATTTGCCAATATCCCGGATGACCGCGCTCGAAATTGGATTAGAGCAAGGTCATCTACAACGACATCGGGGGACGTCTCCTTTCGAAACCCTGCAGACCAGTAAGTGTCCCAGCGCGTGGTAAGATATCGATCGAACTACGTAGCTTGTAATTACTCCACAACTTCGTACAAAGTGAAATGACATGTCGTGCTCTTGCAGGAAGAGCTGAGTTTTGAATCTACCCTGGGATCATTCCAGGGAACAAGGGAGAATGATATGCTCTCCGCGGCCCTGGGAAACAAGGAGCACCTGGGCCGTACGAGAGACCTTGGACTTTACGTTCCTTGGAAACATGGTTTCCAAGATGACTCCGAAATGTATCGGCGTAGGAAGAGAACCAAAGCCGAGCGTGAGGAGCGGCTACGAGAAGAGATCAAGGCATCTCTTAGAGAGGAGCTAAGAGATGAGCTGGCTGATTATGTCAGAGATGAGGTGCGGAAACATACAGAAAGTTAGCAGGCCGCCGCCGTCACCGCCGCTCTTGTGCTAGTTAGCCCTCACAACCGTCTGAGTAGTTGCGCGTCCAATCCGACGAAAAGCGAGGCCAGATTTCCTGTGGACGACATCTAGGTAATAATTATTATCTCTCGAATGCTTGCTCCATTGATAGGCCTATTGGAGTAGCTAATTTTGTATCGTTATGTAGGAGCCTACGAAGTGCAGGCTCCAAGTGAGATATGCCCCCGTTCCTTTATACGCTGCTTGGGGCCAGTCATATCCGTCTGGTATCGGGACCATGGTGCATGGTCAAGCTTTAGCGCCAGGCTACGCAAAAGTTAATGTGGATGGTGTACATGTCAATTTTGAGGTCGTCCCGCTACCGAAGCCCCCCAACGACGAGATCGTGACTCTAGGGCAGACCATTGGAACATTCATCCAGTGGCCCAAAAGCGACATCTCCCTGGAGGCTTCTTCACCGGTGGCAGGACCAGAAGGGCAGTGCGAACCAGAGTTAAATGCACTGGTGCTATCTCCACAAGGGCTGTGTGAACCAGAGCTACCTACACCGGTGGTATCTCCACGGGTGCTATTCTCGCCAAAGCAACTTGCACCGGTGCTACCATTACAGTCGACTACCATAAAGTCGACCTACAGTCGAGGCAGTGGCCAGGGCAAATCAAAGACGAAGGATGATGATGATATCATGTACCTGCTATTGGCCCGCAAATTCGTACTAGGCGAGCCAATGATAATCCCGGAAGAGCACCTCGTAACCCTAGGCATGGTTGCCAAACATTACACGCTTGGTATATGCAACAGTCCAATAAACCAGGGGCAGAACGTCGCTCATGTGTCACTGTCAAATTCAGTCGGGATCATTTCCAGCACGAATTTCAGGAATGTATCTTCGCGGTGACCTTTGACGATATATTTGGTCTTTTCACGCTCAACGCTCTCGACGTCTCACTCGTTCGATGCTGGACGCTGTAAGTCTGTACAATCACAGTCTCTGTTCATATAGGGTGTGTTTGGTTCGTGGATGGAGGTTGCATCGTATATCCTGGATGAGTGGATGCAGGCTGAGTGGAATCGTATTTCAGAAAAAGAAGATGTTTGGTGAGGCTGTATGAGCGGATACAAAAAAACTGAGATGCTGTTTGGTTGCCTGTATGAGCGGATGCAGTCTACCAAACCTGAGAGGCTGACACGTGGGACCGCATAAGATACACTGCATCCACTCATCCAGGATGGCTAGTGAAGCTCATTTTGAGCGTATCCACCCATCCAGGATGAGGGCGTATTTTTGCATCCGCTCATACAGGCTGTATCCGCTCATACAGGCAACCAAACAGGCTCTTTCTCAGATTATACGGATCCACCCATCCAGGACGAAGGAGATTCAGGCAACCAAACACACCCATAATACCGATATATGTCACAATTTGTTGATTTTCTTTGTATATATATGGATTCATGCTGATCCAAGCTAGATCAACGAAATCACCAATTGGTTTCCTGGACCCACTTTTGGTCGCCTTTGATACCATCAACGAGAATGCATCCTTCGTCCAGAGCTATATTACATCAACACTACTGGCTCACCGCGATAAGGAATTTGTTCTTATGCCATATAATGAGCACTTCCATTGGATTTTAATTGTAATTATACCAAAATAGAACAAGGCTATATACCTTGATTCTCTAAGTAAGAACAAATCCAAGTACACAGCTATCGCCCAAATACTCGATAGGTAAGTACATTTTCTCCATACATAACTACATTGTACTCTTCCTTTCCTTCCGAATGACTAATTTAACTTTTTCGAATAACGAAGGTCGTTCGCCTCATACATTGCACAAACATGTGGCTCGACGACAGGGGCCAAGCCCTTGAAATATGTTCGCAATTTTTGGGTTATTCGCTAGCTACACATTAATTAATCCTATACAACACTTAGTAGTAATGCCTCTTGATTTAACACATTCTATTTTTTGCAGTGCCACCAGCAGCAGCCGGGCAACACGTGTGGATTCTACGTTTGCCACCATATGAGACTACTCCTCGATTCCTCGAAGATCACCAATTCTAAGGTTTGTCAATCTTCCCACATTTATTTCATACTTGTCAGGTTATATATGTACGCGTATTGATATTCCTATCGACAGGCTGCGCCCATCTCTACAACTACATTGAAACAGCCGGACCTTGCACAAATTCGAGGAGAGTGCGCTTGGTTTTTATGGTCTAAAGTCATAAGATCAGATGGAGAGTTCCACTCCGCACAATGATTTTTTATTGCTCTTATCACTCCGGAATCGAGATCTCGCGTAAGGAACGAATCCATAATCAACGAACTTGTCGGCTGCATAAGCAATACTTGAATGGCAATCATGCACCATCCAAGTATAACTTGTGTAGCCTGACAAGTTCGTTGATTATGGATATGTTCCTTTCACGAGATCTCGATTCCGGAGTTATAAGAGCAATAAAAAATACAATGTTACCATCTAAGTGCAAATGCAATATAGATCTTTTGTAATCGTGTATTTGTTAATGGATATTTTATTTCATTTCAATTAATTGATTTGCGAAATGGATGCTTTATGTTTGTGAAATGAAGTGCGATGTTAATTGGATGTTTTATATTTGTGAAATGAATTGAGATGTGAATTGGATATTTTATGTTTCTTAAATGAATTGAGATGTGAATTGTATGTATACATGTAGATCTTTATCTGTTTGTTTCAGAGGGCATGGCTAGCATTTCCTGAGGCTAGCCAATAAACAGAAATAGATTTAGGGGTAGAAAAGAATATCACACACGGTTTTTACTTACAAACCGTCTGTGATAGGTGATAATCACAGACGGTTTGTAAGTAAAAACCGTTTGTGATTGTCACTTATCACAGACGGTTTTTAACTAAAAACTGTCTGTGATATTGATATATCACAGACGGTTCGACAACCGTCGGTGATAACCTTCGATTATCACTGACCCATAAATTCAGACGGTTCAGAAAACCGTCTGTGATGACGTTTCTGAACCGTCTGTAATACGGTTTTCTGTAGTAGTGGGAACGTTCCACACCCAAACAAAAACTGGAACTGGCACCGGAATGGAATTAACAAGTGTGCTTATGTCTATTTACACGCTAGCTTCGCCACTCGATGTGGGGAGATTCAATTTTTTGCCACCCTTAAGATTGACACCGAGACGCTGTCACTTACATGTGGGGTCGCCTGAGTCACTGACAATGGGCCTGGGTGGCAAATCTGTTGCCACCCGAGTCATAAGGGTGGCAAATAGTTAAATTTTCCCTCGATGGGAGAGCAATCAATCACAAACTGCCGTACTAGAAACAATTCTCGCTGCTTTTTGGATAATAGAAGCAATGAAGCATGCATGAATGATCTTGTACCAAACGTTCGGTCGTTGCCGTGCAAAGTGATAATCATCTGGAAATATCGTTGCCCCGAATTTGCATCGGATACTCTAAAGTGAGAAGGCATCTTTACCAAACTAAGCCCTCGTGATAATGCAGGCAACGTGGGGTAGAATATTTGCGGTTATGATTGAGGTCTAATTTTAGCATCGGATAAACTTGCACACGCAGTTTGGACCGTTCGATCAGACAGTATAGACGGTCCGAATCACGGTACTAATTGACGAAAAGAGATTTTTTTTAAAAAAAATCCCTTGTTTTTCTAAGGTAAAGGGCAGATCGTCGGATTTTGATCGATCGAGTTGCGCGCAAGATTGATCTAATTCAGCGGATCAAAATCTCTAGTTACCGAAAAAGAATAGGTACAAAGAGGGAAGAATTTAGTCCGATGTCTCTGAGAGCTAAAATTATTTAGATAGGTAGATAAATATTAACCTTTTGTAGTAGGGACTATTATGTGACGACTAATATTAAGCTTTTTATAGTAGGGACTAGTCGCCCAGCGGTTAGGCGACTAATCCATTTCGTCCAACGGTCGGGCGAGTTGATCACGTGTCGCCCAACGGTTGGGTGACTTTGCCCCTAGTTGACCAACCATGCGGCTACATGAGGTCAAAATTCCAAAAAAAAATCACAAGTATAATTTTGTAATTCGCAATAAAAAACGATTATTTTAAAAAATGGACAGCTATCTCACTTTCCAAAGTAAATGACCTCTTTTAGGATCAGCGGTAGGAAAGGATCCTAGTTGTGTGTGTATATATATAATAATTATGAAAAAGGTACAGAACAAAAGGAAAAGTAAATGATCTTTGAGATGCTTTAGTCGAATTAATGTGTTTTGTTTGCAGTATATTTCTTCAAATTAATTTTGTGTTTTGCCGAAAACACGGATCTAATTTCCCCTTGATTTTATAACCATGGGTTAGTCAGCCGGTCAGACCAATGAATTGACGGTGGGAACAATGAACCGGTGAATGAGTCTAAAAAAACTGGGGAACAGTTCGTCGCCCTACTATTTGGCTTTAATAGCTGCAGTGCACCAGCAGCAGTACAAAGCAAATGTACGTACACAACCCACACTAACGCCCTGTAAAACCCAAAGCAACTTTTCTCGTCCAAAACCCGAGACCGATGACCTAACGACACACCGACCGGTGAGGCCGACGACAAAGCCGGCGTGAGGAGAGGGTGGAGGAGCAAGTGAAGGAACGAGGATGCGGGCACTTGGGCGCGGCGGAACCACCACTCAAGGTGCAACCTCACGGCTTCTCACCCTCCCTCTTTTCCAAGCATTTGTAGCTCATGGACAAGATCTGGCAAGAAAGCTTTTTTTCTATAAAACAAAAGTTGGTTGCAGCATCACCTAACAGCGAGGAGATTTTATAAAAATGCATGCCACCTGATAGATTTGTATTGATCATTCGTTTTCGTTTCATTATTAAAAGATTCAGCTCACACAATGCCCTCACACAAGAACACAAGATCAGAGCGCATTAGGTGAGAGACAGCGTATATATATATCGTAGTGGAGCTTAGTTAGCTACTCGATCGGTAGAGTAGACGTACGGCATTGCAGTGTGCGGTAGCTAGAGTATACATACAGTTGAGTACACAGTAGCTAGCTAGACCACACGGTGAAGCCGGAGAGTAGAGGCGAGTAAAGTAAGTAGACAGGAACGGAAAAGGCGATATTGTCTGTCCTTTTATTTAAAAACTTATAAATAAAATTTGTTAAATATATTATCAACAAAAATTGCCATTTACTCCCCATAATTATTTTCATCGGATTAATTCAATAATTACATTATTATTTAAAATCGTCTAATCGTTGCACGACTAGGGGCAAAGTTGCCCAACCGTTGAACCACACGTGGCCAAGTCGCCCGACCCTTGGGTGACATGGACTCAATACTGTGAAAAAGATCATCACAGATGGTTCAAAAACATCATCACGGATAGTTTTGTGAGCTGTCTGAGTTTAGGGTTAGTACGGACATGAGGTCATCACTGACAGTTTTCGAACCATCTATGATATGCACTATCACAGACGGTTTGTAGCAGAAACCATTTGTGATGTCTCATGAATCACAGACGGTTTAAACTACAAACCATCTGTGATATGTTTTGTGATATTAAAATATCATATACGGTTTATAGTTGAAACTGTCTATGATTCATGAGATATCACAGACGGTTTCTACTACAAACCTTCTGTAGTAGTCTGTTATGGAAAGTTATGTGTTAATAACCATCTGTGATATTCTTTTATATTCTTAATTCTATTTCTATTTGTTGGCTAGCCTCAGGAAGTGCTAGACATGCCCTGCATGAACAAATACACACATGTATAATTAAGCTCGGCCTGTTGTAGTTAGAGACAATTGACAAGTGAAGCACAGTGAATAAGATTAAACAACCTAGCTAGTGAACTGTAAGAGAGGGGAGGGAACCGTAAGAGAGGTGAGGGAACTGTAAGATCTACACGAACCCAAAAGCCTAGTTAGCCATCCATCAATTTCGTAATTTCAGATCCAAGCATCTAGGAAAAGAGAAGAGGGGATCGAATTGTGGATATCACTAGCAATGAAGGAGAGACAGCGGTAGCGTCACCTTTGTATCACGACAGTGACACTGCACAAGACACTCTTACAACACTTACGACAAGAGTGTCTTGTGTAGTGAATTGTGGTCTCACAACCAGAGGCGGAGGAGCTAGCTCATGGCAGTAGTTGGTGTCATTGAGGGAGGAAGCAGGAGGAAGCTAAGAGTGGATGAATTAAGAGCCGCCGGTGGAACTCACGTGTTATTTGAGTGAAAATGGGGAAATGTAGAAGGGGGTAAAAAGGGGCGAGAGGTGGGAGGAATCTATACCTACCATTCATGCGGAAATAATGGACAGGTGAGATCAAAATTTTGGGGAAGATGCCACGGGTTGGTGTCATAGTATTATCATAGACAATTTGTTATACGAACCGTTGTGATAATGTTCATATCAAAGGTAGTTTGTTGTACGAATCGTCTATGATAATGGTACATATTAGAGACGGTTTGGTATACAAACTGTTTGTGATAATGCACATATCAGAAATGGTTTGGTATACAAACAATCTATGATAACACTTACAAATGCACACTCTACTCCTACCTGTTAATATTTCGATGCATGCAACCCTTAACCTTCTACATGGTTCTACCTTTATATGCAGCGTGGTATACAATTCCTTCTAAACTATCATCTCCCTCATCGTCTTCACTAGATTTTTCAATAATGGCATCTACTATTCTTTTGATCTCCTTCCTTTCATGTATCCATCATGAGTTGTTCAACCACAATTGTACACAGGCAGCCAAAAACTTACGTCTAGAGTAGCTTTTCCGCTCACGCCCTGTTCTCCTTCGTCAAGTCGCTTCCATTTGTCAGCTGGACCTCATCATCCACCATCGACAAAGGTGTCTCCTTGCTACTCAGGAAAGGAAAACCGCCCTAAACCTTATTCTTCTCTTCAATGTGCACAAAGTGGAAGAAGCTCTTGTGGAACCAGAGAGACACATGGATAACCTTGCCGATTAAGCAGAAGCGGCTGATTCTGAGGAAGCTTATCATGGTATCCTCTTTGAGATTATGGGCCATGCTAATGATTAGCCTAGGATAGAGAAGGAAGTGGAGAGGGCAAGAATAATCTTCACGGCATTTGAGAACTCAGCCGCTTATCCACCAACTCCAAAAGTAGAAGAGGAAGCATATGCATCTCAGAAGACCAAGATCTGGGAATCTCTTTTTTTAGACTTCTATAATAAATTTGACTTGAATTTATCTTTTGTAAAAGTGACTGATCACACTTATTTGTTCCAGCTCAGTAGCTTCTGTAGTTCATATAACCAAGGACAAAACGTAGACGGTTGTAAATAAAAACCGTCTGTGATAGTTTCATAGATGGTTCTAACTAAAATCCGTCTATGACAATGGGAGACATCACAAACGACTTTAAAACCTAACCATCTGTGATAGTATCATGGATGGTCTTTGCCATGAACCGTCGTGATATTACCTTTTCACAGACAGTTTTTATCTCTGGCAGCAACACAGGTGGTCTCCAAACTAAAACCGTCTGTGATTGTATTTAATACTAAAAGTTTTGGAGAACCGTCTGTGATGTGGTGTCTAATATTAAGCTTTTTGTAGTAGTGATTAGTCGCCCAGCGGTTGAGCGACTAGTCCATTTCGCCCAACGGTCAGGTGACTTGGCCATGTGTTGCCTAATGGTTATGCGACTTTGCCCCAACCGTGTGGTTACATGCGGCCAAAATTGCAAAAAAAATCACAAGTATAATTTTGTAATTCACAATAAATAATTTGCAATAAAAATGATTATTTTAAAAAATGGACAGCTATGTCACTTTCCAAAGTAAATGATCTCTTTTAGGATCAACGGTAGGAAAGGATCCTAGTTGTGTATATATATAATAATTATGAAAAAGCTACAGAACAAAAGGAAAAGTAAACGACCTTTGAGATGCTTTAGTCGAATTAATGTGTTTTGTTAGCACTATATTTCTTCAAATTAACCGCTTGTTTTGGCTTTAATTTTTGACTTCTGGCTTATTTTTCACTATTCATAAATTTTGTCTTTTTCTGAACTTTTAGCTTTTTTGAGCTTTTTTCTGGTTCTTTTTTTCCCGTATTCATTTGCGTTGTCTGTGATGAGCTAACATATTTTTTCTATTTTTAAATTTAATTAGGCTAAATAAGTCATATTCAGCTACAGTGAAATTTCAGCCGTTACAGTACAATTTCAACCATAAACTACAGCTTTTCAGTCCAACCGAGCGGGGTAATCAGCTAAAGTCACCATGCATGTCCTCTTTTTGGCTTTATTATTAAGTACAGTGAAAGCATTCGATGCTATCTGCAATGTAAAGAGGGAAGCAAAACGTTCTTTCTTTTCGTTGCAGTGAGAGCATTCGATGCTTTATTGCAGCGAGGAGAATAACCTGGGGAACAGTTCGTCGCCCTACTATTTTACTTTAGTAGCTGCAGTGCACCAGCAGCAGTACAAAGCAAATGTACGTACACAACCCACACTCAAAAACGCCCTGTAAAACGCAAAGCAACGTTTTCTCGTCCAAAACCCGAGACCGATGACCTAACAACACACCGACCGCCACAAAAATATTGCCGGTGAGGCCGACAATAAAGCCGGCGTGAGGAGAGGGTGGAGGAGCAAGTGGCGGAACGAGGATGCGGGCACTTGGGCGCGGCGGAACCACCACTCAAGGTGCAACCTCACGGCTTCTCACCCTCTCTCTTTTCCAAGCATTTAGAGCTCATGGACAAGATCTGGCAAGAAAGCTTTTTTTCTATAACAGAAAAGTTAGTTGCAGCATCACCTAACAGAGGATATTTTATAAAAATTGTATTGATCTTTCGTTTTCGTTTCTTTATTAAAAGATTCAGCTCACACAATGCCCTCACACAAGAACACATGATCAAACACTACTACAGAAAACCGTATTACAGACGGTTCAAAAACGTCATCACAGACGGTTTTCTGAACCGTCTGAATTTATGAGTCAGTGATAATCGAAGGTTATCACAGACGTTTTTCGAACCGTCTGTGGTGTAAATATCACAGACGGTTTGTAAGTAAAAACCGTCTGTGATAGATGATAATCACAGACTTAAAAACCGTCTGTGCTATTCTCTTTTACCCCTAAATCTATTTCTGTTTATTGGCTAACCTCAGAAAATGCTAGACATGCCCTCTGAAACAAGCAGATCAACATGTACATGTATACATCCAATTCACATCTCAATTTATTTCACAAACATAAAACATCTATTTCGCAAATCAATTAATTGAAATGAAAACAAGCAAATATAGTATGAAACACAGTACACATTTTATTTTTATTAAGATTAGAGCCGACCATTACAATATCCCAAAACAACAAACAGGTTGCCCATCTAGCTAACACAACAAGAACAGAGAAAAGCAAAGATCCTCTATGCCTAGGCCTTCTTGCCCCTGATGCAGCGCACGAGCCGGATGTCTTTGATATCCACCATCGTCGGCGTTGATTGAGTGCTACCTTGTGCATCATCTGCTTCGTGGGGCTATTATGGTATGGGTCAAGGAGGAGGAGGAGAACAGCAAGGAGGAGAAGAACAGCAAAGAGAAGGAGAACAACAAGAAGAACAGTAAATAGGAAGAGAACAGCAAGAAGGAGAACAGAAAGGAGGCTTGGTTCTGGTGATTATTTATAGGGGAGGGAGTGCGAATTTTTTTGGCGCGGGGACGGAGAGGCGGAGCTACAATCCGTGGGGTAAGGATTGGTGGATTTCTATTGGCTAGGATTGGGTTGAGGAGGATCGACAGGCCCAACGGTCAGATTATCACAGACGGTTCTATATATAGAACCGTCTGTGAATTAGAGCACAAAATTTTATATACCGATGCAATATAAACAACTAGTCTGAAAAGATAAAATAACAAAGTTTTATATAGCTTATATATACTCATTTTAAAGGTTTCGATGAGATCTACAACTTTTCAGTTGAAGCAAAATCCAAATTCCGAAAGGAAGACCAAGAAAAAGGGCAAAACCAGAAACCAAAAACTTGCAACACAGATTTAGGTCCAAAGATGGCCGATTTTTGGGGTCACAAGCGGGTCAGTTGTTTTGGATCGGCCTCATCGTTAGCTTTCCAACGAGTATAAGAACATCGAAAACGGACACCGTATGCAAAAGTTATGCCCATTTTACTGAAGGTGTGTCAAAACTAAATCCTAGATAAGTCACAACATTTGCGATAAGTCACAACATTTACTGAAGGTTATCACAGACGACTCTCAAACCATTTGCGATAAGTCACAACATAGATGTTTTTTAAAAAAAAACATCTATGATATGTCAGATACACACACGGTTCTTAAATATAGTCGTCTGTGATATCTGACATAGCACAGACGGCTAATACCAAAAAATGTCTATGATTTCTTATATATGAATCATAGACAGTTCTAAAACATAGTCATTTGTAATATCTGATATAGCACAGACGACTAATAGCAAAAATCATCTGTGATATATCATATATCATAGATAGTTCTTAAACATAGCCGTTTGTGATATCTTACATATCACAGATGGCTAATACCAATAATCTTCTGTGATATCTTATATATCATAGACGGTTTGGTGTTGCAAACCGTCTGTAATAGCTATTTGAATAACTAAATTATTTTTTGTTTTTTGGCTAGTCTCACAAAATGCTAGTCATGTCATCTGAAAACAAGTAAGCAGATCATATATATAGCACATGGCAATCATTACACAGATCTCACAAATGAATTAAACAACTGAATGATGTACAATTGAATGAATTGTTTGATTAAAAACAATTGAATGAACCACAATTGAATCAAATGTTTAAACATCTAATTATCATCGCCGAGGTTGAACTCTTCATTCGGTTGAGTGACCTCCACCATCAAGAATTTAGAGAGCTTTCCTCAAATTTTGGTGAGTTTGTTAAGATCGAATGTACTTGACTTGATTTCCACGTCCTGTCACTAGTAGTAGTTAAGTCATTAACACATACATACATATATGTGTGTTGATAATTATGAAATAATTATTGGTAAGTTGACAAATTTCTGGATCATTCATCTTAGTGCACATGATTTCCTGCATAAGGCGGCAAACGTAGAATCCATATACGTTGCCTTATAGCTGTTAGTGACACTGCAGAAATAGAATTACATATATAGGTATTTGTCAGTTCTAGATGCATTATTAGAAAATGTGACATATGATTATTGTGTTGTAGCAGGTACCGAAAATCACGTCCTGTATCGTAGTGTGGCGCTAGATTCCTTATGTCGCCCTACCTGGGCAACATAAGTGCTAAACGATCTATGTGATTCTAAAAAAGTTAGCTTTGACCATTGCAAATGAAGGAAAGACTACAATAGAGTAATGTATAGAGGAAATGAGTTTATCTGCCAATTGTTTGTTACACACAGGTGAAGTCGTAGTTGTTCCTAAGTAAAAAATTAAGGTATATTACCTTACTCTACTTTGGTACAATCACAATAAGAATTCAGTGAAACCTAGTCATATATGTTGCCAGAATGATTAATCCTAAGTTCATGTTACGTACAAGTACAAATGAAACTTGTATAGCAACTAGTGAAGTAATTACCCCTGGTTGTATGGTACCAGCATGTAGTCCTTGTCACTCTAAACAATCAATCATGTCATTATGTAATCTTCGGCGAAGGATACATTTTTCGTGATACATTGCTCGGAGACCATGTGTGGGTCGAAGAAACCCACCGGTTCTCATCGTCGCCGAACTTGTTGGATCATATATATACACATATGCAATGAGCTATGACATTTATTGTTATTATGTGAATGTAGAACTTGATTGTACTGTACACTTACAGTGTCCATCATCATAGAAGTGAGACATCGAGTTCGTCGATTTTGAATAGCCCAAATAAGTCTTCGAAGATCACAGCGAAGTAGCCCAAGTTGTGAAGGAAATGCGCTTCCATGTATCTCACGGTGAATCCACTTTGTTGGTTTGGCTTCCTGTTAGACCTCTGCATGTACCAAGCATGCAAAGTCCTGCAAACTAGTCCAAGTTGGGTAATTGTGACTCGGGGACCAACGACACTCTAAGCTTATACTTGTACGGCCCATGAGGGCCTTAATCTTCTTTAGCTAGGCCTTAACATCTCACTTGCAATACATTTTTGACGTTATCTCCACGGGAGCCGATGCGATGGGCTTCAGAAAAGGAGCTTGAGGTGGAGTCATAGAGGGTTCTGTTTGGCAGGCATGGTTATGTGGAGATCGTGACACAAAAGGGTCCAGGGCGATGTCCCTCCTGAGGCACTAGACGAATGTGTGGATGACATCCCCTAGTGTTATGATCTCTTCGTTTAACGAATGTATGGATGACATCCTGTTCGACCGAAATGGCGACAGAGGGGGGTGAATGTCGACTTTTAAAACCTGCCCCCAAAAGTATTCACTTAGGATTTTTCTCACCAAAAGCTATGAAGGCTATGAAACGGATTCCAAAAGATCACAGGAACCTTCAGCTAACAGAGAGAAGAACAAGGCGATAAAGCCAAGGCAAGCAGGAAGCAACCAAAAGAACCTTGAAGAAAGAAACGTACCTGCTAGAGGCTTCTCTCCAAAGCTACAAGAAGCTATGAAGAGAAGAAGATCAAGTTCTTTGGAACCTTGAACACACAAGAGTAAGCAGGACAACTCACAGCAACCAAACCCAGAAATCGCAAAAGCTGAAGGGGGATGGCCGGTCAAACTGCCTGCAGTAGGCCGGTCAGACCGCCTGCAGTAGGCCGGTCAGACCGCCTACTGTGGGCCGGTCAGACCGCCAACTGTTCCCCGGTCAGACCGCCGGTCAGACTGCCCATAGTGTGCCGGTCTGATCGCCCTTCAAGGACCGGTCTGACCGCTCCCTGATCCTAGAGCAACCCGAGATCAAACTGAAAAAAAAACTGAAACTCGAGTAATATTTCAGTTCTTCCAAAAACTGAGAAATTGGGGAATTGCACCCAATCTTTTCAGCCGAAAGCAACACACACACATCCTAAATAACAAGAGAAACTTGGGAAACAGCAGAATCCAACTCAAGACCAAGAATTTCAGATTTGGGATTAAAACTGAAAACTACAGAGAGCAGCCCAAAAACTCAAATTGCCATTCCATCTCTAATCCTTTGACCATGAAACTTTAAGAATAGCTAATTAATAGCCTCAGGACTCTAGATACCAAGTTTCATGTCATCTCATGAAGGGAAAACGAAAAAGGCATCAAACCCTAGAAATGAAAAACAGAGAAAACAAGAACACAAGCAATAGAGAGAGATGATTCTTGAGATTCAACCAATTTGCTCTTGAGAAAAACCGATCAAATGATCTTGAGACCTATTCCCGTCCTTGAGCAACCCATTTTGCACCTTCTCAGCAAGAAACAACTCAAATAACAAAAAGTCAAAAATCTCACAGAGAGAAATGAACGAAGAACACAGGCAAGGACACGAAATAGACTTCAGAGATTTCATTCTTAAGATACCAAGGATTACATAGGAGTCCCGATACCCCGATTGGATACAAGAGGAATGGTTACATGGGCATAACTCATCGTCTCCTCCCCTCAAGCCTCAAGAACACACACACACTACATGCTTGAGAAGAAGACATAGAGAGCTATGGGAGACAACAACCACAGAGCAAAGCCTCCTCTCCTGCTCTCAACAACCCATACCAACTAAAGCCTCAAAGCAAAACAACCTCTCCAAAGGTTCTTTTGACTCAAACAAAACCCTAACTCTCTCTCAAAGCCATGCATACAACCAGGATTTCACTCCTATTTATAGCCTTTGGCTAACGGGTCTCCAACCCGTTACGCCTGCTAAATCCCGAACGGAACCGCCTCCACCTGTGCATCTTTGCACTTTTACCGAAACGCCCCTCATGCACCTTCCGGGAAGCTTCCGCGTCTCTTGTCGTCCAAGCCTCGCAACCACCTCGACTCTCCGCCGTCTTCGACATATCCGACCGTTCTGACCTCGACACCGCCTGTGCCTAGTCCGGTCACCCCGTGTCTCGCCACAACTCCGCCTCGACGTCCTGCAGCCATCACAGACAAGAAACCCATCACATAGCACCGCTCGACATATATAAACACAATTGCATTAATGAAACCACATTAAGCATGAAATAGCCCAAACCTGTCAAATCAAGAAAATAAGCATTCTAAGCTCATACGACCAAGTTTGACCAAGTCCGACCGAACCGATTGCACCACGCAATGATATGGTCCGAACCACACAAACCAAACTCGACTTTCCTAAACCGATGTCAATTACTCATCACACACTCGAGGTCACCTCCACATGATCCATCACATCACCTAGTGTCATGATCTCATCGTTTGGGGCTTCTCCTGTGGGATGGCCCTAAAAACATCATTAATCATGTCTACCTGGACCTTTGCAAAATCGGTCCCTAGTTGGGCACCGTGCACCTGCATCTCTAGCAGGCATGGAAATACCATTCCTCACCCAGCATCAACAGAAATAGAGCCAACAAGCCTGACTCTAAAGACGCGTAGCGCGGGCTCCTACATAATGATACATGATAAGCTAAGGCGTCCACCAGGTCTATCTGTATAGCATTCTAGAGATGTACATTATCTGGATATTGTCGATAGGTAAGTGGGCGTCGCTATGTTCAGAAAGTGACATTGAGGCGGACTGGCTACCGCAATAATAGGGCAGCTTGTGATTGGTTGCAGACTTCTTTTAGTTCTTTCCTCAATGAATCTTTCTCTCCTCAAAGTGAAACAGTTATCTTGTCTGGAAGTGAGGCAAATATCTCTTCCTCAAGTTGTACATGAAGCTCCTATTTTAACTATTTTGTGCACTCAACATTGGATCTCTTCCCACTCCTATATATCTCAGAGTAGTTTGGGAATTCGTGCCTCCAAGTTATGTGAACCCCTAGGCCTCGTGTGTGACCTGGGTGCTCCTTATTTCTCAGAGCCATAAATAGTATATCCCTCTCATCTGCTTTGAAGGAGCCTTGGGAAGATTCGGTAGTCAATGCTTGCTACAAGAGGTAATCATGTCATTTGTGATCTCGACAAATGGCGGGGAGGCCTTTGATCAGATTGCGACCTCATCATCCATTCTCCATTGCAGGATTTTACCGACGTACCCAGCGGCGTAGAGTCTGTGGCGGTGAGTGTTTGTGCCTAAAGAGTCTTATGTGCCGCACTTTTCTATTGAAATTCGGTCATCATCTTCAACTGCATAAAGTCCTCCCATGTTTTCGATGATAAGAAATGATACTTTGTGAAGCGTGTCCGATTCTTGTTCATGTACTACATGACAAGCATGCTCTTGAAGGTCTTCCACGCTTTTCCCATTGCGAGGAACATTTGCTATTGCATGAGTCCCTAAACTTCTTTTGGGATCTTGAAAAAGCTTATAATTTCCACCCATAGCTACTTTCACTCTGTAGGTGTTAGAGATTTTCAGTATACTGTGGTGATGGGGACCCGATGCCTTTCAAGTATCCCACATGTAGTCTAGAATGCTTCCGCTACTTTCTTCGGTTACACAGGGACCCCACTTGGAGAGACCTCTATGATGGTCATTCGGCACTCTGTCCTTTTCGATATTCCACTGCCATGCGGTGTTGATGATGACAGCGATGACTGTGCGAACATCATGTCTATTACAAGAAAAAACTAATTACAATAAGCTGTGAGTATAAACATTGGCACATAGTTGATTTTTACGTACTTTAATGTTCTTAATGTAGTTGTTAAGAAATAAGTACATTCGACGATATATATTATTGCTACAAGGCCTCTTTGCAATGCTCTAGTATGAAGCTAATGACACACAAGTGTCTCAGGTTCTATGAAGTTGGTCATGGCCGGAGTCTCTTTCTCCTTATCATATTGCGTAATGATGAGGAGGAAGAGACAGTAGCCTTGACTTACTCCATAGAACCTTACACACTAGAGTGTGTGATTTGCTTCATGATCTTTGAAGATCTCTTTGGCATATATTATTACTACAAGATCTCTTTCGAATACTAACATGCCATTCCAAATAGATCTTGTAGCAGTAACACGGTCCTCCCTTAAGGTTGTCTCTAAGAACTCCAACTCACTTAGAAATAACAACTCCAACAATTTATCTCTAAATTCATTGCCTAGCTATTTTTTATTATTTTCACCACATCCATCCTCATACACCCTCACAATTTTTACTCCCCAAACTAGGATTTTGAGTGATGTGACATGTATTTGTCAACAACTACAAGGCGAATATTAAAGTACCATACAGTTAGGCTTGAAAGGGCATGAAGCAAACTAATTTACTTCATACCATTTGAAGCACAATTATATAGTGCTATAATGTTCCACCTGAACAACTACTACTCCAACTTACAGTATTTCATGCCCTTTTCTACTTGACTAACATGATAATTTTCAGTCTTTGCCCATTGCATTTCACTCACAGCCAAGAGAGCCCCCAAAGCTGTAGGATCGGAAATGGCAACAGAGGGGGGGGGGGGGTAAATGGTGCGTTCAAAAAAATCGCCTCAAGTATCCACTTGACTTTCCTCTCTGATAGCTACTCAAGCTATGAAGTAAAAAAGTTCATGCTTACTGGAAACTGAAGAGATCACAAGCGAAAACGAACCAAGGAACACAAACCAGAAGAGAGCTTTGCCAGGAGCACAAACTGAAAGCTACAAGAAAGATTTGACCAAAAACTGAAAATACATGACATGCCAAAAGAGCTAACTAAAAAGGCAAAAAACAGACTCACAAATACTTCTCCAAAGAAGCAATAACCGATTGGAAGCTACACAAATTTGAGATGCCCAAAAACCTGAAACTACTGTCTGCTTCAAAATATAGCTTCAACAAAAACGAACAAACTAGCTGCAGCCAAACACAGGAAGTATAAATGGCTAACGCAAGTAATACGGCTGGTCTGACCGACTATTGAGAGGAGGTCAGACCGCCGACTGAATCCGGTTTGACCGGATGGACAGAGGCCAACAGTAGAGTACCAAATGACGGGAAGCGGTGAACCGAGCAGCAAAAAACCAATCACTCGAAAACAGCAGTAGACCAAAGACTGCAGCCGCAGATTTAAATTTAAAGCCGGTTCAACTGCACACAATGCAGCAATCTGACCGCAATCTTTTATTCGGTCTGAACGGTAATTCAAAGAGTGCAGCCGAGAGAAACTTAGAGAAAGGAAGACTGCAGAGAAGAGGCTATTAACTGACGGCAGAGAAGGCTCAAAACAGTGATTAAAACGTGAGTTGCAAACCGAGAACAGACTGCACAGCGCTCGAATCTGAAAACAGTCGCAGCGCAGGGACTGCTAATGTAATTTGGTCAGACTGCTTGATTTTATTTATTTTTTTCGATCTGACTGGGAAGCACAAAATGGCAAAACCGAAAAATAATCAGCTGTAGACAGAACTGGGCTGAAAGTTGTCGGTACAGGAAATACAAGGCAAAACCGAAATACAAGGAAATGTCGAACATTTGTAGCTACTCTCAGACCAAGAAAGACTAAAAATCAAATAGAATAGCCAATCAAATTTAGGGAGAGGAAACACGGATTGAGAGAGTAGTTCGACAGAAATTTAGACATAGCAGGTAACGGACTGAAAATGAAAGCCACAGCAGATAAACAGAGAAGATGAACTTCAGCAAAGAAAATGAGGCCATAAATCACATAGCTCTAGAATCTTATGTCTTTTGCTCATAAAATTCTTGATCCTAACAAAGAATGGTCTCAGATCTTGACACCTCAAACCAAATCGTTTTGCTCACTGAGAAAATCAAAAACCAAGAATGCTCTGTTTGTGGAAACAGTAAACCCTAGGTTTGCAAGAAACAGAGGAAGTCTTTTGCAAAGATTCCTAGGAAAGATCATTGCTAATAAAAGTTCGATCTCAGAGATAAACTAGCCAAATGGCTTGGATGAGGATCCCTAGTTCAGAGCAAACCAATTCCATAGCTATTCAACCCAAAAATCAATCCATACTTCAAGAACTCAGTAAAGAACACTGAAAAGAACAAAAAGCAAAAAGAAAATGAAACTCATGACAACTCAAGAGATATTCATTCCAGTGAGACAAATGATTACATAGCCATTCTCTTACAATCATCTCAACACATCCCCATACGCTATTGAGGAGAGAATATCACTACATGCTTCTCTTGAGGAGAGAACACACGCACACAACACAGAGCTCACTCCAGAACTCTCACTACTACTTCCAGAACACACATCTCTCTTCTCATCTTCTCCTTTTAACAACAAGCCTCACACCAAAGGAGAAAAACAAGAAATGGCAGCCATGTTCCACTCCCTTGCTCCATACACCAAAAGAGGCAAAAGAGGTCAAAGCATCCAGGATTTGGAGGGAAACCACATATTCCACTCCAAACTCTAACCTCCTCCTCTTTTCCACTAACGGGTCTCCCGCCCGTTATTTTCAACTGATCCCCTTCCAATTTTGCAACCTCGTGCATTTTACCGAAATGCCACTGCCGCAACTTCCTGGAAGCTTCCTGTCGTCGCACGATCGCACCCGGCA
The DNA here is from genome assembly GCA_017311315.1 of Dendrocalamus latiflorus. Taxonomy (NCBI): domain Eukaryota; kingdom Viridiplantae; phylum Streptophyta; class Magnoliopsida; order Poales; family Poaceae; genus Dendrocalamus; species Dendrocalamus latiflorus. The sequence goes on from CM029662.1 coordinate 10,907,997, forward strand.
TCCTGACCGTCTGAACCTCAGCTCCTCCCTGAGCCTAGTCCCGGTCCATCTCGCCGCTGCCCGTCGTGTCTACCACCTGAGTCTAGTCCTGGTCTGTTCTGTCGAACACAACCGCAATCGACATCCAACCATTTGGACCTCCGACTCCTCCCTGAGCCTAGTCCCGGTCTACTCGTTGTTGCCCGTCGTGTCCATCACCGGTAGCTCCAGCTCCGGATCCTCGTTTCCCGACTCGCAACCACCTCAGCAGTCTTGGTCATCTTCGGCATCTCCGACCGTCTGGACCTCAACACCTCCTGTGCCTAGTCCTGGTACTCTCACGCCTCACCATGACCTAGCTCCAAAGTCCTGCAGCCACACAGACAAGCAAACCGTCACATAGCACCGCACGAAACAGCATAATCAACAATAGCATAAGTAAGAGGTACTCAACCCTAAAACACCCAAAACAAACTCAAACCCTCTAACTCAAACATCAATTACAAATCACAAATATGAGGATACCTCCACATGGTCTCTCAAAAGCCAACTAAAAAAAGCCACAAGCATAGAGCTCCCAAAGTTAACCAAAGAAACCTAGCATTTCATCTCTTGGCCGAAGGCCAAAGAGTCTCATCCCAAAACCAACAGCCCACCCATAGAATTAAGGAGATAAGAATTGGAGGAGGAGAGACAAGAACGTAGTGGAAGTCGAAGGAAAGCGTGGACCATCGCAGACCTTGAAGGCGGACCGTGAGGATCACAAGGTGACATCTTTGGCAATGACAAGGGACCACCATCTACGTCTTCATCCACATGAGGACCACACCGAGACTATCCCCAACAACCTTACCACTTCCAACCCAACACAAGTAGGCCCACCTTCCCTCCCACATCTATTTTCTTATTCCTTATTGGGTTCCACATCAAAAAGACATTAACAGATATGGACAGTTCCACATCAAAAAGACATTAGCAGATATGGATGGAACTAACACATATTAGGTAAAAAAGTGGGATTTGGCATCCACACTTTCGGTAGGAGAGGTGACGGGGAGGAGAACTATCACAGACGGTTCTATATGGAACCATATGTGATGTGATCTCACAGACGGTTCTATTGTGCCACTAAATTACCTGTGATAGTTCCTTCTGTAGCTACAACATATCCTTTTTTCGACTAGCCTTTAGAAAAGCTAGCCATGCTCTCTGAAAACAAGCAAGCCGATACAATCATAAATGTAATTATTTCTTAATTACCAAATCAATTACAATGGAATAATTCCTTAATTACATACCGAGTTTTTTTAATTATATTAGAATAATTTTCAAATAGGTGTTCACTATGTGAGTTCATTCCACTTGGCTATTTCCTTTGAAATAAAGCCCTTCATGATGATTGAGATGCATATAGCCTGCTTCATCACTTAGTCTTCCTCAAGCTTGATGTCGTCTCCGAATGGAGGCAACTCATTAAATTGATTGTACTCTTTCCTATCCACGATATTCTCAACTATGATAATCCTTCTTTTTTCATTTGTATCATCAACACATGACAATCATGAGACTTCATGCTAATTAATTTTAAATCTATTATGGAAACAAATTTCTTTATGCTGACGAAGTAACCGGACAAAACTTTCACACCATGCAAGCACTGGCACAGATCAGTTCTCTCAGCCTTAGACAAAGTTAGTAAGCTAAGGGAAAGTACGTTCAGCCTTTATTTATCTCTATCAGTGCTAATTCAGTCCTAATGTTCATAGCGACCAAGTCACATCATGTGTTGACATCATCCATTGTTTTGTCGCGAATGTTCAGTAAGAGACCAATCAAGCTATCACATATATTTTTTCTCTATATGCATCACATTGATGCAATTGTAAACTTCTAAGTGCTCTCAATATGGCAAGTTCCAAAATATTGATCTCTTCTTCCACATGTTCTTCTGATCAGTCCTCAACTTACGTCTCTTTCCAAGCACAATATCGATATCCTTAACCATATCGTAGACCTCTTTCCCGCTAAAAGGCCTTAGTGCTGTGTTATCGTCTTTTTTCTGTTAAATTATTTTTTCATTCTGTGGTACGAGTGATACTTTTGAAGGAACCTACGATGACGCATGTACATAGTTTTGCACGAGTTGTTCAACCACATGCTCTCGAATCTAAGCAGTGCGAACAGGCTTTGGTTTCTTTTGTACTCAACCCCAACAGGTTACCAAGGGTAGAAAAATCATTGATAGTGTAGAGTGAAGTTCTTTCGTTTGTTTGCATCTCATACCTATATCCCTTTGTTCCGTAGTGTCACAAGATCTTCCACTAATGGTGCTAGGTACACATCAATATCATAGGCTTGCTTGGGCTTAATATCATAGATACATCATTTGTACTCATTGTCCAAAATAATGGCTTATATGGCTTGCTTGGGCTTAATAATGCTATAATTCTTCATATCAGATTGCTCTCCATACTACTCCCTTTCGCTTGGTTTATGGATGTGATCCACCACCTTTAGTGGTTGCACAATCGTAGGCAAGTCGAGTGGTTGCTATTGAGCAACAAATTTGTGAACGTGATGAGTTTTTACTTGAAATCCGGAAGAGGCTACTTCAAGCGCAAGAGGTCATGAAGTGATAGCATGATCTAATGTTCATTAAGTCAAAAGCCGGTGGCTTTTGACTTTTGCTACAGTACCTAACTTTCAAACGAAGTATTTTCTCAAGACGGTGTCTACAAGTTAAACGATCTACACGTTAAAAGCCCAACATCTGTACCAGCCAAACTCGCAAGTGAATATCTGTCTCTCCGTAATCTGTACCGTAAACAGCCAAAATTCAAAAATTTCAGCCAAAAACTATAAGCCACAGCCAAAAAGAACAGGCCCTACTCATAGATTCAGGTGGAGCAATGGGTTTGGCTCCATTTGCATCGGCATCCTGCTTGTTCTATGAAAGGTCATGTTATTTCTAAATTGAATCCTCAATACTATAGACCTTGCTTGATACTTGAACGTATTGGCTCCGTGGCTTATCACCTTCAGTTACCGCCCTATGCTAAGATCCATGATGTGTTTCATGTGACGTTACTTAAGCCTTTTCATGGTGATCCTCCTGTCACTATACCACCATTGCCTGAAGTTCATCATGGCCGAGTTGTTCCTACAGCTGCCTTGGTTCAGCCTGCTCTTCTTCGGCGTGATCAGTGGGAACTCTTGGTACAATGGAAAGATTGCTCTCCGGCAGAAGCTTCTTGGGTTTCCCTTTCTAAGTTTTGTGCGCAATATCTGGATTTTCAGCTCGAGGGCGAGCTATTTCAGTAGGAAGGGGAAATATTGTGGACATATATTGGGGGAAGTATTTCACTAGAAGACAGCGAGCACAACCATCGGTGGGAGCTGGTTCAGCAGCGTTAGTAGGGGATCGGGAGGCAAGCGCATAATCACTACAATCAGCGTCATGACCGATTATAGTTCAGCAGAGGTAATTAGGGGTGAAATTGGATTGAATACTGATTGGATAGTGCTCAAAACATATTCGCATCCATATTTTTTCTCGGATTTGAATACGAATCGAACAAACTTTGAATATGAATACGGACCGAACAAATATCGAATACAAATTCGAATCGAATATCTACTCAATTCAGTTAGATCCAGATATCCTCATAACTTATATAGCATGAAGACATTAATGAATTACACTTAATCATTCTAATTCATTTACTTCACCTAAAGAAATACGAATTCACATTAAATTAAAAAAACTTGTCAAACTAATTTGTCATATTGTAATAAAATATGCATATTGCTTCATCAAATATGAATACGGATACGGATAGTCCGGATAAAATAACATTTCGGATGGTAGAAGTCCATACCATATTCGCATCTATATTGTTTATGCGAATTCGAATTCGAATATGAATAAGATAGAAATTGTTAATTTGATGGGAAACATATACCATACTCGCATTCCATCGAATACGGTAACTAAATAATAGGGATAATTCATATCCACATTTCACCCCTAGCGGCAATATGGTAACACAGTCCGGTTTGGAAGGAGTAGTTACTACTTAGGAAACTCTTGTTCCTTGTAAGTAAGATAGAGATTGGTTATCATATATGTGTCGGTTCCGGATTTGCTTATCAGATCCGGTTAGCTATGATTTATCGGATTGCTGAGAAGCCGGATATATAAGGCTTCATTTTGTATCAGAGATTGGCAAGCAATAAAGATAGTTTAGCTAATACATGGTGTCTCAGAGCCTTAGCCCTGGCTGGGAATTAGCCCGGACGGGAGCTGGCGGGAGAGATTACCTCCTGCCGCTACCTTTTACGTTAACAACCTGATTCACATCTCCATCTTCTTCCACCCCTTCCAGACCCGAGAAGGGCCTCTCAGAAGCCGCCCCACATCACTTATATACATACGTAAATTTAGGATCATATCCTACTAAGCGTGAATAAATCCACGCTTACTGAATGACAGAGGAAAACAAGCCAAACTACCTCTATATTTTTCTTCGAAAAAACATAATAATTCTCTAGCACCAGCTCAACTTCTTAATTATATCCCCCAGCAAGGCACGGGCATGACATTAGTATACTCTATTACCATACCACTCCTCTTGGTATAATTTTTTTTGTGATGATTACCATGTTATGCTGTAGCGATTTGTTCCAGAGCATCAGAAAGTAACAGACTATTGTGTCTTATATTCACTGGTCACTTGGTCAGTGATGACATAAGTATATAATTTTATCGTAATGACATTATAATGATGTGAAATCATTTTTGGAACCAGCAGGTGTCAAATACACAGAAATCAATATCAGCTACAATATGGAATTAACGATGGCAGGGTTGGTGCAGATATGGAATGAGCGGGAAATTCAACTGATGGTACTCCTTAGTTTTATGCTACAATTCTTCCTATTGTTTACTGGAAGCCTCCGGCGGCGCAACATCAATGGATTGCTTAGGGTTACAGTATGGTTGGCTTATGTGGGGGCAGATTTGGTTGCTGTTTATGCCATTGGTCTCTTCTCTCAGTACGAGGACAAACACAAATTTGGGGACACGTTGCCCTTCCTTTGGGCACCCTTTCTCCTTCTTCACCTCGGTGGACAAGATACTATCACTGCCTTTTCTATTGAGGATAACAATTTATGGCTGAGACACTTGCTAAACCTCGTAATGCAAGTCACTCTAGCCTTGTATGTCTTCTGGAAGTCGATAGACAGAATCAATTCACAGATGCTAGTTATTGCAATATTCATATTTGTTGCTGGAATAATCAAGTATGGGGAGAGGACATGGGCACTCAGGAATGGGAGCCGAGACGGCCTTGGGAACTCAAGTGTAAGGAGGAACAATCAACTGGACAACAATGCTACTGGCAGCTATTCTAGCAAGGCTTCGTATGCTCTTCAAACGGTGCTTCTTTCTCGAGGACTGTTTGTAGGACGAACCGTGCTCCAACTGGGAGACCAAGTTCAACGTAAATTGGAAGTTGATTTTGGACAATATAAACAAAGAGAAGAGAAGCTCAAGATCATAGTGATGGAGCTTGGCATGATGTATGATCTCCTATACACTAAGGCCATGGTGCTACTAAGATGGACCGGCCGCATATTTCGGCGTGCTGCTCAGATCTCCATGGTGATTGCTTTTGTGCTCTTCCTCAAAACCGAAAAGCATGCCCACAATAGGGCTAATGTTGGAATTACCTATACATTATTCGTTGGGGCCATCTTTATGGAAGCCTGTTCCGTTTCTATGGTGATATCATCACCGTGGACAAGGGCGCACTTGAAAGAGGGCGACTTTCTTTATTGGCTTTCCGGCAATGCTTCGTATCTTTTCAAGGCCATTCAATGTACCAAGATGCAGCGGTTTTCAATTTCCATGGGGCAATTTAACCTTATAGACACCTCCATCTCTGAGAAATCCACACCCACACTGATCTCAAAGGTCATCGGTGCATTTGGTTTGGAGAAGCATTGGACAAAACTACGGCACATCAAGCACATCGAGGCCAAGGAGATTATCGAGCACTTTATGGAATTGATTGACAGATCGCCCGAGGATCGATTCAGACGGCTTGAGCTTGGCCAGAAATTGAACTATACACTAAGTCTACCTTTTGAGCATGCCCTTCACCGTCTACATATATACACAGACTTGCATATAAGTACATACATTGACTGTCCTGATCATGTTGAAGTTGATGAGGCGGCACTTGTGGAAGAATGTAAAAAGCTATCAGAAGAATGTAAAATGCTATCAAACTACATGATTTACCTCATGGCGGTGTATCCTTCCATGTTGCCGGTCAGCAGTGGTGCGCAAGATGGTGTACCGGGAGTTCCCAAATGGGTTAGGAACTGTGGCGAGACGACCAAGCTAAAAATTCTTGAAAAGTATGTAACTGAAGTGCTGATCAAAGAGCCCAACTCGGCCTCTCCCTTCAAACCCGAGCAAAGGCGGCTAAAACTGTCAGATTTGAAGAGATCATTGGTGGAGATCAAGGAAATGTGGGTGAGGCTGGTCATCTACGCGGCTGGTAAGTGCCGCGGGGAGATACACGCGCGGCAGCTTGGCAACGGAGGGGAGCTTCTAACCTTTGTCTGGTTACTCATGGTGCACCATGGTCTTGGGGATGTGGCAACGGAGCTCAACCTTTTGACATCTGACGATCCTGATGTACCCGAAGTAGGGTCGATAGTGCCATTTGAAGGTGGTACCTGGGGACCACGGCATGAAGGGCCTCTTTACGCCTTTGACTTCCGTCAGCCTTCCTCAGCAGGGACAGGGATGTTGCGCGGGAGAGAACAACTCGCACGCGGGACGTATATCCAGTGCGTGGGATTTTTGTGTGACTTGACACAACAAATTGGTAGGTTCATTGAACACTTTCCGTTCCTCGAGACAGAGCAAAATGAAGCCGGGACATCGCGCGAGACAGAGCAAAATGAAGCCGGGACATCGCAAAGTGAAGCGGGGTCGTTGCCTGAGACAAAGCAAAATGAAGCAGGGACATCGTCCGAGATAGAGCAAATCGATGGGATACCGGAGATACAGCGAAAGGACAACGCGCGAGATAGCGCATATTGAAGGGCTTGCGCTACAGTTTCTGCCACTCGGCTGGTCCCAGAACTGTATGCAATCTGTTGACTCCACATGTCTCTAGAATCATTAAGTTTGCCTGTAATAATGAACTTGTGTTTCTCTCTCGTGTGAGCTGCGGTAGTATTTATGCTCTAAGAAAAACAATTTCAGGTTTGAGTTCGTCAGTTAGCTAAGTGTATGCGTGTTTGGAGATGCAGGTCTGATATGTGCCTGCCTATCTATGTACTTGGTTGAAGGGATCTATATGTTCCCCTATTTTAACAGTGCTTGATGTAATCGGAGTATCGGACCCTTTCTATATGGTACTATGTGCTTTGTTGATGTCTGTTTTCCCCCATGTAGGCAATTTGTTGATCAGTCTTTACTTACTAAATACTAAGTTACTGTGCATGCTTGAGCAGAGTGCCCAACATATGCACATAGTTGAGGCCAAGTAACTAATAACAAGATGAATTTCTGCTGTATATGTTATTCGATCCAAACAATGAAGAACAGGATAAGGAAGAATAGGGAATGAATGTTTTGCAGATTCTTGTTAGCGGCAGATTCACTACTGACTTCTTCTGTGGAGCCCAGTTCGCTGACTGAGACTACTTGAAAAGAAAGAGCCCTTAACCAACCGATCTCACGACGATGAGTCACCCACGTACTCAACAGAAAAAGCAAATAGGAGAGCAAGTAAATCAAGCTCAATTACAACACACTCCCATCAAATAGCACTCGGTATAGGATTTCCAGCGGAAAGGTAGCCTTGCTCGCTTCTTTACCCTTGTACACACAAATCTAGCTCATAGCAGCACTTTCGAGTTCAGTTACTTAAGTACAAAGATTGGAACAACTTAGGGTCGGAAGCCCCATATCTTGTCTTAGCCTCGCCTCACCTATTTCCTCATAGCTGTTTATGAGCATTTTAAGGCCGGTTGACAACATCCAATGTCTCCCACGAGGATGCCTGAAACTCCAGTTTTTCTAGGCAGAGGTATAGCCATTATTTAACACATTTGAGTTTGTAGGAAGATTTCCCGCTCTGAAATAAAGTCTATTTGGAGATATTTGTTCTGGTAAGTAATTAATAGTTAAATAAAAGGTCTATAATAACCCATCTAAATGAAGGGGTTAAATTTAGAGCCCCCCCCCCCCCTCAATTGGATTTTTTGGGGTTTATTTGCTATTTCTTAGAGCTCAGTTGCATTTAATCCAATTTTCAAAAATCTGAAAACCCTGGAAATTCCAACAACCCTTTCAGGCCGAATTCCCTTCCTCTCTGGCCCGGTCCAGTTCCGTCCGGCCTAAGGCCTTTTGCTTTTCCCGCCTTGGCTAGGCCTGCTCTGCAGCCCACCGTTCCCTCGGCCCAGCTCTCCTCCGGGTGGCCCATCTCTGCTCGGCCCAAACCTTCTCTCGCTGCCATGCGTCGGCTTGCCAGCCACTCGCTTTTTTCCCTCTCTGCAACCGGGTCCCGCTGGTCAATCCCGCGTCGTCTCCCTCCTGGAGTCTTCCGCCGTGTCCGATCGGAGCACGATTGCGCCGCCGTACCCTCCACGGAGTCCTCCCCGTTCGACTATAAACGGCCGCCGAGATCCTTGAAATAAAGCGTACCAAGCCGCGCACATCTCTCTGAGCCAAAGCCGATGTAAGGGATCGCGTCAAGTCACCGGAATTCGAGTTTTGCACCGCCACCGCCTCGCTCAAATCCGGTGAGCAAGTACGTGCACTTCGGTGAGCTTTTGTCTTCCCCGTTTATTGCGCTAGCTTCGCCAAGCCGTGGTCTTCTCGTTCTGCGTCACGCCGAGTTCAGTGGGCAGTCGCATCCGCCGTGCACCCGAGCCTGGCCTGTGAAGTGCGGTGCATGGCGCGAATCCGATTTAGTTGCTGATTTCCCTCAAGCTGTTAAGAGGCCTGCGTGACTACTTTCTTAGCCGCACTCAAGACTGATTCAGTTTGTATCAGAGTTAGGGTCTATTTGGCAACGGCTGTGGTTTATAATTTTTAGCTGAATTTTTTGAATTTTAACTGTTTACGGTATAGATTACGGAGAGATACTCACTTGCGATTTTAGATGGTACAAATGTTGAGCTTTTAACGTGTACATCGTTTAACTTGTAGACCCTGTTTTGAAAAAATATTCTATTTAAAAGTTATGTACTATAGCAAGAGTCAAAAACCGTCAGCTTCGGAGAAAAAGAACAGACCCTTAGTCCCAAACCTAAAGTGGATGTTTGCGTGGGAGTTGATGGGACCCGACCTGGACTCGATCATTTAGTTGGCATCGGCCGTAGGCCTACATATAGGTATTTTGTACGTTAGTTTTAGAATCTTTCGCTTTTGCAGCCCCTATGTGCTATTTATTTGCAAATGTAGGCTGTGGCACTTTCTTTTTGTGGTTTTAGCCCCCTCCCGAGTGGGGGTGAAGTAGTATGCGACATGTGGTGCATCCCATGGCCTTGGAGTGCGGGAGGCCACGGCCAAGCAGGGGGAGCCACCTTCCGCGCCACCAAAGCACAAGAAGGGCTCCCTACTTCCCACGCCTCACAGGCACATGTGGCTAGCACATCCTGCGCACCCCGACCGCAGGAACTGGGTCGCCCCAGCACATGCCCACGGTTGGGGTACGGTTCGCTTCCTGTGCACCCCAACCGTTGGAAGTGAGTGCCCCACCACACGCCCATGATTCTGTGCGCTTCCTATGCCGCCCGACCGCAAGAACTGGGTGGCCCCACCACATGGCCAACGCTCCCCAAGACCAGTACATTAAACGCATGGCTAGCCCCTCTTGTGCTGGCTTGCACCCCATGCACTAGTTTGCAATAAAACGGTCCTGGAAGGCAGCTGAGTCCGCATCCATTTCTTTGAACCTGCGAGAGGTAGTCTGAGAGACCGAGAGAGTGACCGAAGAAAGGCTATCTAGTTTGCGTCTTATTGGTTCAGAATTCAAAGATTGTGCAGTTAGTAATTTTCATCCACGTACAACTTTAGTTTTAGCAATGCGATTAGCTAAATGGTAGGCTATTAGTACAGAAATGTAGTAGTTAGCCTCGTGTATTTGGTCGATCTGTGCTATTAATTTACTTATTACAAGTTGTATTTTTGTTAGTGTTGTTACTTACTTATTAATCTTGGTAATCACGTACACGATGTTGCATACATGTAGGTAAATGATTTTTCATGCAAACAAAATAGTTAGAATGAGTGTGTTGTAAATAATTAGTATGCATTGTACGTAAGAGAAGCAGTTGTTAGCCTTGTGTAGTCTTAAATTGAAAACTTATGCGGAAGTTCACCTGTGCAATCAATTTTTACCTTGGAGTTGGAGAAAAATAGCAGTCGTACGAGCAGATGTACGCTAATGTTATCACGAAGCCAGTTCTTTTTCAGCAAAACCTTCATATGCATTAACCTACGTAGTTATTAACCTTACTTCTTTTATGTGGTGCATGCGTACAGTTAGTTGAGACATGATTGTATGGTAGCTAGCGCCAACTGTAAAGAAAATTAAAGAAACCTAGACCTGCATACATAGTTTATAATGGTTTGGGTAAATTAAATAATCCAAGTAATGTCAATAAAATATTTATTTCTATTTTTGAAATTATATTTATTTTTAAATTGCACTAGGGTTATTTTTACCTTGGAGCTGGAGAAAAACAACAGTCATACGATCAGATGAGCGCAAGTGTTGAAGCCAGCTTTTTTTAACCAAACCTTTATATGAATAGAACCTAGGTAGTTATTAACTAGAGCCACACCTCTAAATTTATATTACATGCTCATGCATTTCATGAATATAAATCCGCTTGACGTACGATAGGAGCTATTGTATGGTATGATCATTGCATGTCGTGTACTAGGTGGGTTTCGTACACACCTGTTTCAGGTACGTCATGTTGGACGTTCAAGATCTATTCGTGTTCTATAGGGATCGTCTCATATGCAACCGACTGTATAGGGCGGACCTATCAAATTATGATCGGGCTGTGATTCGGGCGCCGAGTATCAAGGATATGAGCCTCTCAGAGCTAAAGAAGTGCATCTATTCTGCGTTTGATTGCACCACTGCAAGGAAGAAGCTATGCATCGAGGTGTTATATGCCTCAGTGGTGGGTGTTTTAGGGGAGACCTTTTGGCAACTTGTGAAGGTGACAAGTGATGCATCATGGGGAAATTACATGGAGGTTGTGTGCAACCCTGCTGCTGTAATATATGTGAGACTGATGGTGCATGTTTAGTTTGTGGAGCGAATGGAATCATTTGGCATGGGTGCTCCTGGTGGAGCTGTTGTTGAAGAAGTGCCTGGGTTGGTCTCCAGCGGTGATGTAGACACTGGTGTTGGTGTAGATGCAGGTGAGAAGTGGGCGGTGAAGACAATAGGAGGTGACTGGAGAACTTTGAGCCAAACGAAGGCGTAGACAGATGAGGGGCAGCTTGTATTGATTGCCACGAGTACCTTGACAAGCAGGTGGGAGAAGCGAAAAGCGAGGAAGAGGAGGATGTGCAAACAGATAGTTCTAAAGGTGAGGAAGATGGACAAGCTACTACAGTAGCTGTATTAGGTGGTGTTGTGACCACTAATTTGCTTATGTGTCCTTTAGATTGGACAATATCACAGCAACCTCTCTAATGCTACCACAGCCAGAGGGGGCACATGGGGTTTCAATGAAGACACTCTGTTTTTAGGGTAGTGCTTCCCTAACAAGAGTGTTTCCTAGCATGCTATTGCTAGATACGCTATTACCATTAGCTTGATATATCGGGTGCATAGGTCTAAATCTGACACCTATATCATCAAGTGTGTGGACAAATCTTGTCCTGGCAAGGTCCGTGCGCAGAGGTCAAGGGGCACGGTCACGAACTTCCAGATAATAGTGCTGAAGGATCACATATGCAAGCTTGCTGAGCCACTTCACAAGCACCGCAATGTGACGTCCTCATATGTTGCAAGCCTGATCAACCACTTGGTTGTCACAGATGTTTTCATTTCACCGAAGGTTTTGTTGGTAGATGTTGTCAACATGGTGGGCTTCCCGGTTAGCTACAGCAAGGTATGGCAGGTAAATGGAAGGTCGTGGATCATATGTACAGTACATACAAAGTGGCTTACGACCTAGTGTAACATCCTGAAATTTTGAATTTAAAAATTTAAAGCTTTTGAATTATTATTGCAATGTATTTCATTTGAATTTGGAGTTTATGGGATTTTCTGAAAAATTTGGTGAAGGTTTCGAAGGTTAAAAGGAACAAGAAGAAAACAAACATGTTTAAACAATAGAGAATTAAAATTTAAAATAAGAATCTGAAAAGATGATCCAGAAAAGAAAGAGAGAAAATTGACTTAAATATAAAATGTCATCCTTGAGAAATAATGGCATAAATAGCAATAGTAACAAGTAAATAAAATACCAACATATATGGACATACTCAGATTTTGCACCTACAAAATTTAATGCCAAGAAAAAAAATAATACTTGAATAACAAAGTTAAGTGAGCAAGAGGGAATGAATAAAATATGAATATATATATATATACATTTATATGTGCACACACAAATAATGCAATAAATAAATGGGTAAATAAAAGAAAATGGATTCGGCCGGCCGAACAGCCCAGCTCAATCTCTCCTTCCCAACTGTTTCCCTGGCCAGCGGGTCCCGCCCTCGTCCCGCGCGCGTCTGCCTGCCAGCGGACCCGCCCTCGCCCGCACGCCTATCTCTCCCCCGCGCCTGCGCCTTCTTCTCCCTTTCTTCTTTCCTCTGTCGCGCCAGCATTCTTCCTCCGCGTGGCAGCCATGCAACCGCACCGCCCACGGTTTCCCCGCCGTCGCCCCCGGTTTCTCAGGTGCGCCCACCGTCTCCGCAGCGTCCCCCGAGACCATAAGAAGCCCTACCTCCCCGGTCTTTCTCCCGCATAGCACCCGCGCCCGCACCCACCGTCGCGCCCTCACCCCGCCCCGGCCGCTCCGGTGACACCGCCGCCGATTCGACCGCGTCATGGCGCGCCCCGAGCAGCCTCCTCCCTCCTCCAGCGAGTAATCGAACTCCCATTCACCGAGCTCGCAGCACGACCATCTTCCCTAATCCTGGCCGCCGCCGCCATTTCTCCTGCCGTCTCCTCTTCGGTCGGCACCAGCTCGATTCCTGGCATGTGGAGCATCACCACGGGACCCTGCATCTTCGCCAACCTCCGCCCCAGCTTTTCCCTCGCCGCAGCTCGCTGCCATCGCGAGACCCCTCTGCGCCGCCGCGAGCTCACGGTGCCAGCCCGTCTCCGGCCCTTTCTTGCCCAAAGAACAGTATGGTAAGCACCCCCACGCCCCTCTACTGCCCTTACGCCGGTCGGTTCCTCCTCCCCTCCACCATTGCGCCGCCGCCCCTTTTCTACCTCACCGCCGCCGCTCGCCGCCGGCCCGCTCTGAAGCTCCCCAGGCTCCGCCGACGCTTCCACCAGCTTCCCCTGGCCGCGGACAACCCGTTTTGCCGCGTCCGCCGCCCCCTGGCCGACGGCCGCGCCAGCGAGCCCACCGCCGAGCGCCTCCCCTGCTTCATCAGCTTCTGCTCCCTCTCTGTCAACTCAGCCGAAGGTAGTCTCCTCTCTATCTCTGTTATGATATATGGGCCCCACCAAACTTTAGCACCTAGCTATGGTATGTCACTTGCATCTTCTCCATTTATTTCTAGCAGCAATTGTAGAGTATGAGATGTAAATAAAAATGGGCATAAAATTTAATGGTGAGATTAAACTAAAAATATTATGAAATGAAGTTGAAAATTTAAGTTGATTCAATGGTATGTAAAGACACATGGTGAATGGGAAATAAGAATAAGAAATCATTTATAAATTCATAATGAAAAAAAAGATGGAATTGGTTACATGTCCAAAGTTTAATAAAGAGTTCAACTAAAAATACCCTCAAGATTAAGATTAAGGAAATCGATTAAATAATTAAGGTGTAATCCTAAATAAATGCCAACTAAGATTTAACTTTCTTGCTTGAGATTAGAAATTCTCAAATATAATTAAAGAGATATGTAGGAAATAAATCAAGGGAGCTAGATTATTAATTTGGGGTCACCAAAATTTATATACGCATTAAACCAAATATTAGCAGCATCCGGATAGAGTGTCCATCTAAATTAGAAGGTTTACAAAATATATAGGCAAATACACCAAAATAGTCTCGCTAATATGTAATAGGGTGTCAGTGATACTAGGCATAACTAGGAATAACATAGAAAGGCTAATACATTTAATTAGGACATAAAACCATATTGCTTAATATTTAAATGTGGAATGGTTGATATATGTGAATAAGCAATACTATTTGAATGATTAACTCATAGTCTAAATACTGAATAAAGGCATTAGTAAAGACACATTTCTTCGGTTAGGTATTCAAATTAAGTAAAAATCATAATTGAAAGGAAATTCCAAATAAAGCTCAAGGTTTAGAAATTATATCTAGACATGAAACCAGGGCTCCAAACTAAGGACAACCTTTAATTATAATTAAAATATAATGATTAATTCAAGGAATTAATAAAGAAAGAGTGGCTTTTGGTTAATTACCCAAATTAGTAAAGATATCTTAATTATAATATATACATATATGCCCAATATTTAAAATGCAACCACTGAATAAATACTAATGGTAGGTTTTACTAATTAGCAAGGGTTGAGATATAACCTTGCTAGGTAAGCAAATTTTAATTAAAGAAAATAACAAATATTAGAATATAAACCCTATCAGTAGCATATTGCCGCCCATGCAATCTTAAATAGTGGCTTTAATTTAATACCAATGACAATTACCATCATGCCTGGCAGGTTCGAGTTATAAAGGGATAAAATATCAGTAGCAGTAGCACTTTAGAGAGCACTCAAATTGAAAGGACATAATAATATACATGTGCTAAAATATAATAGCCCTAAGTCATCAAGTATCAAAAATAATCTCACAGGCATGTAAATACTCTAAAATAAACATTTAAACAATAACGCGGGTAATTAGGGTCGCATAAAATACTGTATCCCAAGTTCTGCCCCGATAGCCGAGTTTAAACTAGAATTAGAAGTGAAGCTAAGCCTAATAGCAGCTAGAGTATGAGCAAGCTAATAATAGTGCCATTAATTAAATCTTAACACTAGCTTTAGTACATAATAGTATTGAGCATAATTGCATATATAACAAGTTAGGACCCATATGACTGGATCCTAATTCAGCTTAAATTTAGCCTAGCCATGAATGAAGATACATAAAATATGATAATGGGATTATTAGAGATTTAAATTTTAATCAACTATCATATATGAATAAATATTGAGCCTTTGCTATTTATCTTAATCTAATTAGTAAGTAAAGGCCTATATCAGAGATTATTCTAAAACCTAATAAAGATATCCAAGTGTTATAATACTTTCGACTAAAAGATTTATAGAATAAGTACAGATCTCATCCATCAGTCCAGTTTGCCTTTACCATAACCTAAGTTACAAGGAATACCTACCCAGCCAGACTCGCACTTCGATACATAAGTCTAACCTAACTCATGGAACTTCCTTGATAAATACGAAAATAATAAAAGAGGTGATCAATAGAAAGATCGAACCATTATATCCTTCCACCGACCCTGTCTCAAATCACCCGAATCACCCATTAACTCGTAATAATACAAAAATTGAGTTTATTCGGATTTATTTGGATCTTTTGAGTTATTTGCTTTTATTTGGATTCAGTCGATTGTCGCGTAATTAGAAATTGGGAGTCGTGAAGATCCAGTGGATCAAGCGAGATCAAGCTCGAAGTGAAGATAAAGACCGGAAGCTCAAGAGAAAGCATTATGTGAGCTCAAGATCGCGGTAAACCGCGCCAGACGAGTCAATACTTTGATCATATTGAACCTACATTTCCTGCAAATTATTTTTGTTTAAATTATCAAATTGCATGCTGTTATTTTATATGCAAATCCATGTTTAATTTAGAATTCTAGTTAAATGCCTATTATCTAACTTGGTTAATATTGCCCATCCTTTGGAATATTTGAACATGAGAACCTTGTCACCCTAGCAAAATTATAATAGTAACCTTTGGAGAATAAGTCCCTAAATATATGCCATGCTTAGTATTGTTTAGGTACTCATGGGCGCGAGAGCGCCCAAGCATCACTTTTTAATCATGAGAAAAGTTGGTTGGGCAGTCATGGTGGTAATGACTGGTGTATGTTGGATATGGTTATTTTATACTCCCAAAAATCTCAAATTGCTTATTTATCTGGGCGGATGGTTCGGGGGTGTGGTGCAGGGGTGCACGAGAGTGTGGTTTGTGGTAGAACCGCCCAGATACTACTAAGGACTGAATCTTGTCATGACCTCCTGTGTAAAACAGTACAACCGCAAGTCTGTAAAATACAACTTGGCTAAGTAAACTTATCGAAACCCCGGACTCATCTCACTGGTTGGGGTTTGAAGGGGCTACGCTATGGCAAGGGGGCCTGAAGGGACACCAGTGGAGGGTGAAGTTTCCCAGCTGTCCTAACGTCGCGGGTAGTAGAAGTCCGATCGGCGTTAGTGGCTGTGGGAAACATCCCGCGCATAGATGGGACCCACCGCAAGTGGGAGCAGCCCATAAGGTGAGATGACAAAAGGGGCTAGATACTTTGAAAAGTCACTGTGAGGGTCTGCTCAACCACATGACTAAGGAATCGTGTGGGGCAACGAGTTGATCATCTCTTGTGGTGAAAGTGTACAAACTCTGCAGAGTCAAAACTATTCGAATACCCGTGCCCACGGTCATGGGCGAACATGGGAACTTAACCAGATATAGTTCTATTTAAAAATGTTTGGAAAATGGGAATGGAAAAGTGGAGGGCAGTGGAAAGCCCTGATTTGAGTTGTCCTGGGTGTCGCCCCAGTGGTAAGTTAAGCGTATATAACGCTGAAAAAAAATAAGCATATGGTGCAGATGCCATATATGGTGAACGAAAAATCTGTATCACTATCAAAGATATTGCATTCTGTTCACACATTATGATTTGGTTCGAGTTGCTAGGTTTTAGGGATTTTTAAGTAATTGTATTCAAAAACACTCTACGCAAAAATAAAATAACCTGAGCCTTCCTTTGGTTAAGCCATGCATACTATTTATTTGCATTCTGTGTATTGGCTCGCGGAGCACGGGGTCGGAGTGCTCACGCTCGCTTTTGCGACAAAAATTCAGAATCAGGAATCGAATCACCTCGCCTCAGCAACAAGATTGGACAAGCTGGCCGAGACGATGAAGATGTCAAGGGCTAGGTCGCGAACCTCCAGTTGGCTGCCTGTGGGCATGTCCTGAAGGTCCCACCTGTGTGCTTCGTTCTTCCGCTGCTGCAATTTCATGATTTCGGCCTAACCGGCCCATGAGTAAGTTTACTATTATATTTACGCTTCCGCATGATATGTACTATGATAATCAGAACTGTAATCTGTGAGCACTATCTACTGATCCAGGGAATAGTGCGGTGGAATCACAGAGGAATCCAGATGTTAATATCTGGGTCCCTACAGGGATGGTATCAGAGCATATCGACTGCAGGTCGTGACCTAGTTAGCCTGGCCGTTAGTTTCATGACTAGAGATATTTCTTTAAAATACTATTTACAAAGATATAAGTTATACTGCCCATTCTTATCTCTCTTAGATGATTCTCTCTCATCTAAATGCTGCCTTAGCCATTTTTACTTCTAGAGCTCTCTTACCCCGAATTCAAAACAATAACACAAGTGTGTGTGCTAATACCAATCAAATTACCCCCAAATACTTCCCTCCTCTGTCTATTAATTCAAAAGGAAAATTTTGATTCTTTTATCGTACCTTACTCCAAAAATTTAAGATTAGGAACGTTGAAGATATTCATGAAGATTAGGTGGTCTCGTTTTAAACAGACTGTATGTATGAACCCTGTGCCTCTTATGTGTGCTTCCCGAGTAGACGTTGTATTGTTGCAAGACTCTATTTGGCCCTGTGCACTGCCTCTTGCCCTCGGGCGTCCTATTTCGCAGTCACAGGAAAAAGCTTGCTTTTAAAATTTGTGTGGTTCTGTATCACCCCAGCTTCCGGGGTATCTTCCTTTAAAGTTAAATGGGTTAGAACACCTTATCTCCGCGATTTAATCCTTACCTCATGCTATTCTCTCTCACCTCTTGCTGGAAACCCTATCGGATCCAAAGGAGACAAGATAACAAGTAACCCAAAACCAGGGCAATCAAGAAGAAGCGAAGACTTTTCAACCTCCCAGTATTTAAGGAAAACAACATCACTATGAAGAAGACCACCCGCCAGGAGAGAGCCCACAGAGCAAGGTCACCAGTTTCTGCGAAGGACAAGACCCTTGCCCCATGAATTGCTCCTCAAATCTCTTGTTGATCAAGACAACTAAGAGTACAATAGATGAATAATGACAATCGTCATTTATTTAAGGGGGGTAGCACTACGAGATAGAAATGTCGAAGAACTATGCGACGTATATTTGGAGTTGCGACAACCTGGACTCAGAGTTAATCAGATCAGTACAAGGAGATTCGCAAGACCAAGATTTTCTGGTGATGAGAACTATGAAATGTACCTTTAGCTAAAGATCGTCGTGCTTGACCAAGGCTAAAAGGGAAGGACGAGATCCTCGTAAAAGTAAAAGACCCCCACCTAGAAGTACCTCTGCATTCCTAAGGCCCTCTACCCTTAGGGCACAGACCGTTGCTACCCACCTATCAGCGTGAATTCCTTGATCACCATAGGTCCAATAGGCGATGCAACTAATTCATTTTCCAAGGATGTGAAGACGACGATGTCAAAGAGAAAGCATCTGGAAATCCACGACCTATCCAGAAGAACAAGGTTTCTCTCTTTCCTTTCGACTTCTTCAAGTTCTAACGAATTTAAAAATCAATTTTAAAGCTAAAAAGTATTTTTGTAAAAATTAAAATACCAAATTTAAGTTGGAAATATTTTTCCTAAAACTAAAACATCTCCAAGAATTTTTGTGAATTTTTCTAGAATTTCTAGACTTTATTTGCTATTTTCTAAGTGTTTTTAAAGATTCCTTGTATTTCTGAAAATTAAAAACGAATTTTAAATCCAAAACCTCGTCCATTCGACACGTGGCGCTCCCAGATCCGATCCACTCCCGCTCGATCTAATCTGAGCCGTCCCATCTGCTTACCCTTCGTTTTAAAACCGGCGGCCCTGATCTTCTCCGTGACA
This sequence comes from Dendrocalamus latiflorus, assembly GCA_017311315.1. Lineage (NCBI taxonomy): Eukaryota > Viridiplantae > Streptophyta > Magnoliopsida > Poales > Poaceae > Dendrocalamus > Dendrocalamus latiflorus. The sequence goes on from CM029662.1 coordinate 10,927,337, forward strand.
CGTGGTGCTCATCCGGCCGGCCACCCCTTCTCTCTCTCTCTCTCTCTCTCTCTCTCTCTCTCTCTCTCTCGCTGACATGCAGGGCTCGTATGTCAGCACCTTCTTCTCCTCCACCCTTCGTCTTCCTTTGTCCGCCGCCATTAGTGCCCCCACCCCCCGAGCTCATAATTTCCGACCATTTCTTCCCGTTAGCTCGTGCATTCAATGCCATTATCGGCCGCCAAGCTACCCGAGTTTACTCCACTGCATTTCCCCCTCTTTTACGCCTGTTAAACCCCTCTTTAAGCTCCTTTGCACCGGCCTTAATTCCGGCGAGTAACCGGCCATCGCTCATCACCCTCCCCGCCTATATAAACCCTCCCTCATCACCCTCTCTTCACCCCACACCCCGTCCTTCCCCCCTCTTCCTCCCTCGTATGCCCGAGTGCCCCGCATCACTTAATCCCTTTCTGAGCATCGACCGAGCTCTGGCGAGGAATTGTCGTCACCCTAGTTGCTCTTGCGCCTCGCCGACGTCGCCTCCGTGTTCCTCGTGCCCCGGCGACCGTCCTCCGCCCCTTTGCCAAGCGACGCCATCGCCGGAACCCCGTCTCCGCCACTGCTTGAACGCCGCCGCCGCCTTGCCTCATCGCTAACCACCGTTCGGTCATCGTCGAGCGGCACCGCATGTACCAGCAAACTCCCCTCACTCCCCTCTAGCTTTTGCGCCACTCGCCGGCCGCCGCCGAGCGCCGGAGCACTGGCGAGCCTGAGAGCAGACTCCGGCCAGCGCCACCATGTCAACGCTCACACATGCGTGGCAGCTGCGTGGCAGCCACCTGGCACCACAGCCCGATCGTGTCATCCCGGTCGCCACGTCAGCCGTGGACCGAGTCCACGGTGAACCGGCCAATCCGTGAACCCAGTCTACCATAAACCCGGCCCCACCTATCAGTCAAATAAAAACATTTCCAATGTAAAAATAATTCTGCCGAAAAATAAAATTTGATGCTGACATCATAAATTGAATTTTCAGTATAAAAATAATTCCAAAAATCAGTCTTTTATTTTTCTTTAGTTTTAAACTTCCAGAAGCACGTCTTTCCTCATTTTAACTCCGATGTGACCCGTTCAAATTTCTAATTTTTTTAAAATTTTAAAATATCTATTTCTGAACTATTTCTGAATTTCTGAATTTTTCAAATTTGTTTTGATTCTTTGCGTATAGATTTCGACGAATCCGGAGAGTTTTACTTCGACGAATCGCAGTAGGACTTCGAGCAAGGCAAGTTACACCTATGATCATGTTGTTCCAAGTAACTTAAATTATTTATATTGTTTTTAAATTCATTATGCATGCGTACTTTTATTCAAATCTAGTTTAAATTCTAGTTATGCCCAATTCCATTGTATATGGCCAAATTCGATATTGAACAATCATGTCTTGTCACCCTAGATGAAAACCTAGTTAGTACATTAGTATTAACTAGAAATTTTATAGAACTGCTTAGCCATGCTTAGAATAATTTTGGTGGGAATAATTGTTTTCACGCAAAATGATGATTTATAAAATATATTCTTGATTTTGGTGAGTCAAGAAAGTTATGAAATTTTTATAAAATAAAATTATAAAATTCGGTTTAGACTTAGGCAATGGTATGGTGGTGGGTGCTTGCTGGCATGCGTTGCTGTTTGGTGACACAATGTCGACTGCCAGGCACAAGGGGTATGTAGTTAGGCCTAAGTCGAATTAAGGACCGGTCTGTGAACTACTATTACAAAGTCACACCATACTACCACAAGTTAGGTATGGGACAGACCTGGCAAAGTAATTTATGAAAGTCCATCTTGGTTTCGCTATAGGCTGCATGTGACCATGACGTAGGCCATGGGAAGTCTCACATGGCACAAGAGGGGGATCCAACAGGTGGATTCATGTTGTGGTGAAACCTTAGTGGCGGCCTAACTAATTTGCTAATGGAATATTGTAACAGCCTTGTCATGAACTCTCCGCCGCACATCTAAGGCAGTGTGTTAATTGTGTGGAAAAATGAGAGGACATATCTTATGGGTAAAGTTGTACACCTCTGTAGAGTAACAAACTATCCTGGATAGCCATGTCCACGGTTAAGGACATGCTTAGTATGGTTTTTCATGGATTAGACTTTGCTTTTAATAAAAATTTGGTTTACAGAAACTTGAGTAATTGTTTTGGGAGAGATGGTCCGGGTGGGATACCCGTGGATAGGTTAGTGTAAGGTTGGTGTCTGCACTAACGATATTATTTCAGTTAAAAATCTTGTTTTACATACTGTATTAAACTCAGCTTGTACTTACTTTACGATATTTACTGCAATGTTGCTTTTTATGCAAATAACCATATTATGCCTTCCTTTGATAATCCATATGCATGCATTAACTCTGTTAAATCTCCTAATGTAACTTGTGGAGTACTTTACGTGCTCACCTTGCTTAATTCTGTTGCCAGAGGATGACAGCTTCGATCTTGGTGAGGATTGTGATAAATAGGCCACATCTTACAGTCATTCGCCTGTGGGCAGGCAGGATGGGCTGCTCCTTTTGTTTATCTTCCGCTGTTCACTTTTGTGGTTGGCCATGAACCTATTTTATTGTAAACTTGGCCATAAGGCCGTACACTTTGCTTTATAATAAAGTTTGGTGATTATGCATGATATGTATCCCTATTAACCCTGTGTGCACTAGCTTTTCCTGGGATAATGCAATTAACATAGAGGGTTTTGAAGTTGTTGCTCTGGGATCTAGCACTTTGTTTTTGCTTTTCGTACCCCCTATTTTACTGCGGACTAACTCGTTGCTCCATGTTCCTCAGGAGATGGTGCACCCACAATATGACGTCGCGTATGAGCTGCTAGATCCACGTTGGGATGGGCAACACTAATGCCGGGCGAGGACGCCTAACATTGGCCCTCCAACTTCATCCTCAAGAGCCCCAGAGAGCACTGGCCTTTGAACCAGTGGTACGTCCTACTACTATAGGACACCAGGCTCCTACCCATTGCCTGCATGTTGGACTTACCACACGCATTTTAGTTCAATGCGGCACTATTGTCTATGCTCATAGACTGTTGGTGACCGAAGAATCACACGTCCCACTTTCGATGGGGAAAGATGACCATTACTCTAAAAGACGTTGCTATGCTGCGGGGTCCTGCATAAGTGCCACCTCCCAGGAGAGCAGACTGGAAGGTAGTGTGGCTAACAAGTTCAGTCACTCAATCCCTAAGAAAATATCAAGGGTGCCAAATTTATGACTTCGGTGGTACATGACCTGCCCCGTGGATATGACTCAAGACGTACTACACGCACACTACCTCGCATACGTGTTATTCCTAATTGGGTGGTTCTTGTTTTCGATGACTCAAGGAGATCAAGTGCACCCCAGCTACATCCATCTTGCTAAGGCATTGGTGGACGTCTGGCCTGACTAGGTGCCATAGTACAGTTGGGGCTTTGTAGTGCTTTGCGCCATGTACCGGCTTGTGTGATGCATCACAGTGTAGTGCAACCATGAGAGCTAGTCCTCATGGTATGCTTATGGTCGGCACAGTGACATTGTTGTATAATAAGGTAGACACCGAGGATAGCCTCCACCCCCACTATCCTCCACGCCTCCCTCTGCACATTTGTCGCACTCCAACAGTCATTACAGCTACGATCGCTCGTCCTCCATGTGCCTCGGCCTAGCGGTACAATAGTTGTTAGCTATTTGTTCATGCACTCAATTGCAATGTATCTCTCACTACTATTTTTTGCAACCTTTGCAAGGGGCTAGTAGTCTACTGTAGCCATCATCATCACAGAGGGAGATGTAGGACCCAACTTCCTCATCGAGCCGATAGGGGGTGACTCCAGACAGCAACCCTGACTCGCCCTAGTGTTAGGATGACGCGTTGCCCATGTTTGCACATGGTGTTTAGTCCAACCTACGTGAACACAATGAGTAGTCCGTCCAGACATACGAAGGATACACTGTGTAGTATTACAGTGCCGACTGGGCTAGAGGATCATCATCTGCATAGCCACATCACCGATACACTGTAACACATACTTAACACAATATTTCCATTTGCACGTTGCATCGAACTAACTCATCGCACAAAATTAGCAGGTCTAGACAAAGCAATTCAAACAACAAGGCTAGGGTCCATCGTCTGCACTTGGTACTCCTCAGGTAAATGCCTTCCAACATGACTAGGCACTGCAAATGTCACATCCTCTACCCTAACACAGCTGTACCCTTTCCACAGGATGTGCACCCCTCTATGAGTAGTTGGGTGGACATTATGCTCGGGCCTCCCCTAGGTATGTACAACAAGTTATCTGCAGCCCCGCCTCTGACCTAGCCCTCGTACTACGAGCTCTGAGATGTACAACGCTCTCTTGATAGGCTCACCTTCCCTGAGGATCAGCTACGTCGTCGGGGCAAGCGGTGAATGGACGCACCATGAGTTTATGTATCTTGTCTTCAATACTATTGCATTTTGTCATGTAATCCTCTATATGGTGTATGCCTGTCCAATGTATATCCATGACTATTTCTTCGAACAAGCTTACTAGTTGTTACTATTGCTTCAACGTCTTTGCATCACATTAATTTGTGCGGACCCAACAGGGAATCTTTGTGCGCTGATGTGACCCAATGAGGTAGCTTTATGTGGCAACCTAATCAAACGAGTTAGCTTTGCGGACCGACATGACCCAATGAGGTAGCTTTGCACAGTGGCATGTCCCAACGTGATAGCTTCGTGTAGCAACATGACGTAACACTGCAGCAAGATTTCTCCTCGGGGCCACTACCTCATGGATGTGAATTTACATGAACCCAATTGGACTTCTACCACGCTATCTCGGTGTACATATACTACCCCTTCTGCGGTGAGCTTTCATGTAACAAGTGTACCACATTACCACGCTCATATGGAGAAGCAATAGGAGGAGATTAGCCAATTAGCAAGAGCTGCTATAGCCCACAATGAGCAAAGCATCCATGCCAGGATGCCACCTCCTTGCAATGACGCCCTTCGTAGCTCCGACCCCGTCAATAACATTCCCACTGAGCATTCACCGTAAGGCCTGTCCAAGGGAAAGAGGCTGCCCCTCTGCTGGTGCGAGGACACGTGCTAGTTCTTCAAGTCCAAGTAGTTGTTGAGCCTGGGCATGCGGTACTAAGGTTGCCCTAACTATGCTTGGGACTACCTCGACAGGCGTTGGGACTTGGGGCACTACTACCAGCTAGTAAGGATTAGTCATGACATTTTCTCCTGCCATTCCTACTTGAAAGCACGTACTAACAACCTCTCCAATCTATCTGTAGTCTCTAGATCCGCTATATGTGTTATGCAAATGGATTGACCAATAGATCCACCCACATGATCAGTGGCATTTTTCATGCGAGGATTGGGATGCCAAGACGGACCGTGAGAGGAGGGAGGAGCGGCGGCGCAATGAAGAGCATAACAAGCATATCTAGTGGGAGATGCAAGCTCATCTAGATATGTGCAGACGCAGGGAGCGTGAGGCTCAAGAGGAGGAGCACAAGAGAAAGCGTGAAAGGGCGGCAAAGGGTAGGGTGGCCGACGAGGACTACAACGCCGAAATCGTAGGGAAGGGCAAATGACCCTGGTCCATGCAATAGATCAGGCTATTTCCAAGTAGCCCCCCTTCTACCCGCCATATTTTTCCTTTCTCCTAAAGACATGTATTCACAATGGTTTGGATGTTCTATCGCTCTGTACTGTAGTACTACTGAGATTGATAAAAGCAATTAACTGAATCACCATACCATGCAACCACATCTAATATGCATTTGTTCTGTGGCTTAATATATCTCATGTTCAGTGCATTGCAACTTCGGTACGGTCAGAAGATTTCTTCACTTTGCTACCTTTGAGTACATTTGCAATCTCTGAGCTTCGCAACGAAATTGCAGTTGGTAGTTTCAACAAAACCTCTAGGGGCACGGTAGGGGCCACGTATCATGCAACAGTTCATCCACGCTCCAGGAGGGGCCACATATGCAACAAAGTAGCCACCGGATCCAGAATTGTAAAAATGGTGCTGGTAGGGGCAACAAAATAGAAAACATTAATCTTACTCGATTTTTTCATCCATTTGGTGCATGATCTAATCATCCACATTTCTCCCTTAATCTTCATGAAACAAAAACCCCTAACATTGTTTTGTGAAAACCCTAATGAAAAACTTTGAGGTTTTTAGCAAATAACCAAACATTTTCCCAAAAACCCTAACGAAAAACCATAATGCTTTTTGCAAAAACCCTAACAAAAAAATCCAAACATTGTTTTACAAAAAGCCTAACGAAAAAGAGATATATGATGTAGCTCGAGTACTTTTTCCTACATTGAAAGTACGAGCTAGTTGAGCATGCAATAATACCTTTCAAAGAACATGTCATTTCACATTTGTACTCTATTAAATCAGTTCGCAAGATAGGCTTTTCTTATCCCAGTTTTCATTATTTACAGATCTGGAGATTCTCGAGGCATTGGATTCTTATCCTCGAAGAGGGATGAGGATGCTGATGCTGCAATCCGTGCTTGCGATCAGACTGAGTGGAATGGTACATTCATTCTTGTCGAAAAGTCAAAGGCACTTTCACGGTGAATTTACACCCTGCAGCTCCGCATACCATGCTCTAAGCGGGCAGCATGGCTTCAGTTGGCACAGCATTTATCATACCTAACACTTCCTATTTATAATATAACATAAAACAATCATAACATATGGCAAGTTCGCTTTAACCCAGCTCTTGATGGTGCACTAGGCGTAAGAGTAATAATGCACTTCCTGTTTTACAATAGAGTAAAGTCCATTACCGGTCCTTAAACTTTTTATGCTGTGTCATCCCGGTCCATAAACTTTTAAAGTATGTCATCCCGGTCCTTAAACTTTCAAAGTGTGGCAATATCCTATGTAGTTGTAGCAGTGAACTTTTTATGCTGTGTCATCCCGGTCCATAGACTTTCAAAAGAAATTGCCACACTTTGAAAGTTTAAGGACCGGGATGACATACTTTAAAAGTTTATGGACCGGGATGACACAGCATAAAAAGTTTAAGGACCGGTAATGGACTTTACTCTTTACAATATGTTTTCTTGCAAAACCCTAACCGCTCTCGAATAGTAAGTCTTCATGTGGCAGGGGGCGCGGGGAGCACATCGTGCACTCGGGGTGTGCAGGAGCCACTTCCTGTGCTCTGATAGCGCGGAATGCCAGTGGCCCCGCCCCCCCCCCCCCCCCGCGCCCAACACACGAACGTGGCTTCCCACGCTTAGTGTCATCCTATGCTTGGCCGGCCCCTTCCATGCCTCAGGAGTGCTGGAAGTGCAGGATGTTGCACGTCCTTTTCTCTGTGCTTAGGAGGGGGCCATGAAGGAGAACAGGTAGCCTACGCTAACCACAACATTTGATTTTCTACCGTGTTCAACCAGAAAACATGTGTGTAAGCGAGTCATGGATAGTTACCACTAGATGCGCTACGCAGCGGAAGAAGAGTTGGAGCAGCCCGGTCCAATGTAGATGCGCATTGATGAAGAAGAAACAGTCGATCGTTTCACGAACTGAATGTCTCCTCCTCGCGTCCTAGCAATAGCCTTGCGCTTCTCGCCGATCAGCACAGCAGCAACAGCAGCGGCGCCTCCACGGAGTCCACACGTTCGGGATGGAACGCCGTGCGCTGGTGTGCTAGCACCGCGCACCCGGCTAGGGTTTCGGGATACGGCCGAGGGGAGGTGGCGGCCAGGGTTTTCAGGGCAGTAGTCTATGCTACCTGCAGCCCCGCCTCCACATATTTATAGAGCATGCTAATGGGCTTTCACGTTGTAGGCCCATTACAACCCTAATCCTATATGGATCAATATCCCTTTTAGCCTATAAAATCGAATTATTTATGATTGCCTCTTGGGCACATCACTAACAATCTCTCACTTGCACTAGAGACAATCATATAGGCAAGCTTTCCAATTCCAACCCCTTAAGTGTGTGTGACCCGTTAGGTTCATGTGTAGACAGCCATGACCCGAAAACTCTTTTCAAGCCATAAGTCAATAGTGGCACCTAGCAGGGCATATTGACTCCCGAATACACATAAAGATCATATCGGCTAAACCTTGATATAGACACACTTGGATCCCTTTGCCACACGATACCAGTTGAACTTAAGGCGAGATTCGTGCTACCCTTGTGATAGCTCAACCATTCACTCGATCTTGTGGTGGATTACAACTCATGAATAACCCTTTAGTCACATTGTAATTAACTCTTTAATCACCTTGGCATGGCCATGCACTTCCCTAATCCAACCACATCGAGGGGCCCAGAGATATCTCTCCTGTTATGTAGGAGGGGCAAATTCCATCTTAATCCGCTCACATCCCATTCCATGTTTCATGATACACTGAAGACCACTTTTATAGCTACCCAGTTACGGATTAGTGTTTGGCAGCCCCAAAGCGCACCACTACACATAGTGAGAAACAATGGCGATTTCAAGTCGAAGGATCCAGTAGGTATACCACTCGAGATCGCTTGATGGCACATATTAACATAACAATCCCAGTAACGTCTCGGAGTGGGTCAATCCAACACCATGTTCTCTAACATGTGTCCACATTATTGATTTGATATATTTATATCCATGATCCATGAAACATGATCATCAATCAATACATGTGCTAGTCCATAAATCATTGTTGTCCCACGTAATGACATAAGACTAGGGATCTTTAGAATAACATTAAATAAACCAAAGAGTTTCACGAACAAGTCACATACTTGCCAATCAATGCATACAATCATTATTCAAGGAACCAAATAAATACAATCATTATTCAAGGAACCAAATAACACCTTATTCAAAATTTCATAAACATAGACTTGATACAATTATCTCCCACTCAACTAGAGTCAATCATGTAAGTATCTAATACCCATTGCACTCATGTGTGCCTCATGCTTTGGTTGTGGGAGAGGCTTCGTCAACGGATCAGCAACATTCAAATCCGTGTGCACCTTGCAAAATCTTCACTTCACCTCTATCAATGATCTCACGGATAAGGTGATAGCGCCGAAGTATATGTTTGGACTTTTGGTGTGACCTAGGCTCCTTTGCTTGCGCAATGGCTCCACTATTATCACAATAGAGATCCACTGGACTGGACACACTAGGGATCACACCCAACTCAAAAATAAATTTTCTGATCCAAACAGCTTCCTTTGCAGCTTCAAAAGCTGCAATATACTCGGCCTCAGTTGTCGAATCAGCTACTGTCTCTTGCTTGGAACTTTTCCAGCTCACTGCCCCTCCATTGAGGCAGAACACAAAACCAGACTGCGATCTGCTATCATCTTTATCAGTTTGGAAACTAGCATCGGTGTAACCTTTTACAACGAGCTCTTCTTCACCTCCAAAAATAAGGAACATATCCTTAGTCTTTCTAAAATACTTAAGAATATTCTTTACAACCACCCAGTGAGCTAGACCGGGGCTAGATTGATACCTGCTCGTAACACTTAGAGCATATGAAACATCTGGGCGCGTACAAAGCATAGCATACATGATGGATCCGATGGCTGAGGCATACAGAATCGCACTCATCTTTTTTTGCTCATCAAGTGTTGAAGCACACTGAGTCTTGCTAAGACTAATGCCATATGACATAGGCAAGAAACCTTTCTTGGAATCTTGCATATTGAACCGTTTCAATACCTTGTCAATGTATGTACTTTGGCTTAATCCAATTAGCCTCTTCGATCTATCTCTATAGATCTTTATGCCCAAAATGTAAGCTGCCTCTCCGAGATCTTTCATTGAGAAACTTTTTCTCAAGGAAGACTTCACAGCTTCTAGCATTGGAATATCATTTCCGATCAATAATATGTCATCTACATACAAGACCAGAAAAACAAGTGCACTCCCACTAGCCTTCTTGTAAACACAAGGCTCTTCTTCATTCTTGATGAAGCCAAACCCTTTGACTACTTCATCAAAACGAAGATTCCAACTCCGTGATGCTTGCTTCAATCCATAAATGGACTTCTGAAGCTTGCATATTCTCCCAGCATTTTTCCGATCAACAAAACTCTCAGGCTGTGTCATGTACACATCATCGCTTAGGTTTCCATTTAGGATAGCCGTTTTGACATCCATCTGCCAAATCTCGTAGTCGAAATAGGCAGCAATCGCTAGGAGGATCCGAATAGACTTTAGCATAGCGACGGACGAAAACGTTTCATCATAATCAACACCTTGAATTTGCTTGAAACCTTTCGCCACCAATCGTGCCTTATAGATGTGAACATTTCCATCCATGTCTATCTTTTTCTTAAAAACCCATTTACACTCAATAGTTTTTAGACCATCAGGTGGATCCACCAATTTCCAAACTTGATTATCATGTATGGATTCTATTTCGGACCTCATGGCTCCAAGCCATTTTTCAGAGTCTGGTCCCATCATTGCTTCCGTGTAGCTCTTGGGCTCATCATTGTCCAACAACAATATGTCGCGTTGTCCCGTGGTTAGGAGCGTGAACTTTTCAGTTGCGCGACGTGCTCTTGTAGATCTACGTGGTGGCGGTGTCTCCATAACCAGTTGTACAACATCTTGTACATCCTGTTGAGGTTCAATAGGAGCTGAAACATTTTCAGCTGTTTCCCGAATTTCTTAAGCTGCACCTTGCTCCCACTAACACCCTTTGAAAGAAACTCTTTTTCCAAAAAGACACCATTCCGAGCGACAAAGACTTTGCCTTCTTCCCGATTGTAAAAATAATATCTTTTGGTTTCCCTAGGATACCCAACAAAGAAGCATTTATAAGATTTAGGATGGAGCTTATCAGACGTCAAACATTTCACATCAGTCTCACAACCCCATATCTTAAGGAAAGACAATCCAGGACGTTTCCCGGTCCATTTCTCGTATGGTGTCTTTTCCACTGATTTAGATGGAACTTTGTTTAGTGTAAACGCAGTAGTTTCTAGAGCATATCCCCAGAAGGACAATGGAAGATCAGATTGGCTCATCATAGACCAACCATGTCTAACAAGGTCCGGTTCCTCCGTTTAGATACCCCATTCCACTAAGGCGTGCTAGGCGAAGTCAGCTGTGGAACAATTCCACACTGTTTTAAATGTTCACCAAATTCATGGCTCAAATATTCACCTCCACGATCAGATCGCAAAATTTTAATTGTCTTGCTTAGCTGATTTTGTACTTCATTCTGAAATTCTTTGAACTTTTCAAACGATTCAGACTTGTGCCTCACTAAGTAGATGTATCCATATCTACTAAAGTCATCGGTAAAAGTAATGAAATACTGAAAACCACCTCTAGCTACTAAGCTCATTGGTCCACATACATCGGTATGTACAAATCCCAACAAGTCACTTGCCCTCTCACTATGACCGGTGAAAGGCGCCTTTGTCATCTTGCCAAGTAAACAAGACTCGCATGTCTCAAATGATTCAAAATCAAATGAGTTGAGTAGACCGTCTTTATGGAGCTTCTCTATGCGTTTCTCATTTATATGACCTAAGCGACAATGCCAAATAAAAGCGGGATTCAAATCACTAGGCCGCAGCCTCTTTGCATTAATATTATAGACATGCTTATCCTCAAGATCAAGAACATATAACCCATTCATCAATGGACAATGTGCATAGAGTATATCATTCAAATAAATAGAACAACGTTGTTCTTTATTATGAACTCATAACCACCATCTTCCTCCAAACATGAAGAGATGATGTTCTTACTCAATGCTGGAATGTAATAACAATTATTTAATTCCAAAACTAATCCTAAAGGTAATGACAAGTGACAAGTGCCGACAGCCAGTACAGCAACCTTTGCTCCATTGCCGACACGCACGTCCAACTCGCCTCTTGCAAAACTTCTAGTCCTTCTTAGACCCTGCAACGATTTGCAAGTATGAATCATCGATCCGGTATCAAATACCCAAGATTCACCAGAAGAAATTGCAAGATTAATTTCTATAACATTTATACCTGAAGCAGAAGTCTCGCTTCCCTTCTTCTTTTTCATATCCTCCAAGTATTTCTTACAATTCCTAGACCAATGCCCCTTGATATGGCAGTGGTAGCATTTATCATCAGGAGAAGGGCCAGATTTGACCTTTCCATTTGGCTTTGGCTTAGAGCTAGGGTGCTCATTAGGAACCTTTCCTTTGCATTTGCCTTTGGGCGTCCAATGCTTTCTCTTTTTATTCTCCTTCTGAACCATCATCACATGATTGGTGTTTTTCTTAATACTATCCTCTACTGTCTTAAGCATCCCATGCAATTCAGTCAATGATTTCTCCATGCTATTCATATGAAAGTTCATAATGAACTGTTCATAGCTCGGAGGGAGAGATTGGAGAACAACATCCGTAGCCAGATCAGGATTAAGGGGAGAACCAAGCTTCTCCAAGCTCTCAATATAACCAATCATCTTGATCACATGAGGACTGACTGGACTACCATCCGCCAGCTTGCACGCAAACAAGGACTTTGAAATGTTAAACCTCTCGGTCCTAGCTTGGTTCTCAAACATGTCACGCAGTCCTTCAATCATAGTGTGAGCATCTGCATTCTCATAATGCTTCTGAAGCTCAGAGGACATGGTAGCAATCATGAGACAGCTAACGTCGAGTGAATCATTGCAGTGCTTCTCATAAGCTTTGCGGATGGCAACATTTGCACCCTCAGGGAGTTCATCAGGGTAGGGTTGCTCAAGAACGTATTCCTTTTTTCTTGTCTGAGAACAATTCTCAGGTTGCGGTACCAATCAATAAAATTTGTTCCATTAAGTTTTTCTTTCTCAAGAACAGATCGCAAGTTAAAATCGGAGTTGTTACTAGAAGCAATCATGATCTACAACAGAAAATAAATAAGCAAAGTTCAGCACTATGTTCATATTTGATCTTCCATTAAACAATTTAACAAAAGACACTCCCACTATATGTTTTGTAATCGGCTTCCCTCTAACGACATATAGTGGTCAAGATCCATGTTCATCTAAGTTCTAGTGAGCTTTGGCATCACCGCTAGAAACCTAGTGACGTAGGTAAGCAACGCTTGCTAATCACATCTTATGTGATTCTTGTTTGTTAGGTGGCATCCAATGCCCCGGCTCCCAACACCATGCCCAAGGCCCAAATCCAATTTGATAGCCTTGTCAAGTAAACTAACACTATGCATGTGGATGTCCGACATCCACCCTATTAGATCAAGATAGTTGATGGTACTCTGCTTTGGCAGACCTACCAAACAATAATCGTAATTCTTATAGGCACAACAATTGGAAGGGCATCAAATAAATTCTTAATTTTTCTGAGGGAAGCTATTCTGTCATGAAAAATACATCCTCTACAGGTATGGCATGAAAAAATAGTATGACAGGAAATAAACATCACATGCATATAATCACATTATACTGTGAATGGTATGGCCTTTTGAATCATAGTGGTCGCCATCGCCATGGTTCCACAGTGATGTCCTTCGCCACACTTTCTGCCCTTTTTGTCATCATGCTTGAAGCCTCCATGGTAAAGAACTAAACTATTACAACTAATAGTCAGCAAATGAATTACGTGAGAAGCGCAAGCATCACAAGTTGACACGCAGGTCGTTATACAATTAAAGAATAGCCTCAACCCAGCTGTGATTAATACGACACACAGGCCGCCAAAACACACATGCATCACATATACATCTATGCCACACCATTCACATCATTCCCTGCAAAAACAAGTTAAGCGTAGAACACATTCTACCGCCCTGACATGAATGTGTTTGTATAACAATCTATGCGTGTACGCAGCGCCCTGAAAACCTCACGGAATTACATAGATCGCATCTATGAAATCGCTATGAAAATCTCATCGGGCCGATCAAATCAACCCAAATCCGAGCCATTCAAAATGTCTCAATTTTCATTAGATCAATCACATTGATCATCACGATCGGTATACTTGAGGAGACCGCAACACAAGACCTCGATCTGTTGACTCGATCTACTGACTGTGTGCGCAGTTAGCCCCGATGGTGATTCCAGCTGGTAGGGGCAAGTCACGCGTACATCAAAGAAGGAGCACGAACTAATCTTTTTGGCCACATGATACTATCAACTCATACCTATTTCATCCCCTTATGACCGATTGATCTAATCAACCCGTGCACCGAAAGATCCATCACATGAACCTAGCATAAGAACAGTAATAGATCGCATCTACTACAAACAACATATCATCTACAAGCGCAAGATCCAGACCACATACTACGTAGCTTTGCTCTGATACCAATGAAGGAGAACAGGTAGGCTCGCTAGCTACAACATTTGATTTTCTACCGCGTTCAACCAGAAAACATGTGTGTAAGGGAGTCATGGATAGTTACCACTAGATGCGCTGCGCAGCGGAAGAAGAGTTGGAGCAACCCGGTCCAACGTAGATGCGTGTTGATGAAGAAGAAGCAGTCGATCGTTTCACGAACTGAATGTCTCCTCCTCGCGTCCTAGCAATAGCCTTGCACTTCTCGCCGATCAGCACAGCAGCAACAGCAGCGGCGCCTCCACGGAGTCCACACGTTCGGGATGGAACGCCGTGCGCTGGTGTGCTAGCACCGCGCGCCCGACTAGGGTTTCGGGATACGGCCGAGGGGAGGTGGCGGCCAGGGTTTTCAAGGCAGTTGTCTATGCTACCTGCAGCCCCGCCTCCACATATTTATAGAGCATGCTAATGGGCTTCCACATTGTAGGCCCATTAGAACCCTAATCCCATATGGATCAATATCCCTTTTAGCCTATAAAACTGAATTGTTTATGATTGCCTCTTGGGCACATCACTAACAGGCCAAATACGCAAAAAAAAAATTTGCCAAGTGGGGCAAGAAGTGCAAAAAATCCCCCAGGGGGCCACAAAAGCGAAGCATTCTTAGTTTTAGACTCAGACCACGTTTAATTATTAGATTGAATTTAAGAACGTCTATTCATCGCTTTTAGGAACTTGTGTCTTCTTGTCTTTCATTATTCTTGCAATTTCTCCAAAAATGTTTGGATTGATTTGTCGTGATCGCTTATTTCGTGCGCTAGACTCCATACCGGTGGTGTGGATTGGTTTATCATGAGAGTCGTGGTGTGATTGTTGCTGTTGTGGTCATGTGCTCAATGCAAGACTGCTCCAATATTAAATCATATTGATGCCCTCGAGTTATCATCGTTATCATGTGGTCACTAGTGCACAATAGGTCATCATAGACGGTTCAAAAATGTCATCACAGATGGTTTCGTGAGCTGTCTAAGTTTATGGGTTAATAATAATACGAGGTCATCATAGACGGCTTTCAAATCGTCTGTGATGCAGATTATCATATACGGTTTGTAGTATATATACATCCAATTCACAGTGATTCATTTCAGAAACAAGAACATCCATTTCACAAATCAATTAATAGAAATGAAATACAAATACACACATGAAAAAATTAAGCTCAATCTTATACCAGTGAAATTCATTCTACACTGTGGAACTCCCTATTTTCTTTTATGACTTTAGACATCAAGAAGTACGCACACTGTCCTCGAATATGTTTGAGGTCGGCCTGTTCCACTGGAGTTGTAGTGATGGACGGAACCTTTTGGTATGAAGATCAATGTCGTGCATACATATATAAATTGATAAGTATAAAATAATTATCGCAAGATTGATAAACATCAAGATTGTTCTTCGTGGAACTGACAAGTAGTTTCATGTTGTGGAAAACATAGAATCCACAGGTGTTGTTACTCGGCGACTGCTGGTGGCACTACAAAAATAAAATTTGTTAGTTCGAGAGGCATTACTACGAAGTGTTGTATAGGATTAGTGTGTACTAGCGAATACAGAAAAATCTAGAACGTGTTGCAGGGCATCAATCCCTCCATTTTCGTACCTTTGCAACGTACGTGGCGAACAACCTACGTGATTTCAAAAGGTTAGCCTTAGTCATAGGGAAGGAAGGAAAGACTACAGTAGTGTTATCTATGGAGGAAATGTGTTTACTTGCCAATTACTTGTTGGACAACTATATAGTCAGTTATATTCTTTTTTAGGGAATCAAGGTATATTATCCTATTCCATTTTGGTATAATTACAATTAGAATCTAGTGGAACCTACACAGATATGTCATGGTCATTAAATCTAAGTTCGTATTGCTTATAAAGTATAAATCAATAAGTATAGCCACTAGTGTAGCAACCCGGGTTGTAAGGCATAGGTATGAATTCCTTGTCGCAGTGACCCTCAAATGTCTTCGTAATGTAATTCTCAACAAAGCATGCATCCTCCTTGATAATAACCATGGTGACCAAGCATGGATCGAGGAAACCAACCGGTGATTTCATTAATCTGGCTTCACTCACCATGTATCTACACACACACAAAAGCAATGAGTTATATATGATATTTATCGGTATTACATAAACATAGACCGTGATTGTACACACTTACAGTGTCTAACATCAAATGAGTGAGGCAACGAGGGTGTCGAGTGTGAAGATAAAGAATAAGTCCTCAAAGGTCACCGTGAAGATACAGTCATGAATATTGTGCTGCAGATGATGCGGCATGAATTTGATGTTGACACCCGAGCGTCGTTCTTCATCCGGCTTGTTGGCCTATTCCATGTAATACATATGCAATCTCTGGCAAGATAGTCCTAGAGTTAGGGGCACTCTTTCGAGATGAGCAATGGCTCGACTAACACGAATTTTTAGGCCAACAATAAGTAGAGGATCTTGTCATCTGTCTTTTTCGGTTTGCCCTTGTCGCATCGACTGTTGGTCGACTTCATGGTAGTCGACTAGGCACGAGATGTAGATGCACCACACCTTTGCTATGTCTATGCAGGTAGCGTTGGTGTGGATGATGCCTTTGGAAGTAGCACTGGTGCAGATAGCTTTTGTGGACTTGGCACCAGTGTAGGTAGCTCGAGTAGACTTGGCACTGGTGCAGATGGCTTTTGTGGACTTGGTACCGGTGCAGATGGCTTTCGTGGACTTCGCACCAGTGCAGATGGCTCTTGTGGACTTGGCACAGGTGCAGGAGCCTCCAGGCAGATGTCCCTCTTGGGCCACTAGATGAATGTTCCAATGGCTTGCCCTAAAGTCGTGACCTCATCGTTAGGGGGGCATCTGCAGCGGGATGACCTCAAAATTTGCATGAACACCGTCCACATTCATTTTTGTGAAACTTAGTGCTAGAGATACACCGTGCACCAAGGCCTCTGGTCCGGATGGATACGCCTGGCCCCAAGCAATGCACAGGGCAACAGATGTACATCCCACTTGGAGCTTGCACTTTGTAGCCACCTATATAACGATACAAAATGAGCTACTCCAATAGGCATATCAATGATCAAGCATTCCAGAGATAATAGTTATTACCAGGATGTCATTAATAGGAAATCAATGGTCACTTTTCGAGGTAGGGTTGAACGCGCAGCTACTCTGATGGTTGGGGAGCTACCTAGCATAGGAGCGGCAGGGGCTTCCTGTTGATTTCCCCTATACCTTTGCATCTCATCTGTGACCAACCTTTGCATCTCATCTCTGATTTTTACCATAATGTCCTCTCGTAGCTGTGCCTCGCGCTCAGCTTTGCCTCTCTTCTTACTCCAGTATACTTCAGAGTCCTTTGGGAAGCCATATTTCAAGGAACATAAAGACCAAGGCCTTTTGTGCGACTTAGGTGCTCCTTGTTTCCCAGGGTCGTAGTAAATCTCTCTCCCTAACTGCCTCAAATGAGTCTTGGGAAGATTCTACACTCAGCACTTTGAGGCGGTGGGACACTTCCTTGTCTACAGGGTTTCGAAAGGAGATGGCCCCCGACAACACGGTAGATGACCTTGCTCTTATCCATTTTCGGGCGCGCTCATTAGGGATCCCAACATATGGTGGGAAGTTCTCCCATAGGATTGCTTGCTCGTTCTCCTACCTCCATTGTGTGATTTTACCCACATACCCTACAGTGCCGAGTCTGTGGGGCTTCGTGTTTTTGCCTAGAGGGCCCTTGCACTGCACTTTCACTCCTAAAATTATCTATCGTCTTTATCACCACAAACTCTTGCCATTGTGGTTCTATGAATGGATACTTGTTGAAGAGCGTTAGATCCTTCTCCGTGTATTGCTTGACAAGCAGGCTTTTAAAGTTCTTCCATGCTTTACATGTTGCTAGCAACACATGTCATCGCACAGAGACTTAGTGTTCTTCTGGGATCTCAAACGATCGAAAAACTTCCTTCAGCAGCTAACTTTTTTGATCTTCGGTCACCTTCCATGAAACAAATGTGATCTCAATTCATTCCCGTGCAACTATTCTGACTATTCTCTAGAATGCGGACACTACTTAATGAGGATTGAGAGGGGTCCTAGATTGATCAACATCTATGATGGTAAATCGGCTCTCAGGCCTTTTCGATAGTTCTCTTCCTTTTTGGGATTTTTTAGTGGACATTTCATCACACGCATCCGGCGACAATGTCAAAGAATGAGCGGATGATATCTTCAAAAGATAATAGAAGTGAGTAATTCTTAAGCCAATTCTTGGTGAATTTAGAATATGATCACGTATTTATATGAAAATTTCTCTAATCAGTGAGGCTTTGAACTCTAGACTACCTTATTGAATATCTGAAGACAAGTAGTAGTAAACTTAACAATGAACTAGAGACAGATATCAAAACTATTTACTTCAAGTAAAGTGTATTCGTATCACAATGTTACATTTCTGCTTTATCCTTGCATATATGTTGTGCTGGCTAAAATTTCAATTAATCTGCTTAGTTCTAGCACTGGAACATATTGCAAAGAGATTTTGTGGGTTTAGTTTCATGTCCCATATGTTCTATGTTCTAAGCATAATATATTGTTTAAATGACTTGGGAGGATTTACATATCTATATGTTGATCTTGTCTTTTAAATGCTGGTGGAATTATGTTTTAAAACAATTATATTTTACTGGAACTAAATCTGAATTCATACTAAAACCACATTAATTACAACAGTCCTAAAAACCAAGTGCATATACAACAAAGTATATATCCAAAGACATGATAATAATATAGAGATCAGACTATCATCTCTCAACATGAACAATGTAATCAAGCGCATATACAGCAAAGCATATATCCAAAGACATGATAATAATATAGAGATCAAACTATTATCTCTCAACATGAACAATGTAATCAAGCCAAAGGACAATATGCTAAACTAAGCACAAGCATAAGCATTTGTTATTAACATAATACATAGATTAAAAAGTGAGTTTTGCTATCAGTTTGAGAAGTTGCTCAAGTTAAAACTGTCCATCTCACCCTTGTTAACAGATCATATATCAAAGGGTTTAACTCCTTAGTATTCTGCTAGTTTGATACTCTAAAATTACCTCAGTAAAGTAATAGAAACATCTGCCAGATTTTAAGCACACGACAGAATGAAGAACAACTATTGCACTATCAACAATAGTGCTACAGCAACAACGAAAACAAACATCAGAGATGTGCTACAACAGTAATAGTAATAATAACTAAATCTAACAATATTTAGTCTAGAACAGTAGTGATTTATACTTAACTGAAGTAAGAAACAAGTAATGATAAATCAATACTAGCAGAATACTCTCTCATTAGTCATAGTGATCTCAATCTGACAAGTTATTCTCATCGAGCATTCACAATGCCCACATTCTATTATGCAAAGTCCCCCCAGTGCTAGCACTTACGAGGAGGGCCGTGGAGTTGGGAAAGGTGGCGATGGGCTCGAGGGAGGTGGTGACGGCGTCGGGGGAGGTAGCGACGAGCTCGAGAAGAGGAGGGCGACTACCTCAGGGGAGGAAGGCCACCGGAGTCAGGGGAGGAGGAGGGCGACGGCCTTAGGCGAGGAGTGCACCGAAGTCAGGGGAGGAGGAGAAGGGTGATGGCCTCGGGCAAGGAGTGTTGCCGGAGTCAGGGAAGGAGAAGGAGGGCGACGTGCTACGGAGGAGGAGGGTGACGGGTTCGGGGCCACTACATTCTCAACTCCAACAATCCTTCTTTTTCCATAAAGAACTATGTGGCACTTCTTATTTACTTGGTCGGTTACATAAAAAACTTGAACAACTTGGTTAGCGAGTACGAATGGTTTGTCTTTGTATCCAACACATTTGAGGTCCACGGTAGTGACACCGTACTTGTCAACCTTCACCTATGGGAGACGGACCCAATGGCACCAAAATAAGGGGATCTTGAAAAGCACGTAGTGAAGCTCGCAGATCTTCTCTATGAACCCACAGTAGGAGTTCCTCAACCCATCGGTACTGAATGCATCTATGCAGACACCGCTGTTCTGGTTAGTACACTTTATATCCTGAACCTACGTATAGAATGTGTACCTATTTATGTCATATCCTTGCCATCTCACAACTGTAAATGTTGGCCCTTTTGCCAACCATATCAGCATAACACTTCATGAGCTTCTAGCGAGTTGCTCCTTCAACCATTGGTTGAACCGACTGTTGTTGAATTCTGTAGCAGAAGCGCACCTTTGTGCTGGTCAATATACGGGGATACTTCAGTCATGTGTTGTAAGACCATGAAATGGGCTTGAGCATACGCATCCATATCTGAAGTGATTACTTTCCTTCCGATGGTCTCGATACCCTTGAGCCTCCCCTCATGGTGAGATCGAGGCACACATATCGGTTCGACCTGAGCCATGTAATAGACGTAGAACTCAATGACCTCTTTAGTTGCATAACCTTCGACGATGCTACCCTCCGGCCAAGATCGATTCTGTACATAAGACTTGAGAATTCCTATGAAACTCTTGAACGAGTACATGCTACATAGAAACATGGGCCCGCACATTTTTTTATCTCCTACACAATGTGAATAATGAGATGGACCATGATATCGAAAAACAATGGAGAGAAATACATCTCAAGATGACATAGAGTCGTCGCCACCTTGTCTTGCAGAGCATTTAGTCCTTCGGGATCGATGACCTACTAAGTAATTATGTTTAAGAAATAGCATAGCCTCATGATTATCTCTCGAACCTTGATTGGCAAAATACTTCTAATTACAATAGAGAGCATCTGTGTCATTAGCACATGACAATCATAAGATTTCATGCCAATTAACTTCAAATCTTCCATCGAAACAAGTTTCTTCATGTTGGCAGAGTAACCAGACGGAACTTTCACACTATGCAAGCACTGGTACAGTTCAGTTCTCTTAGTCTTGGACAGAGTGTAGCAAGGGGAAGGTAAGTTCATCCTTTATCGGTCTTTGTCAGTGCTAACTCAGGCCTGATGCCCATGTCAACCAAGTCAAGTCGTGCGTTGATACTATCCTTTGTTTTGTCACGAATGTTTAGTAAGAGACCAATCAAGTTGTCGCATACATTCTTCTTTACGTGCATGACATCGATGCAGTGGCAAACTTCTAGGTGCTTACAATAAGTTAAGTCTCAAGATATTGATTTCTTGTTCTAGACGTTCTTCTCATGGGTCATCAATTTATGTCCCTTTCTGAGCACAACATCTAAATCCTTAACCATATCATAGATCTTTTGTCCGCTTAAATACCTTAGAGTTAAATTGTCCTTGTTCTCTCTGTTGAATTGTTTCTTCATCCTGTGGTATGGGTGAGCCCTCCGAAGGAACCTACGACGACGCATGTACACGGTTTTTAGCGTGTGCTTCAGTCACATACTCTCGGTGTTATCTAAGTAGTGAGTACATGTTTTGACCCCTTTTGTACTTTGGCCCGACAAGTTGTAAGGGCAGAATAATCATTTATGGTACATAACAACAAGGAGTGTAAACTAAAGTTCTCTCGTTTGTAAGCATCCCATATCTGTACCCCTTTGATCTATAGTATTTTTAGATCTTCCACGAACAGTGCTAGGTACACATCAATATCCCAAGTTGCTTCAGCCCTTGAATAAGTATCAACAGCAAAATATACTTTCGCTTCATACACAACCAAGGAGGAAGGTTGTAGATGCAGAGGATCACGGCCCAAGTGCTATGTCGACTGCTCATGTTACCGAAAGAATTCATTCCATCTGTACCCAATCCGAACCTTATGTTCCTTAGTTTTGCACCAAAGTCTGCAAACCTCCTATCGATATTTCTCCACTGGGTGGAATTAGCAAGGTGTCTTAATATTTTATCCTTCTTACGTTCCTCCGAGTGATAACACAGCGGTTTTGCCTCCTTGGGTTCGCAAAAAACCGCTTCAAACGGGGAATTACAGGAAGATACCATGATACCTTAGCAGGAGGTCCTCTCTTCACCTTTATTCCCTCGCCATCATCTGATTGATTCTTATGCTTATATTGGGATACGTTGCACACCGGACATACATGTATGTTTGCGTACTCTTTACGGTAGAGAATACAGTCGTTCGAATATACATGTATTCTTTCTACTTCCATTCTCAGTGGACAAAGAATTTTCTTGACTTTGTATGTAGTTTTGGGTAGCTCGTTTTCCTTCGGAAACATGTCTGCTAAAAGACCTAATAGTGTCGTAAAGCTCTTGTCGGACCAACTTGCCTTCAATTTTAGCAGTTCAAGCACTGTTGACAACCTCATGTACTTTGACTTGCAGCATGAACAAAGGTCTCTCCGAGTTCTCTATCAAGCCTCGGAATTTAACACACTGTTTCATCACAGTTCCCTTCTTCATCACGAAGTATCTGATCCAGATTGTCATCATTCAGCCTATCTAAATCAGAACCACAATCGACATGATCATCCAGCGGTATATCATTGATTTCATCAGTGATGTCATTATTACTCCTTCTAGTGTAATCTGCACTTCACCATGGCTGGTCTAACGTGCATACCCCTTTTTGAAACCCCTTCAAATCGAGTGCACTTCAATCTGTGCTCGGTTCTTAAACATCTTTAGATTCTTGCAGTCAATGCATGGACAATACATATATTCCACCCCCTTATTCAACATATCCTCCTCGGCAGGTCCTATAAAAGCAGAAACGCCATTAATGTACTCTTCACCCACATGGTTCCCAGCATACATCTAGCTTCGGTCCTACGTTACGCATATAACAATTTAGTATAACATATTCAATTAATTAATTACTATACTATATATGTACAATCTAAATTAAGTAGCTATATGCAGCAATAATAATTAATTGAATTGAATTAAGTACAAATAGACTACTAATTGACTAAACCATATATCCTAAACCATGCTAGATGTAAAATAATCTTCTTTCTACATCAAGCTTGCTAGGTCAACCATTTTCAATTCTTCTTTCATCAAAAGTTATAACTCTAAATTATAAAATAATTAGGAACAAATTACTAACCATAGCTAGTCAAAAACTTAGTGAATTTACAATTACTCTTGCCAAATAATCTCTTTTCACCAAATGGACTCAAAGCCCTGCCTCCAGCTCAAAGCAGCAGCATAGATCTGGAATTTAAGACAGAGTGTCGACGGGTCTGTGCACAATTAATATAGTGGAATTATCACAAATAGTTTTTATACAAATTGTTTGTGATAACTTAATTCTCACATACAGTTTTTAATATAAACTGTCTGTGAAGTATTACAAATGGTTAAAATAAAAAAAACCGTCTGTGATATTTCACAGACGGTTTTCACCATGACCTGTCTGTGATATTTCCTCTTCACAAATAATTTTTAGGGCTGACAGAAACACAGACGGTCTCTAAACTAAAATCGTCTGTGGTTGTATTTAATACAAACGGTTTTGGGGAATCATTTGTGAAGTGGCGTCTAACATTAGGCTTTTTGTAGTAATGGATCATGGTCATCGCAAGATCAGGCCACTCCGTATCACATATTTAGATCAGGATTTTTAAGATGGATCAAGATTTATAAGAAAAAGATAGTATTTAGAAGGAAAAAACTTATTTCATTTTGAATGCTAGGAAATATATAGGTATCGAATGTAAAAAATAATTCGCCCCCGGTTTGCACCGCAGATTCTAATATTCAATTACACCACGAGAATAGCATAAGCTATAAGAAATAAGAAATAGGTAGACCCATTGCTCATTGCTCAATTTATTCTAGTGTGATCAGTGGAGATCTCAGATCCTGAAACGGTGAAACCAATTACACGACACAAACCCCACAAGACTCGTCCTCAGCTCCTTCGGCAAGGAGGCTCCTCGCCCTCCCCTCGCCTGCAGCGCAGCCCCCTCACATCCTTCTTCCAAAACGCGTCTTCATCGTCGCCATGGCCATTGTCGCCGCAGTCATCACCTTCTCCTGCACGTCCGCCCTTACCTCCTCGGCTGCCTCGTCCAAATCTCTTACTGATAGCACGAACCACCTTCTTTGTGATCATCGTCGACGGCGACGCGGGGGCGTCCAGCTGACGGCCGATGACATACCCGAATGGAAGCTTGTGGATGATCCTCACAGGAGAGGAGGTGGGAGGGCGTTCAACAGAGCCGATTGGGAAGATCGGCGAGCTGAGGTGAAACGATGGGAGCTCTAAGTAGTCGTCCGTGCAGAAAGAGCGCAGTTCGGAGCTGTTCGCGGAGACGAACGTCTCCGCGTCGCTCTGGTCCCCATCGTCGTCCATGGCCTCGCTGTTGGCCGCTTTGGACCGCGATCTGAATGATTGGGAGATGCGCCATTTCTGTTTCAAGGGCGAGAGAAGCTTCTTTACCCTCTTCTTTATCTCCTTGCTTGAGACCATCTTGCCGTTTCGCATCGCCGCAGATCGGTGGGATGGGTGGGAGCCATCGTCGGAGCTTTCAACGGCGTGGACGCAGGCAGCGGAGGAGGTGTGGACCCTGACAGAACCTTGCATCCCGGCTACTCTCTCTCTCTCTCTCTCTCTCTCTCTCAATCGCAACAGGAGAAGATCAGGAGTTGAGTAAAGAAAAATGGCAAATTATTTTAGCCAATGTACGCCATTATCTCAGTGGATGTATATATTTCCCAGTGGAAAAACAGAACAGATTTGAGTTTCTATTTGATGACGATACAGTAAGAGATAAGTTCAACAATGGAGGCTAACATTAATTTGGGTAACAGAACGTTGTGATCGTTTTGGCTTCAGCTTTTAGCTTCCGGCTTATTTTTCACTTTTCATAAATTTCATCTTTTTTGAACTTTTGGCTTTTTGTAGAGCTTTTTTGCCGGTTCTTTTTTTCCCGTATTTGTTTGTATTATACGTAATGGGCTAACATATTTTTTATATTTTTTAATTTTTTTAAATTTAATTATACTAAATAAGTCTCTGTAAGCTACATTATTTTTTCAGTCAGTTACCGTGTTTTTCAGTCATAAGCCACCAAAAAAACCCAAATGATCACCAGTACATCCTCCCAAATGATCACCAGTACATCCTACTGATGCAGATATGAATAAATGATGGTGCTTCAAATCTAATTGTTTCCCCGATCATAAGGTTTAATAGAGGAAACAGGCATTAATTGCAGGATTTCTATTTGACAAGTATTTGCTTCACCGAGATCGATTACATGGATGCCGATGGCACCGATTGGGCCAGAGAGAGCAGATCGCACAGCGGCAGTTTTATTATAGTGCTCTACTACGAGTGTACGACTGGACCCTAGCTCACCAGGCAGCAAGCAACAGACTACAATGTCACGGCAGTGACATAGTCACATAGGTGGCCACATGTTGTAGTTGTACCAGCAGCTGAATTGATGGTGTGCCGCCGATGTCGCCGGAGCTATTTTAACGATTTTAGCGATGAACTGTAGGGTGATGAGGTAATAATTGGTGTTAGCCGCCGCGAGAGGCTGTCGATGGTGAGGGCATGATAGCAAACAATGGTGGACGTAGGTGGGCATCCAACAAACCAGAGCAACGAGGCGGCGGACGTGCGTTGACGTTATTGGAATTTTTCTAAATAATCTATTTTTAATCAAAATTATAGAAATATATTCACGCAAAAAAAATTTATAGGAGTGACCTCTAGTTGCCAAATCATTGGACGACTGGAACCTGTCGCCCTGTAACATCCTGAAAATCCTAAGGAATATAAAAATGAGGGTAATTTAAAATTTTTGCATGCATTTTGTAACATCCCAAATTCTAGAGCATGCAAAAATAGAAAAAGTTTTAAACTTTTTGAGTACTTTTTTGTTTCCTTGGCTCTTTATTGGAGTTTCTTTGAAAAGTTTGAATTTCAAAAATCAAAAGTGCTTGTAACTCAAATAAAAAATTCAGAGCAAATTATAAAAACTAAAAAGTTGATTAAAAGTTGGCATAAGAAAACTCATAGTTAAAACCATCTTAAAAAGGCCACGCGTATAAATTGTGGTACTGAAAATAAATATCGAAGTAAGTTCTAAAACTATCTAAATCAGATAAGTATAATTAAATTCGACAAGAAATCTTCGTAGATTTTTTTTGAAAAATCTAGAGAAGATAATACACTGAAAATTTACACAACCATCTGCACTATATAAGGAGTGTTAGTTTCGGCCACCTTAACCTCCGACTACTGCGTGTCCCGAGATCTCCGATCGACCGCTCTTGCACTCGGAATATAATCTCCAACTGCTCCTCGCTCTAATCCTTCGTAATACCTCTTGAATGTCGTCTGATTCTCCTCTGCTGCTTGAACACCGTCCGATACTCTTCGACTTTTCACTCGAAGTCAACTTCGACCATCCACCCAACTTCGTTAGTCAAACTCGAAGCCTTCCAAGTTCTCCGAACTTCTCTGTTCTTCGAGTACGAAGATGACAACCTGATAATAAATAGAGCAATAGAATAAAACAAGATCTTTTGGTGGCATTTCAATCGCCGCACCTTTTCTGGGGTAAACACCCCTCTATTTATGCTCAAGTTTACAACTTAAAGACGAAAAAACATCGCACTATCTCCCGGTCATACCGCGATGTGGTAGTACCCTAAGTAATCTCCGGTACTACTGATTTTTCTATAAATACAAAGTTAGCTTTCAATTTAAATTCTAAATATATGCATGATCCTTAGTTGATCCAATGGCACAAGAATATGCTGTTAAGCTACTAGTTATGATCCCTTTGAATAGTACAATATCTAGCCTATAATTCGGTCCTTCACCAAATCTCCAAAGACCAATAAAATCAAAAAAGAGATCATAGACTAATTGTACATTTCTTCCATGCCATTGTGATATTCTCTTCAATTCTTGTCATGCATGTTTAGGTCATAGATCATCTTCAGGGACTAAACTAAGCAAACACTTGATAAACATATTAGTCCCACATTCACACATGTCTGAGTGGGATACTCGTGGTTAGGTTAGTATCAGGTCGGTGCCTATGCTAACGGTGCCAAGTTGTGTAAATTACTATTTTTACTTAATGTATTAAATTTGGCAATTTTTTATCTACTTTCTTTATTTATTTAAACTTTGTTTTACGCTCAAGTAATCCTATATGCCTTCACTTGTTGCCCTTACATTAATAATGTATTTTTCTATGTAACTTGTGGAGTACATTTTATATATTCATCCTTAGTTCTATTTCTCAGAGGAGGAGGACTTTGACTATGGTGAGGATCAGGATAAGCAGAACGCATCTTCAAATCGTTTGCCTGTGGGCAGGCTCTTTAGACTTCACTGCTTTATTAACCTTGTTTCTGCTGTTATTTACCTTTACATGTAGCCAACGGGCTGTGAAGATGTAGAACTTGGCCTTATGGCCCATACTCTTTATTTAATGAAGTTTGTCATTATTTATAATATGTATCCCTGTTACCACTGTGTGCACTAGCTTTTCTGGACTAGTGCGATTGACACAAAGCATCTGGAGGTGTTGTTTCTAGATCCTACAGAGATGGTATCAGAGTCATGATGACTCTAGGATATGACTGTGGATATAATAAAATGGTTGACCCTAAGGACTTATTTTAAATAATTTGTCATTTGAAAAAAATTTGCTTACCTTTACCACTTAATCTTTGCTTACCTTTCCCTCTCAATCCTTTTTTATCTTTATGTCATTACTTGAAAATTTATTTTAATAATGATTGGAATTCTTCGACTCTGCTGCCACTTTAATCTTCGCCTTGAAGGATCATGCTTTGTACTTCAAGAGCCGCAAAAGATCACACCAAGACAACCCTTATGCCTTTAAGTTAAGTTGTTAAGTTAGCCAGTAGACAACGTTGCAAGCTGTCAGCAGTAATAATTGTTATTAGTTTAATAAAGGTTTTGCTAAGTTGGTATTTTGTTAGATTGTGCAAAACAATCCTGTTTCCGGTAATACAGAGTTCGGATTCAGAAATTGGTCCCAATAATATATTATTAGAGTGATAAAAATTTATAAGCTATATTAAAAGGACATTCCCTCGGAAATACACACATTTATAGCAAACAACACCTACCTTTGATTTTTAACATTGATAAGGTCAGCTGGTTCCTTAGTTCATGTTGTTTTGGTCAAAGAATTCCGATGCTGCCTAATGGCACGAATCCGATTTAGTTGCTGACTTCCCTCGAGCTGTTAAGAGGCCTGCGTGACTAGCCGCAAATCATGTTGCTTCCCTCGAGTTATCATCGTTTATCGTGCGATCATCGTTATTATAAGATCGTGCCATCCCGTATCATATATTTGTATCAACAACATTTTTAAGATGGATCTAGATCAAAAGGAAAAATTCTTAATTCATTTTGAATGCTAAAAAATATATAGGTATAGAATGTTTCAAATAATTTGCGATCGGTTTACACCCCAGATTCTAATGTTCAATTACACCACAAGAAAAGCATAAGCTATAAGAAATAAGAAATAGGTAGACCCACTGCTTATTGCTCAATTGTCTCTAGTCTAACAAGTGAAGAGATCTCAGATCCTGGAACCAATTACACGACACAAGCCCCACTCGACTGGTCCTCAGCTCCTTCAGTAAGGAGGCTCGTCGTCCTCCACTCGCCTGCAGCGCAGCCCCCTCACATCCTTCTTCCAAAACGCATCTTCATCGTCGCCAACGCCATTGTCGCCGCAGTCATCACCTTCTCCTGCACGTCTGCCCCTACCTCGTCGGCTAGCTCGTCCAAATCTCTCCTTGAGAGCACGGACCACCTTCTTCTTGATCATCCTCGACCCTGATCGCAGCTGCAGGTCCGCCAACATCGGCATCATCTTCTTAAAGTTCCTTGTCAGAATCATCGACGGCGGCGCGGGGGCGTCCAGCTGACGGCCCATGACATACCCGAATGGAAGCTTGTGGATGATCATCACGGGAGAGGCTGTGGGAGGGCGTTCAACAGTGCCAACTGGGAAGATAAGCGAGCTAAGGTGAAACGATGGGAGCGCTGAGTCGTCGTCCGTGCGGAAAGAGCGCAGTTCGGAGCAGTTCGAGGAGTCGAACATCTCCGCGTCGCTCTGGTCCCCATCGTCGTCCATGGCCTTGCTGTTGGCCTCTTTGGAGCGCGATCTGAATGCTTTGGAGATGCGCCATTTCTGTTTCAAGTGCGAGAGAAGGTTCTTGACCCTCTTATTTATCTCCTTGCTTGAGACCGTCTTGCCGTTTCGCATCGCCGCAGAGCGGTGGGATGGGTGGGAGCCATCGTCGGAGCTTTCAACGGCGTGGACCCAGGCAGCGGAGAAGGTGTGGACCCTGACAGAACCTTGCATCCCGGCTCTCTCTCTCTCTCTCTCTCTCTCAAGTTCAATTGGAGAAGATCAGGATTCAGGAGTGGAGATGCCGTGCAGTATGCGGAGGTAATAATAAGGATTGAGTAAAGAAAAAATGGAAAATTTTAGCCAATGAACACCATTATCTCAGTGGATATGCTTGTCATCAGTGGAAAAAACAAAACGGATTTGAGATTCTATTTGATGAGGAAACAGTAAGAGATAAGTTCAACGATAAAGGCTAACATTAACCTGGGCAAAAAAAAATGGTAGAGCCTGATATGGTAGAGCAATATTTGGAAATATTCTGGAGTAAAGTATATCCTACTGAAGCAGATCTGAATAAATGATGGTGCTTCAAATGTAATTGTTTCCCCGATTATAAGGTTTAATACAGGAAACAGGCATTAACTTTAGGATTTCTATTTGACGAATATTTGCTTCCTTGAGATATGGTAGTTGGATGCCGATGCCACCGATCGGGGCAGATGGAGCAGATCGCACAGCGGCAGTGTCATTCTAGTGGTTTACCACGGTTGGACCCTAGCTCACCAGGCAGCAACCAACGTTCTATTGTGAGACGGCAGTGACATAGGTTAATTGCCACATATGTTGTACCAGTAGCCGGGAGCTGAATTGACGGTGTGCGGCGGGTGTCGCCGGAGCTATTTTAGCGATGAACTGTAGGGTGATGAGGTAATAATTGGTGTTAGGCTTTTAGCCACCGCGAGAGGCTGTCGATAGCGAGGGCATGGTGGCAACAACAGTAGTGGAAGTAGGTGGCATCGAACAAACCAGAGCAACAAGGTGGCAGAGGTGCCCTTGGCTGTGGCCGGCAGGAGCCACCAGGCAATCCGATAAATAGCAGAGGCACCGGTGACATAGGGAATTAGGAATAGCAACCGGGCACGGCGGGCATGCACTACTACAGAAAAGGTCATCACAGACGGTTCGAAATCGTCATCACAGACGGTTTTGTGAACCATCTGTATTTATGGGTCAGTGATAATCGAAGGTCATCACAGACGGTTTTTGAACCGTCTGTGATTATCAGCTATCACAGACGGTTTTGAGTTAAAAACCGTCTGTGATAGCGGATAATCACAGACGGTTTTGAGTTAAAAACCGTCTGTGATAGCTGATAATCACAGACGGTTTGGAGTTAAAAACCGTCTGTGATAGCTGATAATCACAGACAGTTTTTGAGTTAAAAATCGTCTGTGATTATCAACTATCACAGACGGTTTTTAACTCCAAACCGTCTATGATACTGTCTTCAACCCCTAAATATATTTCTGTTTATTGGTTAGCCTCAGGAAATGCTAGCCATGCCCTCTGAAACAAGCAGATAATCACAGACATAAAACATATACAATTCACACATCTCATTTCATTTCAGATACATTTCACATCTCAATTCATTTCACAGACATAAAACATCCAATTGACAACGCACTTCATTTCACAAACATAAAGCATCCATTTCGCAAATCAATTCATTGAATTGAAATAAAATATCCATTAACAAATACACAATTGTAAAAGATCTACACTGTATTTGCACTTAGAATTACAATAAAAAAATCATTCTGGGCAGTGGAACTCTCCATCTGATCTTACGACTTTTGTCCACAAAAACCAAATGAGCTCTCCTCGAATTTTTGCAAAATCCGGCTGTTTCAATGCAGATGTAGAGATGGACGCAGCCTGTCGATAGGAATATGAACGCGCGCATATATAAAACTTGACATGTATGAAATAAATGTGGGAAGATTGACAAACCTTAAAATTAGTGATCTTGGTGGAATCGAGGAGTAGTCTCATATGGTGGCACACGTAGTATCCACACGTGTTGCCCGGCTGCTGCTGGTGGCACTGCAAAAAAATATAATGTGTTAAATCAAGTGGCATTACTACTATGTGTTGTATATGATTAATTAATGTGTAGCTAGCGAATACCCGAAACTTGCGATCATGTTTCAAGGCCTTGGCCCCTGTCGTCGAGTCACGTGTTTGTTGAACGTATGTGGCGAACGACCTTCGTTATTCGAAAAAGTTAGATTAGTTATTCGGAAGGAAAGAAAGAGTACAATGTACAATGTACGTACCTATCGAGTATTTGGGCAATAGCTGTGTACTTGGATTTGTTCTTACTTAGAGAATCAAGGTATATAGCCTTGTTCCATTTTGGTATAATTACAATTAAAATCCAATGGAATTTCTCATTGTATGGCATAAGAACAAATTCCTTATCTTGGTGAGCCAGCAGTGCTTTTGTAATATAGTCCTCGACGAAGGATGCATTCTCGATGATGGTATCAATGGCGACCAAGCGTGGGTCCAGGAAACCAATTCGTGATTTCGATGATCTAGCTTCGGTCAGCATGAATCTATATATAACACAGGAAAGCAACAAATTGTGACATATATCGGTATTACGTGAACAGAGACTGTGATTGTACAGACTTACAGCGTCCAGCATCGAACGAGTGAGGCGTCGAGAGCGTTGAGCGTGAAAAGTTCAAATATATCATCAAAGGTCACCGCGAAGACACAGTCCTGAGCTTCGTGCAAGAAATGTTCCAGCTTGAATTTGACAGTGATACCTAAGCGCCGTTCTGCCTCTGGCTTATTGGACTGTTCCATATACCAAAGGTGGAATCTTTGGCAACCAAGTCCTAGTTTTTGGAGCTCTTCCTGGACTACCATCGGCTCAGTTAGCACGAATTTGCGGGCCAATGGCATGGACGGGATATCGTCATCATCCTTCGTCTTTGATTTGCCCTAGCCACTGCCTCGATTGTCGGTCGACTTTATGCTAGTCGACTGTAATGGTATAGACGGTGCAAGTTGCTCTGGCGAGAATAGCACCCGTGGAGATAGCACCGGTGCAGGTAGCTGTGGTTTGCACTGCCCGTGTGGAGATGGCACCAGTGCAAGTTGCTGTGGTTCGCACTGCACTTCTGGTCCTGCCACCGGTGAAGAAGCCTCCAGGGAGATGTCGGTTTTGGGCCACTGGATGAATGTTCCAATGGCCTGTCCTAGATTCACGATCTCGTCGTTGGGAGGCTTCGGTAGCGGGACCACCTCAAAATTGGCATACACATCATCCACATTAACTTTTGCGAAGCCTGACGCTAAAGCTTGACCGTGCACCATGGCCCTGATACCAGACGAATATGCCTGGCCCCAAGCAGCGTACAAGGGAATGGAGCCATATCTCACTTGGAGCCTGCACGTCGTAGGCTCCTACATAACGATACAAAATTAGCTACTCGAATAGGCCTACCAATGGAGCAAGCATTCGAGAGGTAATAATTATTACCAGGATGTCGTCCACAGGAAATTTGGACTGGGTTTGCGTCGGATTGGACGCGCAGCTACTCGGACGGTTGTGCGGGCTAGCTAGCACAGGAGCGGCGGTGGTGGCCTGCTGACTTTCTGTCTGTTTCCGCACCTCATCTCTGATTACATCAGCCATCTGAGCTAATAGCTCCTCTCTAAGAGATTCCTTGATCTCTTCTCGTAGCTGTGCGTCACGCTCGGCTTTGTTTCTCTTCCTGCGCCGATACATGTCGGAGTCATCTTGGAAACCATGTTTCCAAGGAACGTAAAGCCCAAGGCCTCTCGTACGGCCCGGGTGCTCCTTGTTTCCCAGGGCCACGGAGAGCATATCATTCTCCCTTGTTCCCTGGAATGATCCCAGGGTAGATTGAAAACTCAGCTCTTCTTGCAAGAGCACGACATGTCATTTCAATTCGTACGAAGTTGTGGAGTAATTACAAGCTACGTAGTTCGATCGATATCTTACCAGGCGCTCGGTCACTTGCTGGTCTGCAGGGTTTCGAAAGGTGACGTCCCCTGATGTCGTTGTAGATGACCTTGCTCTAATCCAATTTCGAGCGCGGTCATCCGGGATATTGGAAAACGGCGGGGCGATGTCCTGTGCAGCTGCCAGCTCATCCTCCTTCCTCCACTGCGAGATTTTACCCGCATACCCAGCTGTGCCAAGTCTGTGAGGGTGTGTATTTTTTGCCTGGAGGGCCTTGTGCGCCACACTTGTACTTTTGAAATCTTCGGTCATTTTCATCGCCTTGAACTCTTCCCATTGTGGTTCCAGGAATGGGTATTTATGAACAGGCGTTTCGTTCATCTCCACGTATTTCCTGACAAGCGTGCTCTTGAAGTTTTTCCATACTTTGCACGCCGCTTTGTAGGTTTGTTGTTGCACAGCGTCCAGGTGTTCTTCTGGGAACTCGAACGATGCCAAAATTTCGGTCCATAGCTCACGTTTCCGAGTGTCAGGCACGTTCTTCCACGAATTGTATGTGATCTCAATTCGTTCTCGTGCAACTACTCCGACCATGGTTCGGAATGCGTTTACTGCTTTTTGAGGAAGGATAGGGACCCCAGATGCATTCACCGCTGTGATGATCTGTCGGCCCTCAGGCTTCTTTGATAGCCCTCTTCCTTGGCGTCTTGATGTTGGAGCGGACGCCTCCGGCGATGATGTTGAAGAATGAGCGGGTGACATGTTGCTCATTTTGTGGGTCTATTAAGATAAGATGAGAAAGTAATCATATTGAATTGCAAGACAAGAGATGAGTAGAGGGGAGGGGGAGAAGGGAGGGGGTGATATGGACATAGAGAGGGGGTGATGTGCCTATCTTACCAATGTATCAAGTCCTTCTTTTTCCCGCAAAATTCAAGTCAATTTTATTACAAAAGTGCAAAAAAAAGACATTCCAGATTCTTCGGTGAGCAGCCGACATAGCCAACTTCTTCGGTGAGCGACTATCCATCTGCTTCTTCCCACTCCTTTTCTTCATCTCTGATCTCCGGATCACGTACGCCAGTAGCGATGATTCATCTAACTGAATCATCGCTACTGGCGTACATGATCCAGAGATCAGAGATGAAGAGAAGGAGTGGGAAGAAGCAGATGGATAGTCGCTCACCGAAGAAGTCGGCTATATCGGCTGCTCACCGAAGAATCTGGGAATTTCTTTTTTTTGAACTTCTGTACTAAAATTTCCTTGAATTTTGTAATACTATTACTACAAGGTCTCTAAACAAAGTGCCTATCCTAGCACCTACTTTAGTGGCTAATACTATAGACCAAATAGCAAAGTCCCTAAACAAAGGTCTATGAAGCAAATGACACAAACTAGTGTATCCGGTTCATTGAACGGGAACACTATAGTATGTCACTTGCTTCATTTGCTGTTTTTTATCTAGATACATGGAGCATTTGGGTGGAAAGATCAACTGTTTCGTCAGGCGCATGACTGCCAATTCGAAGCATAGCATAGCATCCGAGGCACATCCGAGGCCTGCTGCTGTGTCTTGAGGAATGCCAAGAGCTGGTATTCAGATGAGTTATGAGAATAAGATTCATAATTTATAGTTTGAGGAATGCCACATCTGAAGACCAGCTCTTGGCATTCTTCAAGACACAGCTGCAGGCCTCGGATGTGCCTCGGATGCTATGCTATGCTTCAAATTGCCAGTCATGAGCCTGACGACACAATGTATTTCTTTCCACCCAAATGGTCAATGTATCTTTTGCAATAATCGCAAGATTTCTTTATCCGGATACACTAGAATGTGTTACTTGCTTCATGCCCTTTGATCATATACTCTTCCTTGATTGGTTAATTTGTGCTCTCAAATTGTAAGGTTGCACATGATAAGATGAGGAAGCAAGAAAAGTGATACATGATGCTCAATGTTAGGAAGAGAGGAGAGGAGTAGAGGGAAGGGGGAGAAGGGAGGGGGTGATGTGGACAGAGAGGGGTTATGTGCCTATACTATATACTATATACTATATACTAACACAACAAGCAATGTAATATGTACCAATGTAAACTAAGCAACTGCAGTAAACAATGTACCAATGTAGTATGTACCAAATAGCAAACTAATTAAGCTACTGCAGTAAACAATGTACCAATGTAATATGTACCAAATAGCAAACTAATTAAGCTACTGCAGTAAACAATGTACCAATGTAATATGTACCAAGCATCAAGCATCAACCCTAAACACTAACAGTAAGCATGAAGCATCAACCCTAAATATGTACTAAGCAACTAACCATAACAGTATGAAGCATCAAGCATCAACCCTAAACACTAACAGTAAGCATGAAGCATCAACCCTAAATATGTACTAAGCAACTAACCATAACAGTATGAAGCATCAAGCATCAACCCTAAACACTAACAGTAAGCATGAAGCTCGGGGAGGGATTTGATGACCTTAGGGTTTTGGTGACCTTAGGGACGCAGGAGGAGGAGGCGGCGACGACGACGGAGGAGGAGGAGGCGACGGGTTCGGGGAGGCGGCGACGGAGGAGGAGGAGGCTGCGGCGACGTCTTCGTCCGGGGAGGCGGCGGCGACGGAGGAGGAGGAGGAGGCGACGGGCTCGGGGAGGCGGCGACGGAGGAGGAGGAGGCGACGGGCTCGGGGAGGCGGCGACGGAGGAGGAGGAGGCTGCAGCGACGTCTTCGTCCGGGGAGGCGGCTGGCGAGGGCTGGGGGAGGCAGCCGGCGAGGGCTCGGGGAGGCGGCGGCGACGACGGGCTCGGGATTTAGATCTAATCGAATAACTGCAGCGCACACAGAAAACCCTAGCGAGAGGGTATATGTAGGGAGATTATCACAGACGGTTCTAAACTTAGAACCGTCTGTGATAACATCCTGAGACTGCGTATAGAATGTGTACCCATTTATGTCATATCCTTGCCATGTCACAACTGTAAATGTCGGCCCTTTTGCCAACCATGTCAGCGTCTCACTCGGCGAGCTCCTAGCGATTTGCTCCTTCAACCATTGGTTGAACCGACGGTTGTGTTGCCTCATGATCCAAACATCCGGCCGCTCCGGATTCTGTTGCCGAAGCACACCCTTGTGCTGGTCCACATAAGGCGCCACTTCAGTCATGTGTTGCAACACCGTGAAATGGGCTTGAGTATACATGTCCATATCTGGAGTGATTGCTTTCCTTCCGATAGTTCCGAGACCCTTCAGCCTCCCCTCATGACGAGATTGAGGGACACCTATCGGTTGAATCTGAGCCATATAATCGACACAAAACTCAATGACCTCTTCGCTTGCATAACCTTCGACGATGCTGCCCTCCGGCCGAGAACGATTCCGTACGTAGGACTTGAGAATTCCCATGAACCTCTCAAATGGGTACATGCTACGTAGGAATACGGGCCCGCACATTTTTATCTCCCACATAACGTGAACAATGAGATGGACCATGATATCGAAAAACGAAGGAGGGAAATACATTTCAAGGTGACATAGAGTCATCACCACCTCGTCCTGCAGAGCATCTAGTCCTTCGGGATCGATGACCTTCTGAGCAATTGTGTTAAAGAAATAACATAGCCTCATGATTGTCTCTCGGACTTTGATCGGCAAAATATTTCTAATTGCAATAGGGAGCATCTGTGTCATCAGCACATGACAATCATGAGACTTCATACCATTTAACTTCAAATTTTGCATCGAAACAAGTTTCTTCACGTTGCGGAGTAACCAGACGGAACTTTGACACCATGCAAGCACTGGCACAGTTCTGTTTTCTCAGCCTTGGACAGAGTGTAACACGCAGGGGGAAGGTACGTTCGTGCATTATCAGTGCATGTTGGTGCTAACTCAGGCCTGATGTCCATATCAGCCAAGTCAAGCCGTGCGTTGACGCCGTCCTTTGTTTTATCACGGATGTTCAGTAAGAGACCAATCAAGCTGTCGCACACATTCTTTTCTACGTGCATGACGTCGATGCAGTGCGGAACATCTAGGTACTCCCAATAAGGTAAGTCCCAAAATATTGATCTCTTCTTCCAGGTGTTCTTCTCATGAGCCCTCAATTTACGTCCCTTTCCGAGGACAACATCTAAATCCTTAACCATATCATAAACCTCGTGTCCCCTTAAATGCCTTGGAGCTGAACCGTCTTCCTTCTCTCCGTCAAATTGTTTCTTCATCTTGCGATATGGGTGAGCCCTCTGAAGGAACCGGCGGTGACGCATGTAGACGGTTTTGCGTGAGTGTCTCAGCCACACACTCTCGGTACCATCTAAACAGTGAGTACAAGCTTTGGCACCTTTTATACTATGGCCCGATAGGTTACCAAGGGCAGGATAATCATTTATGGTGCAGAACAATAAGGAGCGCAGAGTGAAGTTCTCTCGTTTGTATGCATCCCATACCTGTACCCCTTCGTTCCACAGTACTTTTAGATCTTCCACCAACGGTGCTAGGAACACATCGATATCATTCCCAGGTTGTTTTGGCCCTTGGATAAGTATCGACAGCAAAATGTACTTTCGCTTCATACACAACCAAGGAGGAAGGTTATAGATGCAGAGAGTCACGTGCCATGTGCTATGTCGGCTGCTCATGCTACTGAAAAGATTCATTCCATCTGTACTCAGTCCAAACCTTATATTCCTTGGTTCTGCACCGAACTCTGCAAAACTCCTATCGATGTTTCTCCACTGCGCGGAATCAGCAAGGTGTCTTAGCATTCCATCCTTCTTGCGCTCCTCCGAGTGCCAACGCAGCAGTTTTGCCTCCTTTGGATTTGCATAAAACCTTTTCAAACGGGGAATTATAGGAAAATACCATGCCACCTTAGCAGGAGGTCCTTTCTTCGCCTCTGTTCCCTCGCCATCATCTGATTGATTGTTACGTTTGTATCGGGATGTGTTGCACACCGGACATACATGCATGTTTACATACTCTTTACGGTAGAGGATACACTCGTTCGGGCATGCATGTATTCTTTCTACTTCCATTCCCAACGGACAAAGAACCTTCTTGGCTTTATACGTGGTTTTAGGCAACTCATTTCCCTCCGGAAGCATGTCCGCTAAAAGACCTAGCAGCGCCGTGAAACTCTTGTCGTACCAACCGTTGCTTGCCTTCAATTTCAACAGTTCAAGCATGGCCGACAACCTCGTGTACTTGCAGCCTGTGTACAAAGGTTTCTCTGAGTCCTCCATCAAGCCACGGAATTTAACATACTCTCTCTCATCATAGTTCTCTTCTACATCGCGAAGCATCTGATCCAGATTATCATCGTGCAACCTATCCGAATCCGAGCCACAATCGACATCAGCCGGCGGCATGTCATTCACTTCACCTGCGATGTCATCCGGGGGCATATCATTCACTTCACCGGCGATGTCATCCGGCGGCATATGATCATTCACTTCGCCATGACTGGTCCAACACGTATAATCCTTTTTGAAACCCCTCCGAATCAAGTGCGCTTCAATTTGCCCTCGGTTCTTAAACATTTTCAAATTCTCGCAGTCAGTGCATGGACAACACATATATTCCACCCCCTTATTCAACATATCCTCCTCGGCGGCTCTTATAAAAGCAGAAACGCCATTAATGTACTCTTCACTCACACGGCTCGCGGCATACATCTAGCTTCGGTCCTACGTTACGTACATATATAACAACTTAGTATTAAAATCTAGAATAACTAATTATAACTACATATATACCGGCCACATTTATTATATTGAGACTTAAGTTCCTAGCTCAATTCATATTACAAACACAATAGCTATTATATAACCAACAATTTTGCAAATTAACCATCTTCAATAACCACTCATGGATTACTTACACCTAAATTGTAATGCAATTAAAAAAAATAAATTTCATTACTAACCATATCTACAGCAACCAGGAAAGTCTGAATCTTAATTTAAAGCTCAATCTCTGCCTCTTCCCACCAAATTAACTGGCCTGAAATCGCCTAGCTTCCTCCCGAGTGAAAAAGTGCGCAGCAGTGGCTAGATCTGGATCGAAATGAAGACAGATGCGGTCTGAGCAGCGCAATAAAGCCTTAATCATTATCACAGACGGTTTTTTAACTAAAAACCGTCTGTGATAACCAGTTATGACAGACCGTTTTTATTAAAAATCGTCTGTGATAAAATTATCACAGACGGTTTTTTTTATAAAAAAATCGTCTGTGATAAGCTTCATACCAGAACGCTTCGCGCGTGTTTCGATGCCAGAACGCTTCGTGTTTCGATCGTCTAATTAACGTCTCTCGATCGTTATACGAAGCGTCTATATCATTAATGTTTGGGTATACGAACCGTTTGTGCTAAAGGTTAAATATGCGCTCCTAATCCAGGTCTCTTCTACGTACGTACAATACAATATACAATACAACATGGCTTCTACTACTGTTCTTGTGATCATCTTCTTCCTCTCATCTGTTCATCACGAATTGTTCGGCCGGAACCTTACACAGGCGGCCAGCAATTTGCATCTGGAGCAGCTTCTCCGCACCCGCCCTGCTCTCCTTCCCCGACTTTCTTGCATCCGTCAGCTTGACCTGATCCTCCGCCGTCGACGGAGGCGTCTCGCTGCCGCTCAAGAAAGGGAAACAGCCCTCACCCTGGTTCTTCTCCACAATGTGCGCAATGCGGAAGAAGCTCTACACGCATTGCAGAGACTGATGGATAGCCTTGCCGATCAAGCATAAACGGCAGATTCTGAGGAATCTTTTCATGCTATCCTCTACGACATTATGGATGCTGCTGATCATTTGCCCAGGCTGCAGGAGGAAGTGCTGAGGACAAGGGCAATCTTAACGGCGTTCGAGAATTTAGCGGCTGATCCTCCAAGTCCCCAAGTTGAAGAAGAAGCTTACGAAGCCCAAAAGAATACAATCTGGGAAACTCTTTACCTGTGCGACTTTTGTAATAAATTTGACTCTAATTGAAATTAATAAATTTGCCTTTAATTTGTGATCTCTTGTCTCAGTAGTTCTGTAGTTAAGTTATTAGAAGCAATGTGTACTTATATATTAACCTCTGATCTAGAATATGACAGACAAAGGGACATCACAGCCGGTTCTTGTGAAAAACCATCTGTGAACATTCCCAGACGGTTCTTAACAACAACCGGCTGTGATAGTCGACACAACACAGACGGTTTTTAATAAAAACCGTTTGTGATATTCCAGTATCACAGACGGTTCCGCGGTAAGAACCGTCTGTGATACTCCTTTTTCCCGCCACAAATACCACAGACGGCCTTCAAATTAAAACCGTCTGTAATAGTTTACATTACAGACGGTTTCACAAAACTGTCTGTGATTTACCGTCTACTATTAGCCTTTCTGTAGTAGTGATGAGTAATAGTAGAACATGCTTAGACCCGTTGTTTAGGTTTTACCCATGCTTAAATGTCCGTGAATTGACAAAGAGGTAGATTCCCAAGGGCTAGAGACGAGGAAGGTGGCCGGCGCACGGCGGCAACAGACGTAAGGAGGCATGCGATATCAGTGGCTAGATAGGGATTGGTGGTTCATGGCATGTGGGTGAGGAAGGGAAGGAATGCACACGACAATGGAAAGGGTGGATTCCAGCCGCTGTGATTTGCTGTTTCCCAGTGGCGCGCGGCGTCAAATTTGCTACAAGTAGATCAATGCACGGAGGGCGAGCGTGTCTTAAGGGTGTTGGCAGCTGCATGGGGTTATGCCGGAATGGTTGTCGTGAACGGTTAAGTATTGTAAGACTAAGAACGTCAACAAGAGTGGGGTGAATGGGAGCCAATTTGTATAAAAGCTTTTCAAAATCTTTTTCTAAAGAGAAAGTTAAAGTTCTTCATTCTAAAACCTATGAGAAACTATGAAAATCAAAGACTAATCACACACAAAGAAAGTTCCAAGAAAAAAATGAGCAAAACGAGTCTTGACAATCTTGGCGGTCTGAACGATACGAACAGTAAAAGTAGACAAATGAACAGTAGCCAGACCGCTATGAATAATACCGTCAGCTAGATGAACAGTGCAGTCAAACCAAGTGAATAGTAAAATCAGGAATAGAACAGATTTTCAACACTATTTTAAATCCAAAAATAGACGAAACTTTTGATCCACAACTCCAAATGACTTGACACTTGAACCAACTCTAGATCATGACCTTAAGAACCTATCCTAACTAAAAATCAAAGGAAAAACTTTGGAAAATTGAGATCTATAGACACTTGAACCTTTGTTACACCAAAAACAGGCTAAAACTACAAATTGATCCAACTTTCAAACCAATGCTCTAAATCACTTGAAATTTCATATACACCTTCTCTGTCAGGAACCTATTCTAATCAACGATCAAGAAAATCGTTGCTAAAGTTTTGACCTTTTTCCTTTTGAATAAAAGTTAAACCAAAATTGGGCAAAAGAAGGAAATCTCAATCTACTCTTGCTCGTGAATTTCTTGATGATCTAGATAACCTTACATGGATTCTCACATATCATAGAAAGTTATATCACAATACGAACTCAGGCCAAAATACCCACAACACTAAAACCCCAAAATCACCACTTCTTGAGCTAAAACCATGCAAATACAAATGCCTTGATGGATGAGACTGTACTCCAAGACACATCTTCATTATTTACACATCCTTGACATACAGCAAGATCAAGAGGAGACGAGGAAACACGAAAAACCAAGCAAAATCAAGATTTCATCACTTGAGCACAAGAAGGAAATACAATAAAAAATTTTGATATCTAATCATACTTCGAGATGAATGTTTACAGTGACTCCTTAGCCACACACAGAGCTTAAGAATAACAAAGAGCTAAGCCAAAAAGGCTCTCACATCTCCCACAAAGTTCTCTTCTTGAACCATAACTCTCCTCTCAAAGGCTTGAAGTAAACTCCCCAAAAGCTTAACCTAGCCACCTCTCTCACTCCTTATATATCGAGCTCACAAGAAAAACCGTAACCAGCACCTCTAGTTGGGTTTCAACCACTTACATGGGATAACCCGATAAACCAACACCACATCAGGTTTTACACTTATATGTATGCACGTTTCTCAAAGCGCTCACATCCATTAACTCATTAGTGAATCAATACTTGATCCACTTCATATTTTAAGCACATACAAGACCAAACTACTTAGGCCAAGACACAGTTTCACACCACCAGTTTTTAGGTATTGGGTAATTTACCAAAATGCCTCTCTACCGTCTTCTACGAAGCTTCTCACTTTCTTTGCCACAAATCATTGTTCAGGCTTTGCCATCTTCATGTGGCCCCAATGACTTGTCGCTAAGCCTCTCATGCATTTAGATCCTACCAAACCATCCTCACTTGTAACGAACTAAGTCACTTAGTACACGACATGCCTCTCCTCACATAGGGTCTCGGCTCCTCCTTGAGCCTAGTCCTACTACACTTTGCCGTTGCCTGTCATGTCCTTCACCAGTTGCTTCCGGTCTAGCTCCTCATAGTCTCGGCTTGTAATCACCTCACAAGTCTCGGACATCTTCGACAGCTCCTTGATTATCTAGATCTTAGCTCCTGCTGGTGTAGTCCCGATGCCTTGATTGTTTTGGACCTAAGTTCTCATAGCTTAGTTCTAGTCTCGTCTGCTTCATAGTCCTATAACCAACACAAATAAGCAAACCGTCATGTTGCACCGTATGAGATAAAGTCATTAATTGACATAATTAATCCAATAATGCACCATGGAAAATGTATGCAACCAAATAATTGATCCTAAACCTACGACCAAACATTAAACCCCTACGCACACAAGCAATGACCTAGATCACTCAAACTCATCATGAACTCGTATTTACAAAATATGAAAAACTGGCCGAACTGAACTCGTCCTAACCATCAAACTAGAATTCACCACCGGTCAGACCACTGGCACGTTCCAATCAGAACGTAATTCAATGCGGTTGAATCACTGCCGCCGGCCATGCATGGCCGAACACGTCCAGCATCACATCAATGCAACTCATGCATGCAAGACTTAATTGATGATTCAACAACTCACAATTCGGCTAACAACAATCGGTTCAGGACTACAGCAAGTTATTAATTCGTGCATGTGTGGACTGTCTAACAAAGTGCATGGTCTGATTAAATAATTAACTACTACATCAAATGGCTAATTAATTAAGGCTTACAAACAATGACCCCATCAAAGCACTACATGCAATTACTAATCATTGCATGGATGGCCGACAGGAAACACACGCACATGCATAACCAAATAGTGCATTGACTAATCAATCCATTCAGCTAATAGAGGCCACATGCATGCATAGCTAATTTTTTGATAAAATACAAATTCAAATTTCTAACCTTTCAAAAACTGAACTCAAATTTCAAAACTCTTTGAACCAAAAATCAATTACTCATCGCAACCACGGGGTAACCTTTACATGGCCTCAAAATCTCCCTCTTAATGAGTATATTGACAAACACCAAAAAGACAAGAAATTGAGTTTGTTCTTGCAAAGAAAAGCAAGAGATTGCAAAAAGCCATACATAGTCCTTTCAAAAGAAAAAGAAGAGTTCAAAACCATGTTAGCATAGTGTGAAATGGAACAAATAGGAAGAAAGAATAAGTTTTCCATAAAAGCTCCAAATCATACATAAAACATCACAAAAACTCTGTCTTGCTTATGGTCTAAAGAGAAGAGCAATTGCTCACTATTATTATTTTCATAGCAAGAGAATGAACAAAAAATATAAAAGAGAGTAAATGATATGCAATGAAGCTCCCTCTCACTCAAATATCTTATTTTGACATTTTTAGGTTCCAATTAGCAAGTTTTGTAACTATTGCCACTTATATCACTAAAAATGCATATCTCCCACTCAAGTTTTTACCCCT
This sequence comes from Dendrocalamus latiflorus, assembly GCA_017311315.1. NCBI lineage: Eukaryota > Viridiplantae > Streptophyta > Magnoliopsida > Poales > Poaceae > Dendrocalamus > Dendrocalamus latiflorus. The sequence continues at coordinate 10,971,718 of CM029662.1, forward strand.
TAATGCATTTTTCTCAATTATTGTAATGTCCCAAAATTCAAATATGCAAAAATATGGAGTTATTAAAACTTTTCTTGCATTTTGTTGATGTTGAAAGCTTCTTATGAATATTTATTTGGAATCTTGTTGAGTTTTGTTTTGTGCAGATTAATAACCAAGAATAATCTCGAAAAGAAACAAGATCGTGTAAATAATAAAAACAGAAGACGATATTGCAGATAATCAATCCACATACTAAGATCTCAAATTTAAATTTAAGATTAATAAAATGAAATCGAAAAGAATATTAAAACATATCTCTAAAAAGGTTGATCTAGAAATTCCTTGTTTTAATTTAAATAGCATACAAAACCCAAATTTGGACATTCAAGAATATATATACAATATATATATATAATTGAAAATAGATGATTATTAGATTTTTGTATCTAGAAAATTGGACCAAAAGCTTGAAATAAAAGCTTCAACATTGAAAACCAACAATTCTAATTAGGAAATAGAAACTCAAACTCCGGATTTAAAATCTCAAAAATTGCTAAAGCTTCATATTTCCTCATTATTTTATTTTCCTCTCACCTCCATGTGGGCCCCTCTCCCTTTATGTTTTCTTCCCCTCTCTCCCTCTTTCTTCTCTTCTTTCTTCCTCTGCCAACTGGGCCCGGCCCCTGCGCCCGCACTCCTTTCTTCTCCTCCTCTCATTTCCCCGTGCGCGCCCAGGCCCCCCTCCTCCTTCTCTGCTTCGGCAAAAGCCGACCGACATGGCCGGATCGTCCGAATCCCTCTGCCTGTCACCACACTGCGCAAATCCCGGCTGCCACCCCATGCGCCGCGCGAATCGCGTCGCCCACGCCCTGCTGCGCCTCTGCGCCCCACGTCGCACGCCTGCCCTGTCACCGCCCTCCTCCACCCTCTGCGCTGCCCACTGCTTTCCCCCACCGTAGTCCACTATTTCCTCCCCTTTTTCGTTGCTATAAGAAGCTGGCTTCCTCCCTCACACCCGGTGCCCCTCCATTTCTTCCCCGCGCGCGCCATTTCTCTTCCGCCCGTGCGCAGCCGCCGCCGCCAATCTCATCGCCGTTCCATCCTAGCCCGTCTCCCTCCAATTCCTCGCGGTGGGAGATACCTCCCGGAGCCACAAATCTCCTCCAATCACCGCCGGAGTCCCTTCTGTCCCCCACCTCACCGGCGTCGATGCCCCTTCCCGAGTCGCCGCCACCGCACGCTGCCGGCCCGCCTCGACGCTCCCCGGTCCCCATCGCTACCTCGTTCAGCATCCTCGCACTCCCAGCAACCGATTTTAGCCCTCCCCGACTTCCCTCTGACCGCCACCCGCCGACAACGCCGCCGCTAGATCGCCGCCCCCGATTCCTCTGTTCTGCGGCCCTGCTGCACGCCTCAAATACTACTCTCGCCCGCCTCCATCAGGTAACACCGTTTGACCGAGTGGCTAGCACTGTGCGATCTCACCTCGCCGGCCCGAGTTTGAGTCCCTCGTCCGGCAGTATTAAGGGGGGGGGGGGTTTAATCTTTTGTTAACCGACAGTAAAGGGACCATTAAGGGAATAATCAGGGATTAGTCAGTAACTAATGCTAAATTAATTAGTAAACAAAACATAATTAATATTCAGACACGGTTATTAGATGCTAATGACAATTAATTAAATGATAACCATAAATGCCACTGTTGGATTAAAACAAGGGCTTCTCGCTGACATGTGGTCCATGCCCAATTTAATTGAATAATAGTCATACCCACTTGTCATAGGCACAATGCGTAAAGAATAAAATAAAAGAATGAATTAAAAATAGAAAGTGGGGCCCACCTGTCAGACTTTTGGTATTTTCTGAAATTAATTATGCTGAAAACTTTGAATGGGCATAACTTATTCATTCTAGCTCCAAATTGAATGAAACAAATTTCTAAATTCATATAAATTTGAGATCTATTCAATGGAACTAAAACCATGAATTTTGGAGCTCATTTGAAATATGGTGAAAATTATGGACAATTTGGAAATAATCAACTAATATAGCCTAAATAGTTAAATGAGGTCAAATTATCAAATGAAGGCTTGAATAAAATATGGTTTAGCTTAAAGTCCAAAGTTAATAGATATCTTAATTAAAGACACATTTAAGATTATGATTCAGGGAAAATGAATAATATGTCTAGTGCTAACTAAGGGTACGTAAAATATCGTATTACAAACCACTATAAACGTGGACTCTAAAGAACAATTCGATATGCTAAAAATTCTATATATCGCGTATACACTATGAATATTAGCACTCGACAAAATAATACCCAGCTAAACCCGTACACCAATTCATAGGTCACACCTAACTCATAGAACTTCCTTGATAAATACAAAAATAATAAAAGAGATTATAAATAAAAAGATCAAGTCATCGTATTCTACCACCGGCCTTACTTCAAATCACTTGAATCACTCATTAACTCATAATAAAACTAAATTGAGTTTATCCGGATTTATTTGGATCTTTTGAGTTATTTTCTTTTATTTGGATTCAGTCATTTATCGCGTAATTAGAAACTGGAGTCCTGAAGATTCTACGGATCAAGCGTGGTCAGAGCAAAGTGAAGATAAAGAATAGAAGCTCAAGAGAAAGCATCGTGTGAGCTCAAGTCCGCGGTAAACCGCGCCAGGCGAGTCAATACTTTGATCATGTTGATCCTACATTTTCTGCTAATTATTTTTGTTTAAATTATCAACTTGCATGCTGTTATTTTATATGCAAATACATAATTAATTCAAGATTCTAGTTATATGCCCATTATTTAACTTGATTAATATTACATCTCCTTTGGAATATTTGAATGTGTGAACCTTGTCACCCTAGCAAAATTATAACAGTAACCTTTCGAAAATAAGTCCCTAATTATACGCCATGCTTAGTAGTGTATAAATACTCGGGGGCGCTGAAGTGCCCCAAGCATCATTATCATTTTCAATCATGAGAAACTGGTTTGGAAAGTCATGGTGGTAATGACTGGTATATGTTGGTATGATTATTTTATGTTCCCAAAAACCCCAACTTGCTTAAATATCTGGGCGGATGGTTCGAGTTTGTGTGTGTGGTGCAGTGGAAGCACAAAGTGGTTAGTGGTAAATCCGCCCAGATAACCCTAAGGACCGAATCTTGTCATGACCTCCTGTGTAAAACAAGTACAACCACAAGTCTGTAAAGTACAACTTGGCTTAGTAAATTTACCGGACCCTGAAAGTCATCATCATGGCAGTAGTGCAAGTGGCGGCCTGGGTGGCAGGCTTGAGGGTGAAGTTCTTCTGCAGCGCGTTAGTAGTATGGGTAGCAGCTGCTAGGCGCATAGGAGGGGAAACCTCCCGCACAACCTATGAGATCTACCGCAAGCCGGACAAACTTATAGGGGTGAGATGATGAAGGGGGCGAGGTACTTTGAACGGTTACTGTGATGGTTTGCTCAACCGCATGACTAAGGAATCATGTGGGGCAACGAGTGAACTGTCTCTTGTGGGTAAAGTGTGCAAACTCTGCAGAGTCAAAACTATTCGAATAGCCGTGCCCACGGTAAAGGGTGGACATGGGAACTTAACCAGATATAGTTCTATTTCAAAAACTTTGTTGGTGGAATTGGAAAAGTGAAGGGCTGCAAATGGCCCTGGTTTGAATTGTCTTGGGTGTCGTCCCAGTGGTAAGTTAAGCGGCTATAACGCTGAAAGATGCTATATAGTGCAGATGCCACGTAACGGTGGATGGAATCTGGATCGCTATTATTATTGCATACTCTACACATTATGTTTTTGTTCAAAACTGCCAGGTCTCAGAAAATTTTTATGTATCATATTTCAAAAATAAAATGTTTTCCCTTCTTACAAAATACAATATAAGGAGGAATAAATAGAATCATGAGTAGAGGAGATGGATGTTTGTAGTAAAAACATAAAGATATTGGTGGACTCATGTCGATCATAAAAAGGAAATGATTGTGTGGATTCTAGGAGAAATAAATTGGTGGAGTCTAAATGAGTATATAAGTTAGATAGATGATTTAAAAGATTTTTGGAGAATTAGGGAGTGTGAAGATAATTGCTGGATTACAACACGGATAACTATTATGAATTCTTGGAAGATGTTGACAATATTGGGATTAATGGAATCGATTACTAGATGAGTCAATGGAATTTTGGGAATTTGGAGGTATGATAATCATTCTTGGAGTATAAACTTGATCAATGGTAATCTTGGTGGATATATACTAGTGATTCATAGATTTGATCAATGATATTCTTGGTGGAGATATACTAGTGAATTAGTTAGAGATAGATAATAGAAAAGATTGATTACTGAAAGAGCAAATTATGATTGTGGATCAATAACAAAAGGAATGGAATTTGGAATACAAAAGATATTGGTGGATTGTATAATTGATGATATTCGCTGTTTGGAGTTTTAGACAGCACTCAATATAAAAAATGTGAATTCGGTGGATTAATTACATAATGTCACTCGCTGTTTGGAGTTTTAGACAGCAATCATTATAGAAAGTGTATGATCGGTGGATTAGTTAAATGATGTCACTCGTTGTTTGGAGTTTTAGACAACAATCAATATAGAAAGTGTATAATCGGTGGATTAATTAAATGATGTCTCTCGCTTTTTGGAGTCTTAGACAGCAATCAGTAAGGAAAGTGTGTCTTTGGTGGATTAAGTCAATTATGGCAATCGCCGTGTGGAGTTTAGGTAGAATTAATAACACTATGATTTAATAATAATAATGCTACTAAAAGCGATTTTTGGCAAATAAAATAACCCGAGCCTCTCCTTTGATAAGCCATGCATACTATTTATTTGCATCCTGTGTATTGGCTCGCGGAGCACGGTGGTTAGTGTGCTCATACTTGCTCTCATAACAAATCCAAAACCAGGAATCAGATCACTACGCTTCAGCAACACTATTGGTCATGGTGGCAAAGATGATGAAGACGTCAAGGGCTAGGTCGCGCACCTCCAGTTGGCTACCTATGGGCATATCCTGAAGGTCCCACCTGTGTGCTTCGTTCTTCCGCTGCTGCAATTTATTGATTTCGGCCTAATCAACCCATGAGTAAGTCTACTATTATATATTTACGCTTCCGCATGATATGTACTTTGGTATTCAGAACTGTAATCTGTGAGCACTATCTACTGATCCATGGAATAGTGCGATGGAATCACAGAGGAAATAGAGACAATTATTCTCCTCCTTTTGGAAATAGAGACATCAAGGGCTAAAGTTCCTCCTCAAAATGTGAATAATACTATTTGGCGCACAAAAAGCATAAGAGATAGCATGTATCCATGTATGAAAAATGCAAAATTTAAAGAGCTTTGAAAATTTTTCAAAGTGATGTTCAAGTTGAAAGAATACCACTTGAAATCATAAGATGAATACAAAGCTATCTAGATTATGATAAGGCATATATAACCAATCTAGGTAAGATAGCACAATTTAAAGTATTCAAATTAATTTCAAGTTAAGCAAAAGTTCAAAATTGACAATTTATATAAAGGTATTCAAGTATGAGCTAATCTATGTCAAGAAGACCAAATGCAACCGAGAAGTTCAAATTGAATCAATTAGAGTGCTACAAGTTCAATATTGAATCATTTTATTCAAGCACCTGGAATTGAGCAAGACTATCACATGTAGAACTTATGAAAATAGATTTTAGTCTTATCTTAGCAAAGCAAGTCTTGGCCTAAGAGCAATCCACAACTACCACCTAAGGTTTAACCAATGGAGACCATGTGGAGGTGCCCCCATGTTTGTGATGAGTTATTGACACTTGGTTTGGAAAATTTGAGTTTGATTTGAGCGTTTCCTGCTAAGTCGTAGCTTCTGGTAATGGTCGTGGGCTCGTTCGACCACGTTGTCGCCAATCGGGAGCGAGGCAAGTCACTTACGACCACACAGTCGAAGGTCGGAAGTCTCCCAACTTCTTTACGACCATTGGGCGTAGTTGTAGGTCACTGGGGTGGTCTACGACCACTTGGATTGTGGTCGAAAGGCAGCAGCAAAGTTTACGACCACGCTTGGCCGTGATCTCAAGCCTCTGAGAAGTTTACGACTACTTTGGGCATCATCGGAGTCCATCAGGACAGTATACGACCACGATGGCCATGGTCGAAGGCCAATACGACCACGTTGGTCGTGGTCGAAGCCTGGTACGACCACATTGGCTGTGGTCTGTGGTCACGAGTCGCGCGACGATCGCTGTGGTTGGAAGTCGGCGCTCGGGCGTACGACCACGTTGTGCAATTGGCTCTCTACGACCACGTTGTCGCAGATTTCGCTTCCTGAGAATGAAAGCGGATTTCGACCTCGCTATGGGCAAACGTGGTCGTAGGTCGGTCGAATGAGGTCAGACGAGTTTGGAGCGCGGTCAGAAGTGGGCGACGTTAGTCGGAAGGTTTTCGACCACGGTGAGACAAGTCGTACGAGAACGGAAAAGGGTTCGACCACGGTAGAAAGCGATGATCGTGGTCGGAAGGTGGTTCGATCACGCGATAAGCGGTCGCAAGACCTAGAAATCGGTCGTATCGACTTGGGATGTGGTCGTATGGGGTATAGACCTAGAGCGATAGAGTCGCAGCGTGTGCATGTGGTCGTAGCAAGCTAGCAATGGTCGTAGCTTGTATCTTGTTGGTCGTAGCAGTCTAGTGTGCGGTCGTAGGCTTGTTATGACTTGGTGTTCGGCCATACGACTTGATAGTCGTAGGAGCTAGTTTGACCTTGTGGTCGTTGCGACCAGTCTAGCGGTGGTTAGCGATAGTCGTAGACTCTTGTATCTGGTCGTATTGCTTGACATTGTGGTTGTATGTCGTGTGCATTCATTGTTCTCTATTCTCGACTTGTCGTGGGTGGTATACGACTTGGTAAGAGTATGATTTAAGTTTTGATTTCTGGCTCAAGTGGTTGGATACTCTTGTGAGCGGTGCTATGAAATGGTTTGCTTGTCTGATGATGTTTGCAGGACTTTGAGACTAGCCGTGGCGAGGCATGGAGGGCCGAGACTAGGCACGGGCCGTGCTGAGGTCAAGAGCGGCCAGGAGGTGCTGAAGACGACGAGGTCTGCGAGGTGGTTGCAAGACTTGAGAGGCAAGGCAGAGGAAGCTTCCAGGAAGGCAGCCGGATGGCATTTTGGAGAAATGCGGAAAGCTGTAAAGGAAGCTGTATCTCTGTGAAAGCACTGGAGTGACTCTCGCTAATGGGTAAAGAGGAAAGCAAACCCGGTAGTGGAGGCTATAAAAGGAGGGGTGTCTCCTGCATGTAGCTCTAAGGGGATTGGGGGGTCTTTTGCTTTCTCTTTTGCAGTTGAGAGTAGGTGAGAGCAGGAGAGACAGAGGTGTGCTGTTGTCTCCTTCGTAGCTCTGTGTTGTGTTCCTTCCAAGAATCATGTAGTTCTTGGTGTTCTTGAGGATGAGAAGGAGAGGATGAGCTGAGTCTACTTGTAATCATTCCTCATGTCCGAATGTCCATGCGTATCGGGACTCCTCTGTAGTACTCTCGAGAAATAAATTCTCCGAAGTTCTTTGAGCTATGGGTATCTTGTTTCAGTTCCTTTATCTGTGCAGTCTCCTGATCTTTCTGTTTCAATCTTGATTTGGTTTTGAACTGCTTTTGCTTTGGGCTGTGTTGGCTTGCTTTGAACTGGGAATCATCCTTAAGGCCATCTTGGCCAGTTCTTCCCGAGAGCACCGTTCTTGTTTCAACCGCGCAGTATTCTCTGTTTGATTTCTTTTGTCGGCTCGGGCAAGTGTTCGACCACGTGGTGTTCGACCATCAATTGGCTTACGACCACGTGTGTTCGACTAGAGAAGCCAGCTCTCTCGACCGATTTGTTGTGTGGGTACTTGGAGAATTTTTGAAGGCACCATTCCCCCCCCTCTGTTGCCATTTCGGTCCTACAATTGGTATCAGAGCCGGTTAGCTCTTTTCAATAGATCTTAACCGGTCTCAAGAGCCATGGCGACGGACAAGTACTCGACCAAGCCGCCCGTTTTCGATGGCATCGATTACCCCTTCTGGAAGAGCCGAATGGAGACATACATCCAGGCTCAGGGGTACGCTATCTGGCGCAAGGTCAAGGTCCGGTTTGTTGTTCCTGCCGATGAGAACATCAATGCTGGGAATATGCATGATGTTGAGGCAAACGCTAAGGCAAGGAACATCATTATCCAGGGCCTGAGTCGTAGCGAGTTCGATCGCATCTCCCACCTGTCGTCTGCCTACGATATCTGGGTGACCCTCGACGCATACCATGAGGGCACCACCCAGATCAAGACGGTTCGACAGGACCAGTTCAAGCGCGAATACAACAAATTCGAGATGCTTGCTGGTGAGTCCCTAGATGAGTGTTTCGCTCGTTTCCACAAGATCTTGAGCAACCTCTGAGCCGTCGGTCTCACATACCCCGACTCGGACAACGCTCGTCAGATGCTTGCGGCACTCGATCTGCGTGTGTGGGAGATGAAAGTGACCACCATCAAAAACACGACAGACCTCTCGACCTTGATTCTTGACGCGCTGTACTCGCGCCTCAAGACTCACGAGATTGACGTTGTCTCTCGTAGGTCGAAGTCACAGTCGATGGCTTTGGTCACTGATCCCAGTTCAGCTTCTGGTCTCTCTTCTGAGTCCTCGTGCGGTTTCTCCCTTGCTGCTCTCTGTGATATAACTGATGATCAGTTAGAGCAGCTTGCGGATGATCAGCTGGCCCTCCTAGCCCAAAGGTTTTCCCATGCCTACAAGGGTAGGAGAGACAGAAAGAGAGGAGGACCAGTCATCTGCTTCGAGTGTGGTGGCCCCAACCACATCCGAGCAAACTGCCCCAAGCTTGGAAAGGGTAAAGGTGACTACGGCGGTTCGGGCAAGAACGACTACACCGACAAAAACCGCAACACGAAGCCTTCAGCACCTGCTCCGGGAAAGAAGAAGTTCCGCAACTTCGGGAAGGCCAAGAAGCTCTTCCACCGCGTCCTCACCGCCTTCGACGACCTCGACCTCAGCGAGGTGGAGGGATGGAGCGACGACGACGGGACGGGTGACCAAGAGCCCAAGGATGGCGGCGACGACCTCTCCGGCATGTGCTTCATGGCCCTCGAGGGCGAACTCAGCGACAGCGAGCTGTACTCCGACTCGGACGAGGTATGTCCCTCCTATGACCAACTTAATGAAGCTTTCCTTAAGCTAGGAGGCTTTCATGCTAGAGCTAGGACTAGGTGTACCGAGTTAGAGAAGGAAGTAGATAGACTGTCACGGGAGCTTACTTCTCTTACATCTGCTCCCTCCCGTGACGACTGTGATACATGCTGTGCTTTGCTGGGTGATTTGGAGAAGTTAAGGACCTCACATGATAGTGTGTCCTCCGAGCTTGATTCTATTAAGGTGGAGAATGTTAGTCTGCTTGCTGAGTTAGAGTTGAGTAGGATGGCTGTTACCCTACTTACTACTGATGAGACTACTTCTCCCACCTCATGTGAGGATAAGGACATTGCTGCTAGAGGACCTTATGCCATGCTCCTTGACCTGCCCGATCCTTGTAAAAATTGCAATAACTTGAAGATGAACTTAAAACGGGCAGATCATAAAATTGCTGAACTCCAAGCTTCTTTACTTGAGTCGATTGATTCATGCTTGAACTGTCCTAAGTTAACTGCTGAACTTGAATCTGTCTCAAAACAGTTTCAAGATATGATTGATCATGATAGGAAGTTGGCTCAGTATGCTTCTAAGGACCCTGTTAGCTCACCATGCAAAAACTGTGACAAACTAAAATCTGATTTGATTGCATTGGATGAGAAATGTGTGAAGCTAACTAAGGACTTACTAGAGAAGCAACCATCAGCTTGTATTGTTTGTGCTGAGAAGGGGGAGAAGCCCCAGGGTAAGGTGGAGACGTCTAGGAACGTGAACCAACCGGCTAGCAGTAGGACTACCCTTTCAGAGTCGGCTGTGCGTGCACAAGTCATTCTTTCCTCTGCTGTTGGTTCTTCTTCTGCTCCCTTACCTTCTGCTGTCTCTTCTTCCCCCTGCTCTTCTTGCATCTCGCTCTTTCGGGAGTGTCAGTACCTTATGAACACTCTTGAGAGATTTGTAGGCGGCAAGAAGAAGCTTAATCTTATTCTAGACCATTCCAAGATTTGCAAGTTCAATCAAGGTCTAGGGTATGATTTCTATGAGGATATGAGGAAGCATCCTCCTGCTATTCTCCGTCCCATCTTAGGAGGTGTGATCGAGGTTGAGCCCAGGTCTGATGAGGTCAAATTCAAATCAGCGGGCTTTGTCCAAGGGATCTCTGACAGCAAGGTAGGTTCACCTGCTACTTCGGCCTCTCAGAAGCCGAAGTCCTCGCGTGCTACTTCCACCTCTTCGAAGGTGAGGTACCACTGCACCTTCTGTCAGAAGGATGGGCACTCAATCGAGAGATGCTTCAGGCGCGCCAAGATCGCGTGTAGAGACCGTGTTGAGTCTCTTGGGGGTATTCAGGGTCAGCCCCAGATCCTGAGTGCACCTAAGACCAACACGAAGTCTAGGTTTGCTCCTGTTACGGAGTTTAGGCAGCATAGAGGACTTGGTTTTTCCGAGTTTTCTGTTTTTCGTCCTCATGCTGCCTCTGGTCATGTCTTCCGCCGTCCTGAGGGTAGATCTCGGTTTCCCCGTCGAGATAGCTACCCGCGGCGTGATCAGCGTGTTGCCGGTGTTCCGACTCGCTCTCCTGTAGCAGTCGGACCCCGCAACAGCTTCAGGTCTGCTCACAGACTTTCTGCTTCTTTGAGTCATGGAGAGTGTAGGGTAGATAGAGGTCAGTCGTGCTTGACTACTTCATCTGCTCGACGTGTTGTTCAGTATTGGGTGCCAAAATCACTCTTGATTTATCCCAGTACTGAAACTTTACTCTCTGTTTGACTCAGGTTTGCCGGGCAGGGAAGGGAAAGGTTTGGCTTGTAGACTCCGGTTGTTCTCGTCATATGACCGGAGACTCCCGTTGGTTTTCTTCCCTTGCCCGTGCTCCAGGTGATGAGACGATCACTTTCGGAGATGCTTCTTCTGGGCGCGTCATCGCCAAAGGTACTGTGCGCATTAATGATTCTTTCATTTTGAAAGATGTAGCCTTGGTTAGTAAGCTGCAGTACAATTTGCTTTCAGTTTCTCAGCTTACTGATGACGGTTTCGAGGTGAGCTTTAAGAAAAATGCTTGTAAAATTCTTGATTCTTCGGGTAGTCTGGTTTGCGGGATTTCTCGTTATGGGAGGATCTTTCGTGCTGATTTTTCTGAGTCTTCTGGTGATCCTCTCAGGTGTTTAGTTGCTTCTGAGTCCCGCGAGCTCTCTTTCTGGCATAGGAGACTTGGTCATATTGGATTTGACCATTTGACCCGAGTTAGCGGCCACGATCTCATTCGTGGTCTGCCTAAACTCAAGATGGTCAAAGATCTTGTTTGCTCTCCATGCCGGCACGGCAAGATGGTTGCCGCTTCTCACCCTCCGGTCACAGTTACTATGACCGATGCACCGGGACAGCTGCTCCACATGGACACAGTTGGACCAGCTCGAGTGCAGTCAGCAGGAGGGATGTGGTATGTTCTTGTTGTGGTCGATGACTTCTCGAGGTATTCTTTGGTGTTTTTCTTAGCCTCGAAGGATGAGACGTTTTCGCATTTCCGAGGTCTTTTCAGTAGGCTTTCTGTTGAGCTCCCAGGTGCCTTACGAGCGATCCGCAGTGACAATGGCACGGAGTTCAAGAATTCCTACTTTGAGAGTTTCTGTGGTGAGACAGGTGTAGAGCACCAGTTCTCTTCTCCGCACGTCCCATAGCAGAATGGCGTCGTGGAGAGGAAGAACCGTACCTTGGTCGAGATGGCCAGGACGATGCTCGATGAGTACTCTACACCTAGGAAGTTCTGGGCTGAGGCTATTGCAACCGCGTGCCATGTTTCGAATCGAGTTTTTCTTCGGGCACACTTGCACCGCACTTCTTATGAGTTGAGATACGGGCGAAAGCCCAGCGTCTCTCATTTTCGTGTGTTTGGTTGCAAGTGCTTTATTCTGAAGTCCGAGAACCTAGATAAGTTCGAGTCACGTTCTTGTGATGGGATCTTTCTAGGTTACTCGCCTTCTTCGCGGGCTTATAGGGTCTGGAACTGCGAGTCTAGCAAAATGGTAGAGACCTGTGAGGTGACCTTTGACGAGGCCAGTCCGGGGACTAGGCCTGATATCTCAGGTTCTTTAGAGCAGTCCGAGACCATCTTCGTGGATGACGAGGACGATGGAGATGAGGGTTGTATACCCGATCCAGTCCCTTATCCACCCCTTGAGGTGCCGTCTTCTACCGCACCTCCAGGTGATCAGCCCATGCCTTCTGCTTCTTCTGGAGCTGGTGGCTCTGTTCCTACCTCGTCAGCTCACGAGGTAGAGGCCACTTCTTCATCTCATCCTGGACCTCCTAGACATATCCAGAAAGCTCATCCTTCAGAGCAGATCATTGGAGACCTTTTCGAGCGTGTTACCCGCTCAAAATCTGGCTTTTCTCAATTCTGTCTCCATTCTGCTTTCATTGCCTCCTTTGAGCCCAAAGATGTTTCTCATGCTTTATCTGATGAGTCTTGGGTCAATGCCATGCATGAGGAGCTAGAAAATTTCGAGAGGAACAAGGTCTGGTCGCTTGTCGAGCCCCCGCGAGGTCATAATATTATTGGGACTAAGTGGGTGTTCAAGAACAAGCAGAGCGAGGATGGAGTGGTTATTCGAAACAAGGCTAGACTGGTTGCTCAGGGGTTCTCCCAGGTTGAAGGTCTAGATTTCGAGGAGACCTTTGCCCCTGTAGCTAGACTTGAAGCCATTAGAATCCTGCTTGCCTTTGCAGCTTCTAAGGGTTTCAAGCTTTACCAGATGGACGTCAAGAGTGCCTTTCTCAATGGCCTTATTGAGGAAGAGGTCTACGTCCGACAGCCTCCTGGTTTCGAAAACCCCAAATACCCAAACCATGTCTTCAAGCTTTCCAAAGCGTTGTATGGACTTAAGCAGGCCCCCAGGGCTTGGTATGAGAGGCTTAAGTCCTACTTGTTGAGTCATGGGTTTGAAATGGGTAAAGTTGATAAGACCTTGTTCATCCGCCGGCTTGGCGCTGACCTTCTGCTCGTCCAGATCTATGTCGATGACATTATCTTTGGCGGCTCTTCCCATACTCTGGTTTCCCAGTTCTCGGATGTCATGAGCACCGAGTTTGAAATGAGTATGATGGGTGAGTTGACCTTCTTCCTTGGCTTCCAAATTAAGCAGACTCGGGAGGGTACATTTCTTCATCAAGGAAAGTACACTCGTGACCTCCTGAAGCGCTTCGATATGAGTGATGGTAAGCCGGTGTCAACTCCCATGGCTTCGACAGCCTATCTTGACCCAGATGAGGATGGCGAGCCAGTTGATCAGAAAGAGTTCAGAAGTATGATCGGCTCCCTTCTTTACCTCACTGCCTCGAGACTAGACATACACTTCTCAGTGTGTCTGTGTGCTCGTTTTCAGGCTTCTCCTCGCGTATCTCACCGTCAGGCGGTGAAGCGCATCTTTCGGTACCTTCGAGTTACCATTGACTATGGTATCTGGTACTCTTCCTCATCCTGTCTTTCCCTGAGAGCCTTTTCGGATGCAGACTTCGCTGGCTGTAGGATAGATAGGAAGAGCACTTCCGGCACCTGCCAATTCATTGGCACTTCTCTCGTTTCCTGGTCTTCGAGGAAGCAGTCCGGTGTTGCACAGTCCACTGCAGAGGCCGAGTACGTTGCTGCTGCCAGTTGTTGCAGCCAGGTACTTTGGATGGTTTCGACCCTGCGGGACTTTGGGTTAGCTTTAGACAGTGTTCCACTCTTTTGTGATAACACGTCTGCGATTAACATCGCTAAGAACCCAGTGCAGCACTCTCGGACCAAACATATTGATATTCGCTTCCACTTCCTTAGAGACCATGTAGAGAAAGGTGACATAGTGCTCCAGTTTGTGGAGAGTGACCACCAGTTGGCTGATATCTTCACCAAGCCTTTGGATAGTTCGAGGTTTTCATCTCTGCGGGGAGAGCTTGGGGTGGTGTGTCCTTACGGATTGTAGTGAGGGGGAGCTTTGGGCTTTACTGCTTTACTATATTGATTATGCTTCTGTCTCATTTCTGTTGCATTGCACTCGGGGTGCATTTGGGTTTAGTCCTTCCAGCATAGGTTAGAGTGCTTCTCTTGCCGAGATGCTTAGACTTCTAACTCTTATCTTGTGCTTCCAGGATTAGCTGCTTCTTATCTCACTAGGTCGAGCTCACTCACTTCTTGTAGGTTCTAGCGAGGGTTGGGCCACCCTCGGGTAGACAGGGTACGTGTTTGCTCTCTAGTGTGTGATTTACTGTCAGCTGATTGTCCTGGAGTCATATGGGGTAGATGAGAGTCAGTCTGAGCCATAGTTGCTTCTATATCTTTTCTATGCTTTAAGGACTGCCTGTTTGGTTTTCTTTGCCAGCTTCTCGATTTTATTGCTTTGGTTCAGGGGGAGTTCATTTGGGAGCTTCTGAAGCTTAATTTTGACATAACTCAACTTGAACTAAAAGTTGCATCTAATGTTGAGGGGGAGCTGGACTTTCTTGCATTTTCAGCATTCTAGCATTTTAATCAATCTGCATTGAGCCTTGATTATTATCCTGTTATGACATGCTTCAATGCTTTACACCTTACCATGTCTTGTGCTGTATATGCTAGATTGATCATGACTTCATATGTGTAGACTAGCTTTTACTATGATAAGTTAATTAAAATTGCCAAACTTGAAGTAAAACTTGTCATGCTAACATTTGAGGTTAGTCTTTCTGGAGCTATCTCTTTATGATTCATGCCATGTCAACTAGGCTTAGCTGAGCGTTGAATCTTTTATTGAGCCTTAGATTGAGCTATTTTAGTCTCTTGATGTAGCATGAGGTAGTACAACATGTTTACACAGCAAAAAGATCTCTTTTGTGCGAAAAAACTGATTTCACCAATTCTTTCTCATGAGACGGCTTGCCATTGCACTAGGCATGAACTCAGGGGGAGTTTTGGATGACCTAGACTATCTTCTTAAGCTTCTCGCTTGGAGTAGTCGCATAAGGCTTGAGATCTAGCACAAAAAAATTTCTTTTGTGCGAAAAAACTGATTTCACCAATTCCTTCTCATGAGACAGCTTGCCATTGCACTAGGCATGACCTCAGGGGAGTTTTGGATGACCTAGACTATCTTCTTAAGCTTCTCGCTTGAAGTAGTCGCATAAGGCTTGAGATCTAGCACATAAAAAATTGGGTTGGAAACGACCATGAGCTTTAAAAAGACAATGTTTCATGTGCTCAATTTGCTTAATCTACAATCAGAACCAAGTACCTTAACCAATGTTTCAATCTTGAGCTTATAGCACTCTATTTGGACTCAATGTTAGCTTCTTTGTTCCGCTTAGCTTATTGACATGGCCTGCATCATCCTTGGATGTCTCTAGCTAGACTTTACTCATTGATGACTTGACTTGCTCACAAAATGCATTACATTTCAGATTGTCATCTTTGTGCTCTAGCTGGTTTATATATATGTCGTCATGATCTAGATAGCGTCCTTTTTTTTAGTTATGGCTTGGTGTATTACATTATGGTCAATATGGATAATTCTCATGGCTCTAAATGCTTAAATAAACAAACTTCAGCCATATTCATCCATTGACATGTCTTATTCTCTCTATTGCATCTTGATGTGTTTATTGCCAAAAGGGGGAGAATAGATAAGAAAAAGTCTGTTGGAAACAGTTTAGAGCTTTGGAGATCATTTTGCTCTTTCAGTTGTTGCTCTAGTGTTTCTTCTGTCGACATGGTCATTAGCTTCATTTCTTTCTTTGGACCATGTTGGTTTCTTCAAACTCAAACTCTTCTTAAAAAGCTTTTTCTGAGTTTGTCACTATACTCATCAAGAGGGAGATTGAGAGACCATGTGGAGGTGCCCCCATGTTTGTGATGAGTTATTGACACTTGGTTTGGAAAATTTGAGTTTGATTTGAGCGTTTCCTGCTAAGTCGTAGCTTCTGGTAATGGTCGTGGGCTCGTTCGACCACGTTGTCGCCAATCGGGAGCGAGGCAAGTCACTTACGACCACACAGTCGAAGGTCGGAAGTCTCCCAACTTCTTTACGACCATTGGGCGTAGTCGTAGGTCACTGGGGTGGTCTACGACCACTTGGATTGTGGTCGAAAGGCAGCAGCAAAGTTTACGACCACGCTTGGCCGTGATCTCAAGCCTCTGAGAAGTTTACGACTACTTTGGGCATCATCGGAGTCCATCAGGACAGTATACGACCACGTTGGCCATGGTCGAAGGCCAATACGACCACGTTGGTCGTGGTCGAAGCCTGGTACGACCACATTGGCTGTGGTCTGTGGTCACGAGTCGCGCGACGATCGCTGTGGTTGGAAGTCGGCGCTCGGCCGTACGACCACGTTGTGCAATCGGCTCTCTACGACCACGTTGTCGCAGATTTCGCTTCCTGAGAATGAAAGCGGATTTCGACCTCGCTATGGGCAAACGTGGTCGTAGGTCGGTCGAATGAGGTCAGACGAGTTTGGAGCGCGGTCAGAAGTGGGCGACGTTAGTCGGAAGGTTTTCGACCACGGTGAGACAAGTCGTACGAGAACGGAAAAGGGTTCGACCACGGTAGAAAGCGATGATCGTGGTCGGAAGGTGGTTCGATCACGCGATAAGCGGTCGCAAGACCTAGAAATCGGTCGTATCGACTTGGGATGTGGTCGTATGGGGTATAGACCTAGAGCGATAGAGTCGCAGCGTGTGCATGTGGTCGTAGCAAGCTAGCAATGGTCGTAGCTTGTATCTTGTTGGTCGTAGCAGTCTAGTGTGCGGTCGTAGGCTTGTTATGACTTGGTGTTCGGCCATACGACTTGATAGTCGTAGGAGCTAGTTTGACCTTGTGGTCGTTGCGACCAGTCTAGCGGTGGTTAGCGATAGTCGTAGACTCTTGTATCTGGTCGTATTGCTTGACATTGTGGTCGTATGTCGTGTGCATTCATTGTTCTCTATTCTCGACTTGTCGTGGGTGGTATACGACTTGGTAAGAGTATGATTTAAGTTTTGATTTCTGGCTCAAGTGGTTGGATACTCTTGTGAGCGGTGCTATGAAATGGTTTGCTTGTCTGATGATGTTTGCAGGACTTTGAGACTAGCCGTGGCGAGGCATGGAGGGCCGAGACTAGGCACGGGCCGTGCTGAGGTCAAGAGCGGCCAGGAGGTGCTGAAGACGACGAGGTCTGCGAGGTGGTTGCAAGACTTGAGAGGCAAGGCAGAGGAAGCTTCCAGGAAGGCAGCCGGATGGCATTTTGGAGAAATGCGGAAAGCTGTAAAGGAAGCTGTATCTCTGTGAAAGTACTGGAGTGACTCTCGCTAATGGGTAAAGAGGAAAGCAAACCCGGTAGTGGAGGCTATAAAAGGAGGGGTGTCTCCTGCATGTAGCTCTAAGGGGATTGGGGGGTCTTTTGCTTTCTCTTTTGCAGTTGAGAGTAGGTGAGAGCAGGAGAGACAGAGGTGTGCTGTTGTCTCCTTCGTAGCTCTGTGTTGTGTTCCTCCCAAGAATCATGTAGTTCTTGGTGTTCTTGAGGATGAGAAGGAGAGGATGAGCTGAGTCTACTTGTAATCATTCCTCATGTCCGAATGTCCATGCGTATCGGGACTCCTCTGTAGTACTCTCGAGAAATAAATTCTCCGAAGTTCTTTGAGCTATGGGTATCTTGTTTCAGTTCCTTTATCTGTGCAGTCTCCTGATCTTTCTATTTCAATCTTGATTTGGTTTTGAACTGCTTTTGCTTTGGGCTGTGTTGGCTTGCTTTGAACTGGGAATCATCCTTAAGGCCATCTTGGCCAGTTCTTCCCGAGAGCACCGTTCTTGTTTCAACCGCGCAGTATTCTCTGTTTGATTTCTTTTGTCGGCTCGGGCAAGTGTTCGACCACGTGGTGTTCGACCATCAGTTGGCTTACGACCACGTGTGTTCGACTAGAGAAGCCAGCTCTCTCGACCGATTTGTTGTGTGGGTACTTGGAGAATTTTTGAAGGCACCATTCCCCCCCCCCCCTCTGTTGCCATTTCGGTCCTACAAACCATTTTCACATTTTTTTGCTTTCTGAGCCATGTGCTAGATCTCAAGTTGTGCTACGACCATCGCAAGCAATAAGCTTAAGACAGTGGTCTAGATCATCCAAAACTCCCCCTAAGTTTATGCCTAGTACAATGGTAAGCCATCTCATCAGAAAGAATTGGTGAGATCAGTTTTCTCAAACAAAAGAGATTATTTTGCATTTTCATGAGTTAGTTCAAGAACAAAGAGCGAATACTAACCTATGCTTCAATAAAAAAACTAGTATAGCTCAATTTAGATTTTAGATTCAATAGAGCATTTTTTTTTATATGATATATATCATAAAAGGATTACTAGAGAGCAAACTAGTCAAAAGATCCAACCTTGTAAATTTAAAACATACCAATTGCAATAATTGATACCACTTATGAATTTTAGTTTAAGTTTGTAAATTAAAGTAGCATGTCAAAGATTTAATCATAAGTAGGCATAATATGACAATGAGCAATATTAAATTAAAATTACATCACAATTGAGTAATAATCAAAGCTCATTTCTAAATGCATATTTCATAATATAATACAATAGATGCATGATGCAAAGAGGAAGCAAGAAGATAAAACTTCCTAACTACAAGAATAGGGTTGTAAACAAAGCGGGCAATTTTCATCTGACTAACCGACCGAAAGCTTACAGAGAAGATATGGAAGGAGTAAATGGCAATCTGGCACTATCCATGTCCAACTATGACTCTGAGGAAAAATATGAAATAGGATATGGGATGAGTGATATTCGTCCGTATATATTCATATATCAAGAGATATTTAAAAGTTTGTTATGGCTTCACTTAGGAACAAGATGATAGATAGACGCATTGCTGCATCTAAATAGGTAGAGAATATTGAGCACTCTTCCTTTGACATCTCAATGATTAGGCTCTTCGTGTGTGATCTGATTGCACTCCTACTGTCCAATGTCATGTGTAGGGGTGGAAAATAAGTGGATAATTTTCGTCCAACTGACCGTCCAAAGGCTTGTGGAATGAATACGGGATGTAGAAATGGGTATCCAACACTATCTGTGTTTGACTCCAACTCTGAGAAAAAACACAAAATAGGATGCAGGATAAGCGATATACCTCTGTATCCCGCTTCGATTGCACCCCTATACAAGAAGATACTAAAGGCAAGATACCACTTGTAGAAATAAAAAGGATCAAGCTTCCTTTAAGAACAAGCTGCAAGGTAAAGCAACTAAAAGCACTTACAAAGGAAGAAATATCTCAAAAAGATCCAAACTTGCAAAAGTCACTCTATAAACTCTCTCCTCACAAGGAGTAGCTAGACCAGCTAAAAGAAGAGAGAGCTAGGCTCTAAACTCCACATGGTTTCTAGGAGAGGGATGAGTCACAATTAAGGAGCGAATCTAAAATACTAGAAATCCCCACTACCAGACACTAATGATTGAAGAAGAAAGTTTGACCTAAACTGGAGGAAAGTACAAACAAAATGACCCAAAATGTGCCTTAGAGGGACTCATGCAAGAAATGATCCTATCCTTAGCCCAACCAACCCTCGAACTACAAAAGCCCCTAAATAAAATGTAAAGCATGAATCAAGGGCAAGGATAAAGTACATGACACAAAACCTACATCGCACTACTTGGTGGTGAGATGTAGTCGAAGAAGTAGAAACTAAGCCAAATTGCATCCCAAGATTGATAGTCGTCATCAGATGATAGAATGAGAAAGAAGAAGACCTAGAAGCTCCAGAACTAGAGGGTCTGACCGCTCCCTTAGTACCCAACTATAATACTGCACACTTGGTATCACATCTCTCAAGTAAAACCTATATCTCTAGAAAAGATATTGTTTGTGCCTTGGAACTGGATTAGTGAACATTGACATACAAATTCACTTTCAAGATATATGACAAGTAAGAAAGCTATAATTTAAGATGAGAGATAAGTAACAAAGTCAAGCTCATGCATACATGATAATCATGATCAAAATTGTAGCCTACGAACATATGAGTATGAACAAGCATAGTATGGCATAGGATAAATTGAGAGTAACATATGCTAATGCTAAGAAACTAAAGCTCAGGTAGAGGTGCCCAAATGGGCTGGGCCTACTCGGGCCGCACCACGGCCTGGCACTGTAGACCCGGCCCGTTTACGGCTCGGCACGAAAATAAACGGGCCGGGCCGGCACGGCATGACGGACCGGGTCGTGCCTGGGCCGAGGGTGCGGCACGGCGGGCCGGCACGGCATGGCCCGTTTAGTAGTCAGGCCGTGCCGGCCCGGCACGGCCCGGCTAATTTAAAAAATAGCCGTTTTTTTTACCGTTGGGGGTTAAAAAAATCCGAAAAAATAGCAAAAAATTCGAAAAAAAATCTAAATTTTTTTCTATAAATAGGGGGGCATCCGGCCTCCATTCTCCACACCTCAAACCTCACTCTTCTCTCTTGGTTTAGCTCTGAAAAATCCGAAAGTGTTTGCGCAAATTTGGTGAACATTTGGGCAAAATTCCGAAAATTCAAAAATCTCCAAAGATTTTTGTGGGAGCTGCAAAGGAGGTAATAATGCTCTTATACTCTTATTTTAATTTTTTGGTTTAATTTTTTGCTATTATTTGTTGGTTTAATACTTTAATAGTAAGTTAATCGTTCTTTACTATTTCAATTTGCAGTTGATTTAATGGAGAACTACGATTTTCAACTCTCCGAATTCATCCTCTCGGCGGAGGATATGCAATCATTTCAATAAGCATATCCATCCGCGGAAGGTCCACATGTACAAACTAGAGATGCCGAAGAAACGACGGCCCCGGTGGTGCAGGGTCCAATCGATCCATCTTCTGCTGGCTCAACAAGTGCATCCACAACCCAAAGCACAGGTGCAAAAAGAACAAGAGCTAGTACATCAACAGTTTGGAATGATTTCAACAAGAAGTTCAAGACCGACAATAATGGAACTGAAGTGAGGTATGCTGTTTGTAAAATTTGTGGTAATGAATTGACTGCAAAATCTTCAGGTGGGACGTGTCATCTACAACGACATGCTGCAAGCTGCAAAAAAAGGCAAGGAATACAAATGCGCCAGACACAGCTGCAATATAACCCCGACGGCTTGGTACGTACGTGGGAGTACAACCCAGAGGTAGCTCGGGAATCTCTTTGTAGATTAATTGCTTCTCAAGATTTACCTTTGAATTTTGGTGAGTCTGATGCTTTCCAAAAATATATCTAGGCAAACAACAAGTAGAGATTTAGTTAAATATTATAACAATTGTCGTGATAAATTGAAAGAAATGTTTCATACCTGTACATTCTCTATTGCTTTGACTTCTGACATATGGAGTGGTAGGGCTAGAGAGGATTATATTAGTGTTGTTGCTCATTATGTTAATGATGACTGGATAATGGAAAAAAGAATTATAGGATTTAAATTAATTAATGTTTCACATAGTGCTGAAAATATTGCAGAAAGTATTATTAAAGTTGTAGAAGATTTTGGCCTCACGGATAAGATTTTTTCTATAACTTTAGATAATGCAGCTGCAAACACTAAAGCTATGGAAATTCTTACTCCTTTGTTTAATACTTATGCACACTCTTTCTTATTGCATCAACGTTGCGCTTGTCATATAATTAATCTTATTGTTAAATCCGGTTTAAAATGATTAAATGCTTGTATTGATTCTTTTAGGGATGCAATTTCATTTATTAAATGTTCTAACAAACGAATAGCCGCATATAAGAGTTTTTGCGTAGCAATGAATGTTTGTCCTAGAAAATTTGGTTTAGACACGCCTGTTAGATGGAACTCTACTTACCTTATGCTTAAACATATATTGCCATATAAGAGCACTTTATCTGTTTTCCTTCACACCCAAACTCATCAATCTCGTAGCTCCTCCAGTAGAACCCAAGTTAGAGACCCTGAACTTACTGAGCACGATTGCGTTGTTGGTGAAAAAATATTTTACTTTCTAGAAATTTTTCATAAAGCTACAGTTTGTCTTTCTGAAGTATACTACCCTACATCTCCTATGATTGTTCATAATATTGTTGAAATTGCCACTCACCTAAAGGCTTTTGCAAATGATCCTATACTACGGGATGCTGTAGTTGCCATGAAAACTAAGTTTTTAAAATATTGGAGAGAAATTCTTATTTTATGTGCATTTGCTTTTATTTGGTATCCTAGGGCCAAACTCCAAGGATTTATAAATGTTTTACAAGTTTTAAGTGGGGCTACCGGTTTAGACTATTGTTCATATTTTACATTAGTTAAGGATAAATTATATGAGGTATATAATAAATATGAAAATAAGTTTGGATCTGTGCGTTTGGAAAGACCCCCGGTAGTACCTAGCACCTCTAGGGGGGCTATGCAATGGGGCAAGATTTTTGGTTCTTCGTCTAGTTCTCGTGCAGGTGCAGGTACACAGCAGTTAGGAGGAGGAAGGCGACAAAGCACTGGAGACCTATCAAGCTATCTCAACAGTGATAGCGTCAGCTTCGAGCAGGAGTTAAACATCCTCTCATGGTGGCAAACCCAGAAGGTAACATATCCAGTGCTATCCATATTAGCGCAGGATGTGTTGATTGTTCCTGTCTCTAAAGTCTCCTCGGAGTCAGCATTCAGTCTTTCCGGAAGAATAATCGAGGAGCGACGAACAAGTCTCTCCAACGAGATGGTTGAAGTACTTCTGACCGTCAAAGACTGGGAACAAGCTGAATCAAGACTCCAACATACTGCAGATAATAAAGATTTAGAAGAATCTTTTGAGAATTTGTATTTAGATAGCAATGAATAGGATTTTCAATATTTTTCTTCACATGTAGTCACTAATGAGCTTTATAGGCTGTACACTTTTTTCTTTACCAAGGTTTTCTCAAATTGAGTTTTTACTTGGTAAAGTTTTTAATGAGGCAGCCATCCCATGTAATTTAATAAGTTAATAAAGCTCATTATGTCATTGCAAATATTTATTTTTGTGATTAACAATGTCTACAATTTTCTATATTTTTTCTAAATTTTCTACAATTTTTTTACAATGTTTCTTAATTTTCTACAAATTTTCTTAATTTTCTATTTTTGGCTAAACGGGCTAGCCGGGCCGGCACGGCCCATTTAGCCTTACCCGTGCCCGAGCCGGCACGGCACGACCTCGGGCCGTGCCTGGGCTCACACCGCGGCCCGCGGGCCGGCACGGCACGACCCGTTTATTACACGGGCCTTAACGGGCCATGCCAGCCCGGCACGGCCCATTGGACAGCACTGAGCTCAGGTATTCACAAATGATATATCACGCTACTAGAAAACACGACACGGAAGTAATCATCCAAATGCATGGTACAATGATATCAAGCAAGCACATGAATAAATGAAGCACAATACTAGTAAAAGCATGATATAGGATATTACAAGAATAATGTATGCTCATAAGAATAAAAATCATATATCTACAAAAGATAAATAATTAGCTGGCACATGGATATACAAGGAAAATATACATACAGATATGATAAGAATGTAACAAGAGTAATACATGCCAATGTGATATAAGTGAACACATGGATAAGCACAACATGCCAATTATGATCAAACATGAATATGAGGACATGTAGGTATAGAATAGCTCACAAAGTAGGTGAAAACACCAAATGTGAGAGCACATACTTATTGGAGACCATCAAAGGGAGTAGAGAACCATCAAGTGTTCCAATCACGCAATGAAATAAAGACTGGAACCCAATCAAACTCATATTCTCCATTCCGCGTCCTGGTACCTACGCATGTGAAGAACAAGGTGTCCGAGTCTTGGATCCCAAAGGGTTAGTAAGCAAATATACTTGAAAACCCAAAACTTGGATACACCATCACTAGAAATATGCGGGTTAGCATAATGCAATAAATGGTTCATGCAAGAAAATCTAATCTTAGAAGCACGCCGCGAGTGGACAACTTAATGAGAAAAATGAACGCCATCTATAGAAAAACAATGAGAACCTTGCTTGAAGGCACCATGATGAGAACCAACAAATACACCAAAAGAACTCATAATTCCTCCTCGCCATGATTGTGCACCACGATGGGTAGAACGAGGTTCACTACTTGAGAAATGGCGAAAATCATTTATCGGGACAACACGTGGACTAAAACTAAAACCATGATAATCAAGTCCATGGTGCTATCCAACACCACTAGAGAAGGTGCCAAAGAAACCATTAACAAAGCAAGCCTTCATGCTAGGCTCATGAGTGTTCATGCCATGAGAAAGACTATGCACACTTTGAGACTTAGAAGCATGAGCTCGACGTATGCGTTTGGCATACCAAAAGCAAAAGTCTACATGATGCCCATCCTTCTCATAAAATGAGCAATGGTGTAAAGGTCTACTAAGAGATATGGCTTGGAAGGACAAAGCACCATCCTTGATTAAAGGAAAGTCCCTTGGGACAAACATGAAGACCTCATATCGGTACTAGATCCACACATGCCATGAGATAGGCGATATGTGTTCTTAAAAGCATGACAACGAACTCAATACTCATGCTTGACACTGCAAAAGCAAAACTTAATAGCATGTCCATCTTTCTTATAAAAGGTGCAATGATACTTCTCTTTGAGAGATGTATCATATGAGGAAGAAGGAACCTTATCTTTAGAGACAACACCGGAAAAGCCATCAGAAGCATCAAAAGTCAAGAAAGAGCTATCCAAAGCAATTACACAAGTGCCAACATTAAGTGACTCAAGAGAAGCATGAAGAATCCAAATCCAATTGCAAAGAAGCAAGATCGACTTTTAAAACATCAATCTCACATTGGAAAGCAACACAAAAGTCACAAGACTTGGTGCTCATATCATCGCGCACTCTCTTCAAAAAATTAATCCCATTCTTCAAGGCAATGGAAGATATGCAAGAGATTAAAGATGCATTGATAATATATATGGAATGCAAAGCATCAATATCATTTAAGAAGCTAGCACAATTCTCATAAGAGTGTAAATCATTATCAAGCAATTTTTTAGTTTCTAAGCACATGCTAGGAGGAATAGGCTTAAGCCCATCAGTTTCAGCCTAGTATTATCTAATTGCTCAAGACAATTGAAAAAGCTCAAATTCCATTTTTCATTTTTAGGTCTAGCAAGTTTAAGTTGTTTTACACATGTCGAATGAGCCAATTTTATCTTCTCAATTTTAGAAAGCATGCTAGTACAAGAATCTTGTTCACTTCTAGCCAAGTATCTAAAAGTACCTATTTCTAACTTAGCATTATAAACCTCATGATAAAGGCAACACAAGATGACATGGCATAGAAGCATTTGATCTAAGCAATTCATTTTCAGATTCCAAGCATAGAAGAGAAGTTCTTAATTTATCATTATCCATAAATAATGACTTACAAGACTCACATGGCAAAGAAGATTTCTATTAGACCACGTGATGGTCATGCATTTTGTTATGATGAATAATTGACATTTGGTTTTATTGGAATTTGCATTCATGAAAGTTTTGGTCGATGTGCTTCTATGCTTAACTTTTCAAGATGGCAAAATGATCACGTCTAGCTTTGACCACGGACAGTAGTCCGATCGGCCTTGTGATGGCTGGTCTGATCGGTAGGTCCGAACAATAGACTTTAACCTTGGAAAATCGACCATAGTATTTTGACCACGGGAGAATGACCAGAATAGGTAATCGGTAAGATTCGACCTCGAACTATGAACTAGTCGTAAGAAGTAGTGAACCAGTCATGAGCTACAATGAACCGGTCTTAGCTATAGTGAACCGATCGAAGGTCATAATATCGACAATCACAATAACCGGTCAGTGGTCGCAGCTACAGTATTTTTGATGGACATAGCTATAGTACTTTTCAATAGTCATAGCTACAGTGCTTTTATTGATAGTCATAGACTTTACTGATCGATACTCAATACTCGTAAACTTTGCGGCCTGTTGTCGTTGTCCTGGACTTTTCGATCGATTGTCATAGACCTCGCGATTAGTAGTCAAAGGCTTTGAGATCGATTACCGTAGGCTTCATGATCGGTACTCATAGACTTCATGGTCGGTTCAAGTGCTTCAATTCTTGCTATCTTTAAGTACTTCGAGTACGCGTGTTAGGCCAACGATATGACTGGCTGGTGCATGATGGTCAGTGATCGGTGAACAGTGCTTGGAGGAATAGTACTCAAAGGATTCGGTACATGAAAGATGGAAGTACTCGGTGGTCAGATGGTCGTGGTACTCGGCAGTTGGAAGGACTCAGTACTCAATAGTCATAGTTTTTGTGATTGTGGTTAGCGATCGGTTGTCACAATTGTTGTGATCAATTTTCGAAGACTTGTGGTATGTGATCAGTACTCGTAGGCTCCGAGTAAGTATTGGGATAGCGGTCTGACTGGCTATGTTTGGCGGTTGGACTGGTCATGGTGAGTGGTCAGAAGGTGAATTTCTAAAGAGCGTGGAAATTGAGGTCGTGGACAACCTGGTTGGTGTTCGTAGTTGGTTTGGTTCTTGTCTATAGATATACGAGGGTGAGTTATACGTGTATGTGCTGATGTCTGTCAAGTTGTGGAGAACTTGTGCTAGAAAAATATTCTTTGGTCTTTGATGTGCAAGTTGGTGTGGAGATGATCATGGTCGGTGACGAGGAGGATCAGGACTAGGATGGGAAAGTCTAAGGTCCAGGCGGTCGGGGATGTCACGTCAGATGGTCGGGCTCACGTTGGAGCACATGGAGATCAAAGGTAATGATGCATAGAGAAGATACATGAGGTGTGGTCCTAGAGGCTTCAACACGTGAGGATGATGCATGGAAAAGATACGGGAGGTGCAGTCCTGGAGGCTTTGACATGAGAGGTTATGGTGCGTGATAAAGATACAGGAGATGCTACCCTAGAGGCTTCGTCATGTGGAGAGTTACTGTGCCATGAGGGCACTTTGTAGCCACAAAATATGATCCAGAAATAACAGATCAGATCTTTTACAGGAAAAGTTAGTCAGAGTCGGTGACATGTTTCCTGAGCATAGTTTTCTTGTGTCTTCGGTAGCGTTTTAACACATCATGATCTTGTGTGCCATGAGTAGACAAATGACTTGCGATCAAAATCTACATCCAGTAATTTATATTGCTTTCTCTTCTAATTTGAGATTTGTTTTCAGATATCAAAAGGTGGAGGCAATCATTCACTGCCCCTCTTATTGTGCCATACAATCCTTCAAGTGGTATCGAAGCGGGTTGCTATGGCATTAGAGAGGCGGCTACGTCAAGCTCTTGGTCTTGGTAAAAAGAAGAATGACAACTTCATGGGTATGTACTTCACGGCAAGCAACAAGGATGATGGCAACTATAGTGATCCTGATGAGGTAGGTAGGGGTGGGCGTTCGGGTTACCCGATTTTTTCGGGTCGGGTAGTTCGGGTAATTCGAAATTCGGGTAATGAAAACTGCTACCCGATATTAGCCCCAAAAAAACACTACCCACAATTTCGGGTACCCGATTATTCGGGTTCGGGTTCGGGTATACCCGATATACCCGAATTCACAAAAAACCAGCAAACTGCACAGAATTTGCATAGAATTTCAGCAGCAATTTCGGGGTTCGGGTTCGGGTAATTCGGGTACGGGTAATAAAGTGATAAGTTCAAGTGTATTTCGGGGTAGTTCGGGTTATTCGGGTAGTTCGGGTACCGGGGGATATTACCCGAACTACCCAAACTAATTTCGGGTAATCAGAATCGCTATCCGAATTTGAGATCGGGTACCTCGGGTTCGGGTATTTCGGGTTCGGGTCCGGGTAATTCGGGTACGGGTAACGGGTAGCGGGTATTTTGCCCACCCCTAAAGGTAGGACCATCATATGATGAGTTTGAAGATGGTTTGATTAAGCTTGCTATTGAATTAAAAAAGGGACAAAAGAAACTAAAAGAAAGTAATTGTCTTGTTGAAAGCTTAACTTCTGAGATTGATAGACTTAGAGCTTCTATTCCTAATAATGAATCATGTGAGTCTTATCAAGTTTACATTCTGAATTGAAAGCTGCTAGATTTGCTCATGCATCAAACTTGGTCCATTATAGGGATGTAACTGATAAATTTGATGAATTGAAATTGGCACATGACTCTTGTAATGAAAAGTTAAAACTTACATCTGATAAATTTGAAAAGCTCAAGACTAATTCTTCTAAAGCTTGTTCTAATTGTGATTTGCTACAAGCCGGGCTTAATTCGTCTCAGGAGTCTATTCAACAAATGCTTTATCATGAGACTCATTCTTGCACTAACTTTTCTAAGCTTAACATTGAAATAAAAGCATTGAGTAAACAACTTAATGAATTTGCTAAAAAAGATAGATTGGCTCAGTCTAGTGCTCCTAAGAATTTAGTGAATGAACTAGTTAAGTGCACATCATGTCCCACATTAGTTAAAGAAAATGAGTATCTTAAGGACACCTTAAAGATGTTTTCCTTTGGCAAAAAGAATCTGAATATGATGCTAGATAAATCAAAAATAAGTGTGAAGAATCGTGGTCTAGGATTTATTTTTGTTGATTATGCTAAGAATAATCCTCCTAAGATTGTTAAGCTTCTTGAACCTGAAAAATTTGAAGTAGAATCCAAACCAAAATAGATTATCTTTAAATCTTCTAGTATTGCAAAGGAATTCTCTACAAAAGTGGGTGATGTGAAGTAGAAAGATATGACTTCTTATCAAGTCAAGTATCAGTGCACTCATTGTGCTAGAGATGGTCATTTGGCTCCATTTTGTTTTTGGAAAGCTAAGAAAGAAAAGAGAGACAGGTTAAGAAAGTGTTCTCGAATGGGATCTGTGCAATCTCCTTGTCGTTGCTTTGCTCCCTCCAATCAATCTTCTGCAGATTTGGGAGCTTATTGTCTCTTTGCTCTCTCTAACCAATCATCTGTAGGTTGTCGTTCTGCTCTCTCTAATCACCTTTCTGCAGGGTCGGGAGTTTTTACAACAAGACCAGTGAGATCGACTTTTTTCTCATGATAGGAACAGTGTGGTCAGTTCAATGCTTCGACCAGCGCATCAACAACCAGTGATTTGACCAGTGCTTTCTACTCGATCATATTGGTCGATGGTTAGACTAGTCAGACTAGCTGCTTCTCATGGTGGAACAAGCGAGGCTGGACCAAACGTTTGATCAGTTGTTTCTCATGGTCGAACTAGCATGGTCAAACAAGATTTTAGACCAGCTTTACGTAAGGGGTAAAATCATTTTTGACCAGCTTTTACTACTCGTTTAGACTAGTTGGCAGTTAGGTCAACTCTGCTGAGGTGGTCAGACCGCCTCGTGGTCAAACCGGCGTCTCAATGACCATCTAGTTGAAATATATCAAATGCCAATGCTTCACTTCAATCTTTGTGGCACGATGGTGAGGATGTACAAGACACTTGTTGTGGCTACAGACCAAACAGAGAGAGAGATGGTAGTGGAGAGTGATGAAGATGAGTGTAATGGCCTAGGTCCTCCCCGTGGCTTGTACCCATATATATATACACATGAGGAGTGCTTTTACAGTTATACCCTTACATCTGGTTATCCCCTCTGGGGGCAGTTATGTCATTACACATGGCCTATTCTGGGCCTTATAATCTCCTACCAGGCCTGCTGGGTTTAGGTGGGGGCCATCCCTACGACAGGAGCCTCTCATGGTAAAGGGCTTCACTAGGCCGAAGCCATGTTGCCGAGTCCTTTGGCCCCCTCCGTCCCCGCGGCCTGTGAACTTTTCCAAACTTTCGGGGCTGCGCTGTAGCCGAAGCAGACGTGCGCGCTGCTGCGACGCTCGGACTTCCGGCCGTCCACGTGGTGCAGCGTGCTTGGCGCGGTGCGGGCGTTGAGGCGTCGTGACTATTAATATGGCGGCGGACTTCCGGCAGTTGGACTTCTGCCGATTGGCCTTCCGCCGGTTGGCTCCCCTGCTGATTGGGGTATATATATGGCGCTGGTGCGGCGTTGCTCCTGCGTATACTTGTGATAGAAGTTGTTCCCCTAAAATGGGCCCCTGCCGTGCATCAACATTCCTGGGTGACGCTGAGCGGCTTGGGGAATGTTGATGCACAGAAGGAGGTCCATTTTTCTTGGGAGCTTGATCAGCGCCAGTTATCGACAGCCAGTCGCGCTTCCTGCCCCCGCACCGCGCTTCTGTAGGCGACAGCGAGGTCTGCCCTGTTTTTCTTAACAGGCCTACCTACAGTCGGTGTTCCTGATGGAGCCCGCCGGCATTACCTTGTATGTTGATGCACTGTAGGTGGCCTGTTAAGGAAAACGAGGTAGATTTTGCCGGACAAGACCCCCGCCTTTGCTGCGCCCCGCCAAAGTGGACGCGCGCGCGCTCCGTCCCCTACCGTTCGAACGGGTGGCCGCGAAGCTGGCGCCTAGTCGACGTAGGCGCGCGCGCGCTCCGTCCCCTACCCCTCGAACGGGTGGCGGCGAAGCTGGCACCTAGTCGAAGTAGACGCGCGCGCTCCGTCCCCTACCCCTCGAACGGGTGGCCACGAAGCTGGCGCCTAGTCGAAGTAGACGCGCGCGCTCCGTCCCCTACCCCTCGAACGGGTGGCGGCGAAGCTGGCGCCTTAGTCGAAGTAGACGCGCGCGCTCCGTCCCATACCCCTCGAACGGGTGGCAGCGAAGCTGACGCCTAGTCGAAGTAGACGCGCGCGCTCCGTCCCCTACCCCTCGAACGGGTGGCAGCGGAGGCTGGCGCCTAGTCGAAGTAGGCGCGCGCGCTCCGTCCCCTACCCTTCGAACGGGTGGCAGCGGAGCTGGCGCCTAGTCGAAGTAGACGCGCGCGCTCCGTCCCCTACCCCTCGAACGGGTGGCAGCGGAGGCTGGCGCCTAGTCGAAGTAGGCGCGCGCGCTCCGTCCCCTATCCTTCGAACGGGTGGCAGCGAAGCTGGCGCCTAGTCGAAGTAGGCGCGCGCTCCGTCCCCTACCCTTCGAACGGGTGGCAGCGAAGCTGGCGCCTAGGTCGAAGTAGAGGCGCGCGCTCCGTCCCCTACCCTTCGAACGGGTGGCAGCGAAGCTGGCGCCTGCGCCCCGCGAATACCGCCGCATGGGCGGTGACTTGGGGTCTTGTGATGCGGTCCTGCGCTGTAAAGGTTCCTGGAATCACGCCGCCCCCTGATCTGCCAGGGTTAGGTTTCCGTACCCTGCGACCCGACGCGCCCGGGGCACGCGGCGGCCTATGACTGGTGGGCGGCGGGATGTAGACGGTTGCGTGTTTGCAGCCGCTCGCCTCTTCCCTAGGCAAGGGGGACACGGGGCGGGCAGTGAATGGCGCGCGTCGGAGCTGTTGTGACGGCCCTTGGCACCAGTGAGTCGTGACCTTCCAGCGGTGGGTGGGGCGTTGCGCTGGACGGGCGCTTGTACGACTGCGGTCGCGCCTCGTACACGGACCTTCGCGACCCTTCGCTTTCAATTACGGGGAATCGTGCGGGGCGGGCCTTTACACCGCTGCGGTTGCATCCGGCACGCGGATCGTTGCGACGCTTCGCTAGCGGCGGTATGGGCGAGGTGGCTTGATATAGCCCCCGTAACAGCGTCCCCGCACCTTTACGCCCTCTTTCCTGTCTGCTCCGCCTTCTACACCTTCGCGCTATCTTGACCGCTTCAGTCTCTCCGTGGGAAGCGATGGCCTCCAGTAGCGAGCGCGGCCAGGCGGTTGGTGGCCCTGACATTCGCCGGCGGTCCTCGCCGTTGGAGGTGAAATACGCGCTCCAAGAGCGCGACCCGGCGGCGGCGGACCAGGAGCGGCTGGTGGCGGAGGAGGAAGGCACGTTCTTCGGCGAGCTAGGCCCCTCGCTTGTGACCGAGAAGACGATCCAAGGGCTCCTGCGCGCGGGGAAGTTGTCCGGGCGCCAGAACGTACGATTGCCCGCCGCCGACGAGACGGAACCGCATCCCGAGAGGTCGGAGGCGGTCGTGTTCGTTGACTTTTTCGACGCGGGGCTTAGGATCCCAGCGGCGGCTGTGTGGTGGGCGACGTGCTGCGGACCTTCGGGCTGGAGCTGGCGCAACTAACTCTGAACGCCGTGGCCCGGCTCGCGGTGTACAACTGGGCCTTGCGCTCGGGGGCGTGTTGGCCCAGCGCGTCGCTGTTCACCTACCTGCACGAGGCACGATGCCAGCCCAAGGGCCGGAAGGACGGGACACTGTCGAGCTTCTGCAGCGTCACTTTTATTCTTCGCCCGTCGTGCAAGAAGCTCTTCCCTGCGAACTCAACTCGCGGGAAGTGGGAGTCCTACTGGATGAAGCGGTGGTTCTACCACCGTGTGGAGAGCGGGAGCGGCCTTGAGTGCACAGGCCGACCAATCACGTTCAAGCCCTCGCTCGGCCGAACGCTCGATGATGAGGACAAGTGGAGGGTCAAGCGGCTCGTAGGCGTGGCCGCCCACCTCAACATGCGCGACCTCGCCGAAGAGTTCGCGATGTACGGCGTGGCACCGCTTGCCTACGACTGGCGTCTTGCCGCCGGGAGGCGTCGAGACGACAATGTTTCGCCATGGGTTTGCTCGCTGCCGGCGTCGCCCGGTCCTCGTAAGCCTCGATCGCGTCCCTCCTTTGTTGACGCGAAATGCGTTGTGCGCTGATGCTATTCCCCTTTACTTCAGGGATTTTCTTGGAGGAGGCGGAGCAAGCCGCGCGCGTATTCCTGGGGCCGTACACCGTCAGGGAGCACCAGCAACGCGCGTCCGCTATGGCCAAGGCGGGGCTGGGGCGAATAAACTGCGTGTGCGAGGTCCTGGGCCTTGCCGTGCCGGACCGTGTCGCTCCAGACGACGGTGGAGCAAAGAAGAAGAAGACCCTGTCTCAGAAGAGGGGCCGCAGCGGGGCTCCTGCCGCGCCTGCTGCTAGTGTTTCCAAGGGCTCCGCGGACGCGGAGTCGGACTCGGCGAGGTATGACGATTCGGGCTTGGGTGGCGCAGACGCCGGAGGCGAGGTATCCTCGACGAGCGTCCCGGACGGCGGGTTTGATGCGGGCAGCCGGAGGGGGGAAGTCTCACCGCCCGCCGAAGTCACCGAGGCGGACCCCGTGCGGACCGGCGATGCCGAGGTGGAGCCCTCGACCACGACCGCTGTGGTGCCGGAGGCGCCCTCCGCGGGGGCGCACGTAGCCGTGCTGTCTTTACCAACAGCAGCGGAAACCGAGGTGTCCCCTACGACAACTGCTACCGTGGAACCTTCGCCCCCGGGCGCGGCAGCCGCGGGGTCTTCCCCAACCACTGCTGCGGGGGTGGTGTCGCCGCTGGCTGCCCCGGCCAAACGGCCGTGTGTGCGGCCGGAGCTCCACCGGACCCCGCGGGGATTCGTCGTGGCCACGGGCATCAGAAGCTTGTGGGACTCCAGCGCAAGCACCGGGGGCCCTGCAGCCTATGCGCCTTCTGCCCCTCTGGCCACACCACCCGCCGCGCAGGGACAGCTGTCGTCCTCCCCGAACGCGGAGGCTTCTGCTCGCGGCGGGACCATTCCTTCTGCTACCGAAGGTAGGGTGGCTTATCTTACTCTGGTGTATGCTTTTATGCCTTGGGGTGCTCACCCGTATCCCTGTTTACAGCGTTGCTCATTCCAGAGGGGGAGCACTCGGCGGAACACGGGGCCTCCGAGCACGTGAGCCCCGCGGACTTCGTGCCGCCTCCGGAGACGCTGAGGGCGTGGCCCGGGATTGTGAATGACGCGGCCACGAGCGTCGACCCACAGGTGCTGCAGACCTACGGGGCGGGGCGCCTCAAGGACGCCTTCGAGGTGTCCGGGGTGAGGGTAAGTACTCATGCGACCGCGCCTGGGCTTAGCTGAGCTTGCTAAGTCTTTTCCTTCTACAGACACTTGTGCTGGGGCAGGCCCTGCAAACGGCCTATGCCCGCAGCCAAAAGGCGCTCGAGGATAGGCTGCGGGCCGCCGAGGAGGAGCTGCGCGAAGCCTCTGGCGCCCGCTCTGCCCAGGACGCCCGCATCCGCCAGCTGGAAGCGGAATGTGCCGAAGCAAGGCCACACGCCGAGGGACTGGTTGCGTCGGCGCAGGAGTCGGCCGCGGCAGCTGCTGAACAAAAGTTCGCGGCGGAGCGTGA
Source organism: Dendrocalamus latiflorus (assembly GCA_017311315.1). Classification (NCBI taxonomy): domain Eukaryota; kingdom Viridiplantae; phylum Streptophyta; class Magnoliopsida; order Poales; family Poaceae; genus Dendrocalamus; species Dendrocalamus latiflorus. The sequence continues at coordinate 11,005,994 of CM029662.1, forward strand.
CGGGCTCCTGGAGCAGGTCGCCGCGCTAGAGAAGGAAAAAGGCGAGCTTGCCTTGACTCTAGCGGAGCGCAACCGGACGCTGGGCGACGCCTCGGTGGTTGCGTGGGATGCCATGCAAGCGCTGGAGAGCCATCTCCAAGGGCTGGTAACCGAGGTGCCGGAGCGCGGCTTTGGCCCAGAGGAGTTGTCTCGGACCCTCCGCTGGGTCGGGGATGCCGCCACCGTCGCGCGCGGCGCCGCGACGTCCTTTGGCACCCACTGCGCGTACACTTCGGCCTGCTTGGTGTGCGCACTCCTCCATCACCGCGGCTGTACGCACGTCGCCGGGCTGAATGACCCCCGGCTGGAGATACCTGGCGGGGTCGGAGTAATGTCCGGCGCCGTCCGCTCCGCTCGCCGTGCCCTCGGGCCCTTCTTCGACCGGACCTGGGGTCACGTCGGGGCGGAAGCTGTACGGATCGAGCTCCGGAAGTCGCTCTACGGGACGGGGAGCCTCGGCCAATTTCTGGACGGGGTCCCTCGACGCGACGATGGCGGCGCTGGGCCCTCCGAAGGCGCCGGGAACCCGCAGGTCTGATGCCGCGACGCCTAGGTGTAGGCGTGCGTTGTACTGTCCCTTGTCTTTGCTAATAAAGTGCACACTTGCTGCATGCATTCTGACTTTCGCCTATATCCCGGGCAGCTTCCTTGCTGGGGCCGGCTTCGGGCGGCCGACCTTTCAACCCGGCGACGCCTTCGACGCTGGCGAAGGGTCGAAGAGTCGCTGGACTTTTGGGCGAGCCGGCCTTCTTCGAGCGAGGCCCCAGCTTTAGCGCGTGTTAAGGACGAACCCGCGGGGTAGCGGCTTAGAGCGGTCGGGATGTTGCCGGACCTTTGTACGTGTGATTTTTTCGATGTGCAGACTTCCTGGCATTTTAGGATATGCGCTGTGTGTTGATACCACCGTTGGCAAAGTGGCTGCGCCAGGGTTCCTTAGAACGGACAGTCCGCAGACTGACGTATGCGGAGGCGGACCTCCGCGGTTTGCCTTGCTTTATAGTCCGGAGACTCGCGCGTGCGGAGGCGGACCTCGACGCTACGACTTCCTTTATAGTCCGGAGACTTGCGCGTGCGGAGGCCGACCTCGACGCTACGTCTTATTTAGAGTCCGTGGACTAGCGCGTGCGGAGGCGGACCTCGACGCTACGACTTCTTTTATAGTCCGGAGACTCGTGCGTGCGGAGGCGGACCTCGACGCTACGTCTTATTTAGAGTCCGTGGACTAGTGCGTGCGGAGGCGGACCTCGACGCTACGACTTCTTTTATAGTCCGGAGACTCGCGCGTGCGGAGGCGGACCTCGACGCTACGTCTTTTTTAGAGTCCGTGGACTAGTGCGTGCGGAGGCGGACCTCGACGCTACGTCTTTTTTATAGTCCAGAGACTCGCGCGTGCGGAGGCGGACCTCGACGCTACGTCTTTTTTAGAGTCCGTGGACTAGTGCGTGCGGAGCTAGGCTCAACGCTACGTCTTATGTATAGTCCGCAGACTCTCGCGTGCGGAGGCGGACCTCAACGCTACGTCTTATTTAAAGTCCGTAGACCGGTGCGTGCTGAGCTCGGCTCGACGCTACGTCTTATTTATAGTCCGCAGACTCTCGCGTGCGGAGGCGGACCTCGACGCTACGTCTTATTTATAGTCCGTAGACTCTCGCGTGCGGAGGCGGACCTCGACGCTACGTCTTATTTAAAGTCCGTAGACTGGTGCGCGCGGAGCTAGGCTCAACGCTGCGTCTTATTTAAAGTCCGTAGACTGGTGCGTGCGGAGCTAGGCTCAACGCTACGTCTTATTTATAGTCCGCAGACTCTCGCGTGCGGAGGCGGACCTCGACGCTAAAGTCCGTAGACTGGTGCGTGCGGAGCTAGGCTCAACGCTACGTCTTGTTTAAAGTCCGTAGACTGGTGCGTGCGGAGCTAGGCTCAACGCTACGTCTTGTTTAAAGTCCGTAGACTGGTGCGTGCGGAGCTAGGCTCAACGCTACGTCTTATTTATAGTCCGCAGACTGGTGCGTGCGGAGCTAGGCTCAACGCTACGTCTTATTTAAAGTCCGTAGACTGGTGCGTGCGGAGCTAGGCTCAACGCTACGTCTTATTTATAGTCCGCAGACTGGTGCGTGCGGAGCTAGGCTCAACGCTACGTCTTATTTAAAGTCCGTAGACTGGTGCATGCGGAGCTAGGCTCAACGCTACGTCTTATTTATAGTCCGCAGACTGGTGCGTTTGGAGCTAGGCTCAACGCTACGTCTTATTTAAAGTCCGTAGACTGGTGCGTGCGGAGCTAGGCTCAACGCTACGTCTTATTTAGAGTCCGTAGACTGGTGCGCGCGAGGGCGTCCCCCCGGTGCGTCTTGGTTTATACTCAGGTCCGTCACCTTTGGCTACGGCGAGTGCACACGCGAACGTGCGACTTCGATTTATACTCAGTCCCGTACCCCTGGCTACGGCGAGTGCACACGCGAACGTGCGTCTTTGTTTATACTCAGGCCCGTCACCTTTGGCTACGGCGAGTGCACACGCGAACGTGCGACTTCGATTTATACTCAGTCCCGTACCCCTGGCTACAGCGAGTGCACACGCGAACGTGCGTCTTTGTTTATACTCAGGCCCGTCACCTTTGGCTACGGCGAGTGCACACGCGAACGTGCGACTTCGATTTATACTCAGTCCCGTACCCCTGGCTACGGCGAGTGCACACGCGAACGTGCGACTTTGATTTATACTCAGTCCCGTACCCCTGGCTACGGCGAGTGCACACGCGAACGTGCGTCTTTGTTTTATACGGCGGGAGCGCGCGCGCTGGCGAAGCCTGCGCTCGTCTCCGCCCCATACTTGCATGATGAAGAAAGATTAGCGGCAAACGGCGATCTTCATTACATCCCCGTTTGCGCGGGCAAGCAATTACAAGGGGTGGATATACTAACCGTTTGCCCTTGGTGCGGCCGAAGCCTCTAGTCGCTAGACCTCCGCAAGACCCGTCAAGGCGCCTCCGAATGGCCCCGTGGACCTCCGCGTTGCGACTCCGGCTCTAGGAGCGCCGTTGGGCTTCGCGACGCGGGCACCTGGTACCTGGCTCGATGCGCCGGGCCATATCCTGGTCACCTCGGACGGTGATGATGGCCCGGGGACCCGGGATCTTCATGCATAGATAGCCGTGATGTGGTACCGCGCCGAAGGAGTTGAGGATTGGGCACCCTAATATGGCATTGTATGGGTACGGAAGGTCGACCACGTCGAAGGTGGCATCTTCGGCCCGCACATTGTCATCTTGGCCGAAGGAGACTTGAAGGCCGATTTGTCCCAACGCCCGCAGGGGTTGTCCCCCGAAGCCCTGTAGGGGGATTCCCGAGGGCCCTAGGCGGCTTCGAGGGATCCCCATCTGGTCGAAGGCCGCCGCAAACAATACGTTCGCGGAGCTGCCGCCGTCCACCAGGGCACGTCCCACGTCGCATCCCGCGATAGTGACCTGGATGACCAGGGGGTCCTGATGAGGGAAGTCCACACCCTGGGCGTCGTTGGGTGTGAATGTAACTTCGTGCTTCGCCCAATACGGCGGTGCTTGCGCTGGGTATGCCGCCACGTGATGTAGTCTTCGCGCATAGGCCTTCTGCTGCCGTGCCGAGGCGAATTCCAGCGCAGAGCCTCCGGATATGATGTTAATGACCCTGCGGTAGGTTGCGTCTGGGGCCTGCAGCGACAGGAGGCCCTCCCGAGGCTGCTGCACGTGAGCTTGGATCCGTAAGGCGCCTTCCTGGGGTTGCATCCCTTGCACCTGTACCTGCATGGGGGCCTCGTATGGGAATTGGACGTGGGCCACCGCAGGCGGGGGCGCCTCCGCGTTCCTGTCCCTAGCGACGCTGTCGCGGAGCGCCGCGATGGAGGTGCAGGCGCGGGTATCATGATTGCCGCGGCCGTGGACTACGCACCACAGTCCCTGATGCTGGTCATCGTAATCTCCACGACCCTTATCGTCGCGGCCCCTGCCACGGCCGCGCCCCCGGCCACGGCACCCCCGACCACCTCGGCCCGCTGGAGCACCCTCGTCGGACCCGCCTTCGATGTCGAGGACGTACCGGTTTCGCCTCGACCTCTGCTGGCCGCGCTTGGGCTGATCAGACGACTCCTTATGCGAGTTGTCCCTGCGGTCGGGCGCGTCCCTGGACGACTCCTGCTTACGTTTTCCCTTCGAAGAACCGCCCTTCGGCGGACCTTCGGCTTTTGCCAAGGCTCCAGCCTGGTTGGTGTCGGAGTCGTCACCTTGCCTTCGCCGCGCGTCTTCCTCCGCCCTGGCGTATTCTTCCATCTTGTCGAAGAGCTTCGCCACCGTCTTGATTGGCTTTCGCGCATTGTACTCGGCCATCGGGCCCGGACGAAGGCCCTGTATGGCTGCATTAACGATGGTGGTTTCGTTGACGTCTTTCACTTGGCATCGAATCTTGGCGAAGCGTTTGAAGTAGTCCCGGAGCTTCTCCGAGGGTTTTTGCTTCACGGCAAAGAGTTGGTCCGCGTCGACTCGGTCCACGTAGTTTCCTTGGAAGTTGTTGTGAAGGCGGACGCGAAGCTGTTCCCACGCGTAGATGGAGCCTGGCTCTATGGTAAAGAACCAAGAGAGCGCCACTCCTTGTAGCGCGAGGGGGAGTCCCTTCGCCTTCGTGGTGTCGTCTCCGCCCGCGGCTTCGATCGCGGTTTCGTATACGCGCACGAACTCACGGGGGTCCGTGTCGCCTTTGTACGAGTCGATGGCGCTAGGAAACTTGAAGTCTTCGGGCCATGCCGCCTGCTGCAGCCCCGCCGAAAGCGGGGACTCCGGATCCACGCGCCGCAGCGGCACGCGGCTAGACGTGGGGGCTTCGCGACTGTCCGCCCTCTCCGGCGTGGGCTCGGGCACGATTACTGGCGCGGCCTGCTGACTCCGAGCCTCTTGTATATCTCTGACGGCTCCGCGAAGGTCCCCTAGCTCCCGCTGGAACGCGTTGAGAGCCGCCAGCAGGGCACTTTCCATCGCCGGTGCAGGCGGGGTCGCCGGTACTCCCGACGGGTGGATCGGCGCAGGGACGACCGCGTCGCGAGGTCCCGAGCTGCCGGTCGCTCCGTCGTGGCTACCTCGGACCGCCCGGTCCGCGCCGCCGGCGAGGGTTGCAGTGGGGGTGGCGAGGTTGGCTGTCGTTGCGTCGGCGGGGTCGGTTGTCGCCACACCCACGTCGACGTCTTCGACCGCGGGGTCGACCGAGGGGTCCGTCCCCGCAACGCCGGTGGCGGGGCGGGTCGTCGCGGTGCCGGTGACGGGGTTGGTCGTCGCGGTGCCGGTGACGGGGTTGGTCGTCGCGGTGCCGGTGACGAGGTTGGTCGTCGCCGCGCGAACGTCGACGTCTTCGGCCACCGCGCCTGCATCGCCACCCGCGTCCGCCACTGCCGATGCCGAAGCCCTGGTACTCATACGACGCTCCGGCCCGGCCGCCTTATTTCCCTTCGCCGCCGCTGCAGAAGCTTTTTTCGGTGCCATCCTTCTTCTTCGGTCTTCAGGCTTGTCCTTGTCCTCCCCACGGACGGCGCCAACTGTTGTGGCTACAGACCAAACAGAGAGAGAGATGGTAGTAGAGAGTGATGAAGATGAGTGTAATGGCCTGGGTCCTCCCCGTGGCTTGTACCCATATATATACACATGAGGAGTGCTTTTACAGTTATACCCTTACATCTGGTTATCCCCTCTAGGGGCAGTTATGTCATTACACATGGCCTATTCTGGGCCGTATAATCTCCTACCAGGCCTGCTGGGTTTAGGTGGGGGCCATCCCTACGACAACACTCTTACAATACTTACGATAAGAGTGTATTGTGCAGTCAACCGTGGTGTCACAACGAAGGCGCTAGCTCACGGCGATAGTCGGCGTTGTCGAGGAACAAGCTGGATTTATCAGATAGTGGCCGGATATCACTGGCAATGAAGAGACGTCGGTAGCACCACCTTTGTGGCATGACAGTGAGACTGCAGAAGACACTCTTACAACAAGAGTGTGTTGTGCAGTCGACCATGGTGTCACAACGGAGGCGCTAGCTCACGGCGGTAGTCAGCATCGTCAAGGAACAAGCTAGATGCATCGAATGGCGGCCGGATATCACCGGCAATGGAGAGGTGGCGGTAGCACCACCTTTGTGGCACGACGGTGAGACTGCATAAGACACTCCTACGACACTTACGATAAGAGTATGTTATGCAGCCGACCGTGGTGTCACAAAGGAGGCACTAGCTCACAGTGGTAATTGGCGTCATCGAGGGGAGGATGCAAAAAGCTATATAGTGGATGAACTCACCCGTGACTGCTGGTGGAAAGGTAGATGGGGAGTAATTAATAAGGGCCGGGCAGTGGGAGAAATCAATGCCTGCCATCCGATGTGGAGAGAATTGACAGGTGAGATAGAAATCCTGGGGGATGCACCACGGATCGGTGATGTGTCATTATCAGAGACGATTTGTTATACAAACCATCTGTAATAACGCACATATCAGAGATGGTTTGTTATACGAATTGTCTATGATAGTTTCATAGACGGTTCTAATTAAAAACCATCTGTGATAATGCGTATATCATATACAGCTTTTAAACCTAACCGTCTGTGGTAGTTTCAGAGATGGTTTTAGCCATGAACCGTCTGTAATAATCAAAGCACAGACGGTTCCACATGAACCATCTGTGATGAGACGTCTAGTATAGTTTATTTTGTAGTAGTGCCGGCTCACCTTGCTCAAAGCTCAACAAGGAAGCAGGAAGGGAGAGGAGGGAATGGGAGGTGTCGGTGGAAGCGGAGGTGTGCTGCGTGTAAATACTGTGGTCAACTTCCTCTCCTGACAGCGTGTGGGCCTTGCCTGCAACGGCGTTGTTGTAAACGCTCCTTGCAACAAGTACCCATAGGATAGCATTTTTTAGGGTTAAGTCTGTTTAATGAACCCAACCTTTAATGGTTAAGTAAATTTCTTTTTGGATACATGATATGTTTACATCACTCCTGATATATTCCCAAAAATCAAGATTTATGTTCTTTATTACCTTCTCTATGACACCTAGGAGGTTTTTTCAAGTTGTTTTTATACGTCTAACTATTTCTTTCTAGCAGAGTTGCTACAACAACAACAACAACAATAACAACAACAACAAAGCCTTTTATCCCAAGCAAGTTGGGGTAGGCTAGGAATAAAATCTTCTCAAGATCAAAGAGATGCATGACCTACAATGCTAAAACCCTAAGCTATACAAAGGTGATAGCAACAGAGTTACTACTTTGCGAATTTATTCTTTGGCATAAAGGTGATTGTCATTGTTCTTTATTCAAATTAATTTATTGTGTTATGTTGTTACCATCAATAGATGTTTATTGTTATGACCATTTATCTATATAAAGCATTACACACACATTCACATTTCTTTAGTTCCGTAGATATGCCTGTAGTTTTTTGTCTATCATGTTATCCTCCTTTCTGTGTCATGCTTATAGACATATATTTCAAGCATTTTGATCGGTTAAGTGCAAGTTTTGATGGTTTGCTCCTGCTATGCAAGCTGCAACTCTTTCTTTAGGAGTACAATATGTATAAATTTGCATGGTTAGTGCGGTCCTCAATTGATAATGTATATTTATGCATCATGCCTTGATATGTTTTTCCTAATGATGTTTTTTGAGTCTATGATATATCTCCCTCTTCCTCTTTGCTAGGACCTTTCTTGCAAATCAATCTTTTTCCATGTTGCTTTTAACTTCGGGAAGTAGTCTAATGAGATATTATTTTGTGGTTGTACCTTTTCCAACAAATAAAAATGTCTCTCAATGTGTTTAAATTTGATCATCTGATGATTTATTATCTGTAAGGTTGCACCATTGCCCTAAATCACACAAATCATTTCTTGGTCACCTCTAGCTTTAGTTTTCCTTCCAGACCCTCATCTGAACGAATTCAGTATTGTTTCTATTGGGAAAGTGCAGCTCAGACTATTGCAGCATGTTGATTATGTCATTTTCTCAAGTTTTCGTTGGGTATTTATTTTGCATCTATACATGTTGATCAAGCTATATATCTGTATTGCCCTTTCATGTGTGTCAATCTCTGAACCAAAATAGTTATATTTCTCAATTGCTATGTCTACATATGTATGTGGAAGTTATCCCCATGTCAAAATCTCTCTCCTTTTTTTCTTTGTTATGTATCATAATATTTCACCTACTAATAATTTTAATAATTCATATGGTTATATTATTTTATCCATAAATTAGTAATGTATGTTACCATAACCCACTATATTGAAGCAAATAGATACCACAATACATATATTTCAATTTCAAAAAATAGTTGCATTTGTTATACAACTTTAACGACAACAATATCTATATACATATGTAAGATTCCAAAAATAACCCTCTTGAGGACCTAAACATAATTAGAGAAAAGAGATATGTGAAAACGAGATGTTTTGGATTTAGGAGAGAGAGTTGTTTTCCTTGAACGTTTCATTCGAAGGAGTTCACAATCGACTCCATCTCCTAGCTGTGTTATAAGGGAACGTGGGGGGTGGGGGAGTTGGACTCAAAACCTAACCCTATCCCCTGACTCCCTCCTTGCCGCCACCCCTCCTCCTAGTGCTTGCCTCTTGGCCACCGCCCCTCCTCCTAGCGCCTACCTCCTAGCCATCGCCCTCCCTCCTAGCGCCGCCCTACCTCCCTACTGCTGCCTCTGCTGCTGCTGCTGCACACCTACTGGGGGAGGAGAAGGGAAGAAGACAAAAGGGACCAACTAGGGAAGAGGAAGGGAAGGAGAAGGAGGAAGGAAGAAGAGGAGGAAGTCGTGCTAGGCAAGAACCTTCGGGTTTCGGTAACGACCATCCTAGACTTTGAACTCCCTGTTTTTTGTCTAGTAGATGCATTTTGCAATCATATGTTGGAGTTAATTTGTTGATGACGTGGTTCATCAAGGTTGTTGTCCAGAGATTAGGGCTTAGTTTTTAGGGTTGTACATTCTAATTCATAACCTATGCATAACATAAAAAAGTGTAGATAATTGTCTAAGGATTCTATAGAGTCCATGAACATGACTTTTGGTTTGGTAGATTAGAAGTTATGGCTTTGGGAATATTGCTGTCTAGAAAATGATTACTACTGGACACAGCATGGGAAACTGTTAAATTGACTTGGTAGATGGCAGAATTGAATTTTTGACATAACTAGAAAGAGGTAGATAACTTTTTGTAGATTTCTAAAATGCCATGTTTTAATGTATTTGCATGTGTAATTTAATAGGGGAAAATTTTGTTGGTGCCATTATTTGCATGTGTAATTTAATAGGGGAAAATTTTGTTGGTGCCATTAGAAAGTGTGTAATTTTCTTATGCCATCCAAAATCTTGTTATTTCATTTTTCCATCCTTCCATACGTCCGCATTTCATTTTTGCCATTCTATCCAATTTTCTGTCAAGTCAACAAACTTTGACCATGTGCGGTAGGTGACACGTGTCGGTTGACTTGATGGAATGGCAAAAACGAAATGTGGATGTAAAAAACAAACTAACAAGATTTTGGATAGCATAAGTAAAATTGCACACTTTTTTAGTGGCACAAACACAAATTTTCCATTTAATAGATATGAAATTATTATGTCTGTTGTCCAGTAAGATGACAGAACTATCATCGGGACTAAGAACAAGAGGTTAAAAGATTTAACCAGGAATTGTGCCCAACTAAGAAATTATAGGGAATTTTGTGTAGATTCCAAAACTGATGTGGTTTACCACATTAGGGTTTGGGAATCAAAAAGTTATGCTATTTTGAGTACCGGAACAACAGGGGATAACTGTCACGGTGAGAGCGGAGTATTGTGGGATTGGGAAATGTATCGGTGCGATGTTGTTGAATTGTTGCCTTGTACTGCTGTGGCTTGTTATTGACATTGAGTGTTTATTGTAGGAGTAGTGCTGGGGTTATTATCATCTTTGAATCAACCCGTTCCTCGTAACTTGAAAAGGCAAGGCATGGTAGAATGATATACGAGTGATTTGATCTTGTTATTATGTTAAATAAATAACTGCCATGATGATTCACATGTTTATACTTGTTTCTTATAATGCTCACATGTTTATGGCAGAACGATGATGATACTTATGATAGAATGATGATGACATTTATGGTTAAATAATATGACGAATATGATTAAAATGAAAATGATGTCAAATAGTTAATGTTGATAATTGACTAATGAATGATATAATCATTGCATTCCATATTGAGCATTCATGTTGCAAACAGATGACCTGTATGGCCCTTTAGAGCTTGCTTTATATGGGTGACCCACAGGAGTGGGTAGGGAAACACTTACTTCGGTAGGCACTCTACGAAAGTAGGGTTGAGACCCTGTATGAAAAAGAACAGGGCAAGAGTAGTTTATCAACAGGTAAACACTCCATTATACCGATATATTCAAAAGAAGTGGAGACATGTGTATTGCATTTATGAAAAAGAGAAAAAAAAGATGATGAGATAAGTGTATGGAACCTAATGAGAATGAAAATGTGGGAAACAAGATTCTTGTGAATTAACATGAAAAGTTGGTATAATGTTTTATATAATTTATTATTCTATTGTGTACTTACTGAGTCTTAGACTCACTCTTGCTTTGTTGTTGTTTTTAGATTATCGTTAATGATGATATGCATGGACGGAAAGTAGCATAAGATTATTATTTCACTTTATAGTTCTTTCTTTCACTTAATAATCAATTATTCAATGTTAGAAATGAATCCTACTATCCATGCAACCCCTAGATGAATAATGATTCTCTTTAGCACTTAATAGTTTTATATTATCGCTACTTGTCAATTCTCTCTTGGTTAAACTTATTATTGATTCATCTTATTGTCAATTGGTTCATCTTAATGTCAATTACTTATTCCCGTATTGCTAAAATTTATTCATTCATTGTTATGTCGCGGAATTTTATTTGAAGCCTAGTGTTGGTAATGTGTATTTGATGGTGTAAATTGATAGCAATTATAGTTATGAGTGATATTCTAGGCATTTGTTAAGTCGAGTGTTACAACATATCAGATTAATCTACACCGTCATAATCTGACTCTACCAAAATAAGCAGTGTAGATCATATGGGTTTAGAGGTTGATCAAGTTCAACATTGGACATAAGGGGACGTAATTAAGGCAAGCTGGTCTTAGAATTATGTTTTTCACCGATTATTTTCTGATATATGCTTTTAGATAAATTTTCCTACAAATATTTTGTTGCATCATCAATTTTAAATAAAAATATCAAAAAAGAGATAGTAAAATTAACTTTATTTAACTGTATTAGCCCAAGGTAAGGAATCTCCATTAATCTTTTTCTTAAATTTTTTATGGTTTGAATTAGAATATCATGATCATTTAATAGTGCAAATATATACACTATTGATTACAAAAGCAATATATCTAGCCCATACAAGTGCATGGGAAATATTTGTAGTATTAATTATAAAAACAATATATCTAACCCATGCAAGTGCATGGGTTGATGACTAGTTGTTCTAACATATAATGGGTGGGTTCTTTTGGGTTATGACTTATGGCTTTTGAATTCTAATTTTTCGCAAGAGAGATTACAAATAGGGAGATAATCGCATGTGATTTTGACCAATACAGCTAAAGTCGGTACAATGTTGTCATGGTCGGCCGCTGCTAAGAGACGCAGCAAGTAGACGGTGACCATAGGCAATCAAGCGAACATGGCTATGCAGGTGATAGCAACAGACATGCCGGATGGACTACAGTTAGATGTGGGTGCATGAAGCTGTATCAACCGAGACTAGTTGGGCTTTCCGAATAAAATAGCTATCTTTCCTAGTACTAGATATGATATTAGAGATTGGTTTCCTATTTAGTTAAGATTTTCTATTAGAGATGGATTGTTAGGGGTTAACCATATATGGGCGGCCACATGATTGGAATTAATGAAGAAAAAGTTATTTTTCCTCTTCACCTTTCCTAGGTACGCCCTGCTGGCGCATTGCTCCTCTACCGACTAGTGCCTCCACCACGCTGCCCACAATTCAAACCCCATCCTCCCACTTCACACTCCTATAATCTTCATGTAATATCCCGGGTGAGACTCGTCAGTTAATAATTAAATCAGGGAAAAAGGGGGGATTTACGCAAAATGACGGCAACCTGGGCCTGGGCCGAGGCCCAAGAGGAGGCCGGCCAAGGGAAAAGGGGGGGAGGCGCCCCACCCCCAAAACCCTAGCCACCCCCTCTCCCAACCGCCCCTCCACCTCCCTGGGCGCACCTCCCTCTCCCTCCTTGCGCCCCCTTTGGCCAGCAGCGTCTCCCTCGCCTCCATGGACACCCCCGGCGATTGGTGAAGGATCCCGATCGCTGCGGTTCGAGAGGAGGAGAGCCAACGTCCGCCGGGAAGATTTGTGGATCCGGAAGGTGGAGATTAGGACGGGAAAAGGAAGGGAGGCAGAGATCGTGTGGAGTTCTTTGTGTTCTTCAGCGTTTGGTTAAGGGTAATTACTCCTAATTCTCTCCGCTAGCTGCATAATTAGTTGATTAGCAATGTCGGTTTTCGGATCTGCTCAGGACAGCCTCTGTTAGACGGTCTTTTTGATATAGATCTGTGGGGATTCAGGTCTGGTCTTTTCCTAGAGATTTGTAGAGGACATCCTTAGCTTTCCATGAAGTGCTAAAACGCGTCATTCGGACCTCTGTAGAGAAAGTTATGATTTTTTTAATCGGACTGTCCTGTAGATCGGGGATTTTCCTGTCAGGTTTCGGTAGATGGGTTTGGGCGATTAGCAATCAGGAGAATCAGAGGATCTCCATATTATGAAAGTTTTAGATATTTTCCTTAGATTTCAATAAAGGTCAAGAAATCCGGATTCCGACTCTCGGGGTGAAAGTTATGACAATTTTAGTGCGCTGTCCAGAGAACTCGTTACAGAATTGATGTTCTAGAAAGTTAGATGGTGCGGGTAGAAGTTGGCCGAATCAGGGAGACTCACCAACTAGGTTTAGTTAGATAATTTAATTATCTTTCCAGAGAATCTGAGAACGCCTTATTCGGAATTCTGTACCATTAGATAAGGATTTTTGAAGTTGACTGTCTGTAGAGGGGGACAGGGTGGCCGAAAGGATTTGGGGTTTTGAGTCAAGTTAAGCATGTTGGGTTAGTTTGGGGCTGTTTTGTTTAATCTAAAGACTCGTTACTGTTGCCTTAGCAATTATTATAATTATTGTTCAGGAGGAGGACGGATTCCAGGAGCCGCACCTTCTGCTCATTCCCCGTTTTCTCGTGGTTAAGGCAAGTATATTTATGGATATAATAGATATTATCGAATGGTATAGTTCGATAAATTCTATGAGAATTTGAGTTGTTCATGATTTTTATGGTGATATGATTGGTAATGTTCATGGTTGCTAATGCTATGAGTTATATGTTAATCACGGATGTTTGAAAGTTATGAAGTCTATGAATATGAGCTTTTGTAGTATGAATATGTTATTCATATGCAATATTGACGCGGATGCATGTTGTATTAATTTGAGATTTCATACATATGCATCATGTTGGCTTATTGAAGTCTTGGTCCTGTGACGACCAAGCAATTCTTGAGATCCCCGTCATGTTTATGACGGGCTAAAGGTCCCCATGCTTGAAGAGCATGGGCTTAGGTCCCCATACTTGCAGAGTATGGGCAATGGTCCCTGTGCCAGATGGCATAGGCATGGGTGTGCATCGACGGATGCGCACTTTGCATTACCGGTAAAATGCAAAAAGACAAAGATAAAGACAAGGAGCACCTTGAGCATATTAAGCATGTTGCATATCATGTGTATGTAATGTATTTGGTGAATGGATTTGTGAAGTGCAATTGATGGGTTTCATACTTATATGTTGTTGTTACCATTTATTATACTTGCTGAGTCTTTGGACTCACCCTTGTTGTTGGATGTTTTTTTAGGTACCTTCATGAGACCGGCATGCATGGGGATAAAGATGGATTAGCTTTGTTGTACTTGCACGGTCCATTCACCTTGGAAGAAATAAAGAACCTTAAACATTATTTGTTGAATAGCTTAAGTGGTAACTGATTAAAGATCACCATGTTTAGAATGTAATAAAGCTTTAGAACTTTTACATTGTTTACGTTCTTTATTTAAGTATTGTGGTTACGATTGTGATGGCAAACATAATTCAGTTGTTTAGAATTGGATATTTATTGTTTACTATTATTCAGATCATTTGTCTATGTATGTTGAAACCTTTGATTTACTTATTAAACAAAGGAGGTTCTGCCGAAATTTTGTAAGGTGAATATAGGTTCTTCCTTAATATGTTGTTAGTTTAGTAGCATTCCAGGTCATTGTTTGGCTGGGGTGTTACACTTCACTAGTTGAATCCAGTTTATAACATCTTAGTATCAGAGCCACTCACTATTCTTCACACCATGTCCAGCGGTGGCGAAGAGGCCAATGCAACCGACAAGAAGCTTGATCAGATCATCACTCAGTTGGCTATCTGATAAGCCGACTAGATCGACATGATGCGAGACTTGCACTTTTGGAGGGAGTCGGTAGTAGCAAGGAGGTGGCCAAGCAAACGCAGACGCCTCCCCTCCCCCTACGGACAGTGACGACAACTGATGCTAAGCCCTATGACTTTATTGCCTGGAGTTTCTAGTGTTTAATGGAGAAGATGACCCGTTGTCATGGCTCAATTGCTACAAGCAATATTTTTAGGGCCAACGCATGCTTGAGGAAGAAAAGGTGTGGCTCATAGTAATAGCCTAGGTTTTTATTAAAATATAAATAAATAAATAAATAAAACTTGAATTAAAAATAAGTATTTTGTTGCCTAAGTTTTATTTTTGAATTGCTCTGATTTTCTGTTTTTGAAAAAGCTGGATTTGAAAAGTAATTTAAGTAAAAAGCCTAAAAATATTATTAAATAAAATGATACTTTTATTTTCTATAAAAATCCTATTTCAAATTAATTATTTGGATTTATTTGGCCTTTATTTGATTTTCTAAGTTTTTGTGGAGTTTTAAAATCTATTTTTAAATTAAAAAGTATTTTAAGTATAAACTTATAATACCAAATTAAGATGGAAATATTTTATTTAAGTCCAAAATGGTTCCAGGAATTTCTGTGAATTTTTTTGGAATTTTTGGAATTATTTAGTATTTTTCTTAGCTTTATTTGCTTTTTGGGCTTTTTGGAAAATTAAAAATCAAAATCAAAAAGAAAATAAAATATCTCCCCCTCTCTCTCCGACCGACGCGTGGATGCTCCAGATCCATCCACGTTGCCACCGCACCCCCGCCTTCCCCTCTCTCCGCTCAACACGTGGCCGGCTCAGATCTTCCCACCCCGCCTCCCGGCCCATCTCCCCCGTTCACCCCACTTAACTCCTCAGCCACCCTATTTCCTCCCTGCCACATGGTGCCATCCCCACCGCCCGCGCCTCCCTCCCGCTCTCTCATTGCACGCGGGGCCCACCTGTCAGCACCGTCTTCCTCCGCCCGCCTCCTTTTTCCTCTTGCGCCGACCGCCGAAATCGCCGCCGCCAGTTGCACTGCCACCCACTCGCTCAAACTCCTCCCTTCTCCCTCTCTCTCTCCTACCCCAAGCTGCCCGCAACAACCCCCCCCCCCCCAATCCCCACCCGAATCCCCCCTTCCCCGCGCCCACCCCTCCCCTAATCTCGCCGCTACTGCCGCCACCCTGCGCAAACTCCAGTGACCAATTTCCCTCACACTACTCCCCTCCGCCCCTATAAATACCTCCCCGGGAACCCCCTTCCTCCGCACTACCTCCCCCTTCGCTCTTCTCTCCCTCCCGAGTGCCACACCGTCGTCGCACCAGAAGCCGAGCCGCACCGCCGCTCCTTCCTCGTCGGCGGCCGCCTCCCGTGCTCGCTGAGCCCCAAGCCGAGGTAAAACCAACTCCCCGTCGCCTCCTCTCCCTCCTCCGCACCTTGACGATCGCCACCATCTACCAGAGCTCCGGTGAGCCTCGGTCCCAAGCGCTGCCTCCGGCCAGCCAAACCACATCAGCAATCGAGCTGACATGGCAGGTGAGGTGGCTGCCACGCGGGTGCCACGCAAGCGCCGGTTGGCACACCCCAACCCCATGCCACCTCAGCATCCCCGTGGTCCGTGGACCTGGTCCATGTAAACTAGGGCCCACCTGTTGGCCAAACCGCCCCAGGGCTGACGTCATAAATCCAATTTTCTAGTAGAAAAATAATTCAGCCAAAAATAAAACCACTACTGACGTCATAATTCCAATTTTCTTTAGAAAAATAATTCCAAAAATCCAGTTTATTCTTTTTCTCTGATTTTAAACTTCCGAGCTCCTTCATCCTAACTCCGATTGAGCCCATTCAAATTCCTAATTTCATCAAAAATTCCCCTCTATTTATTTTTGCCCTCAATTTAAATATTTGGAGTTTATTTAAATTTTATTTTGAAATTATTTGAATTTGGTGGGTTATTTTCGTGTGTAGACTGCGACGACTCCAGAGAATTCTACGACAACGATTCACACCCATTTGAGGAGAAATGCAAGTCACACTCCTTGATCATGTTGATCCCTGTTTGTGAAATAAAATTATGTTGTTTCAAATTATCCTGCATGCATATTTTTATTAAATGTATTTCAATTCCAGTTTTGAATATAGTTAATGCCTAATTGTTAATTCCTATATTGACATTGAATTCCTTGATACCTTGTCACCTTAGAATCAAACTCTAGTTAGTACACTAGTATTGGCTAGAGAGTTTTATATCAAATGCTTAGACCTGTTTAGACATAATATTTTTTTTGGGATAACTTTTCACATAAAATGATAAGCTTTTCAAATGTATTCTTGACTTTGATGAGTCAAGAAGGATTACGAAATATTTTGAAATAAAATATAAAATCTGGTTTAGACTTAGGCTAATGATTAGGTGGTGGGTGCTGGCATACACTGTCGTTCGGAGACACAGTGTTGATTGTCAGGCACAGGGGGTGTGTGGTTGAGCCTAAGTCAATTAAGGATCGGTCTGTGAGCTACTATTATAAAGCCCTATCGTACTACCACAAGGCTGGTATGGGATAGTCCTGGCTGATGAATTTGCGGTCCCAACCTAAGTCATGTTGTAGGTTGAAAGTGAGCGTGGCGTAGGCCATGAGAAGTCTCACTCGGCTCAAGAGGGGGTCCCGGTCTGGTGGATTCCTTACTGGGGTGAAACCTTAGTGTTGGCTTGGTCAGGTTGAAGACTTTGCATTGTAAAGGCCTTTTCATGATCTCTCTGCCGCACACCTAAGGAAGTGTGTTAATCGCGTGGCAATATGAGATGATCATATCTTGTGGGTAAAGCTGTACAACCTCTACAGAGTGTATAATCTATCCTGGATAGTCATGCCCACGGTCATGGGCAGCTGAGTAAAATTTTTCACAGATTAGACTTTGATTTTCAAAATGGTTTATGAAAAGCTTATGGATGGATGGAATTCATGTGAGACTTTGTGGGAAAGTGGGATCAGGTGAGATGCCTGTGTTAGGTTAGTGTTTGGTCGGAGCCGGCACTAACGGTATTAATTTCCTTTTACAATTACTACTTTTACTTATTGTATTAAATTTAGCATTTTTAATCTATTTATTGTATTTCTTTGAATGTTGTTTTACGCTCAAAGAACCCTATATGCCTTCCTTTGTTGCCTTTAACATTATGATGCATTTTCTGTGTGACTTACGGAGTACAAGTTGTACTCACCCTTGCTATCTCATCACAAAGGGAGACGACGTTGACTGCGGTGAGGATCAGGACGAGTAGGATGCGTCTTACTATCTTGCCTGTGGGCAGGCCTGGGCTTCGCTTTTACCAGTTTGCTTCCGCAGTTATTGGCCTTTATTAATGTTGCCAATGAGCATTGATGTAAACGTTGGCCATAAAGCCGTACTCTTTTATTTAATAAAGTTTGTCATTGTGCTTGATATATATCCCTGTTACTGCTGTGTGCACTAACTGATCCTGGACTAGTGCGATTTACATAGAAGATCCAGGAGTCGTTGCTCTGGGGTCTGACACTCATGTTGTCTCATATGGCCAACGCCGCACAACAGTGGTACTTTTGTGTTGAAAGAGATGAAGGCACACCCAGCTACCGTCGTTTCTTCAAGCTGGTACACATGCGCTTGGGGCCACTCTTGCACCATAATCCTCTCAGTGAACTCATACATCTTTGTCAAATAGGCACGGTGGTCGAATATCAAACAAAATTCTTGGCCCTATTAACCTGCGCTAACCTAAGCCCCGAGCCACAAATCAACATATTCACAATAGGGCTTTCGGAGTTATTGCACACCGACGTGGAGCTTGAGGTGCCACACAGCCAGCTTGGAGGTTGCGATGAGCGTGGCACGGGCCTACGAGTGGTGAGCACAGATAGCTCTCAAAGCAGCCAGGGCTAGTTTGCAGCCCAAACCGCCAATGAGATGGGGGTTCTCCACTTGGCCCACAGCCACCACCCCAGTCCAGTACCCCCTAGCCATCCAGTCGGCGTCGTATTCTTCCAGGAAAAATAGGATGCCCCGATGGGAACATCAGTAGGTCCAACCAAATGCTATATACGCAAATTGACACTACCAAGATGGAGGAGCACCAACGCATGGGACTCTATTATAATTGCGAAGAGAAATATACTCCACAGCACGTGTGCAAATAGCTCTTCTCCATACAAGTATCACCGGATCAGTGGCGAAGCTACGTTCACTCGACGGGGTCGTCCGACACCGACGACTTTGCAGTCGTACGTGTACCCCGTGGTTTTTTTGCCAGCTTAGACCCCGATAAAAAATATATACGACCCCGGCGGCCGGCAGCCCATTAGCAGCAGTCCAACTAAACTAGGAGTATCTCAGGATCTCCTCAGCCCATTAGCGAGAATGCCAAACGTTGGCTTGCTTCTGGCCTCCGCTACAGCCTGGCAGGCGGCAGCACGTCGCACGCCCTGACCTGCACCCTTTCATCATCTATTCATCTTCGTAGTCTCCCATCTGAAATCCTTTGCGAGGGCGATCCGGCAATTGCCGATTGGCCGTGACTGTGAGCCGCAACCGCAAATCCCAGCGGCCAGCGGGCAGCCACCGGCGGCAAAAAGCTTCGTGGCCTCCGTTGGCTCCTTGCGTAACGTGCTCTTTCAGGCCAAGATGCCAGGTATCTAATCTATGCTAATTTACTAGTTCAGTACGGCTTGCACATTAGTATCTGCTATAATTTTTATGATATGACTAATTTGATAGGCAATCAGAGCAAATTGGAAGGATTCTTCAAAAGGAAATTACCACCAGCCGCTGATGATGAGAATAATAATGGAGACACTTCAAGAGCAAGAAGAGATGGAGATGTCCCTACAGCAAACACTAATCGTACTATTCAGCGCACTTCACGGATCTCACGACATGAGGTAAATTTTGATGAGCTTCCATATGATCCAGCAGATAGAAGGAGGATATCAGATTACATAGGTGAAAAGCTGCAAAATGACATTAGGCGAAAATATTTGATTAGAGGTCCTTGTAAGCCTCCACCTGGTTTTATGTTTCCAACGACGATGATAGCAGGTTTTCCACGGCGGTGTCAACATGAATGGTTCACTAAGTATGATTGGCTAGAGTATAGTGAAAAGGAGGATAGGTGTTTTTGTTTATACTGTTACTTGTTCAGAGATTGCAACAAGGGCCAAGGTGGGAATGATGCATTTGTAGTAGATGGCTGGGATGGCTGGAACAAATCTGACAGGCTTCGAGATCATGTAGGCAGCAAATGCAATAGTTTTCATAACACGGCTGTGAAAAGATGTGACAATTTGTTGAAGCCTGGCCAGTCGATTGGTGATGCTATAAACAAGCAAAGTAATATCACTAAAGAGCAGCATCTAATTCGATTGAAGACATCAATTAAAGCTGTCCGATACTTGTTGCATCAAGGCTTAGCTTTTCGTGGCCATGATGAAACAGAGCAGTCCACAAATAAGGGGAATTTTCGAGAGTTAGTACAACTTTTGGCAGATGAAAATGACAAAGTAAAGAAGGTTGTTGGAAGTAATGCTCCTAAAAATAATAAGATGATTGCTCCGGAGATTCAAAGGGACATTGCGAACTGTTTTGCTGAGGTAAATCAATTTTTTATTTTACAAATTATTTCATCTCATAGTCTATAAAGGTAAACTAATTGCTACCTGTTTTTTTTTCAGATTATAGTGAAATCTATTGTTGAAGAAATTGGTGGTGATGTGTTTTGCTTGTTAGTGGATGAGTCAGCTGATGTGTCTGGAAAGGAACAGATGGCAGTTGTCTTGCGGTATGTTGATAAGCTTGGGGTAATAAAGGAGAGACTTATTGCTGTTGTTCATGTGCAAGAGACGTCGGCTTCATGTCTAAAATCTAACCTTGACCATTTGTTTGCTAAGTATGGCTTGAGCATAAAACAAATTAGAGGACAAGGTTATGATGGAGCCAGCAATATGAGAGGTGAATTCAATGGATTAAGGGCTTTAATCACAAGAGAGAATAGCTCAGCATATTATATACACTGCTTTGCCCATCAACTACAATTAGTCATTGTCGCAATGGCTAAAAAGAATGATGATGCTAGTGATTTCTTTGACATGATATCTCTATTGCTTAGTGTGGCAGGAGCTTCTTGCAAACGTAAAGATATGATTCGAGAAAGTCAACAGGAGAGAGTTAGAAAAGCCATAGGCAGTGGACAACTAAGCAGTGGAACTGGATTAAATCAAGAACAATCCCTTCAAAGAGCTGGAGACACGCGTTGGGGTTCTCATTATAAAACCCTCAAGAGCCTAAGCAATCTATTCCCCGAAGTTATTGAAGTTCTCCAATATGTTGAAAAAGAAGGTCCAAATGATGCAAAGAGACGGCAAGCTCGTGGTCTCCTAGACTATCTGAAGGATTTTGACTTTGTGTTTCACTTGCACTTAATGTTGCTTATTTTAGGCCATGCAAATTCTTTGTCACTGTCCTTGCAGAGGCAAGACAAAGATATCCTGGAGGCCATGTTAGAGGTGAAGTTAACCAAGCAAAAATTTCAGCAAATTAGGGATGATGGTTGGGATTCTTTGTTGCAGTCTGTATACTCTTTCTGTGAAGAGCATGGCATTGCTAAGTTGGATATGGATGAGGAATATATTGATCGCCATAAGCCAAGAAAAAAGACCAACCGCACCAACTATCAGCATTATAGATATGACTGCTTGAACCCAATTATTGACTTGCAGCTTACAGAGTTTAATGATCGTTTCAATGAGGTAAACTCTCAGTTGCTTACTCATATCGCTGCTTTTAATCCCCAGAATTCTTTTGAGGCTTTCAAAGTTGAGAGTTTAATGGAGTTAGCTAAGTCATATCCTGATGATGTCAATTCAACACAACTGAAGGATCTTGACCGTGAGCTTAATATTTACATTGACAACATACGAGCAGATGAAAGATTTGCCAACTTGAACACTATTTCTGAGCTTGCTAGGTTGATGGTGGGTACAAAGAAACATTTGGCTTTTCCTTTGGTCTATCGGCTTCTCAAGCTAGTACTAGTTCTTCCTATCGCCACTGCATCGGTGGAGAGGTGCTTTTCGGCAATGAAAATTGTGAAGACAATACTGAGAAATCGTATTGGAGATGGATTTATGAATGATTGTATCATATGCTTCGTAGAACAAGGATTTTTGACCACAATTCCAATTGATGATGTGATAGTTCGCTTTCACAAGATGGAGGATCGTAGTCGTCGGGTGACACTATAAGAGGTAACTACTGTTGTAATTTGTAAAAGATTCTTTTGTCACAATATGCAGTTATTATCATATTAATTTATGTTATGTATGGTATTATATTATCGCAACCTATAAGTTAATGCTCGATTAGTACTGAGTATCGACCCCGGCGGCCATTTATCCTGGCTTCGCCACTGCACCGGATGCATGGGATTCGGGGCCAGAAGATGCAAAACCAATGATGCTGGACCTGGAGATATCACTTCATGCCCTCACGGGTATTACTGCGAGCCGGACCATGTGGTTGGATGTGTTCATTGGCGACTGGCACCTTGTCGCCATGGTGGACTCGGGATCGATGCACAACTTCATCAATGACACCACCCGCGAGCACTTGGCCTTGCCCCTGCAGCCGGCCATTCAGGGCAAGCGGGTCACTGTGGCTAATGGTGATCATGTCATGAGTGGTGGCACATGCTGCCAGATAGCTGTCTATGTGGGAACTGTGCATTTCGTCATGGATTTTTACTCCATTCCTTGTGGCAGGTGCTTTTGGAACTGTATGTATTAGTTTAGATTCTTTAGGATCTCTAGGTTAGATCTAGCGGGGCTTTTCTCTTCTAGGGTTCGAGTTCTTGAGGGCTACACTAGAGGGAGAGGGGTACCAACCTTCGGGTGCAGAGGAAGCAGAAGCGGCCATCGCGGGTTCGTTGATGAAGATCTGCGCACGGGCAGCGACGGTCGGGGTAGAGGTTCTGGGCTCCTCTGCGGGGTGTCCCGGGCGGCGGCGTCTCCCTGGCGGCGGTGAACGGCGCCGGCGGTGCTTCCCGTCGGCTCAGCGCTACCCTCTTACAGATCGGGTCTAGGGTTTGTAGGTGGGGTGACGGCGGCGCGGTCAACCTCGTGATCAGTGCCGCCCGGCCCCCACCTCTGTATTTATAGCGCTGGCGACAGGGGCCCACCAGCCAAACGGGCTGGGCGCCCCCGATCAGGGCGCGGTCAAGGGATGGGCTTTGGCCGTTGGGCCAAAGCCCTGAGATCACTCTAACATTCTCCCCCTTGATCTCAATCTATACTTTATCTTTAATTACTTTTGACTTTACACATTCCATCACAGATTAGTGCATAGAACATGTCTCATCGTCACGGTCAATCGCCGATAGATTCAACAGTTACAATACACCTCTCTGTTCTGAAACAGTTACTTTAATCTTTGGGCCATCTTTTAGTCCAGGAATCATAGGCTTTCCCTTAAACCCATGCCGGCTACATGTTCTCTGAACACGTTGGGTGGTAAGCCTTTAGTAAGCGGATCCGCTAACATCTTTGCGGTACTTATGTGCTCAAGACTTATAATTTGATCCCGAACTTTATCTTTCACAACATAGTACTTTATGTCAATGTGTTTGGCAGCGCCACTTGACTTATTGTTGTGGGCATACGTTACTGCGGGTTCATTATCGCAGTACAACTTAAGCGGTCTATTGATGTCGTCAACCACTTTTAAACCGGGTATGAACTTCTTTAGCCAGTTCACCTGCCCCGTAGCCTCATAACATGCTACAAACTCGGCATACATTGTGGACGATGTAGTGACGGTTTGTTTTGAGCTTTTCCACGATATAGCTCCTTTAGCGAGAGTGAATACATATCCGGATGTAGACTTTCTATCATCTCCCGCAAAATCAGAATCTGTATACCCCACTATATGGAGTGAATCTGATCTTCTGTATGTCATCATGAGGCCTTTTGTTCCTTGCAAATAACGCAAGACTTTCTTTATCAATTTCCAATGTTCTATTCCAGGATTGCTCTGGAATCTGCCAAGTAACCCGGTAACAAATGCTAAGTCAGGGCGTGTGCACACTTGAGCATACTGTAAGCTTCCGACAGCTGAAGCATATGGAACCGCTTTCATTTGATCGATCTCATACTGGTTCCTAGGGCATTGAAAATCCCCATATCTGTCGCCCTTGACTATAGGTGCAGGTGATGGACTACATTTATGCATACCAAATTTCTTTAAGACTTTCTCTATGTATGCCTTTTGTGACAGTCCCAATACCCCTTTGTTTCTATCTCGGTGAATTTCGATCCCTAGAACGAATGAAGCTTCACCAAGATCTTTCATATCGAAGTTTGAGGACAAAAACTTCTTTGTTTCCAGTAGCAGATTAACATCACTACTAGCTAGTAGGATATCATCCACATACAGGATTAGGAAGATAAACTTCCCATCTTTAAACTTTGCATAAACACAGTTGTCCTCTACATTCTCTTTAAACCCAAATTTTCTTATTGTACTGTCAAACTTCAAGTACCACTGTCTTGAAGCTTGCTTTAACCCATATATTGATTTCTTTAGGCGGCATCCCATTCTCTCATTTCCTTCCACAACAAAACCTTTCGGTTGTGCCATGTAAACATTTTCCTCCAAATCCCCATTAAGAAATGCCGTCTTTACATCCATCTGATGTAACTCTAAATCATAATGTGCTACTAATGCCATTATGATTCTGAAGGAATCTTTACATGAGACTGGAGAAAATGTCTCATTGTAATCAATCCCTTCTCTTTGCGTAAAGCCTTTTGCCACAAGTCGCGCTTTATGTCTTTCTACATTCCCTTGGGAGTCATGTTTAGTCTTGTAGACCCATTTACAGCCTACTGTTTTGGCTCCTTTAGGAATAATTTCCAAGTCCCAGACTTTATTAGTCTTCATGGACCTCATTTCCTCTTCCATGGCCTCAAGCCATTTTGAGGAGTTTTCGCTTCTCATGGCTTCTTCAAATGAGGTGGGATCATCCTCCATTTGAAATTCCTCTGTATGATAAATCTGATAATCATCAGAAATAGCTGATCTTCTTACTCTTTGAGACCTCCTCGGGGCCTCCTCATTTGGTACATCTACTGTTTGAGGCTGCTGTTGCTCCCCCTCAGCTGTGGCAATAGGTTCTATATGATCCTGAAGAACAGGTTCTTCATTCTCATTCATTGTTGCCACGGGAGGAACAATAACAGGTACTGGCACCACAGTGTCTTGCACCGTCGGTGCAGCGACAGCAGGTAGTGTGAAGAATGGCTCTTGAATCATCGGAGTGGGCGCAAACACCCGCTTCTCTTCAAGGTCAATCTCTCGAGCTACCATGCTCCCCCTCATCATTTCATCCTCTAAGAAGACAGCATGTCTCGTTTCTACAAACTTTGTGTATCTGTCTGGACAGTAGAAACGATAACCTTTTGACTTTTCAGGGTAGCCAATGAAATGGCAACTTACTGTTTTGGGATCAAGTTTCCCAAGGTTTGGGTTAAATACTTTAGCCTCAGCAGGACTCCCCCACACACGTAAGTGCTTTAGTGAGGGAACTCTTCCTGTCCACAACTCGTACGGTGTTTTGGGCACCGACTTACTAGGCACTCTGTTGAGAATATGAATGGCGGTTTTCAACGCCTCCATCCATAAACTCAATGGGAGTGTGGAGTAGCTCATCATACTTCGCACCATATCCATCAGGGTACGGTTGCGTCTTTCAGCTACTCCATTTTGCTGAGGTTCGCCCGGCATAGAATACTGGGCTACTATTCCATTTTCCTGTAAAAACCTCGCAAAAGGTCCAGGAACTTGTCCATATGGGGTATGTCGACCGTAGTACTCCCCCCCACGATCAGATCGGACTATCTTAATCTTTAAATCGTGTTGGTTTTCAATTTCAGCCTTAAATATCTTGAATTTATCCAAGGCTTCATTTCTTTCTTTGATTGGATAAATATATCCATAACGGGAGTAATCATCTGTGAATGTTATGAACGAGTCATATCCATCCACACTTTTCACAGGAAAAGGACCACAAATATCTGTGTGAATAATTTGTAGAACTCCTGTGCTTCTTTTAGCGTCTTTTTTAATTTTCTTTACATATTTTCCTTTAATGCATTCTCTGCATTGTTCTAAGTCTGAGAACTCTAATGGAGGAAGAATATCATTCTTTACTAGTCTTTCTATTCTCCCCCTCGAAATATGGCCTAAACGACAGTGCCATAATTTCGACGACTCATCTAGAGTTCTCTTTCGTTTTCTGTTTACATTCGTAGACGAGGATTCAATCACTTTTTCGTACGCAACGTTCTCATTATCGCATACGACATTCACATCATCACACAATGATAACAAATAAAGCTCATTCTGTAATATGGCAATACCAACACAAACTTTATTAAACATTATTTCGCACTTGCCATTTCCAAAATTGCAATCATAACCATCTTTGTCCAAATTTGACACACTAATCAAATTCCTCTGTAAAGAGGGTACAAAAAGGACATCTCTAAGTAGAAGAGTGGAGCCATTAGCTAATTCTAATGAAAGATCGCCAACGGCTTCAACTTCAGCTTCGACTCCATTTGCGACTTTAACGCATCTTTCTTTTCTTTGCGTAGTCCTCGTCGAACGGAATCCCTGTAAAGAATTAGCAACATGAACAGTTGCTCCTGAGTCAATCCACCAAGTGGATTTCGAATATTTTACATACAGGCATTCATTAATAAAGGTAATGATGTTCTCACCTTTCTTAGCCATTATCATCTTTAAATAGTCAGGACAATCTTTCTTGTAATGTCCCGTCTTCTTGCAGTGAAGGCACTGGTCTTTGTCTACAGCAAATTTGTTCTGTTGAGGCTGATGTACAGGGGCTTTGCCCTTGTTCTTTGAGAAGGGGTTACTGTTATAATTCTTTTTCTTGTTTTCCCTCACAAAGTTTATAGCACCACCATGTGAGGATTTGATTCTTTCCTCCTCTTGCACGCACATGGCTATGCATTTTTCCATGTCCCATTTTTCGGGCTGCATATTATAGTTGACAACAAAAGTGTCAAACTCTTTTGGCAAAGAAGCAAAAACCAAATGAATAAGGAACTCATCCTTGAGAGCCAAATCCATCGGTTTCAGTTTAGATGCCAAGTTACTCATTCTAAGAATATGCTCTCTTATGCCATGGCCACCGCCAGAATACCTTTCTGTTACCAGCTGCTTAATCAGCTGTGTAGCATAAGTCTTTGAAGAGCCAGTGAACTGACTCTTTATTTTATCAAGGTATTCAGTGACAGTGTCACACTCTGCAATTGAGCCCAGAATAGCAGGCTCAATTGTGTTCTTTATCACAGCCATACATTTCTTGTTGGCTGTGGTCCATTTCTTATGATCAAGATCATAAGACATCTGTAGGGGAGCATGATCCCTCTGTCTTTTCTGCCATGCAGTGTCATCCTCATTCTGTTCCCTCACTGGCGCCAAAGGCTCAGTGGGACGTGCTGTAGTGAGGACCCAGTCCACCTCAGCCAAGATAAAGGCTAAATCTAACTTTTTCTTCCACTCTCCATAATTATCACCTTTGAGAGTGGGGATTTCTCTAATACAACTCATTAAGTTGTATCCTCCTGAAAAAATATTTCAAATACAGTGAGAACGTAACATCAAAATCATATGCCTTATTTTCAACGTTGGTCAAAAATACGACATACAATTTAAAAACAATTCTATCATACATTAAATCTACATCACCGTTGGGCAGAAATAGAAATAATGCATGAAATCAACATTAAAAATTTATAATACTGATATTAACAACGTTGGTCAGAAAATAACAGTATCATAAATCTCTGCGAATTTTAATCTATTTTTCCAAAATTAAATTCTCCCGTTGGTTCGAATTTAATAATGAAAAACAATCAATATTAACTTTTGCAGCGGAAACTGTAATTATTCTAAAAATAATTCAATATTCAGAAGCATTAAACTGTTCACATTTAATCTCTGGAAAAATTAGCACGTTGGTGCAAAAATTTACAGAGATTTGGATCAAATTTCAATCAAATTCATCAAAAAAAAATACTTCTGAAAAATAATTAAACATCAATTTCGGGTTTTACTGTGCATTCGGCCATTTCGGCCTGTTCCACGCGGCCGCGGCCCAGCCAGCCCGCTCGGCCTGCGCTCTCCCGCGCGCGGACGCGACGCGCCCGCGGCCCACGGCGGCCTGCTCGGCCGTCTCTCGTGCGCGCCCGCTCTCTCGGCCTCACGCACGCGCGGCCTGCCCGCTCGCGCGCCTCATGCGCGCCCGCGCGCGCGGACACCGCGTCGCCCCGCGCCCCGTCAGCCGTCGGATTCGCATCCGACGGCTCTCGCTCCTCGCGGCAGCGCAATCTCGCGCGCAACCTGGGCCTGGGCCGGGATTTCCTTCGCCCGCCTGGGCCGAAAGTCGCCCGCGAGCGTTTGGCTCGATCTCAGCCGCCCGATGCGATCCGACGGCTCAGCGCCTCTTTCGCCCGATCAAAACGGATCGCGGCGGACGCCCCCGAAACCCTAACCTCACTCTCTCCTCTCCCTCTCCTCTCGCGCCCGAGCGAACTCAGCGGCGGTGGCGGCGGCGACTGCGTTCACCCCGCCGGAGAAGGAGAAAGACGGCGCCACCGCGGGCCCTCTCGCCGGCGTGCGCGCTCCCCTGAGAGGGAGCGCGCCGCCGTCGAGCGGCTCCGTGTTGGCGCCCTGTCCCGCGCGTCGACGGCGGCCCGTACGCGGAGGCTCGCCGGTCTCCCGCACGCCAGCGACGACGACGGCCCGGCGACGACGGCCAGGTAAGCCTCTTTTCAGATCTAGGGTTAGGGTTTTGCCCCGTTCCCCTTCTCCGTTCTTTCTTTCTTTTCTTTTCCGTACGTCGGTCAACCGACTGCGGTCGGTGTTCTAGGGCTAGGGGGGATCTCTTTTCTTTTCTCCGTCTAGATCTAAAACCTGGCTCTGATACCATTATTAGTTTAGATTCTTTAGGATCTCTAGGTTAGATCTAGCGGGGCTTTTCTCTTCTAGGGTTCGAGTTCTTGAGGGCTACACTAGAGGGAGAGGGGTACCAACCTTCGGGTGCAGAGGAAGCAGAAGCGGCCATCGCGGGTTCGTTGATGAAGATCTGCGCACGGGCAGCGACGGTCGGGGTAGAGGTTCTGGGCTCCTCTGCGGGGTGTCCCGGGCGGCGGCGTCTCCCTGGCGGCGGTGAACGGCGCCGGCGGTGCTTCCCGTCGGCTCAGCGCTACCCTCTTACAGATCGGGTCTAGGGTTTGTAGGTGGGGTGACGGCGGCGCGGTCAACCTCGTGATCAGTGCCGCCCGGCCCCCACCTCTGTATTTATAGCGCTGGCGACAGGGGCCCACCAGCCAAACGGGCTGGGCGCCCCCGATCAGGGCGCGGTCAAGGGATGGGCTTTGGCCGTTGGGCCAAAGCCCTGAGATCACTCTAACAGTATGTTCACGGGCATTCCTGAGCACGGGTAGAATGCCGTGGGATGCGTGAATCATGTACGGCATCGCATTCTCATCATGTGCTTGACGAAATTCATCTTTAAATATTCGCACGCCACTTTATATAAAATCTGACTCGGAAGGGAGGCTAGACTAATTGGCTGAGCGAGACTCCATCCAACTATTCTGCATCCATCTAGCAAAGCTGCGTGAGTGAAGCACCCTCCACTTTGTGGTTAAGGCGAAACTTACATAAAGGACTAAGCTATGCAACTACCCAAGGTATGGTTAGTGCCCGAAATAAATTCTGTCTTATAACTGAAAAAGCACTATAATGGCTAAAAATATACTATAACAACTCTTAGATTTTTCTAAGTTATTAAATTAAAAAATTAAAAAATTATATCATCACGAACAATGCAAAAGAATAAAAGTAGAAGTCGAAACACGAAATTAAGAAGCTGACGTGTTCCAGAAACCAGAAGTAGAAGTCGTTTGGAGCGGGGCCATAAATTGCCCTATTCTATGCCTACTTCTATAACATTGTAGTAATATGCAAGGTTGTCACGATCGCGATAGCAGGTGGATCATTTCTCATCTAACGGGATCGAATCGTAGAATTATGATTATATCAAATTTTTAAAAGCATATATATTTTATATAAAAATTGAATTATATTTGTAAATATGTAAGTCTATAGTAGATTTTTTGAATTTAATTTTGTTTGAGTACACTTATTCATGTTATATTGAATTAATATTTATTTTTAAAACTTTTTTAATTATTTTTAATAAACTAATAATCTAAAAATGCAATATATAAAATATAATACTTTTTTTACCTTAGAACAACATGTAAACAATAAAACAAAGCAAATTAAACTAGTGCAAGTTAAACTAAATATAGGTAATATAAATTTTATATATTAATATAGTTTGTTGTCAAGATCATGATCCCACTGCGATACCACTCGATCCTAACGATTCTACGAGTAGGATCGCAAACCCACTACGATACTAACTGATTCCGATCCATATCATCTACCTCCGGTAGGATTGTAGGATTGTACGATACTATGATACGTATCGCGATACTGACAACCTTAGTAATATGTCACCAAATGTTACAATTCAGGTGATTAATACTAAAATGGTAATGTGTTATTCGTATGTTACAATTCAACTAATTACACATGAACCATGAGGGCACCTATTCCTTGTGTACGGCCGATTTGAAGTGACATATACATTCATTGGATTCATCAATGTGCTTTTCTTAAAATATAGGTAGCATAAAAAATTCCAAATATTGGGTTGTTATGTATTTTTGTAGGTATTAGATTATAACTAGATGCATGCCTAACCCTTATTTTTGTGGGTTTTGTCAAATGAAAAGAAACCATGCACACTTTAAAATTGAGAAATCCTACTTAAATTTTGAATTTGAATTATTCAGTGTGTAAATATTTTCTGGATTCAGAAAAATGAGAAAGTAAAATGTGAGATGTTGACAATTTTACTGATTAAAAATTTGAAATGATGCATTTGAAAGCTAAAGAAAAAACATTACACAAATAAAAAGTTAAGAAGCTAGTTCTCTCTCTTTTTAGCTCTTTAAACTTTACATTTAAAAATGCTGTTCCCTGTCCTCCTAGCTGAGAATCAAAATCATTGTACGGCTGCACCAAATTGTCAGAAGTATGGGGGGCACTTTGTGAAACTCTACGTGTGGCCCCGCTCATTTCAGTTTCAGCTTCTGGCTTCTGGCTTATTTTTTACTATTCATAAATTTCATGTTTATCTGAGCTTTTGGCTTTTTTGAGTTTTTTTGCTAGTTCTTTTTTTCCCGTATTCGTTCGCGTTGTCCATAATGAGCTAACATTTTTTTCTATTTTTAAATTTAATTATGTTAAATAAGCCACCTTCAGCTACAGTAAAATTTCAATCACTGCAGTACAATTTTAGCCATAAGCCACAGCTTTTCAACCCAACTGTGCAGGGTATCTCCTTGGAGTCACCTCATCACCTTCCCCAGAATAAGCAGCAACAACAGCTTGATCACATTTCTAGCACTTTTGAGCCTTTCTGGAAAGTTTAGACAACCTTGCCTTCCTTATCACGTAAATTTAACCTTACCAGAAATTTTATTTGTCAGCAACTGAGAAATTTAATCTGCCGCAAGCTCTTCCACCGGCAGTCTCTGTCACCAGCTCCTGAGCTTCCCCTTAGTTCACCATTACTCTCTCCCCTCCCCCTCGTCTAATTGCTCTCTCTCACCCTGTAGGCCACTGGCAGCCGTGATCTTCCCCCAACTCCGGTGTCCGTCCACCCCAACAAACCATCGCGCCCCGCCCTAATTCCTGCAGGCCGGAGCTTCTCCTGGACCCCCTGAGGCTGACCCAACCCCCGTCCAGCTTCTCCTACCTCCCCAGCGAACTCGCGCCAAAGCCACCTTGTCACCAGCTCCTTCGGCTCCACCATGACAACCGCCAAAGCCTCAGGCGAGTTCAAAATCACTAGTAGATGCTCCCATGCTGCATAATTGGTTTCTAATGTCTTGCTCCGCCAGTTAGCACCTTCCCCTGTTCCGGCCGCCATCGTGCTCGCCGCCAGCCGCCGTCGGGCCAAATCGGGCCGCTCTGCTTCTCCCAGGGTGCATGCAAGGCCATGGTGCCCGTTTTGCTAGTGCTATCGCACCATCGTGGCCTCCCTCGCCGCCGGCTGGCTCCGCCTTCATCGTGTCAGGGAACTACAGCTGTGTGATTTAATTAGCACATGTGATTAGCCCAGCTAATGAATGTCTTAGTTGGCTATTAGTAGAAAATGACAGTGGGCCCACACATCAGTCACTACAGACCAAAAATGTAAAATAATCTGAAAACTATTTAAAAATTTTTGGGCCCCATATGTTAGAGGGACATTCCTCTCTCCTCTTTTATTTTTGGGGATTTTTCCTAGGGATAAATCTTTGAGGAGCTCGTTCTCTCTCGTCGTAGCTCCAAATTTAATGAAACTTGTTTTAAAATTTTTCTAAAATCGAGATCTATCTTTTGATACTAGTTTTGTTTAATTTTGATTTCAGTTGAATTTTATTTGGTATTTATCTATTTTCGCTCGTCTACGTTTATTTTTCCGGTACATTCTCCCAAGTAGAGCTCGAAGGTGTGAACGAGCCCCCGATGGAAGCAGCGCAAGACCCCCATGCTTTTGATACAGGCGAGTCAATACTTTGCTCATTTTGAGCCTATATTTCATGTGAGATTATGTTCATTTAAATTATCAAAACTGCATGCTTTACTTTATATGCAAACATATGTTACTCAGAAGGTAGCTAAACACCTACTTGTCGATCTAGTACTATAATACCCCATCCTTGACACTTGAATATCCATGAACCTTATCACTCTAGGTAATACTATTAATCTCGATAGCTATAAGTCAAAATTAAATACCGTACAAAGGTCTTGTCTAGAGTCCATAGAACTAGTTGCCCTACTCATCAATCTTTAAACATATAAACTTGCTTTGGAACAGTCACAGAATGTAAGTGGCTGAATATTTGCGACAACTTAATTTATGCTTCTCAAAACCCTAAAAACCAACTATACTTGTCTGGGCAGATGGTAAGAGTCGTGGGTGTGGATGTAACACGAAAATCTGTGGTTTGCGGAATGAACCAACCGGACAAATTAAGGACTTATTCCTGTGATGACCTCTCCGTGTACAACAGTGCAACCAAAAGCTACCAAAATGTAGACTAGGCTGAATAATTTATTAGACCCTCTAGTCATCTCACGGAGGCCTAGTGTAGGCAGATAATAAGAATCCTGCATTGAATGGGACACCTGATAGAGGTGACGTTGTCAAGGCTAGCGTTTGTGGAGAGTAGAGTCCGACTGCGCTAATCTGTGGTGGGCATTCCGCACAACCTGTGGAAGCAACCCCATAGGGGTGAGATGATAGAGGGCGAGGTATTGTAAAGGGCTCGAGTTAGTTCTAGTTCAACAACCTTTGTGGGTGAGAAGAAAACTGTCAGGCGGATGTAAACCTGACTTTGAAATTTTCCTAGAGAGACGTACTCCAGCGTTGTTAATAAGGTAGAGGTAACCTAATGATCAAAATCTAGCATAGGTGGATGGAACCATATAATCGGTGGATGGAACCTATACCGCTATAAATACTACACAATTTCAAACACTTTAAAGCATGTTTGTAAGATGCTAAGTCATAGGGATTTAAATTATGGTTACTACAAATGTCGCTTTAAGCAAATAAAAGAACCTAAGCCATCCTTGTTTAGCCTTGCATCTATAGTTATATGCATTCTGTGTGTTGGCTCGTGGAGCACGGTAGTTTGTGCTCACCCTCGCTCTCATCCCCCCTTCAGAGTCCGTGAATCAATGTCACTATATTTACTATGAGGACTAGGGCGATGAAGGTGGTGAAGATGATGGAAACTAGAGTAGCCGTCAGTAGTCTTGTCTCTCACCTCAGTCTAGCCGACCAGGCTAACTTATGGGTAGTTCCAATATTATCCAGGTCTCTAGCTAATATCGATGGCACCTAAGTTGTCTCAATCGCTTACCTGTGGCGGGTTATGCCTTACCATGTTTGCCTCCACTTCCGTTTCCGCACGTTATATAATGTAAACATTTGGCCTGACGGCCCAACTGTAAACTCGATCCGGCACGGTCTATTTAAACTTTGGTATTATAATAGTATGGTATTTATCGTGTATGAAATTTATCCCTTACAGAGGATTTCGGGTTGATAAAACCCGGGGTCCAACAGGCTTAAAGCTTAAAGTTTTTTTAGCACTATTTAAGACTTTTTTACACTATAGTTGTTGTAAGTTTTTTCAGTGCAATGAAATTTAAAAAATAAAAAGGTTACGTCATTACGTACAATACAAAGTAATAAAAAACTAAGAAGCAAAAATCATTGTACGGCCGAACCAAATTGTCAGAAGTATGGGGGCCACTCTGTGAAACTCTACATCTATATCTCTTTGGATTCCCCTCATCACCTTCGCCGGAATGAGCAGCAACAACAGCTTGATCACTTTCTTGCAGTTCGAGCCTTTCCAGAAAGTTTAGACAACCTCGCCTTCCTTATCAGGTAAATTTAACCTTCCCAGAAATTTTATTTGTAAGCAACTGAGAAAGGTGAACCTCACCTGCATGTCTGAAAATTTTGGTGCAATTTCGATAATATGGTAGGGACTTTTCCAAAGTGTTTTTTTTTTTGTTAAAACAACCTCCATATCAGATTTTCCCTGACAATTTTGGTACAGAAGTTCATAGTCCATCAGTCATCTAAGGTACTTTTAGGAGGCAAATGCTTGAGCGTTTTTCTAATTACTAAGCTAATATTTTATATTGCGGTTAGTATTATTTGTTTCTTTCCCTTAAACAATTTTTGTACAGAAGTTCATTAGTCCATCAGTCTTCTAAGGTACTTTTAGGAGGCAAATGCTTGGACCTTTTTCTAATTACTAAGCTAATGATTAATATTACCCCGCACCACAACACCACCATCACAGCAAACGCATGCTCAATTTCTCATCGCTTTACCCACTAAACGCACTAACAGCCGCTCGTGAGGCCACTCTCTCTCCCCGCGGTTTTGATCTCTCTTCCCGGACGGCTCGCCGTTCCTGGTCAGGTAATCATGCCTCCTCCTCCTGTTCATGTCCATGTCTTGCTTTCCTGCTTGGGTTAGTTGTGCTCTGTAGACTGTAGTGCCATTCTTGGGTTTTAAGGGTTCCAAGAATTTTTTCCTCGCGCCAAATTTGGCCTTGGAGTTCCCCAAATTGCAGTTCTTTGATCCACGAAGCATCTTGTGTGTGATTGGGTGGCAGGTATTGGGGGCTTTGCTGTTCAGGTAGTTTGGTTTTTACATTTTTGTTCGGACGATCTCTGCTTAGCAAGAGGAGTACACCGCTTTTTAAATGGAAAAAATCAAAATAAAGGTATTATTTGCACCTAGTTTTTTTCCCAGACGTAGAATGATCATTTAAGAGTATTAGTCCATGTTCTTTTCTCTCCTTGTGTTTTTTTTCCTTCGTAATTTTGTATTTTTTACTTGTTTTCTGTGCAAACTTGGCCGTGTTCGGTATTATAGTAGGCCTAGTAACATACTGATTATTTCCCCTTTTGAGAAATGTTGGTACTTTTCATTCACCTAAAGTTGTTGCAAAGATTTATTCTTCTGTGCTTTTTTTTTTAAAGAATACAGGAGACCTGCATTAGTAGTGTTTTCCGAAATTTGGATGCTTTTGGCACTGTTGGTGCCGGCAATACCAAAAATAACGTGAGCGAAACGTAATTCCAGATTTGGCCCCCTGCAGACCGCACGACTCACGCGGGGGCGACGCGTGGAAATCGTGCGGCCGGGGAGCGCACGACACCAAGATCGTGCGGTCCCCGACCGCACCATCACGCCTAGATGTGCAGTCGGCGAGCGCACCACCACTGTAGCATGCAGGTGGTGCGGCGCCTGACCGCACGATTCGGTGGTCTACAGTGTTAGGGTTAGGGTTTAGGTTAGTGTTAGGGTTAGGGTTTATGCATTTGTAATATGTTTAGAATAGAAATAATTTTGGATATATGAAATGGTGTTTGAAAAAATATGAATTTGATGTAGACTCCAGTTTACTGCTTGTGTAAATTTTTTGCAATTATGAAAATTAAGAATTTTGTTTGGTAGAGCACGAATGAAATTTTTGTGAAGTAATGATTGATGTATTTGTGATTTTCGTACATTGCTGACCGTGAAAAATATGTTGAACTGGCAATAACATTTTTCGATCATGTAATGTTGTTTTATTAGAAGAAATTTAATGAAAATTGTTTTGAGTACAACTATGATAGGAACAATTGGACGAAAGGAAGTAAAGTGATATTGAACACGTGGGAGAAATGAATGCGAAAAGATGAGGAGATTTTATGCTAATAATTAAAATAGACTTCATAATAAACATGGGAATGACACGGCGTACCCTGATTTTTATAAGTTTTGTCAATTTTGTAGTTGTAAACTGGGAAAAAAATCTAATGAAGTTGTAATAGAAGTTTATGGTAATTTTGGTAAAATTTTTTTAGGAACGATTGACCGTAGAACGATTGATACATACAGTGGTAAGTGATATTTTGATGTTACTGAGAATTCGTGTACGGTGAGAACCGGTATGTTAATATTGTTAAATGAGTTGCTACATGAGTCATTGAATGCGAAAAGACGAGATAATAAGCTTAGCTGAATAGAAATAAACTTCATAATACAGTTGGGAGTAACATGCCGCGTACATTTTTATTACATGCATAACATATAACATGATATGCGACTAACCCACCCAACTGGTCGTACGACCTACTGTGTGGACCGGGGCCACTTTCCCTTCCTCGCCCGCTCGGCGTTGAACTCCTCCGCGGCCTCTTTTGCCTTAGCCGCCATTTCCCTCTTTCTCTTGCGCTCCCTCTCGCGAGCCTCCCGCTCCCTACGCGTGCACGCTTCGAGATGAGCTTGCATCTCGCATTGTATACGTAGGGTTTACTCGTTCTTGCAGCGCTCCCCCTCCAGCAACTCCTCCCGTGTGACATTCCACTCCTCGAAGTCGAGGGTCCATTGGTCCGCAGGGTGGATCTCAAGATCGATCAATTTGCGGTAGCCACATAGGGGCTCCGGAGACTGTAAATACAGGGGAGAGATTGTTAGTGTGTGCTGTGAAGGAGAAAAGGTAGGGAAAAATGGTGTATGTGGTCGTTACCGGCTGCCGATGGGTTGTGGTGTCAAAACGGCGGTCGGGGTAGTCACTGGAGTAGTTTGCGCAACCCCAGTAACTCATACCTAGGCTGATGCGGTGCTTAGACCTGAAGAACTTGCACGTGTCCCCGCACGAACAAAGGGGGTGTCTCCCCCTCAGGTGGGAGTTGCGGTGAATGCTCGGTGGGGACATTCGGGATGGGGTTATTGCTACGCGGCCGCTCATTGCGGGGAGCTGACCTTGTAGCACGCTGGGCTTGTTCTACCCGAGCCGCAATAGCCCTTATTTTTTCATCGCAGGCGGCAGCTGACCGTGCTAGGTCACGGGTCTCCTCTCATTCCTTCACCATCTTGTCCCATTGCTTCTTCTTGCTTTTGTCCATCCCGGTGGGGTGAGGGAAGCACGGTGTAGTATGGGGTTTGGATGTGTAGTGTTCCCTGGGAAATGGAATGCACACCAATTTATAGGGTCCGTTTTCTCTCTACTCCTACGTGTAAAGCTGGTTCGCGTGGTCGTAGCACTGAGTAAAGCTGGGCGTGCTGCGATATCACTACAAAAAGGCCCCGTTTTATCATCTCACTGAGCAAAACCAGCCTCTTTTGTCATCTTACTGAGCAAAGCTGGCCTCTTTTGTCATGTCACTGAGCAAAGCTGGCCTCTTTTGTCATGTCACTAAGCAAAACTGCCCCGTTTTGTTAGGTCACTGCGCAAAGCTGGCCTCTTTTGTCATGTCATTGAGCAAAGCTGCCCTGTTTTGTCATGTCACTGCGCAAGGCTGTCCCGTTTTGTCATGTCACTACGCAAAGCTGCACTCTTTTGTTATGTCACTGCGCAAAGCTGCCCGCTTTTGTCATGTCACTGAGCAAAGCTACCCCGTTTTGTCATGTCACTGCGTAAGGATGCAGTCTTTTGTCATCTCATTGAGCAAAGCTGGCCTCTTTTGTCATGTCACTGAGCAAAGCTGCTCCGTTTTGTCAGGTCACTACGCAAAGCTAGCATATTTTGTCATCTCACTGAGCAAAGCTGACCTCTCATTGAGCAAATTTGAGGCTTTTGTCATGTCTCTGCGCAAAGCAGCCCTCTTTTGTCACGTCTCTGTGCAAAGCTGTCCTCTTTTGTCATATCACTGCGCAAAGCTGCCCGCTTTTCTCATGTCACTGCGCAAAGCTGTCCTCTTTTGTCATGTCTCTGCGCAAAGCTGTCCTCTTTTGTCATGTCACTGCGCAAAGCTGCCCGCTTTTGTCATGTCTCTGTGCGAAGCTGCCCTCTTTTGTCACGTCTCTGTGCGAAGCTGCCCTCTTTTGTCATGTCTCTGCACAAAACTGTCCTCTTTTTCAGTTTTGGTCACTGAAGTAAGTTATGTCGTTTGGTATAAATAGCACGGTTGGGGTCCCATGATATTGTAGCCAGAGAACCCTGTAAATCGAACAAAGAAGTACCTTCTCTTTCGTGGTGGAACATACCATGTCGGAAGCTGAGGGGCCAGTCGGATATGGGTCACCGAAGGAAGAGCTTCCCTTGGAAAGGAGGGAGATCTTCGGTCCAAAGTACCGCTTGATACCAAGCCGGCGTGCTCAACCAGCATGGCCGAAATGCAGACACAATGAGGACGCGGTCGTGCAGGTCCTGGAAGGCCAGTTCGATGGCTGGCGTCGTTTCTTCCGATGCCCACGCTCCGGGGTACAAATTACCAATAGTACATTTTTTGTTATTGCTTATAGACCCTCCAGGTTTACCGTCCTTTCCCGCAGATGGTGAAATGCGACTTCTCCCGCTGGATCGACCCTCATGAACGGTATATTGTCAATTATGTGGAAACATTATGGGATCGAATATTTGAGTTGGAGGACCGAATCGAGACTCTCAATGAGGAGAACAACGACCTCCGCCAACAGATGCAACGCGAGAGGGGCAACGAGAAGGTCATGAACATAGGTAGCTCATATGATCCCACATGTGCGTGCCACTACCACGATGACCAGCCACGTCCGAGGCAGCCCCCTCAGCAATACTCCATGTGGGTGCCACGTGGCTCGTTTGGCATATAGGCAATGGGTATATTGTTGTACCTTCTACTAGTGCGCTAGGACTGTTGTTTTGATTTATTTTGATTCCTGTAGTACTTTTTATATGTTGTGTACATGCAATGTATGTGTTGTTTCGTGTTGTCATTGTGTGACGCCTTCTTATTCTGTGGTCTCTGTGAGTGAGGCTCCCCCCACACACAGAGCCTATAAGAGGGAGCCATTCATCACCTTGTCCCTTGCCTTGTTATCACTCATCTCCTGAATTAGTTGTTCCCAATCGGTGTACTTTTCTTTCGTGCTCACTCCACCGAACACCAATATGAGTCAACTCAGCACCTCTTCATCGGCACCCATGGTGATTTGCCCAAAATGCAACATGGTTGTTAGACATAAGACCTCACACACGGCCGCGAATCCTAGGCGGCACTACTACAAGTGCCCATATCACTCGGTGAGTAAGATTGTTTCGGGTTCATTCAAATCGTGCAGTTATGTTACAAAACGTTCTTCTCATGGAATCGCAGGAAGCCCCCAGCGGTTGCCGATTCTGGGTGTGGGAGGATGAAATGGGCACTAGGACGGACATTCTTCGGCATGAGAGAGTTGTCGTGGGGGGTAGCGACCCTGTCAAGATGCGGCATCGTTTCGATAGACTGGAGTGGAAGATAAATTTAATGTTGTGTGCTATTTTCTTTCTTGTGTTTATTGTTATCGTCAAGTTGTAGTGCTGGAGGTTGTTCTCGTCTATGTTGGTAATGTTTTATGCTATGTTGTGTGCTATTTTCTTCCTTGTGTTTGTTGTTATCGTGTCTTCTCCCGCTGGAGAGTTAATCTATGTATGTGTAATGCATGCTATGAGGTACAGTGCCCACATGCGTGCATACTTCTCATATTAGAATGAAGCCTTAATTGTACTTCAAATAATTTCATAAGCACAGTACAGTACGCACACAAGAAACCATGCGACGTCACAACAGCTCAATTACAAAAATTCATTGCATCTCGTCGTCGCCTCCTCGGACGGCGTATCTGATCGTCTGAGAAGGTGAATCTGCTAGGGGTGCACAGTGCATCTCGAAGGTCGTACTGCGAGGGCTGCGTCTGAGGCGGTGGTGGGTACAACTCTGTGGAGAGTTGCGACAGCTGGCCGAAAATAGAGCTCAACCATTCGGAGGAAGGGTCTACATCCTGCTCAGATGGTACAGCTGAATTAGGCAATGGAAAATACAAAATGTTTATAATGAGTAGTAATATCATAAGGCATTTACCTAGGAAGTACATACCGGTGCATGTGACTGTCCGAATGACGATGACGTTGGGAAATCACGCATGTACTCCTGCGCCGTGTAACCTTGGTAGGTCTGCCCGAACCACTCGTCCCGCCCCTGCAGTGTGGATTGACCGCCATGCGCAAATGTGGGGAACATCACCGCCGGTTGCTGCTACGAGTCACGGTCGCTATCTGCAGAGAGCTCCCGTCGCTCTGCAGAGAATGTTCGGTCCTCCGCCGCCCTCCGTGATGATGATGGCTGCAGCAACATGCTATCCTGTCGCAAGTGCTGCAGGAAAAACCTGTGGTTACAAATAACTGGCAATCGAGTGGACGAATAAACTATTGGCAATTGTCGTACCGCTGGTCCGAAGCGCTGGGAGGACGAGCGAGCGCAGTTGGGACGACCGCCGGACTGCGATGGACGACCGCCAGACTGCGACGGATGACCGCCAGACTGCGACGGACGACCGCCGGACTGCGACAGCCGTGCTGACGGTGGTGCTGATAGCGGTGCTCTGTGGAGGCGTCGTGCATGTACATCATCCCAGTGCCGACTATAGCTCATGGTCCTGATCGCAGACCTGGCGTCACCGAGGATGGTACGCACCGAAGATAGCATGCACTCGTACTGCAGGTAAACAAACAATGAGTTAAAATGTACTGCAGGTAAACAAAGAATGAGTTAAAACGTCTTGCCACATAGGGTACAATGAGACTAGTCTCGTACCTCCTCGTCGTGACATGCGGCTCGATGACGGTCCGGCCCTGCCCGTATGGCAGCCTCGTGCGCGACCTCTGCACGACGGTGTGGGGCAGGCCCAGTAAGCCTGCTGCGGGTGTGTGGAACGTACCACTCTAGGTACGCACTGTATGTGTCGAGGTCGTATGGCCTAGTCTCGTCCACAACCTCCGTGCTCGCTGAGTCACGCCACAGGTCTGTCCACGGCCACTCTGTGCCCCTCCAGTTGTCACCCTGGTGACCTCTTCTTGTTTGCCTGCAAGTTAGTACAAACATTACACAATT
This sequence comes from Dendrocalamus latiflorus, assembly GCA_017311315.1. Classification (NCBI taxonomy): domain Eukaryota; kingdom Viridiplantae; phylum Streptophyta; class Magnoliopsida; order Poales; family Poaceae; genus Dendrocalamus; species Dendrocalamus latiflorus. The sequence continues at coordinate 11,047,212 of CM029662.1, forward strand.
AGTACTAACAACACATTACTACATAGCGTACAGTTACCATGCAATGACTTACTGGTGGGCCTTCAGTGGTAGTGGCCATCCTGGGAGGGGTGGCACGTGCTGGTGGAGGCCAAACTGCCTCAGGACTCTCTGCGGGTTGTATGGCTCGACGAAGTGGGAGAAGACGAGGTGGCAGGTCGTCAACCAGTATATGTGGTCTTGGTGGCACTGAGATGACAACCCGTGGGGGGCTATGCTCTCAATGAACTCTGCATCCCATGGCCACCAGACTATGTCGCCCTCATGAAGAGTCTCGAACTGTTTATGGAACTCTGGGTACACACGCCTCGGTCTCTTCCTGGCCCACCGCAAATGATCATGTGTCTAACGCGTCCCCATAGTCGGCCCATTTATGGGGTCATCACCACCAGCCTGATCGTAGAACTCCGGGCTGAGCTCGTAAGGGTGCACGACACTCTCGAAGTAAGGCCTCCCAACCGGGAAGTGCTCCCAAGACCAGTACTGTAGGAGCACGTAGCACACTGCCAAGACCGACTCGCTGGCCACAGTGCGCTGCGAGGCATCACACAAGCCTCGGTACATGGCGCTAAGGACTGCAGATCCCCAGCTGTACTGCGGCACCTGGCCGGGCCAGGCATCCGCCAAGGACTCCACAAGGTGTATGTAGGTAGGATGCACGGAGACTCCAGTGGTCGTAGGAAACAAGACCCACCCAAACAAAAAAAGGAGGTATGCCATGAGGTGCGTCCGCACGACCTCCTCAGGAGCGTGCACAGGGCAGATCATGAACTATTGTAGCCACGAGTGTGGCACACCAGACATGTTGTCTTGGATCGGGTGACCGAACCGGGCACCCAGGGTTCGGTCACCCAGGGCGACCTTCCAGTTTGCCGCCCTGGGGGTGGCACTACTGCTGCAGCACGGAGGGGTAGACCTGTCAGCATGGACACGTCCTGAAGTGTAACAGTCATCTCACCCCACCGGAAGTGGAAGGTGTGAGTCTCCGGTCTCCAACGATCCACGAGTGCGGACAGCGACGCCGCATCGAACTGCAATGCATACGGAACATCCAGCATGCGAGCAATGGGCAAAAGGCCGGTGTCTCGCAGTAGTAGAGACCACAGCTCCAAGTCAGGTGCATTGGACTGAACCCATTGTGTGAACTCCCCAACTGCCATGGAGCCTCCCTCCACGGCCCCAGCTTCAGCCTGCTCGCGACGCCTTACATGCTTGCTGGTCTCCTGATCAAGGTGCCTCCACAAGGCCTCGAACTTCCTCTTCTGGTTCTGCATACAAAGCTTTTTGAACATCTTCATTAGTTCCTTGCTATGGAACCTTCTGTGGAAGTTCGCCGCAAGATGCCTCATGCACAACCAGTTCTTCATGTCATTCCACTGGAAGGGCGCTGTGTCCCGTTCTGCATCGTTCGCATTGCAGACAGCAAGCCTGCATTACGGTCCGAGATGATACACACATCGGGCCGATCTTGTACTACGGCCTGCTTCACATTGGCAAGGAACCACTGCCAGCTATCCGTATTCTCATTCTGTACAATTGCAAATGCCACTGGGAGTAACTGGTCATTTGCGTCTGCTGCAACCGCAGTCAGGATAGTACCCTTGTACTTGCCAGATAGGAATGTGCTGTCTATCGTTAGCACTGGACAGCACCACTTGAAGCCTTCTATTGCCTGATGGAAGGCCTAGAACACTTTGTCAAGCACAAAACAATTCGGCCCTTGCGTCTCATGAACCCGCTCGTACTTGTTAATGTACGTGCCTGGGTTTGCTTCTGCAATCTGATGCAGCAATTTTGGGACCAGATCAAATGCCTCCTCATACGTCCTGAACATATGCTGCAGGACCTTCTGTTTCGCCCGCCACACCTTCTTATAGCTGACATCAAACCCCACCGTGTTCGCTACCTCCGCCATGAGAACCTTCGGAGAAATGGATACATTTGCCACCACAAGATGGCTTATCAGCTCCGCAACATATGACGATGTCATGTTGCGGTGCCTATGTAGTGGCGCCGCAAGCTCACAAGTGTGATCCTTCAGCACTGTTATCCGGAAGTCCGTGGCAGTGCCCCTAAATCGCTGCGCACGGACCTTGCCAGGGCAGGAGCCGTCGACACACTGCACAATGTAGGTGTCAAGGTTGGACCTGTGCACCCGATATGTCCGGCTGATGTTGACGGCATATGTGGCAACAACTTGCTGTGCAGCACTCTTGTTACGGAAGCACTGCCCTAAAAGGAGTGTGCCCTCATTGAATCCCCACTCTGCCTCCTCCGCCCGTGACAGAACTAGGGATTCCGCTGCGATGTCGTCCAATCTGGATGGCACGTGCGCACCGTCCGTGGTTACAACACCACCTAACACACCTCCCGCTATAGTTTCCCCTTCCTCCTCTCCTGAACTGCCTGTTTCCACATCCTCCTCCTCGCTTTCCACTTCCTCCACCTGGTTCGCAAGGTACTCGTGACAGTCAACATGGGCGGCCCACCACCTATCCGCACCTTCATTCAGCTGAAAATTCTCCACCCGCCTCCGCAGGTCTCCATCTCCCATTGACTCATTGACTCCTCCTTCACCAGCATCTTCATGACCGCCAGAGAGTAATGCAGGCTCTACATCTCCGCCAGCACCACCAGAGCCACCCATGGCGGATGATTCTGTCCACTCCACCAATTGAACATACACCATTGGTCTGGCATAAATCGCTGCGTCAGGGTTGCACGCAACCTCCATGTAGTTCGCCCATGAAGCGTCGCTCGTCACCTTTATAAGTTGCCACACTATCTCCCCTGCAGCACCTACCACTACGGCATACATTGCCTCGATCCGTAATTTGTTCCTTGCGGTGTCCCGATCGAATGCGGAACTCACGCATCTCTGTAGCTCAGACAGGCTCATGGTGTTCAGATTGGGTGCCGGATCACGGCCCAGTCACAATTAGACAGGCCTGCCCCGTACGGCCCGTCGCGTACGAGACCACTTCCATAGAACACGAACAAGTCTTGGATGTCACCCATGGCGTACCTAATAAGTCCATACTGAACCCTCTTAGTGTTATAACATGCAACAAGTGTACCATCATACAGTAGCTACCGCCTACCACATACAAGCGTAATATTTACCTCTTAATTTGTAAATCTAATTTTTAATTCATTTATGGAGTGCGCTAACAAATTTCTATATAAATCAAATTAGTAATGTAATGTACATTTTTTCAATTCTCTAATCTACGAATCTTACTTCTGTGAAAAATAAATTACAATTTTTTCAAATTTCTCTCCTAATTTTTATTATTATTCTTCTATTTAATTCACCAATCCAACTACTCATTTTGCATCATTTGTAACTTATGAATTCTTACGTAAATGAAATAAATAAAATTTACATTTCTGCAAGCAAGCTCTCACAAACATGAACATCTAACTTCAGTGATTTCGGCTACAAGAATTAGCAAATATGAATACAAAAAGTTGTTACGGATAATGATAGAATGCAACAAGTACAATGGGGGACTAGGGAAATTTTTAGGACCATTAGAGACATGATACATCAACCTTTTTCTCCTTCGGTTACAACTCGCGGCTCCACAGCACTGAATAAATTGCCGAAAAATAAGCCTCCTGAAAGGCTTCTATCCTGTAATTTGTACATGCAATTTAATGAATAAATCCAAACATAAAATTTCTATTAACGCTTGTTCTAACACTTACACCATCTAAACTCACTACAACAGTAGTACAAAATTTCTTCACATGAAATATAAAATACAATACACTACAACTACAAACATTTTATCAAACAATGACATGCAGGAACTCCGCTAATCAGCACAATAACATTATACACGTATGGAGATGATATTTACCTTTTCTTGAAGCTTACTGTCGGATCCCAGAGCAACAACTGCAGAACCCTCTGTGTAAATCGCACTAGTCCAGGATCAGCTAGTGCACACAGTGATAACAGGGATACATATCAAGCATAATGACAAACTTTATTTAACTAAATATAGGCCTGATGGCCAAAGTTTACATCCACGGCACATAAGCCAAAATTAAATATAAGCAGCAGAAGGAAAACCGAAGCGGAAGAAGCCCACTGAGCATGCCCACAGGCAAACGACAGTAAGACGCGGCCTATACGTTCTGATCCTCACCAAAGTCGAAGATGTCCTCTAAAAATGATGAATTGAGCAACGTGAGCACATAAAGTACTCCACAAGTTACACCAGGAGGTTTAACAGAGTTAATGCATGCATATGGATTGACAAAGGAAGGCATAATACGGTTAGTTGAGCATAAAGCAAAATTGAAGTAAATACTGTAAGTAGGTTCAAAAGTTGAATTTGATACAATAGATAGAAACAAGATTTTAACAAAATAATATCATTAGTGCAGGCTCTGACCAAACACTAACCTATCCACGGGCATCCCACCCGCACCATCTTTTCCAAAAAGATCTCATATGGATTCCATCCATCCATAAGCAGTTTGTAAAACCATTTTGAAAAACAAAATCTAATCTGTGAAAAACTTTACTCGGCTTGCCCATGACCGTGGGCACGGCTATCTAGGATAGATTATACACTCTGCAGAGGTTGTACAACTTTACCCACAAGACATGATCATCCCTTTTTGCCACCGGATTAACACACTTCCTTAGGTGTGCGGCCAGGAGTTCATGACAAGGCCTTTACAATGATTCATTGTCAACATAATCACGCCGCCACTAAGGTTTCACCACAACATGAATCCACATGTTGGAGCCCCCTCTTGTGCCATGTGAGACTTATCACGGCCTACGCCGCGCTCACATTCAGCCTATAACGAGATTAAGTTGAAACTTCACAAATTACTCGGCCAGGTCTGTCCCATACCAGACTTGTGGTAGTACGATAGGGCTTTGTAATAGTAGCTCACAGACCGGTCCTTAACTGACTTAGGCACCAACCACATACCACTCGTGCCTGGCAATCAACATTCTGTCACCAAACAACAATGCATGCCAGCAAGCACCCACCACCTAACCATTTGCCTAAGTCTAAACCAAGTTTTTATATTTTGTTCAGAAACATTTCATAATCATTCTTGACTCACCAAAGTCAAGAATATATTTCAAAAGCTTATCATTTTATGTGAAAAGGTATCCCAACCTATGATTATTCTATGCATGGCTAAGCTTCGCTATAAAATATCTAGTTAACATTAATGTATCAACTAGGTTTTTCTCTATGGTGACAAGGCATAGAAAGTTTAATGTCAAATTTGGCCATAAACAAAGGAATTGGGTATAACTAGAATTTAAATCGAATTTAAAGTAGGTTTTAATAAAAGTACGCATGCATAATAATTTTAAAAACAACATAAATAATTTAAATTACTGGGAGCAACATGATCAAAGGTGTAACTTGCCTTTCTCGAAGACTTGATGTTGTGAATCGTCAAAATCGAATTCTCCGGAATAGTCGTAGTCTACACGCGAAGAACCAAACAAAATAAATTCAAATAAAATCCAAATAAAATCCAAAAAATATAACATATATACTGAGGGATAGATTACAATCTTAGATGAATTTAGGAGAAATAATCAACGGATTTGGATTTCGTATGAGGGTGAACGAATATCTGGAAGTTTTAGACATCACATGAAATGATAACAACATTCGAGAATTACTTTTTGAAAAGTATTATATTGGTAGGCTACGAGGTGGCTGGCGAACGAGCAAAATAGAATCCTGGCGACGAGACGAAGGTGGTGACATGGGTACGGCGACGAGGAACGGCGGCAATCACCAGCAGTGAGAGAAAAAGGGCACCGACGGCACGGTTGCGATAACGACAGGTTGGAGAGAGATAGTACTGGGTATGTAATGTGGAGATGTAAGGAGAGCACGGGGTAGAACATAGTATGTTGAAGCTAGAAAAATTATTGGCTTAGCTGAAAATTCAACGGAGACGATATAATCGACGTTTGAACTACGACGGTAGAGAAACAGGAAAAACTTGATATCTTGGTGCTCGATAAAGCGAATCTAAAACCACTTGGAAGGTAGCTACCTGGGATGGTTTGACACGATATGACGCGAACGGATTGGGGAAAACACCAACAGATAGATGGGGACATGAGATGCCATTGGCGGCCATGGCGAGGTGTCGGAGGCGAAAATTTGTAGAGGCTTTTCAGGGAAAAGGAAGGAAGCACGGCGTAGAACGCAGTGAGGCAAGTCTAAGAAAAATTACGGCATGGGCTAAAGCTTACCGGAGGCGACGAATCGACGTTTCGCGGAAAGCTTAATTCCTGACAATTGGCTCTATGAAAAATTAAACAAAATGGTAGAAAAATTTCTTAGAGTCTAAGACACGATATGACACGAACAAAAATCAAAGCACTCACCGAAAAGGGGTGTACACGCGAATGCACGATTTTTTGTGTCTAGCTCGACAAGGTCGACGAGGACTCGAAGAATCTTTAGGTGATGGCGATGGAAGCATGATGTAGAATGTGTCGAGGCAAACTCAACGGTGCAAACGGCTCGGCCAAAGGACATCGAATGGTGGCGCAACACGGTGGAGAAGACCTTCTACGACCAGCGGGTTGACATTGGCATTCCGGGCAAACGGAGAGGAGTTAGCAGGTGAGGTTTGCGGCAAAATGAAGAGGAGAATGTGGAGAACACAATGCTCACCTCGGTTATGGTGGAACATGCACGGTCTTCCCGCAGCAAGAAGAGAAGTGACGGCAAGGTTTGGCCACAGTGCTCCGGCGATGCTCCGGTGAAGGCGAGGGAAGCACCGCATAGAATACGTGAAGGCGAAGCCAGTGGTGTGGTCAAAAGTGGCGGAACTCCACTGTAGAAGGCGCAAACGGCCTATAAACGGCGCTCGGTTGACAAAAGAAAAACACCGATTGCGGAGAGGAGGAAGGGAGAGAGGACGTGAAATTTTCGGAGGTCGATGAGGATGAGGAGGGGCACCTGGTGCTCCCTTTTATAGGGACGGAGGTGGACGGGAGAGGGAGATCAACCGACGATGTCAATTAGAGCAACGGTTTTATTTTTGTGTAAATATACATGAAGGAGGAGAGGAACGGTTGGGAATGAAGGAGTCATGAAGAGAGGAACTGAATGCCCTTGATTGCACGAAAAATCATGAAGCAAATCTTGTGGATTAAGGAGCTCCAAGGTTCGGCCAGGGCGGCGCTCGGGACACAGAGAACTGATGCAATGGAGAATGGAGAAGAAAGCAGGGGGAGAAAATCGAAAGAGGAAAAAATCCGAAAATAAAATAAATTCAAAAAATTCAGGAAAATTTCCAAAAAATCCTTGTAAAACGAAAAGATTAAATAAAATAATTTCGGGTTTAATTGAAGTATATTTTAACCGTTTAAAATTTTTTTACTTTCAAAGCTTTAATTTAATCCAATTAAATAAAAAATTCAAAAATTTGAAAATAGGATAGAAATGGATAGATTGGAATTTTAGATGAATTTAGAAATTTGAATGGGCTTAATCGGAATTAAAATGAATAAATACGATCTTTTGGAAATTTGAAAGGAGAGAAAAAGAATAAACTGATTTTCTGGAATTATTTTTGAACTGAAAATTCAAATTATGACATCAGCAGGGGAAATGCTTTTTGGTGGAATTAGTTTTATGTGGAAATGGAATTTATGACGTCAGGGTGAAGTTAGCAAGGATTTCGATTTTCTGGCCGAATTATTTTTAAATGAAAAAAGAGTTTTATTCACTGACAGGTGGGACCGGCTTTTGTGCACTAGGTCCATGGACCGGGGAGAAGGCTGAGGTAGCATGCGGCCAGCGTGGCGCTTGCGTGGCTCATGGTTGTTGAGGTGATGCAAGGGAACTGAGGGCATCGGTGAATGGCGGCACTGCTGGGGTCGGCGAGGGTGCGCGAGAGGAAGGAGGACATGGCGAGTTCAGTGCACCTTGGCGCGATGCTCGCGAATGCTCGGTGGTGGCCGGCGACGAGGATGCAGGGGCGGCAGAGTGAGGGCGTTGGCGGTGGGGCTCTTTGGCGGTGGATTCGCTCGGTGGATGGGCGGGGGATGTGCGCACAGGCCTGGCGAAGGTGGAGGCGACGAATGGCTATCGGTTACATCGAATTTAAGGTCGGTGCAAAGGTGAGTAAAGAAGGAGGTAAGCGGGATTTAAAGTGGGGAAATGGTGGAGGTTGAATGCGGGAGTGATTAGGCTTTCAATTATAGCGAATGCTCGGGCTAACGACCAAATTTAAGAGCTCGGGCGGGGCATCAATGGCAGCGGTGGAAAGTTGAAGAAGGCAAGGAGAAAGAAGAAGCTAACAGGCGAGGTTGGGCTGTCGACAAGAGAGAAAAGAGAGGAGAAAGCGCAGACGGTCGGATGAGCGATGTGGCGCATGAAGATCAAGGTCATCGGATTGAAATGAAGGGGTAAGTGAGATCGAGTGGCCGGGATTAGATCGGTTGAGGGCAGATTAAATCAGGGAGTGACATTTGTCAGCCTGGGAAGAGAAAGGATATAAAATTCATTTTTAGTTTTTAGAAATACTAGGAAGCTTTGAAAATACTTAGAAAATAGCAAATAAAGTTTAAAATTCCAAAACAAATTCACAAAAATTCCTGGAGACATTTTAGACTTAGAAAAAATATTTTCAACTTAAAGTTGGTCTTTTAATTTTTACAAAAAAAATACTTTTTAGCTTTGAAATTGATTTTTAAAATCCTGAAAAACATAGAAAATCTAGATGAAAGGCAAATGCTTTCAAAATAATTAATTTTAAATAGGATTTTTATAGAAATTCAAAATACTCTTTATTTAATAATAGTTTCATCTTTTACTTAAACTAGTTTTCAAAAGGAAAGCCTTTTTGAAAACTGAAAACAGGCAAAACAAATCTCCAAAAATTCAAGCAACCCAAGAACACTGGATTTTATTTTAAATCAAATAAAATTTAAAAAAAATTTACTGAAAATTTTGAAATAAACAGCTAGGCTGTTACACTTACGAGGCGATCTACAACTTTCACAATCGCAGAAACTTCATATCCCACTGAAAATTACTCCAAATGCCGTGTTTGCCATTCTTCTTTCCTTCACTGTGCTCCCTCTCTTGCTGCTTCTCTGTCTACGCTTGCAAATGCAAAATCAGTGAAACCTTCCAAACGCAGGCCACCCTCTTCCTTTTATCGTGAGTCACACAGCGCTCACATGCAGGGAATGAAGTAGGGGCCGGCTCTCACGTATAAATGCGTGTTGAAATAGTGCAGAAGAACACACAAACAGCAGCAGCACGGGAGCCGTTTCCAGTGAAAAAAGCTAGCAACACACGCGGGAATCCAGCAGCTTTCGGCGATTGACGTGATGGGGGCATGTGGTGCGGTCGGCCACCGCATGACTCGGCCAAATGGTGCGCTCGCCGACCGCACGTCTAGGCGGCACAGTGATGGTGCGGTCGGGACCGCACGATCTCGGTGTCGTGCGCTCCCCGGCCGCACGATTTCCACGTGTCGCCCCCGGGTGAGTCATGCGGTCGACAGGGGGCCAGATCTGGAATTACGTTTCGCTCGGCACTATTTTCGGTATTGCCGGCACCAACAGTGCCAAAAGCGTCCAAATTTCGTGTTTTCCTACTACTTTTTTTGGTAGTTTGTAACTTTTGGTGATACAAGAACCCTAAAATTGTTAAAGTTCTTGCAAAGATTAATAATGTTTTCTTAGACACTTGGATGCTCGATGTTGCATCAATTTACTGTAGTTCATCTTGCCATGATTCAGTTTACTGAATTTTCGTAATTCTTTTGTTGTAATTACAGGTCAAGTCTGTAACTCTCTGGATGTGCCTCCTTCACTAAAGAAGAGTGCGATACCAGAACCCTATAACTTTCCTGATATTTTCTTGCCCCAAAGCATTGTGCAACTGTTCCTAGAGCTCTATTATAGCAAATTGATGCAAAGGAATCCTCAAAATTTTGATCCTGATACACCGACCACCGCAATGGCACACCCAACCCTACTAGTTACCCTCACATGCTTCACACTATTAGCTCTCTTGTCGCTCACAGTGGTGGCTGATAACAACTCCACGGCCTCTGGTCTGATCCTCCTAAATTGCGGAGCCTCCAGCCCGAACAGTGATAACAATGGTCGGACTTGGGACGGGGACACCAGCTCCAAGTTCGCGCCATCAGTGAAAGGCATTGCAGCCGGTGCTTCATACCAAGACCCTTCACTCCCCTCCGAAGTTCCTTACATGACTGCTCGCATCTTCACCTCAAATTACACATATTCCTTCCCTGTTAGCCCGGGCCGCATGTTCCTGCGCCTCTACTTATATCCAACTGCTTATGAAAACTATGCTGCTGCCAATGCCTACTTTGGTGTCAGAGCCAACGATCTGATCCTTTTAGACAACTTCAACGCTTCCCAAACTGCTCTGGCTGCAAATTTGGCATACCTCGTCCGTGAATTCTCAGTGAATGTTACTTCAGGCAGCCTAGACCTGACCTTCGCCCCATCCACGCACCAGAACAGCTCTTATGCATTCGTGAACGGGATTGAGATTGTGCCCACGCCTGACATATTCACAACACCGACGCCTACACTCGCCAATGGTGGGAACCCAGATCCATTCCCTATCGTTCCTGGGACGGGCTTGCAAACAATGTACCGGCTAAATGTTGGGGGCCAGTCCATCTCTCCACAAGATGATTCTGGCTTTTACCGTTCATGGGATAATGATTCTCCTTACATATATGGTGCTGCCTTTGGGGTGACCTTCGGGAAAGACAGCAATGTCACAATCACCTATAATGGACCAAATTACACTGCACCAGTTGATGTCTATGCAACAGCTCGGTCGATGGGGGCAAATGCACAGATCAACCTGAATTACAACCTTACATGGATTCTACCAGTCGATGCGGGGTTCCACTACCTTCTCAGGTTCCATTTCTGTGAGATCCAGTATCCCATAACCGAGGTGAACCAGAGGGTGTTCTCCATATACATTAACAACCAAACAGCAGAGCAGAACATGGATGTCATTCGTCGGAGCGGAGGAATCGGCACACCTGTCTACACCGACTACATTGTCATCACAAACGGTTCTGGTCAGACAGACATGTGGGTTGCACTTCACCCTGATCTCTCAAGCAGGCCGCAGTATTATGATTCAATACTGAATGGCCTTGAGGTCTTCAGGTTCCAGGGAAACAGAAAGAATGATCTTTCCGGGCTTAACCCTCCACTTCCACCAAACCCTGATGTGAATCCTAATGGGGTATCTAACGGTGCAAGAAAATTGAAAGGTGCCACACTAGCAGCCATCAGTGGAGCTATTGGTGGTTTTGCTGTGTTGTTGATTGCTTTTATAAGCATGTGTGCTATCTGCAGACGAAAGAAGGTATCAAACAATTCTGGCAAGACCAACAACGGGCATTTGACTCATCGCACTGAGCGCGGAAACTCGCGATGCAATCTCTGCCGTCACTTCTCATTTGCAGAAATCCAGGTTGCCACCAATAACTTTGATGAAGCCTTTCTCCTCGGCAGAGGCGGTTTCGGGAATGTCTACCGCGGAGAGATAGACGGAGGGACAAAGGTGGCGATCAAGCGTGCCAACCAGGAATCCCATCAGGGATTTCATGAGTTCCAGACTGAAATCGAGATGCTGTGCAAGTTCCGCCATCGCCACCTTGTGTCTTTGATTGGCTACTGTGAGGACAAGAATGAGATGATTCTGGTGTATTACTACATGGCCCATGGGACTCTTCGGGAGCACTTGTACAACACCGACAACACACCACTCTCATGGAAGCAGCGCCTTGAGATCTGCATCGGTGCAGCTCGAGGGCTGCATTACCTGCACACAGGCGCAAAGCAAACCACCATCCACCGTGACGTGAAGACCACCAACATTCTATTAGGGAATTATTCATCATATACCCTCCTCATAGATGGAAATTCAGGATTTACCCTCCTGGCCCACGTGTCAGTGACTTATGATGACCCCACATGTCATTGAGGTGGGAGGGTAAATCCTGAAATCCTCAATTCAAGGGAGGGTATATAATGAAGATCCCCCCCACGTGAGCACCGCTGTGAAAGGCACCTTCGGATATCTTGATCCGGAGTACTTCCGGCAGCAGCGTCTCACCAAGAAATCAGATGTGTACTCCTTCGGGGTCGTGTTGTTTGAGATCCTGTGTGCGCGCCCTGTGATAAACACTGGGCTTCCGGATGAGCAAGTGAGCTTGCGTGACTGGGCGCTTTCTTGCCAAAAGAAAGGTGTACTCAACGAGATCATCGACCCTCATCTCGTGGGGAAAATCACTCCTCAATGCTTCAGGAAATTTGCGAAGATAGCGGAGCAATGTGTTGCTGACCATAGCATGGATAGGCCATCGATGTGTGATGTGCTTTGGAACCTCGAGGCCGCACTCCAGCGGCAGGAGAGTGCAGAGGACAATAGCAGCTGTGCTGGGGGGACGTCATCCCTTGAGATGACCGGGGTACGCCCAGACAACCCATCGACTCACTCTACAATGAGTGCTGCAGGACAGGAAGCCATCTTTTCTGATATTATACATGTAGAAGGCCGATGACAGTGTCAGCAATATAGACAGTAAAATAATTGTATCACTTCTATATATATAAATTTTTTTAATAATATATTATTATATTTTTTTGAATAAATTATTATTTATAAAGATAGTCAAGTATATGACTTATTGATGAGGCCCTTTATTTATTGAATGATATCATTCTAAAAGGTCGGATGTCACTGGTTGAGATAGTAGTGACTACAAATGCACGTATTGATTGATAATCATGTTTCACCGGTCATAAATATAGAGATATCAAATTAATAATATGGATATATGTTAGAGAACATAGTGTTGGATTAAGCCACCTTGAGACACTGTTGAAATTGTTATGTTTTATGTGTGAGAGACCATGTGAAGGTATCCCCATGTGTGTGATGAGTAATTGACGGTTGTGTTAGAGAGTTTGAGTTTGTTTTGGGTATTCTATGTTTGAGTACCTTTCGTTAATGCTAATGATGATTATGTTGTTTCATGCGGTGCTATGTGACAGTTTGCTTGTCTATGTGGCTGCAGGACTTCGGAGATAGGTCATGGTGACGCGTGGGAGGACCGGGACTAGTCACAGGAGGTATTGAGGTCCAGACGGTCGGGTACGCCGATGATGATCGAGGCTGGTGAGGTGGTTGCGAGCCGGGAGATAAGGAACCGGAACTGGAGCTACCGGTGGTGAACACGATGGGCAACGGCGAGAGAACTGGGACTAGGCTCAGGGAGGAGTCCGAGGTCCAGACGGTTGGATGTCGGTTGTGGTCGTGTGCGACGGAACAGACCAGAACTAGACTCAGGTGGAGTCGGAGGTCTCGGTTGGTGTCAGGTGGACACGACGGGCAGCGGCGAGATGGACCGGGACTAGGCACAGGGAGGAGCTGAGGTCCAGATGGTCAGGATGTCGGGTGCGGTCGTGGCGGAGCAGACCAGGACTAGACTCAGGGAGGAGTCGAGGTCCAGACGGTCAAGATACCGGATGCGGGAAGTTTCCGGGAAGGTGCTTGAGGGCAATTTGGACAATTGACTCAAGTGTAGAGTGGGAGGCTGTTTCCTTCCAAAATTGTGCTAACTTTGACTTTTGCCTCATGGTGTATGAGGAATTGGAGTGGGTTTAGGCTGCCTCTTCTTGATTTTCTCCTTGTAGCATGCGTGCTCATGTGAGCTCCCTCTATATGAGGAGGGGAGTTGGCTAGAGAGAAGGGCAAGAAAGCAGTCTATGTAGGTGTGAGCTGAGGGAGTGTGTACGTGAGTGTTCCTCTCTCAAGCATGTAGTGTGTTCTCCTTGTATCAATTGCGTATGGGGATGTAGTATGTGGCTGTAGAACATTCCTCATGTAATTAATCTTGGTTATGAATCAATTTGAGGAGTTCTCAGTTTGAGCCATTTTTGATTTCCTGCAGTTCTTTGAGCTTTAAGTCTTTTCTTTGATTCCTTGCTCAAGAGATTACAAAATGGATTGCATTGATCTGGGAGTTACTCCAAAGCCTCTTGGCTAGCACATTCCTGAAAGCATCCATTTTATTTCTTCCTGAGGAATGTGTTTGAGCTCTTCCTCTATTTTTCACTGTTCTGGGGTTTTGAAGCCAGGGGATGTGTGATTCTCTTGATTTCCCTCTTCAAGTTGGTTTCAGGTTGGTGCTACCCTACTGAGAGATCATGGGCTGTTGAAATGCAAACGCTCATGGGCAAAGAATCTGAAAATCTCAAGCATCTTGGATTTTGCTCTCTCAGCTGATATCTTTTGGGTTTTCTTAGTGACTGTAGTCTCTATTTGATTATTGGGCAGCATCTTTCTTCTCCTTAGACCCATATGCTATTAAGCTTGCAGTCCTAATGAAATGGCCTGAGAAGAGCTGCAGTAGATCATCAATTTTCCCAGTAATTGAAGTTTCAGTTTTTATTGTTCTATTTTTCAGTCTGCTGTCTCAGTCTGCCCTTCGCTAAGAGTGAACCGGTCAGACCAGTTGACATATGGCGGTCAGACCAGACTGGCCATGACGGTCAGACCGCTAACCCTAGTGGTCTGACCGGCCGAAAGGAGGTGGTCTGACCGACCAAAGGCTGGCGGTCTGACCGGCCCCTATATGGCGGTCTGACTAGCCGTTGCTAGGCGGTCTGATCGGCCCCTATATGGCGGTCTGACCGGCCTGCTGTCTTTTGACTGCTGCTGCTGATTTTCTCTGACTCTTTGTTTTCTGCTACTGTTGTGCCTTAGTTTGTTTGCCATGCTTCTTCTTCTGTTAATTTGAATTTCCAGAGAGCATGAATTTCCTTCTTCATAGTTTTCATAGCTATCGGAGAGGAGATTCATTTGTGGATACTTGGGGGCATTTTTAAAGAGGCACCATTCACCCCCCCCCCCCCTCCTCTATTGCCATTTCCGATCCTACAATTGGTATTAGAGCCGGTTAGCTCTTTTCTATAGATCTTAACCGGTCTGTGAGCCATGGCGATAGACAAGTATTCTACCAAGCCCCCGATCTTCGATGGGATTGACTATCCCTTCTAGAAGAGTCGGATGGAGACCTACATTCAGGTTCAGGGCTATGCTATTTGGCGCAAGGTTAAAACACGCTTTGTTGTTCTGCCGATGAGAACATCAATGTGGAAAATATGCCCGATGTTGAAGCGAATGCTAAGGCAAGGAACATCATCATCTAAGGTTTGAGCCGAAATGAGTTTGATCGCATTTCTCATCTTTCGTCGGCCTTTGATATTTGGGTGACCCTCGATGCTTACTGTTGTGGTTACAGACCAAACAGAGAGAAAGGTATGGTAGTGGAGAGTTAGGTGAGCAATGCTTAGGGTTCCCCCCATGGCCTGTATCATATATATATATATATATATATATATATATATATATATATATATATATATATATATATATATATATATATATATATATATATATCCACATGGGGAGTGTTTTTACAACTTTGCCCTTACACCTGAGTAATCCTCTCAAGGGTATTTATGCCATTATATATGTCCCATATTGGGCTTTACAGCCTTCTAACAGGCCAGCTGGGATTAGGTGGGGGCCACCCCTACAACAGGAGCCTCTCATGGTGACGGTCTTCATAGGCCGAAGCCATGTTGTCGAGCCATTTGGCCCCCTCCGTCCCTACGGCCTGTGAACTTCGATATCGTTTGATGGAGCCTTATTGCTTAGTGTAGTGTCCGCCCCGCAGCGAGGGTATAACGCTGGGTGGGTTGCCGAAGTCGTCCTTGCCCGCAGGGCCCCTCAGTGGCGGTGTCGAGGTCAAATCCGTGGCGGAGACGTGCTCTTGTCACGGAGAGGTCAAGGCGTCGGGCGGAGCCAACTCCCTAAACCCTTAACCCTAAACCCTAAAACCCTAATCCTTCGGACGTGTCACTTGGACAAATACGCCATAGTCAGGATGATCGTTTTGTAAGTGGAACAAGACCCAGAATCTACATCCAGCCGGCCTTCCAGCCCTTGCCTGTCCTATCCTTGGTCTAGTCAGATTTGGCTTGGACTTCATCGAAGGGCAGCCTCGGGTTGGTGGCAAAACGATCATCCTGACAGTTATTGATGGTTTTTCCAATTTTGCTCATTTCATTTCACATGCTCACCCTTATACGGCAACTACTGTTAGCAGAGCTTTCTTCAAGGACATTGTACGGCTAAATGGCATGCCTACATCCATTGTCAATGACCGCAATGCGGTGTTCACCAGTTTACTTTGGCAAGATTCTTCGGTCTTGTAAGAGTCCATCTGCAGATGAGTTCTGCATATCACTCTCAATTCGACGGTCAGTCCGAGGCTACCAACAAGGTGATCAGATGTATTTATGATGTTTCACGGGGCATAGGCTCAAGCAGTGACTTCACTAGCTGCCGTGGGCAGAATATTGTTACAACACTTCCTATCATTCTATACTACAGACTACACCGTTCCGTGTGGTGTATGGACACGATCTTCCTTGTTTGTGTGCATATGAAAAAGGGGATTCACGAGTGCCAGCGATTGATCGGATGATTCTTGAGTGCGACAATTTCCTGGCTGAAGTGCATGAACGCCTCCTCCAAGCACAGCAGGTCGCAAAACAACATGTGATAAGTTACACCGAGATGTGGAATTTGTAGTGGATGATTGGGTCTGGCTGCGTCTTTTACACTAGGCTATTGCTTCCATATCCGTGGCACCACACGGCAAGCTCAATCCACATTACTATGGACCATATCAGATTGTGCAGCGTATCTATTCTATGGCTTATCATCTTCACCTACCCCTAAGTGCCCGTATCCATGACATTTTTCATGTAGGCGTTCTCAAGAAATTTCATGGAGAGCACTGACGGCTATGCCTTAGTTACACCCTATGATTCGTGGCCAAGTCATCCCTTCTCCGATTGAAGCACCTAAAGGCCGCTTGGCACGAGGCAAATGGCACATACGTTGGCTTGGATGCTACATGGGAAGATGTTACAAGTTTTAAGCAGCTGTATCCAGAATTTCAGCTCGTATACAAGCTGTTTCCAGAGGACGGGATAGATGTTATGGTCGGCTGTTGCTATGAGAGATGCAGCAAGCAGACGGTGACCACAGGCAATCAGGTGAACACGGCGACGCGGGTGGCAGCAGCAAACATGTCGGATGGGCTACAGTCGGACGTGGGCGCCTGAAGCCATGTCAGCCGAGACTAGTTGGGCTTTCCGAATAAAATAGCTAGCTTTCCTAGTACTAGATATAATATTAGAGATTGGTTTTCTATTTAGTTAAGATTTGCTATTGGAGATGGATTGTTAGGGGTTAGCCATGTCTCCTGGGTGCGCCCTGCCGGCGCACTACTCCTCTGTCGGCTGGCACCTCCACCATGTCGCTGGCAATTCAAACCCTGTCCTCTCACTTTACACTCCTATAATCTTCGCCGGTTAAATCCGGTTCATAACAAGTGTGTACTACAATTGACTAGTAAATCCTATCTCGAAAAAGCACACTGCTTGAAAGTTAGTTACTGTAGCATCATACATAAGCCATAAGTGGAAAACAAACTCACCATTAAATGCATTGTACTTTTAAGATCCAAAAGTAGTTGAAATAGTATAGATAGTTCACTGCGGCAAGTGCAACATGATGTTGTTGTGTGAGCAAGAACATGACCATAGCCTGAATTTTTTTTTTTTTTGACAATAACATATTCGATAAATGCAACAGTACAATACAGGGCAGGTGGTAGACAGAAAACTTCCCTGCTCTTTATCGTGGTTAAAGATTTTGCACCTATAAAATGGCCTATGCACTTAATATGTGAGAACAAAGGAGGAGCAACAAGAATTGAAGCAGAGAAGGGAGGAGTTGACATAGTTGTGCTTGTATTGGTTGAGATTCCATCAGTTCTAATATGTTTTTGACCTACGTAGCAATTAGTTAGTGACTAAATTTAGCGATTGTCACCATGGGAATGGTAGGTATCTGGATGCCAAATCACTTCACCAAATTACCAAGCTGGGCACGATACTAACCACTTTCTAGCGGTTTACATCGACAAAGGCCAATGCCTTTCTTGCGTTAAAACATATCTGTGGGATTTGTGTCATTGGTCGCATGACTTACACAAATGTGCTAGGGAGTGACTATTCGAAAGGCAAGGGGTTAGAATTAAGTCCACCTGAAAGGATTCACGAGTCTACAGACGGCCCATCCCCTACATTGGAATGGCATTGTGTGCGGTGCTACAGAAAAAGCTGAGAGATAAGGGTAGGCTATTCGTCCTCTCCACAAAATAGATTCAGAGTTTAGACTCCATGTCTAGAAACCAAACAATTTGCATATCCACAAGTCAGAACACGCTTTCTCATCATGCCCTTGATTTCGGCTTCCCTTTTATTTTAGTTTTTAAGCACACATACTACATTCCCGTGACAGATAGATGCTGTAGCCTGGCCTGGGTACATTTTTTTTTATTTTCGGTGAATTGATTATAAACAATGAGTATATATTACGAAATCAGTATTACATTATTTTTGTGTCACGAGAAAGCAAAGAAGCATCCGTTGGTGTAAGCTGGTGCGATTCAAGTAAAGATGATAAGATATTCAGAGTAAGAAGAAGATGGAAAGCTGGAGAAGACGTTTCAGCTTTTTCCAACACCCAACAGCAAACCCACATCGTACATAGCCAAGGAAAACAGGACGCATCATTATCAGGGGGGAAACAGGACGTACCATGTGTCTTCGCAAAACTTACAATGCACAGAGTGCATTGGAGCAAAGCCATAACCTCATGGCACCTGACACATTTTTGGGACAAATAACTGATTCGCATGATAGATGAAAATAGATTATAGAAGGTAGAACATAAAACTTTACTAGTCCCGACCCCGGTTAAGACACTAGTCTTTTCTCTAGTGTAAGAGAAGATGTACCGACTTGTGCCACGTAACCTTTAGTCCAAATTTGTTGCTTTGGTTTTCTTTTAGTTCTACCTTGCAACTAGGTGAATGGGAGACACAAATGTTTTAGAGTGTTAGTATTAGAATGGTAGGTATCAGGATGTCAGATTACTAGATGCAACCATCAACCGACTGGTTCTTTCCACTGTGTAACAACATACCAAGCGAGCGAAATCCCATGGAAAAGTTTGCCTTCTTGAAATAGTTGCAAGGATTAAAGGCGTGAAATCGATAAATGAATAGAGCCAAAGTGTCTCAGTTCTGCAGTTTTTTATGCTTGTAATAGCAATTTGTGATGCAAAATTTTTAGATTGATGAAGCACTCGATCTACCAATGGCTGCTGGATCAGGCTGCCCGGTTGAACAAAAAAGATTTCTATTGTTACTGGAATTGATTATACTGGATGATACCAGAAAACAAGCAAACATTTAGTCTTCAGTAATAGCCTGAGCAAATATCGAAGCTCTCTTACCAATTATTTGTTTTCATCTGTGGCCAACTTAGCAGTCTATCCAAGCATTATACAGAAAAACAATAGCACAATGATATACCTATTTTTACCTCGAGAGAGTGTTATGGTTGTACAGGGCCTCTCATGATAATATGCATACGCATAACAGTAACCGTAGAATTTGATGTGTCTAGAGAGTGGCCAATGCAAATATGAAGCAGTTCGCCCTTGATTAATTAAATGTAGTGCGTAAATATAGTTTATTGTGTTGTACTTCTGGAATTTCACAAGGTTCAAAAGGTAGATATAATACTGCAGATAGTTCATTACAGCTTGTACAACATGGCTCCTCGGAGGGGAAAAACACAAGAAGCTGTTACTTGGTGAGCAGACACAGCAAGTTCAAACGGTAGATATGACCTTTACTCTTCTCATAGCATGTCTTCGATTTACATTGGCTCCATCTAGCACCTATAAAATGGCCTGTGTACTTCACATCTGAAAGCAAAGATAGAGCAATAAGAAGTGCTAGCTACTAAGGAAGCGGCGAAGAGAGGAGAGGAGTTGATACATTTAGTGGCATTTTCTTTCCTTGTGTTGGTTTTGTATACGACCATCAGTTCTAGTACTTTTTTGCCGTCTGTAGCAATTAGTTAAGTGACTAAAGTTTAGAGATTGTCACAATGGAAATGGCAGGCATCAGGATGCCAAATCACTGCAGCATATGATGAAGTGGGAGTTGAGCTCCAGGAACAAGCTGCAATGCTATACTTTGACAAGGGTGTGAATTTTGGGTAAAACTAGAACCGGAGCCTGCACAGTACAGTGCCGTAATGTTTGTACATGTTATGAAGTTTTAAACCCAAGGTTCTATAAAATGCTGACAGTGTGCTGATTGTTGCAAAACTATAATATCCTCGTGTAGTTGTATATGAAAATGCGAGGAATATCCTCGTGTAGTTGTATATGAAAATATTTCCGCGTGGTCCGTGCAATCTTTTTACAGCAATAATCTATCATCTTTTGAAATCTAACAAATGATTCCACTCCAATCAGCTTTTGCACTAGATATATCATCTAAGTTGTCAATGGGTAACTTTTTCGTAGAGCAAATTTCTCAAAAATATATGGTTATTGTCAAAACAATTACAAAACTAGGTTTCATAGAACTACATGTTTTGATATTTCAGTCAGAGTCTACGGCTACATAACGACAAGGCCCACTTGGTAGTGAATGCAGCCAGGGGCGGAGCTAGAGAAAAATTGAGGGGGGTGCGGCACTTCCTTCATACCATATATATGTATACATATGTACAATGTTTAAGCAATAATATAACTTTGTTAGATGAGCCTGGGTGCATGACTTTGGGCTTGGGGGGGTGCAAAAGAGGTGAAAATTTAAAGGTTAGCACTGATTTTCGATTTTCACGTGGGTGCGGCCGCACCCACGGCCAGCTATGTACCTCCGCCCCTGAATGCAGCTGATTTCTTTTCGACTGTGGCTTATGTCTTTTGAATTCTATCTGTTTGCACGAGAGAGTACGGAGGGAGAGACAGTCACGTGTGATTTTTGCCGGTATAGCTGAAATCGGTATAGTGTATACTACAATTGACTTGTAGATTCCACATTGAAAAAACACTCCATTTGAAAGCTAGTTCTTAGCATAAACTATAAGTCATAAGCTGAAAAGAACGAGACCATCGTCTAGGGTGGTGGTTGGCAACAAAATAGGCGTACAAGGCTCCTCTAGGACGTTAATAGGTGTCCAGAGTCGTTAACATTTCATAAATCTTAAATTCCTAGCTTTGTTAAACACTTTCACCCAAAATCTATAGTTCTACGAAATTGTTGTTTAAATATGTAGTTTTGTGATAGATTTAACAAAAAAAACTGTAGTTTTATGATTTTTTTTAAAAAGATGGAGTTGCCATGGGTAACTACGTAATTAAAAAAAGGCCTATAGAAGTTGGCGTTGTGTTCTGGTCAAGAGCCAAGTCAGTCCATTAGAGCCCAGCCCATTTCCGAAACCATAGAAACAACACAGCCCAAGCATGGAGCACCAGCCTACGACACCTATTCGACCTACGTGTACGTAGACCACGACGCTGGTGCTCTCCTTCTCTTCCGCTCATGTAGTCCCACACGCCAGAGACCCCTAGCTGCCACCGGTCCACATACCCGGTCCACCCAACCAAATTTATCAGAATCGTGATCCTAAATCAGATCAGAGGTTCTTTGGAAGAATCGCAAGGATCAATATAAAATTTAAGATCTTACCTAATTCTACCAAAGAAACATTTAAAAAAATCTATAGTGTATTATAACACTACTGTATTTTTAAAATTATGTCTTTAGAACTTTTTTACAAATTGTAGAAAAAAGGTAAAATTATGTGTTATTTTATAATAATTATAGTGAATATAAAGAGATAAAAGTTAAAACTTTTAATTGAAAGAAAGTATATAAGTAATTATTTATAATATAATAATATAATTGAGTAGGACATTTTGATTATTATCCTATAAAAATTTAGATAAAGTTATAAAAATATTAATATTCTACTATATTAAGATTCTATCGTACCATAAAATTGGTCTAGTAAATTTTAGATGTAGGGTCGGTAGAATCGAGACTGTACCGAACCAACCTCCAGCCGCATTTTTGGCGCGAAGAATTGGCGCGAACTCGCCGCCACCTTCCCGCCAAGAACACCCCCACCCGCCTCGCCCTTCTGCCCCAAGCCGAAATACATTGTGCCCCAGCGAGCGCGCGCACGCACCCTCGCAGACGCAAGAACCAATCCCAATCCCCAGGGCCGTGATCCAGAAACTTCTCGAAGCCTCTTCTGCGATGGAGGCGTTCGGCGGGTTCTTCGTGGACGAGAAGGCGGCGCGGGTAGAGAACATCTTCCTCGAGTTCCTCAAGCGGTGAGAGTAGCGCCGCCGCCGCCCCTCCCTCCATTTCTAGGGTTTCCTCAGGGTCCGATTTGTTTCATGGGTGGGGGCGTTTCTTTGATCTCTAGGTTCAAGGAGGCGGATGCGGCGGAGCCGTTCTACGAGACGGAGATGGAGGCGATGCGGTCGCGGGAGTCGACCACCATGTACGTCGACTTCGCGCACGTCATGCGCTTCAACGACGTCCTCCAGAAGGCCATCTCCGAGGAGTACCTCAGGTGAGATTGGGAATCTTTTAGGTGTGAATTGGAAATTTGTGGCTGGATTTTGGAACGGAAAGGTGACGGCTTTGGTTTGTTTACTCGGATTCCAAACGGAAATTAGGGATAGATTTTGGGCTTTTGTGGGTGTCTTGGTTGGATTTTAGGTAAAACAGCCGCGGAAAATACTTCATCGATTCACTCATGTATAGTAAGCTAATCAAGTCATCCAAACAGGACGTCTTCATCGGCGTATGGTAAGAGAGAGAGAGAGAGAGAGAGAGAGAGAGAGAGAGAGAGATTTATTTGGATATGTATTCAATTATCAAACTAACTAATATTAGATAGTATAAATTTACCCCTAGTCATTATTAACTACTTTTGCTTTAGGATCTGTATACTTTTTGAAAAGAGGAGTACCGAAGCAAACCCCTTCGTTACAGTTTTTGGTTGGAATTTCAACAAAGTAGCAATACTTTTTTGTTGTTTCTTTGGCAGATTTGATTAGTATTTTAGTTAGTACTTGTTGATTTGTTTGATTGTTACATGGAGGAAATGGATGCTCATATGCCGCATTTGATTCCATCAGGTTTGAGCCGTATCTCCGGAATGCGTGCAAGAGGTTTGTGACGGAGCATAGGGCTGGGGAGAACCGTGCACCAATCATCTCTGATGATAGCCCCAACAAGGATATTAACATTGCCTTCTACAACATCCCGATGCTGAAGAGGTCTGTACTTGCTCCTCCAGAAGTACCTGTTATGTGTTGGGCAACTGAATAATTCGTGCTAATGGCCTGTGGTTCACTACGAATGTGTGGAACTTACCAAAGACATGCAGTTGTTGGTTAAAATGTTTATCAGTACTCCAGACTGCCGTGTTACATCCTAAAGAATCGAAGGAGCATGTTGCGTGCAGACTTTAATTTTAGTGTCATCCGCTTCTGTAGATATATACTTTAGTCTAAATTATTGACATTTTGCATTGCTCTGATAGATCATAGGTGTAAGCAAAGTTTTTTTTATGGTTGACAAAAATATTCAGTTAAACTGCTGTTGTAATAGGTTGAGGGAGCTTGGGACAGCAGAGATTGGTAAGCTCACAGCTGTAATGGGGGTTGTGACACGGACAAGTGAAGTCCGACCTGAGTTATTGCAAGGCACCTTCAAGTGCCTTGATTGTGGAAATGTTGTAAAGAATGTAGAGCAGCAGTTCAAGTATACTGAGGTTGTAAGTCTGAACTGTATGTTCCATTTGTTTTCATTTCTCATGCAATGTGTCTAATGATGGGTTCTTGTACCTTACCTGTAGCCAATAATATGTGTCAATGCAACATGCCAAAACCGATCAAAATGGGCCCTTCTCCGGCAAGAGAGCAAATTCACAGATTGGCAGCGGGTCAGGATGCAGGAGACATCAAAAGAGATACCTGCTGGGTCACTACCACGTTCCCTGGATGTCATTCTGCGGCATGAGATTGTTGAGAAGGCTAGAGCTGGGGACACGTGAGGAAACCTTTTTTTCTTGCATTACTTCGTAGTTGTTGGATTGACTTCATTTTATTAATATATTCTGTTTTGGGCATTTTCAGGGTAATATTTACTGGAACTGTTGTTGCAGTTCCAGATGTTATGGCACTAACTTCGCCTGGTGAGAGAGCAGAGTGTCGCCGGGAAGCGCCTCAGCGAAAGAACGGGTCAGGTGTCCAAGAAGGCGTCAAGGGCTTGAAGTCCCTTGGTGTAAGAGATCTCTCATATCGCCTTGCTTTTGTGGCAAACTCGGTGCAGGTATGAACTATTTCCAGCAATAAAGCTCCATCTGACTAGTTTAATTTTAATATTTCCCTTATATGGTTCTTATTTCTCTTCAACATTGTTAGGTGGCGGATGGCAGAAGAGAAGTGGACATCAGGGATCAGGACACAGATGGTGATGACAGCGAGAGACAGAAGTTTACTGTAAGTTCAATTTACACTCCAAGAACTACTGTGCTCTTTTTCCATAAAGGAAAATGGAGTTTACCTTTTTAAAAAAACTACAAGAGCTACTCTTCACATGGTAGTCAAATTATTTTCTGTTGTCGAGCACCGCTCATTAGAGCTTTAGTTTTTAGCTTCCGGCTTTTAGTTTCTTAATTTCGTCTTTTTATGGCTTTTGAGCTTGTTTGCCTTTTCTTTTTTCCCCTTATATATTTGCATTGTCTATGATGATATATCCTTTTTATTTTTTAAATTTAATTACTTTGAAAAAGCTAACAGCAACTGCAATGTAAAAAAATCGCTACAATGCAAAATAAATCATAAGTTCAGCTTAAAAGGCCAAATGAGCACCAATTTGTAATTTTACTTCATGACATGGATACCGAGCATGCTCCTTTTATTCTTTTTATATCATGAAATGGTGTATGTGTTAATATGAAGGAAGCTTGAGTATATTGCAATAGCACATGAGGCTTATATATTACATGAGACACATACCCAAACCCTAAACAATAGGAAATGACCTAAATACTCTTAACACCCCCTCAAATGCAAGGTATATGCAATAGCATTGCATTTGAAAAGGATTGACACTAAAATAAGGAAATCTAAAATCTATGTCTTGAAGATGTCATCGTAGTGTGCAACTCTTAGAAAATTGTGTCGAGTACCAACCATCTGGAATCGTACAATAGCCCGGAAAGCACAAAGTGCAAGGGCTAGGAAACTAGAGGTAAGCGGGAGCAAAGTCAACCGCGGTAACACAACGAAGATGATGTGGAATATGACACTAGTATAGAGAGCTGTCAAACCAAGCCGAAGAGAGAGAGAGATAGAAGTATAGTGGCACATATCGAAACCCGAGACGGCGGCGACGCTGTGCACAAGAAGCGCAACGGAGGCATAGTGCAAAAAAGCGCGATGGCCTTAGAAGCTCAGGGTGACGGCTCAAAGACAAGCGGCGACGTCATAAAGACTTCTACGATTTGCAGCGGCTCAAAGAGAAAAGCGGCGGCTGCGGCTATGCGAAAGGAAGAAAATGACCACACTCATCCAAGAGGATGAATCGTGGCTAGCAAAGCAGTTAGCTGACTGACAAAAATTTTGTGGACTCGCATGACTTTGACGAACTGGAAGAGAAGCTACGGACTTAGACAGATGCAAAACAAAAAAAGGACTCAAAGGTAAGAAATACTAGCGGCAGCAAAAGTACTATCCCTTCAAATTCCCCTCCTCTCCCCTCTCTCTTCACCCCCTCACTCCCTCTCCCGACTCGATGGCTGCCTGGAGGCGGCGGCGTGTGCGCAGGGGCACGGCGGCATTAGCCGGAGGTGCTGCACCTGGATCTAGGTGAGAGGCGGCCTGAAGGTGTTGTGGCATGGCTCAGGCGATCGGGAGGGAGCCGGATCCGTGGCAGCGGTCGCCGGATCCGAGGCGATGCCTCGACCTGCGCTTCCGTGGCGGTCGGAAGGGAGGAGCAGCGGTGGCATCCTCTGCATCAACGTGTCGCGCGAAGCAGAGAAGCAGCGGTGGGGAGCTCGGATCCGACAGTGACGAGCGCGGTTGAAGGGGAGCCCGGATCTAGCAGGGGCCGAGGTGGAGGAGCCCGGATTTGGGCGGCGGCTGCTGGATCTGAGGCAGCGACGGCGAAGACGACCGAATTCGATGTCAAGGTGGCCGGATCCGGGCGTAGGTGGCCGGGAGGTGGCCTAGGCGACGTCGGGGTGGCCTATGCATGGGGCGCTGAGATCCAGCAGCTAAGGAGGCGGTGGCCACAGGAGAGGGAGCGGCAGCCGAGCACTTCCCCTCCAGATCCAGGCGAGGCAACGTTGGGGAGGCCAGATCCGATCGCGGCCGATGGTGGCTGGATCTGGCTGGGCGGCGCGGATGGAGACGGCTGGAGAAGGCTGGATCCAAAGTGGGGATGGCTGGATCCGCGATGGCACGAAGGAGGCACGGTCAAATCCGGGCGGCGGCGGCCCGGCGCGGGCGAGCTCGGCCAGATCCGGCACGGAGGCCCTTGGATCCGGGTGGGGTGAGGGCAGTGGCTGCCGGATCCAGGGTTGGTGGCAGTGGGGAGGCCTTCTGGCGGCGGCACGGCGCAGAACAGCGCGGGCGGGCGTGGGCGATGGTAGGGAGCAACGTCGACCGCGAGGTGGCCGCCCCTGGGAGTGGAGCACACTCCTCCCGGGGGCGGCGGCGGTGGCGGCCGGCGGTGACTGGAGCTAGGTTCTAAAATTTGGGCTCTAATACCATATTAGTATGAAGGAAGTTTGAGTGTATTGCAATAGCCCATGGGCCTTATATAGTACATGAGACATACACCTAAACTCTAGACAATAGGAAATAACCTAAATACGTTTAACAGTATGATTCTAGTACATTGTTAATTTGGTGTGCTACATGTGAAAGGCCATGCAAGCTGCTATCTGTTTTACTTCTGTGGGGTTATCTCTTAAATCATTTCCTTTTAACCATTCAGTTGTTAGTTGTTAAACTATTTATTCTTTACTGTCTCTGCTTAACAGGAAGAAGAGGAGGATGAGGTTGTTAGGATGAGGAACACTCCTGATTTTTTCAATAAAATAGTTGATAGCATCTGTCCTACCGTCTTTGGTCATCAAGAAATAAAGAGGGCAATCCTTCTTATGCTTTTGGGTGGTGTTCACAAGATGACACATGAAGGTATAAACCTTAGAGGTGACATAAATGTCTGTATTGTTGGAGATCCAAGTTGTGCAAAGTCTCAGTTCTTAAAGTAAGCCTTCTTCTCTTGTATTCTCATTGTCATATTTTAGAATATTTTCTGATTGTGTGATGGACAAAGTTAAGGTTTCATCATGAAATGTTATCTTTCTGGATATATATAAACTTTGTACTGTTGCTTCACAAGATAACTTGTTAGTATTTGCATAAACTAACATCACAGCTTTGTGATAAGGATGACTCAGTACAGTAACATGCGACTTCTTAGTGTGCTAATCGATACCAACTGCTTGAACATGTTTTGTTGAATAATAATATGTTTTTTGTGGGGTGAAATATCAAATATCCAGATTTCTAGTTGCTCATGCATTTTTTTCTTGGATTGGACCTCCTATCTTGTTACTTGGTTGAGTTTATTGCTTCACCAATCATGATGAAATCTAAAATGTGGTGTTGAATCCAATCCTCAGATATACTGCTGGTATTGTTCCACGATCTGTTTACACATCTGGGAAGTCCTCATCTGCTGCTGGTTTGACAGCAACTGTTGCTAAAGAACCAGAGACCGGTGAATTTTGTATCGAGGTAATATTGATTTTTAGCAACTTGATCCATTTGTATTGTTAGTAAAAATATTTGTGGATCCAGGCAAGACATTGAGAAGTATTCATTTGCTTTGAGTTATGTAGTTCTAGCAAGAATGATTCACAAGCTTGGTGGAAATCATTAAATTGTTCAAATCCATGCTAGTATGGAAGTCATAGCAACATGTCTACAGAAAATAATTAGCTTTTATTGAAGAATTTTAACAATGTATAGGCTTTATATACTAAATGCTAAATTGAGCTCCAGTGAGCTATAATGTGTTTTTTATCTGCTCGCTAGGAGTCACTTTCATTTGTGTACAATCTTGCTTGTTCTGATATCTTT
The DNA here is from genome assembly GCA_017311315.1 of Dendrocalamus latiflorus. Taxonomy (NCBI): domain Eukaryota; kingdom Viridiplantae; phylum Streptophyta; class Magnoliopsida; order Poales; family Poaceae; genus Dendrocalamus; species Dendrocalamus latiflorus. The sequence continues at coordinate 11,075,462 of CM029662.1, forward strand.
CCTTTGTTGCTGCTACTATTTTGTTTATTGCAGGCAGGTGCACTCATGTTGGCTGATAATGGCGTCTGTTGCATTGATGAATTTGATAAGATGGACATTAAGGATCAGGTAGGCTTACAAATAGAGTTATTATTCCTTGGCCTTTTTGCTCATTTTGATGTGAAAACTTAATGGGTGCCAATCTCATTCGTCCATTTTAGGTTGCTATACATGAAGCAATGGAGCAGCAAACCATTAGCATAACAAAAGCAGGAATACAAGCAACTTTGAATGCACGAACTTCAATTTTGGCAGCAGCAAATCCCACAGGGGGGCGTTATGACAAGTCAAAACCACTTAAGGTAATTCAAGCAAATGAAAAATTATAGTTCATCTTGTTCTCTTTCAGTTACATCCTTATTTTTGATTGAATCTTATGAGATGAAAATTGAACTTACATCTAATATTTCATTTGCTGCAATACCTGCCAGTACAATGTGGCATTGCCTCCAGCTATTCTTTCAAGATTTGATCTGGTGTACATCATGATTGATGAACCTGATGAAAACACTGACTACCACATTGCTCATCACATTGTGAGAGTCCATCAAAAACGTGAAGAAGCACTTGCACCTGCATTTAGCACTGCAGAATTGAAGCGTTACAATGCTTTTGCGAAGTCTTTGAAGCCTCAGGTTTGCCTCTTTTTGCTATTGGAACACGGGCTTTAATTTGTCATCAACTTATAGTTATTGCTTTATGTCATTGCAGCTGAGCTCAGAAGCAAAGAAGGTTCTTGTTGAATCGTATGTTGCCCTTCGTAGAGGTGACAGTACTCCTGGTACTAGGGTCGCTTACAGGATGACAGTTAGGCAACTAGAGGCATTAATTAGGCTGTCAGAAGCTATTGCCCGAAGTCATTTAGAAAGAGTTGTGAGTAAAATCTTCATGCATATATTACATGTATTGGATGAATGACATTCTGCAAGTTTTTCTTGGAGCAACACTTTTGCTATTTGTACTGCTTAAATCTATCCACTCAAGTGGAGTAAAATATATTAACTTAACTTGCACTGTCATGGATAGTATGATCTACCTATAATCTGTTCTTATGCTCTTTGCATTGAGTTATTATCCTTTCTCCATGATTTTTCTGCTAACTTCAGTTGATATTAAAATCTTTTAGGTTCTCCCAGCCCATGTCCGCATGGCAGTTCGATTGCTCAAGACATCCATTATCAGGCGAGTTACCTGACTAGTTAACCTTTCCATGCACAGATATTTTCATGATGTTATCACTGACACAAGCTTGTTAAATGTGCAGTGTGGAATCAAGTGAAGTCGATCTCTCTGATTTCCAAGATGCCGAGGATGGCACAAATGCACCTGCTGAGAATGATTCTGGACAGCCAGCAGAAACAGATGCTGCTCCTCAACAAGAGGGTGCAGGTAGGATTCCCGCTATTGTTAATATGCTTCCTTTTTCTTGTTCTAGGTTTTGTTCTAATTATTTTTTGTCCTTTGTTTTAAATGTCAAACTATAGAAAATGACCAAGCAGCAGATGCTGCTAAGAAGTTGGTTATAACTGAGGAACATTTCCAGAGAGTTACACAAGCTTTGGTTATGAAACTGCGGCAGCATGAAGAATCAGTCATGAAAGACGGTACTGATACTTATCTTCTTGATTTTACATTACTTTTGTCTTCTTGCTCTATTTTGACCTGCTCCCTGCCCTTGTATCTTTATCCTAGCAATAATGTTCAGCTCAACATTTCCAACTTAGAGAATGGAAGTATATCCTTAATTTTAGAAAATATTTATTCCAACTGCTGCCTGTTTGTCATCCAAGTTCCTCAGTTGTGATCTAGCTTGAGTAACATGAGGAGCATGGCATCCTTTTTTGGTAGCTTATAGTATCCGGTGAGCTCTAGGTTGGAGAACATTCCTAACATTGTGGATGCTCTTACCTCTTACTATTATATTCTTATAGTTTCTCCTCTTTTCGTGGATAGTAGTTCATCTTTTTATATTTTGTACACTTGTGTCTTGTGCTTTATATGTCCTAGTTTAAGGAGGGGGGGGGGGGTAACATGTTTTGTCGCACCAGATGATGCAGGAACCGAATCTGAGATGTTTCCATGTTGTCTATGTGGCTTTGCTGATGCAGGAAATGGTATGGCTGGCATGAAGCAAGGGGATCTAATAATTTGGTATGTCGAGCAGCAGAATGCCCAAGGTGCATATAGTTCTACAGCAGAGGTCAAGGAAGAAGTGAAGTGTATCAAGGCAATTATAGAGGTAAAACCTTGAATTATTCTATGTACAGTATGCTATGGAAATTTCCATCCTAATTGCATTCTAAAACGGTAAATCAAAATTGCCTCCTGCGAGCTCCGAATTGACCTTTTACCTCGACAAAATAAACTTCTATCAGCGTTTAGGATGTAGCATCACCGAGTCTTTGCATGTTACTAACTTGTCGATCGATGTGCATATGCAGAGGCTGATACAGAGGGAAGGCCATCTTATAGTTATAGATGAAGGAACAGCCCCAGAAGCAGACGACAGTGGTGCACGAAGAACATCGGAGAGCAGAATCCTGGCAGTTAATCCAAACTATGTTATTGATTAACCATCGCAAGACATAGTGCCATATGCTAACTCGATCCAGTTGATGTGGTTAACCAATATAACCGAGATTCTAGTGAGCTCCCAGTGTTACGCTATAGAAATGTTGATGTGGTTAAGCAAGGACGTGCTTCTTGCGGGCGTGACCGCGGACTTTATCTTGGCTCCGGTCTCTGTTCCTTTCCCGGAGAAGTCTTCGCCTGCGGCTTCTCAGGCTCTTCCTGGTTCGGTGGTGCCTCGCTTGGTCCTGCGCCCTGATGCGTGCGAGTCCTCGTCGGCGGCTAGGCGGCCTGACGCTGACGGCTTTTGGCCGGTGGAAGGACGTCGTGCTCACCGCGAGCGTCACAGGGTGGCCCGGCCTCCTCGGCGGCCTGTGCCGGTGGACCTACGGGGGAAGTGTTTCAACTGTTTCTCCCTGCACCATCGCGCTGCAGACTGCCGGGTGAGCCCTCGCTGTTTCTTCTGCCGGACCTTGGGACACCGGGCCAGCATCTGCCCTCACCGCCGCGCTGCTCCGCTCTCGGCACCCCCTCGGCCTGCTCCAGCGTTCGTCTGGCGCCCGGTCTCCTCGACCCCCCAGGCGACGCAGGACATGGAGGCTCCTGGCGGCGACGTCGAGAGCGCAGGCGGCGTTCTGGTGGTCGTGACTCCGATCGCGCCCCGCCCCCAATTGCCGACAATGTTTTGGAGGTGGGCTCGGGGGACTCTTCTCCTCTGTTTTCGAGTGACGAAGACCCCTCGGTCAGAGTTGTTGTCCATGCCATGAAGCCCCGGCGAGTCATTGATCGGTCGGACAGGATTGCTCATCGTGAGGAGACGCTTGCACGTGCTCTGGTGGTCTCCATCTTTGGCGATTGTGTGGACGGCTCGGTGGAAACCATTAAGGCTTTGATCACGCGTCGGTTCGAGATTGAGGAAACTCTCCTGATTCTTCGCCGTTATGGACCAGATAGCTTCATTTTGATCTTGCCGACGGATGAGACGGCTGAGAGGGTTTTCAACGGAGGTCGGCCGATCATCTCTTCGTCTTGTCGCCTTCACGTCATGCGCTGGTCACGCTTCCTTCGCGCCTCGGTGGAAAACCTCCCTTGCGCCGTCAATGTTGAGCTGAGGGGCATTCCCACTCATGCATGGGAGCAAGACACGGCGGAGATTCTGCTTAATGACTTCTGTTGGATCAGCGATTCCCATCCGAGCACCGCTGACCGGCGTGACGTCTTTCGCGTAGCGGCTTGGTGCTCTGACCCAAGTTGCATCCCCGCTGAGATGGATCTCCTAATCATTGAGCCGGCGGTGGCCGCGGATGGTCCTCGGCCGGCGAAACGTTCTCTGTCCTACCCGATTGAGATTTCTGTGGCTCCTTTCGACCGCCATCTGGGAGCGGACGTTCCTCCCTCCCCACCTCCGGAGGATAATGGTCAGGGGCGTCGCAGGAGGCGCTGGCGGCGGCGGCGTGATTCGTCGTCATCCTCGGCCAAGGCGGCTCCGGTGGGTTCGGCGGCGACAGGAGGTCTCCCTCGGGCGCCGGCGCTTTCGAGGCTGGGGCCCAGGGTGGTGGAGGCGGGCCACGTGGTGCTCCCCCTTGAGCCCACACTTGAGGCGGCCCAATTCCCCTCGAGTGACGGTTCGGGGCTCGCGCTGGCTTCTGATGGCAGGAGCGCCCCTGCCTCTCCTGTTGCTTCTTTTATGGCGGCTCAACTTCCCTCAAACGGCGCTTCGGGTGGTGTGCTGCATCTTGATGGCGAGACGGCCGTTGCAACGCTTGCCTCCTCTGAGCCCGGTTCATCATTGGCGGCGGCTCGTGAGTCCGAGGAACCCGTGCTGGCTGCTGGCGCCATAAATGGTTTGACTGGGCCTCCCCCCAAGCTGGATTCTCGGAAGTTTTCAACAGCAGCGTGCCCAAAGGCGATCTCTTGGACTCTGGGGGTTGTGCGGGGGATGGTGACCAGCCGCCATCCGTGGACATTCAATTTCAAGCTTTGGCGCCGGAAAACGCTCTCCCCGCGCTTCTTCGCCCAGAAAATGCGCCTTCCAATCCCGCACCTCTGCGGGTCTACTTCCGCAAGCGTCGCCAAAGCAAGGCTCCCCACCAGCAGGTGGAGGGGTCCAACCCGTCAAATCGATCTCCCTCAACCTTGGCATCCTCCGATCGCCGGTTGGTGAAGCTCTGCAAGCCGTTGGACAAGATTCTCCCGCTGCCAGTCATCAAAAAGAAAAGAATCAAGGCGCAGACTTCCGGCACACTTCCTCGTCGTAGCAGGAGGTTAGCTGGTGCTAACTCGTGTTCTTCGGGCCCGCTGATCTCAGTGGCTCAGAAGAATGTGATGCGCAGTCTGGGGTTCGGTCCTCGCAAGGTGTTTGATTGCAAGGCGCTAGATGATTATGGAAAGCTTTTCGAGAGGTCTCTGTCTGTGGATCATGTAGCTGCTTTGGCTGCCATCTTCGGGTGGAGAACTGATGAGAGTGAGCAGGTTCGCTCGACTGATGCATTAGCGGAATTCTGATTTCTTCTGTTTTGGGTCGTTTTTCTCTCTCCATTTTTTAATGAATCCCTCTTCAATTCTGGTTTGGAATGCGCGTGGTCTCAATAGCAAAGACCGGCGCAACTCTATCAGGGATGTTATTCTCTCTTCAAATGCTGAAATTGTTTGTCTCCAGGAGACTAAGGTCGCCAACATGAATCAACGCCTCTCTCTCTGTTTTTGGCTCTAATTTTGATAAATCAGTTGTATTACCTGCAATTGGCACCCGGGGTGGAGTTTTAATTGCTTGGAAAAGCAGTGTTTGTCAAGCTATTGCCTCCAGGGTTGATGCTTTCTCGGTCTTTGTCCATTTCTCGGAGCAAGAAGGCCGGAATTGGTGGTTCACTGGTGTTTATGGGCCACATGAGGATGAGGAAAAAGTTATGTTCCTGCAAGAACTCAGAAATATCCATGCCCTGTGCAATGGGCCCTGGCTGGTAGCAGGTGACTTTAATTTAATTTATCAAGCTTCAGACAAGAACAATGCTAATTTGGATAGAGCCATGATGGGAAGGTTCAGACATTTTTTGGATGATTTGGAATTTAAAGAGATCCCTCTTCTGGGGCGTAAATTCACTTGGTCAAACGAGAGGTCTTCCCCCACTCTTGTCAGGTTAGACAGGGCCTTCTGCTGCTTAGGATGGGAGGAGATATTCCCTAATGCAGTTCTGCAAAGTACAGCTTCAGTTGTGTCAGATCATTGTCCCCTTATTCTTGGTCTGAAGGTCGGCACTTCTGGCAAGCGCCACTTCCATTTCGAAAGTTTTTGGACCAAAATTGATGGTTTCCAAGATGCTGTGCAGCAGATTTGGGACACTCCTGTTTCATCATCTTGTCCGGTTGAGCGCCTTTGGCTCCTGCTGCAGCGTCTAAGTTTTGGCCTCCAAAAATGGGGACAACGGAAGGTTGGAAACATCAAGCTTCAGCTTGACATGGCCAAGGAAATCCTCCATCGACTGGAAATTGCAAGGGACCTCCGGGATCTTTCCCATAGAGAGGACTGGCTGCGCAAGAAACTTAAGCTTCATTGACTTGGTCTAGCTTCCCTGGAACGTACGGTTGCCCGCTTGCGCTCAAGAATCCTCTACCTTCGGGAAGGTGATGCAAACACATCCTTCTTTCAGCAGCAAGCCAGATTTAGAAAGAAGAACTTTATTGCAAAACTTCAAGAGGGTGACAGGTTGGCAGTCTCCCAGGAGGAGAAACATTTGGTTGTTTTGGATTTCTATGAAAAATTGCTTGGATCAGCTGAGGAGAGGGATTTTTCCATTGACCTTGCTGCGCTTGGTTTGAATCAGCTTGATCTCTCCTCTCTTGATGAACCCTTCACAGAAGATGAGGTGTGGCAAACCATCAAGGAGATGCCGCTGGATAAAGCCCCTGGTCCTGACGGTTTCACAGGCCGTTTCTATAAGTCCTGCTGGGGTGTTATCAAGGAAGATGTTATGCAAGCTCTTCTAGCTATCCAAAGGGGTCACGTGTTCAGATTCAAACTCCTTAACACGACCTTTATCACTCTTCTCCCTAAAAAGTTGGATGCTCTTCAAGTAAAGGATTTTCGTCCCATAAGCCTAATCCACAGCTTTGCAAAGTTGGTGACAAAATTAATGGCTATCCGTCTTGCTCCGCTGCTGCCCAGCCTGGTCTCCACAAATCAAAGTGCTTTTGTCAGAGGGAGAAACATACACGACAATTTTATTTTTGTGCAGCAGATGGTTAAGGCTCTAATTCAGAAAAAAGAGGCACATATACTCCTCAAGCTAGACATCTCCAAAGCTTTTGACTCGGTCTCTTGGTCTTTCTTGCTAGAAGTCTTGAGACATGTGGGTTTTGGACAGCAGTGGTGTAATCTCCTTTGCCTAATCCTCTCCACATCCTCTACTTGCATTCTTGTTAATGGGGAGCCTGGTGATACAATCTTGCACCATCGGGGTTTGCGGCAAGGAGACCCCCTTTCACCGATGTTATTTATCCTTGTGATGGATGTGCTGAATTCTCTAATAGAGTATGCCACCAGGGAGCAGCTCCTGCAGCCGCTTGCAGTCCAGCAGGTCAGACACCGGATTTCCTGTTATGCGGATGACGCTGTGATGTTTTTGAGGCCCTCACGCAATGATCTTCAGACCATCAAAAACACTCTGGACCTTTTCGGACATGTCTCGGGTCTGAGAACTAATTTGGCCAAGAGCTCAGCTTCTCCTCTTCAATGTTCAGATGAGGACCTGTCTCTCACTGCAACAATTCTCTCTTGTGCTATCAAGGATTTTCCCTGCACTTATCTCGGTATTCCACTATCCATAAGGAAGCCTACCAAAGCTGAGTTTTTGCCTTTGATCGATAAGGTTGCTGATCACCTTCCTGGTTGGAAGGCTTCTCTAATGAATAGGGCTGGTCGTTTGGTTCTGGTTAGAGTGGTTCTAACAGCCACTCCTATCTATCTTATGATTGCCCTTGATCTTCCTAAGTGGGTGATTAAAGCTATTGACAAAAAGCGCCGAGGTTTTCTATGGAAAGGCCAGGAAAAGGCAAAAGGTGGGAACTATCTTGTATCTTGGGAAAAGGTCCAGCGGCCTCTTGAATATGGTGGCTTAGGAATTCACAATCTTGAAACCCTCGGTTGGGCTTTGAGAGAATCAGATGGTTGTGGGCTCAGAAGACGGACCCTACAAGACCTTGGGCTGGACTTCCAGTACAGGTACCGCAAAATGCCCATGCCATGTTTTATATGGCTTGTGAATCATCTATAGGAAATAGAGAATCAATTCATTTTTGGTCTGACCGCTGGCTGAGTGGCAAGACAGTAACTGAAATTGCTCCAAATCTGATCAAGCTGATCTCAAAGAGGGTTGTGAAGCATCGGACCGTTGCTCAGGCTCTTGACAACAGGAGATGGGTGGCCGACATAAATGGGGCCTTGACAGTGCAGGTCCTAACCGAATATTTGCTGATTTGGGATCAAGTGGATGGTTTAACTCTTCAACATGATGCCCAGGATATTCACCGTTGGAAGCTCACCCAGTCGGGATCTTATAGCAGCAAATCAGCCTATGCAGCATTCTTCACGGGCACAATTAAATTCTCCCCGTGGAAAAAAATTTGGAAGACCTGGGCTCCTCTTCGCTGCAAGTTCTTCATTTGGTTGGCTTTCAAGAACCGCTGCTGGACTGCGGATCGCTTAGCTAAGCGCGGGCTGCCTCGCCAGGAAGCCTGCCCCTTCTACGATCAAGAGGAGGAAACAATCCAGCACCTGCTCATTTCGTGTGTTTTCACTCGGCAGGTGTGGTTTTTGATTCTGCAGCATCTGAACCTAGCTGCTGTGGCTCCCTCTACAATGAATGTCCTTTTCTCGAGCTGGTGGAGAAAAGCTATTAGGGGAGTTCCAAAGGAGATGAGGAAAGGTTTCAATTCGCTAATCATTCTTGTTTCATGGGAAATTTGGAAGCACCGGAACTCTTGTGTGTTTGAAGGAGCTTTTCCCAACATCCATACACTCCTTTAGACCATAGGAGATGAATGCAGTTTGTGGTGCATGGCTGGAGCATCAAAGCTTAGTGAATTGATTGCAAGGTCGTTGGTCCAGATTACCTAATATCTGGAGTAGTTTGTTCAGGCCTTGGTCATGTTTAGTACCACCCCTCCCCTTTTCAGTATGGGTGGGTGTGTGGTGTTTCTTTTCTGCAAGCTGGGTTTCTTTCTAAATCCAGCTTGGTTTGTGCTCTTTCTGTCTTAATGAAATGACACGCAGCTCTCCTGCGTCGTTCGAGAAAAAAAAAGAAATGTTGTACCATATCCATCTCTGACATGTTCTTTGCAATGGAGCACATGATCTCCAAAGTTGTATGATTAATTCTTCCTCCGAGGTATGGTGAGGCATGGTAATTAGCATCTGTAGTCTGCCATTGTATTTTCACCGAGTCACGATTATGTAATAGAAGAGCAGCATAATTTATGAGTTGCCGAATTCGATGTTTGTACCTTCTGCCCTATCTGGGTTAGGTTAAAATAGCTGCTGGGGAGACCTGAAAAAGGGTATGTTCATATTAGCTTTTGCTGTTGATAGTTTGTACTAAAACATTTGAATCGTCATGCAACATATGAAATTGTGTTATAATAAAATACAAAGTACGTTATAATATGTGAAAGCGAAAAACAGTAGCTGATAAATAGTAGTGCCTGATAGAAATGACTTCTAGAAGCAGAAGCTAATATGAACGTCGTGAATGTTTTATAAAGAAAGTATCAATTTCTTAGTTCGAAGTCTTATCGGGATAAGTGACAAGTAGTGATCAAGTTACCATGGTGTATGTCATTAAATGCCAAGTGATATGAATTGTGTTGGATAATCTAGCTCGGTTCGGTCTGGTTTCAGAGTTTCATACGGAGTCTGTACAAAACTCTCTATTTTGGTTTTGGAGTCCAGAACGCTGCGTGTCGTAGTGTACATGGACACGGTTTGGTATACTGTTTCGTACTCAGTTTTGGGGTCATGTTTGTACCTATTTAAGTGCAATAGATTCATGAGAAAAGCTGTACCAAGGCAGCACCAAAACCTTCTGCAGCTCATTGAGTTCTTTGTGTGCGTGAGCTTGTTTTTCATCCTTGCCGGTAGGAGAAGCCGAAGGTGAAGGCAACATTTGGTATCAGAGCCCTGTTACCGTACCTGGAGGAGAGGAATCGCGAGATCAAACCAGCTCTCATGCCTCGCCGTCGTCAATCGTCGTCACCACCACGAAGGGGACGTGGTCAGACTCCGTCGACGGGAGGCACGAGCGGGAGCGACGAAACTCTCGGGCGCGGCATGGTCATCCACCGCGTCGTGAAGGAGATCGATGGCGGGAGCTCATACCCGATGCTGACCAAAACCAACTACTTCAGCTGGGCGGCGCTCATGCGCGTCATGCTGCAAGCACGGGGCTTGTGGGCGGCGGTGAATGACGGGACTCAAGATTTCACCGAAGATAGGATGGCGCTGGAGGCCATCTCGAAGGCGGTTCCGGCAGAGTTGGTGGGCCTCATCGCGACCAAGGCCACGGCCAAGATCGCCTGGGACGCTATCAAGACAATGAACGTCGGCGTCGAGCGTGTGCGCAAGGCGAAGGCCAACACCCTCCGCCGAGAGTTCGACTCCCTTAAATTCCGGGATGGCGAAACTGTGGATGAGTTTGGCATACGCCTTAACGGGATTGCGCATCAACTCACAGTACTCGGCGACGGATGCACCGAAGAGGAGCTCGTCCGCAAGTTCTTGCAAGCCGTTCCACAGAGGTACGCACAAATTGCCATGTCGATCGAGACTCTTCTCGACTTGAGTGAGGTCTCGGTCGAAGAACTAATCGGGCGGCTCAAGGCGGCGGAGGAGCGCCATGATCTTGGTGCTGGAGCAGCTAGCTCCATCGCCAGATTGAATCTGACAGAGGACGAGCTCATCGCGCGGTTGGCATCACGGCTACAGCTCTCCGGCGAAGGTTCATCGAACCGCGGAAAGGGGGCTGGATCGTCGTGCCAGAAGAAGGGCGGCGGCCGAGGACGCGGCAGGGATGGTGGAAGCCGTGGAGGTGCTAGGCCTCCCAAGGCTGCCGAGAACACCAGCGCCAGCGATGAATGCCGATATTGCGGAAAGAAGGGCCATTGGGCCCGAGAATGTCGCAAAAGGAAAAGAGATGAGCAGGCCCACGCAGCCCAGGTGGAGGAGACCGAACCCACTTTGCTAGTAGCTCACGCTTCGGTCAACACCACTTCGTTCACTCCGTCTCCGCCACCACAATCTCCAGTGCCTCTGGCGAAAGACGAGCCAACCCATCTTGTGGAGAAGGAGCTCTCCGTCCAGCTCGGCGAAGGGGGAGACAGCGGCTGCGTACAGTGGATCTTCGACACAGGGGCGTCAATCCCTGTTCTAGATCCGGCGCCGCCGGCGAAACCCGAGCTAACCCATCTCAAGGAGAGAAGCTCGATCCAGCGCCGCTGGCGAAACCCGAGCTAACCCATCTCAAGGAGGAGAAGCTCTTCGTCCAGCTCGGCGAGGGGGGAGACAGCGGGTGCACGCGGTGGATTCTCGACACAGGGGCGACCAATCATATGACCGGTGCGCGGTCCGCCTTCGCCGACCTCGACACAGGAATCCGCAGCACCGTCAAATTTGGGGATGGCTCGGTAGTAGCCATCGAAGGCCGAGGCACTGTGCTTTTCAAGTGCAAAAACGGGGAACACCAGGAGCTCACCGGTGTCTATCTTATCCCCCGGCTGATGGCAAACATTATTAGCCTGGGACAGCTCGATGAAGACGAGTTCAAAATCTCGATTGAAGAAGGTGTGCTCAGGATATGGGACCAGCGGAGGCGATTGATGGCAAAGGTGCAGCGCTCATCGAATCGGCTCTACGTACTCAACATTGAGATTGACATGCCGGTGTGTCTTGCCGCACGGAGCAATGAAGTGGCCTGGCAATGGCACGCCAGGTATGGCCACCTCGGGTTTCAAGGGTTGAAGAAACTCTCCAAGGAAGCACTGGTACGCGGACTGCCGCATATCGACCACATCGAGCAGATCTGCGACAGCTGCCTGGCCGGGAAGCAACAGCGACATCCGTTCCCGGCGATGAGTGCTTACCGTGCCAAGCACTGCTTGGAGCTCGTCCACGCTGATCTGTGCGGGCCTATCACCCCACAAACGCCTGGTGGCAAGCGTCTGTTTCTGCTCGTCGTTGACGACAAGAGTAGATTCATGTGGATTGTTCTACTGGGGTCGAAGGATGAGGCCGCGGTGGCAATAATTCGACTGCAAACTCGAGCTGAATCAGAAGCAGGAAGGAAGATGGGAACTCTCCGCACAGACCGCGGCGGTGAGTTCACGGCGCGAACGTTCGGCGACTATTGCGCCGAGCAGGGCATCCAGCGCCATCTCACCGCGCCGTACACTCCTCAGCAAAACGGCGTGGTGGAGCGGCGCAACCAGACCGTGCTGGGCATGGCATGGAGCATGCTCAAAGCAATGCACATGCCCGGCTGGTTTTGGGGGGAAGCGGTCACGACGGCCGTGTTCATCTTGAATCGAGCGCCGACAAGGAGTGTCAAGGGGATGACACCTTATGAAGCCTGGTATGGACTCAAACCACCTGTGCATTTCTTTCGCACCTTTGGATGTGTTGCGCATGTCAAGGTCGCCGGTGGGCATCAGCAGAAGCTAGACGACCGAAGTACTCCGATGGTGTTCATCGGGTACGAGCCTGGATCGAAGGCGTACAGATTCTACAGTCCAATCACCAAGCGCGTTCACGTCTCGCGTGACGCAGTGTTTGAAGAAAGCAAGGCGTGGGACTGGAACAAATCGACGGGAGACTCGAGCTCGGACGACACGGATTCTTTCCATGTCGAGTCTGTGACGATGTCATCTCTTCAACGAGCGCCAGTGGAGTTGCAGCCGGACGGGTCGGGAGCGACCCACGATTCTCCGCCAACACCCGGGACGCGGGGACTGACACCGTCTGAGAGCACGGAAGCGCCACGCACGCCACCGGCAGCAACTACACCGAGCGCAGCTGTCGAGTTCACGTCACCACCGTCGATTGAACCAGACCTCGACAATGAACATGAAGACGATGCCCCACTCCGGTTCAGAACACTGGATAATATTCTCGGTCCAGCGGCAATACCAGGATTGGCTGAACGGGAGATGGGGGACGATCTGCTACTGGCTATGGACGATGAACCTGCCACATTCGAGGAGGCCCGTGGTGAAGAATGCTGGCGGAAGGCGATGGTCGAGGAGATGACGTCGATCGAGCAGAACAACACATGGACGCTAGTCGACTTACCATCAGGCCATCGTCCAATCGGTTTGAAATGGGTTTTCAAATTGAAGCGTGACGAACGAGGGGCCATCGTCAAACACAAGGCGAGACTCGTGGCAAAAGGTTATGTCCAACAACAAGGGATCGACTACGACGAGGTTTTTGCGCCCGTTGCTCGGATGGAGTCAATACGGATGTTGCTCGCTGTTGCGGCTTGGGAAGGTTGGCTTGTGCATCATATGGATGTCAAGTCAGCGTTTCTCAACGGTGAACTAAGCGAGGAGGTGTATGTTCGGCAACCGCCGGGCTTCGTCGCGGCTGGGCATGAAGAGAAGGTGCTGAGGCTACGAAAGGCCTTGTACGGACTTCGTCAAGCACCACGCGTATGGAATGTCAAACTTGACAATAGCCTCCGCGACCTCGGCTTCACCCGGTGCGCCAGCGAGCACGGTATGTACACAAGGGGCGTCGCGACGACACGCGTGGTGGTGGGCGTCTACGTCGACGATCTCATCATCACGGGAGCACGCTCGGAGGACATCAACACGTTCAAGGGCGAGATGCGTCGACTCTTCCGCATGAGCGACCTGGGGTTGCTCTCATACTACCTCGGGATCGAGGTGAAACAGAGCCGGGACGCTGTCACGCTGTGCCAAGCGGCGTATGCACGCAAGCTGCTTGAAAAAGCGCAGCTTGAGGGCTGCAACGCGTGCCAGACACCCATGGAGGTGCGTCTGAAGCTGTCCAAGAACAGTGCTACGCCGGAGGTGGACGCAACGATGTATCGCAGCTTGGTGGGAAGTTTGCGGTACCTGGTGCATACACGGCCCGACATCGCTTTTGCCGTGGGCTACGTGAGCAGATTCATGGAGAAGCCCCAGCAGGAGCACTTCGTCGCCGTCAAGCATTTGCTCCGGTACATCTCCGGCACGATCGACTACGGCATCATCTACTCCAAGCGCTCGAACGGTGACATTCACCTGACGGGCTACAGCGACAGTGACTTGGGGGGAGATGTGGATGACAGGAAGAGCACCACCGGGATCATCTTCTTCCTCGGTGAGATGCCAATCTCTTGGCAATCTCAGAAGCAAAAGGTGGTAGCGCTCTCCTCCTGCGAAGCGGAATACATCGCGGGCGCGGTGGCAGCATGCCAAGCAGTGTGGCTCACGCGGCTATTGGGCGACGTGATCGGCAGCAAGCTTCAGCCGCCACAATTGAAGATGGATAACATGTCCGCGATCGCCTTAAGCAAGAATCCCGTCCTTCACGACAGAAGTAAGCATATCGATACTAAATTCCACTTCATCCGTGAATGTCTGGACAGCGGGAAGATATGCTTGGATTTCACGAGCTCTCAGGAACAGCTCGCTGACATTCTGACTAAGTCACTCGGACGCGCCAAGTTCTGTGAATTGCGCGAGAAGATCGGCGTGGTCAAGGTTAAATGAACCGAGCAAGAATTAGAGGGAGATTGTTGGATAATCTAGCTCGGTTCGGTCTGGTTTCAGAGTTTCATACGGAGTCTGTACAAAACTCTCTATTTTGGTTTTGGAGTCCAGAACGCTGCGTGCCGTAGTGTACATGGACACGGTTTGGTATACGGTTTCGTACTCAGTTTTGGGGTCATGTTTGTACCTATTTAAGTGCAATAGATTCATGAGAAAAGCTGTACCAAGGCAGCACCAAAACCTTCTGCAGCTCATTGAGTTCTTTGTGTGCGTGAGCTTGTTTTTCATCCTTGCCGGTAGGAGAAGCCGAAGGTGAAGACAACAAATTGACATTGAGGACAAAATGATTTCATACTATAATCTTTGGAGTGGAATTGACTAAATTAATTGTTGTTGTTAGGGTGGAATTAATTAAATGGCTGATGTTATAAAGGACTCTATGGTGAATAGTGATTAAAAATATTTTTTGTTTATGCTTGTGGACTATTGCAGTTATCAAAAGTATGGAATCTTTATGGACATATTAGAATATTGAGGTTGTGTAAATTGCTAAATTTTGTTAAAGTAATTAGATTATGTTGTTTAATGACAATCGATAATAGGTGGAATAATCTAATCGATGTGGTTGTTGAATGATTAAGAATGTTAAATTGTTATAATGGTGCATGACTATTGTTATCCTTGGTGAATATCCTTTGTTGGTGGAGATTGTATTAATCGATGGGTAGTTGAATGATTAAGAATGTTAAATTATTACAATGGTGCATGACTATTGTTATCCTTGGTGAATATCTTTCATTGGTGGAGATTATATTTACTTGTTGGAGTTATTTAATTATGATTATATTTTGATTACCATAATTATATCCAATGGATTGAAGAATTTCCCTATTAGTGATACTGAAATTTCATTAGAGGAGTCCTCGGGATTGAAACTATGAATTTACGTTGTTGATAGCTCTTCATAGCTAACAGAATTTGAGTAACAATGATTTAGTGTCATGTGAGAATTTAATTATCAGATAGCACACTATTAAACTCCTGATAGGATTTAACATCATTTTGTGGATATGAGGTGGACTTGTGCTACTGTCCTGTGGAAAAATTACAATCCTCTTCGCAATTATTTGAGGATGTAGTTGGAGAACAAGTTGAGTACATTTATGTTAAACTCATGTCCCAACCACTTTGACAATTTTCATGAAACTGAGGGGTGACCTTGCCTCGATCGGACGCCCCACATTGGACGATTGCATGATTATATTGCACCCCTAAAAGTGATTGCACTTGGCATGTCCCCAGAATGACTGGGAGGGGATCTGCTTGCTAAAGATATAAAAACAAACCCTTCAATTATTCTCTAATGGGTGGGGCCTCTGTCCAGTATAGCCTACCTGCTAGAGGTTCATAAATGAAAATTTTTAAGCGAGTAGTTAAGTAATTAACATGATACTAGTCCTATGCCCGTGCATTGCAACGAAAGATAAAGCTGGGGGTGTTCCTCCTTAGTTGAATAAATTATATGCATGTAAAAAAGGATTGGATTGCTTTCAGAGTTTAGGCCACCTTTTTAGGTGATCCACCACAAACTGACAAAAGACTAGAGGTTATTTTCACTCAGTTACTTCTAGTTATCTACAACATTCTTCAAAAAGTCACAACCAAACATTTTTCAAGCTCAAACACTTAAAACAGACTAAAATGAGATGAAAATTAAAACTTTGCATATAGCATTCTACTTATTCTTGCTATACGTTCGCGTTCATAGAAAATTCTAAACTCCACCCTGCTTGATGCAGGATCACCAACATAAAGGGTTTCCTAGAGAACATGGCCCAAATCATAGAATGCCACCTTAGATGCAGTCGTCTCACATAACAGCTGAATGCCTTCTTGATAGGCAGCCTAACAAAGCTCAAACTTGATGTACAATCCATCGGTAATATCTGCCTGAGCTGACTCAACGTTTCGCAAGCATGTTTTTATCTTCTTCTCTAGGTTCTCCAGCTCACCTCGGATGTAATGGAGTGTATTCAAGCGTACACAGAGTTGAGGAAGGCCAAGGCATCGGTTCCATTGATTGCTGCATTTTGTGGCACTGATCAACTCGGCTTCGGCTTCTGGCTTCTAGCTTATTTTTCACTATTCATAAGTTTTGTCTTTTTCTGAACTTTTGGCTTTTTGTTGAGCTTTTTTACCGGTTCTTTTTTCCTGTATTTGTTTGTATTATACGTAATGGGCTAACATATTTTTTATATTTTTATATTTTTTTTAAATTTAATTATGCTAATAAGCCTCTGTCAGCTACAGTTTTTTTTCAGCCAGCTACAGTGTTTTCAGCCATAAGCCATGAGCTTTTCAGCCGAACCGATCACTGCGATGTTGCAGATTCTGTGGCTTCTTTTTCTTTAATAGTAGCTTGTAGCCAACATCGCGTTAATGGAGGTTGTTGGGGCATAAAAGAATTTCGTGTTCCTGTAATTAAAACAAGTAGAAATTTCACTCAGCATTGGAAAACCATGTAACAAGAAATGATTCCACCTTTTACGTACTTGGTAATTACTGCAGCCAGATTTTGCTTTAGACACATAATGCTATAGGCTTAAGTCCAGCTGTCAGATCAGGAAGAAGAGCTGGATGCATTGGTATAGGCAATTGGAAAAATGCATCTAATGTTTCACCAATAACCCGAAGCATCTCCACAAATGAGGGAGCAAAATTATCTCTATTGGCACCTAGATTCCAACTCTGCATAAAAGATATTGCCAAGTTTAGTGGAACAGAAATTTTATAAAAACCACATAAACAACTCTTCAAGCTAAGCCCAATAGAATTTCATATAATGTACTTATTTCCTATAGAACAATTTTGTTGACATTAACTTCCCAGATGCTCAAAAGGATGTCCAATGCACAAACAGTAATGTTGCAAGTAAAAATACTATGTAGATTCTACAACATTCTTCATATACCAGAGAAACATATATTTCAATTATTTTTGTTTATCTACAACATTCTTCAGATAAGCCCCCAACTCTAAAAAACATAGTACTGCTTTCTCAATGCATTTTATTCTAAACTAAACAAACTAAAAAAAGCTGATAATGATAATTTGCATACAGTTTATACGGACGCACTCGATTCATGGAAAAATGTCCAGACAAGTCTAGAGAAATATTTTATTCAGTCACCTCTACTTATGTACAACATTCTTCAATTTAGTCCCAACTCCCAACAAACATAGTACTGCATAATCACGTACCAAATGGTTTTAGTAAAACAAGAGTGCAAACTCATGTACTAAATTCATCCGCATCTACATCTATCATGCTTGAAAGAACATTTCAATAGTTCTGGTAAAACAAGAGTACAAAACAGTTGGATCTTCCAAAAAACGAAGATTCAAAGTGCTAGCTTCTCAATGCAACCAATTATGCATTGACTCTGCAAATTGGATGAAGATAAGAAATTACAGCTTGAGATTTACAGATTGGGAGCAGTTGGTGACTTGGGGGAGGAAGAGGATCCTTAATCATGAAAATCATCAAGAGATTCTAATTATGAAAATCATCATTAATATTTTAGGCTATTAAGTTAACCTGGCCCTACAATGACAAAACATACACAGAACACACCCATGCACACACATGGAGGGAACATACACGGGAAACACACATGCACACACAAATAGAGGGATTCATTTTTCTTTACTTTGGCACATTTCTGTGTCTATAAACAACATCATAATGCAACACCCCTAAGCTTCTTTATTTTATTAAATAATTCACATGTTAAGCTTAAGAAGAATGCAAGAGTAGCTATCAGCCATCATCTTATTATGAACAACTTTTACTCTTGTAAATCATTACTAAGACACCCGCTTTTACACCATTAAAATAGCAAGCTTCTAGGTAGAAAATATTCAAGCAGATTATCTATATTTTAAAATTCTATAAAATGGGGAAATACTATGCTTAAGCAATCAAACAAAAAAGCTGTGTAGTCCCCCACAATGGCTTTATATTGATCTCACCCTACATGCATATTGGTTCACAACATATTTGAGTAAAGAGCAGAACACGATGCATTGTAGTACAGCCAAATGTTGAAAATTTAAGGTTGTAGCAATGTAACCTGGAGTTTCTTTGCTAGCTCAACTATCTCATCCAAGTTTGCATTTGTTTCCTGCAATGTGAAACAAGAAAGCCTTAGAAAAATGCTGACGGTAGACCTTTCATGCTAGGGGCCTAGGAAGAGCCACATTACACATACAACCAAAAATTCCATTACTAAATAGAAGCCATGAACTGGAGTGAAGTTCATCTTAAAAAGTACTGTAGGTGGGCACTTTTGTTCATTGATTTGCTTTATATGAATACTATAAAGAAAAAGCCTAAGCTATTGCTAATACCAGGAAACTCTTGACCTGCAAGCGATTGGAGCTTTATTTTTTTTTTCCCTAGAGTTGTTTTTGAGATTCTAAAGTACTTCTTTGGGGCTTGCTGCCTTAGTCTCTACTCCGTGTGTAGCCCTACCTAGACATACCTGAGTGGACCTAATTGTGTTGCTAAACATGAATTGGGAAAAATAATCAGAATACTAATCATAACTAATCATAACCTGGAAAAAAGAAATGGCGTCATCGTATGGTTCTACTAGCACAAAGTTGTCATCTCCAGGCTCCTTGGGTTTAGACAAGGAGGATGATTCTAGAGATTGCATCTCTCTCTTAGAAAATCAAAATCGTCTAGCAAACAGAAGTTCCACTGGGGAAACAAGAGATTCAAAGATAGATCATAACTATTGTAGGCAAGCTATGGTATGCACATTTTTGTTAACTTGTTCTCACGATGTTGGCCTATATTTGCATATGCTTTCGGCCATATTTCTTTTTTGAGTTACTTAATTGGTGAGTTAAGATGTTCTCGATTGGTAGATGAAAGATATAGGTGAAGTGCTTGTTGGGCATCACATTAGATTATGGTCAGCATTTGATATACGTACGGTAAAGTTACTTGCAAATTGTCAAATTCTCGAACTATAATTGCTTGGTTAGTGCAATTTTGCCATGTTTTTGACTCAATGTAGTTATAACTATGGGACTGTTGAGGCATATGATTAGCAAAATGGCTATCACAAGGTACTGTTATTACTGCCTCTTGTATAGTGTCAAACAATTTTTTTTCTTCTTGCCCTTCATAATGTCTGTCTAGACTATAGTTGTGCAAGTAATCTATATATGTTAGTCAAACTTGCTTCCTCAACTTGATATTCAATCAATGTAGCTGATCTCATGTTTGAGTTTTATAATCAATAGTTCTGCTATTTGATGTAAGCAATGACGTTCTAATAATCTTATTTGGCTTCCATCCAAATTTATTTAGGGAGGAAAAATCCTTTTTGGAGCATTTGCTACTGAATCAAAGGGAAACTTTGTTCAACCAACCATTGTGGAAAAGTGAAAAAAGATAGTATTCTGATACAACTGTTTGACGTGTACAAAAAAAAGTACTCGCCTGCATCTTGGACCATAACAATTTTCTACTCTATGTGCAACATCACTCAACTTAAGACCAAATGAAAACATCACTTATGATAGATAGGAGACCGGCAATAGACAGAAGACCAGCGAAAGATGGGACGAGCGGTGTAGAGCTGAGAAGATGGGGAGGAGGCAACGATGCCAGCGGAGCGGAGGAGTGTGGGGAGGAGGAGGCGACCGGCCAGCAGAGCGAAGGAGTGTGGGGAGGAGAAGGCGGCGGCGTGGGGTTGGGAAGGAAGGAGAGGAGGCGCGTGTGCGAAGAGAGTTGAACGGACAAGGGAGATGAGGTTTTCGGAGGCTCTCGAAGCGTTTTTTTATGAGGGAGAGGGAAAGAACGTACTATAACCAATTCTTTTTTTTAAGTAGTAGAGATAGTATTCACTAACAATAGTTCTAGAAAAACTCCAACGTTTTCCAACTACCATCCAAACACATATATTTTTTTTTGTATTTTTCTTATGTTTTCCTTTCAAATCATTGTCATCACAATCCATTTTAGCAGTTTGTTTCAAACAGAAGTAGGATTTAGTGATACCGCAATAATCTAGCGAATTTCCTTTGTTTCCTTAATACTTTTTCTGGCCTTATCTAGAGCACGATAATTTTGTTTTCATAAATCCTGCAGAAATTGAAATGCTTTATATAAAAATCCTGTAAAATTTATGTAGAATTCTTACATTCAAACGGACCCTCTGTCGATGCGGGTTTCATGTTGGAACTCAAACCACAACGAATTTGAAGGAGGGGTACGCGGAAAGTGTGAATGCAGCGCAGAAATATCTACAAACCCAAGGGCCTTCTCATAAATGTAGCGAAACCTCCTCTTCCCGCTCGTCCTCCACGAACCGCCTTCCAGTGCGAAAACACACGAAAGCCCTCGTCTCCATACTCCACTCCCCAGTCCCCACCCTTTCCTCAAGCCCTAGCCCTAGCGTCTCGTCGTCGGAGACGACGAGGAGCGCTCACAGCTTCCCCACTGACGCCGCCGCCGCCGCCGCCGCCTCCTCCGCATGTCGAGCTGGGCTGCCGGCCGCCGCTCGTCGGCGTCGGGCATGGCGGAGAACGCCGGCGCGGGGGGCGCCAAGGCGGTGGCGCAGGACAAGAAGCGCGTCGCCCTCGGTAACCTCACCAACGTCGTCGGCGGGAGGGCCAGCGCGGCGAAGGTCGCGGCCGACGCGGTATGGCTCGTTCGGAGATCGAGGTGTTCCTCGATCGATTTGTTCGGAGATCGGGTTATCGTTAGTTAGAAGGGGACGAAATGTTGAAATGTCTCCTCGATTTGATACATACAACATTTGCTGAGCAATTTTATTGGATCAATTTGATAAAACATTTCTTGGGTTTCTGTCTTCGTGCCCCATTATTGATCAATTTGTGGAGCATTTATTCGATTTACCATTGTCTACTAGCCCATGTACAATTTCTCCATTTTCTCCACCAAATTCACGACACTAGCCGAATTATTTTAGTGTTTTTTTCTTGCTGTTTTCTTCGATCAATTCGTTTTGCTTGATCCACCGATCTTGGTGCAACATTTCATGGGATTTGGTGGTTTCGTCTGATACCCTATTGCTGTGCATCTTGAATCTTGCAACCTGCAAGGTTAGGTTTTTGAAATGTTTTGGCAGGTCAAGTGTTTCGAATTTTAGTAGATCACCCTATTAGGCTATGTTCTTCGTTTTCTTGAATACTTGATCATTTCTTGATCTGTTTTGAATCTTCTTTTGGTAATATATAATTTGTCTCTCGTTTCTGCACTGTTTCGTGTTTTTTTAACTGCGAATTGGTAGCGCTGTTTCAATTGAAGAAATTAGATAAAAAATTCAAGTCTGTTCATATTGCAGAAATTGAGTTCAAACAACTCGGTTGCCGATTTGAAGAAGGAATCTTCTGCAATCCTTCGCAACATAAACAAAGAGCCGTGTTCTGTCACAACATCAACATCGAACCAGTTTGATCGAGCAATATCACACCATGACAATGCCCTTAAGAAGGAGAATGTTTGTTGCCCTTCTGTGCCGAGCATTTTGCTGACAGTGGCACCCCATGGCAACTCGCCTGGCCTGTCCGAAGACTCTACTTCTATGGAGGATGCTATGTCAACATGTAATTCAATGGAAAGCCCTGATCTTAAGTGCCTTGACGATGGGGACTCCTCAGTGGCATCTTCCTTGCACCATTGGGCGAATGATAAACTTCATATATCTGACAATAGGGATGTTGCAGGTTTGTTTGCTTGTCAAAATGGGTAATCCAGGTTTGGCTCTTTATTGCATGGTGTTAAATATTTGTTGATTTGTTTACTGTTGCAGTATCCAACTGGAGGAATCTTGGTCCTTCCCCAATGGAAATTGACAATATCTTTGACATTGACAACAACCATGAGGATCAGCAACTGTGTGCAACTCTTGCTTGTGACATTTACAAGCACTTGCGTGAGGCTGAGGTGATAGATTCTTATTCATGTCACAGTTCTGCTAATATCTGCATACTCTGTACAACAAGTAATATCTCCAGTTTGTATATAAAGTATTAGCAATACCTGCAAAGTGAATGTGTATTGTTGTGTACCACAAGATGTGGTCGTGACTTGTGAATGCATGCATAGTTTAGGAAAAAGAATTGTGCATCAATTGCGCCAAACGTCCAAACCAATAATACACAGCTCTTTTTAATTTAGTTGTCTTTGAACAAAACATTACAATTCCTTAATATATGCCTGATTCACTCACATCTGTATAGAACAATGCACTGCCTCATCATTATATGTTTTGCAATTTAGCTTCTCATTTAGCAGATTCATGTTGTAAAAATATGGTGTGTTTGGTTGCTCCTAGTTGCCATTGTGTTTGCTTTCTTGCCGAAGAAGTTGCTGTCCATATTTATTGCTGTTGTAAACTTGTAATGTGATGTTTGTTTCTAGCAGATAAAGAAAAGGCCTACAACAGATTTTGTGGGAACAATTCAGAAGGATATTAACGCAAACATGAGGGCAATATTAATAGACTGGCTTGTGGAAGTAAGCATTTCTACCTCGGGAAAAACAAGTTTGAGAATCTAGTAGCACAAAACGATCCTTTAAATTTCTGTTACATTTTGGTCTTTTCTCAATTCAGGTCACAGAAGAATACCGTCTTGTTCCTGAAACCTTATACCTCACAGTCAATTACATTGACCGGTATCTTTCTGGCAAGGAGATCAGTCGGCGCAGGCTGCAATTACTTGGTGTCGCTTGCTTGCTTATAGCTGCGTAAGATGCAATGTGTTCATTTTTGTCTCTGTTCTGTTTTCCGTTTTGGAGCCTTTGTTCTGTTATTTTTTGTCCTGTTATGATATGCTGTTGTGAAATCTTGTTAAATGATCAAATTTCAGTAAGTATGAAGAGATATGTCCACCCCAAGTAGACGAGCTCTGCTACATTACTGACAATGCATACATCAAGGATGAGGTCAGTGGCCCAGTACTGATTGGTTTTCCTTTTTATTTTTCTGCTTCTTACTCTCATCTTTTTTAAAGACTTGTTCTCATCTTCTAAGACATACTCGAACAGGTTTTGCAAATGGAAGCTTCTGTCCTGAATTGCTTGAAGTTTGAGATGACTGCGCCTACAGCAAAATGTTTTTTGAGGTAGTATTCTCTGTTGTAATGATGTTATTATCATGCCTACTGATACTAAATCTTTTCAGTTTTTTACAATAGGAGATTTATACGTGCTGCTCAAGTAGGTCATGAGGTACTTGCCTCTTCAATGGCTTACAGTCACTGCCAGTTCTGTGCGCGCTTCCAGTTTACTCAAATTTTTCTTTCTGCAGGGCCCAGCTTTGCATCTTGAGTTCCTAGCTAACTACATTGCTGAGCTATCGCTTCTGGAGTACAGCTTACTTTGCTACGTTCCTTCACTAATAGCTGCCTCTTCTATTTTCTTGGCGAAGTTCATCCTTACGCCAGCAAAGAATCCTTGGGTATGTTCAAGCCTTCTAGATTTTTTATGAATCTTCTTTGCAGTAAACTGAATGTCTTCACTAGCTAACATTTAAATCTCCTTTAAATTGAAAGCAGAATTCCACACTTTCGTATTACACACAATACAAACCATCTGAGTTACGAGATTGCGTAAATGTTCTACACCGGCTTTTCTGTTTTGGCCCTGGAAGCAACCTTCCAGCAATTAGAGAAAAGTATAGTCAACACAAGGTGAGTATTGTCAACACAAGGTGATTGGAATTTGGAAGCATTTACTTCACTTTCTACTTGATGCTAAATTGCTATTGCTCCCTCTGTTATCTCAGTACAAATTCGTTGCGAAGAAGTACTGCCCGCCATCAATTCCCATTGTGTTCTTCCATGGTGCGAGCAGTTAGAAGCACAGATTAGTTCCAGTTACTCACTGAAGTCTTCCTGCGGCTCCTCAAGTGCTAGGCTGATTTGTGCAGATTGCTGTGCATGCAAGACGTGCGCCCGCCCTTGTTAGCTGGTTGGTAGATTGTACATTGTAGATGGAACCGGTGCAGCTGTGTTCATTTGCTTCCGTGTGGCATTGTTCGTGGTGGTGTTTGTGCTTTCTTCCCACATATAATACTTAGCTGCTATAGTCTTTTCCTACTCTGTATCCACATTGTATGTACATCATAGTATTTTGGCGGTGGTTATTCTGAACATGTTCTTCTGTAACCTGAAAAATGTAGTATTCCGTACACAGCAGTTTCTAAAAACTGAATCAACCTTTTTATTGTTTTTTTGGCGAGGTTTAGACTGTAGGAACTGGACAGCGGTTAGTAAGGGTTGTCAGTATTTGTCATATGCAATATTTTTTTAGAAAAATAAATCCTTCTTATACAGCTAATTAGCTGCGAACTTATGCATTCGCAAAGGCTACATATTAGGAGCTTATTTGGAACGCAAAATTCGACATGAGACAGGTCAATTCCCGCAGAAGTTGGAATTTTTTTTCCAAACAAGGCATAAATTTGTTTTTTATTGTTAAACATTAAAATAAAAATTCAGAAGTTTAAAACTTCAATAAAACAAAAGTTTAAGTGAATAAGATGATCACACCGAGATTAGGGTATATTTATATAGGGTTTTGATTTTGACTTATAAGTAATAACAGTTTATAGAGAAGCTTATAGATAGAGACACTCGTGTACAATTTTGACTGATATAAATGAAGTCATTGCAGTGTGTATTATATTCGACTAGTAAACCCCGTTTTAAAAACACTCTACTTGAAAGATAGGTACTGCAGAAAAGCTATTTAATGTAGAAAAACAATTTTTAAAAGCTAATATGAACATGACCTAAATTACTTTATTATTCTATGATTGGGATAAAAAATAATAGAAAATTTTCTGACTAGTAAATGAATATGCATCATATCGTTCTTTGTGAATGGAATAGACGCCTCTCTCACCAACAAAGCTATTCAAAAGTGCAGTACAGGCATCATGAGCTAGCCCTCTCCATAAAAAGAAAATCATGAACTCATGGACTACACAATCTATAACACGAAAAATTAACTAAAAAACAACTAAGAATGTTAGAAAACAGCACTATAGCTGCATTGGCTCAATAGATGTATGGGAGAGGTGAGGCCATCCCCAGCAACTTCCCTTCCACCACGACGGCCACTGCGAAAGGATCAGAGATACACGTCACTCCATGCTTTATTTACCGGACTTAAAATTCTACTAACGTGGTACTACAAGGCTATTGCGATACTGCGCCTTTACAATTAGTGGATACACTCTTTTACCAGTCCGCTCAGTTGGGCTCAAAAAGATAATTTATAGTTAAAATTACACTATAACTGATGATGATTTATTTGATGTAATTAAATTTAAAAAAAATAAAAAATAGAAAAATTATGTTAGTCCATCACGAACAATATAAACAAATACGGGAAAAAAAGAACTGGAAAAAAAACTCAAAAAATCAGGAAAAAAATAAAATTTAAAAATAGTAAAAAATAAATCAGAAAATTCCCCACTCATTTCGGTTTGAGTTTTTGGCTTCTGACTTATTTTTCACTATTCAACAATTTCGTCTTTTTTCTGATTTTTTGGCTTTTTTGAGCTTTTTATCGGTTCTTTTTTCCTGTATTTATTTGTCCTATCCGTGACGAGCTAACCTGTTTTTTTATTTTTAATTTTTTTAAATTTAATTACGCCAAATAAGCAACCGTCAGCTACAGTGTTTTTTCAATCAGGTATAGTGCTTTTTAATCATAAGCCACTTAAAATAGCAGGGCCTAGGCTGAAATGTACGGAGCCAAGTACATAAAATGGGGCGTCTCCGTGTCCACGGCCCCAGGTGAAGCAAATTTTCTGGGGAACCGATTCCCCCGCTCTAGGAACAGGCCTGATGTTTTTGTAATTGAAGTCTATTTCTTTTGTCACTTTTTACGCTGTTGCACAGCGTAAATATAAACATATTTTCACAAAGTTTTGTACGTGCACATAAAACATATGTTCTATTATTTTTTCAAAGATTATTCTGAAACGCACAGGCTCGCGAAACAAAAAAAATGGGTGCATATGGTCTTGACATGATGAAATTCCTACCATGGCCTACACACTCCTATGTACCTTTCTAAGTACATCTTAAATTCGTGATCGGAGTTGGCCTAAAAGTGTAAGAGCCGTTTATTTCGGTTTGACTTTGCGAATTTTGGTTTATTTTTTTGCTATTTCTAAATTTTATCTTTTATATTTTTAAATCTTTTTTACTGATTTCTTTTTTTATTCGTTTGCATTATTCGTAATAGACTGTTTTTTAATTTTTTAAATTTAGTTACGCTAAATAAATTATCGTTAGCTATAATATAATTTTTATTAGTTATGATGTAATTTTAATCATAAACCAATTCATTTCATGCCAATCGAACGCACCTAAGAGCGGCTACCCCAAGCGCTAAACGTCTCAAGAAACCCGCCGCCGCCCGCCGCCGCATGGAAAGGAACGAAGTCTCGCGGTCTCAGGCCTCCACCGGCGACGGAGGCGTAAGAAAGGCCCTCTCTCGTGTGAGTACCTCACCTCTACTCCTGTACGGTGTTGCCAAATCCTAACCCTTCTTCCCCTAGATATTCTGTTCATCTTAGTATAATTTCTTATGCGTCCTACTGGAAGTCGCGTCCTGTCGCGTGAGAAAAAATCGCCCCGAGTTGGCTCAATTTAATCGCCCGACTACGAAAGTATTGTCGTATTTCAGGTACAAGGTTTAATTGTGATCAGAGGAATTAGATTGGTTTGCTGAGCTAGGGGAATGACAGATCCCACCAATACTTTGCTGGTGGTCTTCTTGTTCTCGCATGCTGTGGTGTTTGAGGATGGTGATCTGATATCTTCTAATAGGAAGATATGAGGTTGCCTTGTTAAATTAGTATGAAATTTTAGGAAAGAATTTAGCATCTACTTGTAACCGATGCCAAGATTTGTCCACACCGTTTGTGATTGCGTGTTGCCCATGCTCGTTGATCACCTGACTGCCTCACAGGCAACATGATTTGAAGTCATCCTTTAATGCCAATTTGCAGCACCTGAGCATGATCATGAAATGCATATAAAAGTTATATTTGAGGTTCACAACGAGAGTAAATAAACTGGAAGAATATAAAGAAATCAAATAAATAATACAAGAAAATTGATGATAATAACAACAGAGTAATTTAAGTAAGAAAACCCAAATACCTTAAGCACCACTTCAAAAGAGACTAATTCTCACAACCCTTATAATTTTGTTCAATTTCTGCACATCCTATTTTGTCACATCAGTAGAAGGAAATCACAAAGAAATGCGAAGACAACAAAAAACTACAATCGTGTTTGCATGACATACACAGCAGAAAAAAGGTTATAAAACCGAATTCTGTAAATATCTCCAGCTTCAGGTTTCGAAATGATGAGTTGGCATTTGGAGCCCACGGGCAGAAGTGCCTTCCTTGGGCAACCTACTCCACATCATGATCTCCAGAAATGTGACAGTGATTAGGATAACAGAAATGATAGCTCCATAAATCACTTTCCATGAGATGCTGGTGCCACCTATTTCGATGCCAAAAACAATGTTGACTGCTGCCAAGAAAAGACAAAGCCTGCCTAACCAATGGTGGTACCGGTTCCAATATTTCCGGATTTTAGAATCCTTACTAGGACGAAGGAAAAATGCAATCACCTGAAACATGTAGTACAACAAATGGCTTCAAACATGACAGAAAATGATAGAAACTGTCAGTTTAGGATAGCAGAATTAGTCTCATGACCATACTGAACTGAAGGGAACCAAGAGAAAGAACTGAAATGCCAAGGCCTCTATGCATAGTGAAATTGGAATGGATCCTATTGTACAAAGCAATGCCAGCAACAACACCAGCAAGCCCAATGATGTAACCGAGAAATTGCAGGAGTACATGAAAGTAGTACCAAAGCGGGCCCTTATGTCTGAGATAACGAGCAACAATTGCACCTAAAGGTAGCAGAATACCCCAACCAAACATCGCAAGTGCACCGTGGTTCCTCTTCAGCCGGTGTGGATAGTAAGTGCTGACAGAATCACCTGAGCCGCAGCATGTTAGTCCAAGAAAATACCTTTCCGCAGCATGTTAGTCCAAGAATATACCTTTCTTTTCACAAAAATAACAACCATATGGCATCAGAAAATGAAATGAAAAATGACCAACATTTTCATTTGCAATAACTTGTGCTGATATATTGAAATGCCTTTTCTATTGCTGTTGTGAAATTTAGTTGATCTGAAGTCAGTACACGTATTCTACAAAGGATTATGTTATGATGTTCTCTATGTAGCAGATCCAACAAATATTACTAGCACGTGTAATATTGAATAATTAGCGGGATTCTATTTGTGTATTTAAAAAATATAATTTGATATGACGATTTGTCTTTCATGGAGAAAGTTGAAATGTCAAATGTATCCTAACAAAGCCAGGCTTGTTGCATACATATTCTTAAAAATACTAATATGTCCTTATCTTACTTCCCCCCTTCCCAGGTGGTGGTATCTTCAGGAAATTCTGATCAGATTCTGTTTAGTAGCCTCAAATGTTTAGCATATCCTTTTGCAATCAGAACTTAAACTGTCATATCATATCTAGCAAAGTAGCCATATAAGTAATGGTTCAGATGTATCCCTTTCCGATGATAGTTTAAGTTTTAACTACCTTATAAATATAACCAAACAAGTTTCTTTTAGAGGAAGACAACCAAAGTGACATGAGGCAAATGCACCCTTTTCTGTCAAGGAGTGAATGCAATTAACGTATACGATATTTCCAATTTTAGGGGCATATATGCAATATTTATACTTTAGGATGATACAGATAGAGGGTATTGTTTTGTGTAATGTACATTCGTGCATCACATTTTGTCTGCATTTTCTTTATTCTAACAAAACATTGTGACAATGTATTAGCCCTGTTCAAAAGTGTTATGGCTTTTGGTTTTTGGCTGTGGCATTTGGTTGATTGCGAGAGAGATTGAGGGAGTAATGGACATTCGTGTTGAGAAGTCACTCTGTTCAAAACGGCTCTTGCAGTGACTCCTACAAACAGTTTATAGAAACTACTTTGAGAAGCTACTCCGTTGAAAAACCGGTTTCTAAAAGTCAGAAGCTATTTGGAACAGGGCCGATATCATCTGTTTGAGCTGAAACAACAAATTAGTATAGGATTTCTGGGGCATCTTGGAGCTGGCAATCTCCAATTAAGTGTAATTAGGTGCTCCACTTAATTATCTGAAACGGTGCTTATTGACATTTACCATTAACAACCAAAGCATATATAGCAGGTTTCAGATATGCTAAGAGAATAATCAAACCTGTTGAGAAATCAAAAGATAACGTTATCTTGTCATCATGTTCTGCAAGGTGGGACTTGTTTGGTGATATTGTTGAAAAGGCCAAAATAATGGACTATTGAGCAAGTGGGACTAAAAGGTTTACTTGGAATGCCAAGTAAATGTTGTCTTCATAGAGCACAACTGCAGGAGGAACATCTGTTGTGAGCAAATTGCCTTCATCAACTTTGACTCCTGAACTAGTCTGACTACTTAAGTAGTATTGCTTGATATATGCTCTGCCATGATTATCAATCCAGCCGACCATGGCACTTGACCCAACCATCTTCCCATCATTGGAGATACCAACGCCAACCCATCCGGATGTATAGGTTGCTGATAATATGATGCTGATGATGTTATCTCCATCCTGCAAATGCTGCAAGATGTGCAAGTGCAAATACCACCATCATGAACTGAGGAAATATTTGACAAATTAGCCTTCTCAAGAATGCTTAAAGGAGTGGTTTTCAAGGTTCGATGACAATAATAATGATAGAGAATAATAAAGTTGACAGCAAATTCTACATGTCTGGTCATGTACTCATTTGTTACTCATGATTCTGTGCATATTTGCAGCATGTATTTTTTTTCTCAAGAATGTTTATTACTTGAGCATATATTTACGTAGTGCAATATACTATCTTATCTGCATTTGGTTATAGACAAATTGGTCATCCTTTACTAGCCATCTTCAAAGGAGAGTGAATACTATGTATTGAGAGCAATATGAGCTTGTTTCTCCAAAATCTTGGGGCTTTGCACAACTGCAAAAGAAGAAGGGGTGGAAAAAAACTAAGCTAGAGTAGTCATTGTGCTTGTATGTAGATACTAAGTCGATGTGGGAGTGTTTGACTAGATATAATTCTTTTCCTAGTACTGGCTAACTAGCCAGTATGAGCAACGGTTCACACTGCAGTTACAGAAAGTACCACTTAATGGAAGAGTAATGAAGAACACAGATAATCTTTTTTTTTTTTTGCTACGAAGAAAACTGGGCACAAATGGTGATTACTTCAAAAATATGATTTTCGGACGTCCTGTCAAGACCAAAGCAACTGAAAGGAACATACAAACTGCTATTTGTATCCAATTTTGTAGGCATGTTCCCTCCTAGCTTCATTCAAAATATGACTCATCGAATAGTGGCAATAATGAACTATGACCGTATTTCCAAATACAAATGTAGTTACGGAGACAAAATCATAATATTTAAAAGATTTTGTCAGTTTACATCTGTAATATAGCATCCTTCAATTATTGGACTGGAATTAAATTATGCTGGATCTATATCTGTACTCGTGATCGATGTATATATTCGAAACTAAACTATCCTTTCCTTTTTTTTACTTTTAATGGTAAATTTTGTTAGCAAGACGGAATGCTGTTTTTCACTTATATGCCTCTTTTTACATATGCAGCACTAATTTTAGGGTCGATGTACATATTAGCATCACTATATTAAAACTAACTTTTACATATGCAGCTCCAAGTTTTGAATTCATGGATTTTTCCAGAATGAATTTTGGGGCAGGAAAGGAATGGTACCCTGAGGATGAAGTTGTTCCAGACCGACCTGCAGCGGAGCCTCGACGAATTGAAAGGCCAGGGTGCTAGAGGTCGGCACTGTTAAGGAGATAGAGTTGTATTAGGAGATAGAGTTGTATTCTATTCCATATATGCCTTATCTCTATATGGCATATCCTCTTGTACTCTCCTATATATATGACCCTTTGGGTCTCATATCAATACACACAATATTCATAACATGGTATCAGAGCTTTAGGTTGAAACCCTAATCTCGATCTACTTCCGCTCCGGCCGCCGCCGGTCACCGCCGGCCGCCGCCGCTGTCGCCGCCCCGGGAGGAATGTGCTCCACTCCCGGGGGTGGCCACCTCCTTCCGCTTCTCGCCGGCGCGCCCACGCATGCGTTTCCGGCCGCCGCCTCCTCCAGCCAGTCCGGCTGGATCCATGCCGGATCTGCGTCTGCGTCGGCGCCGTCGTCACTTCTCGCTGTCATCGCGCCGCCCGGCCGGATCTCCAGCCACCTCTGCTATCCGCCGCCAGATCCAACCACCTCCACTCCAGATGCAGGTCGTCGCGCTCCGTCACCCCCGGATCCGGCCGCCGTCGCCTCGGATCTGGTCGCCGCCGGTCTGGCACCGCACGGATCTGGTCGCCTCTGACGCCGTGAAGCACAGATCCGGCCGCCTCCTCTGGCGAAATCGGCCGCCTCCTCTGGCGAAATCGGCCGCTCCTCGCCCCGGCGCCACTCCTCGGCACCTCCGCTCCCCGGGGACATCGGCCTCCGCCCGGATCCGGGCACCCCGTTGCCGGATTCGGCGCCCTCCGCGCCGTCGCCCCGTCTCCCTTGGGTGCTCGCTCGCCTGCGCCTGTGCCTACACCCGCGCCGGCCTCTGCTCCCCGCTCCTCTTTATCGCCTCGGCACCGCCGTTCTTCCCAGGCCGCCGCCCCGAGAGAGGAGAGAAAGAGGGAGGCGCAGAGAGACGGGAGTGCGGGAGGCACAGGAGAGGGAGGAGATGAGCGAGTGCTTGCGTGCGGACGCCAGGTGTGAGAGAGAGTGGAGAGGGGATTTTGAGAGAGAGAGGATATGCTGCTGACAGGGTAAATGCCGCTGCTAGTTCTTGTGTTCTTTTGGGTCAGTTCGAGCTAGTTTTTCTTTTTCTTTTGAGTTCCGTTGCGTCCATCCAAATCCGTAGTTTCTAATTTTTAGTTCGTCCAAGTCGTGCAAGTCCACAAATTTATTGTCAGTCATAGAAGTGTAGGAGTTTTATTTTGCATGGCAGCAGCCGCCGCTCTACTCTCTGAGCTGCGTGCAGATCGTAGAAGTCGTTATGATGCCGCCGCTTCTCTAGCCGCCGCTTCTCTAGCCGCCGCCCTGAGCTTCAAAGGCTGCCGCGCGTCCTCTGTGCACTGCGCCGCCACCTCTTGGGCTTTGATCTGCGCCGTCATGCATCTATCTATTCCTCTTCGGCTTGATTTTGACAGTTTATTCAAAAACTGCACGCAACGACGACATCATCAGGACTTCGGACTTCGGATTTATCTTGTTTTAGTGTTAACCCTTTTTCAAATGCAATGCTATTGCATACGCCCTGCATTTGAGGGGGGGGGGGGTGTTAAGGAGATAGAGTTGTATTCTATTCCATATATGCCTTATCTCTATATGGCATATCCTCTTGTACTCTCCTATATATATGGCCCTTTGGGTCTCATATCAATACACACAATATTCATAACAGGCACCACATGCATCTGCTGTCACTACTACAAAACAAACTATATTAAACGGTTTAACACACATATCTCATCACAAACGGTTTGTATTAAAACTCGTCTAACATTTTACCGCCATTCTATTCAAAATTTCAAACTAAAGCATCGCGATATCTTAGTTCCGCTATCCAAATGTCCTTATATATGCCTCCCATACATGCCTTCCCCAAACACATTCTAAACCAATCCGCTTACTAGCTCCCCTAAGCCGTCGATCGAAGCGCCGGTCGCCTCCCCCGAGCTCCTCCTCGTCCAGTTGTGACGCTACGGTTCACTGCACAAGGCACTCTTGTCATAAGAGTGCCTTCTGCAGTGTCATCGTTGTGACACAATGGTGATGTTGCCGCCTTCTCTCCTTCATCGCCGCTAGTACTTTGTTCATACCCCATCCGATCCCCTCTCCTCTTCTCCTTGATGCTTGGATGGATATGATGTATGTGAAAATTATTTGTGATGCCTTAGTTCTTGCATGTGTTGCTTGAATGGATATAGCTAGGATGATCTTGTTATCATAAATAAGCCTGCTTTGGTTTATCTGCATTATCTGATTGCGCTGTTTTATAGCACAATTAGTGCAAACTTCGTAATCAGAGAATGTTGATAAGCTGAAGGAGACCTATTTTTGAGTTCAGTCGAAACTTAGCATAGATGGTTTTATTTAGGAACCGTCTGTGATAATACACTATCACAGACGGTTCGTAGTAAGAACCGTCTGTGATAATATACTTTCACAGATGGTTCGTAATAAGAACCATCTGTAATAATTGTTGTCACAGACAGTTTCTAAACAGAACCATCTGTGATAATTGCATCACAAATGGTTCGAAAACTGTTTGTAATGCACTTAGGGTATTATAGACTCATAAGTACAGACGATTCATAAACCGTCTACGATGACGTTTTCGAACCATTTATAATGAGTTTTTCTATAGTAGTGTGTGCTTGAACAGCTGCGGCGGTGAGCACTGTGATAAACATGGATAGGACGCCATGAAATTGCCATGGCATAGGCATGTATGTTGAGGTGGAGCAAGGAGTGACCTACGGTTAGAGGATGTGTTGTAGGACAGAGCACAGGAGCAATGAGTCTATGGTGACAGTCAGTGTTGGTATGAAGCAATGGGGATGTGTCATGATGATTCTGAGTTTCTGAACTGATGCTTCCAACGGGAGGAAGAGGAAGGCGTGGTTGTTTGCCTCTGGTGGTTATTGCGGCTGCAGGCATCATAGCTACTTTTACAAAGGTGTAATATTAAAGGCGTATCTTGTGTGATACTTCTGCACTTGAGATGGAAGTGACAGCCAGAGTAACATACAATGTAGAATGAAAGTGATCATAAAGTGGCTTTTCTGTAATTGTATTTCGATTTTGCTTGCACAAACTGTGACAACAGGACAGATTAGCCTTATGGAATGCTATGATGACATGATTTCACGACGGGAGTACCATGATCATTGATGTATAATTCTTCCATCTATGTGGGACAATTGATTCTGTATTGACTATGAAATTGAAGGCTAGCTAGTAGCTGCTCTAGGCCCTAGCACAATATTTTGTTGCCAGTATATGTCAAATACTTGGTTCTTCATGTATCCCAGTTGCACCTTGGTGGGTAGGAAAAAGTGGCCGATGAAATTGAAGCATAAGATGAGAGACCTGCATTGGTCCAAATTTGTCGTTTTAGATTACTTGATAGATTAAATACCTGTGCTTGTTTTAGGTGAGGTCAGAGATGTTATTTGTTTTGGTGTGTTTTCAAAAGCAAAGGTCATTAGAGACGTACAGCTGCACTGAGTTAATACTGACTTGTGACCACCTGTTACCCTTATAACATCTCCAAAGAAAAAAATGCACCGAGTAAAAATTGACGATGAGCGCATGTGCGGATGTGCCACAAGAGAGAGGAGACATTGGTCGGGGCGTATAGTCCAAAGCGTTGAAACCGGTCACGGAGGGAAGTGAGAGGATGAATGGAGGTGGGGCCAACATGACCTTTCCAAAACTTCATTTTTATACCTATATTGGCCCTTTCCAAAACTTCATTTTTATACCTTAAGCCCATTTAACTCATTTAACTAGACCAATAGACCAGTACCCTCACGGGTGCTTGGGTTGGTGGCGCTGCCGATGTGTAAGCTAGAGGTGTTCAAATCACTACAGGATGACCCAATTCTGCCAGCTGTCCTACCACTGGGAAAAGTGGGTATCACAAATGGACCTACCGCTGCGAAAGCTGGAAGCTACCGGTGCCTATTCCGCTGCTGGGAAAAGCTTTCCCAGCGGTTTTGACTTCTGCAGCGGTTGGTTAGATGCTAATGTTTAAATATTCCCAGCGGTAGTACAGGTTCAGTAGACAATTGCAAGCAGTAGATTCCATACATGGAAAATATATATATACATTCGTACATATGTACCATTGTCAATCAAATTACAAAGTGCAACTAATAATGACTAAGTTATTGCATTTTCACCATAAATTTGGAACGCTTGACAGTAGTGACAAATAACCAAGATGATTCAACCATGCATATAAAATTCTTGATGAAACTTGTCTTGTTTGAATTCATGCCTAATACTTAACAAAATTAATAGTAAATAGTGCCCAGTAAATCTTAGCAAAGTACATTTGTCTTGAGCATAAAATTTGGCCAATCCAATGAGTTACATCAAATTTCCAACTAACTACTACATACTAGTAGTGTGACCGTGCTAACGCTACGGTAAAATACAAAACAAGATAAAATTTGTAAGGTAATTAGAAGTTCATCCAGGGAACACACTCGTCAAATTATACTTGAGCACCACATGCTGAATGGAAGTTATGATAAAAAGGAAAATCAAAATTTACCCAACAGCGCATGATGTCCCAAATAATATCCCAAGGGGCATCAGACTTCAGTCCAAGTGGATTAACGTGGGTGCTTGAGATCCGATATCCTGCATTTAAAACTGCAGACCGGAACATAACAGCAGATGGAGATGTGCACTTAACAGTACCAGATATGCTATGGAGACTGAAAAACAATGGAATTTCGTGTAACTCCTGCATCAAAAGAATAACACAAATAATGAAGTTTAATTTGTCAATTGGATATCATTTCCCAACAATATATGAATGGGTTGCAACAAACAAAAGCTCAGCTAGATAGTCTCAATTTTCAGCAAAATCCTCCCAAACCTCGGTTACAACCCTTGGTAATGACAAGCTTCAGCTTTTATCAGGTAATAGGGAAAGTAACCAGGCTGCAAGGGTACAAGCATTAGATCTTCATGAAATCAAGAAGTGAGCATCGTCATATTCATTACTTGTTTCAAAGGTAAAGCAAAGAGTAAGATTGTGGATTGACAGACCTGCAAGAACTTGTTCACAACAAATGTATAGGGAAAGGTTGCTTACACGGAGACAGGTACTGATGCATTGAAGAAATTCTGTAAAAAAAGGCAAAAAAAAATCTAAGTTACTAATATTGTTGTCTTCCAAAAGTATGTGCTTGACTCTGTAAACTATGTGCTTTAACTTGTCCACCTCACCCCCGGTCCCGAGGCGCAAGCTCTACCTTTTACTCCTGCACCACCATTCATCTCATGTACATTACCCAAATGACTCACTTCTCTCCACAAACTGAACTCATGTCGTGTTCATAGTTAGAGGTTGATAAATCCTAGTAGGATCCATACATTTCTACCACCTTTCACTACACCCTGTACCCTCCCCAAATCTCGGCCTCCTAATCCTCTGTCCCCCTCCCTGCACCTTATCGCTACCCACTCTGGCTCACCCCTATTCAGTCCAGGCCCTCTTCCCTTTTGTCCACATCAAATTCATTGATGCATGTGAAAAAAGAAAAGAAATTTAAAAAATAATCAACAAAACATGAACAAAATCACTACAATTATTTCTCGACATAACAACAGAACAATGGTAAAAACTATCTCTTGAAAGATAAGAATCAAGTATATGAGGACTGGGTACGATGGTTGGATAGCAAGTCCACCAGTCACCAGTGTAAGTTTAAGTTACTTCAGCTAGTATAAAAGATAACAAGCAATAAGGATCCTATATTTCCTC
The DNA here is from genome assembly GCA_017311315.1 of Dendrocalamus latiflorus. Lineage (NCBI taxonomy): Eukaryota > Viridiplantae > Streptophyta > Magnoliopsida > Poales > Poaceae > Dendrocalamus > Dendrocalamus latiflorus. Next base: position 11,112,588 of record CM029662.1, read on the forward strand.
ACCTGAACAGTAAGGTTCTGGCCATAAACGATGATCAAAAGGAAGATGGAGAGTTGAATGAATAGCAACAACATTCAAAGTCGAGTCACCTGTAAACACAACGTATAAGAAGGGTGTAAGCCAACAATTCACAGGTAGTGCATGGTATAAAAACATTAAAGGCAAAAAGAGACAAATCAATATCACCAAAACAGGACATAAAATTGCTCATCTATGCACATGCCAAATATTTTGTAGCCATATTTGTATGCATGTTTTAAAAAATTTTAGAACATATTTGTATGCATGTTTTAAAAAATTTTACCACCCGTTATCAGAACATATAGTATGATAAAATTTTAAAATCCGTAGCAACGCACGGGCATTCAGCTAGTCTTTCAAGAAACAGGTGTGTGAAAGATAACTGTCATTTGGAGTACATATATTCTGCATGAAATCATGGACACGGGAGCAAAGCATAATAGAGCAATTGCTTCCGTTGTTTTTTAGCTGAGGACTTACCAGATTGCATCACATGCTATAGCAAGAAACTCAATATCATCATGTATGTTTTCCTAACAGAAAAATGGGTCATTTTTTATCAAACAATATCAAGTGGGACAAACTTACACTCCGTTAACACAACTTGTTACACTTACAAAGCGAATTTCGGGAGAACAAGTCAGCGCTTGTAGTTGAGGAGACAGACCTTTATTCTTCTTGAACTTCATATCACCTGAAATGTAAGGAAGCAAAACATCAATTGCAATGTGATAGATTGTATAGCCCCACAGCCAACCAAAAAATCAGATCAAACAAAATAAAATAAAATAAAAAGGCCAATTGGAATGGCATGAATGCAACATAATAGTAGAATTTTAGCCAAAGAAGAATGCACCACTTGCTTCATAAATTTCTGCATTTTGTGTAGAACGAAGCTGTTTGACAATATATACTCATTTATCGTGTACTGAGCAATGTACTGCAACACTAATCAGTGAGATTATTGGAAAACTTACAAAACCGCTGCAGTACATTTTGTACAAAGTAAAAGTTGTGACTCATACTTTGGTCTCGAAGAAGTAGGTTGACGAAACAGCCAGACCAGCTGAGTCGTAAGTCCGCACAAGCCGCTGCCTCTTTCCTGGAGATTCCATCCAACAAAATTCCAAATGAAAAGAATCTGACTGGGCAACGCACTTGCTGATGTCTGATGGATATCCCATGTACATCCCTCCAGGTAGCAAGGTCATTTCATATCCTCCACCAAATTGAAGCAAATTATTATTTGCTGATCCTGTCCAGTGGACCGTTGTTGTCGTGCTAGTTCCAGTTTTCGTTGATATATTATCCTATGAACAGAAGGAAACATATATTTTTACATCTTTTTTGAAGAAAATGTAGAAATACTGAAAATGAACATTTTTGCCGTAAGTACCTTTTGATACTGAAAAAAGACTATTACATAGCATAAGCTTTACCTAATCAGAAATTTTCTAGTGCTTGTAAAAAACATATTTCACTAACTATTTATAGGTAAGATAAAGAATGAACACAAGCATGCTGATGCACGCACGGGTGAAGACAAACCCATCAATCCACCCACACCATGTAACTTTTGAAATTCATCACCCACAAGTTCAGGAACAGTTGTTTAGGTCCATTATGCTAAAACATTAGTTGGAATTACCATTTTCATAGCAATGAGTATGTCCAAAGTGAAAAGTATATATACCATACCAAAACACTCAAGCATACATGAATCAGCTGACCGTTGTTGTCCATTTCAAGGACAACAACTGCATCAGCTTCAGTCAGCGTAGCTCCATACACCCCGCTCCTCTTTGTCAGTTGTCACAGAATGACCCTCCCACCTTCCAAGTAGTGCATTTATCCTATCATTGCTGGCAATCTAGTGACAAAGTATTACAAAAAATGGGCAAACTGAGCATGATCCTGCCATAACATAATTCGATACTAAGATTACAATATTTGGCTATAAGAACTTACCTCGGGACCAGTTGAAGAGTAGATAAGTGGTACTGGAGATCCCTGCTTTTCATGAAAAACAAGAAGTGTGTCGAGCACTCCCTTTGGGTCCATTGTGTGAAAAGCCCTTACTCGACCATTGCCCTCAAGAGAGTAAAGGCAATTTTCACATACAACAGATGGTTCACGAGAAGGTATCTTCAAGTTTCTGGTGAAGTCAAAATAGATATGTTACATAGACCTTACAATAAGAGCATCACAATGCAGTAAACACCTAAGATTGCGGCTAATATTGTTTACTTGGGGGATTCTTCACCAGTATCATCTTCTCCAAGCACACCAGCTCGAAGGACAGTCTCCAGCAGTCCAGCAGTCTGGTACCTCAGAGCAAATGCCTTCTCTACAGAAAAGAACACTATCTGTACACTAAACAATATCACTCATTAAAGAAGCTCAGAACCACAGAATTTTACCACGATCAGTAAAGATAAAGAGACCTACTACAAACTTCAGTGCACCTGCTGATATTTATCTACAGTGAACATGTTCGTCTCTTTGATTTTGTACTCCACCCACTCAGGTTCAGAATCCTCCTCATCTTCAATTGATATATTAGAGGAAGCTTGCTTGATATACAGCCTACAGAACACAATATGTAAAAGAGAGTACATTCAGGATCCCAGGGCACATGCAAACAGCCAAAGCATTGTAACTCATGGCTGATCAAAGAGCTGACGCAAACAAGAATACATATAAGCAATCTTAAAACTTCACTAAATTGAAAAAAAAGGAGTAAATATGATAATTGAAAAGTATGAGAATTGAAACAAACATGATTTGACATGAGTAAATATCACCGGGAGTATTATTACGATTGCAGGAGGCTGATGAAGTCGTCCTCCCCGTAAGTGCTGACTGACAGCCGCGTGCTAATCCCCTGCAGCACCCTCCCATTTGCGTCGAATTGCTGAACACAAACAACAATTAGGGTAAGTGAGTAGAGAGAGCTCATCCTCACCAGCTCTCCCACCTGTGCGACGCCATCTCCTCCACCGATAAAATTTGTGAATATCTCCGCCGAGCCTCAGACGTCCTGTGCGGGAGAACTACGAATTAGGGTAAGTGAGTCAACGGCGAGCGCCTCCGCCGCCGCCCGTGCGAGTGCCGCGGCCTCCCTCCGCGTGCGGCGGCGGCGCTGCTTCTTCCTCTCCCGCCGCCTCTCCCTCCTCGTCGTCGTCGCCGCCGCCGGCGGGAGATCAGCGGACGCCGCGGACATGGCCGCCGGGAGGGAAGCTGCTCGATCCACCCTCGCGGCCTCCCTTACGGAAGAAGACGGTGGCGAAATAGCCGTGGCCGCAGGCTTACCACCGGTGGGGAGGGAAGGAGGAGGCGCCGGCGCGTGGGGGCGGAAGAGGAGGCGGTGCGGGATGGGGAGAAGGAGATGCGGGGTGGGGAGGGAAGAAGGCGGCGGCAGGTGGGGAGGGAAGGAGGAGGCACCGGCGCGTGGGGGCGGAAGACGAGGTGGTGCTGGATGAGTGATGAGGTTTGGTCCCAGCAATCTGATCCGTTGGATCTGAGTGAGTAAGAGAAAGATAAGGTTAGATGGGATCTTATCCCTTCATTTCAAACGTTGGTTGGGTTTGATGGTATATTTTTGGGTGTACTTAGGATAGCTAATGACTGTGTTGTACAATTTTCTGTGTGGCTTTAGGATTGTTTTTTAGGTGTATTATATGTGGTAGAGAAGAGATAGAGATAGAGATATGGCCCATATCAACCAAAATACAGAACTTCAGTGTCAGATTTCTCCTATTCTTGCATTCTCACCATCTTGGCATTTACCTATACAAATAGAAGAGATATTTCAGATTTCATTCTGCCAACATATATCATCAACTCATATGCTCCAATGTGTCAGACGTCACACATATACACTTGAAATACCATTATAACTTCAGTAATGTGTATACCTTTTACATATAGTATGCATTTGTCGTACTGCCAACTTAGATCTTATCCTTGCGCTTGGTTACTGAATTAAATAATGCATGGACATCTATTAGTCATATATAAGGTAGTGAGTAGTGATCAAAGAAAATAAACATTAGAATTTCGCAGTAGTTAATTTTAAGGTCATTTACTTGAATCATTCTTTCCTCCACGCGCTGTCCCAGCACCTAGTGCATTTCGAGTTGTCCCAACATCATATCTTGTCTAGTTCTAACATCATCTTGAATCTAAAAATTCATGATACATTAATTTAGTTCACAATTCTAGGTTTGTATCTATGGAAAAACAGTGTGGAGATAGTACTTTTGTACGAGGCCATGCAATTGATAATCCATAAGCATCAATCATTTTGTTGATATCCCCCACTGGGCGTGGTAGTAAAGCATCTCTTTTCAAGACATACTTCACAGCTACCTCACAAAATGCTGATCCAAGAGGGGTGCCTTGAACAACAGTTGCTGGACTTGTTCTTTTGAGGGTGGCCTTAGCCACAGGAACATATGGACTCACAACTAAAATCAGAATAACGTCCCTTTCACCCTGCATGTTCAGACAAATTTACAGGTAACTTAAAAACATGCAACTATGTGCATGAAAACACATGTATTATATTATAGTACCTCATTATCCCTACTAGCATGTGGTTTATCATTTTGTTCAGTTACATTCCTTTGGATCATCTGTACAAACATGTCAATAGAAACCTTAAGTTGCTGGTTGGACATCAATTCTGTCAAAAAATAATAAAATAATATACCTCATTATCTGGAAGATTAGTTCCATCAGCATTAGATACACTCTCATCGCTATCACTGGGCATATCCTAAAAAAGAAGTCACAGTATAAAAAAACAAATCATCAATAAACATGTTCATTAGGTAATATGATAAACAAGAGAAATATCACCTCTATAGGAGAGTTAGATCGTCGCTTGTTGTTACTACCAGCATGGTGCCTCATCTGTCCTGAAGAAATCAAAGGGGAGTCTGATGCTCTAGTCCAATGATTGCTAGCATTATGCCTTGATTGTCCTGAACCAAGTCTGGGAGAGTTGGATTGACCATCACCATTGCTATTAATATCCTGCCTAAATAGTCCTGATGCTATCATTTGCTTTAACTGAGCCACTTCATGTGCCATCTGTGACATCTTCTCCTCATTCATATCTAAATGCTCTCTTAATAACCTATTCTCATCTTCAAACCTCATCAATTTTGCTTCAGTTACTTGGAGTTTTGTAGATGAGCTCTTTCGTACGCATGCCATCTTTAAGCTTTGAGGCGTCGGTCCCAAGCCTACAGCACGAACACGTGCCCGCTTCTCTTTTCCACATAAATGGGAGAAAAGATCACCATCTTTTATTGTTTTTCTAGCAAGTTCTGGTCTGCTGGCCAATGTCTCCCTGATTCGTCCCTACAATCATGGACTCCTGCCACTTAATAATTCTGCAGTTCGATATGCCTTCAGTTTTGAAAGATTACTTACAATCAAATTTGCAGCTTCAACTTGTTCAGTTCCATCCTTGCGAGTATGTGCCGCGATAAATACTTCATGCCTAGCTGGCATGTAACCAAGTTCTTTGGACTGCAAAAACATCAACAGAGCCAACATTAAGTATCAAAGAAATTTAAAATAAGTATTGTGCATTTACATAATACCTTTTCATCTTCAACTCGAGCATAGCTCTTACTTCCTGTGGTATGAGTCATAGTCATCTTTGCACTATTTGCTTTGCCCATTGCACTCAGAGCCTAGAGAGTCAGAAAATAGCATCATAAATTAGAAGACAAGAAACATGTATATGTTCCAGCAATATATAACTAAAATTTCTACCTGACTCTCAGGTGTTCTCCAATGTTTCACAAGCCATTTCCAATCTTTTTCGGGCACTCTCTCATCAATTTGCATTTTATATAACTCCTCATTTGGTAATTCTTCTCTGAAGTATTTCCTCTTTATTTCACATTTGAAATCCTTCCACCTTACTGCAGCTTCCTTTAGGACCCATTCCTCAAGATCATCATTTACATCAAAAAACATCTAAAAATAACTAAATTTATTAGTGCTCACATGCTACCTCATTGAAAAATTGTAAATGCATGTAATTCATAATAAAAGTTTTACATTGACTGTATCCCAAATAGCTCTTTTCTTGTTGAGATCAACTTCACTCCATTCCTTGTTTGCAAGAGATACTCCTGACCTCACAATTGTAGATATGAAGTTGGCAAGGGGTGAAGCTTGCTCTCCAATAGGCTGGTGCTTCTCATTACATTGGACATGGATTTTTTGTCCATCCTTACGCCTCCAAATGTCAAGCTTCAGTGTCTTACCTCGCCCTTTCTTTGTTTGGCCTTGGTTTTCTGGTCCCACAAACAAATATTAAGTAGTTAACAAAAAATATTGCTAATTATACAATTATACTGTGATATATGCATGTTATCAAGACTAGCATCATGGCTCTATTCCTCATCCATATGCATATCATAATCAGGATCATCATGGATATCATCCATTTCGTCATTTTCAGTGCTGATGCGCCTTCTTCGTAGATTATGTTGCTGCATCGCAACAGCAGGAGTAGCAGTGGCACTCATAGGGTGCATGTTGGACTGCACAGATCAAACGGTCTCATAAAATGCATTAAATATGTGAACGAAATTGTTAGTGACATGGAATAAGCAGAGTAAACTAATAACCTTTTGTTTTCTTGTGGTTGTTCTTGTTGCTGCATTTGGAACTAACATAGATGGGAGATTCAGTGACCTAAAAGCTGCATTGTTTCTTTCAATATTTGCTTCTCTTAACTCTTCGTATTTATTTCTTCCTTCCATGTTTCGCATGCTTTCTCCTACAGATATTTTTTTTGAACCAAATGGTTAGCTAATAACTCAAAGACCAAAAAATGAGTAAATAATGCAATATTAAACACAGTGACAGTGATAACATCTTACTTTGTACTGTTGCCATGTGATTCATTAACAATAATACCATCTATATCTCCCCTGACAATGTTATCATTTCCATTATGGGCACTTCTGTTCACATCAACATTTAAGTCTGGAATTTCATGATTGTTATCCATTTGAGCTGCAATTTCAGTATCTTCTTCCCTAGCTGACATGTCATACATATCTCTTGGTCTTGATTGAATGACAGCATGCCAATTTTTATCAATAGGGTCCTCAACATAATAGACTTGGGTCGCTTGTGATGGTAAAATATACGGCTCATCATATTCCTTATCCCCGGTATTAAATAAATGGTTGAAGTTTACTGATGTAATCCCAAATTTATCCCTTTTTACCCATCTATTTCTTTGACGGACATCAACCCAGTCACATTTAAATAGAACAATGTTACCCTTCCTACGATAGTCTAACTCAAGTATCTCTGTTATTATGCCATAGTATGTTATGTCCCCTGTTTCTGGATTTTGATCCCTTGAGCTGGAAAAACTGTTCGTTTTGGCAACAACAGCAACTCCACTACTTTGAACTGATCTTCCTTCATCATAAGACCTTGTATGGAAATTGTATCCATTTACTGTGTAGCTACTGTACTTTGTAGCAACAATTAAAGGCTCACTTGCTAATATATGGATCTCATCCGAAACATCTTCCCTATTTTCTACTAATTGGTTCACCTATTAACATTAATACAAAACCATATTAGGCTTATAGAAAAACTCTTCTCATCGTTTAGTAATTGAATAATCATAAACTAACTTACATGCAACCTAAACCATTCATGAAATGTTGCATGATGTGCACGCTCTCTATCATGCATCCTTTGATAGCCAATGGAGGAAAGGTACTCCATATGTTTTCTGCATATATAATTAAGTAAATATATACAGATTACATATATCATTGTATAAATCTAAATAACTATAAGTTAGATAACATACGTCAAATATGGCTCAATATACTCATAGTTAAATAAGACATATCTATGAGCTTGAAGCCATGTCCGGTGGTCTAGTGTAACAGCACACTTTCCAACCAATCCTCGGCCAGCAGTCTTCAAGTAGGAGGTACCATTGGACAAGTCATTACAAGTATCGTCATAATTTCGACCTCGACGGCTGAATCTAGTCTCACAATTTAAGTAACGGGAACAAAATGTCATGCTCTCATCAAACACATAATTTTCAGCTATTGAACCTTCTGGATGACTTCTTGTTCGAACATATCCTTTCAGCCTCAACCAAAACCTATGAAGAATTTTATGAATATTTATTACGTTGATATTTTCTTAGAAAATAGAAAAATAAAATATCAAATACTAAATTACTATTGTACCTTTCTATAGGGTACATATTGCGGTATTGCACTGGGCCAGCAAGCCGTGCCTCAGCTGGAAGATGAACCATGAGATGCACCATAACATCGAAAAAAGATGGTGGAAAAATCTTCTCGAGAAGGCACAATGTTTCTGCAATTTCAGACTCTAGGCTATCCATATCGGCCACAGAGATTATAGGAGAAAATATTTTCTTAAAAAAATTGCTCACACGAATCAATGCCACACTGACAATTTCAGGTAAAACCCTTCTTATAGCCAATGGAAGCAAGTTTTGTAAAAGGACATGACTATCATGGGATTTTAGGCCAACTATTTTCTTCTCATCAACATTCACATGACTACGAATGTCAGCTGCATATCCATATGGAAATTTAACACTTTTCAGCACTTCACAAAATAGTTTCTTTTCATCAGATGTCATGGTGTAACATGCAGGAGGCAAATAAAACTTATCCCCTACAGAAATAGGATGAAGATCCTTCCTAATACCCAATGCTTGGAGGTCTAAACGAGAGTTTAAATTGTCCTTGGACTTCTTATCAATATCCAAAAGAGTATTGATTATATTATCACATACATTTTTCTCGATATGCATCACATCAAGGTTATGCCGTAATAAGATATCCTTCCAGTATGGCAACTGCAGCCATATTGGCTGTTTATTCCAAATAACTTTTGTCCCATCATCGGCTTTATTGTTTCTGAGAGGCTTTTTCCTTGCTGGGTCCTTCCCAAAATTATTTACAATTGTTTTTGTCTGTTCAAAAACATCATGGCCAGAAAGTGGCACAGGTGCCTCCCTAAATTCCTTTGTGCCATCAAATGACTTAGAATCATTTCTAAATTCATGATTAGGATGTAAGAATCTACGATGCCCCATGTAGCACTGTTTATGACCATTTTTAAGGTGAACAGAACATGTGCCAATGTGGCAAGGAACACACCCAAACATGCCAGATGTCACTTGACCAGATACATATCCTAATCCCGGGTAGTCACTTAAGGTCCACAACAAAACAATCCGCATTTGAAACCACTCATCAGTTGCTGCATCGTAGGTTCTAAAACCTTCATGCCAACCCAATAACATTTCATCAACTAAAGGCTGCAAATAAACATCAATATCCTTCCCAGGAGACTTAGGACCAGGAATAAGCAACGAGAGAATGAAATTTGGTTGTTTCATGCACATCCATGGTGGCAGATTGAGAGGGATCACAATAACAGGCCATGTACTGTGTGCTGAACTAAAGTTTCTAAAAGGATTAAGCCCATCTGTAGCCAAAGCCAATCTAACATTGCGACAGTCAGAACTGAAGTCTGGATACTTATTGTCAAAATCTTTCCAAACTTTTGAGTCTGCTGGATGACGCATAAACCCATCCCTTGGCCGCCCTTCACTATGATATCTCATATTAGTTGCAGTTTTTGCAGACATATATAATCTTTGGAGTCTCTTTTTTAATGGAAAATATCGAAGAACCTTATACGGCACCCTATGTATCCGTTTCCCATCCAAACTACGTTTTTCCATTTTCCATCTAGAAGTTTTACACTTTGGGCAAGCATCTAGCTTAGCATTCTCTTTCCAAAAGAGCACACAATCATTTTTGCATGCTTCTATGTTTTCATACCCTAAGCCAAGGCTGCTCACCATCTTCTTTGCTTCGTGGAAGTTTTTTGGCAGCGTGGTTCCAACTGGAAATGCCTCTTTCAATAGTTCTAAAAGATTATCGAAGCTATTATTGGTCCAACCACCAAGAAACTTTGTGTGTAGCAGCCTCACTATAAAATGCAACTTTGTGAATTTGCACCCAGGGTATAGCATTTGACTTGCATCATCTGCCAATTTACAGAAAGTTTCAGGATCCTCATTTGGGTTCTCTATATTATAATCAGCACTTACATCCTCACCACCATTTTCATAACAATGCCCCATATCATGAAGCATTTGTGTTATCTCATCATCTAGCTGCTGGCCGATTTCTATATTTGGCTCTAATTCTGCATTAAGTTCAATAGGTGCTGAATGTTCCCCATGAAAAACCCACCGTGTATATCCTTCTAAAAATCCTTCACATATTAAATGTTCGTAAACAACTTTTGCAGCTCTCCATGCACCATTGCCACACTTTTTACAAGGGCACAGAATTTCATTTCCTTTGGCAGAGTTCGTGCAAGCGAATTCTATAAAGCTCTCTACACCATGGATATATTCTTGTGAGTACCTAAAAATTTTTAATGACATATTTAGGACATTATATATGATGAGAAAAACATATAGCTAACTAAGCTGGTCCTACCTAGGCTCACTCATCCACTGCTTGTCCATGTTGATCCCTGTGACAGGAGCTAACAGCCTAGCTAGCTTCAGATCTGGAATCAATTCACTATTTCCTAGCAAATTTAGAATGATGCTAAAGTAAGTGTCCACAAACATTTTACACAGCTAGATTTTTATAAGAAATACTAACAAAAATAGGACAAGGAAATGCAAAAAAAAACTTGGAAGAATAGCATTCAACAAAATAATTAGAACATGTAGCTGCAGCCTTAAGTACATAACAGAGCATGCCTTCTCTTCCAATGCAAAAATGTCTTATACTAAACAATATGATTGACATATATTCACCACTTTTGAAGTACTAAATCATAGATCCATGTGACCAGAAGCTCAAGTATTGTACAAATCAACCAAAATAGAGAAATCTCAAGAACAGGAAAGGTGGAGGAGAGTGAACAAAATTACCTACAAGTGGCACCACTAATTGAAGAACTCGCTAGCAACTGCAGTAGACTTCACTGGTGCAGCTGCTTGTAGCGTCGATTAGGGGAGCACAGCGTCGATTCGGGTAGCTGCTACTACCAAAAACGGAGCCACAATCCAAGAGCGAAACTCTGTGTAGTGTTTGTGTGGACTGAGGTATGGAGGGGTGATGAAGGGACCAGTGCTATGGGGAGCACGTGGTGGCTCCATAAACCCTAGATTGGAGAGCAGCCATGGGAGCACCTGGAAGCAAAAGAAAGGGGAAAGATAAGCCTGCAAAAGAATGGGGGAAAAAGACTACTGCTGCCTGCGTGTGTCCCTTGGGGATGGAGTTTATTTGCTCTCTTTGTACTACTTACAGCTGGGACCCACACAATATTTTTTGCCGTGAGAGCAGCCAGTGCGCGCACCTTTTGGCTAGGAAAAATTTTCACCTCCCGCCAAAAAGCTTCCTCAGCGGCACTACAGTTAATAATAACAATGATAATAGTAGCACCGCTTGCAATAGTCTACACATTTCACAGCGGTAGTGCAGATTACTATAGATACTTTTAAAAGCGGTAGTCTCATTTACAAATCTATTTTTCAACGTCAACGGATCTGGCGCCTGCAAAACTAATTATTCGCAGCGGTAGAGCAGTTAGCAGTAGAGGGTCATGATGTAGTGAATAGGCCATATCTAGCGGGTTGGCCTATAACCCCGGTATTGTAGGCACGGCCTACGACACAGCACGATGGGTGGGCCGTGCCTAGGCCGCTGCCCTATCCCAGCACGACATGGCCCATGCGGTACGGTGGCCAGGTAAGTACGCTTAGCCCAAGTGGGTATGGTCCATTTGGCACGAAAAATATGATTGTTAGGCATATTTGGCCTAGAGATGACACGGTGGGCACGACCTGTTTAGCACGAGTAACAGTCACATTTTCAAAATTTATATCCATTTTTGTGGTTGTTTGTGAGTTTCAAAATATGAAAAAAATTCAAAAAATCCCAAATTTTTTCTATAAATAGGCAACATACCTTAATTTAACCATACTCAAACCAGCAATCTCTTCTTCGAATTCTTTTGTGAAAATTTTGATACACTTTATGATAATTTGGCAAAATTCAAAATAACTTCATTAAAAATCCGACCTACAATTAAGAAAAGAGGTAACAATACTAATTTTTATATACTTATATTGTTCTAATTTTTATCCACAATAGTCATACCATTATACGATTTTAAATTTTCAAATGGCAGTTAATTTTTTCTAAAGTCCTAAATAATTATTAATGGATCTCTACCATTTAGATGTGACTAATAAATTAATTAAAAATTTAAATTTGCATCAGAATGTTTTAAATGATAGTACATCAATTTAATCGGTACAAAATTTAATCTACCGACAATACTAAATTTATTTTTAATAAACATAAATATTTGCTAGTGGGTTGGTGGCAGGGGAGATGAGAGAGGTTGGCTTGGGCCGGGCAATGTTGGGCTGAAATCTTGGATATCTGGATCCGTATTATCCGTATTCGTATTCGCCGGATATCAGGCCTATTGTATTCGTATTTGTTTTCGACAAAAAATCCGTATTTGTTTTCGATCCGAGAATTATCCGAAGAAAATCTGATCCGAAACAATCCATATTCGTTTTCATCTGGATCGGTCAGAAACTATCCGATCTATTGCCCTCATCTACAACAACTTCCAAGGCAACTGTATGGAGCAAGTTGACGCAAACCAGCTCTTCATGATAAAGAAAGCCTCCAATGAGATGCTACGGGAGTACTTTAAACACTTCAGAAATACAATGCTGTTGTCTGAGGCCTCTAGAAGGGACCCCTCGCGTAATACAACACCCAAAAGCCGATAAAAAAACTGTGGTCAAACTTTTCAACAAAATGGAGGAGTACGCGTGGGCAGAGGAAGACGAGGTGAGGCATGACATTGATGTCGTGGAGCCTAGTGTGGAGGATAAACCTATCTTATAGACTTAGGGGGAGGGCTCAACCCAAAAACAGCGCAAAGGGCCCTGAGGAAGGTATGTGTTCAAGTCAAAGACTGCAGCGATGAAGTGACCGCCACCAGTAGGCAAGGCCATGGAGAGGGAGGGGCCATGGCCCAAGAGGGGTGGGCAGTGGCGACAGAAGCCCCTAGGGAGCCTACTCTAAGATACATGGCAAGAGGGAGCACACCACGAGTGATTGCCATACTACCGTAGCACTTTGCAAAAATGTGGCCAAGGAGCGGAGCCATGAGGAAAGGGCATTGGTTGTGGCACATGTGTAGCGGCCCTTGGAGGTCTCGCTCGTGCAAGCCCCCTCCCCCCGGCCATGCTGCGTGTCGAAGCTGCCGAAGGTTGATCTCGACGAGTGACCAACGCCATCACAAGTGGATCGTCCCTCGAATTCCCATCTGAGGGCCGGTGGAGTGCCTACATGTGTCAGGTGCACCATGTCAGTGCATACATAGCGCAGGTACCCTCGGATTGGGCTAGTGTAGCAACCTGGATTTGAGAATCTGGATATTCTGTGTATTTTGAGTTAGTCTTTAGATTAGTTAGTTAGCTCACACAATATAACATTGGCAAATATTATATCCATACATGTATGTAAATAAAAGGAGTACTAAATATTACATACATATTCATAAATATATTTTATGATCAAGTTTTACATAACAGGCTGACAAGCCAAATGAGATTGTTCATAACAAGCAACGAAAAGTAAGTAAACCAAAAGGCCTCAGTGATCTACCACAAGCAATCAACAGGGGCTAAACCTAGTCCTAGCCTTCGTCTTCCATGTCGTATCTAGAGGCATGGATGTATCCATACACTGGGTCATTGATTTCATCATCTAAAACTACATATTAAGTAATAATAAATACAAAAGTACTCAGCAAGTTCTTATAGCAGAATCCAAGTGCAAGGGAATATATCTATATGCAAGGCTTAACCAAGGGAATGTCTTATGTTTCTTTTAGCACAAAGCCAATTTGTCAAAATTAATATCTTAACTAGATTCCAAACCTTTGGCTTAGCCTTTTTCCCCCTTAAAACCAATATCCAGTTCCAAATCAAGTTCATTATGAGAGCGAAATCACTCCGCTTTCGTAATCCAATTTCAATTAAAGTTATTGTAACCATTCCATTCATAATTACCATTAATTTATGAAAACTACATACGTATATTGTTTCTACACTTTTGCCCATGTTTGGGGGTACGCCTATTCGAATAGATTTTTAACACTCTATAGAGATTGTACAGCTTTACCCACAAGATATGATTAATTCATAATTTTGGCCATCACACACTTTTATACACGTGTGGCTGAGAAAATCATAATAAGGTTTTTACAATGCTTAACTTCGATGCTTGCTCCCACTCTAGAGTGAATCCTCAACACTAGTGGTAGTGACTATTCCCATCTTGGGTTACACCTCACACCCAGAACTTTCCCTTCCTGGGTTATGTTTTCAATGAGGGACCTAGTTGTTAGGGAGTCTACGACCCTTCACATTTATGAAATCCACAAGGGCAGTGACCGTTACGGGCCACTCCCATCAATCACAACAGAAATACAGAAATCCAACTACCAATCTACTGTGCAGGATTTACACCGGAGCTAAGCAAATTAGTGGGTTAGGTCCATCCCATAACTAAACTTGTGGTTACATGATTTGGGTGTAGAAAAGACGAGCACAACATTCGGTCCTTAATTAACTTAGGTGAGACAACCACAAACCCAGAGCTCGCGAAAATGCCATCATTTGAGATACAAGTACAGGAAATTCCTATGACCTAACATTTTCAACTAAATCATATTTTTCTAAAGAATGTGAAAGAATGCAGTAATAATAGTGTGGTTACATCCACCTATTACAGAGCATTGTTACCTCACTACTACAAAAAAACACTATACTAGATGCCTCATCACAGGCGGTTCTCTAGAACCATCTGTATTATAATTATCACAGATGGTTTTACAAGCATGACCATCTATATTAGTAGTGATGGCTAAAACTGTCTGTGATACATAATTACCACAGACAGTTCTTGTTAAGAACTATCTGTGAATTATTATAGACGGTTCGGATTAAAAATCATTTGTCATGTCTGCAACTATCACAAATGGTTTTTAGTAAGAACTGTATGTGATAATTCATAGACGATTCTTAACAAGAACCATCTGTGATTACAGACGGTTCGGATTAAAAATCGTATATGATGTTGCAATTAAAAACATTTGAAAATTCAAATTCTCTTACTTTTCTTGAGTTGTTGGATCTCCTAAAATTCAAATTAGATGTGACTGTTTTTCCAATTTTGCCGTATAGAACTTCCCGAAAAGTGTCTACCTTCCTAAAAATTAAAAAGCATGCCAAATTTATGCCGAATCTAGTGAAAATTGGTAGAGTTCTTCTACATATAGCCACGAACTTTCACAAAAAAAATCAGCAAGGTTGGGCGACAGGATTGAAACTTAAAAGATATAACAGTTTCAATTTGAATCCGAGATGAATTCGAGTCTGAGTAGGATTCTGTTCCGAGACACCTTCAGTAAAATGGGCATTACTTTTGCGTACGATGTCTATTTTTGATGTTCTTATACCAACGTTGGAAAGCTAACGACGAGTCTAATCCAAAAAAAACTGACCAACTTGTGCTAGTGGCCCTCTAAGACCCCAAAAATCGGCCATCTTTAACCCTAAATTTGTGTCGCAAGTTTTCGGTTTCTGTTTTTGCCAGAATTTTCGATCTTCCCTTCAAAAATTGGGGTTCGCCTCAACTGCAAAATTGTGTATCACATTGAAAATTTTTAAATGAGCATATATAACCCATATAAAACTTTACTATTTTATCTATATATATATATATATAATGCACCATGGTGCCTAGGCACCAACATCCGATACACGTGTATGATTGATAATTTTTTTGAGTTTGGGTATGAAAATGTTTTATACCCTTGATATATTTATGGTAAGTTAGTTTTGAACTCAGTTCAAACTAGTTTGAACTACTTTTGAGTTCAATGCAACTACAGTGAGTATATACCATAAAAATAGTTCAAACTAATTAAACTGAAGTTGAATTTAAATTTTTTCGGAGTTTGATATCTCAAATATACTTTTTTATGGGTATATGAAGATACCCACATCAAACGTTGCGAATCTCGAAGCAAATCAACGGGTATTGATATTGGTGCCTAGGCACCATGGTGCATGAAACACTCGTCCTATATATATATATATATATATATTGTCTTCGATAATTATGTATCATAGATGGTTTGTAGTTCAAACTATCTGTGATAATTATATCCCTGACCGTTGGGCCCCAGCCAATAAAAACCCACCAACCCCCACCCCACGGATCGTAGCTCCACCTCTTCGTCCCCGCGCCCATTTTGCCAAAAAAATTTCTACTCCCACCTCTCGCTCCCCTATAAATACTCACCTAAACCCAGCCTCCTCGTCGTCCTCCTCCTCGACCCTTACCCCAATGGCCTGCATAAAGCAGATGACACACAAGTCTATGGGAGGCAAGGCGTTGCAGAAGCAGCTGCTATCAAGGTGGCGCTCAAGTCGGCGCTGGTGATGGTGGGCATTAAGGATATCTAGCTAGCGCCCTGCATCAGGGGTGAGAGGGCCTAGGCATAGAGGCCTTACCAGCGTGGTTGAGCTTCTACTGTTTACTAGGATCTTTGTTTTTTCTATGTTCTTGCCATGTTTAAGAGTTAGGTTCTTAGGGTTAGGAGATGTGTTTTTGCTGTATTAGCTGGATGGGTAACCTGCTGTATTCTAATATTAATGCTAATGGAATGTGCTACTGTGTTTGTTGCTGTATTTGGTTATTTTCATAGGGCATAGCTAACATTTCCTGAGGCTAGTTGAAAAACAAATAAATTTTAGGTATAAAATGAACTATCACATACAGTTTTGTGATATAAATCATCTGTGAAGGACTATCATAGACGGCTAGAAGCAAAAACTATATATGATACTCGCATATCATAGACAAATATATCCACTAGCCGTTTGTGATGGGAGAGTATCACAGATGGTTGGTAGCTATAACCATGTGTGATGTATGAGTATCATAGACGGTTTTTATTCAAGCCATCTGTGATAGTCTCCTTCAAAGACGGTTTTTTATATGAACTGTTTGTGTTGTGGCTTATCACAAACGGTTTACAAACCGTCTATGATAACCGCCTGTTATCACAATGCATAAATTTAGATGGTTTAGAAAACCGTCTGTGCTGACCATTTCTATGGTAGTGCCTCCACCATATGCTAATTTTATTATTAGGGTTATGTCTACCCATTATTTATCACTGGGTTACGTCCTCCCAAGGCAATTCAATCTAGGGTTACATCCACATGTCAGTTTTCATCCACCCACAAAGGTTTTAGAAATAGATACTAACTCGAATAAACTCCTATGCCCACCCATGATCGTGGGTACGGCTGTTTGAATAGTTTTCATTCTGTAGAGGTCGCACACTTTACCCACAAGAGACAATCAACTTGTTATATTCCACATGCTTTCTTAGACATGCAGATCAAGAAAATCACCATAAGGCCTTTATAATGCATCTTCCCAATGGGCTACACTCACTAAGATTTTCACCGCTATTGGGCTACGTCCACCCACTCCAAAAGCCCCTTCTTGCGCCGCATAATGGCTTATATTCAGCGACATGACCTATGTTCATCCGAATGGTGTAACCATGACAAGTCGATGTAAATTAATTGGTCAGGTCATACAAATTATAGACTTTTGGTTACACTATTTTACATTAGGAAGGGGTTACAAGATTAAGTCCTTATGGTCATCTAGGCGGTTCTATCATAAACTACACATTCTCATGCTATACCCGTACCAACACCTCTTACCATCCATGCCGATATTCAAGCAAGTTTTAGGATTTTTGGAAGCATAAAATAATTGAGTTCAACATACCAGCTACTTCCCCACCAATGTTTGCTCAAACCAACTTTTCATGTTTGAAATTATGTCAGGGCAAATTAATGCCCCGGGGTATCTAAGCAATATTAAGCATGACGCTTAGATACAAACTCATCTCTAATATATTTACCATTATTTCTAGGGTGACAAGGTTTTATGTCCAAAGTCAATGAGTGAGGTATAATTAAACAATTATCCATAGGAAATTAACTACGAGCTAATGCGAATATAATTTGCATAAAGTAGAGCATGCAATTTGAAACTTTCAAATAAAATAACTTGCATTCAAAAGGTAGGTATAATATGATTAAAGTGATACTCAATTTACTATAGACTTGATCTTACTCAAATCCTTCTTATTCATTGGTTTTGGAACTCTTGTTCTTTGTCTCTATCTGGATCTTAATCTTGCTCGATCTATTGATTCTTTGAGACTCCAAATTCTAATTACACAATAAATAAATAAATAAATCCAAATAACTCAAAAGTCCAAACAAATCTGAATAAACTCAATTAATTTTTATTGAGATTAAGATGGTGATATGAGGTTAGGTTTAGTGAGTGTGGGATATAGGCGGAGTCAAACAAAGTTTGAGCGAAGTGAGTGATGACAGAGAGAAAATCTACCAAGAAGGATATCAAGGAAGGTTTAGTGAGCATGAAGGAATATTCATAGAAATATTCTATTCCAAATTCGGAGGTGGTTAGATATAGCTGACTAGTGGATACTACTGTATGAACCTTAACTTAATATTTTTTTTATATTTTATATTTATTAAGAAGGTTCTATGAGTTAGGTAAGACTTACATACATATATGAGGGTCTACATGTGATAGGTATGATTTTAATTAGCCGTATTAATCTTATATTTCTACATGGAATGATTAGTTAAATTAAACCTTTGAATGCATTTGGATGTAATGCAATTAACCTTTAAATTAATCTTAAATGCAGTATTAATTACCATTAAATGTCTAACTTTAGTTATGCCACTATTTACAAAAAATCGTGGTTGGCAATAAATCCTAGGGTTTAAATCATTTGGATGAAATACAATTCTTATCTTAGTTGGGTACTACTAGACTTTCACTACAGGCCTACTGATATGTTGGCAGATTATTTTAATTAAAGTATAATTAATTGGTCTTAATACAATGCAGTTCATCAAACTGTAGTTTTAACAAAATTTATATTGAATGACCAATGGTCTATGTATTATTGGAACTATTAATTACATTTTACAAAAATTATATTTTACCATGGCTCCTTAGGTAAAGTCACGCTTTAAATTAAATGATGTTGATAGTCCTAATTATCCTTACTTATCATCCAACACAGTTTAATTTTAATTATAATCTGTCTAGGTGGGCCGAGCTGGTTATATACCACTATTTTGGTTTCATTTTTAATTAATCTACAATGCAAATTATCTCTAAGAATTAACTAATTATATTTGAGGTAATCTTTAATTTAATTCCTTGTATTTATATTTAAATATTAGAGACATAATTGTCAAATTAATTACCTGAATTATTTAAGTACTATTTGAAAAGGGCCCTCATGATTTTTGAGACATAGAAATAATATTAATTATTTTTACATGGCTTATTCTTACACTAATTATTCTTATATAATAATTAACTTGCTAATCCTTGTTGACACAAAATTAACCAAGATTTAATCTTTAACATTTTTAATTTGCATAAACCTTTTTCTAATTTCATTGTTTAATTTTATCCTTATCTTTAGTTTTATTTGGAACTAAATTATATGCATTATATTTTTATTTGAATTATGTTAATTATTTTAATCTCCCAAATTTATTTACTAATTAGAAACATGAAAATAAACTTATGACATGTGGGCCAGTGAATAGTGCTCAGGCCCCACCAGTTATAAACACACACAGACACACATACACAGAGAGAGAACAGGGTGGAACAAAGGAGCCAAAATAGAGGAAGGTAGAGGAGGTGGCGGCGGTCAACTCTAGTGAGCTACCGGCGGCAAGCGGTGGCCGAAGGGGCGGTGGCAATGGCCAAAATGGTAGCTGAGAACTAGTCTAGCCATTGGTGGCGGCACCACGGCCTAGGGTCAAGTAGAGGTGGGCCGACATTGGCTCATGGCAATCGGGCATAACGAGGAAGAAGGGGCAATGGCACCACGGTGGGAGAGGGAGGAAAGGGAGGGGAGCATGAGCTAGAGGGAGTCACACTGAACTCACCATGGTGGTCGGTGATGGCGGGGAGAAGCCTAGGCAAGCCGGCAGCGCAGGGAGGCCATCGGTGGTAGCTCATTGGAGGAGTGGAGGGGAGGAGTTGGCACTTGTGTTAGCTCGAGGGGGTCAGTGGGGTGCCTCAAGAGCGGGGAATCGAAGTGAAGCCTGTCGGGGAGGAGGAGGCAGCAGCGGTGGTGGTTATTAGGCTGGTTAGGCTAGTTGGGCCGGAGTAAAAGAAAGGAAATGGGCCAGGCTAGATGGGCCAGGAGGAAAAGATATATGGCTTAGTCTGATTCAGCATTTTGAATTCTAATTTCAATTTGGTTCTAGAATTCAAATTTGGATTCAGATTTGAATTTATTTTGTTGACATTGTGATGAGTGCATAATTCAATTTTTATTCAATCTTGGCTTAATTCAAATTTATGGTTAAGCGATTTTAAATTTGAATTTTGCTTCCCCTTTGTTTTCTAATTATGGATTATCCTTTTGAATTTAGATCTTCATTTTTAATTTGCTTTGTTATGTGTATATCTTTTCTTGAATTATTTGCGCAACTCAATTTCCATAAAAATTTCCAAATAAAATTTCAGAGGAAATTTGAATGTCAATCAAGATATATTAAAAAGTTTTACAATTTTCACATTTTCGAACATCTGATTTTTGGGATGTTACAAATCTACCCCCCTCGACCCCAAGATTCCGATATAATAGAAACAAAGGAAGCGGGGCTAAACTGGCCAACAGTACATTCTAGGTTTTTACTTGACATGTTCTCCGTTCTTTGGAGTAAACGGAAGGGAGAGAATATACACAAGGATGGTTAAGACTTGGGGAAGACAAAAAGGTAGAGAGGGACCTGGTTCTTCTAGTTTGGTCGTAGGTTTCCAAGTGCTTTCTCCTCAGCATCATTGTCTTCACATTATTGTAGAGTTGATTGGTCGTATCGTCTACTATACTGATGATGGTCACAATTTCCTATTGATGATTGACAGCAATTGTCCAAATCTGAAGGAATAAATAGCCTTGGGGATGCCGATATAATAACTAGCATTGCTATTATCATGCTACTTTGAACTTACTAGAATCTGATTTTCATTCTTCAGCATGCTATATACTGTAATTTAAACTCTAGGTGTTGCTTGAAATCATCACCACCACAAGATTTTTAGCTTGCAAATTCTCGTCCAACTGACTTTTATAAATTTTGAAACCACATTTTTGGGCCAAGGAAATTATTTTAAAAATTTTAAATTCCAACAAGGCTTTAGGAAAATTTAAAAAATGCACCAAATTTTTTTAAAATTCGGGAAAATTATGCTTTATTCAAAGTGAAGCAAAATTGGGTTGTTACATCTAGCGTGGATATCACGTTCACAGCGGAGGACACCCTTGGGGTGGATTTCCCCTCCAAGACCTGATAGTCATCGCGGCCAGCATAGCGGGGTGCAAATTAAGGAGAGTACTAGTGGATAGAGGCATCTTCGTGGACCTCCTTTTAGCTAGCACCTTTTGATCAAATGAGCATCCTGTGAGGCAAGCTTCAGCCACCATGGATCCTGTTGTAGGGCTTTGGAGGCGGTCCTGTTAGGTGTCACATCCCAAAATTTTCTTTCTAGAAAAATTTAATTCCAAATAAGTTATTTTAAAGTATTTGAATTTTAATTGGCTTTTCTGAATTTTTTGGAGTTTAAAACCTATTTTTAAAATTTTAAAAGTATTTTAAAGTATGAAAAATTAATTACCAACAGTAGTTGAAAATAATTTTATTAAGTCCAAAATATCTCCAGAAGCTTCTGTGAATTTTTCTGGAATTTTTGGAAGTATTTTCATATTTTTCTGAGGCCTAAATAATTTTCTAGCCTTTTCTGAAAATCAAAATCAAATTCTAAAATTAAAAATCCCTTCCTCACCCTCCAGCTGACGCGTGGACGGCCCAGATCCGCCCACGTTGCCGCCTGGCCCATCCAGGCCGCACCTCCCCTCTCCCTCGCTGCCTCGCGGGCCCAGCCCATCAGCCACCCCGCCTTCCTCTCCCCTCGGGCCGACACCTGGCCGGCCCGATGCACGCCACGCCGCCCGATCCGCCTCCGGACCACGTGGCTGCAATCCGCACTGTCCGCACCCCACTCCTCTCCTCTCTGACCTACGGGCCCCGCCCGTTAGTCGCCCGCGCCCCGCTCCCGCTGCCACCCGGGCCCCGCCTGTCAGGCCGTCGTCTTCCCCGCGGAGCGCCGCCTTCCTTTCTCTCCTCCCCTTTCCTTTCTTGCGTCGGCGACCGTTTCCCCCGCGGATCCCCTCCTTCCTTTCCCGGCTCCCTCTGATTTGGAAACCCGCGCGACCGAATTCCCCTAACGCCGCCCCCTTTCCTTTCTCGCCTCCCCTTTCCCGTCTCTCCCCTTCCCTTCCTTTTCCCGGCCGCCATCTCCAGCGAGCAATCGCGCGCCCGTGTCCCCTCCTCCGCCCTATAAAAGCCCCCCCTCGGCCTCGCCGCCCTCCGCCCAGCACCCCGACGCGCTCCACCTCCCTTCCCGAGCCCCATAGCGCCTTGCCACCGAGCCACCTCCCCCTCCGAGCTCCGCCACACTCCGGCGAGCAATTGCTGACGCCTCGGGCATCCCCGGAGCCCGCCACCGCCACTCCGAGCACCCCCGTGGCTGTGCGAACCTCCCCGACACCTCGGCCGCCTCTCCCCGCCGCCGGAGCACCGTCGCATCGGAGGACCCGTGCTGCGCCGTCGCCCTACCTCGTTGCCGGCCGTCTCCGCTCTTCGCCGAACCCCGTCGACCCCGCCGTCGTCTTCTACTCCGCGCCAGGACCCCGTTCTTGAACTCCCCCGAACCTCACCGACCACCCCTCGCCGCCGGCAACCTGCCTCCGTCCACTGCTGCCCGGCCCCCTTCCAGCAGGTACCTCAAGGGAATTACCTACCCTTTGTGGGTAGGCAAAGCCTCCTAGCCTGACTGGTTATCACCGCTCTCCCTTCTCCCCCTTGGCTCCCTCGGCGCGCGTTCGAGCCCCGGCTCCGCACGCTGAGGTTGAGCCTTTACCTCATTTTTCTGCGCTGACAGATGGGCCCCACCCGTCAGCGACCGCCGGTCTGCGCTGGCCACTGTCGCCTGGGTCCCACCCGTCTGCGTTAGCCTCTGACAAGTGGGTCCAGAGCCAGTGGGTCCCACCTGTCAGTGACCAACAGCGAATATGGTCACTGACAGAGGGGTCCCACATGTCAGTGACCGCCAGTGGGCTTACTGTTCAGTGGGTCCCACCTATCATAGACTCAGAATAAAGAATTAAAAATAAAAGATTAAGAATTAAATAATTCCAGTGGGCCCCACCTGTCAGAAATTTCGTAATTTCTGGAATTATTCAAACCGAGAAATTCAAATGAGCTTAACTTTCTCATTTTAACTCCAAATTTAGCCATTCAAATTTCTAAATTCATCTAAAATCATAATATATCCAAATATGGCCTCTTTTTGAATTTGATTTGATTTTATTTGTTTTGTTGCTCTGTCTTTTCGCGTGAAGAATCCATCGTTGTCGACGATCTCTCCACCCAGCAGCAGGAAGACCCAGAGAGCGTGCAAGAAGGCAAATCTCCTTTGATCATCTTGAACCTATGATTTTGAATTATTTTAAATTATGTGCATTGCTATTTACATAAAAGATTAGTTCAAACCCTAAGGTATTAGTTACCCCAACTTTGTTATGCCCTCAGTTGAAATTGAATGCCATGTACCCTTGTTTCCTTAGGATTTCATTTGGCTCTTTAATGAGATTATTATATTCAGTTGTGAATAATAGATTGGTAGTATAATGCTTAGTCATGCTAATTAATACCTTTGAAATAGTGAAAATGGGAAATTATGATTTGTTGTGATACCATTGTGGTTATAAATTTAGTGGTAATTGGAGTTACCACTGTTCTTTTAAAATAAAATAAAACATGAAAGTTAGTTTAGATTAGGGTGGATGGTTGGTTTGGGTTGGTGCGGCAAGCACGAGATCTTGTAAAGTGTATGTTCCACCCTAGTCAATTAAGGACCGACGCTTGTGTTTGTCCAGACTGAGCACTACCGTACAACCCTAAGTCTATATGGGTACGACCTAGCTGATTAACTCATGATAGTCTAGTTTAGGTGCCACCAGTGGAAAGTGGGTGCCAGGGATTTACTGGTTATTCACAGTGAGGGACAGGGATTTACTGTACTCATATGGCGCAAAAGGGGGCTTCGGATTGGGCAGATTTAACCCTTCTGCGGTGAAACCTCAGCGGGTGGTGTCTAGCTAGACTAGAGTGAGGTAAATGCTTTGTGATATTTTATCTGTGTCACATGCCAAAGGAAGCGTGGTGACTATTAAGATAATTTATCTCTTGGGGGTAAAGTTGTTCAATCTCTGCAGAGTGTAAAACTATTCGAATAGCCGTGCCCACGGTCAAGGGCGGGCAAGGAATGCATTCACATGGTAGATTTCTGGTTTTGATTTTAAAATCAAATTTTTTGTATTCCGAGAGTGGAGGGAACTCTTGGAAGGGAATCCTGGCAGTTGGAGCCAGAGAGGGTGGATGTAACCCGCAGTAATTAACTTGATCAGTTAGAATTTATTAAACTAGTGTTGGTAGATGGAACCTTCACTATAGAATTAATGATAGTTCTGTTAAAACAGTTACCTTGCCAAATTGATGCCTTCGAAAATAATTAGTAGTAATTGAAATTAAAATATTGCTTTGTGCAAAAGAACCATATAGCCTTCCTTTGTCAAGCCTTGCATCTATTGCATTTTCCCCCAAGACTTGCGGAGTACTTTATGTACTCACATGCTGCACTCAAAAATAAATCTCAGAAGAATACGAAGCTCAAGAAGGTGACTACGACTACTTCGCTTGTGGATTCGACGAAGGATTCCCGGAGTACTAGGTCGCGCTTCCCCAGTCAATTGCCTGTGGCGTATTGATGGGCCTTCATCGAGTTTATCTTTTGCTTCCGCTTTATTTCATGTGTGCGAGGTCTTGAAACCTCAATTGTAATAATGAGACCTTTCGGTCAGTACTCTCAATTATTGTAATAACGCGATACTGGTGATGTATTCATTTCTGTTTAACTGTGTGCACTAACTTTGATCTGGGACTAATGCAGTAATACACAGAGGGTCCGGGTTCGAAAATCTAGGGTCCCGACATTAGGGCACTAGGTCAGGTGGTGCTCGAAGTCACGTTCGGCCAAGGCGAGCAGGCCAAGATAGAAGTGGTCAACTTCAACGTGGTGGACCGTGGACCTCCCGTACCATACAATGTGATCTTAGGGAGGGACACCTTGAACACATTCGGAGCTGTCACGTTCACAGAAAACACACTTTTCTCACGTTCCAAACTATCAAAAAAAAAAAAAAGGAAGACCACCTCCCAACCAAGAGAAGTAGAGAGAGACCATGGAAGTCCCAAAGCACCTTTCTCTCTTATTGCTAAATTTAGCAATGCCTTTCATCCGTCTAATTGCCCTCCACCCCACGGATTCCTCCCACAATCCCACGAATCCAACTAAGTTTGCATGCATTTTTACCCTTTTTTTCACCCAACAAAGCAATTATTCCCATTTGCTGCAAATTGCATTTTTTCCATTATGCCAGGACGAATAGGACCTTTTGTAAATTTCCTTGATTAATCCCTTCGATCTTTCCTGTTGTATGATATGAAGTATTGTTTGGATTATTTGCCAATTGAAGCACTCAGCAAGATTTGACTCGCCAGGTTTGTATTCCTTGCTTGATCATTGTGTTTTTCTTCCTCGCGACAAAGGAAATTATTCATATCTGTGCTATTGGGGAAAAGAGCCGTCATAACCTCGAACAGTTTCATCTAATGGGTAGTCTAATTGTGTGTTAAAATGCCCTAGAGGAAAGAAAGTTATATATCTTTTTGGCCAATTTTGTTGAGTTTAACCTGCCATGATATAATCTTCTACGTGATGTTACGTGCTTTTTTTTATTACCAATGATAACAGAAGTAATTCATATTTTACATTTTAAAAAGGCAACGAAGCAATTATAGGGGTAATTTTCAGTACAAAACACTGTTTCATGACTAGATTGGCATATTCTGTTTATTCAGTTGTGTAGCGGAAGTGTTCAGGACATGAGCACAGGTTGGATTCCATAACCATGTCTTAACTAACCTACAATGTTTGCGCTGATGTCTAGCTATTGTAATATTCACTAAATTTCAATATTGTCAGTCGTAAGGATGAACGACGGAATTTCCAGCATACAATGTTTTTTTTTGTTTTGCAGTTCTGTTATGTCAACTTACCTGTTAGCTGTTGATACTCTGCCTTGTGAAGTTTCAGATAAACTTTTCCGACAACAAGCTTTTCCATCATGGAAGACGGCATGGATTTCAGCCCTCATATAAATAGTACTGAACACAATCGCAGCAGCTTTGGACACGATGAATTCACCATTCAATCCACAACCTCCAAACCATCTGCACATTCACAAACCCCTTCCGACAAATCGAAGCCCAAGAACAAACCAGATCAGATCGCGAAAACTAACCCGGTCGGCGCAACAAATCCAAACCATGCCTCAAACGCCACGTCAAGCCCCGCGCCGCCACAAAGCTCTGAAATGACAGCAACCACAACGACGGCGACAGCAACAACACCGAGCGCGAACAATACTGAAACCATCAGCAGTGGCAGCTTGGACAGCAGCGGCAGCACCCGGAGCAACAGCTTGGAGAGCAGCAGCAGCGCGTCGGCCTCCGCGGCGCACGTGAGGCGGCACACCGGAGGGGACAGCCGGTGGGAGGCCATCCAGCTGGCCACGGCCCGGGACGCCCCGCTCAGCCTCGGCCACTTCCGGCTGCTCAAGCGGCTCGGCTACGGCGACATCGGCAGCGTCTACCTTGTCGAGCTGCGGGGCACGTCGGCCTTCTTCGCGATGAAGGTGATGGACAAGGCGTCGCTGATCAGCCGGAACAAGATGGCCCGGGCGGAGACGGAGCGGGAGATCCTCGGCCTCCTGGATCACCCCTTCCTGCCGACGCTGTACACGCACTTCGAGACCGACAAGTTCTACTGCCTCGTCATGGAGTACTGCAGCGGCGGCAACCTCCACTCCCTCCGGCAGAAGCAGCCCGGCAAGCATTTCACCGAGCCCGCTGCCAGGTCCGTCCATGTTACGACCAAATAGCTCTGATACCAATCTCGTTGTCGTCGCAACACGATGTTGTCACGTCTGACGATGTGACATCTTTAATTTGTGCTGTGTATCGTCAGGTTTTACACTGCCGAGGTTCTGCTTGCACTGGAGTACTTGCATATGCTGGGAATCGTGTACAGGGACTTGAAGCCAGAGAACGTGCTGGTCAGGGACGGCGGCCACATCATGCTGTCCGACTTCGACTTGTCGCTGCGGTGCTCGGTCTGCCCGACGCTGGTCAAGTCGTCGTCGGTGCAGACGAGCGCGAGTGGCAGCAACTGCGGCATTGGCAGGGGAGGAGATGTCGGGGACGGCGACGGCGTGGGAGCCACCCAGGGGTGCATCCAGCCGTCGTCCTTCTTCCCGCGCATCCTGCCGCGGCGCAGCCGGAAGGCGTCTAAGAGCGACATGGGCCTCAACGGCGCGGCGGCGGTGGAGTTCAACGCGGAGCCGACGGACGCAAGGTCGATGTCGTTCGTCGGCACGCACGAGTACCTGGCGCCGGAGATCATCCGCGGCGAGGGCCACGGGAGTGCGGTGGACTGGTGGACGCTGGGCATCTTCCTCTACGAGCTGCTGCACGGCGCCACACCGTTCAAGGGCGCTGGCAACCGCGCCACGCTCTGCAACGTCATCGAGCAGCCGCTGCGGTTCCCCTCCGACGGCGGCGGCCAGACGACCGCCGCCAGCGCCGTCGCGCGGGACCTCATCCGAGGGCTGCTCGTCAAGGAGCCCCAGAAGCGGATCGCGTTCACGAGGGGCGCCACGGAGATCAAGCAGCACCCGTTCTTCGAGGGCGTGAACTGGGCGCTGGTGAGGACCATGGCCCCGCCGTCGGTGCCGGAGCCGGTGGACTTCGGGCAGTACGGAGCTGCCACTGTCAAGGAGAAGAAGACGCCACAGAGCGCCACAGCGGCTGCGGCGGGTGGTGGCGCGGCCAAGTCGAACACCGGCGAGCCCTGTACCGATTTTGAGTATTTCTAGGATTGTTGAGAATGTTTTGCGTACGGAATTAGATTGTTTTGATCGATGGTTGTCAACTACTCAACTTCTAATATATATATCTTTTTTCTGAGATGACTTCTGATATATATCTGTATGCACTGATGCACCCTACGTCCCGTAATACAGTAAATTAATACAAATATGCAGTGATTTTGATGGCTTGTGGGCTGCTTGTATCTTTTTCTTCACAACGATTTTGCTAGGTCTATACTTCAGCTTAACTGCTATGCACCGCGTGGCGCGTGGTTACCAAGCAAATTTGTTTTTTGTTTTTAAACCGTACGTTCTGATGTAATAATTAAGGCCCCGTTTGGCACGGCTCCACTTCACAAATGGAGCTGTTTTTTTTTGCTTTAGCTCCACGAACAGCTCCACCGGTGGAGCTGTTTTGGTAGACTGTTTGGTAAAACAGCTCCACCTGTTTTATCATGCATGGTTGAGAGATGTCAATTGTCCAATATACCCCTGTCTATTTGGCTTGTAGTAACATCAAGAGCTGTATGTTTCTACATGATTTTTCATCCGAGTAAATTTGAATTAAAAAAAATTAAAATTTAAAATAACACAAAGTATTAGCAACCAATATTTAATGCGTTTTTTTTGCATAGGAATAACCCGTTAAAACAAATATGCATGTGCAAAGTCATGATATAATGCAAACAAGGGCAGTGGCATGCGGGAGAATAGAAGAGCCGGTGACAGATCACGTAAATTCACGAAAGTACAAGGGCAGTGGCATGCAGGCCTGCGGATGGAGCTACTTTTTTCAGCTCCATCTTGTACATATCTTTTGTCTCAGCAGGTTTTAAGGGACTCCTTGGGTGGAACTATTTTGTTTTACCCCGTTTGGCACAAAACGGCTCCAAACAGCTCCAGGAGCCGGTGGTGGAGCTGTGCCAAACGGGGCCTAAGTCTACATTCTGTGTAACAAATTAAGGCCGGCTGGTCTTTTTCTGTGCTTGAAGCGTGCTAAGTTGTATTCGATTAGTTTCCCAAATAACTGTTATGCACTACGACCAGTGTGGCACTCGGGGTTATAAAAATGGGCCGAAAATCAGTTCTATCGGTACCTCTGGTTAGAATACAAACCGGTGTTAAATATTTCATTTTACTCCAAATTTATCTAATTTACATTAATCTATACTGATTTTGGTTAATTTTTGGTCCGAAAACTACCAAATTGTTTTAAAAAATCGGTCCTACCGGACCTCCTAGTTAGAGTACAAACCGGTGCCAAATATTTCATTTTACTTCGAGTTTATTTGATTTACACCGATTTATACCGATTTCGGTCAATTTTTATTTGAAATTTGCGATCCGAAAACTATAGAAAATTTTCGTAAATCGGTATTATCGGTGCTACCCCTTCCCGTTAAAAATTCAAAACCATAACCTTGGTGGCACTTCAGTCCTGTGGCCGACGAACACTCAGCGTCCAAGCTGCTCCTCCAATTATTAGGCAATTACATCAGGCATCTCGCCGAGCCCCTCTCTCCGTGCGCTTGAGTGGCCCCCTTTTCTGTGACCGCCACCTCCAGCAAAGCCCACCCTGGTCGGGTGCAATTTGAACCCATTCATTTGCGAACCGAGGAAGTGCAGCTTCAATAAGTTTCACGATAGTCTCGCTCTCCTCATGAACTCGGTGTCCTACCAATGGTGGTTGCGAGCAGCAAACAAGGCTCTGCATGCTTGTGAATACTCCAGAGTCCAGATGGTTTGAGTGTTAGAGAACAATGTATGCTACTTGGGTTCTGTAGCTAGCAAACAAAAAAATTGCTCTGGCAATCTGGATCGCAAAAATATATATTCTTGTGCATACTCCAGGTAACTTAGTGCAATGCATTTTATGTTGAACTAAACTCCTGAGTTGCATTTGTGGAAAACCTTGATGATATTAGCAGAATTTCTGCCGAAATCTCAAAAAATATTATAACAACCTGGAACTGGTGTTTTAGCGTGAAAGCATAAAGGCGAAGTTTATAACTCTTGACTAAGTAAAGTGATACCAAAGATACAATAGCTTCAAAACCAATAGAACCAAGTTGCATCCAGATCCAGCAGACCATTAGATTCTATGACTATCACCAGTGCAAGCAGTGCCAAAGAAACCTTCAGAATTCAAATCATGGTTATCCGTGTCACCCTGATATGCAAGTAACAATGTTGCAAGTGAAGAAAACGTAAGTGAATGTCATACAAATAGCTATACTGAACATTTTTGAACCATACCATCAGGAGCTGAGTGTAACTATCAATGAATTCAAAACCTTGAATCTGTTATTGGTTATTCTTGAAGCACTTTCTCAGCTGATGGTTAAGGTTGTGCTGCTCCACTCACCATTGCGCCCTATTAATTGATAGTGTTTATAAGAAGTTACAATGCTAACCAATTGAGAAATATACTTGTTTAGTTACTAGTTGACATACCACATCAGTTTGTTCTTGGGACTTGACTTGATCTGATCCTTGCTTCTTTTCTTTTGTGAAGCTTATCACACTACTACAGAAAAGGACATCACAGACGGTTCAAAAACGTCATCACAGACAGTTTTCTAAACCGTCTGAATTTATGGGTCAGTGATAATCGAAGGTTATCACAGACGGTTCGACAACCGTCTATGATATATCAATATCACAGACGGTTTTTAACTGAAAACCGTCTGTGATATCTGATTATCACAGACGGTTTTTATTTACAAACCGTCTGTGATATGTCACCTATCACAGACGGCTTGTAACTAAAAACCGTCTGTGATGTCCTTTTCTACCCCCTAAATCTATTTCTGTTTATTGGCTAGCCTCAGGAAATGCTAGTCATGCCCTCTGAAACAAGCAGATAAACAAGTATATGTATACACACAATTCACATCTCAATTCATTTGACAAATATAAAACATCCAATTCACATCACATTTCATTCACAGACTAAGGCATCCATTTTGCAAATGAATTAATTGAAATGAAACAAAATATCCATTAACAAATTCACAATTACAGAGTGATAAGAACAATAAAAAATCATTCTGCGCAGTGGAACTCTCCATCTGATCTTATGACTTTAGTCCACAAAAACCAAACGAACTCTCCTCGAATTTTTGCAAAGTCCGGTTGTTTCAATACAGACGTAGAGATGGGCGTAGCCTGTCGATAGGAATATCAACGCACGTACTTATAAAACCTGACATGTATGAAATAAATGTGGAAAGATTGACAAACCTTAGAATTGGTGATCTTGGTGGAATCGATGAGTAGTCTCATATGGTGGCACACGTAATATCCACACGTGTTGCCCGGTTGCTGCTGGTGGCACTGCAAAAAATAGAATGTGTCACTTGCTTCATGCCCCTTGAAGGTCTATGTGGCATATATTATTACTACAAGGTCTCTAAACAAACTTCTATGAAGCAAATGACACAAACTAGTGTATCAGGTTCATTGAACAGGATACACTAGAGTGTGTCACTTGCTTCATGCCCCTTGAAGGTCTATGTGGCATATATTATTACTACAAGGTCTCTAAACAAAGTTCTATGAAGCAAATGACACAAACTAGTGTATCAGGTTCATTGAATAGGATACACTAGAGTGTGTCACTTGCTTCATGCCCCTTGAAGGTCTATGTGGCATATATTATTATTGCTCCACACCATGCAACACCATGAAGAGATGATAACATATTTATACTCAATTACTATCGTTTTTTAAAGCAAATCATAGCATCACATAAAGGCCAGACGAGGGGTCGGGGAGGCGGCCGGCGAGGGCTCGGGGAGGCGACCGCAGGCGACGGGCGAGCGGAGGCGCCGGGCGTGGAGGCGAGCCGAGCGTCGGTCTTCGAATGCGGACGGCTCGGGGAGGCGGCCGGCGAGGGCTCGGGGAGGCAACCGCAGGCGATGGGCGAGTGGAGGCGCCAGGCGTGGAGGCGAGCCGAGCGTCGGTCTTCGAATGCGGACGACTCGGGGAGGCGGCCGGCGAGGGCTCGGGGAGGCAGCGGCGACGAGACAGATCGGAATTTAGATGTAGAATATAACTGCAGCATACGGGGAAAACCCTAGCCAGAGGGTATTTATAGGGAGGCTTATTACAGACGATTCTAGACGTAAAACCGTCTGTGATATCAATATCACAGACGATTCTAAGTTTACAAATCGTCTATGATAAATCTTATCACAGACGGTTTTTTATAAAAAACTGTCTATCATAAGCTTTATCTCAGAACGCTTCGTGTTTCGATCGTCTAATTAACGTCTCTCGATCGTTATACGAAGCGTCTATATCATTAATGTTTGGGTATACGAACCGTCTGTGCTAAAGGTTAAATATGCGCGCCTAATCCAGGTCTCTTCTACGTACGTACAATATGGCTTCTACTATTCTTGTGATCATCTCCTTCCTCTCATCTGTTCATCAAGAATTGTTCGGCCGGAACCTTACACAGGCGGCCAGCAATTTGCATCTGGAGCAGCTTCTCCGCACACGCCCTGCTTTCCTTCCCCGACTTTCTTGCATCCGTCAGCTCGACCTGATCATCCGCCGTCGACGGAGGCGTCTTGCTGCCGCTCAAGAAAGGGAAACAGCCCTTACCCTGGTTCTTCTCCACAATGTGCGCAAAGCGGAAGAAGATCTACACGCATTGGAGAGACTGATGGATAGCCTTGCCGATCAAACAGAAACGGCAGATTCCGAGAAATCTTTTCATGCTATCCTCTACGAAATTATGGGCTATCCTACTGATTATTTGCCCAGGCTGGAGGAGGAAGTGCTGAGGACAAGGACAATCTTAACGGCGTTCGAGAAGTCAGTAGCTGATCCTCCAAGTCCCAAAGTCGAAGAAGAAGCGTACGAAGCCCAAAAGATTACAATCTGGGAAACTCTTTACCTGTGCGACTTTTGTAATAAATTTGCCTCTAATTGAAATTAATAAATTCGCCTTTAATTTGTGATCTCTTGTCTCAGTAGTTCTGTAGTTAAGTTATTAGAAGCAATGTGTACTTATATATTAATCTCTGATCATGAACAGAATATGACAGACAAAGGGACATCACAGACGGTTCTTGTCAAAAACCGCCTGTGAACATTCACAGACGGTTCTTAAGAAGAACCGTCTGTGATAGTCCCGTCTGTGATAATTCCAGATTATCACAGATGGTTTTTAATAAAAAAACCGTCTGTGATACTAAAGTATCACAGACGGTTCATCGGTAAGGACCGTTTGTGATACTCGACCATTAACACAGACGGTGTCCAAATTAAAACTGTCTGTGTTAGTGTCAATCACAGACGGTTTTGTCAAACCGTCTGTGATTGGCCGTCTAGTATTAGGCTTTCTGTAGTAGTGTCAACAACATCACTGGTTAAGCTTATCACGTGTTCTGGCAGCCGGCATGGGGCACGATGACCAGTCAACTTTGTCGAGAGGAGCCTACATGGACGTCTCGCTGGACAACATCGCCGTCGTCGACGACAGGCTGCGCGACATCCTCAGGGACCTCGGCGCCTCGCCGGTGCGTGTCTACAGCAAGAAGCTGTCGGTGACCGACAGGACAACCGATCGGATCCGCCTGCTCATGTCGTGCAAGAGCCGGCACACTGATGGTGGTGAGCCATTTCAAGCATCCCTAAAAACCTTCTCGACAAAATTTCTCTCAAAACCGGCACAAGCTTTCTCTCTGAAAGCTCTACTAAAAACTACACGTTAACTATTAGCTTTTCCTACTTTTATAGGTTAACATTATAAACCGTATCTACCTCAAACACGGACACAAAATCATATCTCTTTCAAAAATCAAGGAACTCGAAACCCTTCCAAACACATATTTTAACCAATATCTAAACCTTCCAAGTTATGGACTCCTTCCATAACTCCGAACTTATCATGGGACGAAGCCTCTAGGACCACCTCCTATATTTTCATCACACATCATCATCATGTGTCAAAGCCTTCAAGACAGCACCTCCCGTATCTTTTCCACGTGTTTCAGCGTGAGCCCGACCACCTCGCGTGACATCGTCAATTGCCTAGACATCAGACTTTCCCATTCTAATCCCCATCCTCCTCGTTACCGACCATAACTATCTCCACGCCAACCTGCACATCTAAGACCAAAGAAACATTTTTTCCATCATAAGTTCTTCCTAACTTGACTGACATCAGCACACACCCTCGTATATCCGTAGACAAGAATCAAACCATCCACAAACACCAACCAGGTCGTCCATAACCACAAATTCCATTGCTACCTAGAAATCAGCCTTAGATCACTCATTACAACCGCTAGCTCAACGAGTACTCGAAAACAACAAGTATTCACGAAATATCATCGCTCCGATCAAAACACTCTGGAATCACAAGAACTGTAGTCCTCCCAGTCTACGACTATTGAACACCAACCAATCACAGTTCCATCATCTACCGAGTATCGAATACCGACCGGGTACTGTGGCAACACCCACCGAGTACCAACTTGGTACCGAAGCAATGATCATTGAGGTCTAAGACTACGACAACGGTCCGTGAAGTCTACGATTCAACAAAAGACTGCGAAGTCTGCAACTTCGGCAAAATACTGCGAAGTCTACGACTATCAGAAAGGTACTGTAGTTACGACTAGTTCACTGTTGCATACGATCGAATAAAAGTTACTTATGACGTGGTCGAAGTCTGATGTAGTCGAAATACCGTGATCGAAACCAGACGTGATGGTTTTGCCATCATGAAAACTCAAGCACAATAGAGCATCGACCAGAACTTTCATGAATGCAAATTCCAATAAAACCAAACGTCAGTTTTTCATCATCAACAAAATCACGACCATCACATGTTCTAAGAATCTCCCCCTTGATGAATACATTGACAACACCTCAAAAAATCTTGAATGAAAGAATTTATGAGGGAATTTGCAAAAGGAAACGACCACAGCCAAAAGAGCACAGAAGGGAACAAACCATTCAGAAAACTCACAAAAAAAAGTTCTCCCAAAACACCTTTAAAATTTTCTTTCCCCAAAATCCAAAAAAATTCTCCCCCTTTCTTCTATCTCTCCCTCTTTGGCAATGAAATCATCAAGAGCTACAGGGAGAGAATAATTCTTACAATGAGCAAAAGAGAGTAAACATCCAGAAACCTTGTAGATTATCCAAATCACTTTGTATTGATTTAAGAGTGTGTCCAAGTAATCCGAGTAGAGCTCCCTAGATTATATAAAGTCATATACCATAAAGCAAGTCTAAACAAATCTTTAGCATGTTTAGGTGAATTGGATTAATAATAGGCATCTCGACCGTAATGAAACTGATCCATAAATAGCACAAAGAGATATTGCATGTAAAAGAGTAAGACTAAAAGTAAAATAAGCTTGAAATCTAGTCAAACTAACAGTCTCATACTACAACCCATAGCTTCACACTCATTTTTTTATAAGTATGTGGCATGCTTGTAGCATGCTTCTTTTCAAAATATCATCTTTATAGCAAACTTCTTTTGCATGGTGGTATGCTTGAAGCATACTTCTTTTCGATTGAGCACGTTTTGTGTTTTTTCTTTTGGTTAACCATGGTATGCTTGAAGCATACAACTTTTTAATCTTCTCTTTCTCATTTTTTTATTTTCATATAATATGTCAATTCGAGTAAACATCAAAAGATTATAATATAAAACATACGAGTCTCATGAACAAGATTTAAAAGAGGACTCACAATCAAGCTAAACCTTTTCGATAAACATCACAAGTTGCTATCTACAATCAGTCTAGTCAAAGTCCTCAGCCATGTCATGTTTTAGTTCAAGTATTGCAAATTGATTATAGCTTGTTACGACTACGACTACAAAGTAAATGAGTAAATATGATAAAGACTATTACAAATCATTTGATTTCAAGAACTTGGACTTGATGTGTTATCTGACAAGTATAATAGACAAAGCTTCTGAACCATTTAAACACCAAGCTTCCCCTCAGAATAATTCTATAGAATGCAACACACCTAATTCAAAATAAGAAGAATCAAACGGTTTGTTAAAATATTAACAACTTGATAATCAGAATCAATGAAGTGCAAGATAACATCTCCCTTTTCTACATGGTCTCTAAGAAAATGATAGCGAATATCAATGTGTTTGGTTCTTGAATGTTGCATAGGATTTTTAGCAATATTGATAGCACTAGTGTTATTACAGAAAGTGGAACATTATCCAAATCTGAGCCAAAATCTTTAAGTGTAGCTTTCATCTAAAGTAATTGAAAACAACAAGAAGCAACATCTACATATTCAGCCTCAACAGTGGAAAGTGCAACCGACAGCTGTTTTCTAGAAGCCCATGAAACAAGAGATGTGTCTAAAAAGTGATATGTACCAGAAGTACTCTTCCTATTAACTCTACAACCTCTAAAACCACACGTTAACACTTAGTCGCTCCCCGATTTTATAGGCTAACACCTCAAACTATGTCCACCTCAAACACAGACATAAAATCATGTCTCTTTCGAAAATCAAGGGACCCGAAACCCTTTCAAATACGGATTTTAACCAATCTCTAAACCTTCCAAGTTATGGACTCCTTCCACAACTCCTAACTCATCATGTGACGAAGCCTCCAGGACAGCACCTCCGGTATCTTCATCACGCATCATCATCACGTGTCGAAGCCTTTGTGACCGCACCTCCCATATATTCTCCACGTATCATCACCTTCGATCTCCACGTGCTCCAGCGTGAGCCCGACCACCTCGCGTGACATCCTCAATTGCCTGGACCTCAGACTTCCCCATCATAATCCTGATCCTCCTCGTCACTGACCATGGCCATCTCCATGCCAACCTGCACATCAAAGACCAAAGAAACGTTTTCTCTGGCACAATTCATCACAACTTGACCGACGTTAGCACATACATGTATAACACACCCTCGTCTATCCATAGACAAGAACCAAACCATCCACGAACACCAACCAGGTCCTCCATGACCACAAATTCAATTGCTGGAACCTGTTTATTGCTAGACATTAGCACATACACGTATAACATACCCTCGTCTATTCATAGACTGGAACCTATCGCCCAACAACCGTGTGACATGTAGTCTGTCCATGGGCTATTGGGCAACATAATTGCAATCGCCTAACCGTTGGGCGACTGCAGTTCCAGTTGCTTGATTGTTCAGTGACTACAACTCAGCCTATTTTTGCGCAACTGGGCCCCTTGACTGTGCATGGGGGTAAATGACAATTGTTGTAGGTCGGTAACATTTATCAAATTTTTTCTATGAGTTGTATTTTTTTCAGAAAAATGGGAGACAATGTCGGTTGATCCATTTGTGATTTTTGTAGATTATGAATGGTAGAAAATGTGTTAGATTCGTAATAACAGTTTGTGATAATATGTAGGGTTTGGTTACATATATAAGAAAGAGCATCATGCATGATGTAACAAATCGAAGTACTCCTACGATACATATGGGCTTTTTAGAATGGAAATAAATTTGACCTTCAGGGCACTAGTGTGGAACGGTCTGAACTACTGCGTGGAAAAGGGTCATTTTCCCTTCCTTACGAGTTCGGCGTTGAACTCCTCGGTGGCCTCTTTGTCCTTGGCCGCCATTTTTCTCTTTTTCTTGCACTCCCTCTTGCTAGCCTTCCGCTCCCTATGTGTGTACGCCTCAAGATGAGCTTTCATCTCCCAACGTATATGCTCGGTTTGCTCATCGTTATGGCGCTCCTCTCGGATCTCGTAGGCCCTTTTGACATTCCACTCCTCGAAGTTGAGAGCCCACTGGTCTTGTGGGGTGGATGTCTAGGTCAACGAGGACTATGGGTAGACGAGAGAGGTTGTTAGTGTGTACTTTAAAAGAGAAATAGTAGGGGAACACACTATAACTGGTGCTTACTGGCTACCGATAGCTGCTCATGTCCCGACGACGGACGGGATAGTCACATGAGTAGTTTGCACAACCCTAGTAACGCATGCCCAGGCTGAGACACTGCTTAAATTTGAAGAACTTACATGGGTCTCCGCATCAACATAGGGGCGACATCTTCCCCTCAGGTAAGTATTGCAGTGAACACTCGGTTGGAACATTCGGGACGAGGTTGTTGCTACGGGGGAGATCATTGCAGCGAGCTAATCCCCTAGCACGCTCTACTTGTTTGGCCCGGGCCATAGCAGCCCTTGCTTGTTCGTTGCGGGCTACATCAGACCTTGCTAGTTCATGAGTCTCCTCCTATTGCTTCATCATCTTGTCCCATTGCTTCTTCTATCGCCAATCCATCCCAACGTGGTGAAGTAAACTCCGGTATAGTGTTCAGTTTCGTTGTGTAGTGTTCTCTCCTAACTATCTTCCATCTCCTTTTATAAGCTAAAGGGTTGGTATGGTATGGTTAATTTCATGTGAGTAACCTGCGAGGCAGAGTGTTGCCTTGTCTTTTGAAAAAGTTGCTGGCAGAAAGCTGCCTTGTCTAGTCATCTTACTACGCAAAGCTACACCCTTTGTTCTAGTCACTGCGCAAAGCTGCACCCTTTGGTCTTGTCGCTGCGCAAAGCTACCCCTGCGTAAAGCTGCCCCGTGTGGTCTTGTCACTGCACAAAGCTATCCCATCTGGTCTTGTCGTTGTGCACAACTGCTCTGTCTAGTCTTATCACTATGCGCAGCTGCCCCATCTGGTCTTGTCACTGCGCAAAGTTGCCCTGTCTGGTGTGTAGTCACTACGCAAAGCTGTCCTACTTGGTCTTCTCACTGTGTGAAGCTGGACCCTTTGGTCTTCTCACTACACAAAGCTGGTCTGTCTGGTCTTCTCACTGCACAAAGCTACACCCTTTGGTCTTGTCACTGCGCAAAGATACCCTGTCTGCGCAAAGATATCACTATGCAAAGCTGGCCCGTGTAGTCATATAACTGTGCAAAGGTATCATGTCTGGTGTACTGACTATGCAAAGATGCCCCATCTGATCTTGTCACTTCGTAAAGCTGCCTTGTCTGGTCTTCTCACTATGTGAAGCTACACCCTTTGGTCTCTCACTACAGAAAGATGGTCTGTCTGGTCTTCTCACTACGCAAGTTGAGCCCTTCGATCTTGTCACTGCGCAAAGCTGTTCCGTCTGGTCCTGTTAATGCGCAAAGCTGCCTCATCTAGTCTTATCACTGCGCAATGCTGCACCGCCTTGGCTTCTCACTTCGTAAACCAAAGGGTTGGCATGGTGTGGTTAATTTCATGTCAGTAGCTTGCGAGGTAGAGTGTTGCCTTGTCTTTTCCAAAAAGTTGCACAAAGCTACACAAAGGTAGCACATGACCTGATTTGTCATAAAGCACGCTGCAACACCCCATAGGCTATAAAATGCACGCCCCACTCCCTTGATAGTAGGAAGAACTACCTTCTCCATCCTAAAGTAACATACCATGGCAGGCATCGATGGGCCAGCCGAACATGGGTCACCAAAGGAAGACCTTCTGCTGAAAAGGAGGGATGACTTCGGCCCTAACTACCGCTTGATGCCAAACATGAATGCTCAACCGATGTGGCCGAAATGCAGACACAAGGAGGGCACAGTCATGTAGGTCATGAAAGGCCATTTTGATGGTGAATGATGTTTCTTCCGACGCCCATACTCTGGGGTACAATTAGGCAATCATTTATTTTGTATTACTTCTAATAGAGTTTTGATGTTAACCTTCATTTCCAGCAAATGGCGAAATATGACTTCGTCTGCTGGATCGATCCTCCCCATGAATGGTACATTGTGACATACGTGCATACATTGTGGGAGCGAATCTTTGAACTGGAAGTGCAGATTGAAATTATCAAAGAGGAGAACGATGACCTCCATCAATAGATACAGCGTGATAGGGGCAACGAGGAGGTCATCAATATAGGAAGTTCATATGATCCGACATGCTGCTGTACGAACCCTAACTGCATATGTGCATACCACTACAACGATGGCCAGCATGTCCGAGGTCCCCCCCTCTGCAATAATCCATATGGGTAGCACGAGGCACATTCTACCAATAGGCACACACAGAGAAGGTTGTACCATAGTACCCTCCCCTGTTGTCCATGGTATTGTTCAATGTCCTAAAGCATGTAATCGAGTGGTTTATGCGTCGGTGCGGTTGCAATTTATTGAGTGCATTATTTGAGTGGTGCATTGCATGCATTGAACTAGAGGCGTTGACACAGATCGAATAAATGGACATCATAAAAAAGAATACAACTAAGAACACAACAGCATTACAAACATCACATAATAAGTAAAAAATATAGGTATTACAGGA
The DNA here is from genome assembly GCA_017311315.1 of Dendrocalamus latiflorus. Classification (NCBI taxonomy): domain Eukaryota; kingdom Viridiplantae; phylum Streptophyta; class Magnoliopsida; order Poales; family Poaceae; genus Dendrocalamus; species Dendrocalamus latiflorus. Next base: position 11,153,296 of record CM029662.1, read on the forward strand.
ACAACAAAAGTACAACCAGCACTAGACCCTCCAACAGCACCCCCAGTCCCCACTCCGTCACCACCCTGGCCCCCTCCATCTCTGCGTCCGTGTCCGTGTCCTCCCGTACAGCCCCGCTTGGCCATCTTCCTCAGCACTAGGTGTCACGACCCCGACAAGGTAAAAAAATCAGGAGACCTGCACGCATGAGGTCCCAAAGCTGGAGGGGTGGACTGCAGTACCACCTATGTGGCTACTGGTGCACCACTAAGCTATGATCCTGAAATAGCTAATTGTGCTGTACAGAACACCTTCTACGATGGTGACGAGGGGCAGAGAACGAAGGTGTAACATCCCAAAAGTAGGATGTTCAAAAATATGATATTTTTAAAACTTTTCTTGCATTTTGCTGGCATTCAAATTTCTTCTGAATATTTAATTGAAATCTTTTGAGTTTTGTGGCATTCAAATTCATAATCAAGAATGATCCCAAGTGCAAATAATGATCATGTAAATAATAAAAAAGGAAAATGACATTACAGATCATAATACCAAAAATCTTGAATTTAAATTCAAATCAATAAAATAAAACCAAAAGAACATTAGACTCTATCTCTAAATGATTAAACAAAAAATTCCTTCTTTTAAATTCAACTAGCAAACAAAACCCCAGCGCCAAATAATCAAAATTTATATACAATTCAGAACAAAGTAAAAAAAAATCCAAAAACTGAATACAAAACTTAAGTAAAAATTCAAATTTGGAATGTCATTCAAAACTCCAAAATTAGTAAATCCTAAATGTAAATTAAAAACTTAAATTATAAATCTGCAATTTCAAAACAAGCTTAAACATTTTATTTTCTTCTCTTTTCCTTTTCTCCCTTTCCTCTCTTACATGTGGGGCCCTTTTCTTTTTCTCTCTCTTCCTCTCCCTCTCTTTTTCTCCTCTGCCGCTGGCCCCTCCCGATCTCTCTCTGCGCGCGGGCCCGTCTCCTCCCCTCTCTCTTCTCCGCGCTGTCTCTTCCTCCTCCCTTCGTTTTCCTTCTTTACCCGTGTAACATTTTAAAATTTTGAACCTGGGAAATGTGTAGCCCTTGAATTGTTTTAAAATATATTTTTTCGATATTTGGAAATTTTGTGGATTTTCTTTGGATTATGGTTGAGGTTTCAACAATTGAAGATGAATTATGAAAAATAGAACTAATGGAAAATCATGCAAGAAATGGGAAAATAATAAAAAAATTATGTGGCGAGCTTTCGTCTAGGCCTAGCAGGCCCAGGCAGGCCCATCTCTTTCCCCTTCCCCTAGCTTCGGCCAAGGCTGAAGCCATCCCCTACCTCGCCACAGCAGCCTACCTCGCCTCAGCAGCTCACCTTCGCGCCCGCACCTCCTTCAGACTGCCGGTCGTTGGCATGCCGACGTGCTCGCGTCATTGGGACCCACCTCTCTGCCCGTCGTGGACCTACTCTCCCACTGCCGCACACGTCACTACCAACCGCCCGGCAGCTCCACCCCATCGCGTCGCTCTGCCGTTTGACCCGTCACCCTGTCGCATCACCGCTCGAACTTCTACGCCCCGCTGCTCCGGTCAGCACTACTCTACTGTTGTAACCGACCCTCTGACCGCACCGTCGCGTCGCTTTGCGTCACCACAGGTGCCGCTTCCACCCGCCACTGGCTCGCCTGGCTGCTCCGTCAGCTGCAGTGCGCTTCTCTTCTTTCCTCTCCTCTTCTCTTCTTTCTTTCCCTTCTCCCTTTTCTCTTCATGGTGCAGCGTCGGCGGATGGAAATAGCCAGGAGCTTGGCCGAGTGGCCGATTTATATGTGCCTTCGGTCGTCGAACAGTTAGGCGACTAGTCTTGCAGTCCCCCAACGGTTGGACGACTGGTCCCAGTTGCCTGATTGTTCAGCAACTGCAATTATGTCGTCCAATGGTCCACGGACTGCCTGCATATCGTGCGACCATTGGGAGATAGGTTGCAGTCGCCCAATGATTAGGCGACTGGAAGTACGGATGCAAACGGATCAAATACGGACGGATAATGTCTTTACCATATTTGTTTTCATATTTTTTTTCTCGGATGCGGATACGAATACGGATACCTCGGATATGAATACAAATACGAATAATATTGAATACAGATACAGAATGAATACGAATCGAAACGAATACAGTCACGAATATTTATCGGAACATAAAAACCCCTTAAACTATACATCCAAAATCAATGAAAATACATAAATAGTTTATCTTATCAAAATATTTATGAAATCTAAACAAACATAAGTATTTTTATCCACAATACTCATACCATTGTACAGATTTTAAATCTTCAAATGGCAGTTAATTTTTCTAAAGTCCTAAATATTTTTAATGGATTTCTACCATTTACATGTGACTAATAAATTAATTAAGTATTTAAATTCGCATAAACAAGATTTAAATGGCAGTATATCAATTTAATCAGTACAAATTTTAATTTACCAACAATACTAAATTTATTTTTAATAAACATAAATATTTGCTAGTGGTGTGTGTAATTTAATATGACTAGGGAACCTAATGCCTAATGGTAATGGAGGCTTATGGCTTGGTTGGGCTAGTGGCAGGGGAGATGAGAGAGGCTGGTTTGGGCTGGGCAATGTTGGGCTGAAATCCCGGATATCCGATTCCGTATTATCCGGATAATCTGTATTCGTATCTATATTCGTCGGATATCAGGCCTACTGTATCCGTATTCGTTTCTGACAAAAAAGAATCCATATTTGCTTCCGATCCGAGAATTACTCGAAGAAAATCCGATCCGACACAATCTGTATTCGTTTTCATCCAAATCGGTCGGAAATTATCCGATCTGTTTTCACCCCTAACTGGAAGTCATTACTGTAAAAAGAGTTTTATGTGGATATAATTTTGTTATTTCGAATAAAAATAGATTATTAAAAAAAAGAAATTCCGTTGTTGGACGCCACGCCGAACTGACATGCACGTGCATCTTGGTTTCTTGACGCATTTGTTCCTTGCAATTTTTCCTCCTTGTCGATCCGTTTCATTAGTAGATGTTTGTCATTGGCCTTAATTAGAATTTGAACATGCAGGATCAAACACAAGCAACAGTTTGTCAAATATTCTTGATAGTGCATTCTTGCGTACGTGCATGGATCAAATGATGCATCCTATTGCACATATTTGCATGCGCAAATGCGCTTCGTACCAAGCAGCAGAACGGATCAGTAATTCAGTATGGATCTTGAGCAAAGGTGAATAGGTGGTTAAAGCGCCATATAACTCCGATTTGATTCTCGATTAGCAGAAACACTTTTGGTTAGGAGACCTTTTCTCGATGGACAGGACTCACGTAATGAATAAGTGTTGGAATTAGTTCTAAACAGTTTTTTATTTTTGGTTTCTAATTTTCGGAAGCTAAAATCCATTTAGAATATGTTAACTTCTTAATACAGCTTTTTTTCTTTGCATTGCCCGTAAGATATGATGGAGTTTTTTTATTTTTCTTTATTTTTAATTAAATAACTTGAAAAACTATCACTATAGTATTATTTCAGCCAAAAATTGCCAAAAAAACCAAATTGAACAAGGTCTAAAGCACATCATATAACTCCAGTTAGAATCTGGATTAGCAAAAACTGTTAGAAATTGGCCAATTAGATTATGGCCCATTTCTTTAATTCCAAAGCATGTATGGTTTAGTACCATATTGCTAAGGCATGGTGAGAAAACCGATTTATAAGATGGAGTCATCACCACTCCTTGAATATGGATAGAGATGGTATGAGGAGGGTTCTGTCTAATCACACACGCGTGAAAATCGCGTGACGTGACGTGGAGCGCCACTTGGCAGACCAAGTCCATCTTTATTTTTGTTGAACCATACACCTCACTCTCTCTTTTTGAATGAGATTCAAACGTTTGAATTTGAGGCTTAATTGGGTTTTTGATGGCAGGCAGTTATCAGTGGGTAAATCACTGGTTAAATGTTATCAGTTATCAGTGAATAATTGAGCAGTTACCAGTGAATTATTTCAATTCAATGGGATAGTTACTAGAGAGTAATTTGCATATTTATATATACCTGGAGACGTCCAAGGTATAGAAGAGAGAATTTCTCACTGCTTGCATCTCTTTCTTCTGTCAACTTGTGCTGTTGTACTGCGCCGTTTGAACTTCACCAACCTTTCTTCCTGGCGTGCACCTGGAAGGAGAGTGAGCGGCTATCTTCGAACTGTTGCCGCAGAGAGTTCCTGCACGGAGCGGCAATAAGGTTTCTGGGCAGCGCACATCTGTGCGACCGCTCACTGCACTGTGTCATCTATGTTCTGCACCGCGTAAAGCCTGCGCTGCTTCCTGTTCTTCACCAGGCGAAAAAGTAAGTCGTTCGAGCGTTCGTTCGACTTTGTTACTATATTTTTCTTGTATATATTCTGAAGTATGTTGAGTAGCATGTGTTAGTAGTAAGTTTTGCATTACTAGTTTATTGTATTTGTTTCCTAGTAAAGTTTAGAATTAAAATATTTCCCACATTTCCAATAATTTAGAAATCTTATTATGAATTTTGTTGCAATACAGTAATGGCTAGTGCTTCTGATGCGATGAAAACCTGAAAGGTTTTCTGGTCTTTGGGGCTCATGTCTAGCAGATAGCAGACTAGAGCCAAGTTTTGGCTCATGTCTTTGGGGCTGTGGTGGGTTATCCACCCGCAGTATCCATTTACAATTGAGCAGTGCATGCAGTTTGAAAATGCGAACAATACTGCTCTTGGCTGCATTCTGACTGTTCTGGCAGATCAACTCTATGATGTGTACATGGACTACAAGTCCGCCACAGAGTTGTGGGATGCACTAGAGCACAAATATGCAGAGGCAGGTCGCTGACTCTACATATATGAGCAATTTTTCGACTTTAGCATGGATGAGGCTAAGTCCATAGTTAGACAGGCTCATGATCTCCAGCTACTAGTCGGTGTGATTGCGCACCTAGGCTGTGTGTTGCCTCCAAAGTTTGTGGCTGTGGGCATTGTTACTAAACTCCCTGCCTCTTAGCAGGATTTTGCTACTAGCTTGAAACATAAGAGGGAAGAGATTTCTGTTGAGGATCTCATTGCAGCCCTCGATGTGGAAAAAAAGCAAGATCAAAAGATGCACCTAGCACCTCTGGCCAGAACAATGCAAATATCATAGAGAGAAAGACTGTTGCAAAAAAGTACAAATCCAATAAACCGAACAAAACAACTAGCTTTAAGAAGAAGAAAAATGAGAAAAATGATTTGAGGGACATCACCTGCTTTGTGTGCGGAAAAGACGGTCATATGGCGAAGGACTGTCGCTTCCACAAGATCAGAGATGGTGAACAACCAAAGAAGAAGGTTGTCAACGGGATCATAGGTGAGGCCTCAACTTCAGGAGGGTATGGTAATCCACCTGTTGTCTTTTCAGCATGTCAATCTACTGAGTGGTGGGTTGATACTGGTGCTAATGTTCACGTGTGTTCTGATATTTCCTTGTTTTCTTCTTACCAGGCAGCTGGGGCTTCCTCCATCTTAATGGGAAACGGGTCGCATGCTTCTGTTTTTGGTGTTGGCACAGTAGATCTGAAGCTTACTTTAGGGAAGACTGTTCACTTGAAGAACGTGCAACATACTCGTACAATAAACAAGAACCTCGCTAGTGGTTCTCTTCTATGCAGAGATGGTTGTAAGCTAGTTTTTGAATCAAATAAAATTGTAATGTCTAAGTTTGAAAAATTTGTTGGTAAAAGCTATGAGAGCGGAGGCTTGTTCCGCCTAAGTATTTTAGAGTCTTGTTATAATCTGAATGTTGCATGGTTTAAATAAATGTGAGGAAAATATTTGTCATTCTCATTTCTGTCGTATTGGTTTTGATAGTATTGGTAGAATGTCCAGATTTGATTTAATTCCAAAATGTGAAATTGACAAAGGATCAAAGTGCCAATCATGTGTGCAAGCAAAGCAACCTCGAAAACCCTTTAAGGGATTAGAGGATGAAAAGAACTTGGCACCTTTAGATCTTATTCATTTAGATTTGTGTGAAATGAATGGATTATTGACAAGAGGCAAAAGATATTTTCTAACTTTTATTGATGATGCAACACGCTACTGCTACGTGTATTTGTTAAAAACTAAGGATGAAACTTTAAACTACTTTAAAACTTATAAGGCCGAGGTTGAGAACCAGCTAAAGAAGAAAATAAAAAGATTGAGGTCTGATCGTGGAGGAGAGTATGTCTCTCATGAATTCTCCCAATTCTGTTCTGAGCATGGAATAGTCAATGAATTTACACCACCATATTCACCCCAATCAAATGGGTAGCTGAGAGGAAAAATCGGACACTAACATATTTGGTTAATGCCATGTTAGAAAGTGCCGGTATGCCTAAGGCATGGTGGGGGGAAGCTATTCTAACAGTAACTTTCGTCCTAAACAGAGTAATCACTAAAAAGAGTGAGATTACTCCGTATGAGGGATGGATGGGGAGAAAACCTAATATTAATTTTCTGCGAACTTGGGTGTGTTTGGCAAAAGTCAACATACCATTGCAGAAAAGAGAAAACTTGGACCAAAAACAGTTAATTGTATTTTTCTAGGATATGCTCAAAATAGCACGGCCTATAGATTTTTAGTAGTTAAATCAGAAACTCCTGAGATTATTGCTAATACAATAATGGAGTTTAGAGATGCTTCATTTTTTGATAATATCTTTTCTATGAGAACAGCAGGCAGTACTTCACGAACAGATAATGTTCAAACTGATAATATTGAAATTGAAAATAATCAAACTTCTGAATTTCTTACCATTTCTGAACCAATATGTGATATCCCTGAGGAGGATAACAATCTAGTCGCAGAAGCTCTCACTACTACAGAAAAGGTCATCACAGACGGTTCGAAAACGTCATCACAGACGGTTTTGTGAACCGTCTGTATTTATGCGTCAGTGATAATCGAAGGTCATCACAGACGGTTTTCGAACCGTCTGTGATTATCAGCTATCACAGACGGTTTTTGCGTAAAAACCGTCTGTGATAGCTGATAATCACAGACGGTTTTTAGTTAAAAACCGTCTGTGATACTGATCATCACAGACGGTTTTTGAGTAAAAACCGTCTGTGATAGCTATAATCACAGACGGTTTTTAACTAAAAACCGTCTGTGCTATTCTCTTCTACCCCTAAATCTATTTCTGTTTATTGGCTAGCCTCAGGAAATGCTAGCCATGCTCTCTGAAACAAGCAGATCAACATGTACATGTATACATCCTCACATCTCAATTCATTTCATAAACATAAAACATCCATTTCGCAAATCAATTAATTGAAATGAGAACAAGCAAATACAGTATGAAACACAGTACACATTTTAAGATTAGAGTCTACCATTACAAGAATAGACAGACAAACAACAAACAATAAAGAGGAGGAGAACAACAAACAGGTTGCTCATCTAGCTAACACAACAAGAACAGAGAAAAAGCAAAGATCCTCTATGCCTAGGCCTTCTCGCCCCTGATGCAGCGCGCGAGCTGGATGTCTTTGACGCCCACCATCGTCGGTGTTGATTGAGCGCTGCCTTGGCACGAGCTAGTTTCTTCTGCGGTGTCTTGCCTCCCGTTGACGTGTGCGTCGTCTGCAAGGAGGAGGACAGCAAAGAGGAGGAGAACAGCAAGGAGGAGGATAGCAAGGAGGAGAGGAACAACAAGAGGAGGAGAACAAGGACAGCAAGGAGGAGGAAACTAACAAGGAGGAGGAAACTAGCAAGGAGGCTGGGTTTTGGTAATATTTATAGGGGAGGGAGAGGCGGGAGTTCGAAATTTTGGGCGCGGGAAAAGAGAGGCGGAGCTACGATCCGTGGGGTGAGGAGGATTGACGGGCCCAGTGGTCAGATTATCACAGACGGTTGTATTGGCTAGAACCGTCTGTGATGAATGAATATCACAGACGGTTCTATATATAGAACCGTCTGTGAATTAGAGCACAGAATTTTATATACCGATACAATATAAACACCTAGTATGAAAAGATAAAATAGCAAAGTTTTATATAGCTTATATATACTCATTTGAAAGGTTTCGACGAGATCTACAACTTTACAGTTGAAGCAAAATCCAAATTCCGAAAGGAAGACCAAGAAAAGGGCAAAAACAGACACCAAAAACTTGCGACGCAAGTTTAGGTCCAAAGATGGCCGATTTTTGGGGTCTTGGAGGGCGACGGGCGCAAGCGGGCCGTTTTTTTGGATCGGGCTCGTCGTTAGCTTTCCAACGAGTACAAGAACGTCGAAAACGGATATCGTATGCAAAAGTTATGCCCGTTTTACTGAAGGTGTGTCAAAACTGAATCCTACTCGGATTCAGGCGGGAAATTATGAAATTTTGGGGAATTGCAAGGCGGGAAACATATCACAGACGGTTTTTAATAAAAAATCGTCTGTGATATTCCAGTATCACAGACGGTTTTATAATAAAATCCGTCTGTGATAATCCAGAATATCACAGACGGTTTTTAATAAAAAACCGTCTGTGATATTCCAGTATCACAGACGGTTTTATAATAAAAACCGTTTGTGATATTCCAGATTATCACAGACGGTTTTTATTATAAAACCGTCTGTGATATTCCAGTATCACAGACGGTTCAGAGGTAAGAACCGTCTGTGATACTCCTTTTTCCCGTCAGAAATACCACAGACAGCCTTCAAATTAAAACCGTCTGTAATAGTGTACATCACAGACGGTTTCACAAAACCGTCTGTGATTTGGCGTCTACTATTAGCCTTTCTGTAGTAGTGTCTTCGCAGGAGCAAGAGACACAGGGTTGAAAAAACTTTTGGTGATGACTTTATTGTATACCTCATGGACAGCTACATGTATAGCTACTAACTCGTTTTTTTATAATAGTAAAGATATACTCACTAGCAGCAGCGAAAGGAGCCGAAAAGAATGGCGCGCCGACCGTCCGGGCCTGCCCATGCCGACGTCCGACGAGAATGCAGGCTGTGAGCCACCGGCTGGAAGATCGGGCAAACGAGTCGAGAGCTACATGCTTATTAGCTCATGTCATGCTCATGCAGGAAAGATGGCGAGTAGTCCGCAACTCCCATTGTCTAGTGCGGTAATGCGGCGTGCGATGGCGAGTAGCCCAATCGAGCAGATGATGTGGCACCCTTGCTGGCTGCCACGTAGGATGGTAGCAGCCCGAGAAGGATGATGTGGCGGCCTTGCTCTGGCTTCCACGATTGTGTATGCAATATGAGTATACAATATTGAATAGTGATATATTTTGCACAATTCGTTTTTTTTTGAAAGAGGGTATTTTGCCCAAATCTTTGATAAACTAGTAGATACCCTGCGTGTTGCAACCGAAATTTCTATAAAAAAACTATTACAGAGTTTTTAGTAGGAAATATACTTTTTAACATATCAGTGCAAAAAGGGAAACTGATATATCATGAATACTTGAGAGATTCGTACACGAGAGCTACAACTATCAAATTTTTTATGCTGTAGATATTGCATGTGAAATTCCACAAAGCAGGGAATAACAGCAAGAAGTTCCTTACCATTAGCCATAAAAATGGATACATCACTGTGCTTCCAATTTGGGAACATATATGGGTGGGTTTTTAGGCTTATAGTTTGCTTTCTACAGTAACTAGCTTTCAAATAGAGTGTTTTTTGAGGCAAGTCAATTGTAGTAGGCATTGTTCCGACTTTATCTATATCGGTTAAAATCGCACGCAAGTACCTCTCTCTATACTCTCTCACGAACAACTAGAATTCAAAATTTTAAACCAAAAACTATAAACCACAGTCTAAAAGATGCAATTAGTGTTGCATGGCTAGAGATGCAATTATGCAAAAGGAGTAAGAACAGTTAAAAGAGTACCTTCACAAAGGTATTAAAAGCCTACATTGTAAGGTACTACCTAAGCAATAGGGCCTAAATAGTTTTTGTGATTCATTTTCCCTAGCGAAGGAGCATGGTCAATCTCAAGTTGCAGTAGACATGCAAAAAATATTTTCTATTAATCACTGAGCTTTTATGCCCATGAAATTAAACTAACACTGTAACGATGTAATTGTTTATCTGGCATTCTTTTTTTTTTCCAACTCTCTTTTCACTTGGAAAGCTCTATGTTCATAGCCAATCCTTGATTTAATTGTATGGATCTGAACGACTCGGCTGGTTAAAATTTCCGATCACAATCCTGTTAGCTAATCTAGTTGCATGTCTGTTACTAGTCTGCATGTATGCCATCCATAATGCGTCCAGAATTGATGCATTGTATTCAGTTTCTCGTGTCCAGAATTAATGCGTTGTGTTCACATAGTGCTGGTGAGTTTTCAGCCAATTAGTAGTTTAGTTTTCAGGCAATTTAGTAGTTCAGTTTCTCTTGTTAATTGCTATATGAAGGGAGGAAATAAACATGAAAAGCTGCAGTTCTAGGCAATGCCAAATCCTTCTTGCGTTCGTGTGTTTGATTGCTCGAGTTCTAGCCAACAATTGGTATCAGAGCCCCGTTTCGTTCTAGGGAGCAGCGATGTCGGACTCCCCTCAGCGCCGCAGGAGTGTGCCGCTCAGCCACCGGCGCCGTTCGCAGTCGCGACGTGGGCACGGGCGTGCATAGTCTGAGCGGCCGATCGTCGTCCACCGCACCGTCAAGGAGTCATCGGCCTCCGTCCAGTACTCGATGCTGACGAAGACAAACTACCAGGAGTGGGTGGCGATGATGCACATCAACTTGCAGGCACAAGGCCTGTGGGGCGCAATTGAACCCGGCGACGTCGAGTACAGCGAGGATCGGCTAGAGATGCTGAGTTTGATCGGCAGCAAGGAGACCGCGCAGGAGGCGTGGGAGGCGGTCAAGGTTATGCTGATGGGCGTCGAGCAGGTGCGCGTGGTGAACGCGTAGAAGCTCCGGTGCGACTTCAACAACATCGCCTTCAAGGAAAACGAGAACGTGGATAACTTTGCAATGCGAATTGCGGGCCTCGCCAATAACCTACGCCTTCTCGGCGACGAGATCGACGAAGCTGAGGTCGTTCGCAAGTTGCTCCAGGTGGTCCCTGATCGGTTCCTGCAGGTCGCGATCTCAATCGAGACGCTGCTGGACATCGAGGAGGTCACGAGCCATCTCCGGTCTGTGGAGCAGCGGCTCGATGCGCGGGCAGTGGCCGCTGAGTTGGGTTCCCAGCTACTTCTCTCGTCGAAGGAGGAGGATCTCATCCGTCACCTACGCAAGCATGACAAGGAGGGTGCGCGCGTCGGCAGCGCTGGCGCCAGCAGAAGTAGTATGAGCGGTGGCTCGGTCCTACCACAGTGCGGCGCACAGCCACCCAAGCGCGGTACCAATGACGCACGCAAGGGCGGTGGTGGCAAGGTCATCGACAAGGTTACGTGCAAGTACCGCGGGAAAACTGTGCATTGGACCCGGGACTGCCGGAAGAAGAAGAGAGACGAGGCGGCAGCCGCAGCGCTGCTGGCGGAGGAGGGTGGCGACGACGAGCCATCCCTATTGATGGCCCAGGTGGCCTCTCTTTCACGGGTGCCTGCGCGCCTCCCAGAGCACGCCGCACCTGTGCACGTCGGCGGATGGGTCTTCCTCAACGAAGAACGCGTGACGGTGCAGTTGGGTGACACCGACAACCACACCGGCGGCCAGGACGACGGCGTGTGGTACCTCGACACGGGCGCGTCGAACCATATGACAGGAAACGGCGCGGCCTTCTTCGAGCTGAACCACGACATCACGGGCACGGTAATGTTCGGCAATGGATCAGTGGTGAACATCCTCGGGCACGACACGATCATGTTCGTGGCATGGGGTGGACGCCATCATGTGCTGTCGGACGTGTACTTCATCCCACGTCTGCGCAACAACATCATCAGCTTGGGACAACTCGACAAGGTCAGGTGCCAAGTGTTGATTGAGGACGGCGTATTGCGGGTGCGTGATCCGAGGAGGGAGCTTCTCGCCAAGGTACGGCGATCGGCGAATCGACTGTACAAGATCTCCCTCACGCTCGCTCGACTGATCTTGCTCCTGGCGCACACGAACGACGATGCGTGGTGCTGGCATGAGTGGTTCGGCCACCTAAGCTTCGAGGGGTTGAAGAAACTTGGGTGTGGCAGCATGGTGCGTGGGCTTCGGCTACTGGATCATGTCGACCAGCTGTGTGACGCATGCCTTGTCGGCAAGCAACAACGCTTGCCGTTCCCTCTGGAGGCCAAGTACCGCACGAAGAGCCGGCTTGATCTCGTCCACGGCAATCTTTGCGGGCCAGTCACTCCGGCGACCCACGGCGGCAGGCGGTATTTTCTCCTACTCGTCGATGGCTAGCCGCTATATGTGGCTGGTGCTGCTGTCAGGGAAGGACGAGGCGGCAAGCGTGATCAAGAAGTTCCAAGCCGCCGTCGAGGTGGAGACCGGCAGGAAACTCCGTGCACTACTCACGGACCGAGGAGGCGAGTTCACGGCGGTGACCTTCGGCGAATATTGCGCGGAGAAGGGCGTTCACTGGCAGCTCACGACGCCGTATTCGTCGCAGCAAAATGGGGTCGTGGAGCGCAGAAATCAAACAGTGATGGCCATGGCACGCTGTCTCCTCAAGGAGAAGCAGATGCCGAGCACCTTCTAGGGGGAGGCAGTGAGCACTGTCGTGTTCATCTTGAACCGTTCGCTGACAAAGAGCGTCACCTGAATGACGCCTTATGAAGCTTGGCATGGTAAGAAACCGGCTGTGCATTTCATGCGCACGTTCGGATGCCTCGCACACATCAAGGTTACACGCCCGCACGCCGCAAAGCTCGACGACCAGAGCGTGAAGATGGTTTTTGTCAGGTACAAGCCAGGCTCCAAAGGCTACCGAGTGTACGATCCGGTGGGTGGCCGGCTCCATGTGACCTGCGACGTGGTGTTCGACGAGACCAAAAGGTGGAATTGGGAGGCGAATGACGCCACTAACCCTGAGACGTTCACCGTGGAGTACACAGTCAGCGGTGTCTTGGGCAGCGGCGAGCTGAACGTTCCTGTATCCCCTATGGTCCCGTCCCTGGAGGAAGAAGAGGAAGCTGTGGCGTCACCCCGAACGCCCATGAACGCCACTCATGACACCGGTGGTGCTCAAGTCGGGCACTGCACTCCACGGTCACACAGCCCGTCGGGGCTCGACCATGGTGACAACGGCGCGCCGCGGCGTTTCTGCACGGTGGATAATTGCATCAATACTGCCGAGCGACGCATACTGGACCCCGACGAGTGGTTCCTCGTTGCGACCGAGGAGCCCACCTCTTTCGACAAGGCAGCCACCAATCCGACGTGGCGCTTCGCGATGGAAGAGAAAATGGCGGCCATTGAGGACAATGGCACGTGGGAGGCGGTGGACCTCCCAGCCGGACATCGCTCGATTGGCCTCAAATGGGTATTCAAGCTCAAGAAGGATGCGTAGGGGCGGTGGTTTGGCACAAGGCGTGGCTGGTGGCTAAGGGGTACGTACAACGCGCTGGCGTGGACTTCGATGAGGTTTTTGCACCTGTGGCGCAGCTCGACTCCATGCGTGCACTGGCAGCGGTGGCAGCGCACGAGGGTTAGGTGCTCTACCATCTCGACGTCAAGTCTGCGTTTCTGAACGGCGACCTCACGGAGGAGGTTTACGTCGCTCAACCGCTGGGATTTGTGATCGTCGGGCGTGAGCGGCAAGTACTGCGGTTGCGCAAAGCACTCTACGGCCTACGACAAGCTCCTCGGGCGTAGAATGCCAAGCTCGATCGCACGCTGGTGGCGCTCGGGTTCACGCGCTGCGATGAAGAGCACGGGGTGTACACACATGGCGAGGGGCGAGGACGTGTGCTCCTGGGCGTGTATGTTGACGATTTGATCCTCACTGGCGCCGACCAAGCTGAGATCAAGTCGTTCAAGGAGGAAATGAAGCGCTCATTCAAGATGAGCGACCTCGGGCGGTTGAGCTACTATCTCGGCATTGAAGTCAAGCAGCTGCCCAGGAAGATCACCATGAGCCATGCTACGAATGCGGCAAAGCTCCTGGACAAGGCCGGCATGGCCGGCTACAATGCTGTGCAAGTGCCCATGGAGGCACGTCTTAAACTGAGTAAGGAGATCTCCAATCTACCTGTTGATCCCACATTCTACCATAATTGTGGTTGGCAGCCTCTGGTACTTGGTCCACACCCGGCCGGATATCAGCTTCGCGGTCGGGTATGTGAGCAGGTTCATGGCGAACCCGATGACAGAGCACCTGAGCACTGTCAAGCATCTACTTCGCTACATGGCGGGCATGCTCAACTATGGTCTCAGCTACACCAGGGGCACGATGACATCGAGCTCAAAGGATACAACGACGCTAACATGGCCGACGACGTGGATGATCGCAAGAACACCTCCAGCATTTTGTTCTGTCTCGGCAACGCGCCTGTGTCGTGGCAGTCACAAAAGCAGCCGGTGGTGGCGCTATCATCGTGCGAGGCTGAGTACATCACGGCCTCAGCGGCGGCATGCCAGGGAATCTGGCTCAGGCAGCTGATCGGCAATTTCTACGGGCGAGACGTCAGCGCCGCGATAATCTACGTCGACAATCAATCGGCGATTCAACGGTGCAAAAATCCGGTCTTCCATGGCCGGAGCAAACATATCGAGACACGCTTCTACTACATCCGGGAGTGCATCGAGGGTGGCCAAGTCGCCATCCGCAAGATCCACACCGACGATCAACTGGCGGACATATTGGCCAAATCACTTGGCCGGGTGCGTTTTCTACACCTGCGCTCGAAGCTCGGCATCGTCGACATCAACCACAACTAGATTAGGGGGAGTAATGTTAGCTAATCTAGTTGCATGTCTATTAATAGTCTGCATGTATGCCATTCATAATGCGTCCAGAATTGATGCATTGTATTCAGTTTCTCATGTCCAAAATTAATGTGTTGTGTTCACATAGTGCAGGTCAGTTTTCAGCCAATTAGTAGTTCAGTTTTCAGGCAATTTAGTAGTTCGGTTTCTCTTGTTAATTGCTATACGAAGGGAGGAAATAAACATGAAAAGCTACAGTTCTGGACATCGCCAAATCCTCTTGCGTTCGTGCATTTGATTGCTCGAGTTCTTGCCAACAAATCCAAACCTAAGAAGGCAAAATTTGTGGCTGAAAATCATATATTTTGCTCTCCTGATTACATGGCCCAAATAAGATCATTGACAAGGAATTTGTCGAACATGATCAAACAAAGAAAAACTCGAAATCGGCATACCCTTATGAGCATATGGCTTGAACGATTCCTGGAGGCTGCTGTCGTTTGCTGACTTGGCCATGCATAATTACCGCATGATGCCATTGGTTGTATCCAGGCAGGGACTGACACTGAGCAATTAAGAAAGCAAAGTTCACCTGCTTGTAGCCATCAGCCTATCTATTTTTCGAAGTGGCAGCCATCTAAATTTGCTGCAAAATTTCGTCCCGACATAAACAATTGTAACTCTCCACTAAAAACAGAAAAACCGGAAAGGAATTGCTCCAAAATGAAAGGAAAATACCTGTAACTCACGGAGAAATCGAGCAAGGCAACCATAGTCAGGGGCGGAACCAAGTAGCCTCCCGGTGTCTCAGGACATTAGGTTCAAAATATTTTTAGCAGGGATTAGCAATTTCAACCCATGTGTGAACCCTCAGCCTAAACTCAGTACATCCGGTTTCTTCCTTGAAGCCGAACAAAGTGAGCGCTAGCAGCCTAAATTTCTAGTAGCTAGTAGTAGTTCACGATGAGTGTCCGCTTCTCTTAGCCCATGTAACATCCCATTTCTAGATTCAAATGTGCATGCTTGAACTTGGAATTCAAATTTCAAACCAGAAAGCTCAAACTCAACTTTTCAACCGAAATTCAAATTTTCCATGAAAACTTCCAAATGCCAATCATACCTTAGGCTTGGCCTGGCCCACTTGCACCTTTCTCCCTTTTGGGTCTGGACCAGAGCCCGCACGGCCTAGCCGGGAACGGCCTGCGAGGTCGACGCGCCAGAGCGCGCCTAGGCCGTGCATCGCATGCGATGCCACCTCGCCGCGTGCGCCCTCACCAGCATGCAGTGCGCCATGCTCATGTAGTCCTTGCGCCACTCGCCATCTCTGCGCCCCCAGGTTCCTAGCTCTGCCAAAGCTACTCTGCGCCTTCCCACTTCCCCTGCTCCGTCACCACCCCTCTACACCAACACTTAGCCATCCCCTCCCCCTTTTCTGCCAGAGCACTACGCCAAGCCACCTCGCGCCATTGCGTCAAGTCTGCCTGCTAGCCCTCCTTTGAGTCGTGTGCCATGATGCCTGCCCAGAGGAGCCCTACGCCAACCTCGAGCATTTTCGTCCCCTTTCCCTACCGGTGCCACTACCACGACCGTTGAACACCATCATGGCTCTACAACACCACGCCTCCCATCTACTGCTATAAAGCCGCTCCCCCGCCTCCTAGCACCACCACACAGCTTCCATCGCCACCAAATGACCCGAGAGCCTCCGAGCCCCTCCATCATCCCTATCTCCGGTCATCTCGTCGCTGAAGTAGTTTTCGAGCTCCTTTGCACCAGTGATCAATTGAGCATGAGTGAAGCTTTAGCCAAAGGTCCTAAGCTCATCCCGGCCACCGCCAAGCTTCCTCGTCCCCTCTGGCAAGTTCCCCACATACGCACTCCACTGTCGTTCAGCTTCGTCGTCGCTAGGTCACCCACCTCATCCTCTGTCTTCATATCCACTTCAGATAAGCTCCTAACCACCCATGGATGCTCCCCTCGCTTTGAATTGGAATCTAATAGCTTGCAGCGCCACTTCGCCGAGCTCCCTATTTCCGCCACTACAGGGCTCACTGGCAACGACCCAAAGGTCTATCTTAGGCCATGCCAACTTGCATGGGTCTGCGCAAGACTGTAGGTCCCATTTTGATCATGTTGCTGACCCATCACGGCCCCCATTATCGGCAACGAGACGTGGTTCTCTCGGTGAAGACGACGATCACTGTAGCAAGATCATTAGCTTAACGTGTGGTTTATTTTCCACCTAATGACATTCATTAGCACCCGTTAAGTAGTCTCTGCCGGTGGGCCCATTTCCTTTAAATCACCCCTTGACTCAATGACCATTGGACCCCACGACCATTTATTTTAGCGTTAAGCTGGTTTAAAACTTAGGGCCGTGGGCCCTAGTGCTGTAGCCACATTAAATAGACCCTACTTGTCAATTTCGGTAACCATTTTTGATAAAAAAATTTAATTCCAAAATTAATTAAAACCACAGCCCCCATTTTAGTGAGAGTAACCTCTCTCCTCTTTTATTTTCTTGAATTAAATTGTAATTCAAACTTCAAATGGCTCTTACTCACTCATTTTAGCTCCAGTTTAATGAAACTTGTTTCTAATTTTTATAAATTCAAGATCTTTCTAGTGGTATTGCTTGTGTTCAATTTGGAGTTCAATTGAATTTTTTGCTTGTAGTTAATTGGTGTTCCCTCGTGCACGTTATTCGATGCGATCACCTAAATAGAGTACGTCGATGCCGAGGAACCCTAGTTAGACCAAGCTCAAGACTTTTAAGGACACCCTACTTGCGAACCAAGCGAGTCATCACTTTGATCATTTTGCTCCTACATTTTGATGTAAAGTATTTCAATTTAAATTATTAAAATGCATGCTTAAATTTTACTATGCAATTTATATTCACAATTAGATCTTAGTTAACACCTTATGTAAAAATTATTATCTACTCCTTGACTTTGGGCTTAATACCATATCACCCTAGAACTAATAACTTACCTATCAATATGAAGTCCCTACTTATAGCAACATGCTTAGTCGGGTTTAGATACTCGGGGCAATAAATTGCCCTGGCATCATTTTTCACACATAAATTCTTGATTTGGACAGTTACTACTGGGAAGTGATTGGTATGTTGAAAACCATTATTTTATGTTCCCAAAAATCCCAATTTGCTTTAAAAATCTGGGCTGAAGGTAAGAGGGGTTGGTGCAGTGGATGCACAAAAGGATTGGAATGTGGTAGTACCGCCCAGATAAATTTAAGGACTGAATCCTGTGATGACCTCTTAATGTAAAACAGTACAACCATAAGTCTATAATGAGTACGACCTGGCCAACTAATTTACATTGACCTAGTATGGGATGTGCCATAGGTGTGCACACGTGCAAAAGGGAAGCCTTTGACGTGACGGTGTAAGAGAGGGCTTCTGGAGGGGTTTTCATACCCCACAGTGGTGAAAACTTTAGTGGGTGCAGCCTCACTGGGCCTTGTGGCTTTCTAGGGCCTGCATGTCTAAGAAAGCATGTGGAATATAACAAGCTGGTCATCTCTTGTGGGTAAAGTGCACAACCTATGCAGAGTATAAATTGTTCGAACAGTCGTTCCCACAGTCATGGGTGGGCATGAGAACTTACTCAAGTCTGTGTCTATTTCTAAAAACAACTTTGTGGGTGGGATCAAAGTGATGGGATGTAAAATCCTTGAATTGTGTTGTCCTGGGTGTCGTCCCAATGGTGATAAGTAGATGTAACACTAGAAACCTAGCATATGGTATAGATGACATGTAACGATGGATGGAGTCTGCACTACTCTAATTATTCATAGTCTTAAAATGTTGGCTTTAGCAAATAAAAGAACCAGAGCCCCCCTTTGACAAGTCTTGCATGTACAATTAATGCATTCTATATATTGGCTCGCTGAGCACTGTTGCTTGTGCTCACACTCACTTACAAATCATCAAAACCCACGGACCAAGGGTAGTACACCTATTACGACGACCAAGGAGCTGGTGGTGATGAGGATGGTGGAGCTTAGAGTTGTATTGTTTTAGATGAGGTCTCCCCCAGTCTAGCTAAAGTGGTGTTTGCGTGCACTTTTATTCTCTAGGTCCTTGGACAATAACGGTTGTACTCACACCTTCTCCAGTTGCTTGCCTATGGTAGGATATGCCTCCCTTTGCTTCCGCTATGTTTTTTGCATGTTATGTAATATTTGATCTAGTCGATTTATTGTAAACCTAACTGGTTGCAGTCCGTTGAACTTTGATGTCGGGCCCCCGGATTACCAAACCCGGACCCTCTGTGTATTACAGCACTAGTCCCAGATCAAAGCTAGTGCACACAGTCAAACAGAATGGGAAACATCACCATCAACGATTTATTACAATAAATAAGAGTACTGACCACCAGGTCTCATTATTACATTGGAGGTTTCAAGACCTCGCACAATCAAAACACAGCGGAAGCAAAGTGAAATCAAAGTGGACCCATCAAGATGCCACAGGCAGTTGACTGGGGAAGCGCGACCTAGTCCTCCGGGAAGAATCCATCGCAGCCACAAGCGAAGCAGTAGTCGTAGCCACCTTCTTGAGCTTCAACTTCCTCTGAGATTTTTATTTTTAAGTGTAGCATGTGAGTACATAAAGTACTCCGCAAGTCTTGGGAAAAATGCATAGATGCAAGGCTTAACAAAGGAAGGCCATACGGTTCTTTTGCACAAAGCAATATTTGAAATCTCAATTACTACTAATTATTTTCGAAGGCATCAATTTAATGAAGTAAATGTTTTACAGAATTAACTTTCTAGTGAAGGTTCCAACTACCAACACTAGCTAACCAATTACCATTGGTCAAGTTTTAAACTGCGGGTTCCATCCACCCTCTCTGGCTCCATCCGCCAGGATTCCCTTCCGAGAGTTCCCTCCACCCTCGGAATACAAAACTTTTGATTTTAAAACAAAACCAGAAATCTACCATGTGAATGCATTCCTTGCCCACCCTTGACCGTGGGCACGGCTATTCGAATAGTTTTACACTCTGCAGAGGTTGTACAACTTTACCCACAAGAGATAAATCATCCTAAAAGTCAACACGCTTCCTTTGGCATGAGACCCAGATAAAATATCACAAAGCCTTTACCTTACTCTAATCTAGCTAGATACCACCCGCTGAGGTTTCACCGCAGAAGGGTTAAATCCGCCCAATCTGAAGCCCCCTCTTGCGCCATATGAGTACAGTAAATCCCTGTCCCTCACTGTGAATAACCAGTCCATCCCTGGCACCCACTTTCCACTGGTGGCACCTAAACTAGACTGTCATAAGTTAGTCAGCTAGGTCGTACCCATATAGACTTGTGGTTGTACGGTTAATGCTCAGTTTGGACAAACACAAGCATCGGTCCTTAATTGACTAGGGTGGAACATACACTTAACAAGTTCTCGTGCTTACTGCACCAACCCAAACAACCATCCACCCTAATATAAACCAACTTTCACATTTTTATTTTATTTTGAAAGATCAGTGGCAACTCCAATTACCACTACATTTATAAACACAAGGGTCCAGTCATAATTTCCCATTTTCAAGATTTTCCAAAGTTATTAGATAGCATGACTAAGCATTAACCTACCATTCTAATATTCACAAAGATTAATAGTAATCTCATTATTGAGACAAAGGAAGTTCTAGGGTGACAAGGTACATGGCAATCAATGTCAAATGAGGGCATAACAAAGTTGGAATAACTAATTCCTAAAGATTTGAACTAGAGACTTATGTAAATAGCAATGCACATAATTTAAAATATTTTAAAAACATTTCAAAAGCATAGGTTCAAGATGATCAAAGGAGACTTGCCTTCTTGCAGGGTTTCTGGGTCTTCTTGTTGCTGCGAAGAGGGATCGTCGACAACGTTGGAATCTACGCGAGGAAAGACGAAGCAAACAAAGCAAATAAATACAAACAAAAATTCAAATAAAAATCCAAAAATTCAACAGAGGCCATAGTTGGATAGATTACGATTTTAGATGAATTTAGAAATTTGAATGGCTGGGTTTGGAGTTAAAATGAGAAAGTTATGCTCATTTGAAAATCTCAGATTTGAATAAATCTAGAAATTTCCAAATTTCTGACAGGTGGGGCCCACTGGAATATTAGATTTTAAATTCTATTTTTATTCCGAGGGACTGACAGGTGGGGCCCACTGAACAGTAACCACTGGCGGTCACTGACATGTGGGACCCACTGGACAGTGAGCCCACTGATTCGACCTCTGACACCTGGGACCCACTGGACTCCGGGCCCACTTGTCAGAGTCCAGCACAGAGGGGTGGGGCCCAGGCGGCAGTGGCCAGCGCAGACCGGCGGCCGCTGATGTGTGGGGACCACTTGTCAGTCGCGGATAAATAACGAAAACTCAACCTCAGCATGCGGAGCCGAGGGCTCGAACGCGCGCCGAGGGAGTCAGGGGAGGGGAGAGCGAGCGGTGATAGCCAAGTGAGCGGGGAGGCTTTGCCTACCCATATAGGGCAATCAATTCTTTTGTGTTACCTGCCGGAGGGGAGGCCGGGAAAGGTGGCCGGAGGCAGGGTCGTCGGCGGCGAGGGAGGGTCGGAGGGGTGCGGATGAGGTCCAAAACGCGGTCTTGGAGCGGAGGCGGTTCCAACGGAGGGGTCGGCGAGGCTCGGGGACGAGCGGAGGCGGCCTGCGACGAGGAAGACGGTGGCGCAGCTCGGGTCCTCCGGGGCGACGGTGCTCCGGCGGCGGGAAGGGATGGCCGAAGCGTCGGGGAGGATGGCGCGGGCACGGGGGTGCTCGGGGTGGCGGTGGCTGGCTCCGGGGATGACCGAAGTGTCGGCAAAAGCTCGCTGGAGTGCGGCGGAGCTCATGGAGAGAGAGCGCACGGCGCTGGGGTGCTACGGGGCTCGGGAATGAAGGTGGAAGGCTATGGGAGGTGGTGCGGGAAGAGGCGAAGCCGAGGGAGGTATTTATAGGGGCGGAGGAGGGGACACGGGCGCGGAATTGCTCGCCGGTGTGTCGGCCGGAAAAAGGAAGGAAAGGGGGAGAAACGGGAAAGAGGGGGCGCCGATGGAAGGGGAGCACGGAAGATCGGGGATTCGGTCGCGGCGGCGTCCGGGGCTTCCAAAACTGGAGAGAAGACGGAGGGAAAGGCCAGATTCGGCTCGGGTACGATCGACCGGCGAGAAAGGAAAGAGGGGAGGAAGAAAGGAAAGGGGCGGCTCCGCGGGGACGACGGGC
Source organism: Dendrocalamus latiflorus (assembly GCA_017311315.1). NCBI lineage: Eukaryota > Viridiplantae > Streptophyta > Magnoliopsida > Poales > Poaceae > Dendrocalamus > Dendrocalamus latiflorus. The sequence continues at coordinate 11,175,370 of CM029662.1, forward strand.
CTGACAGGCGGGACCGGGTGGCAGCAGGAGCGAGGCCGCGAGCGGCTGACGGGCGGGGCCCGCGAGTCAGAGAGAAGAGAGGAGCGGGGTGCGGACGGCTGGATGGCCCGCACAGGCGACGCGGCGCGCATCGGACCGGCCAGATGTCGGCCCGAGGGATGAGGAAGGCGGGGTGGCTGACGGGCCGGGCCCGGGAGGCAGCGAGGGAGAGGGAAGAGGCGGCCTGGATGGGCCGAGCGGCGACGTGGATGGATCTGGGCCGTCCACGCGTCGGCTGGAGGGAGAGGGGATATTTTGATTTTTAGAATTTGATTTAGATTTTCAGAAAAGGCTAGAAAATTATTTAGGCCTCAGAAAAATAAGAAAAGACCTCCAAAAATTCCAGAAAAATTCACAGAAGCTCCTGGAGATATTTTGGATTTAATAAAATTATTTCCAACTACTGTTTGATATTTAATTTTCATATTTTGAATTACTTTTTAAGTTCTAAAAATAGTTTTTAAATTCCAGAAAATCCAGAAAGGCAAATAAAAGCCAAGTAAAATCCAATTACCTTAAAATAATTAATTTGAATTTAAATTTTTCAAAAAGCCAAATTTTGGGATGTGACATTTGATATGTAGTATTATCATATGGTATGATTCAGTGATGTATCTGTGAGCATTAACTACTGATTCAGGGAATAGTGCAAATGGTAATCATAGGAGATTCTGGATTGGCCAAATCTGGGACCGATAGCCCATGAGGTAACTGCAACAGGTAGACCCAGCCCTTGAGCCCACTCAAGAGGGAGGACTGTAACAAACCACGGCGTACATTTAATCGATCCTAAAGCATGTCACTTTACAGTAGCCCTCAAGACTTGTTTATCTTGCATGGTTGACCAAGAGATGTGCACCACATCCGCCACACAACCGCACCTAGCCAGGAATGACAGGTGGCCACAGAACAAGAGAAATTGGCCCCACCGGCAGCCCTCACCTACCATCTTGCCCGCGTTGTCGCCTAGCCTGTTGCCATGCGCCCTCACTGGCTGAAGGAAAATTAGGTCAGCCCAATCAGTATGTACTTTGCTATAAATTTCTCTCAATTCTTCCAACTTATTTCAAGAATAGGGGCTAAATTTGTGAGATAGGGTTTCAATATAATAGTTGTTAATTGATTTTTGTTGAATTGTAGGGTTAAGACTTAGGGTTTTAATTTTAATTTTTGAAATATCGACCTAGCTCATTGTAAATCGAAGGCAAAATTGTAGCATTTGACCACAATATCAAATAAGTAAGCCACTGGACATATTTCTCTATTGTATTGTTCTTCAACTGTTGAACATACAAATATTTAATTAATGTTTTCAATTAATTGATGATGATTTCATGAACGATATATTTATTTGCTTTGTGGAGAAATAAGAATTGCCAAAAAAAAATTGCCAACGATGTTGTGGTTCGTCGCTTTATAAATTTGAAAAAAAGTAAATATTAAAAGGTAATACATTAACTCACATTTGATTATTCTACTGTTTTTTTACTTGAAAACTTTAAGTAGTTTTGTTCTCTTTTAACAGGCTATTGAGGTTGAATGATGTATTTTATTAATAACAAACAACTTTTGTATGTGATTTCACCATTAGTTCCTTCAGTTTATTGTAACTAACTAATATTATTATAAAGCTTCTTCATGTTGGTAAGCATTTCGATCATCATACATTGCTATTGGTTATGTTGAAATATTAATGCTAAAAATTATCGAACACATTACTATTTAGCAAAATATTACTTAGAAATTATAGGGTGAAGTGGTGAACCTAGTCATTCTCATTGTAATTCCGCTCCTGATCATAGTAGCACAAGTTGGGAGAAGTCAGCCCAAACCATAGAGTAGAAAGCAACGCCACACAACAAAGATTGGATCCAATACCTTAGTGGTCCATCATAAATGACTAAATTATCAGCATATCACCAATCGAACCAACCTGCACGAACAAACCAAGGACAAGAAAGGGATAGGTGAGCTAAGGAAAGGAATATAGGTAAAATCAAGCAAGAACCCTGGGCTTGGTTGCGATGCATGCAAACTAGCGACGGCGTTGGCAGGGGGTTCGGATTGGGATTGAGAGCAAGGCCAGCTCTAGCATTCGGACCGACTAGGGTGAGCATTGCTAGGGTCTATGAAGCACGGACACACCGCAAAACCGCTGTATCCATGTCCGACACCGTGTCGGATACGGATACGACACGGATATGTATTGGACACGTGTCGGCGACGTATCGGCCGATTTCAGAATTAATTTTAATTATTAAAATTCTCGACACGTGTCGGACACGCTAAATATACGAGTCGGACACAGCCAGCCCAGGAATGGCCCAAGACATGGCCGGCCCATAACGCACGCACGGGCGTTGCCCTAACCATAACCTCTTAGCTCCCAAGCACGTCATTCCCATCGCCCGCTTGCGCCGCCGCCCGCTCCTGCCGGCTCCGGCACCTTGCCGCCGCCCGCTCCCGCCGGGTCCTGCACCTCGCCGCCACCCGCTCCCGCACCTCGCCGCCGCCCGCTCCCGCCAGCTCCCACACCTCGCTGCCGCCCGTCGGCTTTCTCCCCACATGCCGCCGACTTCCTCCCCGCGCGCCGCCAGCATCCCCGCTCCACCGAGGTATCATCTCCCCGCTCCTATCCTATGTTTGTGATGTACCTTGATGTTAGGATTAACAAAACAATTCATGAAGTACATATTCCGAGTATACACTTTACAAATTACAAGTTTACAATTTACATTATTTCAGTTTAATAAGCATGTGGAAATATAGAAAATAATACATATATATAATTTATTTATTATTTAAATATATATAGCCGTGTCGCCGTATCGGTATTTTTAGAAAAACGGTGAATTCCTGTGTCGGTGTCGTGTCGACGTATCCGTATCCGTGCATCATAGGCTAGGGTCTAGGCTTGGTCCGTGGGCGCGGACATGGCTGCCACCGGCGATAATGGCTTGAGCTCCGGAGGGTGGGGGAGTTTCTACGACGAATCAGGTGAGGAGGAGCAAAGTGGGAAGGAGGACGGAAGGAGTTGAATAAACACCATCATGCCCAACTGCTGGGATGCGACCACTCGCCTACTTACCCTCACCGGTTATAGAGGCTGACTCGCCGGTTATTGGAGGAAAGCAACATGGAGGAAAGAAGGGGTATTGGGCCAGGCTGGGCTGGCCTGGCTGGGTAGGAGCATTTAGAAAGTCCGGGTTGTAGTAGACTTGTAGGTACTATTCTTTTGTACGACGGTTTATGGTTTTTGGATGTGTCTTTTGGTTATTGTTTGTGTTTTTTTGATATGATAATAGATAGTGGAGGCGTCAACGTAGACGGTGCATATAGTTTTAGACTCGAGAAGCCGTTTGAAAAATCCACTTAATGAAATCGTCCCATTTATTTTAATTTTCAGAGAAGTCAAAAGCTCAAAACAATGGGCCTGTTCTTTTCAGCTGCGGCTTATAGTTTTTGGCTGAAATTTTTGAATTTTGGCTGTTTACGGTACAGATTACGGAGAGACAGATACTCACTTGCAATTTTGGCTGGTATTGGGTTTTTAATGTGTAGATCGTTTAACTTGTAAATTTTGTCTTAAGAAAATACTCCGTTTAAAAATTAGATACTGTAGTAAAAGTTAAAAGCCACTAACTTATGAGGTAAAGAACATGCCCATTATAGAGCCGCAATTCAAAGGCTCGAATAAAAGAACAGAAACGCAGTTCACTGGCTCGAATAAATTGAGGTGATGTGGTACGCACTGAGATGAGATTAGAGGATCGATGCAGTTAGTGGGTGTTATTTTTATAACAAAGAATATAGGTTAGCATTTGCACTAAGAAACAGCGGTGAAATGTTGCCATAGGGGATTCAGATTGTGTTCAACCGCAGGAGAAACGACTCAAAAAGCGAGTTTGAGAGCAATGCTAATCCAGCTCATCTCCCATTTGGGCTGCTCTGCTCATATTAAGTAAATGTTTTCCATCTTTTCCCTCTTTAGCCGTTTCCGTCTCGAATTTGGGCTGCCTCATGTGAATTAGACGTGGGATTCGTTTCCTAAAATATACCACAGGATTTTTTTAGATTAAATACTACATGATATGCTGATCACGTCGTTCATGCATGAACAATTCCACAGAAGAGGGGTAAGCTAGTCAGCTCGTACATGCTTTCACCAACAGGCAACGACGGCCTAAAGCTTACTTCCGGCCAAAGGGCTTGCGAGATTAATGTTTAAGGGCATGTACAATAATGAGAAAATCAATTATATGTCATTGCTAAGTCACTCATTCAACTATTTGCCATTGCTAAGTCACTCATTCAACTATATGCCATTGCTAAAGGGTCTCTCAATTATATGCCACTGAGTTTAACTAAACTTCAATTATATGCCATGGCGATTAGTGCACCATTAGTGGAACCGTTATCTTCTCAAAAAAAGACCAAAGTGTCTCTACCAAAAGACCAAAGACCTATTTTATTTAAAATAGCAAATAATCTCCAAAAATTATGAAAATCACAGAGATGTTGTTCAATATGACAGTGAGTTAGGAAAAATATTTCAAGGCACTATTCAAAGAAAATTTTCAGAGTTTTAATTTAAATGCTAATAAAGATTACTATTTACAAACATAGACTACATGATGTCTAAACATTCAGGAAAAATTCTCACATGCTCCTAAGATGTCATATAGCTCTAGAAAATTATGATTTTGCATTTTTCTACAGTAAATTTTTCCTGGTTTACAAAATAGCTTAAATAGGATGATTTTGGAGTTGAATTTCTAAAATGGATCAAATAGAAGGGTCGGTTCATGAAATTTTATATTTGAGTTGTACGCTACCCCCAATGATCCACCAAATAAATTTTAGTATTTTTGTTTAAGCCAATTTACTCTATATTTAATTTTTATCATAAGGATAGATTTGGAACCGAAGGCAAAATCATCTTTTTCTAGGGCCAAACTGATGGCAATGGTGTATAATTGAAGTTTGGTTACACTCAGTGGCATACAATTGAGAGACCCTTAAGCAATGGTATATAGTTGAATAAGCGACTTAGTAATGGCATAGAATTGATTTTCTCTACAATAATACACACCAGCTATCTGTAAAACTGTTATATAGGATTTTGGATGATATGAGGGAGAGAGGAGGAGAGAAAAAGATGTTATCTAGTATTTAATAAACAGTCTTATAGAAGGCTTTCTACTGTCTGTATCATTATATAGATAACTATATAGGCAATCTATTAATTGTATAAGGATATTACAGACAACTATATAGACTATCAATTGTATGAGTTCTCTTTAGTAACGTCTATAGGTGACATAGAGTGTATTACAACAGTTGTCGTCTATACCATTGTACATACCTAAAAGAAAGTGAAAGAAACACGGGTTGTTGATTTATGGCAGAGAAGAATGATTGAACCAAAAAGGAAAGGGAAATGAAAATGGACATATTGATGACACATCCTACAAGATCGTAGAGCAGTTATTTCTTATACTTACTGTTAGGGACCCTGTAACAAATTTGAAGTTGCCTGCCACAATGCATTTGCAAACTAGAACGTAATTAAGACTTCCCAAGATATTGGCAACTTTACTATAACTTCTAAATAGCCACAACAATAGTCAAATAAATTAGGCTATTACTTTCTTTAAGGAGAAATTAGGGCCTCGCCAATTGAACTATCCAATATGCCGAGCGGTACAATCATGATTAAACTATTTGGAGATCAAGCCAACATATTTGTTTGGTTTCTAAAGCATTGATTTTTGACCTAGCAGTTCGCATTAATGCGCAATAAAACTCTTGCCAAGTCAAGTCTTAGCAATGCTCTATGTACAATGCATAGATGTCTCGAGTGGTGGTTTCATCCTCTACATAAGCATAAGTCACTCAAGACCAATGATAAAAAAAATTGGATTCAAAAAATTTACTAGAGGTAGTCTGGTAGTCGGTACTGGCCGGTTACCGGTCTATTCCAGTTTGCAAATTCATTTTTTCAATTCTACATTTTGGTCCTCAAAGCATTGTGTTTGTTTGATCTTCTATAAACATCAACATCAAAATGTCATTCAGATTAGTACGAAATAACTACTTTCTGCACCAGTATTTTTTTACCGATCTTGACTGGTACATCTGGTAATTGGTGATTACCATTGATTTTTTTTATCCCTGTTCAAGACACCATCCAAACTCCCACACACCCAATGCATGTTGGCTTCACTATACTCGCAATGATATTTGTGTTTCAGGCCTCTAATTGTATAAATATTTTACACTAGGAACCCAACAAGAAAAAATATTACAAAGTCCACACCTAGCCCACCCGTTAGCCAAACTCTCTCACTTTTTTCTTGCCCATCCCTTCTCTCTACCCCATAGCCGACGCAGCAACACCCTTCTCACTACCAGACCACCGCCACCTCGAATCACTGGTGTCATCGCTACTCCTTGACATGGTGACACCCCCTCCCCTCGCACACTTTGATGTGTCGATGCCCCCTCCCTCGCTTTCCCCTCCCTTTTTGGCCAGATCATTTCAGATCTGGTCTCCACTATCTAGATCTGGTCATCGCTACCTCACTCTACTAGCCCCACTGCCTCCATAGTTCATCTTCCACAACACCAAGTGGAAGCTGTCGTTTCCATCCTCACTCGGCGTCATCATCTTTGTTCCCAACTCCAACGCCGTCGTTGTCGCACCAGGCCCAATGACCTCACCTAGCCCTGGTCTTGTGCCACACTAGTCGTCCTTGTTGAACGGAGCATTGGTAAGTAGACCCCGTGCACTTCCTTCTTCTTCTCTCCCTAGACCACTTCTTTTCTCCACCAAGCACCCTTCTTTTCTCCACTAAGCACTCACACCTTACAGAAGCTCCTCTAACACTCTGCAAGCCACCGTATCATGTCCACCGTGGTATCCGAATCTAAGTGGACCTGCGAGACACCCACTAGAAGCACTGCGATGTACATGCCCTAACAAAACCTAAGGAACACCTAATGCACATGAGCCGCCATGACGTCCTACCTTCCGAAATATTCTACTCAAGTAATTCACACCATCCACTAGGTTTGCATTGCATTGAAGTGTTCGGTTGCACTTCTCTTGTTCGCACCAAACTAACGTTGCTTTCCACCCAAAACAGTGCACTTAGAGAACTAAATTGATGTGCCTTATAATAAAAGGCAAAATAGACTTGTATCGTACCAACGTAAACCAGACAATTAAGCATTCGGTGCTGTCATTGTTGCGATCACATTGAAATGGCTCTAATTGACATGAACAATAGTCATATGATTTGCTACTTTTTAGTTAAGATGGAAATAACATTTATGCGTCAGTAATAAGTAGCTCTAAACTCCCCTATATTGTTGCATTAAAAAAAGTAGCTCTAAACCCTACTCATATGCATCACATACCTTCACCACATTGTTGACATGGCGGCATGTGAGCAGTGTGGTGCAACGGAAAATGCTTAGCACCTTTTATCTGTATAACCATCAATATGTGTATGGCGTGGCATGTCTCCCCAAGCCTTTGTCAGCGGTAGTCTACCACAACGTTTTGCCTTCTATTCTCTGGAGTGTGGAGGCTATGAACAATTCACAATAGCCTTGTATTTGACTCCCATGATGATGGCTCCCTTTTATTAGCATAATGAAATGGCTTATGGTTTCTCTCAAACAAACAAACAAATAGAATGACGTTTTCGTCATCTTTTTTATGCAGCTTATCAGGACTTTCTTTTAGAAGCAGCTCACGCTAGGATCAAAAGCCATCACCGCAACCACTACAGGCTAACCCATTATCACAAGCAGTACTACTGCTTGTGAAATTTATTATTGCAAGTGGTACAACTGGCAAGAATAAATTTTTGTTTCAAAAGGTGTCCCACCGCTTGTAAAGATATATATCGTTAGCCATTTCACCGCTTGGAATTATGGATTGAATTGTAAGTGGTATAACTGATTGTTAAAAAAAATTTACGCCGGTCTACTACTTGGGATGCTAGTTTGGCGTGCGAGGTAAAAATTTTGGTGGGCTCTCCAGAAGTTTTCCTGGGTCCATGAAATGGTATTGGTGGGGCCCACTGTAGCAAAAAAACCAGCACAAGAGAACTACCCAATCGATGTGCAGTTCACACATTCATCCCTATCTTCCTCCTCTTGCACGCATAGGAGAACAATAGCACATAGCTTTTCCTAGCTAGCTTAATTCCTCCTCTTGCTCCCATCTTCCTCCTCCCATCTTCCTCGTCTTCATCTTCTTGATGGCTGCTACATCTCCAAGGATTTGGGTCGTAGTCCTCGGCTAGGGTTCAAGGCACCAACCCAATTTTGCTGCCCTCACCCATCTTTATTCTCCCCCTTGATAACTAAATCATGTTAAAAAAAACTCATCTTGTTTCTATTTTAATCCCTAGCTCCATTCTTTTGGCTGGCGACTCGGTGGTGTTTGCTTGGCCAGTGAAGGCGAAGGTGCCGGAGTAGGAGGTTGGCGCCTCAGTGGCGGTGGAGTCTTCAGAGGCCAAGGTCAACGACGGCAACATCCAGGAGGACATCACTTCCATCCAAATAAAGGTACAAAATCACTTAACACCCTCATGTGAGTGGTTCTGGTTGGAAACTTGGATAACCGTATGCAATTTTAGTGGGTTTGCTTGCTGCATTGTGCTCTATCTGGCTGGAATTGATGTTAAGGTGTAGTAAACTTTTCATAGGATTTAAACATTGTTTTGAAATGTCTAAGTCACTTTCTGGAAATGTGAACTAAAGAGGCTAGCAAATGCTATGGAAAACTTAGTGGAATAAATTCATGACATGCTGCAAATTTGTCCCATTTATGTGTGCAAACAAAACCTATGTATGCAAAGCAATACACGAAAGCATTACCTTCCTTACATCTTACCGTGTTGGGTTTACTTGTGTTTGCATACTCAAGATGCATTTTGATATGAAATGATGTGATGTTGAATGGTGCAGTACTAAGCTTCTCCCTTGTGTTTGATATGAACTATATAATATTTTTCCATGAATATGAGAAAAAAAAATTCCTTGACTCCTTTTTTCCTTTAAGCATACAATCTCTATATTATTTTTGTTTACTTTCTTCTTTTGTTGTAAGCTAGGTTATTCACACATCATGTTGGGGAGTCAGTATGGATAAGTAGTGGATGAATGAGCCTAGGTAGAAATCGAACAATTTAGTCAATGTAATAACAAACTTATCATGCTTACTAGTTATTCTGATTACATTTAATTATAAAATGTAGGCACTCAAAAAAGTATGTGGAAGGTGTAGAAAGCTTCCTAGAATTTGCCTTTGATGCACTCAGATTTGATGCCCTTGTAAGAAGTGTGTGAATGGTATGAAACATCAGTTGTCCATGACCACTTGATATGTGAAGGATTCTTAGAAGGATATACAACATGGATTTTTTTATGGAGAAAAAGCATCATCATGCGAACATAATAAGGAACCTACATTACAACCTGAACCTTACTCACAAATGGATCAAGAGCTAGATGATAAGATAACAAAAATGCTTCATGATATAGGATATGGATACCAAAATGTTAGTGATATAGGTGGTGAGTGCAATTTAGAGAGCCAAATAAAGATGTTGAGGCTTTCTATATGTTAGCAAATGATGCTAGTCAACCACTATATCCTGGGTGCAAATTCACGAAGCTACAGTTCATAGTGAGACTTCTTCACACAAAGTTCTTTGGTGGATTGACTAATAGCAGTTTTGATATTCTTTTGGATTTATTGAATGATGCATTTCCAAAAGATAGTCCACTGCCAAAGAACTTTTATGAAGCGAAGAAGATAGTGAGGTGCCTTGGGTTAGGTTATGAGAATATCGATGCATACAAAAACAATTGTGTGCTTTTCTAGAAGGCTAATGCTAATAAAGATGCCTGTCCAAAATGTAAAACTTCTAGATGGAAGGTAGAAAAAAAGAGTCCTCATGGGAAGCGAGTGCATAGGGTTCCCCAAAAGATTCTTCAATACTTTCCAATAAAAAAGACTCCAGAGGTTGTATATGTCCCAAAAATTGGCACGTGTTATGAGGTACCATAGTGAAGGGCGGTTACAGGATGGGCCCATGTGCCATCCAGCAGATTCGACGGTTTGGAAGGATTTTGACAATAAGTATCCAGAGTTTAGTTCTGATTATCGCAATGTAAGACTTGCTCTAGCTACAGTATGGCATAAATCCTTTTAGAAACTTAAGTTCATCACATAGTACATGGCATGTTATCTTGATTCATTACAACCTACCACCATGGATGTGTATGAAGCAACCAAAATTTTATCCTGTCCTTGCTTATACCTGGTCCTAGATGTGCTGGAAAGGATATGGATGTGTACTTTCAGCCCTTGATTCATGATATGTTAGCTAGTTGGCACGACGGTTCAAGATTGGGTTATGAAACAAGCTGGGTTGAGATGGAGGAATTTCAAATGCCATATAAAAAAAGTTTACTTCAAACAAAATGAAAACTTAACTGTTGAGTAGCTTTTTTATATTGACATTGATAAGAGAGCACCTTTATCTGATTGGATCTGGCTTGTGTGACATTGGAGAACACCCCAAAGTGAGGTATAATCTGTTTATAATAGCAAAAACATATATTTCAAGTGTCTTGGCTTATTTAATTATTCTATCAGTACCTTAGGCTCTTAGTAAAATGGGGAAAGCTAATAGTGCAAAGATGACTATAACTCATACTACTGGAAGCAAGAGCATTGCTCGAGTTGCAAATGAATGGGTATTTATTGCATCAATAATTCAATAGACATTGCAGATTTTTTTTCTTCATTGAACTAATTTGAATACATTAATGGTTGTAGTTGAAAGAGCATGGCTACAAGCCAGCTAGGCATGAAGTGTTCATCAAAGCACATACTCGCAAAGATGGACGTGCGCAAGTAGAAGCTGAAGGCATGATTGTAAGTGGTCTGATAGGATTATTTACTTGTTACACTTCTAGTTTTTTGTTACACTAAAGTTATGTTCTTTATGTAATATCAGAATAAAATCAATGAGGCTTGTACCAACAAACCAGAGCTAGCTACAAAAACCATTCAGCAAGGAGATCTTTTCTGCAAATTATTTGGGAAGGAAAAGTGAGCACATGTGCATGTTGTTGGTGTGGGAGCAACACCACAAGATTAAAGATGGCAGGCGTACGTAAGTGATTCTCCACAAAACTTCAACTAGCTATGTTTGGAAAGATAAGACTTGAAAATGAGAATGTGATTTTGAGAGCGCTTGGATGATCATGAAGAGCAATTGTCCAAAGTGCTACAAGAAATGACAGAATTAAAGAAATCGCTTGCTTTAGCAAAATCTACCGAAAATGTTGAAGCAAACAACAATCGCACCTTGCACAATCATGCATCAAACTCTCTGATATAGGTGATTTGTGTTGCTTTATTGTTATATATTTGGGTAATACTATTTGAACTAATAATTAACCATCCATATATTTGTGTGAACTATGACAGAATATGAGATGCCAAAGTGATGAGAGTGGTACTAGGTCAATTGCTAATGAAAACAGGCTTCCAAATAATGAGGTGCATTATCTTCTCTTGATATGCACAATAATCTATGATGTGTCATTATATGAAAGTTGGATTTTTTTTTGGTACAGGTCATTCGAAAGAAGGTTGATATACAACATGATATATCAAATATTAACCATAGGGTACTAGTCACCTCATACTTGCGTTTGACAAAACTGATGCTTGTATGTAGCTAATTTACAATTCAAAATGACCTTGTAGGATGGAAGGGAGGTTATTTTGATATCAGTTGGAGAAATATCTTCCAGTAGCTAAGGCTACTATCCAAAGAACATCATGAACTGCTATTGTTGGAGGTGCTCCTCTTGGGCCTGAGTATTGTGAGGTGGTTGTGAACTATGCGCTGAAAAAGGATGCTCCATTGCCTTAGCCATATAAGAATATCACAAAAATGAGCGATGCCCATGGACATCCCATTGCATGGCCATATGAAAAAGTAATATATCTTATCTAGTTTTTCATTCTTATTACCCCAAGTATTTGAAATTAAGCAAAAATATTTATGAATTTGTAGATGGAAGATGATGTTCTAGTGGTTGATGGGGGCGGTTCAACTCGTAGGGAAAAAATCATGCTCGTGGCACTGAATCTATTCTCTAAGTGAAAATGATCTTTGTAGAATTTGCAACTAGTTGTTCTAGAACAAAAATTAGTATACATATTATTTTCTTTAGCTTTTGTTTTTTATATGTGTACAATATATGTTGTTATTTCGACTATTGTTATATGACCTAGGGAAGCAAATGTATTCTTTTATCTACAGGTGAAAGGGGCAAGGAATGCAGTTAAGCTCAAAAGCAACACTAAAAGGATGCTTTTTTTGTTCAAGTGAAAGGTGGAAAGTCATCAAACGTGCAAGTGCTAAATGCATGTTTTATGTTTCATTTTCTGATGACTATTTAATTCATATTGGTTTGTTTTGCAGATTGCTGGCAAAGTAATAAAGGATCTGAAGTAATGTGGCGTTTTTAAGTTAGACTTTTAGTTAGCTATGTATTTTGTATTAAGATGGACTAGACTACAAGATTAGTTAATAGCTACTTGGGAGTTGACATAACTTAATAGGTCATACTTTTGATGTCAACACACACACATATGAGTATGTTCGTGGGACTTACTTTTGGTGTAAACACCTTCATCACAGATTGTGGTGAAGTAGACTTACTTTTGGTGCAATGACACACTTATGTATGTTAATGCATGGATGAGAAATGTCATGGATACATGTGTATTTTTGTTGCTTTGTGCATTATCTTTTGCATGTCACGTTTTGTTCTAACGTATATTTTTGGCTACATGATTGTTGTCGTTGTTACTTATTTACAATTAAAACATGATTGACGACAAATATTGTTGTTAGCTATGCGATTGTTATTGCAAGCAGTTGAACTGCATTTAGAGTTTAAAATTTTAAATCCCCAAATGTTTAATTACAAGCGTTGGTAAAGCTTGCAATCATATAGTAAAGTAGATGTATCGCTTTGAAAAGTTTGAACATTCCTAGCAGTAGTACAACCAGGAATTGATTTTTTTGCTAGTGTAAATACCGCTTGGAATACTTTCTGAAGCGCCTGAATTGGGTGCACTAGATACTTAGCTTCCAAGCGATACTACCACATCCAATACCTACTATTGCAAGTGTTAGAATGATCTCAGCCGATTAGCCCAACGGCTAATCGGGCCTTGATCCACGCCCTGATCGGGGGCGTCCAGTCCATCTCATGGCTGGTGGGCCCCCGTCGCGCTGCGCAATAAATAGAGGGTGGGGGCCGATGGCTCAAGGCACGAGGTTGGCCTGAGCCGTACATCCCCACCGACACACAAACCCTAACCGATCTAGAGGGGGCGCAGTCAGCGACGGGAAGCACCATCGCCGTCGACGTCGCCGGATCTACGCCGCCGCCGCCACCGTCCTCTTCCCCGACCGTCGCTGCCCGTGCGCAGACTACACCGACGAACCAGCGATGGCCGGCTCTTCCTCCAATGGTTCCAACGGTTAGTACTGCCCCTACCTCTTCCTCTCTCTCCCTCAGATCTAGACTCCTAGACGCAAAAGAAAAGACCCCAACAATGGTATCAGAGCGGGTCTTACGGGTGCGGTCGCCGCCGTGCGCCACGTAGGACGGCCGCCGCTCGGCGCCTCGGGCCGCCGTCGTGTGCGCCGGGTAGCCGCGCCGCCGCTCCGCTCGGGGGCCGCTCCGCTCGGGGTTGCCCCTCCGTGCGCCGCGCCTCCCTTGGCGCCGTCGCGCTCCGTGTCGGGGGGCCGCCGCCGTCGCCGCGCCGCTGCGTCGCGCGTACGTGCGTCGCCGCCTCCGCTCCGGGTCGCCCTCCCCGCGCGGGCCGTCGTTGCTTCGCGCCCGCAGCCGCCCGCTGCCGCCGTCGCGCGGCGCCCCTCCCCGCGCGGGCCGTCGCCGCTTCGCGCCTGCAGCCGCCCGCCGCCGCCATTCTCGCGTCCGCTTTTTTCGCGCAAGAAGAGGAGCCGGAATGAGGGCTAGGGTTAGGGTTGGGTTGTTATCCCCGCCGCGCGCATGCTCGGCCGTCCGATCTGATCGGACGGTCGTCGTTCTTGCTGGCCGCATGAGTGTTGTTGGGCCAGCGTTGGCTTCTTGGGCCGGTTTCGGCCGAATGCTGGCTCGCGTGTGCTGTTTTATGGGCCGCGTCTTTTGGGCCGCGGCTGCAGGATTGGGCCATTTTGGCCATTTGCACAATATTTTTGTTTATTTAATTGTTTCAGAAGCATTTATGAGTGAATTTGATTGAAATTTGATCCAAAATCTCTGTAATTTTTTGCACCAACGTGTTAATTTTTCAGAGATTAAAAGTGTACTGTATAATACTTCTGTATAATGAATTATTTTAGAATAATTACAGTTTCCGCTGCAAAAGTTAATGTTGATTGATTTTCATTATTAAATTCGAACAAACGGGAGAATTTAATTTTGAAAAAATAGATATAAATCCCAGATAATTATGATATTGTTATTTTCTGACCAACGTTGATAATAACAATATTATAATTTTTTAATTGATGTTTTTATGCATTATTTCTATTTCTGCCCAACGGTGATGTAGATTTAATGTATAGATAAAATTGATTTAAATTGTATGTCGTATTTTTGACCAACATTGGAAATAAGGCATATAATTTTCCTGTTATGTTCTCACTTTATTTGAAATATTTTTCAGGAGGATACAACTTGATGAGTTGTATCAGAGAGATCCCCACTCTCAAAGGAGATAATTATGGAGAGTGGAAGAAAAAGATAGACTTAGCGTTTATCTTGGCTGAGGTGGACTGGGTCCTCACTACAGCACGTCCCACTGAGCCTATGGCACCAGTGAGGGATCAAAATGAGGATGATACTGCTTGGCAGAAAAGACAGAGGGATCATGCTCCCTTACAGATGTCTTATGACCTTGAGCATAAGAAATGGACCACAGCCAACAATAAATGTATGGCTGTGATAAAGAACACGATTGAGCCTGCTATTGTGGGCTCAATCACAGAGTGTGACACTGTCACAGAGTACCTTGAGAGAATAAAGAGTCAGTTTACTGGCTCTTCAAAGACTTATGCTACACAGCTGATTAAACAGCTTGTGACAGAGAGGTACTCTGGTGGTGGCAGTGGCATAAGAGAGCACATACTGAGGATGAGCAACTTGGCATCCAAGCTTAAACCAATGGATTTGGCTCTCAAGGATGAGTTCCTTATTCATTTGGTTTTTGCTTCCTTGCCTAAAGAGTTTGACACTTTTGTTGTCAACTGCAATATGCAGCCCGAGAAATGGGACTTGGAAAAATGCATAGCTATGTGTGTGCAAGAGGAGGAAAGAATTAAATCCTCACATGGTGCATCTATCAACTATGTGAAGGATAACAAGAAAAAGAACTTCAACAGTACCTCCTTCTCAAAGAACAAGGGAAAAGCCTCTGTCCATCAGCCTCAACAGAATAAATTTGCTGTAGACAAAGATCAGTGTCTTCACTGCAAGAAGACGGGACACTACAAGAAGAACTGTCCTGATTACTTAAAGATGATAATGGCAAAGAAAGTTGAGAACATTATTACCTTTATAAATGAATGCCTGTATGTGCAATATTCGAAATGGAGCAACTGTTCATGTTGCTAATTCCTTACAGGGATTCCGTTCGACGAGGACTACGCAAAGAAACAAAAGATGCATTAAAGTTGCAAATGGAGTCCAAGCTGAAGTTGAAGCCGTTGGTGATCTTTCATTAGAGTTAGCTAATGGCTCCAATCTTTTACTTAGAGATGTCCTTTTTGTTCCCTCTTTACAGAGGAATTTGATTAGTGTTTCAAATTTGGACAAAGATGGTTATGATTGTAATTTTGGAAATGGCAAGTGTGAAATAATGTTTAATAAAGAATGTGTTGGTCTTGCCATCTTACAGAATGAGCTTTATTTGTTATCATTATGTGATGATGTGAATGTCGTATGCGATAATGGGAACGTCGCGTGCGAGAAAGTGATTGAATCATCGTCTACGAATGTAAACAGAAAACGAAAGAGAACTCTAGATGAGTCGTCGAAATTATGGCACTGTCGTTTAGGCCATATTTCGAGGGGGAGAATAGAAAGACTAGTTAAGAATGATATTCTTCCTCCATTAGAGTTCTCAGACTTAGAACAATGCAGAGAATGCATTAAAGGAAAATATGTAAAGAAAATTAAAAAAGACGCTAAAAGAAGCACAGGAGTTCTACAAATTTTCACACAGATATTTGTGGTCCTTTTCCTGTGAAAAGTGTGGATGGATATGACTCGTTCATAACATTCACGGATGATTACTCCCTGTTGTGGCTACAGACCAAACAGAGAGAGAGATGGTAGTGGAGAGTGATAAAGATAAGTGTAATGGCCTGGGTCCTCCCCATGGCTTACTCATATATATATACACGTGAGGAGTGCTTTTACAGTTATACCCTTACATCTGGTTATCCCCTCTGGGGGCAGTAACGTCATTACACATGGCCTATTCTGGGCCTTATAATCTCCTACCAGGCCTGCTGGGTTTAGGTGGGTGCCACCCCTACGACAGGAGCCTCTCATGGTGAAGGGCTTCACAGGGCCGAAGCCATGTCGTCGAGTCCTTTGGCCCCCTCCGTCCCCTGCGGCCTGTGAATTCCTCCAAGCTTGTGGTTGGGGAGCCTGAAGTCCGGGATGGTGGTAGCGGAGGGTGGCGCCAAGTCGAAGTGGACGCGGGCGCTCCGTCCCCTACCCTTCGAACGGGTGGCAGCGAAGCTGGCGCCCAAGTCAAAGTAGACGCGCGCGCTCTGTCCCCTACCCTTCGAACGGGTGGCAGCGAAGCTGGTGCCTAGTCGAAGTAGACGCGCGCGCTCCGTCGCCTACCCTTCGAACGGGTGGCAGCGAAGCTGGCGCCTAGTCGAAGTAGACGCGCGCGCTCCGTCCCCTACCCTTCGAACGGGTGGCAGCGAAGCTGGCGCCCAAGTGGAAGTAGACGCGCGCGCTCCGTCCCCTACCCTTCGAACGGGTGGCAGCGAAGCTGGCGCCCAAGTCGAAGTAGACGCGCGCGCTCCGTCCCCTACCCTTCGAACGGGTGGCAGCGAAGCTGGCGCCGAGTCGAAGTAGACGCGCGCGCTCCGTCCCCTACCCTTCGAACGGGTGGCAGCGAAGCTGGCGCCCAGTCGAAGTAGACGCGCGCGCTCCGTCCCCTACCCTTCGAACGGGTGGCGGCGAAGCTGGCGCCCAGTCGAAGTAGACGCGCGCGCTCCGTCCCCTACCCTTCGAACGGGTGGCGGCGAAGCTGGCGCCGAGTCGAAGTAGACGCGCGCGCTCCGTCCCCTACCCTTCGAACGGGTGGCGGCGAAGCTGGCGCCGAGTCGAAGTAGACGCGCGCGCTCCGTCGCCTACCCTTCGAATGGGTGGCAGCGAAGCTGGCGCCGAGTCGAAGTAGACGCGCGCGCTCCGTCCCCTACCCTTCGAACGGGTGGCAGCGAAGCTGGCGCCCAGTCGAAGTAGACGCGCGCGCTCCGTCCCCTACCCTTCGAACGGGTGGCAGCGAAGCTGGCGCCGAGTCGAAGTAGACGCGCGCGCTCCGTCCCCTACCCTTCGAACGGGTGGCAGCGAAGCTGGCGCCCCGTCGAAGTAGACGCGCGCGCTCCGTCCCCTACCCTTCGAACGGGTGGCAGCGAAGCTGGCGCCCAAGTCGAAGTAGACGCGCGCGCTCCGTCGCCTACCCTTCGAACGGGTGGCAGCGAAGCTGGCGCCGAGTCGAAGTAGACGCGCGTGCTCCGTCCCCTACCCTTCGAACGGGTGGCGGCGAAGCCGGCGCTGAGTCGAAGTAGACGCGCGCGCTCCGTCCCCTACCCTTCGAACGGGTGGCGGCGAAGCTGGCGCCGAGTCGAAGTAGACGCGCGCGCTCCGTCCCCTACCCTTCGAACGGGTGGCAGCGAAGCTGGCGCCCCGTCGAAGTAGACGCGCGCGCTCCGTCCCCTACCCTTCGAACGGGTGGCAGCGAAGCTGGCGCCCAAGTCGAAGTAGACGCGCGCGCTCCGTCCCCTACCCTTCGAACGGGTGGCAGCGAAGCTGGCGCCCAAGTCGAAGTAGACGCGCGCGCTCCGTCCCCTACCCTTCGAACGGGTGGCAGCGAAGCTGGCGCCCAAGTCGAAGTAGACGCGCGCGCTCCGTCCCCTACCCTTCGAACGGGTGGCAGCGAAGCTGGCGCCGAGTCGAAGTAGACGCGCGCGCTCCGTCCCCTACCCTTCGAACGGGTGGCAGCGAAGCTGGCGCCCAAGTCGAAGTAGACACGCGCGCTCCGTCCCCTACCTTTCGAACGGGTGGCAGCGAAGCTGGCGCCCAAGTCGAAGTAGACGCGCGCGCTCCGTCCCCTACCCTTCGAACGGGTGGCAGCGAAGCTGGCTCCGAGTCGAAGTAGACGCGCGCGCTCCGTCCCCTACCCTTCGAACGGGTGGCAGCGAAGCTGGCGCCCAAGTCGAAGTAGACGCGCGCGCTCCGTCCCCTACCCTTCGAACGGGTGGCAGCGAAGCTGGCGCCGAGTCGAAGTAGACGCGCGCGCTCCGTTCCCTACCCTTCGAATGGGTGGCAGCGAAGCTGGCGCCCAGTCGAAGTAGACGCGCGCGCTCTGTCCCCTACCCTTCGAACGGGTGGCGGCGAAGCTGGCGCCCAGGTCGAAGTAGACGCGCGCGCTCCGGGGCTGTTGTGACCTTGCAGTCTCGTAGTGCGCTTTTAATGGCGGCTGGAATTACGCCGACGCCTGGCCTGGCAGAAGTCAGGCTGTCGCGTCCTGCTCTCTGCCATGCTGCAGGTGGGGCACGTGGCGACTCACGACTGGTGCGTCGTGGGGTGTGAGCGGTGGTGTGACCGCGGCCGTTCGCCTCGTCCCCCGAGAAGTTGGACGCGTGTTGAAGAGGTAGGGGCGTTGTGCGCTGCTTGGCCAGCTACCAGGCGCGGCCTTCTAGGTCCCGACGGTTCTTCTTTCCAAATCTTGGACAGCCGAATCGCTGGGAATTTGTTCCGTCTGTGCGTTGAGCCCCAGGGCAGGCGAGCGGCCTTTATAAGGTGCTAGTGTTGAGGTGGAGGCACCCTTTCTCGTTTTGCTTTTTGATCTGCCGCTTCGCTTGCGCCCGTGCTAATTGTCACGCCAGTTGCTCCTTTCCCTGCTTCTTCTCCTTCCCTTGTCGCGAAGAGAGATGGTGAGTCACGACGACGCCACCTACAACCCCCGCTGCGGTTCCTTGCCTAGCCAGGGCGAGGTGACCCATCCTTCCCAAGAGTACAAACTGGTGCCGCGGGGGAGCTCGCGCGCCAACAAGTTGTGGAACGCGATGGAGTACTCGGGAGGCTCCTGCTCCCGTGTGCTGGGGAAGAGTCGCATGACGGAAGGGACGCTGCAACGGCTCGTGGATGAGGGGAAGATCGTGGATCGCAATGGGGCTCGCTTACCCCGCCGGGACGAGACGGAGCCGAAGCCCGGGGCCCTGGAGGCAATTGTTTTCGTCGCGTTCTTCGATGCCGGCCTTCGGATGCCCTGCACGCTGTTTGTGGGTGAAGTCCTGCGGGCCTACCAGTTGGAGCTAGCCCAGCTGACGCCCCACGCGATACTCCGCCTAGCTGTCTTCACGTGGGCGATGCGGACCGAGGGGTGGCGCCCTAGTGCGAGCTTATTCGCCACCCTGCACGATGCACACTGTCGACCCAGAAAGGTTGGCGGGGCGGTGTCCAACTTCGGCAGTGTGGACTTCGTGCTCCGGGCGTCCTGCGCGACGTTGTTCCCTGTGCCAGCCTCGTCAGGGCAGTGGGCGTCCGGCTGGACGCGGTGGTGGTTCTATTACACCGTGACCAACAAGAGCAGAATGCAGTGCCGAGGTGGGCCGATCTCGTTTAACAGCACGCCGAGTCTGAAGGCGGAGATTGACGACACGCGAAAGCTACAGAGCCTCGTCGGTGTCGGCCGTCGAATGAGCGTGCGCGACCTAGCCGAGGAGTTCACGATGCATGGGGCGGCGCCACTCTCCTCCCGGGGGAAGTATGTTGTGCCGAATGGCCCTCGCGAGGACGGGTTCGATCCACGTGTGTCTCGGGTGCTTCCGCCCTCCGCCCCTTGTAAGTCGCCCCTCGCGCCCTTGTATCTGTTTGGCTTCCACCTAACTGACGTGATCTCCTGCACAGTGGCTCGGCTAGAAGATGCGGAGCGCGCGGTTGCGGCGCTCCTCGGCCCGTACACGCTTA
This sequence comes from Dendrocalamus latiflorus, assembly GCA_017311315.1. Lineage (NCBI taxonomy): Eukaryota > Viridiplantae > Streptophyta > Magnoliopsida > Poales > Poaceae > Dendrocalamus > Dendrocalamus latiflorus. The sequence continues at coordinate 11,195,746 of CM029662.1, forward strand.
AGGAGCACAGGGCTCGCGAGGCCGCGGTCAAGGCGGCTAAGCAGGGGCGGATAAACCGCACCTGCGAGGCTATAGGCATTGCCGTGCCCGAGCGTGTGGTGCCGGAAGAGCTTCCCGCCGGGACTCCAGGCGCTCAGGACGGTGATAGCCCTACGGGGGGCTGTCTTCGCGACGCCGGGCCCGTTCCCCGGCTGCCGTATGCGACCCGGCAGCCCCCCCGGCGGCTATCCCAGCTGAGGCGGGGCGTGCGACCGGCGGTGGGCCTGGCCATACTGCTTCGGAGGGGCGCACCGCCGCGGATCCCCCGGCACTTTCTGCCGACGCCCACGAGCCCGTGCTCGGGCTCGCGGCCACCGCTGAGTTGGAACCCGTCAACCTGGGGGGTGGCGTCGTCCCTGGCGAGCAAACCACGGGGGACGGCGCGTTGTCAACCGTAGCGGCCGACGAGGGCGTGCCCTCTGCAGAGGAAACCGTGGGGGCGACGATGACCGGAGCTGGTTCTGCCGCGGAAGAATCGCCTGTGCCACCGCAGGCGAAACGCCCTCGGACGCAGTCCCCACCGCCAACGAGGGGTCGGTACGCTGTTGCGGGGCCTTGCCGTGGGATTACGGCTGCTGGCGCGGCCGAGAAGACCTTCTCCCCGACCGTCGAGGCGCCCGCCTCCCCCTGGGTGGTCGACTCGGCGCCACTTCCTACCGTGACGAGGGGCGCAGGAGGTAGGTGTGAGTCCCTTTCTTCACCTGACTTCGCGAGACTCTCTCCGATCTGCTCGCTCATTCTGCCGACATTAGGCGAGACGACGTCTCCCGTACGTGGCGAAGGATCGAGCAGCGGAGGTATGCGCGAAGTCGGGAGCCTCGTGCAGGATGCCCCGCCGGTGTCCACTGCTGCTGACGTGGCCGTGGCCGCGATAAATCCTGGCGTATTGGGGCCGGGTCTCGCTCGTTCGGACTTCCTCCCTCGCCCGGAGATATTTTGCGACCTCACCGCCGCCGCCGAGCGTGCCGACAACGGCCTCAACCGAGAGGTGCTGTCGTCATGCGCGGGGGACCTCCTGGCGCTCGCGTTGCAGGCCTCCGAGATGAGGGTAAGTACGTGCGCTTCAGCTTGTAAGGTGCTGCTAGACGCCTGCTGATTCGTTGTTTCTGTCAGACGCTTGCCCTCAGCCGGTCCTTTGACGAGGCCCGCGTTCGGGAGCAGAGGGCTCTGGAAGCCAGCCTCCGCGAAGCAAACACTGCCATCGCCGCGAAGGATGAAGAGCTTCGCGCGCTGGAGGACGCCCTGGTGGCCGCACAAGTCACGGCCACGGAAGCTCGGGACGCCGCGGCTGGGGAGCGCGCCGCCTTCGTGCAGCAGATCGCCGTCCTAGAAGGGGAGAACGCCCAGCTGGCGGAGTCTGCTGCCGAGAACCGCCTTGCCTTGGAAAATGCGTCTATGTCGGCGTGGCGAGCCATGGAGTCTCTGAACCAGGCCCTTCGAGATCTGTGCGTCCGAGTGCCGGATACTACGCACAGGCCGGAGGCCCTGTCAGAGACGCTCGGGCTGATCGAGGAGGGGGCCGGCGTGGCGCTTCGTGGCGCCAGGACCTTTGGCGAACACTGCAGCTATGTTGGTGCGTGCTTCGCCCTCGCCCTGCTTCATACTCGTGGGTGTAGGCATACCCATGAGCTAGCGAATCCTCAACTGGATCCTCCCGACCGACCAGAGGTTATATCGGACGCCATCCGCTCCATCGGGGCTAGCCTGCAGAACTTCCACCAACGGATCTGGGGCCGCTTCGGGGAAGGTGCAGCGAGAGTCGCCGTGCAGTAGACGTTTCATGGGGAGGGGGACCTCCTCCAGTGGCTTGAAGGGGTCCTTCGGCGCCGCGGCGACGACGGCGCGGGCTCGTCCGCCCCGCGCCAAGGCTGATCGGTTGGCCGGGTGGTGCAGGGGGATGATGTACTGGTTCTTACGCTTGTGACCATGTAACCCCTTTGCTTTTGCAATGGAACCAAGTAGTACTTTATGCTTGGTGTTACCTGCCGCCGAACGCGGAGGGCAGGTCTACGCATCTCGTTTATACTCCGTGGAGTGGCGCGTGCGGAGGCGAATCTCGACACTACGATTTCCTTTATAGTCCGGAGACTCGCGCGTGCGGAGCTAGGCTCGACGCTACGTCTTATTTAAAGTCCGTGGACTAGTGCGTGCGGAGCTAGGCTCGACGCTACGTCTTCTTTATAGTCCGGGGACTCGCGCGTGCGGAGCTAGGCTCGACGCTACGTCTTATTTAAAGTCCGTGGACTAGTGCGTGCGGAGCTAGGCTCGACGCTACGTCTTCTTTATAGTCCGAGGACTCGCGCGTGCGGAGCTAGGCTCGACGCTACGTCTTATTTAAAGTATGTGGACTAGTGCGTGCGGAGCTAGGCTCGACGCTACATCTTCTTTATAGTCCGGGGACTCGCGCGTGCGGAGCTAGGCTCGACGCTACGTCTTATTTAAAGTCCGTGGACTAGTGCGTGCGGAGCTAGGCTCGACGTTACATCTTCTTTATAGTCCGGGGACTCGCGCGTGCGGAGCTAGGCTCGACGCTACGTCTTATTTAAAGTCTGTGGACTAGTGCGTGCAGAGCTAGGCTCGACGCTACGTCTTATTTAAAGTCCGTGGACTGGTGCGTGCGGAGCTAGGCTCGACGCTACGTCTTATTTATAGTCCGCAGACTCTCGCGTGCGGAGCTAGGCTCGACGCTACGTCTTATTTAAAGTCCGTGGACTGGTGCGTGCGGAGCTAGGCTCGACGCTACGTCTTATTTATAGTCCGCAGACTCTCGCGTGCGGAGCTAGGCTCGACGCTACGTCTTATTTAAAGTCCGTGGACTGGTGCGTGCGGAGCTAGGCTCGACGCTACGTCTTATTTATAGTCCGCAGACTCTCGCGTGCGGAGCTAGGCTCGACGCTACGTCTTATTTAAAGTCCGTGGACTGGTGCGTGCAGAGCTAGGCTCGACGCTACGTCTTATTTATAGTCCGCAGACTCTCGCGTGCGGAGCTAGGCTCGACGCTACGTCTTATTTAAAGTCCGTGGACTGGTGCGTGCGGAGCTAGGCTCGACGCTACGTCTTATTTATAGTCCGCAGAGTCTCGCGTGCGGAGCTAGGCTCGACGCTATGTCTTATTTAAAGTCCGTGGACCTTGTTCTGCTCAGCGCGGACAGGGGTTGCTCTTGGAACAACAACCTTTATTGAACTCCCGTTTGCGCGGGCGAGCATCGCCTAACAACGGGCTGGTGGCTCTACGCCTACTGTGCTGCTTCTAGGCGTAGTACCGCCGCAACCTGTCCGCGTTCCATGTGTGCCGGAAGGCTTGTCCTTCAAGCGTGGCGAGGCGGTACGCCCCCTTTGGCAATGCCTCCGTTACGATGTACGGGCCTTCCGGCTTGGACTCCAGCTTGCCAACGGTTTCCGCCTGGAGCGCCACTCTGAGGACGAGATCCCCAGGCTTGAACCCCCGCGGGTATATAGAGCGGTCCCGAGTACGCATTGTCTGCCGCGCGTACTTCTCGACATGGTGGGCTGCGTCTGCCCGTATCCCGTCGAGGAGGTCCAAGGACACACGGCGCTCCTCTTCGGGTGCTTGTACGAGGACCCTTCGCGAGCCGGCCTTGATTTCCTCGGGCGTCACCGCTTCGTCACCGAAGAGGAGCTTAAACGGCGTGAATCCCATCGGGCGCGTTGCCGTTGTGCGAAGCGACCATAGAACGCTGTGAAGCTCGCTTGGCCACTTGCCCTTCGGCAATCCAACCAGGCGCTTTTTGATGGCGGCAGAAATGGCGTCATTCGCCCGTTCGACCGCCCCGTTGGACTGGGGATGCCCTACCGAGGCGAATCGGAGGGTGATGCCCATGCTGTCACAATAATCTTTGAAGAGGGCGGCGTCGAACTGCAGGCCATTGTCGACCGTGAGCTCCCGAGGTACACCGAAGCGACATATGATGTTTTGCCAAAGGAAGCGCTGTATGGCCGCAGAAGTTACTTTGGCCAGGGCGATCGCTTCCGGCCACCTGGAGAAATACTCCAGCGCGACTACCACGAACCGGAGGTCCCCTGGAGCTCGGGCAAGTGGTCCTACTATATCGAGACCCCAGCGCGCCAGTGGCCACACCGGGGGAATTGGGTTGAGGCTTGTCGGGGGCCTGCGGATGATGCGCGCCATCCACTGGCACCCTTGGCACCGACGGACGAGGTCCTGGGCGTCGGTGATGGCAGTCGGCCAGTAGAAGCCTTGTCTGAACGCCCTGCCGACTAATGACCTCGGCGCCAGGTGGGATCCGCATACGCCCGCGTGGATTTCCGCCAAGAGTTCCTTTCCTTCCTCAGTCGAGAGGCAGCGCAGGAGCGGCGCGCAAACCCCTTTCTTGTAGAGTGTCCCTTCGAACACCTGGAAGGACCGTGCGCGGTGCTGCAATCGTCGCAGCTCGGCAGGGTCTTCCGGCTCGGCGAGGCCTTGTAAGAAATTGAAAATGGGCTCTCGCCAATCTCCTGGCCGATCAATGCGGTGGACAAGTGCCACGTCCCGGTTGTCCTGCGCGATGGCTGCCTTTGCTAACACCTCGTAGAATGCCCCCTCAGGGGGGCAGTTGCTGGCTGGCCGCCTTGGCGAGGGCGTCGGCTTGCTCATTCTCTGCCCGGGGGATGGCCTTGACGGTGACACCCAAAAAGTGTCTTTCCCTCGCCCGTACCGCCGCGAGGTACTTGGCCAACTCAGGGTCCTTGGCTTGATATGACTTGTCCGCATGGCCGGCCACCAAGCGCGAGTCGGTGCGGACCAACACCCGTCTCGCGCCGACTGCCTTGAGTTTCGCCAGGCCAAAGAGCAGTGCCTCGTATTCAGCCGTGTTGTTGGTGGCGGAGAAGGCAAGGCGCGCCGAGTACAGCAAACGCTGTCCCTCGGGCGTGATGATCACCGCCCCTACGCCCGCGCCGGCGACGCTGTAAGCTCCGTCGATGGTAAGAGTCCAGACGGGGTCATCGCGCGTCTGGCTGGGTTGAGCCGGCGGGGTCCATTCAGCGAGAAAATCCGCCAAGACTTGGGATTTAATTGCCGTCCACGAAGCATACGTCAAGGAGAAGGGAGCGAGCTCGGCGGCCCATTTACCGATACGCCCTGTGGACTCCTTGTTGTGTAGCATCTCTGCCAGGGGGGATGAGGAAGGCACTGTGATCGGGTGGGCCAGAAAATAATGCCGAAGCTTCCTGGAGGCCATGACCAGTGCGTAGGCGAGCTTCTCAAGCTCCGTGTATCTTGTCTTGGCGCCTTGGAGGGCTTCGGAGACAAAGTAGACGGGCCGCTGCATGGCGCCTTCCTCTAAGGCGAGGACGGCGCTGACCGCGGTAGCTGACGCGGCCAGGTAGAGCAGGAGGGGAGCCTCTGGTGCTGGGGCAACCAGAGTGGGGAGGCTTGCCAGGTGTTGCTTGAGTTCGTTGAAGGCCTTCGCGCAGTCTCCGTCCCAACGAAATCCATCGCACCCGCGGAGTGTCTTGAAAAACGGCAGGCCCCGCTCCGCCGCCCTGGATAGGAAGCGGCTTAATGCTGCCATGCGGCCCGCCAGCCTCTGGACCTCCCTCGTTGTCTTGGGCGGCTCCATACCCAGGATGGCGTCTACTTTGTCGGGGTTCGCCTGGATGCCCCGCCCGGACACGAGGAAACCTAGGAGTTTGCCCGCCTGTACCCCGAAGACACACTTGTCGAGGTTGAGCTTGATGCCCGCCTTTCGGAGGTTGTCGAAGGTCTCCTGGAGGTCCCGGCCGTGTAGATCAAGTTGCCGAGTTTTGACCACCACGTCATCGACATAGGCTTCGACGTTCCTCCCGAGCTGGGCGGCCAGGGCAATGGCGACGAGGCGGGTGAAGGTAGCGCCTGCGTTCTTCAAGCCAAAGGGCATTCTGACGAAGCAAAACGTCCCAAGTGGTGTGATGAAACTGGTCTTCTCCTCGTCGTCTTCGGCCATGTATACCTGGTGGTAGCCGGAATAGGCGTCCAGGAAACTCATGAGTTCGCACCCAGCAGTGGCGTCAACCAGCTGATCGATGCGCGGCAAGGGGTAGTTGTCCTTCGGGCACGCCTTGTTGAGTGTCGTGAAGTTGATGCACATGCGCCAGGCCCCGCTGGCCTTTTTGACTAGCACCGGGTTAGCGAGCCATTCTGGATGGTGGACCTCGCGGATGACCCCGGCGCGAAGAAGCTTCGCCACCTCCGCTTTGGCCGCCTGCTGCCGATCCATCGACATACGCCGGAGCCTTTGCTTGACCGGCTTGGCGTCGGGGCGGACCGCCAAACGATGCTGGATTACCGCGCGGTCCACGCCCTTGATGTCCTCTGGGGACCATGCGAAGATGTCCACGTTGTTCTGAAGCACTCGGAGCAGCTCCCGTTCGACCCCCGGCGGGAGCCCCTCGCCAATGGACACAAACTGCCCCTCCGCCTGGAGCGGCACCTTCTTGACGCCGCCTTCGGGCCGAGGCTTGGGCGTCCACCCGGGAGCGGAGGGCCCATCACCGGGCGCGCCGGAGAGGGCATGCACCAGGCGATGCGAGACGCGGCTGCCGCCTTCGGCACGTCTGGCCAGGTCCTGGTCGCCGAAGATGGTGATGACACCCTCCGGGCTCGGGAGCTTTACACACAAAAAGGCGTGGTGCGGGATTGCCTCGAAAGAGTTGATGGCGGGTCGCCCCAGTATGGCGTTGTAGGGGTGCGGGATATCTACGACATCGAAGGTGACATGCTCGGTCCGGATGTTACCTTTGTTGCCCTCCTGACGAAAAGTGACAGGAAGGGACACGTGCCCCAGGGCCTGCAGCGGTTGACCCCCGAAGCCTTGAAGTGGAGCTCCTGGCTGCTCCAGCCGGCTTCGGGGGATTACCATGCGGTCGAGGGCTTCGGCGAATAAGATGTTCGCGGAGCTTCCCCCGTCGACAAGGACGCGCCTGACTTCGCAGCATGCTATGTGGGCCTGGATGACTAGAGGGTCTTGGTGAGGGTACTCCACACCCCTGGCGTCGTTGAAGTCGAAGGTGATGTTGCGGGGCGGCATCCACAGTTGCGGCTGCTCCCCGGGGGCTTTTGAAGAGGAGCCTCCGGTGATGACGTTGACGGTGTGATGCTGCGCGCCCTCCGTTGCGGTGGCCCGTATGGGACCATCCCTTGGGTGCCCCACATGGGCTTCGGCGGGGGGCCGAGGAGGCGGAGTCTGAGATCCGGCCGTCACCCTCCGTAGCTCCATCACCGCGATGCATGCCCTTGTGTAATGATCGCCGTAGCCGTGTACCTCGCACCACTTGCCATAGTGCAGGAGCTCTTGCTCTGCGCGGGGTTGGCTGGTGTAGTCAAATCCGCCCTCCGATCCCCGGACTCCCCTCCGTGAGGTGAGGTCGGGTCCTTGGCGGGCGCTCTCGGTGGCGAGGACGTGATGGGCCGCCTGCGGCCGGCGCTGGCGGCACCGAGGTTTAGGCCTGCACCGTGAAGAGCCTTCCTGTACCTCGGCCTCACTGCCTCGGGGAGGGCCTCCTCGGGGCTTTCGGCTACAGCCCGGCTTCGAGGAGGGACCACCTGCCCCGACCTCGCGCGAGGGGCGCTCCTCATGGGCAAGGCCGAGGGCGGTGATGCTGCGTCTTCGCGCGTCCTCCTCCGCCCGCGCATACTCGTCCAGTTTGTCGAAGAGCTTGGCAACTGTCGTGATTGGCCTCCGCGCGTTGTATTCGGCCATCGGGCCCGGGCGAAGGCCCTGTATGGCTGCATTAACGACTGTGGTTTCGTTATCATCGTGTACCTGGCCTCGAATTTTGGCGAAGCGCTTGAAGTAGCCCCGGAGCGTCTCCGAGGGTCCTTGCTTCACAGCGAAGAGTTGGTCCGCATCGATTCGCTCGACATGATGTCCTTGAAAGTTGCTATGAAGCCGGTCGCGAAGCTGCTCCCACGCGTAGATGGAGCCTGGCTCTATGGTAAAAAACCAAGAGAGCGCCACTCCGTGCAGTGCGAGGGGGAGTCCCTTCGCCTTCGCGGTGTCATCTCCGCCCGCGGCCTCGATCGCGGTTTCGTACACGCGCACGAACTCGCGAGGATCCGCGTCGCCTTTGTACGGGTCGGTGATGCGAGGGAACTTGAAGTCTTCAGGCCACGCCGCCTGCTGCAGCTCCGCTGAAAGCGGGGATTCCGGATCTACGCATCTCAGCGGGACACGGCTAGACGTGGGGGCTTCGCGACTGTCCACCTTCTCTGGCGTGGGCTCGGGCGCGACTACTGGCGCGACCTGCTGGCTCCGAGCCTCTTGTATATCTCGGACGGCTCCGCGAAGGTCCCCTAGTTCCCGCTGAAACGCGCTGAGGGCTGCTAGTAGGGCGCTTTCCACCGCAGGTGTCGTTGGGGCCGCCGGAACGCCCAGTGGACGGGCCGGTGCAGGGACCATCGCCTCACGACCTCCAGATCCACCGGATGGTTCGTTGCGGCTACCCCCGGCCGTCGGATCCGCGCTACCGGCAAGGGTGGCGGGGGCTGTCGTTGCAGTGCCGGCGACGGGGTTGGATGTCGTCGTAGCGGCGCTGGCGGGGCCGGTCGTTGCCGCGCGGGCGTCGACGCCCGCGACCACGGCGCGTACGTCGCCGCCAACTCCTTCGGCGGCCGACACCGAAGCCCTGGTGTTCACGCGCTGCTCCGACCCATCCGTCTTCTTTCGCTTCGCCGCCGCTGGTGAAGCTTTTTCCGGTGCCATCTTTTTCCTTCGGTCTTCAGGCTTGTCTTCGTCCTCCCCACGGACGGCGCCAACTGTTGTGGCTACAGACCAAACAGAGAGAGAGATGGTAGTGGAGAGTGATAAAGATAAGTGTAATGGCCTGGGTCCTCCCCATGGCTTACTCATATATATATACACGTGAGGAGTGCTTTTACAGTTATACCCTTACATCTGGTTATCCCCTCTGGGGGCAGTAACGTCATTACACATGGCCTATTCTGGGCCTTATAATCTCCTACCAGGCCTGCTGGGTTTAGGTGGGGGCCACCCCTACGACACTCCCGTTATGGATATATTTATCCAATCAAAGAAAGAAATGAAGCCTTGGATAAATATAAGATATTTAAGGCTGAAATTGAAAACCAACACGATTTAAAGATTAAGATAGTCCGATCTGATCGTGGGGGGAGTACTACGGTCGACATACCCCATATGGACAAGTTCCTGGACCTTTTGCAAGGTTTTTACAGGAAAATGGAATAGTGACCCAGTATTCTACACCGGGCGAACCTCAGCAAAATGGAGTAGCTGAAAGACGCAGCCGTACCCTGATGGATATGGTGTGAAGCATGATGAGCTATTCCACACTGCCATTGAGTTTATGGATGGAGGCGTTGAAAACCGCCATTCATATTCTCGACAGAGTGCCTAGTAAGTCGGTGCCCAAAACACCGTACGAGTTGTGGACAGGAAGAGTTCCCTCACTAAACCACTTACGTGTGTGGGGGAGTCCTGCTGAGGCTAAAGTATTTAACCCAAATCTTGGGAAGCTTGATCCCAAAACAGTAAGTTGCCATTTCATTGGCTACCCTAAAAAGTCAAAAGGTTTTCGTTTCTATTGTCCAGATAGATATACAAAGTTTGTAGAAACGAGACACGCTGTCTTCTTAGAGGATGAGATGATCAAGGGGAGCATGGTAGCTCGAGAGATTGACCTTGAAGAGAAGCGGGTGTATGCGCCCACTCCGATGATTCAAGAGCCATTCTTCGCACTACCTGCTGTCGCTGCACCGACGGTGCAAGACACTGTGGTGCCAGCACCTGTTATTGTTCCTCCTGTGGCAACAATGAATGATAATGAGGAACCTGTTTTTCAGGATCCTATAGAACCTATTGCCACAGATGAGAGGGAGCAACAGCAGCCTCAAACAGAAGATGTACCAAATGAGGAGGCTCCGAGCAGGTCTCAAAGAGTAAGAAGATCAGCTATTTCTGATGATTATCAGATTTATCACACAGAGGAATTTCAAATGGAGGATGATCCCATCTCATTTGAAGAAGCCATGAGAAGCGAAAATTCTTCAAAATGGCTTGAGGCCATGGAAGAGGAGATGAGGTCCATGAAGACTAATAAAGTCTGGGACTTGAAAATTATTCCTAAAGGAGCCAAAACAGTAGGCTGTAAATGGATCTACAAGACAAAGCTTGACTCCCAAGGGAATATAGAAAGATACAAAGCGCGACTTGTGGCAAAAGGCTTTACGCAAAGAGAAGGGATTGATTACAATGAGACCTTTTCTCCAGTCTCATGTAAAGATTCCTTCAGAATCATAATGGCATTAGTAGCACATTATAATTTAGAGTTACATCAGATGGATGTAAAGACGGCATTTCTTAATGGGGATTTGGAGGAAAATGTTTACATGGCACAACCGAAAGGTTTTGTCGTGGAAGGAAATGAAAGAATGGGATGCTGCCTAAAGAAATCGATTTATGGGTTAAAGCAAGCTTCAAGACAGTGGTACTTGAAGTTTGACAGTACAATAAGAAAATTTGGGTTTAAAGAGAATGTAGAGGACAACTGTGTTTATGCAAAGTTTAAAGATGAGAAGTTTATCTTCCTAATCCTGTATGTGGATGATATCCTGCTAGCTAGTAGTGATGTTAGTCTGCTACTGGAGACAAAGAAGTTTTTGTCCTCAAACTTTGATATGAAAGATCTTGGTGAAGCTTCGTTCGTTCTAGGGATCGAAATTCATCGGGATAGAAACAAGGGGATATTGGGACTGTCACAAAAGGCATACATAGAGAAAGTCTTAAAGAAATTTGGTATGCATAAAAATAGTCCTTCACCTGCACCTATAGTCAAGGGCGACAGATATGGGGATTCCTAGGAACCAATACGAGCTCGATCAAATGAAATCGGTTCCATATGCTTCAGCTGTCGGAAGCTTACAGTATGCTCAAGTATGCACACGCCCTGACTTAGCATTTGTTACCGGGTTACTTGGCAGATTCCAGAGCAATCCTGGAATAGAACATTGGAAATTGATAAAGAAAGTCTTGCGTTATTTGCAAGGAACAAAAGGCCTCATGATGACATACAGAAGATCAGATTTACTCCATATAGTGGGGTATACAGATTCTGATTTTGCGGGAGATGATAGAAAGTCTACATCCGGATATGTGTTCACTCTCGCAGGAGGAGCTATATCGTGGAAAAGCTCAAAACAAACCGTCACTACATCGTTCACAATGTATGCCGAGTTTGTAGCATGTTATGAGGCTACGGGGCAGGTGAACTGGCTAAAGAAGTTCATACCCGGTTTAAAAGTGGTTGACGACATCAATAGACCACTTAAGTTGTACTGCGATAATGAACCCGCAGTAACGTATGCCCACAACAATAAGTCAAGTGGTGCTGCCAAACACATTGACATAAAGTACTATGTTGTGAAAGATAAAGTTCGGGATCAAATTATAAGTCTTGAGCATATAAGTACCGCAAAGATGTTAGCGGATCCGCTTACTAAAGGCTTACCACCCAACGTGTTCAGAGAACATGTAGCCGGCATGGGTTTAAGGGAAAGCCTATGATTCCTGGACTAAAAGATGGCCCAAAAGATTAAAGTAACTATTTCAGAACAAGAGAGGTGTATTGTAGCTGTTGAATCTATCGGCGATTGACCGTGACGATGAGACATGTTCTATGCACTAATCTGTGATGGAATGAGTAAAGTCAAAAGTAATTAAAGATAAAGTATAGATTGAGATCAAGGGGGAGAATGTTAGAATGATCTCAGCCGATTAGCCCAACGGCTAATCGGGCCTTGATCCACGCCCTGATCGGGGGCGTCCAGTCCATCTCATGGCTGGTGGGCCCCCGTCGCGCTGCGCAATAAATAGAGGGTGGGGGCCGGTGGCTCAAGGCACGAGGTTGGCCTGAGCCGTACATCCCCACTGACACACAAACCCTAACCGATCTAGAGGGGGCGCAGTCAGCGACGGGAAGCACCATCGCCGTCGACGTCGCCGGATCTACGCCGCCGCCGCCACCGTCCTCTTCCCCGACCGTCGCTGCCCGTGCGCAGACTACATCGACGAACCAGCGATGGCCGGCTCTTCCTCCAATGGTTCCGACGGTTAGTACTACCCCTACCTCTTCCTCTCTCTCCCTCAGATCTAGACTCCTAGACGCAAAAGAAAAGACCCCAACAACAAGTGGTTGTACAGCCAGTGAAAGCAGGGCATCCTGTAGTGAGCCATTAATTGTAGTCGAAAAGGACCCATACTTAGTCCATTATAGGCTGCTGGTAACCACTCTTTCATCGTTCCATTGAGCATTTCTCCTGCCTCCTTTTTTCCCTTTCCTTTTTACTACTTTCCTTTACATATGTCTGAATATTTGTTTATTTTTTTTGGGAAATTGACGATTTGCCACTCATAAAGCTTTATTTTTAAGATTTATCACTTATAAGAGTTTGCCTAATAAATTGCCACTCCTAAGACAGAAATAGCTAGGATTTGTCACTCCACTGTATTTTGGTATTTTTTATTTGTGACCTAAAATCACTTGTGAAATGACCTTTTGCCTCTTCTTTTCCTCATCTCCTTTCATTCCCCAAGTCATGCCTTCCCCTCGCCCACATCCGGCGACCATCACCACTGTCGTTGCTCTACTCATGAGTTGTGAGAGGCAATGAATAGATCATGGCAACTAGCTTGCGCGTGCTCGGTCCAACCCCACTTGTCACTTCCATCCGTCTATATATCTGTTGTGGATGTGAGTTTTTGTCATCGTATGCTTCATGAATTTTCCTTGGAGTTGTTGTTTCTTGTTGCAATACCTAGCTAGCTACATATTACACTGATGATGATGCTTATGTGTGCATGATTTTGGAGTGAATCGGGGAACGAGTTGGCCAAGCTACTATAGAGAACATACTGATGATCATGAAGATGGTGTGGCAGCCTTTTAGCCCTTCACCTGCATCGCCGTCACACCAATAGGGTGTAGGAGCTCATCAAGCACCCCCATGACCTCCTCCTGGTACAAGATGACGACTACGACACTATGGTTGTGATCAAAATGGCTTGAGCTTTTGGCTTCAGCTTATTTTTGCACTATTCATAAATTTCGTCTTTTTCTGAACTTTTGGCTTTTTTTTGAGTTTTTTTACCAGTTCTTTTTTTCCTCGTATTTGTTTGTATTATACGTAATGGGCTAATATGTTTTTTCTATTTTTAAATTTTTTTAAATTTAATTATGGTAAATAAGCCTCTGTCAGCTACAGTGCTTTTTTCAGCTAGCTACAGTGTTTTCAGCCATAAGCCACAGGCTTTTCAGCCATTTTGATCACAACCTATGTCAAGATTGCATTTTATCATCACGACGACAACAAAAGTGACACGTTCTTGTTTCCCAGGACTATTGCTCTAGCCTGCTCGAGGCAAATCTTAGCCAGTAGTAATCAATCATTAATTTTTGTTTTTTTAGCCACTTGTAGTTGTATGTGTCTCTGACAGGTGCACGTGGTGAAAAGGTACGTGGGATCAGGGGAGCGCATTCATAAAAGAAGATTCCGGTTTCAGGAAAGCCTGCTTTATTACTAGTAACCTTGATTAGTCATCTGTGACTGTGGGGCACATTTAATTACTGCCCGTCCCTTTCGCTCTGATGGCAGCAGCTCCTGGATTAAAATTGTTGATAGTACTAGTATTGGAGTGTTAATTACTCCTTCTAGAAACTAACAGTGCAAATAGATTTTTTTTTGTTAGTGGATGACTAGTTTTTTTCGTTGTTTTCTATTATTGGAATAAATATGAATCAAATTATACAAGATACAGTACTGCAATTAGCCATCAAAAATAACTCTGTTTGTTAGGAAGTACCAAACCTCTTTGCCATTATCTAAGTCAAATCTGATAAGACCCAAAGGTCCCAAACTAAGGGCGAAGAAGAGTCATAGCAGGTCTAAGCTGTGTCGTTTGGTGCCTCTTTCTTTAATAGATGGTGTCTGTTGGGAACTGACCAGGAAGGTCACTCTGATCAGCTCATGTTCACGATCCTGTCTGTATTTTTCTACTCTTAAATTTATTGTTATTTTACAGTTGACATTTCCAGACAAAGCATGCGCTAGTTGTTGAATTTTCCCTCAAATTTATGGTCAAGTTCTTTTCAATTAAAGTGGTGCTCATTTGAGTTTAAGTTTTTAGCTTCTAACTTTGAATTTCTAGCTTCTTAATTTCATCTTTTTCTAATATTTTGGGTTTTTGGGCTTTTTTATATATTTTTTTATTCTTTTGTATTGTCCGTGATGATATAACATTTTTTACTTTTTACATTTAATTACGCTAGAAAAGTTACCAGCAGCTATAATGTAGAATAAGTTAGAAGCTAGGGCTTCAAAAACCAAAATAAGCACCCCTAAGGTTGATGGCTTTTAGGTGTGGTTAATAACTTTTATGTGTGATTTTCGATATGTCAGTGGACTATGGAGACGCTGATAGGGATGGTACATACGGTTTTGGACTCGAGAAGCCGTTTGAAGAATCCATTTGGAGAAGGCACCCTGTTTGTTTTGACTTTCCAGAAAACCAAAAGCCAGAAGAACATGACCGATGACGTTCACTTTATCATCCATGTTGCGGCGGCTCAAGACCATCATTTATGCCTTTGTTCTTTTGGGTTTTTGACTTTTGGCTTCTTCGAAAATCGAAACAAATGGTGCGAATTCTTAAAGCAGATTCTCCAAACGGTTTTCTAAGCTCAAAATTATATGCGCTGTCTGCATCGACGTTTTCGTTTCCCTCTACTGTCTCGACAAGCGTAGACAAAAACCATTAGCCGTAGTAAAAAAAGAACGGGGCCTATGGCATGCCCCTTTGTAGCAAAGTCCTAAATTGAAATGCACTTGAAAAACTTAGCTAGGAAGCTCTCCCGGTGGTTTAATAAAATATAATCAAGCTATTTTTTTCATTTCTATCCAAGGTACTAAATAGTTTCTTAGTAGATTGGTTAGCAGACTACAGTTGATCTGAGTCGAGTGTAGACCTAGCCAAATAGGTCGGGCCAAACATGCCATCTCGAGACACGGTACTATTAGTTTGGTCCAAGTACGACATGGTACGAACAGGAAACGGGCCTTGCCGGCTCAGCCCGGTTGAACGTGTCGTGCTTGGACCGCCTCGACACAGCACGCACGGTAACTCTTCTATGGTAGTGCAGTAAAATTGTTCATAGTTGACAGTAAATTTACTTGTGTTAGAGTTATTACACTCTTCTAAGCGCGGACGGGTGACTTGACAATAAAATTACTTGTAACTGGCAATAAAATTACTTATGACTGGTAGTAAAGATACTTACGACCTAACGACTAATAGTAAAAATACTTATGACTAGTAGTAAAATTAACGAGTCATCAGTGATCCGTTTTGCTAAGTGTACATGGGCTAGCCTGACACAGCTCGATCTCTCTCGTGCTATATCTAGATCGAAAGACAGATAATAGTAAAAATACTTATGACTAGCAGTAAAATTAACGAGTCATCAGTGATCCGTTTTGCTAAGTGTACATGGGCTAGCCTGACACAGCTCGATCTCTCTCGTGCTATATCTAGATCGAAAGACAGATATATGAACTGACATAGCACGACACAATAACTTATTCGGACCAACTCTATTCGGGTCATGGCTCTCCAGACCCGTACAGTGTCGGGCGGCCCGCGTCTGGTGGAGTGCAGTCGAAAGTCAAAAAGTATTTGTACTCCATTTGTAGGTATTTTTCATTTTTACCCGTATAAAACCAACTAAAATAACCAAAAGAACGCAGAAGCTCGTCCGACATGGTGACTAGTGACTGACCTCCCACTCCTCCCCTCGCCACCAAGAACCACCAAGGTTCGCTCCCCCACCATGGCCAGATCGCCGGAGCTGTCGCGGAACTACGCCGCAGCGCGCACGCGCTACCCATACCCCTCCTCCCCCTCCTCCTCCTCCTCCGCGGTGGCATCCTGCGTCGTGGCCGCGCTCTTCCTCCTGCTCGCGGCCGGCGTTGCGGCGGCGGTGCTGTTCCTGCTCTTCCGGCCGCGCGCACCGGCCATCGCCGTGACGGCCGTGCAGCTCCCCTCCTTCGCCTTCGGCAACGGCAGCGTCGCCTTCACCTTCCAGCAGCTCGCCTCCGTCCGCAACCCCAACCGCGCGCCGCTCGCGCACTACGACAGCTCCCTCCACGTCGCCTACGCCGGCGGGGAGGTCGGCTCCATGTACATCCCCGCCGGCCAGATCGACGGAGGGCGCACGCAGTACATGGCAACCAGCTTCACCGTTCCCGCCTTCTCCGTCTCCTCCCCGCCGCAGACCATCTCCGTCGCCGCCTCCGGCCCCTCCCCTGCTGTCGCGGCGCTGGCGCAGCAGCAGGCGCCGCCGATGATGGAGGTGGACTCGCTGCTGGTGGTGAAGGGCAAGGTGACCGTGCTGCGGGTGTTCACCCACCACGTCGAGGCCGCCAAGGTGTGCCGCATCGGCGTCTCGCCGGCCGACGGCCGCGTGCTCGGCTTCCGGTGCTGAACAACGAGCTCTTCTAGGCCAAGATCTGACGCTCTCAGTTGGGTTGGTGGTACCCTATCAAATTCTTGTATTGGATTCCTATGTAATTGTAAGATAGGTTGTTTGATTTCTAAGTTAGCTTCTTTTCTATGGTTTTTGAGTATGTATTTCTTCAATTTTAGTATCTGGTTTGCTAGATTCCTGTGTTCTTGTTGTTGTAGATTATTACTAATAGATTACTAGGTTATCACAGAGTCCAGACCGAAGAAAGATTTGGTTCTTGAGATGTTCCAATTGGACAATTGGTTCTGTTAAGCGAGCGTAGTGAGGAAAAGTCCAGACCAAACAAAGATTTGTTTCTTTTTTTGCTTTCAATTGGTTGCTGTTTTAAGGTTGCAATCTACTTACTATTCGTTCTTGCAAACGATTGTGATGTTTGCATCGGATCAATTCTAATTAGATGTGTAGAAATGCAAGTGGAAATGTTCTTGCAAATGCAAGTTGAGATGTTCTTTGTGGGTGATTAAAGCAAGCATATTCTCCAGCTCGACCTGACATTTATCAGGCATGATTAGACAAGTAGCCGTGAGTTGGGGTAGTTGTTGTAATTTACTGTTTCATGCTGTGTTTGGTGAGCACTATGGTTTGTTAGATCATAATGAAGAACAAAAGCGAACGAGATTCTCTGACGTAGAGGAGCTAAGTCACAGCGTGACTTAGCTCCTCTACGCCATTCATTCTTTGATGGATGGCCCAGATTTTTTTTGTTTTGATTTTTTTACTTTTAGTTTTTAGTTTTTTAATTTTATCTTTTTCTATTTTTTATCTTTTTTATTTTTTTATATTATCTGTGTTAAAATAACCTATTTTTTATAAATAAAAAATAGGTTATTTTAACACAGATAATATAAAAAATAAAAAACTAGAAAAAGATAAAACTAAAAAACTAAAAACTAAAAGTAAAAAAATCAAAACTAAAAAAAATCTGGGCCATCCATCTCAAAATGAATGGCGTAGAGGAGCTAAGTCACGCTGTGACTTAGCTCCTCTACGTCAGAGAATACGCGCCGGAACAAAAGTACAGGAGAGTGGTTAGTTCCTTACTGCTGACCCACGTGCTTTGCTGATACGAGACAATGATTTTTAGCTGTGATTTGTGATTTTTAGGCTATTTATATGAGAGATTATAGAATAACAGAAACTTACGTGCGGATTTTACCGATATAAATAGAGTCAGCAAAGTATATACTATAATTAACTAATAGACTCTATTTTTAAAAAACAATCCGTTTAAAAGCTAGTTACTATAAAAAAAACCGAAAAACAACTTTTAAAAACTGAGAAGAATTGGGCCAAAGGCTCCGTTCCCAGTAGCTCTTGACCTTTAACCACCAGAAGACAAAAGCTATTTTAATATAGGATGTTTTTTTATTATCTGTAGAGACATAGTGACGTTTTTATTTTTTAATTAAATGTTAAAAAAAACTAATTAAATATCTAGAAAAACTAATGGCCGGTGCAGCCACTGATACTGGACAGAGTGTGAATTGTGAAGCATGTGCCACTAATCGTTTCTCATTTCTTTTTCCCTGTACTCGTGTTATCTGTTACAGCAGAGTATGAGTACCAGAGGGAAAATAAAATTTGTTCTCACGGTGTGTTTTTTCGACTACATTTTATGGCTACGATTGATGACTTTTGATCTTAACATGAGCATTTGTACGAATGAACTGAATATCGATAAGCTATTTCGTAAAAACTGTTCGAATAAGCTGCTTCAAAACAGCTACGAAAAAGCTGTTCTATATATTTATCGAAAGAAATTATAAATTATAAGTTAAACAGGATCGTGATCTAGCTTGGATACACCCGCTGCCATTGGTTGCATATACATAATTACCTATTTCACTCGTTTTTTAGTAAATTTTGCAAAATTACATGCTTATTTTCCAATTCCTGATTCCGCCATTTCGTACCCCTAAGTGAACTAACCAAGTAATTACCTAAGAGAATATATGGTCATGTTTTTTCAGCTTCTAAAAACTGCTTTGCAGCTTTTCTACGGTAACTAACTTTTAAATTGAGTATCTTTTCAAGATAGGGTATACTAGTTAATTGTAATACATACTGTACCGACTTCATTTATATGGTAAAAACCGCACGTAAGTTTCTGTTACTCTGTAATCTCTCACACGAACAACACAAAAGTCACAAGCCGCAACGAAAAGCTATAAGCTTTAGCTAAAAAGAAAAGGTCCTATACCAATTTATTAACGAGTTACACGACCAATTTATTAACGAGTTACACGGACGGTAAACACCATAGGGACGAGAGATTGGAAAAACATGGATTAAAAATCCTCATCTGTTGGAGGTCGAACAGACTTTGCGGAGTGGAAATTCAGACCGTCCCTTCACTTTCAAATTTCAATATACGACTTAGGTCCGTTGCTCTAATTCCGCGTGTGATCTTTATGAAGGAATAACAAATTTTGTTCGATCTGGCGCCGTATCCTCAACAAAAGGGAGAATAATTATAAGGCAAAAACTAAATAGTGCTTGCGCACTATTGAGTCTTAACAATGCCCACCCTCCTTAGGTGATGGCGGGGCTCTTCTCCGGCGAGGCGGTGATGGCCAGTGGCAGGGTTACGGCTAGGATTCATCGGGAGTTAGAAAAGGGTTCACTAGGACGTGCTGTGGAGGGAGGGGTGGGCAACGGTGGTGGTGATGCAGTGAAGCAGCGATGACGTCGCCAGGTGCGGGCTTGGAGGTGAATAGCAGCGAAGGGCAGCATGGCGACGATTGCGTAGATAAGTTAGGGTGGATAGGGGATGCAACAGCAGTCAGTGGGGTGTAGCGATGAAAGCATCTAGACCCTTAAAAAATGTTTTGGTAATTAATGACAATATATGAATATGGGACTAACATGTTTATTGAGTATTTGAAATGTTTAGTCCCGATGATGAATGTGATAACCTGAAAATGCATCCTGAAAGTCAACATGAAGATCAATATGATTCATGACAAAGGTATAAGTAGTTTACGATCCCTTTTGATTTTACCGGTTTTAGGAGAAAAGGATGGAGGACCAAATTTTAGGTTAGATGTCATACTATTAAGAGGGATCATGACTAGTAGCTTGATAGCATGTTCTTGTGTCATTGGATCAATTTAGGAGCATACACACACTTAGAATTTAAATTCAAAGCCAACTGTGCATTCTAAGAACAATCGGTAGTACCGGAGTTTATTCGGCGATACTACTGCAATGAGGTATGACCAGGAAGGTAGTGTGGTACTCCGCAACATGGAAATACTGAGTTTTAGTTGGCGGTACGTATTTTCCTAAGAGAAACCTTTGAAGCACATCTACTTCTCTAGAAAATGGTAGTATCGGAGTCAAAATAGCGGTACTACAGCACTCTAGAAGGACTGAATGAATGGGCAGTACATTTTTCAGAGAGGACCAGATTTTGGTCCTCAAGACAATTGGTAGTACCACACCAGAAATTGGAACTAACAGAGAGTGCAACTACCAAACTTACAACAGCGGTAGTACTGCATCACAATTTCAACAGCTAATACAGAGGAAATGAGTACGTCTGATATAGGCGTTATTGTGCTGTCAGAGCAGGTGAGACAATACCGCCCGATGAACGGCAGTACTACCGCTTGTGCTGAAAAAAATCAGATCTTGCCTCTAATGATCGGATTTGGTTGGTGGGGGCATAAATACCTCTCCACTAACTCAAGGACAGAAGTAAGAAATCTCATTGAACATTCTTGAGCTAAGAGCACTCCCTCCACACCTCATTTACTCTTGTTGTGTTCATTTGATATAATTGAGCCAAATTCAAGTACATTTATTCTAGATTGATCTTTAGCACTTGATTGCCATTAAGCGAAGCTTGTGATTCATTACTATTGTTGCTTGCCAGCACCTAGACGGCTTGGCGGAAGTTTGTGTGGTGATCTCTTCAAGGAGATTGTGAAGAGGCCCGGCACCAAATTGTTGTTGCTCCGGGGTCCGACAAGTACCGTGAAGTAGGACATTTGCAACAAACTTGTCTTATTGGTAAAACTCCATCCGTAGGTATATATGATTCATGTTATATACTTAAGAAAACTAAGGATGCTAAAGTTATTGTAAAATTTGTTGGCACTTCAAGTTTAGATGCTACAAATAATGCTATTTGGGTACCTAACCCCAAGGACCCAAACAAATTTGGGTAGCTAAAAGAACTTGATTTTCTTTTTGTAGGTGAATTACAAGACCAGTGAAAGGCATTAGGTACTTGATAGCGGTTATACTCAACATATGACCGGAGACTGGAAAATGTTCACCACCTTTGAGAATGGGAGCAATGAGAAAGATCACCTTTGGAGACAATATCAAAGGAAATGTTCTTGGTTTGGGTAAAATTGCTATCTCAAATGACATTTCAATTTTAAATATATCTATTGTAAAAACATTAAATTTCAATTTGCTATCTGCTGCTCAATTATGTGGTGTGGATTAATTTGCTCATTCTCTAAAGATGAAGTAACCATTTCAAAAAAAGACAAAATGAATTAGTTTTTAAGGGCTTTAGATTTGAATATCTTTATTTAGTGATTTCTCCTCTAGTCATTCTTATTTAAAAACTTGTTTGATGATTGGCACAAAATGAATCTTTTGCAATAAGCAAGACGAAAATGAAATTGTGATAAGAAACAAGGCAATGCTAGTTGCTCAATATTATACTCAAGTTGAGAGTTTAGATTATGATGAAATATTTGTACTCGTAGTTCGACTTGAGTCTATTCGTATATTACTTGCATTTGTATCAAGTTTTGATATTAAACTATTTCAGATGAATGTTAAAAATACTTTCTTAAATGGAAAAATAACCAAACTTGTATATGTCGAGCAACCCCCTAGTTTTGAAGATCTTGAAAATCCTAATCATATGTATAGACTCTCCAAGGCACTATATGACTTAAAATAAGCTCCTAAAGAATAGTATGAGTGGCTTCGAGATTTTCTACTTACTAAAGATTTAAAATTGAGAAATTTGATACAACATTATTTGGCAAAATCATTTTTGATGATTTATTTGTATGCCAAATTTATGTTGATGATATTATATTCGGCTTTACTAACCAAGACTTTTGCAAGGAATTTGTTGATATGATATCTAGGAAATTTGAGATATATATGATAGGAGAAATAAGTTATTTCGTTGAACTTCAAATCAAACTATTCAATGATGAAACATTCCTATGCCAAACGAAGTACATGAAAATTTTATTCAAGAAGTTTAGCATGGAAGATGCAAAACTATCAGGACTCTCATGGTAACAAATGGACACCTTGATCTCAATGATTTGGTTGGTGAGGGTATAAATACCCCTTCATCAGCTCAAAAACAGAAGTAGGAAACCTCATTGAACATTCTTGAGTTAAGAGCACTCTCTCCATAACTCATTCTCTTGTTGCATTCATCTGAGGTAGTTGACTCAAATTCATGTGCATTCATTCTAGATTGATCCTTCGCACCTAGACGCCGTCAAGTGAAGATTGTGATTCATTACTCTTGGTGCTTGCCAGCACCTAGACGGCTTAGCGGGAGTTTGCGCGGTGATCTCTTCAAGAAGATTGTGAAGAGGCCCGGTGCCAAATTGTGAGTGGTTCGGTATTCGCCATCTCCAGACTAGAGGAATAATAACCACTAGTGGAATCGAGGAGTGAGACTTAATTCGTGGAGCTGGTCCAAATTGTTTGGGCTTTTCTCAACGTGGACTAGTGAAGGCTAACAAGTCTTTGATACCATGACAAAGCATCGCTTGTCATCATTTGGTTATTTCTTTGTCTCTGCTTTCCGCATTTTTATTTCTAGCAAATTGAGATTATTGAGTTAGTTATATTTAATTGTGCTAGAAATATATTTGTAGAGACTTGTCTTGTGGTATCTTAATTTTATTAGAATTGAGTAGATCTTGAATTGCAATGTAAATGTTGGCGAGCGGCCATGGTGTCAGAAGCCACGGCGGGTGGTTGGCCGGAGGGACTGGGAGCGGTGGTGGAGGTGGGGAAGATGATCCGGTAGGAGGCAGACAAGTCACCATAACGGATGGGGACACTGGGTAAGACAAACTAGCTTGTACGCGCACTCGCTGGTTGTGTCCTCTTGAGTATAATATGCCAGGAAGGCTAGAAATGTCATCACGAAAGATTCTTCACGTCAAGATACTTAGACATCAAGATAATCCGAATTTGCTCGCCGTTGGCTAGTCCAAGCAGCAAGGTGGCCACCTCGGTTTTCTGAACAGAGATCGAGTTCGACTCTCACTGTTTACATATTAGATTAGTACGTAATTTGTAGATTTATTCCTATTAAATTTTTGTGGGGGCTATGATCCTTGTTTTATCTAGTAAGTCCTAAAAATAAGTCTTACAATAGCTGCGCTGACCAGTTATTTTTCGTGAAAGAAGAAAACCCGAATTTGTTAGCGGTATGTAAATCAGGAAACAGAAATAAACGATGAACAAATGCTGTATAACATTTGCTTTTCTCGGAGAACACTTGAAGCTATACAACATTAAAGCTCAGGCGGTTTATGTTTGTAAGATCCTCATTAAGGAAAATGTAATGTCAGACTCCCGTTAAAACATTTCCTTTCAGTCACCACAGTCAGTATTCGAGCCGGCAGTGGCAGCGGCAGTCCGGATCAACGGTTAACCGCAGTGGTGTCTCAGTCAGTTCAGGCGGTCGACTACTCGAGGCACGGTGGTCGCGCAATCTGTTGGAACCGTGGTAGCAGGCAAGATATTAGCAGGCCGCTTCAAACGGTTTTAATTTTTTTAACTTTTAGATTATTTAAGTTAGAAACCACTTAAAACATATAAATTTCTATTTTTGACTTTTTTTTGTTTTTAATTTTTATTTCTTCTCGTATTGATTTGCATTGTTCATGACAATTTTCTTAATTTTCTTATTTTTTATTAGAAAAAATTAACAGCCATTATAGTGTAATTTCAACTAAAAATCAAAGCCAAGAGCTAAAACCGTAAGCCGTTTGGATTGATCGAGAGAAGTGTTTGGTAATTTCAGCAACGAAGCCTGGGTTTCCAATGTATGATATCTAAATTGTACATAAGAAGAAGATGCGGGTTTAGTCGTAGTAACTTTACTTACGTTCTAGACCCTTTGTCCTAATTTTGTTGAATTAATAAAAAACCTAATAACTTTACTTAAATACGTAGCTCTACCACTGGGTAATTTGGCGCATCGGATCCCATTTGCGCGTGAAGATCATGACTAGAAGAGCGTGGGCAGGGACAGCTCTTCGTATAGGCCAACATGGGCCATGGCCACCCTTTATTTTACAATCCTTTTGAAGCAAGTATTGCATAGTAGATATAGCAAGTGCTTAAATTAGAAGATGGACAATACTTTCTCATGCAATTCGTTCTCCTTCAAGGTTCAAGCGATGGACCCTTCTCTATTTGTACTCAAGCTCCACAATTGGGCAGGAATTTCGGGATGGCAATCATGTTGTTCGGTTGCGAGCGCAAATCATTAAGGGCCTGCTTAAAAGTGTTGTGGTTCTTAATTAAAATGATATTGTAGTAGTTGTTAGTTTTTTAGGTATTTAATAAATAAAAATAAAAGTAAATTGAAAAATAAAACACAGTTACATCTCTATAGATAATGTAAAGAAAACAATATATTAAGAAAACAATATATTCTAAATAATTTTTAACATAGTCTAAAAAATCGTTTGGAACGAGGGCTTAGTCTACAAAAGTCTGTACCAGTGTCGTAGGCGACTACTTGACAGCACAGGTTTACCATCACCAGCCCACGCATTCAGCCCAAGCATCTTTTCCTCTGGCGAATACTGGAGGAAACAGGCACACGAGTCTCATCCGAACTAACGTATGAGCAACCTGACATTTAAAGGCTGCCGTGTTAGTTTGATGGGCACATTGTAAGTGTAGACCTATGATTTGAGTGACAAAATTAATGGTGAGAACATGTAGGCCCCTAGTGCACACGACGTGACATGAGGCAATTCTTGGCCCGCATCTAGTACTACTTGTACTGAATCATGTCTGGATGAACAATGGCCGGATTTTTTGTTTAAAAGTTTACTTATATTTATACTGTTTATAATAGTAACTAGTTTTAAAATAATATATATTTAAAAGATTAATAGAAAAATTATAGAAAAAAATGTACAGAGTTTAATTGTATCAATCAAAATCACATGCGACTATTTTCTTCTATTTACTGTCTCTCACGAACAGTTAGAATTCAAATATTTAAGCCATAACTATCAGTCTAAAAAATCCATCTCAAGTCTGGTCTGTCCGGAAGAAATGAGGCTTTTTTTACTTCACTGCAAAATTTAACCTAAGAATCACTTAGTAAAGAAGCTAAAGCTAACCTATTTCGATATTGACGATCTCTGCATTTTATCCCATCTAAAACATCTAGGGGTGGAAAATGGTAACGGATAATTCGTTTTATCCGATATTCGTATCTGAGAAAATACGAATGTGGTAAGCAAAATCCGTATTCGAAAATATTCGTATTCGAGAATATTCGTATCTGTATTTGAGAGTATTCGTATTCGAGACTATTCGATTCATATTCGATCCGTTTCTAGAACCCATGAAAAATCCGTACAAATTTTGTGATTCAAAATTTGAATTTAGGTGGTTTAAAACCGGGAACCGGTCAAAAACCAGTGAAAATCGGCAAAATTGCTAGAAATCTATTTTATCTGATATTCGTATCCAAGAAAATCCTTATTTGCATCCGAGAATATTCATATCTGTATTTGAGAATATTTGAATTCATATTTGTTTTAAAAATATGGGTTCGTATCCGATCCGTTTCCACCCCTAAAAAGATCTAACTGCCAGTGCTGAAAGAACCAAAACATGTGCCACAAATGCTATTTGGTCGCTGTATTTTCCATACATGAATTCCAAAAATAGAGAGCCTATTCTTTTTTTGCTGTAACTGATAGTTTATGGCTGCAACCAATGGTTTTTGCCTCTAAAATGAGTGGTTGTGCGAATAATTCGAATACCGATAAGCTACTTAAAAAATATTGTCATAATAAGCCGCTTCGAAAAGATGATAAAGAAGATATTCCGTTTGGTTATTCGGAAAAAGTAATAAGTCGTAAATCATAAGTCGAAAAGAATAACACCAGGGTTTTACTATGTTTACAATTAGCAGTGCAGCCGTGGGCAGTTGCAAATTAGCTTCTCGTATTTTGCTTACAGAATTGTGTTGTTTACATTTTGCAAAGCAAATGAGCAATTATCCTAGTCATATTTTATATGTATTATACGATTACTAGTACCATCCCTTTAAACAAAATACTAGTATTATGAAATACATCACACTGCCATACCCAAGCTCAAACAGCTAAAGGCTTGCTCCAATCGGCTTCAAAAAAATAGTTTTTTTTTTTACTTTTTAGACTTTTGGATGCAAATGCACTATATCGGTTATTACCTTTTCTCAGTCAAAAAATAAAGAAAAATAGCAGAAAATGAGAAAATTAAAAAATACCTTATATCTTTTGAAACAATACAAAGAAATAAAAAAGTTAAAAAACCAAAAATACCAAAATTAAGAAGCCCAGAAGCTGCCGTTTGGAGTGGGCCTTGTATCCTCCTAATTAACTGCTGAAGCAATAGCTTAGGGCATCTCCAATGGTTATAGCTAGCAACTAACTATAAGACTTCCACATCATATATATAGTACACACTAAAGTTAGCATTCTAAAGAACTATCTATAAGGATAGCTATTTGATGCTTACATGCACACACAGAATTTATGAAGGCTGCCTCGTTTGGCGCTATAGACTATCTCTAGAGCTGTAGAGAGCTGCGTTCTCTTTCTTCATTTAATATCTTCCACGTAGGACAGTTGATGATATGGACTCTCTTGTAGATAGCTGCTATAGACCCATTGGAGATGCCCTAAACTTGTCGGTTAACTTTCAGACCTGACGTAGTCAAAAGATTCCTGACATTTAGTGCAGCTGGCATTTGACTTGAGCATCTCATGGAGCCAACATAATTAATGAGACACACGCTGCTAGAATTAGGGAGTTTTAGATATTTGTCACTTTAAATATTGGTGTTTCAGAATTTGCCGCAGAGGAGATTATAATTATTTTTCACTCCAAAGTATAGGTAGTTAATCTTTTGCCACTTTCACATCTTTGCTAACATCATATAGGAGTTTGACCGTCATCTCACCTCCTCCCAATTCGACTCTCCGTCACCTAGTTCCGCCCCTCGCGATCCCTTTGATCCATCATCCCCTAGACATGTCCACCCAACTCTTATGGGGGATTAGCGAATAGATACTCTTCTCTCGCCCTCCACATCCCCAACAACTTATAACAAACTCCTCGATCCATCCATTTGCACAACATCTTCTTGTACCCCCATTATCACCAGCATTGAAGGTGCTATTTGTTTGTTTGTTGACAACGACGCACAGCATGCTCATCATGGCATAGCCTGGGTGCTTAGTGCCGTTCTATACGTCTGTCGTATGAATCTCCCATTTTGTTGAATTGCATATCAGGTGTGTCTGTGTGTGGTATTAGTTATCCCAACTCAGTGCTAATCTTGAAAACTGGGAATGAGATTTCAGAATTGTTGGATTCAAAATCTATTCACTTGGCTAAGGCTATACTGCCCCAATTTCTGGGACCGTTAGATATCCCCGCAACTGCACATGATTGTTTAGCTACGAAGTGCTGTACAAAAGTGAGCATCATACCAACACATGCTTACATCAAAGAACCAAACTTTATCACAAAAGTATGGCATAACAGCCAAATTTTTGCTATAGCGGGGCTTTTAGGCCCAAAGTTATATCCCATTACAAAATAACTTCATAGGCGTGCCTAAGCGAGGATGAAACTCAGAACTATTGATCATCTACACTATAAGATTATTTAGTTCTTTGTCATGGGGTCCTCTTTATCATCCCAAGGCTCTTATGTTATTTGTTTAACAAGTAATGAGTACAACTGTACCCAACATATCACAAGGGGAAACCTGTTTAACTATTTGCCAGGATTCTCAAGAGATGCGAATATAATGATTTATTAATGTATTTATGGATGCAATTTTAGCTGTAAATATTTTTGAACATAAAACAAATAAACATTAATTTCTTAAAGAAGGTAGGGTTTCAACATGTTGAATTGCCAGGTAAAAACATTATGAAAGCTACTTATGCCTTGCTGCTAGAATCACCTATTAGACACAACTTTATTTACCGAAAGCATGACATATTCGGGTACTATTTATTATACTCTATAGAGTTGCCTAGCTTTACTCACATGATTCCTCAAACTCTCAATATCATGCAATAGACATGCAACAGATAGCGTGCGACTGAGTTGAGGAAATAAGGTCTTTCACTGCTCTCCTTTTCTGGTCTCTACCCGATAGGTTACAGACCTCACAGTGTCAAGATTCTTGAAATGAAATTAGCAACTTGAATGATTGGACCTACTATTGTTATGTATGGAAGACCGTCCTTCTAAACCACCCCATTGTCTGCGAGTCATTTTCTTCTTGGAACAGCGCACACTCCAGTAGATATACAATTGATTTGAGCAGTTACTACACTAGGCTTGACAAGTCAAGACTTGTGGTTGAGCGATTTCTGTGTCTTTTACTCAGCATAACGTTCTAGTCCTTACTTGTGGTTGAGCGATTTTTGTGTCCTTTACTCCTTAATTTTGGAGTCCATTTACATTTCCATTTGTATTTATTTGCATTCTCTAGTGTTTATTTGATTTTTATCGTAATTGCTCGTTTAGACTACGAAGACCAAAAAGAGCAGCAATTTGAGCCCAACCAGGACCTTTAAGACCAACAAGCTTATGAGCAAGGTGATTCAATATTTTTCACCTACTTTTTTAATGAAAGTTATCTTGATTTAAATTATTAAATTGCATTGCCTTAATTTATTATGCAAATTATATTAATGTTAAGCTCATAGTTAAGTCCTAATTAATAATTGTGCTAATACACCTTGCTCCTTGACTTTGGACATAAAAAAACCATGTTACCCTAGAAATAATGGTAAATATACTAGTAATAAGTCCGTATCTAAGCGCTATGTTTAGTCTTGCTTAGATCCTCGGGGGCATTAAATTGCCTTAACACCATGTCAAACATTAAAACTTATATTTAGGCAGCTATTGGATGGAAATGGCTAATATTTAAACTAGAAAGGATATTTTGGAATCTCAAAACTTTAAACTTGCTTAAATACCTGAGTGAATGGTAAGAGAGGCTGTTGCAGATGTAGCATGAGAGTGTGGTTTATGGTACAACCGCCCAGATAACCCTAAAGACTTAATCTTGTAAAACCTTCTCATTGTAAATCAGTGTAATCACAAGTCTATAATGGGTACAAACTAACCAATTAATTTGCATCGACTCAGCGTGAGTTGCGACATCTGAAGGAACACGAGTCGTGTCGCTAGATTTAAGCCGCCTACGATGCAGTAGGGGCCTCTAGAGCGAGTGGACATAACCCCACAGCGGTGGAAATCTTAGCGGGTGTAGCCTTGTTAGGAAGATGCACTATAAAGGCTTTATGGTGATATTCTTGATCT
Source organism: Dendrocalamus latiflorus (assembly GCA_017311315.1). Classification (NCBI taxonomy): domain Eukaryota; kingdom Viridiplantae; phylum Streptophyta; class Magnoliopsida; order Poales; family Poaceae; genus Dendrocalamus; species Dendrocalamus latiflorus. Next base: position 11,224,939 of record CM029662.1, read on the forward strand.
ACATGTCTAAGGATACATGTGAAATATAATAAGTTAATTATCTCTTATAGGTAAAGTGTGCGACCTTTATAGAGTGAAAATTGTCCAAACAACTATACCCATGGTCATGGGCAGCATGGGAACTTACTCAAGTTAGTGTCTATTTTTAAAAGCTTGTGGATGAGATGAAAAACACGATGGGTGGATGTAACCTTGAGTTGATTTTTCCTAGGTGGATGTACCCAATGATGATAATAACTAGATGTAGCCCTAGTAATAAAATTAGCATATGATGGATGGATCCATGTAAAAGGTAGATAGAATATGCACTATTATCATTACTACATACTTTTACATTATTTAGAAAATATGGTTTTGTTCAAAATGCTAAGACCTAGAAATTTGTACTTAATGTAACTTTCAACTAAGATATTTAGCAAATAAAAGAACTCGAGCCTTCCTTTGTTAAGTAATGCATCTATATTATTACATTTTGTACGTTGGACCATGGAGCACAGTTGATTGTGCACACCCTCGCTCACTCAATTAACTTAGAACCTGTGGATCATGACCACTACGCCGCTACAGGGACAGACGGAGAAGAACATGGTGGAGATTAGAATGTTCTCTAGCGGTTTAGTCCTTATCTCAGATAGGCAGATTTTAATAGTGATTGTGTTTATATCTATTTTCCAAACTCTCGAAAAGTAGTAAGACATCCTTAACCCCCAGTCGCCTGCCTGTGACAAGGTGTGGCCTCACATTTTACTATTCGCTTCCACTTTCACTTCTGTAATGTAAATATTTAGCCCGATCAGCCTATTATGTAAACTCTACCCGTTATGGGTTATTTAAACTTAGTTATGTAATATTAATGTTGGTATGATTTATACGATGTATGAGTTGATTCAATATTGTATCTATGAGCACTATATACTGATCCAAATAACATTGTATCTGTAAGTATTACTACTAATATAGAGAATAGTACGGTAAAATCACAGAGGATTCCGAATACAAATTCGGACTCCACGGGCTTCAAAGTTTTCGTTTTGATTTAGATGCAAACAGGTTTGTTAATCATTCCCATTCACATACTCTTGTATCTGTATTGGACATGGACTTTCTTGTTTGGTAATTATTCGTTGTATGTCTTGTAGTCTCAAGTTTTGCATGTATCTCTTCTAATATTAAGTTCTGCAAGGATGACATTAAACAATGATGACACTAGAATATGTCTGTGAGAGATGAGGAAGAAGGAGCCGCTGTGGCCAAGGGAAGGAAAGGATAAAAAAGCGAGCGGTTGAATGGTCATTTCAGAGGACTCAAAACACATAAATGAATAAAATATTACGAAAGTGGCAAAAGTTTGATTTCCCAAGCTTTAGAGTGGACAAAAACCGATTACTATCTATTCGGTGACAAAAATCTATTAGATGACAAATTTTAAAACGTCAATTTTTGAAAAATACCCTAAAATTATTAGCTCAGACATGAGAGTTTAGCATCTGAGTCCATCGTGTTTCGGGGACTCGACGTCCATCGCGAGAGGGACACGTACTCCATCCAACCTACCGTCTGCGAGATTTCCCGTGAGCAAAACAAGGAAAGCCCTCCAGGTGTGCATGTCTGCCACTCACTGGTCACTGACATACGAAGCTAACACGGCACTGTACGGCCCTGCGATGCCATGGCCAATGCAAGTGCCGCCCATATGTACTGCACCATGTCACACAGCAGAGCAGAGAACTGTACTCTAAGCCAAATTGTCAGTGTACAGAATCTAACCATGTTGCAGCGTTGCGACTGCAGAAACTACTTTTTCCATTTCAACTACAAGGTTTGCGCAGGTGCAATATTGTACTAGTCTACCACATCAGTATACAGAGTTTGGGTTGGCTTGCTGCTCACTTTTATTTGGATGGCGGTCAGCTCACAGGACAAGCTGCTGTACCTTCCATCTGACATAAGACTTGGGACCCCGTCCAAACTATGCTTTATATTCCCATTGTTTTAGACTTTCAGCAAAAACAGTCAGGTGCTAGACCAAAATATAGAACATGACCTAAGCTATATTTTTTTAATTTTAATAGATATAAATCTCTCTTTGAGCTAAAAAACATGGCAGACAACACATATCACTTACAACACGCCCCTAGCTCAGTAGGTCGGGTGACGCATGGCAGACAGCTCGGACGAGGCAGTAGGCGAGCAGGCGTGGCGGCCAACTCCTACCAAGTCGCCATGCCATGGTAGACACTGCAATGTGCACTGTAGCAGTACTGTTCATTTATTAATTAATAGTATTTCATTTAGTGCTAATTGCATTTAATTAGTGCTAATTAAGCATGCATGATATTTTATTGTACTCGCAATTAATCAGTGCTAATCATATTTAATTAGTGCTAGTTAAAATTAAAAGTCTTTCATGGGATAAAATTCAAGATTTACTCCTCTTACTATCGTCTTGCTCCGGGGATAAGGTAGAGGGTCACGGGTGCATCACGCACCACACTTCTCATGCTCTCATCACACACACGTATCTCTCCCTCACTTTTCACTGCTCGCCCCTCCTAAAATGCACTAGTTTCAGCTATCACTATTCATTTTAGCCAAAAGTCATAAACCACATCATATATCTAAAAGCCATCACTATTCATTTCATAAGATCAGACAATGTCTTTTATTGCAGCATTGTTATTTTTTTCACCGGCTGGTTTAATACATGAATACGAACTTCCGGCTCTTTAGCTTGACTCGTTAGCTCGATTATAAAAATACTTGTAAACTATACATAAAATAATATTAAATAAAACTGTGCCAATTTCAAGAAAATCTCGATAAGACGAGGACGGGTATTCACCTAGCTGAGGAGAGCTTGGGGTCCGGGGCGCTTAGTTGCATACTGGCTAGGAAGCGCCACGTGGTAAATTTCGTATTTTTTTTGTAATTAGTGATTTCCCGCGCAAACTAGTTGAAAACGCATGCTTTGATACGTATTAAGAAATTCTATTATGTTGTATTCGCATGCGCATAGAAATTGTTTAGAAAGGTGCAAGGGGGTTCATAGAGGCAGATGAACCACTAACACAAACTCTTTGTGTTAAGTAGTAAAGATATATTATTACAAACCGTTTCGTAATGGACTATGTGTATGCCGATAAAGCAGTTCGCAATGAGTGTGCGAATTACATGGCGTGTGGGGTTTGGTTTGATGCGTATATTTGCCTCACTACTCATACAATACAAGTGGCAACATCCATGAATCATCAATCCCAACTACAACTAAGATACATGTGTGTCTTTTTGAAGCCGTGGTTCTAGTCAGTTATTGTACACATTTAGGTCCATCGGTGCCTTTCCCTTTTCTCACGTGTAGGCTTTAACCTTTGCGACCCAGGCCTAGTGCTCAGCTTCTACAATTTGTGTAGATTTGTCCCAGTCGGAGATAACCTGACATTCAATGGGGGCTTCAGGGATCACTGACACCTTACCCTTGAACTTTTTGCTGTCATCCGAGGTGTAAGGTTTCTAGCATGTGAATCTCTCAAGTGCCACCGGATAGTTGAGCATGTATTTCTACTCAATGAATGCCCTGTCGTACATATCCGGGCCGTCTATCCATTAGAAGTAGTAGCGCTCTATCCTCTACCAGCATGGACGGAGTGGGTTAGAGATGTGCAAAATAGAATGTATAGTGTGAAATATCAAATATGTGTTTACAAGAACTTTGGTGCAAACCGATGATTGCCGGGTGTGTGGACTGAATGATATGTGTTGAATTGTCGTAGTCACACTGCGGCCGCGGAAACTCCGGCGGCACGGGTGCATCCTTGCAAGAATTATCGGGGTACGAACCCTTTTTCTTAGCCATCTACTTTCGCTTGCGAAGCATCTCTCCGTAGTTCGACATCCTAACTAGTGTCACAATGATGTCTTGTATCTCTTCTCCCTTTCCTTTTCCCCTAGTTTTAAGATCAACTCGATTGGAGTCTTAGGTCTGCTTGTGGGGGCTGGCCAGATTTTATAGGCGGTCGGTGTGCACTGTTTGAGAGTAAACTTTGAATACGTTGTCATTTTGTTGGAAAAAGCTAGTACGTGTTATCAAATCACTGGGAAAGTTGGTATGTGCTGTCCACTTGTTGCAAAAAACTGGTACGTGTTGTCAAATCACTAAAAAAGCCACTGCGTGATGTCCACTCACTGAGAAAATCTGATATATGTTGTCAAATTACTCGGAAAGCTGGTGCGTGCTATCCACTCACTGCAGAAAATTGGTACATGTTGTCAAATCAATTGGAAAGCCGGTGCGTGCTGTCCACTCTCAGCAAAAAAACTAGTGTGTTGTCAAATCACTAGAAAAGCTGGTGCGTGCTGTCCACTCACTGTAGAAAGCCAGTGCGTGTTGTGAAATCACTAGGAAAGCTGGTACGTACTGTCCACTCGTTGATATATATCTTAAGAAAGGATTTCAAGAACCATGCAAATAAGACAAACAAAAAATAAACCAGAAGGCTTAAGATGTCTACATAACATTTATAATATTTTTGTCAAGTTGCATATGACACTTAGGACGTGCTCTGCCATATGGATACAATACATTACATATTATATGTCTACTTTTTAGTACATGGGTGAACTGGAGTGAGAACGGGAACTACTGTAGTTGGGGTAGGAGCGAGAATGGGAACTACTGTGGCCTCAGTTGGTTTCTCCAATGTTGAGGACGATCGGTGGCTGGGCGTCACACGCTCTTATGTGTGCTGCTCCTCATGTGTAGTCTGGGGGCAGCTGGTGCGTGGACCGTTGTTGCTATTGCGGTGCACTCGAGCTCAATGATTGTGGTATCCTTCTCACGCTGCACTACAGCCAGGACCTTCTCGCACTTGGCAAGCTGAGCACGAAGAGTCTCGGCCTGGCTGTAGCTGGCGGAAGTTTGAGATCTCCTCTAGAGCCTCAATGTAGGTGGCTCCCTTACCTCAGGTGAGCTGGACTTGGTGGGTCAGGAGTGGGTCGTCTTCGGAGCCAGGGATGAACGTCTTGCCGCACTCCTTACTAGAGGGATGGATAGTAGAAAAATGGGGAGATTAGCATGGAGACCTCGTGGTCTCACACAGGCGAGCACAAGCCAAACAGGCGGCGTTCTGAAGGGCGTCAGTGCATGTGCTCCTCAGATGCTCTGTGTGGAAGATGCGGGGTGTACTCGCCTTCCCTTGCATATAGGAAGACTTCCATCATTCAGGGCTCCCTGTCTCCTTTTTGGGTCTTCTGCCCCCTGAAGATGGGATGGTGCCAGTAATGTAGGTATTGTATTAGTTCACGCAGTATGTCGGTGAACTCTCCTTCATCCTCTCCATGGGTAAAGTAGTCCCATGGCTCAATATCATCTGATTCGACCATCTACTTTTGAACAAGAGGGTATTAGTAATAGTTTAAAGATATAACGAAACTTCTACTTTTTAGTTTAGGGAACTAAGACTAGGTCCTTGGATAACGACCATTCTGTAATCGTGCGAGAGCGATAAATATATACGTGCGGATATACACTATAGTTATTTATAATAAATAAACATGGCTACTTACATAAACATATCCGTCAACTAAACATGGCTACCTAGCGTAATCCACATTACAAAACCACAGTTACACTAATAAAATGCTAATAATATATTAAGTTCGTTAATCACATGCGAATTAAGCATATATTATTTCTGAAAATAATCACCAGCTTCACCATGCTTCCAACTACGAAAGATAGTAAATCCCGGCCGCATTGTCTCCCTGTGCTCTCGCTTGGTAGAAAATGTCTCTTTTATTTCCTTCCCATCCCTAGTTGTGTTCTCTCTTGCTCGATAGCAATATTACCATGGGTCACATTTTATACACGCACGTGCGAACACATTGTAATTAATGCGCGAATAAAACAAATCTAACATTGCATCTCATCACGTGACTGCATCGCGTCGTGTCATTAACACAATTCTCTCGCACGTGTGTTGCACTTGTCCATTGCCTTCCGTGCCTCCCGCTACACTGCACCTGTCTGCCGAGCCAGGGTGGGCCTCAGCTCGGCAGTAGCCTATATATAAAATCCACAGCCTATATCTAAAATCCACAGCCTATATCTAAAAGCCATTAGTGGAATTGAATAGTGATGGCTGAAACTAGTGCCTTTTAAAAGAAGAGAGTGAGCGGTGGAAAAAGTGAGGGAGGTGCGTGCACATAACAGAAGCAAGATGAGTGGAGTGCGTGATGCACCTGTGACCCTTAGCCTTATCCCTGTAGCGTACAGTTGCAAGAGGAGTAAATCTTGAATTTTATCTCGCGAAAGACTTTTAGTTTTAACTAGCACTAATTAAATGCGATTAGTACTAATTAATTGTGAGTACAATAAATTATCATACACGCTTAATTAGCACTACATAATTAATGCTAGTTAAATAGAATTAGCACTAAATAAAATGCTATTAATTTAGCATTGTATTTTGGTATAGTTAATTATTATTAGCACTAATTAATTGTCCTTAGTACTAATGAATGAGTGATATAGTCGCGTGCTGCAATACCTACCGCGGCATGGTGGCTCAGCAGGAGGCAGCTCAGTAGGAGCTAGCTGTTGCGCTAGAGCCATTTGCCGTGGGCTACTCCACCTATCGAGTTAGAAGACGCGGCAGATGATTCTTATCGTTTATCATGCTTTTTTAAGTTTGGAGAGGGTTCTATTTTCACAAAACAAATATGCTAGGGACTAAAATAAAAAAACGTTGTTAGGAAGCCATATATGTGAACTGTTCAATATACAGTGGGAGTTCCGTCTTCTTGCCAAACCGTCCAGCATGTGTTGCTGAAAAAAAGCAAGAACGAAACAGAAATTACTTTATTGGCCAAATTGTACGATTTCTTGGATTCCTTATACACAATTACTTTACAAGAACATTTTACACCTCTAAAATTTGCTTAAGATACAACACAGGGACATCACTGGACTATCGAAAATAGGAGGACAGGGCATTTGGATAAATAACAAGCCAGCCAAATAGCACAATCATTTCAACGTTCCGCGTTGCTCAGCTACAAAGGTTCGGTATGCAGGCTCCGTCCGGGTTCGTCTGCTCTTTCCAGATCCGGCCGGTTACCCTCAGCTTCAGCTCCTTCCTTTCGCCGCCGGAGAAGAACAGCGCCATGTTCCTCTGGATGACGAGGCCATCGTGGCTGTCCCGGACCTTCCGGTGGCTGTCACGGATGCTTCTAGGGGTGCCTTCCCATACCATTTTCCTGCCGTTACCGCCAACCTCGAGGCTGTAGGTGTAGTTCCTTGCTTCGTTCTCGTCCCCCATGAAACGGAGGAAAGCCATGTATACTGGTGCCATTCCGAGCTGGAAGGCCTCGAAGTGTAGGCAGAAGTACTGTCCGAAACAATGGAACACCTGATTCAAAAGAAACATCAAATCAGTAACTTAAAAAGGTTGTTAAAAGCATCCCAAACCACGGATCATAAGAGTGATATATCTGAAACTGAATATAAAGAGCTATTGTTACACTTACTGTTAGCATCCAGGTGGCATTTTCCACCTCTCGTGGATTAGACTTGACATATCTATGGTTGAATGTGCAACCGCTGTGCATATCAACTTTGTGATCATCCCTCAAATGTGCAACAAGGAAAGGAATATCACCAGCGACAGCACATTCAGAACCAGCATAGGGGCAGTTATATGGCCTGAAGCTGCACTGTGCTTCATGCTTTATCTTGCTGTAGTACGGGAAGATCTCTGGGCAACCTAAAGAGCAGTACTTACAGGGAAGCTCAAGTGATTCTGCTACTTTCTCCAATGCCAAGCACCTGATATCACCTAGCTCTTGCCTGCATGTAGGGCACCGGTTGTGCACCCTAGCCTTGCATGTCGAACATAAAGTATGTCCATTTTGGCACTGTAAAAAAATCAAATTGTTGTCAACAATCAAATTACAAAACTATATGAATACTAGGCTTTAGATGACGAATTCTTTTAGCACCACAAGAATCGTTTTCATTCGTTGTTAGTGTCTGCATAACATATGCTGCGAGCACAACAGGACAACTTCTATGTTTCTTCGAAATGGGTTTGTTCAACATTTCAAAGGACAGCAAACACTCACTTTACAGAACAAGTGCAGATAGTTTAGAATAAGCAGCATATGTTACAGTAACAGAATCTAAACACGGATGATGTAAGTTCCATATTTTTAATTCTTTCAAAAATTCTTTCCTAAACTTGGAAGTAGCTGGTTCCTGGACGCCTAGGCCCACGGTTGACATCAAAGACCAGAAATAAAAATTCCAAGCTACCTGATAAATTATAATTTACAGACTCAAGATAATGACTGTGTTACAATTAGATAACAGAAGATAGTGACCAACATTACACATGTGTCGGGCTTTTAGATAATGGATCTGGTGACTTATAGAATGGTCTAGAAACAGGATAGCAACAATAGGCCCTAGCAATTACTGTTTCATGTTAAGGGATGATTAGTGATGCTTTCTATCATTTTTTGGCAAATCAAAATCAACCATAGGGGCAATAATTTTTTTTTATGTAAGCAGCTACTTTGGTCAGGACAGACGAAAGAGATATACTACCGGTACAAACATGCTAGCCATATAGAACTCATTTTCGGCTTCTTACTATAGCTATCTAGTTAAGGTTACCAATATATGCAAGCTAATAAGTACATAAGCTTATGTTGCAATAGATGTATGATGTATGTTTATGGATGGCCGTGATAACATGAATAGAGTGCACACACTTATTGTAGCCATTCTCGAAAGAAACAGAAACATAGAATACAAAAACAATGGACTTAATAGTGTTTGCATGCTTCAGCCTAGCTGTTTTAAGTGATGGCTGGTGGGTGTACCTTCCATCATTAAAATGTTAAACAATTAGAGTTTTAACTGATCATCTCCAACAATGCAAAACCATTTGAGAAATATTTCTCAGATATCAGTCTTGATTCGGTAATGGCCCACCATGACAATGTCCTGGAAACCCACCTGACTCAAACTAGATGAGTAATGCTTGAACTTTGCTTATCACACGAAATCTGGCCTCTTCAAGTGGGCAGCTAATTGTGGTGGAACTGATGCAGTCAACAGCCCAATTGAAAATTGCAACGCAGTTAGTAGGTGCATGCTGTTAGTGATGCCCTAAACTCCTAATAGCTTGCTTATCTATTGGTTGTACCACACTTTGTCTACAGGACCACGAATGTCACCCCAAATTGTTGCGGTATGAAATCATATTTTACTTATATTAATTAAGAACATATCAAACCATCAAGAATTACTCTCTAGAAGTGGCAAAGTGGCGTGCAGATGGATCCAAATGACACAAGAAAACAGATTACTAAAATTTACATATTTAGCATAAACACTCATCTTGTAATAGTAAAAAAAAAGGTTAGAGAATGAAATATTTCCGAATAACTCATGCTAGAAGCATAGATGACACAGATATTTGCTACATTAAGATCCAGAATAGGTGCTTTCTTTACTAGTAAATAAATTCCCCTCGTTTTCTAGTCCTTTCTCACCTCTCTTCTATCCAATGGATAAAAAGATATTGAAATGTGAATATTCTATCACACCTTCATTGTAGCTATGTTTTGGAACAATTCACTGGCATGAAGGGGACGTGACAATGAAAGAAAAATGAAAAAAGCTAAGAACTTTAAGGCCACATTTGGAACGAGGGAATTTTCATAGATTCATGTGGGAATTGAATGGTTTCCTATGAAATTCCCGTGTTCCAAACATGACCTAAAGATTTACTCAGAAGTTCCTATCAAGAGTGGGGGGATCTGGAGGCAGAAGTACACGTTCATCCCGATTCCATTCACCAAGAATTTTTCCGCAAAGAAATGAAGTACAATCCCAAGGCTTTTTTATTGTAATCCCAAAAACTTGAGATTAAGATCATCAAGTAACCCGCATCTCTGGTTATTCCCTTGCTTTCATTTTTGCTTGTCCCATCCAAGCAAGAGAAAAATCTCCTTTGTATGAAATCACAAAAATTACCCTAACGTACAAGGTAGAAAACTATGAAAGCAAAACCTGATTTACCCCTACTTCCCTACTCTACCTTGCAACTTAGTTCGAGAAAAGATATATGATTTGTGCAAATAAAGGCGAATAGAACACCTAATATGTTGTGCAAATAGAGGTGAATGGTATTGGTATACCTAATTTCTTAACACCTGCCTCCTCTCCCTTGCTTCCATAAAATGTCCAAAGAGAATGTCGAGTCTAATGTTCAAACCATTAAAATTCGTTCCCACATTGGTTCGCTCATGTCCAAACAGGGCTAATATATCTGAGTAACCAGTTAGATAAGCAATCTAATTGACAAAACCAACAGCAAACAACCAGTCAACGATATGTTTTTTTTTTCAAATAGCTTCCAAATAGCCAGTCTGTTTTTTTCAAGGAGGAATTTATCTCCAAGCTGAAATGGAACTATAGTGCTAGAAGTACTACAATACAAGTTACCCAGAACTAAAATTGCACATAACGTAGCTAAGGAGGTCAAAACATCAACTTCTGTTTTGATGATAAAATGATAAATTAAATTAGTGAAATAACAGAGTTAACTGTATGCTTTCAAGGGAACACCTGCCTTCTCAAGTTTCTTGTTTTAAATGTTATTATATCGTGGTCTTAAATGTTCTTATATCGTGGTCCTTTAAAAAGCAAAGTCAACATGTGGAAACTGCAGCTCTTCATGTTCTTCATTCACGTCAGCATGGAGAGCGCAGATCAAATGGACCAATAAGCAAACATGTTAGATCGAGCAACCCTCAACTAATCTGTTTGGTAAGCTGTCTTACTGAAGAGCACGAATCCAACGCCATAGATCCAAATTCATGGATAATGGAAATAAATGGGCTCAGAAAATTTACATAAAACAGTGTGGTTTCACTCATTTCCATTTCTCTGCTCAACCATTATTTTCTCTAAATTTACACTCTTTCCCATCAGTACTAAATCCACTAGGGCAAACTAGAAAGAATGGGATTGGGCTATGACTCACAAGGGCAAGTTAATCCTAAACAAACAGCAGAGCAGCCAACCTGTCAAGTATACTACAATGAATGTAAGAGTGAAGGCAGTAACGAACAATGATTACTGCCCACCACCATATACGAGATAGTGTGCTAAGAGATCAGAATCTTCTGTTGTTCTCTTCCAAATCCAGTTTGGCTTCACAAAGATGAACATCCTCTGTTGTTAAAATGCACAAGCCAATCGATCGCTACCTAAGTCGTCAAAAAGAATGAATTGCGCAATATTACATTTCCAGGCTTGACCGGATTATCACCAATTTATCACAGAAGCATCTCAACAAGCTCTCAGTAATTAGAAGTACTAACGATTAATAACAAGACAAAGGATTAGCACCAAAAAGCTAACAAGTAAGCATTCCTACTATTCCAAAGCATTTGGAGCTTCCGACAACAACAAACGCAATAAATTGTCCCCACGAAGGACCAAATTAATCCACAGGCAAGGAAAGACTCCAGAGCCTCACACACCCAAATTCAGATCCGAGACAAAAGAGACGTTTCATTTCAAATCTCGAACAAAAAGAAGACAAATCGATACAGAAGTCTAATGAAAAGCCCCACTTCGCAGAATAAATATACTGACCACGAATCCAGATGCACGTAATTCAAACTCCCAACACAAAATTACCCAAACCCAATCACCCAATCCTACAGGGGTCAAAAATCCCCAATTCGAACTTCACCAAATACGCCCAGAATTCGTCAATTTAATTCGACGCCCCCCAAAAGCTACCATAAAGATCCCGCCTTTGCCCGCCGAAACCCCCAAATCCGCACCCACCGAATCACATTCCAGACCCAAACCCGCACGCAAGACCAACCCAAATCGAAGCGCGCACACAAGAAGCGCACCCACCTGGTGGATGGGCGGGAACATGGAGTTGGTGCAGACGGGGCACTCGAGCAGCTCGTGCACGCTGGTCGCCGGCGGCCCGCCGGCGGCGCCCACTCCCCCCGCCGCGCCGGCCCCGGCATTCACCTTCGGGAAAGCGCGTCCCGCGGCGCCGCCCCCGCCGCCGCCGGCAGCGGCGAGGTGCGCGGGGTGGAGCGGGAGGTTGTGGTTGTGGTCGTGGCTGTCGACGTCGTCCACGTCCATGGAGGCGTCGGGGAGGGAGAGGCACTCCACGCTGTCCATGTCCATGGTGGACTCCGCGCCGTGCGCGCTCCGGTTTGCGCTTGGGAGTTTTTGGAGGGTTGCGCTCGGTGGTGGGTTCGTTGCGTTTGGGTGATTGGGTTGGTCTTGCGTCTAAAAGGGCGCGGAGAGAGACAGCGACGACGCCGTCGCCTGGGATGTGGTCTCGTGGGGGCGGAGGTGGTGTTGATGGTAGACCGTAGCATCAACGAGGCACTGACAGCGGAATCGCATGCAGTAGTAGGTGGATAATGATGAATTTCGAATTTTGGAAATGGGGTGTAATCCAGTGGTGTCCAAACCGATGGTGCCTAGCGTGCTGGTCTACGATATGACATTGTACGCATGGTGCGTAACATAACGCGGAAGTCGACGGGCTACATCGGTATGGCACGAAGGGGTGGCTCGGGCCTAGGCGCTGTCTCGTCCCACCGTGTCGGCACGACATGTACAGTGGTGTGCCCCAACCCACCATATCTGGCACACTTGGCTTGTCAACACGTTTAGCTCATTTGGTACGCGTAAGCTGTAGGTATGACCTATTAGGCACGATAAAATCGATAGGCACGAAAATTGACAATTAGATACGGGCACGACACGGTAGGTACAGCCTATTTGGTCCGTTTAGCACGAGCAACAGTCGATTTTTTAAAATTTATAGCCGTTTTGTGGCCGCTTATGAGTTTAAAAATACAAAAAATTCAAAAAATCTAGATTTTCTATAAATAGGTAGCATGCGTCTCTCATTCATCCACACTCAAATCAGTAATCTATTCTCCTTATTCTCTTGTGAAAATTTTGAAACATTTTGTGGTAATTTAGCAAAATTCGAAATAATTTTGCCAGAAATTGGAAAATTCAAAATCCGGCATACATTCAAGGAAAGAGGTAATAGTACTAATTTTTAATGTATTTTCTATTTTCAAAATAGATAATAGTTTAATTTTCTATTTGTATATTGCAGTTTTTCACATTTCTTCATGGAAAATTATGATATTTTCCTGCGAGTGAATACGATATTAATATGAAAGATCTTATATCCTTTGGGACGTTTCCGCCTCCACCTCAAATGGTTGAGGCCATGAACAGACCGTCGTTGTACTATCATCAGGTTCTACCAGTGCCTCTACGTTAGCAAGCACTGGAGCAAAGAAGTCTAGACCCAACACGTCGGACGTGTAGGCAGATTTCGACAAGGTCATGAAGCAATTGCCATCTAGAGATCAAGTAAGAGTTGTTGTTTGCAAAATATATCATCATGAATTGTCAGTAAAGTCTACAGGTGGAATTGGACACTAGCATAGACATGCCCAAAGATGTAAAGAAAAACAAGGCATCACCATGAGGCAGACGTAGCTGATGTACAATTTTGACGGTACGATACGTAACTGGGATCATAATTCTGAGGTAGCTCGAGAATCTTTAGTCCGTTTCATTGCTTCACAAGATCTTTCTTTAAACTTTGATGCGTTAGATGTATTCGAAAAGCACATTAGAATTGTGCATAATCCTAGATTTACTCACGTTTCTATACAGACAACCATTCGAGATTTATTTAAATACTATAATAATGGTCATGAAAAAAATTAAAGAGTTCTTTGAAACCTGCATATTTTTTGTGACCTTGACCTCGGATATATGGAGTGATCGTTCTAGGGAAGATTATCTTAGTGTAGTCGCTCATTATATAAATAATGATTGGGTATTAGAAAAGAGAATCATATGCTTTAAACTAATTGATGTAGCATATACAGGTAAGCATATATCAGAATTATTATCAAAGCTGTGAAAGATTTTGGTCTTACAAATAAAATTTTTGTTATTACCCTGGACAATAATGCAACAAATTCTATGGCAATGGATATTCTCACACCCTTATTTGGTGAAGGAATGCGCGAAAGCTACGATAGCAGAAAACAAAAACTTTCCTACCGCGCACACCAGGACATCATGCTAAGGAGGGATCATGGATTGTTACCACTAGACGCGCAGCGCAGCGGAAGAAGAGTTGGAGAAGCCGATCCAACCACGCGCGTCGAGGTAGTAGTGGAAGTAGCCGATCGTCCCGAACAGATCGTCTCCTCCACGCGATCAACCACACCACGAGCAGATCCAATCTGTAGGTTGTTGATGCCGATCAACGCCGCAACGAGCAGCGCCTCGACCGGTATCCACACGTCCGGGGCTGGAACGCCGATCGCGAGTGTACCAGCACTCGCGAGCGGCTAGGGTTTGGCTCGGGAGGTGGCGGCTAGGGTTTGGCTCGGGATTAACAGAAGCATCCACCCCTCAGCCCTCCGCCTCCATATATATAGACCTCCTCACTTGGGCCTCGTGGACCGAGGCCCAATAGGAGTCTATCCGGATCTCTATCCGAATTGAGCCCACATCCGAATCACATTCGAATTAGTGTTCCAACCCGTTAAGTGTGCGACCCTGTAGGCTCACGTATACTTGGTCGCGACCCGGAAACGCCTTTCCGGTCACCCTGTTAATAGCGGCCTCTAGTAAGACATATTAACCCCAAAGTATACGTAAAGATCATATCGGCTGAACCTGTAATGTTCTCATGTACGAATCCCTTTGCCTCACGATATAGATTAAGCTCAAGGCGAGACCTGTGTCATCCTCTTTATAGCTCAATCACTCTCTCGATTCCGTGATGGATTATAAACTTGTGATTGACTCCTCAATCACCTTGGCATGGCCATGCACTTTCATAATCCATTACATCGAGGGCCCCAGAGATATCTCTCCCATAAGAAGGGGCAAATTCTATCTTGATCATTCACATCCCACTACATATTTCATGGCAAACCCGAAGACTACTTTTATGACTACCCAGTTACGGAGTAGTGTTTAGTAGTCCCAAAATAAGCTACTACGCATGTTGAGAACCATGATGATCTCAAGTCTAAGGATTCCACATAAACACTACTTGAGACCATCTGATGACACATGGAATCTCTGCAGTGTCTCATGGCGGGTCTATCCAACATATGTTCACTAACACATGTCCATATTATTGATTTGGTATCTCCATACCATGATCCATGAGACATGATCATCAATCAATACATATGCTGATCTTTGAATCATATTTGTTCCTCATATGATACATGATCAGGGATCATTTAGAAATAGCAACATTTTGGCATTAAGAGTCTCATGAATAAGTCACATACTCATTGATCAATAATGATAATGTCTAGTTCAAGGAACAAAGCAATGTATCATAAACATAGTTTGTGATATATTCAACATCTCCATGTTGCCTCTAGGGCATATCACCAACATTTGGTACATACGCCAAATCATTCTTGCTACATTAGTGATACGTCTACCATATTATTAATATAGTTAAAACTGGTTTGAAGAGGTTGGATTCATATCTTTAAGCTTTTCGTTATACAATTTCTTTTGTAAATAATTCTAACCAATGAATTGTGGCATATAAGACCTACTTCATTGCCATGCATGTACATCCACAAAAGTTCATTGTGGATATGTCGGTAAGGTAGAACTCAACTTATGATACAAAATCTATTACCCTACAAGCCCATATTTTCTATTTTTATTCACACGCACTATCACAACTATACTAGCAATACACTACTGACTGAGCAGCACTAGTATGTCGCTGAGAAGTTATTAACATTTCTGAAAATCTTTTATGAATCCACTGTTGCTTTATCCGGAGTTTACTATCCAATATCTTCGGTAATTGTGCATCATATATTTGTGATTGTTGTTCACTTAAATTTTTTTTAAAATGGCGTAGTGTTACAAGAGGCTGTATGGAAACTAAATATTTAAAATATTTGAATGAGATTCCGTACTTAGATGCATTTGCATTTATTCTAGATCCAAGAGCTAAAATTGCAGAATTCACTAATGTTCTTTCAATTATAGGTGGTTCTATAGGAATAGATTATTCTAACTATTTTGCAGTGTTCATTTACAATTATCTGAAGTTTACCATAAGTACAAGCATAAGTTTCAGGGAGTTCTCTTGCAACAACCTCCACTAGCACTCACCATCGGTAAGAAGACACATATGTGGGACATCATCTTTTCCTCTGGAAGATCCTATGTAAGATCAAGATCTACATCATCAAGTTGTGGAGCAATCCATATCAGGGCTCACGAGGAACTATTAGTCTTTCTGGACAATGATCCCGTGCCTCACCATACAGAGGACTTCAACATTTTGGACTGGTGGTGCAAGCACAAGCTAACATATTCAGCGCTATCCATATTAGAATAGGATGTGTTAACCGTTCCTATCTCGACGGTTTCTTTCGAGTCTGCTTTTAGTCTTTCTAGAAGAATATTAGAAGAGAGAAAAACAAGACTTATTAGTGAGATGGTGGAAGTACTTTTCACAGTGAAAGACTGGAAACAAATTGATGTGTGAGCTCAACATTACATGGTAGATATGGAGTTGGAACATGCGTTCAACATTTTCTATTTAGATGGCAGCAAAGGCAGTCAAGACACCGATGGCACTGATGATTCTTAGAGCATCCATGTATACACTGTAATTTTTCTGATTTTTACATGTAATGCTGACCTACAGGCTACACTCTTTTTTCCTTGACAAAGTTTTCTTAAGTTTAGTTTTTACTTGGCAAAGTTTTTAACGAGGTAGCCATTTTAATATCAATAAAGCTCATTATTACATTTCTACAATATATGGTGTCTTTTTCTATAATGTCTATAATTTAATGCATCTTTTTTACAATTTCTATGATTTATTATGTTTTTTCGAATTCTACTCATTGTTTGAACTATTAAGTTTTTTCCAATATTTTCGGGCTGAACGGGCAAGCCAGGCCAAACGAGCATGTCGTGCCTTTGTGGCCTGTTAGGCTAAATGGGCCATGTGCCGGCTAGGCACAGCACAAACTCCCTCTGGGCCATGCCTGGGCTGGCATTTCAGCCCATAGGCTGACAAGACACGACACGTTCTAGCTGATGGGTTAAACGGGCCATACCTAACGCACTCGTGCCATGCCACCCATTTGGGCAGGTCTAGTGTAATACCTGAGGTGGGATAGACAAACTGCTCACTCTCTTCGTACTGTAGCTATTTTTTTATTTTAAATTTAGTTCTCGGACACCTATTTTGTAAAAATAGCCCTGTCCCCAAGCTCGCAAGGCACGGCAGGTGACACCAATTACCTGGGCACGTAGGGAGCTCGACAAGAGCGGATAGGCATGGTAGCTAAGCACAGAGTGGTAGTAGTACTTGCCTGAGGCGCTGCTGAGCTCCCGTTGCTCAGTAGTTTCCTATCGGGCCCGCCTTGCTTCGTATGGCGCTATCGAGCAGCACCGGCTCAGCAAGTGGCAAAAGCGCACATAGGAGGGGATCGGGGCTGCATTGGCTGCTTGCACGGTGATAAGATTCTTTCTCACATGGCCGACCGTGATGATGCGGCGACACTGATGAGGACATCACTTCTTCGGATACATACAACACTCCTCCACTTGACATTCAAGGACCAATCACTAGAGCTCACGCCCGACAATTGAATTTACAGGTGAGCTCGTTCCTAAGTACTTTCTTTTGTTCATTTGAGAATAGATTGCTACCTAATGATTTAATTATGATTAGGAACCATGGAGAGGACCTGGAAATACTTGGAGAAGGGCTACAAGGCGCACAAGTCCAGCAAGGGCGGTCGAATCATGTTGGAGGCCCAACTCAAACCGACTTCGAATCCAATTCGGAGTCCAGGACCAGACCGCACTGAAACGGACGCCCAGATCGCATCCGGACTTCGTTTTGGACGTTCCACATATGTATGGAAAGCTGAGAAGACCACCTTTCCAATGGCTTTGGTCCCATGTCAAAATTCCTTCTGAGTCAACGGTAATCATCGAAACAAGTGGGCATTCAGAATCTGTCAGGGTGCTGCGCCACCGTCTTTTGGGCCGATCGGCTTTGTATCGTGTGGGAGCCCATTAGGGGCACGTCCAGGGGTTTTGCACGCCCCTAACTCCTCTATATCCAGCCGCCACCCCCACCATTAGGGTTTGGGTTTTGCTTAGATTGATTTGTCTTTGAACAATTCGTCGTTCATCGGTTTGTGAGACCCCAACTTTCGAGTGCTAAATCTATCCATCTGCAATTCAGTTGTGTTCTTCCTTGTTCTTGCTTGTGTTCTTCGATTCGCAGGTGAGGATTAGCCTTCTTGGCGAGGTCAACCGGGCTGCGCACGGTTGATAACCTGAGGAGACGTGGTGTTGCGATTGCGGGGTTCGGAACGTGTCGTTCGGAAGCCAGATCGATTTGTGTCGCGCCTCCACCAAATCGAATTTACCCAGAACCTGTTGGAATATCGGGACCCCGTTCCCATCAAGTGGTAATCAGAGCTTCAGGTGTTCCTTCAGGTTCGCGTTCATGAGTTGTTTCCGGTTTCGTCCTAGAGTCCATGAAAAAGCCCTACAAAAAAATTGTAGTCATAGGTTGTTTCCTGTCCTAGATCTCGTTTAGCCTTTGCACAATTTGATTCTAGAGTCCGTAGTGTTGAGTTTGTGTCCTTAGTCGAGTTGTGTTGCTGGTTTAGATCGTGTTTTGTTTCGGGTTGTCTTGCTTCCGCTACATCTCTTTCATACAAACCCTAGCCGTCATCCATCGCGTTTTCCACCCTCTGTTTTTGTTTTCCCACCCATATCCCACCCTCTGTTTGAGTCATCCTTCACGTCTCGTGATCACACACCACCATCCCCCACCATTCCCCGAGCTTCCGCCACCAATTTTCACCAATTCCCTCCACCCGATTTCGTTTCAGCCTCCACAGAAACCATAACTCGGAGTCCCATCTTCAAACGGCCATAACTTTTGCATACGGACTCGAAATCAGGAGTTTTTTTTTGAAATTGGGTGAAATTAAATTTTGCATCCGAAACCGACCGACTCAGTCGGGTTTCGGCGAATTTATTTTGCCCAAATTCGGCCTGGAAAGTGCAGTACTCGAGCTCCGAAATTGATTCACCGAATTTCCAGCACATTCATTATTTTCTGTAGGCCACACCTTACATTAGATTGAGGTGAAACTTTGTGTGGTTCCTATTTCTGTGCTCTGCTTTGTGAAAAAAATAACAGAAAAAAGAAACAAAAAAGAAAAATTTCGGCACCTGGTTTTGCCTGAGAGCAAAGGCACCTGAGTTCCGTGCCTAAAAGAAAAAAGAAAAAAAAGAAAAAAAAGAAAGAGCACAGTTTTAGGTGACAGAAATTCTTTTGTTTTGTGCTTATGCTGCATTAAGTCTCTCAGTGCCTGGCCATCTTTGTTGCTGTCTTTGCCTTACTATTCTGATCTTGACTCCTTGTTCATCATATCCTAACACTGATATAGGACACATTTAGGCCAGCAACTAGGACCAGTGCTTGGGACAATTATTCAGCATTACTATCTGTTATTGATTTGTGTTCCACTGACATATTTGGCCTTCCAAGCTCCATATATCTACTTCTGGATAGCACAGTTTTGACCCTTGCAATCGTACCCACGCTCGTCATGGTTTCACGAACCAGCCACCGGTTGTACCACCTGCTGCTTTAGTAAGAACACTTGTAAGAGCTTGGTAAGACACTTCCTTTGCGAGATCCCACTGCCCTTCATTTGTAGTTGATAGGGATAATCCTTTTGTTTTCCCTGTGTTTCCACTAACCATGGCAGGAGACGAAGGGGGCGAGACACCGGTCGATTTCAACGAGTGTGTTAGTCGCGGCCAGCTACAAGCTGCGCTCGACAAACAAAATGCTTCACTCGGCGCGAGAATGGACACCATCGTCGCCGCCATTACCAAGTTGAACACCACGGAAGGCATTGAGCGGGTGGAGCGGCGGTTGGCTGACCTCACTGGTCGGATGGACACATTGGAGGCACGCCTGCCACCTGTCAATGATGGCCATCGTCCTGATGATGACACAGTGTATGATGCGGATGGCAACATTGATCGGCGGGCGACACAAGATGCACGACTACGTCGGCGTCTTCAGCAAAACCGACAGGGTATGGGAGGTAATAACCAGAACCGTCATGGTAACGACGACCCTTTTGCTAAAGTCAAGTTTACCATTCCATCTTTTGCTGGTCTTTACGATGCTGATATATATCTTGATTGGGAGATGACGGTAGAGCAGAAATTTAATTCTCACTTGGTTCCTGAACAACATAGAGTTAGACAAGCTACTAGTGAGTTTAAGGACTTTGCTATTATCTGGTGGAATGAACTAAGTAACATGCGCTTACAACCTGATACATGGGAACGGTTAAAAGAAGATATGCGTAATCGTTTTGTTCCTCCCACATATAAACTTGATTTGCGAAAAAAATTGCAGCGCTTAGAACAAGGTGATCGTTCTGTTCAGGAATATTATGCTGAGCTTCAAAAGGGTATGATGCGTTGTGGGGTTGTTGAGGACACGGATGATAAGATTTGTCGTTTCTACGGGGGGTTACGGCGTGAAATTCAGGACATTGTTGATTATAAAGAATTTACTACTGTCAACCAGTTGTTCCAGCTTGCTATGCTTGCAGAAAAAGAATTGCAGGGATGCAAGGAATCAGCGAAGGCAAGCACCGGACGACCCTTCTACACGCCGCGCACGACTACATCGACGGGACTGCCTAAGTCTTCTTCGAGTTTTCGTTCTCCTCCACCACCTGTGAACAAGATTGCAGCAGCGCCACCGAAGCCACCTTCCACGACACGCTTTGCAGATGCTACCAAAATTTTTTTGCAGGTTCCAGCCAAGAGTTCTTCTTCCGTGGCTTCAACGGGCCGCTCCTCCGACATTCAGTGCCACCGCTGCCATGGGCTTGGTCATGTGCAGAAGAATTGCCCTAGCCAACGGGCATACATCGCCACAGAAGATGGAGGCTACATCAGCACTTCAGATGTCGAGGAGGATGATGATGCTGCTGCTGCCTCGGACGACAATGGTGGTGGTGATGACGACTTGGTCCTTGGTAGGGCGTCCACAGCGACGCTACGGAGCATCATTGTGCAGCGAGTCCTCAGCACACAGGTACAACAACCCGATAAGCTTCAACGCCATAATTTGTTTCAGACTTTCTTCGCAATCAAGAATCGGCGTGCACGTGTCATCATTGATGGAGGAAGCTGCAACAACTTGGTGAGTTCTGATTTGGTCAAGAAGCTTGGCTTGACCACGCGACCGCATCCCCATCCATATCATATTCAGTGGTTAAATGATTCTGGAAAAGCTAAGGTAACACAAACATGCCGAGTCCATTTTTCCATTGGTGGGTATGTTGATCATGTTGATTGTGATGTGGTTCCCATGCAAGCATGCTCTCTTTTATTGGGTCGACCTTGGGAATTTGATAATGATGCTTTACACCATGGTAGTAGTAACAAATACACTTTTATGCATAAGGGAAAGAAAGTTACTTTACTGCCTTTGACCTCAGCTGAGATTATAGAGGCCGATAGGGAGAGAGTTGCTGCTGCTAATGATACAAAGGAACATGATAAATCTGAAAAACAACAAGTAATCCATTTGAAAAATTCTGTTATGCTTGCCACAAAATCAGACCTTGCTGAAATTGATGATGTTCATGATACATGCTATGCTTTTGTGTGCAAAGATGCCTTATTTTCTCTTGATAATATGCCTTGCACTTTGTCTGCTCCTGTCACTAACCTTTTGCAGGAGTTTAGAGATGTTTTCCCTTATGAGATACCTCCAGGACTTCCACCCATTAGAGGGATTGAGCACCAGATTGATTTGATCCCTGGAGCGAGTTTGCCAAACCGTGCGCCGTACAGGACCAATCCTGAAGAGACTAAGGAGATTCAGCGACAAGTCCAAGACCTTTTGGACCGTGGGTACGTACGTGAGAGCCTTAGTCCTTGTGCTGTTCCTATTCTTTTGGTTCCCAAAAAAGATGGTTCTTGGCGTATGTGTGTAGATTGTAGAGCCATTAACAACATTACTATAAGGTATCGTCATCCTATTCCTAGGCTAGACGACATGCTTGATGAGTTGTGTGGTGCTATAATTTTCACAAAGATTGACTTGCGTAGTGGATACCACCAAATAAGAATGAAACTTGGCGATGAATGGAAAACTGCTTTTAAAACTAAGTTCGGCTTGTATGAGTGGTTAGTCATGCCTTTTGGGTTAACTAATGCACCTAGCACTTTCATGAGATTAATGAACGAGGTTTTATGTCCTTTCATTGGCAAATTTGTGGTCGTTTACTTTGATGATATCTTGATTTATAGCAAGTCCATGGATGAACATTTGAATCACTTACGTGCTGTTTTTAATGCTTTGAGAGATGCACGTTTGTTTGGTAACCTTGACAAGTGCACCTTTTGCACGGATCGAGTCTCTTTTCTTGGCTATGTTGTGACTCCACAGGGCATTGAGGTTGATAGAGCCAAGGTGGAGGCGATATGGAGTTGGCCCACGCCCACGACGGTCTCCCAAGTGCGGAGTTTTCTTGGCCTTGCAGGATTTTATCGCCGCTTTGTCAAAGAATTCAGCACCATTGCGACACCATTGATTGAGTTGACAAAGAAGGGCGTCGTGTTCCATTGGGGGCCATCACAAGAGGAGTCCTTTAATCTTTTGAAGGACAAGCTTACACACGCACCATTGCTCCAACTTCCGGATTTTGGTAAGACTTTTGAGCTCGAATGTGATGCTAGCGGAATTGGTATTGGTGGTGTTTTGATGCAAGAAGGCAAACCTGTTGCCTACTTTAGTGAAAAATTGAATGGTCCTACTCTTAATTATTCCACGTATGATAAAGAATTGTATGCTCTTGTTCGTTCTTTAGAGACGTGGCAACACTATTTATGGCCTAAAGAATTTGTCATTCATTCCGATCATGAATCACTTAAGCATATTCGTAGTCAAACCAATTTGAATCGTAGACATGCTAAGTGGGTTGAATTTGTTGAATCTTTTCCTTATGTCATTAAACACAAGAAAGGGAAGGATAATGTGATTGCTGATGCTTTGTCTCGACGCTATACCATGTTGTCTCAACTTGATTGTCGCATTTTTGGTCTTGAAACTATTAAAGGACAATATGCTTTTGATGCTGATTTTAAGGATGTGTTGTTGCATTGTAAAGAGGGACAAGCATGGAATAAATTCATGATCAATGATGGGTATTTGTTTAGAGCTAACCGCCTATGCATTCCAGTTGGATCCGTTCGTCTTTTGTTGTTGCAGGAGGCGCATGGAGGCAGTTTGATGGGACATTTTGGTGCTAAGAAGACAGAGGATGTTCTGGCCACACACTTCTTTTGGCCAAAGATGAGGCGAGATGTTGAGCGGTTTGTTGCTCGCTGCACTACATGTCAAAAAGCTAAGTCTCGCTTGAATCCACATGGTTTATATATGCCTCTTCCTGTTCCTTCTATTCCGTGGGCAGATATTTCTATGGACTTTGTTTTAGGATTGCCCAGGACTAAGAGGGGGAGGGATAGCATTTTTGTTGTTGTGGATCGCTTTTCTAAGATGGCTCACTTTATACCATGTCATAAAACCGATGATGCCGTTCATATTGCTGACCTCTTTTTCAAAGAGATAGTTCGTTTGCATGGTATGCCTTCTACTATTGTTTCAGATCGTGATGTCAAGTTCTTGAGTCACTTTTGGCGTACTCTATGGAACAAGTTGGGTACAAAGTTGCTGTTCTCTACAACATGTCACCCACAAACTGATGGCCAAACTGAGGTGGTGAACCGCACATTGTCTACCACGTTGAGAGCTATTTTGAAGAACAATTTGAAGTTGTGGGAAGAGTGTTTGCCGCATGTTGAGTTCGCATATAATCGAGCGGAACACTCCACCACTAAGGTAAGTCCTTTTCAGGTAGTGTATGGATTCAATCCCCGTGCCCCTATTGATATTTTACCTTTGCCTACTAGTGAGAGAGTTCATAATGATGCTAAGGAGCGTGCTGATTTTATTGTCAAAATGCATGAGACTACTAAGGCAAACATTGAAAAGATGAATGCAAAATATAGGATTGCTGGTAGTAAAGGTCGAAAGGAAGTTAAACTTGAACCGGGTGATTTTGTTTGGTTGCACTTGAGAAAGGATCGATTTCCTGAGTTAAGAAAATCAAAATTGATGCCTAGAGCTGCTGGTCCTTTTAAGATAATTGAGAAGATAAATGATAATGCATATAAACTTGAGTTGCCTCCTGAGTTTGGGGTTAGTCCCACCTTTAACATTTCAGATTTGAAGCCATACTTGGGAGAAGAAGATGAGGCTGAGTTGAGGACAACTCCGCTTCAAGAGGGGGAGGATGATGAGGACATCACTTCTTCGGATACATACAACACTCCTCCACTTGACATTCAAGGACCAATCACTAGAGCTCACGCCCGACAATTGAATTTACAGGTGAGCTCGTTCCTAAGTACTTTCTTTTGTTCATTTGAGAATAGATTGCTATCTAATGATTTAATTATGATTAGGAACCATGGAGAGGACCTGGAAATACTTGGAGAAGGGCTACAAGGCGCACAAGTCCAGCAAGGGCGGTCGAATCATGTTGGAGGCCCAACTCAAACCGACTTCGAATCCAATTCGGAGTCCAGGACCAGACCGCACTGAAACGGACGCCCAGATCGCATCCGGACTCCGTTTTGGACGTTCCACATATGTATGGAAAGCTGAGAATACCACCTTTCCAATGGCTTTGGTTCCATGTCAAAATTCCTTCTGAGTCAACGGTAATCGTCGAAACAAGTGGGCATTCAGAATCTGTCAGGGTGCTGCGCCACCGTCTTTTGGGCCGATCGGCTTTGTATCGTGTGGGAGCCCATTAGGGGCGCGTCCAGGGGTTTTGCATGCCCCTAACTCCTCTATATCCAGCCGCCACCCCCACCATTAGGGTTTGTGTTTTGCTTAGATTGATTTGTCTTTGAACAATTCGCCGTTCATCGGTTTGTGAGACCCCAACTTTCGAGTGCTAAATCTATCCATCTGCAATTCAGTTGTGTTCTTCCTTGTTCTTGCTTGTGTTCTTCGATTCGCAGGCGAGGATTAGCCTTCTTGGCGAGGTCAACCGGGCTGCGCACGGTTGATAACCTGAGGAGACGTGGTGCTGCGATTGCGGGGTTCGGAACGTGTCGTTCGGAAGCCGGATCGTTTGTGTCGCGCCTCCACCAAATCGAATTTACCCAGAACCTGTTGGAATATCGGGACCCCGTTCCCATCAGACACGATGTATGATTCCCATTTTATTCATTCGGGGTTCAGCTTCATGCCTGTGTGTGCCCGTGTAGGAATGTGTTGCGAAAGAACGCCTTCTAGGGTGCATAAATTAGAGGTCTTGCAGTCTTCCTTCTCATCTGAAGCCGCGCTTGATTGTTTTCCTGATGAGCGAGAGAGGGGAAGGAAAGAGAGATTGAAAGGTAAGTTTGTAATATATTTTGAGGTGGTTTAGCTATGATTTATGATCTTTCATAATTGGAAGGATTACAGAACAAGTGAAGACCTTTAGGAAAAGGTATGCTCTATTCGCATGCAAGCAATGCACTTAAAATATTGTTAGCGTTTCATTAGCGTAATGGTGGTTTGGTACTATTGAATACACTTAGTAACTATGTTTAGTTGACATATATGTTTCTACAATTAGCTAAGTTTAGGATGTAATAGTGGTGAGAATAATTAAAAATACCTAAAAATACATGTGAAAATACCTGCAATATTTATGTAAGTCGACACATCTATATTTATTGCTCTCGTACGATTATAAAAAGTTGTAGAAAATGATGGTTTGATACGCGCCATTAGTTGTAGTATTTGTGTGTACATATGTATATGTGCAAATACGTGTGTACGTGTATGCATGCATTTAGGCATATTGACCTTTTTTTTTTGTAAATGGCTGAAGAAATACGTGCCATTATTTTTAGTGTTCCCAGTGCGTGCATAATTTGGGAAGTATGCATGTAAGTCTACACATATATACTAACTGCTTATGTGAGACTACAAAAATTATAGGAAATAATTCCAGGATTGTAGAAATGTATACTGTTAGTTGTAGTATCTGCGTATACATATGTATGCATATACATGCGTACTTGTATGCATGCATATAAGCACATGGTAGTAGTCATAGTAGGCAGTTTAGCTATGTACGTGTGCATGACTATTCTCGGTTATGGTATGTTGTATTTAGCGTCGTTGGACACTGACACGTTATTTTCTATATTACAGGGAGGATGCTAGTGACAGTCACATGTGTGGTACATTGTTGGACCCATCTTGGGATAGACAACATCGTTATCGGGCGTGGTCGAGCAGTGATCGACCGCCCCTCATTGTTCTTTGGGAAGCTCGAGAGGACTGGCCTCTTGACAATAGCTACGTTCTAGTTTTGTGGCAGTATGGGTTACCACCCATAGCGAGGATGATGCACATTTAGCAGTCATTTGTGTTAGACTCGCCACTTCTGTCGACACTTATTGACTAGTGGAGGGCGGAGACCTACACATTTCACTTTCGGTGGAAGAGATGACTATCACCCACAGGATGTTGCGTACTTTATTAGCCTGACACTATAGGGTTGTCCCATGGTTCCACCCCCTAGATCAGCTGATTGAAAGGCAAGTCTGCTGCCTTTTCAATTGTTACACCTATCAAGATTTTGACCATTAATTGGTAGGTCTACCAAAGTAGGGTGTTATTATCTTAGAACAAGTCCATTTTTGGCCCTTGAACTCTAATCGAAGTTTAATTTTTATCCTGAACTCGAAAACTAGTTGTTTTTCACCCTGTAACTTTCAAATCCGAACAAATAACCCCTGACACAATTCCACCCTAGATGGGAGTGAAAAACAACTGGTTTTTTAGTTCGGGGTGAAAATTGAACTCCGAGTAGAGTTCATTGGCCAAAAATAGGTTTTTCTCCAATAAATTAATTAAAGAATCAATTGTCTAATTAATACTAGTTTCACCCATACATCTTTTGTATCGTTGATCTACTCCAAATTTTTTTGCATTCTCCGCTTCAAGGCTTCACCCAGACCTAATTATTTATATTTAAATAATATAAATGCAAGTTCAACTAGAAGTGCATATATAATTGATCAGTCCCAAAATTAGAATTCTCCTTACCATTCCACCCACACCTCTCTCACAATCACATAGCTCGCCACCACCACTCTCTAGTTGGCAGCACCATTGCAACTTCATTGTATAGCCATCAGTCACTGTCATCTTGAAAAGATATAGGGTTATGCCCGGGTGATGCCTTGAAGTGGAGAATGCAAAAATTTTAGAGTAGATCAGTGATCCAAAAGGTGCATGGATGAAACCTGGTACACCCTCTGTTCCCTTTTACTTGACATCCTAAAATATGTGCTATCAAACTTTCTCAAGTTTGACTGCCAATAGTTTTAAAACTATCTAGATTAGCTAAATAAAAATTATATCATTAGATTTGTCATTAAAAATACATTTATAATATTATAATTTTATTGGTACACTTAATATACATTTATAAAAAGTAATGGCCAAAGTTGCATCATGAAGTCCGCAAAAAGTAAAAAACATTAAGTAAAAAAGAACGGAGGGAGCTCCTGTTAGCAAATGAAAATTTTAATTAATTTGTTGAACTCTGGTCAACATCCATTTTTCACATTGAACTCAAAAAATCGCTTGATTTTCACCCCCACCTGGTGGCGGAATTGGGTCGGGCAGTTATTTGTTCAGATTTGGAAAACAAGCAGTTTTCAAGTTCACAGTGAAAGTTAGACTCCAACCAGAGTTCAAGGGCCAAGAATGAACTTGTTTCAATTATCTTAATAAGATAGAAAAATATTGGACACTTCATGCATAATGTTGGTTTAGCTTGACTATACTATCAAAATAGTTTTGGGCCTAGGGGCATAGTGTTGATGCCGGGACATATGTATGTTACTCAATAAATAAAAGTTACATGTGATGTAATTAACATGTGATTACTTACTTACATCACTAGGTATCTAGCGATGATGCCAAAGCTCGCTAGGACTTAGTGAAATATGGATCTTAAATCACTACATGTTATTATAGGGAACATGGTTTTTAAACGTATAGTAGGAGTATCTTTCGTTAAATTGTTTAATGAAGGATTTTACATAAATAGAGCATTGAAATTTTGCATATACATTTTATGCTGTAGATAATGCCACCATCTACTTCCTCTGCACTCAGTTTTAATTTGCAATCTATTCTTGAGAAAGAAAACAAAGTGGAACAAACTTTATTGACTAGTATCGAAATTTGAGTATAGTCCTTAAGTAAGAAAAGAAGGAATATGTTCTAGAGGTTCCATACCCTAATGAACCAGCTGAAAATACTACTCGTGCTAAAAAGAATGATTATGAGAAACATAGCAATGACTCACTAAACGTTAGCTGTCTCATGCTTGCCACCATGAGCTTTGAGCTTTAGAAGCAATATGAGAACATGGATGCCTATTATATGATTGTGGGTCTTAGAGGCATGTTTAAGAACTAGGCAAGAACTGAAAGGTATAACACATCTAAGTCATTATTTACGTGTAAGCTAGCTAAAGGAAGTTGACGAGGATATAATAATCCTCAATTTATTATTTATTAATGGTATTATTATGTCATTATACTCCTTAAGTATACCCCTTATTCGTAAGGGAGAGACCTAACCGGGTGGCCATGAGCCTTTCTACGACCACTCCACGGTCGTAAGTCTTTTCACGATCACTTTATGATCGTAAGTCCTACATCGTAAGCCGTTCTACGACTATCTCATGGTTGTGAACTCTTCTATGACTAGCTTGACTTTGACCAGCTTGTCTATGAAAACCAGTTACATTATGGGTTTGTCTGACAAGGCAGTTAGAATAACTGCTCGTAACTTCTTCCTAGTTTTAGCGATAACTACCTAGTGATGAAGAGCTATCCCATATCTGACAATAACCTCCATCAGATAGTTATCATCTGATATGTTGGGAAGTCTTTTGGCATGAATCAACTGCCACGTCTTCGTATGCTATATAAAGGCTGACGTCAGGGAAGGCAGGAGAGGAGGTACACAAGCAATAGAGGAGAAAGGAGTGCAAGACATACTGTATTACTCTTTCTCTTGATTGTAATCATTACATACAATAGCCACATAGGAGTAGGGTTATTATTCTCTCTGGAGAAGGGCCAAACCTATATAAAATCCATGTGTCTTTCTCTATGTGATCCGTAGCTGGGAGATCCCTCGAACCAAATAATCATATGTAAGGTCAGTACTAAAACATCAATAGTTGGTATTGTTCGTGGGGACCATCCAAACTCTAGTAATTCATTATCAATAAATTCTCTTCTTTCTGATGTCCTCATGGCAGGAGGATGGAACAAGGAGAATTGGTTCGACCTGGTTGACTACGTAGATCTTGACATGGATGCCTGCTATGACTACAAGCAGAGTATGCTTTCATCTAATGGTGAGGCTACCTTCATAGATCCTTCATGAGATCCCAAAGATCGCACCATGGATACGGTTGAGAAGGGATCCTTAACGCCCACACCGTTACACTCAACAGAGAAACCAGTTTCCTTAGAGGGCAAGGGTCAATCCGACCATGAATAGGACTACACTAAGGCATATCCGAAACATGATGAGGGATTTGCTTCTAAATGTTCAAGTCCCTCAGCTATCGTTTGTTCTAGTTCGGCAAGCCCTGGGATCCGTCATTCCGAGGCTCCATCTGCACCTGGTGGTCATTACCCTTTGATTGTCCCCGCAGAGAATATGGGTGGGCTCCCTATGAGTCCATCCATACTCTCGCAGGGTTCAACTCTGATCAGAGATGGTTATAACCCAGAGTTCCCCATCTTGGAGGGGCTTACTCTAGATCATGAGGCACTATCATTCGATTACTCCTCAAGCCAGGAGGCATCGAACGAATGTGGAGATTATATCCATGAGGTCTTTGCCCTCCCTCCAGATACTCCTCGCTCTCCCAGAAGAAGGACTGAGGATGCTCTCAGCCACTCACACACTTCGACCTCTTGTGGTGATGGTGAGGAGGCCACCGGTGATGGACGAGGTTAGTACTCTAATGAGTGTGGGAGAAATCCTTGAAATAATCGCTCTTCATTAAGACAGACTCAAGCAGCCTCAGACATATAAGATCTTGAGACCATTCAAAGGAAAAGGTTGGCAACCCAGAGGAGTTTGCCTGGGAACATCCTGTGTTAATCCAAGAAGGCTCAAGAGCTTCAGCATATAAATTACTTGCTTGAAAACCCAACTTAAGAACTTGGACGATTGCTAGGTTATGACCACTTTGTTGAGCAGATCACACGAAGACTTTGGAGCATGATCGCTAGACTCGAACAATCTCACCGACATAATTCTGGTAGTTGAATAGGTACGATTACAATAAACACTAGTTATTCGAATGACTCACCTCATGGAAATCTAAATGATGATAGGTCATGTCGTTCCCCTAACCATAACTCTAGTCAGAGAAGAGTTCTTCGAACATACAAAGATTGGCAAACTTCCAGAGGAGGTAATCGTTCACCACTTTGAGCAAGAAATCTGCAACAACAGATGGAATACGAGGAGTATTATCCTCGTAGGGCCGAGACTTATCACATGTCGGGTCCAACAATTACTAGGCATCATCGAATACGATCGTCTGGAGATGCCAATTATCCTTTTTCACAAAGGAGGCATCACAATCTTGTTACCAGATGTTGGGATTATACACCTGGTCTCCGAGTAGTTCACTGGCCACTACAGTTTTGACCTGTAAACATGGAGAAGTTTGATGGATCTTAAAAACCCATCGAATTTCTTCAAATTTACACAACCGTTATTCGAGCAGAAGGAGGAGAAGAGCATGTCGTGGTGAACTACCTTTTGACTATGTTGAGGGATCTACTCGATCATAGTTGTTAAATCAACCACTGGAGTTGATCCATTCATGGCAACACCTTTGTGACCTTCTACTAGCCAATTTCTAGGCAACATACAATTTCCCTGGGAAGGAGAACAACTTGCATAGGATGAGACAAAATAGTCATAAGACCTTACATTAATTTATCAGATGTTTTAGTCAGGTTTGTAATTCCATTGAGAGACCATGTGGTTATGACCCCATGAGTGTGATGAGTAATTGACGTCGGTTTAGGAAAGTCGAGTTTGGTTTGTGTGGTTCGGACCATATCATTGCGTGGTGCAATTGGTTTCGGTCGGATTTGGTCAAACCTGGTCAAAGTGATTAGGATGCATATTCTCTTGATTCGACAGGTTTGGGCTCTTTCATGCGTTAGTATGATTTATTGTTGCTAATTATGCTTACATGTGTCGAGCGGTGCTATTTGATGTGTTTCTTGTCTGTGATGGCTGCAGGACATCAAGGCGAGACACGAGGTGACCGGACTAGACACAGGCTGTGTCGAGGTCAGAACGGTCGGATGTGTCAAAGACGACGGAGACTCGAGGTGGTTGCGAGGCTTGGACGACAAGGAACGCGGAAGCTTCCCGGAAGGTGCAGGAGGGGCGAATTGGTAATTTCGTGAAGCTGCACAAGCGGGAGCGGTTTCGTTCGGGTTTAGCGGGCATAACGGGTTGGAGACCCGTTAGGCGGAGCCTATATAAGGAGGGGATGTCTCCTTATGGCTACATGGATTTTAGGGTTTGAGAGGTTGGTAGGGTGTTGCTTTAGTCAAAATGAGCTTTGGAGAGTTTGTTTTGGCTTTAGGCTTTAGTTGGTGAGGCTTTAGTGGTTGAGAGCAGGAGAGGCAGAGGCTGTGTGTCTCCTTCGAAGCTTCTCTCTGTGTTTGTCCTCTTCTCCAAGCATGTAGTGCTCTTGCGTTCTTGAGTCTTGGGAGAGGAAGAGGAGGAGTTGATGCCCATGTAATCTTTCCTTTGAATGTACATGCGTATGGGGATGTCTCTATGATCCTCAATATCAATATGAGATGGTTTTGGTTGAATTTGATTAAGTCTCTGGCTCTCTGTTGCTTATTTTCCTTCGATGCCTTTATGGGAATTTTTGACTTTTTGTGTTTTGAGTTGATTCTTGCTGGGGAGTGGCAAAATGGGTTGCTCTATGATGGAATTGCATTTCTAGACCTTTTGGTCATCTAGTTCCAAGAGCAATTTGATTGAATCGCAAGAATCACGTTTTTCTCTGTTGACTGTTCTTGAGCCTTCAGTTTCTCATTTCTAGGGTTTTGGTGTATTTCTTGTTTCCCTTCTTGAGATGGCATGAAACTTTGCATGTAGAGTCCAGAGGCTATTAACTAGCTATCCTCAAAGTTTCATGGCCAAAGGCCTCTTTCCTTGATTGTGAGTTAGCTTCTTGTGGTTCCTGGTGCTCTCCTGGTTATTTAAGAGGTTTTCTCTCTGTTCTGGACTGGAAATTTTCAAGGGATAGTCCCAGATTTCCTTCCTGTTTGAAGATCTGAATTTGCCACTGAAATTTCAGTTTTCGGGCTGCCTGGTATCAGGGGAGCGGTCTGACCGGCGTTCATTATGCGGTCAGACCGGACCTGGCGGTTAGACCGGCCACTCAAGGGCGGTCAGACCGGCGGCCAGAGAGCGGTCTGACCGGCCCTCAAGTGGCGGTCTGACCGGCCCCCCTTTTGCAGCTTCTGGCTTGCTGTTCTTCGGTGAGTTTTTTTGGCTCCTTGGTTTCTCTGGTTTTTGTGCTCATTTCCTCTGATTGCTCAAGTTTCCAGAGAGTAAAGTCTTTCCCCTTCATAGCTTTTTCATAGCTATTGGAGAGGCGATTTTTAAGTGGAGACTTTAGGGGGTATTTTTAGAAGAAGCGACATTCACCCCCCTCTGTCGCCATTTCGGTCCAACATTCATACCTGAGGTTTCTAACGCTTCTGTTATCAGAGCATTTAAGTAGGATGTTTGCAATAGAATGTTCACCAAGATATCTCTTTGAATTGTCTAACTACTATCGCCGAACTCTTCGAGATGGTTGATCGATATGTGACTACTGCTGAAGTATATGAGTGGAGCAAAACCATCGATCAAGCCAATAAACGTCTTGAAGAGGCAGGCTAAGGTAGCAAAAAGAAGGAGAAGAAGGCCAAGAAATTTAAGGACAAGACAAAAGGCCAAAAGCCTCTAACCAACAGTTCCAAAGAAGTCTTGGCCATAGGCGATAAGGAGCCATGAAGTTCCAAACAATACTTTGATCAAGGCAAGGGCAAATTCTTCGTACGGAAAGACAACAAACTTTGGTAGTGTCCTCTCCGTAAAAAGGAAGGACAAGATCTTTGCAGCTGCTAAGTTTTCCAACATAAACTCAAGGATTACTACTCCGATAAAGGACCACTTCCCACACTCAAGGAGTTAGGACAAACATGTGGTTGGAACTAGTTGAATGATGACGAGGAGATGCAATTCCAAGATCTGAATCACACCATCGAGTACATCTATGGAGGATCTTTGGCATACACGTCAAAATAACAGTTTAAAGCTGTTGAACAAGAGGTAAACTCCATTGATCATCCCCTTCTCAATAATTTTTCTAAGTGGTGAGAAGTTACCATCTCCTTTGAGAAAAGCGACTGCTCGATCCCTTCAACTCGATCTGGTCAGTGTTTGATTTTGGTCGAGCCCACCATCAATAACTGCCAAGTAAATCAAGTGTTAATTGATGGTGGAAGTTGGTTAAATATTTTATTTATAAGTGCCCTGGGCAAGCTGCAACTTCCTCGGACTAGAATAAAACTCATACGATATTCATTCCATGGGATTGTACAAGATCTTTAGCCAAGCCAATTGACTAAGTTTCTCTTCTTGTAACATTTGGTTCTCCAGGTAATTTCAGGATAGAAAAATCTCTTTTGATGTGATCAATTTTAGTACGGCATATACTGCTATACTCGGACGACCAACTTTGGCACAATTCTTAATTGTTGCTCATTATGGGTATCAATGTCTTAAGATGATAGGTCCCAAAGGAGTAATCACAGTCCGCTATGATAAAAAGATGACACTTTCATGTGACCGCAAATCCCTCGAGATGGTAGGCCAGTTACCAACTCGAGAAGCAAGTAAGGTGCAACCTTTGACCAAGTAGTCAAAGCCTAGAGCTGCACCAAAGCTAAACGAACAAGTAAAGGACATTCTACTGGATCCAGAGGAGCCTTCAAAGACTGTTCGCATTGCGATCACTTTCGACCCTGCCTAGGAAGATGCCCCCATCACCTTCCTCCAGGCTAATGCAGATGTCTTCATGTGGCAACCATCCGATATGCCTGGAGTCCCTAGGGAGGTGATCAAGCACATGCTAGCTTTATAGCTTGATAAGAAACCCGTAAAACAAAAGTTGTGGAGATTTACACCTAATCGACTGGATGCCATTAGGTCAGAATTAGACAAGCTACTGAAAGCACGCTTTATAAGAGAAGTCAATCACTTAGAGTGGTTGGCTAACCTTATATGGTTAAAAGGTCTAATGGCAAGTGGTATATGTTTATAGACTATACTGATCTTAATAAATTTGTCCAAAAGATGATTTTCCTCTTTCTTGTATCGATCAGTTGGTTGATTCTACTGCTGGTTGTAAAGTATTAAGTTTCCTAGATGCTACTTTGGTTATCTTCAGATTACATGTGTCTAGAATATGAAGAGAAGACCACTTTTATTACACCATTTGGAATTTTTGCTATGTCGAAATACTATTTGGTTTAAAAAATGCTAGTTCTACTTTTTAATGTTTGATGCAATTGACTTTTTCACCTCAACTAGACCAAAATTTGGAAGCCTATGTTGATGATCTAGTCGTAAAAAGAATCAAATGGTTTGATCATATTTCTAACCTGTAAGAAACATTCAACAACCTCAGAAAATATCGTTTGAATCTCAATCCTGAGAAGTATATGTTTGGAGTTTCTTTAGGAAAATTGCTCGGATTCCTTATCTCTGCAAGAGGCATCGAAATAATTCCTGAAAAGATAAAGGCCATTGAGCAAATGCGCTCTCCAACATCTAAGAAAGAAGTCCAAAAACTCATAGGGTGCATGATGGCTTTAAGTCATTTTATCACACGACTAGGAGAAAAAGACACTTTTTTAAACTTTTAAGGAAGCATGAGGGTTTTGAGTGGTTGTAGGAGGCTAATGGTGCCTTCGAGGATATCAAGAGGTATCTTACGTGTGCTCTAGTTCTGGTTTCTCTGAAACCAGAAGAGACACTCTTAATATATCTAGCTACCATGCCACAGACAGCGGGCACAGTACTGGTCGTGGAACGTGAAAATATCCAAGTTTACTATGTAAGCGAAGTTTTACACGGGCCTAAGGAGTGCTATCCTCATATTCAAAAACTTTTATATTCCCTCCTCATTTTTTTGAGGAAACTAAGGCATTTTTCAGGCACACAAAATTATTCTACCGTTTGATTTTCCCTTAGGGGAGGTCCTCCAGAATAGGGAAGCAGCAGGACGCATGGCAAAATGATCGATCAAACTTGGGGAGTTTGACCTCCATTTCGTGTCCTGAATGACCATTAAATCCCAAATCTTGGCAGACTTTGTTGCCAAATAGACAAATCCTAAACCTGTCCAAAATCTCTAGTACAATTCCCACGACCAGTGGATGATGTACTTTGATGGGTCACTTATACTTAGTGGCTCATGCGCTAGGGTGGTCCTGGAATCTCCTGCGGGAGATACCTTAAAGTATGTTGTTCAATTAAACTTTGTAAACACTAATAACATGGTCGAAAACGAAGGTTTTTTGGCTGGCATATGAGTAGCGAAAGCGCTTGGATTCGATGACTATTCATCAAAGGAGACTTTCAATTGGTCATGAATTAGGTCAAAAAGAGTACCAGTGCTCTAATTCGACCATGTCTCAGTATTTATCGAAAGTCAGGAAGCTTGAGAAGCATTTTTTGGTTTCAAGATACAATATATCCCTCAAAATGATAATTTTCTCCCTGACTAGTTAGCTCAAATGGCTTCTTCCTGATCACAAGTACTAAAAGGAGTCTTCTTGGAATAGCTCTAGAAGCTGTCTCTGGTCAAAACACCAGAGACGCCCCCTAATGAGACAGCCTCTCTAGAATACGAGGATATCTAGATGGGGCTCATCTACAAGTATCTTCATAAGGGTACAATACTCGATCTTGGAGCAGATCATTTATCCTGCAAGGCCAAAATGTATACATTGATTGAAGGAGTACTTCATAAATGAAGTACTGAAGGGGTTCTCGTGCGACGATATCGCAGAAAGAAGGATTACATCTCCTTTATGACATGCATGGAGGCATCTATAAAGCACATACTTCTTATAGAACGCTGGTCGAAAAAACCTTTTGACAAGGTTTTTACTTGCCGACAACCTTCCATGATGCTAAAGAGTTGGTTAAAAAATATGTATAATACTAGTTTCATAGCAGACAAATGCACCAACCAGCTCAAGCTTTACAGACTATACCTCTCTCTTGGCCCATCTTTTGGGACATCTGTTGGCATGAAGCAACCGCCACCTCTTCATATGCTATATAAAGGCTGATGTCAGGGAAGGTAGGAGAGGGGGACAAAAGCAACAGAGGAGAAAGGAGTGCAAGACATTCTGCATTACTCTTCCTCTTGATTGTAATCACTACATACATTATAGCCACACAAGGGTGGGTTATTATTCTCTCAAGAGAAGGGCCGAATCTGTATAAAATCCCTGTGTCTTTTTCTATGTTATCCGTAGCTGAGAGATCCCCTGAACAAAATAATCATACATAAGATCGATACTAAAACATCAACAGAAGTCTAGTCAGTCCTTATGTAATCAAAATGATTGGTCATATTGAGAGTTTAAAAAATCTTGGTTTTCTTCTTAGCCAAGTGTTGGCTACTGATATGATTCTCCAATCGCTCCCTCCGAGCTTTGAGCCAATTATTTTGAACTTTCATATGAATGATATGGAGAAGTTAATTACCAAGTTGTATGGGATGTTCAAGTCATCAGTGGAGAGCATTAAGAAAAACTCTAATTATATGATGATGGTTTATAAGACTACCAACTTCAAAAAAAGAAGGCTAAGCCTTTGGGCAAAAGAAAGGGTGCAAGTAAAACTTAAGATGAGATCTTGAATCTCAAATCTAAGCATTAGAAGCTCAAGATTGGTGCTGCACCTAACACCATTTGCTACCAATGCCATAGGACAGGACATTGAAAGAGGAACTGCATGAAGTACTTAGCAGATTGGAAAAGATGAAGGAATATAAGACTTCCACTTCAGGTATAAATGTTATATAAATAAATATTACTATTTTCATATTGGTTCTTGGGTATTTGATATCAGATCGGGTACTCATATTTGCAACTCGATATAGTAGCTGATAAGGAGTAGGAGTTTGGCAAGAGACGAGGTTGATCTTTACATGGGTAATGTATTAAGAGTTGCTGCATTGGCTTTTGGCACTTTACCATTATCTTTACCTTCAGAATTAATTTTAAAATTAAATAATTGTTATTATGTTCTTGCCACAAGAAAAAACATAATTTCTCCTTTATGTTTGGGAGTAGAAGATTATGAATTTAGAACAAAAACAATTGTTGTTCAATTTATTAGAATGATATGCTTTATTGTCATGCTACATTGGTGAATAGATTATATGTTCTAAATATTAAGGATGTGCATGTCTATAACATTATTGCTAAGAAGCTTTATCCTAATGATTTGAATCTCACCTATATTTGACATTGTCATTTGGGTCACAACAATAAGAAGCGCATGATGAAGTTCTATAAATATGGCTTTCTAAACTCATTTGATTTTGAATCATTTGAGACATGCAACTCCTGTTTACTTGGCAAAATGACTAACACACATTTTATTGGCCTAGGTGAGAAGGCAAATGACTTGTTGGCCCCTGTACATATGGAACTATGTGGACCAATGAGCACATCGGCCAGAGGTGATTTTCAGTACTTCATAACTTTTACCCATGACTTTAGTAGATATAGTTACATCTACTTAATGAGGTATAAGTTTGAATCTTTTAAAAAGTTCAAAGAATTTTAGCATGAGGTACAAAATCAACTTAGCAAGATAATTAAAGCCCTGTGATCTGATCATGGAAGTGAATATTTGAGCCATGAGTTTATTGATCATCTAAAACAATGTGAAATTGTTCCACAACTCACTCCGTTGGGAACACCTCAATGGAATGAGGTGTCTGAACGATGGAACCGTACTTTGTTAGACATAGTTTAGTCTATGATGAGTCAATCTGATCTGCCATTGTTTTTCTGAATGTATGCTCTATAAACATTTGCGTTCACATTAAATAGTCTTCCATGAAAAGTCGTAGAGAAGACACCATATGAAATATGGATTAGAAAATGTCCTAGATTGTCTTTTCTCAAAATATGGGGATGTGAGGCGTATGTAAAACATTTGATTTGCTCAAATCAGATAAATGTTGCATTGTGGCGTATGCTAAGAAAATTAAAGGATATTACTTTTATAAAAGGGATAAGAACAAATTATTTGTTACTCAAAATAGTGTCTTTTTGGAGAAAGAGTTTCTTTCAAAAGTATCTAGTGGGAGCATGGTGCGACTCGAAAAAATTTAGGAACCATTAGAAAATATTTAAGCTCCTATTGGATCTCTACAATATATACAAGATGTTGTAGAACCTATAAAGGAGACACTAGTCTCTCAAAGGTCTGAAAGGCTATGTCAATTATCGATAAGGTATAGGTATGCTATTTTTTTGTTAGACAATGATGAGCCTAAGATTTATGTTGAACCAATGATAGGTCCAGACTCTGAGAAATGGCTTGGAGCCATGAGATCTGAAATACAAGCCATGTATGATAATTAAGTTGGAACTTGGTTAATTTGCATGATGGATTAAAAACTATTGAGTGCAAGTTGGTTTTTAAGAAAAAATATACTTGGATGGAAATATTCATATCCATAAGGCACCATTGGTGGTGAAGGGTTTCAAACAAATTCAAGGTATTGACTATGATGAAACTTTCTTGCTCATCGCTCTACTTAATTCTGTCTATACCATTCTAGCTATTGCTATATATTTCAATTATGAGATATGGCGGATGGATATTAAAACAACTTTCCTAAATGGAAACCTTAATGAGGATGTGTACACGACACAACCTGATGGTTTTGTTGATCCACAGAATTAGAAAGATATGCAAGTTTTAGAAATCTATATATGGATTGAAGCAAGTATCTCATAGTTGGAACATTCATTTTGATGAGATAGTCAAAGGGTTTGGCTTCATTAAAAATGAAGAGCCTTGTATTTTCAAAAGGGCTAGTGAGAGTGCACTTATTTTTATGGTCTCATATGTGGTTGATATATTACTAATTGAAAATGCTTTCCTATGCTTGAATCTGTCAAGTCTTCAGTAAAAATCTATAGAGATAGAACTAAAAGGCTAATTGGTTTAAGCCAATATATGAATATTGACAATGTGTTGAAGCGGTTCGACATGCAAAATTCTAAGAAGGGTTTCTTGCCTATGTTATATGGTATTAGTCTTAGCAATACTCAGTGTCCCTCACACCTGATGAGCGAGACCAGATGAGTAAAATTCCATATGCTTTTGTCATTGAGTCTATCATATATGGCATGCTTTGTACATGACCAGATGTGTCATATGCTCTAAGTGTTACGGGCATATATCAGTCGGATCCAGGTGGAGGTAACTAGATAGCTGTAAAGAACATTCTGAAATACTTGAGAAGGACAAGAGATGCGTTCCTTGTTTATGGAGGCGACGAAGAGCTGGTCATAAATGGTTACACTGATGCTAACTTCCAAACAGACAAAGATGATTTTTATCACAATTTGGGTTTGTCTTTTATCTTAATGGAGGAGTAGTGAGCTGAAAAATTTTCAAGCAATAAACAGTTGCTGATTCTACAATAGAAGATAAGTATATTGCGGCTTCTGAAGTTGCAAAGGAGGGTATTTGGATAAGTTAGTTAATATCTGAACTAGGTGTGGTCTCTAGGGCTTGTAGTCCAATAAACTTCTATTGTGATAACAGTAGAGCCATTACATAAGCCAAAGAGTCTAGATTGCATAAAAAAAAATCTAAACACATAATTCAGTGTCATCACCTTCTTCACAAGATTGTTGATAGAGGTGATGTAAAGATATACAAAGTGCACACGAAATTAGATATTGTTGATCTGTTGACTAAGTCTCTCCCACAGCCAAAGCATGAGATGCACACAAGAGCTATGGGAATTAGATATCTGCATGATTGATTTTAGTGCAAGTGGGAGATTGTTAGTGATATACCCTAAAGGTAATCATGGAGATAATTTATCAGTTCTATATTTATAATCCTTTGAATAAATGTTGTTATGTTCATTGAATAAATTATCATTTATAAAGGTTAGCAAGTTGTGGCTTGTTGGTAAAGCCATTTATTTGTTGTATGTTGTCATTCTAAAAGATTCCTAGTTGGGACACTAGTGACTTATAGACTAGCATATGTATTGATTGATAACCACGTTTCACTAGTCATAATCAAATCACAAATGTGGACACATGTTAGAGAATACGGTGTTGGATTGATCCATCTTGAGACACTGTTGAGATTGTTATATTTTTCTATGTGTCATAAGTTGGTCTCAAGCAATGATGATGTATAATCCTTGTACTTGAGATCAGCGTAGTTTACTACATGTGTAATAATGCACTTAGGGGTTGCCAAACTCTACTCCGTAATTGGATAGTTATAAAGGTAGCTTTCAGGTATACTATGAAGCATGCAAAGGAATATGACTAGTCGGATATAGGATTTGCCCCTCCTACATAACTAGAGAGATATCTCTAGGTCTCTCAATGTGGTTGGATAAGGAAAGTGCATGGCCATACCACAAGTGATTGAGAAGTGTCTATATGAAGTTATCCATCGCTAGATTGGGAAAAGATTGACTAGCCCATGGATAGCATATTTCTCACCTGGAGTTCGATTGGATATCGCGAGGCAAAAGAAGAATACATAAATAGATCGATAGGTCTGACCGGATGTGAACTGGTAGTATGAGTATACTCATTGGTCGTGACCTGATCGGACAAATCATAGACTAGTTAACGAATTGATCATATGGGAATACGAAGTGGTCGTGACCATATACGATCTAGTCATCAGGAGTTATGAGCTCATCATGAGTGACCAAGACCTAGTTATAGATCATATTGCATAAGGTTCATATACATTAATCTTTACATATATTTGGGGGTCTATATGTCCTACTAGGGACTTCTACCGACCAGTGAACGGAAAGGTATTTTTGAGTTACAACCAAGTATATATGAACCTAGGGTCACACACATAATGGGTTAGAATAGTAAGGGTCTGGATGATATACTCTGAGTGAGATGTAATCTCTAATCATAATGGACAAGTACCTGTTCAGAGGCTTTTCGAGTTGGATACGGTCTCTCATAGTATAGAATCTGATAGGAGGTTATATATACAGGAGGCATGGGGTTGAGGGAGATATTGAAAACTAAGGATTAGAGGAGATCATGAGACACACCCACCAAAACCCTAGCTGCCACCTCTTAGAGGCCATGCGATGCACACTGGTGCTAGCACACCGGCGCACGGTGTTCCAACCCCAAACATGTGGACTTTGGTGGAGGCGCTGCTACGACTCTAGCACTGATCGAGATGATCCAAGGAAAAGATACAATTAGCTCATGGAGATCAGCTACTACTTGAGGTTGATCGCCTTCCAAGGGTGCTGATCGGGATGTTAGACGATAAACTATTTTCACTACATTGACACATGTTTCATTGAACCGGGCGGCTTGAACTCTCCTTCTGCTGCATTATTTGTCTAGTGGTAATGATCCATGATCTCTTACTAGTGTGGCTTTCTAGTTTATGTGGTAAAAAATTTTATTTTGTGCTAGTGTAGCCTACTTGTATCATAACAAATCTCTCTCTCTAAAATAGGGGACATTACATCTCTCGTGGATGATGGATCCAATGGAAATTGGTTTTTGATTATTTAGTTCCAAGTACACTAATGCGAAAATTGTCTTTGATTAGTTCCAAATGCATTGGTGCAAAGGAACACTCTTTTATTCTATTCCAACTACATCAATGTAAAAAACATCCTTCGATTCTTTTTCAAGTGCACGAATGCAAATACAACTCTTTGATTTTTGGTAGAAGATCATGGAGTGCTTTGCTCACTTGCTAATCTGTTAAATTTCTAGTTGTTTTGATGCGGGCGTAAATCCTACTATTGCATCAATTCTTTTATCTGACGAGATTAGTGCTCTGATTGTTGTTCAATATAAAATTCTTGATGAAAACAACAAGCTTGATAAGCAGGAAGAGAAGGACATGTGTGTGTTTTCCTACAAAGATGGGTTGTAGTGCATGCAAGAGGAGTTGATTGAGTTGCACGTGAGGCAGAAGCATGAGCCAGAAGAAATTGTCAAGCCAAGTGAAGCACAACAAGACAAACAATAACAACAACAACAAAGCCTTTTGTCCCAAACAAGTTAGGTTAGGTTAGGAATGAAACCTTCTCAAGATCAAAGAGATATAAGCCTTGAAATAAAATCTACAATGCTAAAATCCTAAGCTGTACAACCTGTTATCTAAGCCAAGAGCCTAAAACACTACCCCTAACTTTCTTATGGTTCCGGTACGTGGATCGCTAACTTCCATGCGCTCCTATCCAAAGCTAATTCTTTAGATACATTCCAATCCCTCAAGTCTCTTTTAACTGCTTCCTACCACATCAGTTTTGGTCGACCTCTGCCCCTTCTTATATTTTCAGCATGTCTTAAAATTCCACTATGTACCGGTGCCTCAAGAGGCCGTCGTTAGAGATGTCCGAACCATCTCAAGAAATGTTAGACAAACTTCTCTTCAATTGGTGCTACCCCCACCCTATCACATATATCATCATTGCGGATGCGATCCCGCCTTGTATGACCACAGATCCACCGCAACATCCTCATCTCCACTACACTCATTTTTTGGTATATGTTGTCTTTTAGTCGCCCAACATTCTGCTCCATATAGCATCGTGGGTCTGATTGCCATCCTATAGAACTTACCCTTTAACTTTTGAGGGACTTTTTTGTCACACAGGACACTAGATGCTTGGCGCCATTTCACCCACCCTGCTCTTATCATGTGGTTCACGTCTTCATCAATCTCACAGTCCCACTGTAGTATCGATCCCAAAAAATGAAACTTGTCCTTCTTAAGCACTACTTGTCCATCCAATCTAACATCTCCATCATCTACCCTAGCATCACTGAAATCACACCTCATATACTCAGTTTTAGTTCTACTAAGCCTAAAGCCCTTCAATTCTAAGGTTTTTCTCCATAACTCGAGCTTCCTATCAACACCTATCCTACTCTCATCAACTAACACCACATCATCAGCGAAAAGCATACACCAAGAGATATCTCCTTGTATGTCCCATGTGACCTCGTATGGGAAAGTCATTAGTAACACTATCACACGTTCTGACATTAGTCACAACATTTTTGTACATGTCTTTAATTAGGATAATATATTTTGTTGGGACTCTTTTCGTTTGAAGCGCCCACTACATGACATTTCTTGGTACTTTGTCATAGGCTTTCTCCAAGTCAATAAATATCATGTGAAGGTCCTTCTTTTGCTCCCTATACCTCTCCATCAACTGTCGTAGCAAGAAAATCGCCTCCGTAGTCAACCTCCCAGGCATAAAACCAAATTGGTTTGTCGTCATGCTAGTCACTTTTCTTAAACGGCGCTCAATCACTCATTCCCAGAGTTTTATTGTGTGACTCATGAGCTTAATTCCTCTATAATTAATACAACTTTGAATGTCTCCTTTATTTTTGAAACCAAGTTTTTTCATTACACGTTACCAACAATCCAAGATGGATTTTTGCTGCACTAAGTACAGATCGAACAAGCTCAGGAAACCTACATTGTCATGTATTTGAAAGATATTCTTGAAGATAAGGAAAGAACCAACGAACTAGGAAGATATGTTTGTTATTTCTATTCTTGCCACACAAGGAGTATAAGGGTGGCAAGCTGATATCTTTCTTACGATGGTCTCTTTCCTTACGTGCGCTTGGATGGGATCCACCAATGACCGTGATAGATGAGGATATGTGGTGCAGTTTTGTTTGTCACGTTTCTAAAGATATCTGTACAATTTTTTATGGAACCAGTGCAAACAAAGTTTATATTTGGAAAGCTTATAAAATCTATTTTCTAATGCATCAAAGGACAAGTGATTTAGATTTTTTTATAAAAGAAGTTATGACTATTAGAATGCATGCTGCACGGGCAGACCGGGTGACACACAACAGTTGACAAAGTTGAGGAGTCCGTGCCTTGTACGCAATGTTGGGGTCATATCCAGATATTCCATAATTGTCCAAAGGTTTAATAAACTTCCTTTTCAAGTTTCACAAGCATTCAAGTTGTCCCAAACATGGAAATTGAAGA
Organism: Dendrocalamus latiflorus; assembly: GCA_017311315.1. NCBI lineage: Eukaryota > Viridiplantae > Streptophyta > Magnoliopsida > Poales > Poaceae > Dendrocalamus > Dendrocalamus latiflorus. Next base: position 11,269,641 of record CM029662.1, read on the forward strand.
TATAAAACTTTGAAGTAAATTTGGACTCAATTTGGAACAACCAGGACAATCCAACTTAAAAATGCTATGACTTTTACATACGAAGTCTGATTTGGGTGTTCTTAGACTCTTTGGAAAGAAAATTTTAAGTACTACATAAGGAATCGAGTCACAGCTTTAGATTCTATCTGTGTACAATGTAATTTCCAAAACAATCCAATGGAAAAAAGTTTAGGGTTTCCCTTTTTTTGAGTCCAAGTTATGTAAAGAGTTTGTTTCTTATTTTAGGTATTTTAGGGAGGTCAGATGCATTATCTATGATATTAGATTGAGTTGAATAAACCATAAAAATGCCATGGATGGCGTCCATGTTGTGCTTGCATTCTTATGAATTTCGAATGAGAGATTAATCTTGGTTTGTTGGTTCTAACTGCGATGCTAGTGCTTTTTAGGGTTCATAATTTCAGTGAAATTTTGTCAAAATTTCAGAAAATCCATTCCTTTTGCTACCTATAAAAAATCAACTTAATCAATTTTTTCGTTTTAACTTGAATTACTAAGGGTTATAGTACCTAGAAATCCTTTAGCTAGGCAAATGAAGCCTTCTAGCCCAATGCCCAGTCCATTCACACATGTGTGGGAGGTCTAGGGATCGAACTCCCAAAGAAGTCTTGTTATGCCAAAAGCGAGAAAAACTTCATCCTTTCCTTTTGACATCCTCATGCTGCCATACCACACACACATAGGTAGGGGTGAAAATAGATTGGATAGTTTTCGTCGGATCCGGGCGGATACGGATACGGATTGTGTCGGATCGGATTTTTTTCGGATAGTTCTCGGATCGGATACGGATACGGATTTTTTTATCGGATACAGATACGGATACGAATACAGTAAGCCTAGTATCCGTCAAATATGGATACGGATAATCCGGATAATACGAAACCGGATATCCGGGATTTTAGCCCATAACCAGCCAGCCCATAATGCAAACGCCGATCCAAACGCGTCGTGGTTTCCGCGGCAGGGGCGGACGCACAGTGGGACATGGGGGTACAGTTGTACCCCCAAATTTTTTTACAAAAAATCAATTATATATAATATATATTTCATATATATAGCAAATTCAGCCCACTAGCCAAAGGACCACTAGCCAAAAGGCCCAATTAGCATTAACCCTAAACTCCTGCCCTTCCTGGCTGCCTCCCACGCCCGCAGTCCCTGCACACCGCCTCCTTTCTGGCTTCTGTCGGCTGCCGCGACTGTGCCCGGCTGCCTGCCGGCGCGGCGCGCTCGGGCCCGGCTGCCTGCCTTGCGCGCGTCGCGCGACTGCGCGTTGCGGCGTTGCGCCCTTGGCCCCTTGCTAGTTGCTCCGTCTCGGCGAGTCGGCGTCTCCGTGCCTGTCGGCGCCCGGCAGCCTCCCACGCGCACGCGGCCACGGCGCGTTGGCGCCACGCCGCCTCGGCGCCTCCTTTCGGCTTTCGGGCTTTCCTGCCTTGGCGCCTTGCTGCCGGCTGCCGGCGCCCCTCCTCGTCTCCGGTGACGCGGCGAACGGCTGCCGGCGACGGCGCGGCGCCGGGCGCCCAGTGCCCACAGCCCCACACCCAATGGCCGACACGGCGTCGACGGTGAAGAAGTCCCCACGGCTAGGCGCGCAAGGCAGTGTCGTCCCTGCACACAATCTTGGTATTCTAGTATTCTACAATGTCGATTTATACTTAATACTCTTGGACTCTCCTGTTCTTCAATGGTGAATTGTTCAATATTTTAGGTTGTAGAGAATTCAAAGAAGAAGAAGAAATTTGTTGATTTGAAATCTATGTGGGGGAGGGCTGAAAAGAAACAAAAATATGTAGTTCAGAGCAACTCTCCACAACCTGTACAAGAGGTTAGATGCAGCAAGGGACAAGAACTTGCAATTGTAGAAACAGAACCTCAATTTGGAAATGGAAGCACAGAAGCATCAAAACCACAAGTTGCAAGTACACAATCTGAAGATGAAGATTGGTGGGAAGATTATGACGATGATGTTGGTTATCTTTCCCATGATCCTGGTAAGAGGATTGCTATCACAGATTATAATGCAAACCTGCAAGATGAAGTTAGGAGGAGGTATATTGCACTTGGGCCTTGTCGACCGGCACTACAAAGTTTTCCACAGAGAAATGTTGGAGGTAAACGTCGCTTTATGCGTAGCTGGTTTGATAAGTATAATTGGCTTGAATATAGTGAGGAAAAAGATGCTGCATTCTGTTTTGTTTGCTACTTGTTTAAGGACAAAACTAATTATGTTGGCGGGGATAGTTTTGTGAATGAGGGGTTTAGACAATGGAACCATTTGGACAGATTTGACAAACATGTTGGTTCTGTTAGTAGTGCACACAATCTAGCTCAAGAGAAATATGATTTGTTCATTAGACCTAATGCATCAATTAGACAATCTTTACACAAGAGAAGCAAGCATGACAAGATTGTCTATAAAGCCCGCCTAACCTACTCACTTAAGTGCTTAAGATTTCTTTTACGGCAAGGGTTGGCTTGTCGTGGACATGATGAAAGTGAAGAGTCACATAACAAAGGAAATTTTCTTGAACTTCTAAATTGGTTAGCAGAAAATTTTGAAGAGGTTAACAAGGTTGTTCTAAAGAATGCTCCACGGAATTGTTAGATGACATCCCCTAAAATTTAGAAACAACTTATCGAATGTTGTGCTAAAGAAACCACTAAACTTATCAAGGAAGATATTGGAGATGATTTTTTTGCAATACTTGCTGATGAGTCAAGTGATGTGTACCAAAATGAGCAGTTGGCTCTTTGCTTGCGTTATGTTGATAAGAAAGGAAGGGTTGTTGAGCGATTTCTTGGTGTTGTGCATGTTGAAAACACTACTGCTTTGACACTTAAAGATGCTATCCAGAATTTACTTATGAAACATTCATTGAGCTTGTCTAGAGTTCGTGGTCAAGGATATGATAGAGCTAGTAACATGAAAGGTGAGGTTAGTGGCCTAAAAAAGCTGATTATGAATGAATCTCCTTCTGCTTATTATGTCCATTGCTTTGCACATCAACTTCAATTAACTCTTGTGGCTGTTGCTAAGGAGAATGGTGATTGTGTTTGGTTCTTTGAGCAACTTGGGCATTTGTTGAATGCTATTGGGCTTTCTTGTAAGAAACATCAAATGCTTCAAGTAGCTCAAGCTCAACAAATTGTAGAAGCTTTGGAATTGGGTGACATTGAAAGTGGTCGGGGTTGAATCAAGAGATGGATTTAGGTAGGCCAGGAGATACTCGCTGGGGATCCCACTATAAAACGGTACAACACCTTCTTATTTTGTATCGTCCAATCCGGAAGGTCTTGTTTCGAGTTGGGAAAGATCGCTCACAAAGCATGGAAACTATAAAAGCTCAGACTGCATTGGCATCATTTGAGTCATTTGAATTTGTTTTCATGGCACATTTATTGAATACTATACTTGGGTACACCGATGACTTAAACACAGCTTTGCAAAAAAGAGATCAAGATATTGTTAATGCTATTGAGCTCATTTATGTGACAAAGCAACAATTGCAATTACTGCGACAAGATGATGGATGGGAAAACTTTTTGAATGAGGTTACCTCTTTTTGCACAAAGCACAAAGTCAAAGTTCCTAATATGGATGCTCAATACAAGCTAGTTGCAAGATCAGCAAGGTTCTTTCCAAAAGTAAAGAATCATCATCATTTTAAAATTGAAATGTTTTTTAGTGTGATTGATAGGCAGCTTCAGGAACTAAATGAAAGATTTGATGAGGTAAACACAGATTTGCTTGTTTACATGGCTTCATTTAATCCTGCTGATTCGTTTGGTTCTTTTGACAAGGAGAACTTGGTTAAACTTGCACAATTTTATCCCCATGACTTCTCAAGCACAGAGATTATGCATCTGCCTTTTCAACTTACACTCTTTGTTGGTGATATGCGGAGAGACGAAAGATTTAGAGAGGTCAAGAGTATTGCTGCACTTTCTGTCATGCTTGTTGATACGAAGAAGCATCTCAGCTACCCACTTGTGTACAAGCTTTTGAAATTGGTGCTAGTTCTTCCCGTAGCAACAGCAAGTGTTGAAAGAGTATTCTCAGCAATGAATTTTGTGAAGAACAAGCTAAGGAATAGAATGGGAGATGAGTACTTGAATGACTGTCTTGTTACATTTCTTGAAAGGGAATTTTTTCTACAAGTTCGCGATGAAGATATAATATCTCGTTTTCAATCAGATCCTCGTCGAGTTGAGTTATAACATTGCCATCAGCCATCCAGGTCAGTTTTGCATTGATGTTGTTTCATGTACTCTGTTCAGTGTTCACTAGAAATTAAGTCAACCAAACTTATATTGGAAATTGCATTTATTGCTTATGTGTGATTGTTTATTTGGTTAACTATATGAGATATACATATTATGTGTATCAAAATTCTCTATCTTATATATATACTCCGTAGATTCTTAACTTCGTATCCCCCTCTTAAAAATCCTGGGTCCGTCACTGTTCCGCGGCCCGCTTGCCATGGCCTCGCCTGGCGGCGACGACGACGAGCACCTCTTCGCCGGCGTCCGCTTCAACCACGTCTCTGAGTCCCAGGTGCGCGCGCGGCTCTGCCGCCTCCTCTCATTTTGTCTCGTGAGCTCAGTTCTGCTTCGGTTCACGTCGGTCCCCGGCCTGACTCTCGGTGTGGGTGTGATTTGGTTTTTTGGGCAGGATGACCCGACGTGCGTGGCGGTGTGGGCGGAAGGGAGCAAGGTCGTCAGCGAGTTGTGGGTGGACCATAGCTTGGATCGGGGGGTGCTTGCCGATGCCGATAGGGTCCGTTTTGCTGCTAATTGTTTTTGTACCTTGCTCCTATTTTTGCATCGTTGCCAAAAATTTGTACAAATTCGTTTTAAAATTGCTGCATTCGTCGCGGTCATAACTCATATACTTGTTTTTGTTGCCGTAGTTCTATCGTCAGTTTAGTTTTGTGAAGCAGTACTGTTTGTTTTTTTGCCAGGTTATTTATTGGCCAGTGAGAGATTTGAATGGAATTCCAGGTAGTGAATCATTGCACATTTGCTTGACGGGATACCAGAGAAATGACCGCGAAGACATAATGGTAATAGCTTGCTAGTTTTATCCTCATATTTCCTAGTTTAAAATCTGAAACAATGGCTATGTCAGCCTTTAGTTTATTTGTTGTAAATATAACATATGAAGGTGAACTTTTTGTCACATTGTTTGGAAACTTTCTGACGTCCATTCTAGAGCTTCCTTTTGCTTTCCTAGCCTCGGAATGAGATCCTCTGACTTTAGTGGGCCAACGTCAGAGTGACTTTGGTGCATTTCAACTGTTCGATCTAGATTTGGATGGATAGGATTGATGTGGAAGAGACATTATGATTATCTCGTGAGAAATTGAAAAGCCTTAAAATGTCTCTTCCACATCAATCCTAACCATCCAAATCTAGATCCAACGGTTGAAATGCATCAAAGTCACTCTGACTTTGGCCCACTAAAGTCAGAGGATCTCATTCCCCTAGCCTCATGGTCGGTTGTCTCTAAAATCATTTTTACTTACTGCAATACAAATTTAAGTGAATGTTTCTACAACATATAACAGTGAGGGAATATGCTTTGGAGTAGATGGTAATTTTGACAAGATGAACTATTACGTATTTTCGTTAATTTTGGATGTATAGTTTAAAGAGTTTTCATGTTCCGATAAATATTCATAACCATATTTGTTTCGATTCGTATTCGATTCGTATCTGTATTCGATATTATTCGTATTTGTATTCGTATTCGAGTTATCCGTATTCGTATCCGTATCCAAAAAAAATATGAAAACAAATATGGTAGAGGTATTATCCGACTGTATCTGATCCGTTTTCACCCCTACACATAGGGATATGGAGGACGTCAAAAAAGGATCTTACCACCATCAATTAATTTGTTCTGACCTAGGATAATAAACTCGACAGAGGAGGGGAGGAGAGATGGGAGAGGACCAAAACTTCATCCTTTCCTTTTGACATCCTCATGCTGCCATACCACACGCACATAGGGGATATGGAGGACGTCAGAAAAAGGATCTTACCACCATCAATTAATTTGTTCTGACCTAGGATAATAAACTCGACAGATGGGAGAGGACTGTGGTCAGTGGTGAAGCTAGGAATAAAATTAAGGGTGGACTGAATCATTTGTCGGACTAAACTAAGTTGGCATAAATATAGTCATTTACTCTTATAGAATTTTAAATTCATATAGAAATTATACAATTGGAGATAAACAATGAAAAACAGAGAAATACAAAGTAGGTACCTTGTGATGCGGATATGTTCATGTCTTACACTTTTCAGTCAAATTTGTTATTTGACTGGAAAGAATTATTGAGCCACATTAAATATTGCCAGGTGAATTCTAATTTTATTAGGTCTTTAGTTATTATAAATAAAAATACAGAGCTACTATTATTTTATTTAATTATACGCAAGTCTTTACTCGATCTTTACAAATTTAAAGTGAAAATGCGTTTAAAAGGTTACACAAAAGATCTAGCTAAGCAACAACATACTTGCTGGGAAGCCCACGACTAGCATTGAGTCGGCTTATTAAAAGCTAGCGACCGAATTGGCTTCAGAACCGGCCCAAGGCCCATGTGTAGATGGAAGAATACGCAACCGCCGTATATATACCAGAAACCATCCACACGAGACGGAGGCTAGAAATCAGAAAGATGAGACTAGAAACACATGGAGACTAGATAATGGAAAAAGAGAGTTTTGTGCATGAATTTGTTCTTTTGGTTAGCCAAACAAATTCAATAGAGATTTTTGTGAGTTCTTACAAATTGAGATCATTCAACCTTTTCGTTGGGAATTAGGAGCGCGATAGGGCTTTCACTTGGTGGTCGTGAAGCCCAGCGCGTGTGATCTTGCGAATTAAAGAACATTCGTTCTTGCATTGGCAACGGAGGATCACTACGATTCGAGAGACTGCATGTGAGTATCCAATCCTACGTCGGGAAGATCGGGCGACCCCGTATCATCTTGGTATCAGAGAACGGTTTCATCGGTAGGATTATTTACCCCTATTTTCAGATTTATTTATTTCTGCCCTATAGTCCATTAAACAGAAAATTGCAATAAAAAATCCACACCCTAGTATTTGCATATTTTATTTTTGTAAGTTTTGTTAAGTTTTGATTCACTAGAATTTTTGTTTAGGTGCTGATCATCGTGTCTTTTTGCGTCGCTTAATTGTTTCCTTTGTTTCATCGGAACCATAATTATCCAAAAAAAATTCACTATCGTGTGCTACAGTATGCATCTATAGTAGCATCAGATTTTTGCTTGTTCGGCGGAGTGCTAGTTGTCTCGTCTAGTTGCTTCGCAAGTAAAAAAAAGCCGAATTGATCTCCAATTAGAATATTGCGCCACCTTGCTGTCAAGTGGACCAAAACATCAGGATGTTGTTTGCTTCCGAGTTGATCACGTGGAGTTGTTTTGCTGCCAAATCTTTTGGACCAACCAACTGATCATCGTGTTGCTTGCCTTCCGAATGTTTTGGTTGGATCAGTTAAAAAAATCAATCTTCATAGCAAACAACAATCGGTCATCGAAGCTAGTTGTGTTGATGCTGTGAATACTTGGCAAAATTTGAACCAGAATACATTGCTGCTGCTTGAGCTTCACTTATATTTTCTTTTATCTTGAGACTAGCAGTTGAATTTGCATCTAGGGCTGCTTTTGAGTATTTTACACATTGCTGAATATTTGTGACCAATGCAAAATCAAAAGAACAATTAAACCTAGTTCGGCCTTTGAAAAAAACAGCTATTAAAAAAGGAGAAGCCACGGCTTGAGCAAAAAAGAAAGAAAGAAAAGTATTGGCCGAATTTGGGGTGAGTTCTTAGTCCATAAAATTTAGATCGTGTATTTTCATTTCTTAAGCAATCTTGTCCCCTTACATTCATATCATTGTAATTGGCTAGCATCTCTCCTAGTACTTGGTGCAAAACGAGCTAATTAATCCTCAATTTCAGATTATCTCTATTTATCTCATTCCTTTGTTTACATTGAGTCACATTTATCTTTGCGTGTGCGTTCATATACTTCACTTAAACCTTTGGATCAGCACTTAGGCAAAGTATTCTAGCTTGGACTATTACTTAACTTTACAACATCAAGAATTTCAGATTGCTAGAATATACACTTCCATACCAAGCTCTACTAAATAACCGTTGTTGTGCAATTGTGAACACGCTTGATCAGCACGTTCCTATTGTAGCTTCTACCAAGTGTAAGTTTTTTATTGGCCTTAATTCACTTCGGAAAGGTGAGAACTTTACTTGTGAGAGAAAAAAAAGTGAGATCGAGTGATTTGTACTAATCATCCATATATCTTGTTATTGCTTTGTGTTTTCTTTGCACAATCTAACCATGTCAGGTGAAGAAGATAACTATGGTGAGGATGCGAATGAAGATGGGGTTTGTGACCCCGAGGCTGGCCCTAACTTGTGTGTACACCAACAGTGTTGAGTGTGCAAGAAAAATCCAATCATGAACAACGCTGCAATCTTTTCCAAACACAGGCTCAGGTGAGTAAGGATGGTAAGTGTTGCAAAGTCATTATTGATGGTGGAAGTTGCCACAATTTAGCTAGTAAAGTGTTTTGTTCTAAACTTGGTTTGAAATATAAGAAACACCCACATCCATATCAAATTCAATGGTTAAAAAATAATGGTTCAATGAATGTTGGGTATACAGTTGATGTTAGCTTTTAGATTGGTTCTTATCGTGATACTATAGAATGTGATGTTGTGTCCATGGAAGTATGTCACTTGTTATTAGGTAGACCATGGCAATATGATCATTCTGTGATTCATGATGGAAAAACTAATCAATACAAGTTCATGTGGAATAATAAAGAAATATTGTTATGACCCATAACTCCTTCTCAAATTATACATGATAACATGCAAAAGGTTGAGGTGAAAGTGGAGAGTGAGAAAGTGACGGAGCAAAAGAGTGTGGTTCCACAAACTGTCAGTGAGAGCCACAAGCTAAAACTGTAGGATCGAAAATGGCAACAGAGGGGGATGAATGGTGCCTCTTTAAAAATTAGCCCCCAAGTATCCTCATGCGACTAATATCTCCGATAGCTACCAAAGCTATGAAGAATGAAAGCTCAGGTTCACTGGAAACTCTGACATACAGAGAAGAAGTCGAGGCAAATAAAAAGGGCCAAAGAAGGAAAATCAACTCAGAGAACAAACAGCAGGGGCAGTCTGACCGCAGTAGGCCGGGCGGTCAGACCGTAGCAACCAGGCCGGTCTGACCGGTGTTACTGGGCCGGTCTGACCGCCTGTCTAACGCCGGTCTGACCGTCGGTCTAACTCCGGTCTGACCGCCGGTCTGATCTTCTGAGCCGAGCGGTTGGACCGCCAACCCTAGCGGTCTGACAGCCATGGGAGGGGCGGTCTGACTGCCGTGGAAGGCCCGGTCTGACCGGCCCTCGAAAGACAGAGCAGGCGGCAAGCAGTCAAATGAAAATAACTGTGCAGTAAAACCTGAAACTGCAGAAATTAGACAAATTGATGAAATACTACTGATTCTCTTTGTCCAACTGGGCTAGAATTTATTCTAAACAACATAAAGACCTTAGGAAACAAGAGAATCAATCAAAATAGAAAGAAACTGACATTTTGACTGAAATCTGAAACTTGAGCAGTGAGAGGACTGATTTTCAAGTTTCTCCTCAATCTCAAGTCTTTTGCCCATATGCTTGTGATTTTCAACTGCAGGTGATTCCACAACAACAAGGCATGAATCTTAGGCCATCTTTCGAAGGGAAATCATAGGAACCAAAATGCCCCTGACATCAAACCCTAGGGAATCAAAACAGAGGAAGTAAACATCAAAGCAATACACATTGAATCCAAGAGAAGCTCTCAGGGAAAATCTGACCAAATGGCCTGGAGGCTATATCCCACCAAGGAGAGCCAAGAAATGCAGCTACTCAACCAAGAAATCAACTCAAACTCAAAAGAGCAGAAGAGAGCAGAAAATCAACAGAGAGCAAACAGCAAGCTGAACTTCTCAAATGGATTCATTTCTGGAAGATGAATGATTACATGAAGTGTTCAACATCCAACACTACGTCCCCATACGCAATTGATACAAGGGAATCACACTACATGCTTGAGAACACACACAGGAGCTCACTCCCTCTCCTACTGCTCAAGCAAGCTAAACACACAGACTCACTCCATTGAGCTCTCTCTCCAGAACAGCTCAAACTCTCCTCATTTCCTGCTTTGGATAACCTGGAAGGCAGCACCTCTACCTCCTCTTATCACCCAACACCAATCCTCAATTAGAAGTTCAAGAAGTGCAGGCCAGTCCCCACTCCAAACTCCACATCCAAATGAGGCAATGGTCATAATCAACACAAGAAATGGTGGGAAAACCAGCCACTTGAGTCAAATCTCCAATTTGCCCCTCAAGCGCCTTCCCAGAACCTTCCCGCGTCCGGTACGTTGACCGTCTGGACCTCGACTCCTCCCTGAGTCTAGTCCTGGTCCGCTTCGCTGCACACGACCGCACCCAGCATCCTGACCATCTGGACCTCTGACTCCTCCCTGAGCCTAGTCCCGATCCACTCGCCGCTGCCCGTCGTGTCCACCCGACTCTGACCGAGACCTCCAACTCCACCTGAGTCTAGTCCTAGTCTGTTCCGTCGCACCCGACTGCAACCGACATCCAACCGTTCTGGACCTCCGACTCCTCCCTGAGCCTAGTCCCGGTTCTCTCGTCGTTGCCCATCGTGTCCGTCACCGGTAGCTCCAGCTCCGGTTCCTCGTCTCCCGACTCGCAACCACCTCACCAGCCTCGATCATCTTCGGCATCACCGACCATCCGGACCTCAACACCTCCTGTGCCTAGTCCCGGTCCTCCTCGCCTCATCATGACCTAGCTCCGAAGTCCTGTAGTCACACAGACAAGCAAACCGTCACATAGCACTGCACGAAACACATCAAATCAACAAAAGCATATGAAAGGTACTCAAACCTAGAATACCCAAAACAAACTCAAAATCTCTAAACCAACCGTCAATTACTCATCACAAACATGGGGATACCTCCACATAGTCTCTCAATCTCCCCCTTGATGAGTATATTGACAAACACAGAAAAAGCATAAGATTGAGTTTGTTTGAAAGTCAAAACATGGTCTAAGAGAAAGAATGAAGCTAATGACCATGTTGACAAAAGGAGTACAAGAAAGAGCAAGTTTTCCTCAAAAGCTCCTAAAGCTCCTAAAATATGGCTTTTTCTCCAACTATTCTCCCCCTTCTGGTAATAAAACCATCAAGGTTCTTTGGAGGAAAATAAAACATGGTGTGGCTGAATTTTATTCAATGCTAAGCAATTAGAGCCATGAAGATTATCCAAAATGACCATTAAGTATTACACCAAGCCATAACGCATATGAAAGCTATCAATATCATAACAAGATATGCATAATCACGCCAAGCCACATAAGTACCAATCTGAATCTTAGATGAATTTCTTAGCATGTCAAGTCATTCAAGATCAAAGTCTAGCTAGAGGTATCTAAAGATGATGCAAGCCATGTCAATAAGCTAAGTGGAACCAAGAAACTAGTATTGAGTCAATTTAGAGTGCTACAAGTTCAAGAATGAATCATTTGTTCAAGCACTTTAGTCTTTTTGTAATCAAGCAAATTGAGCACAATTGACATGTTTTTCTTTTGAGACTCATGGTCGTTTCCAATCAAAATTTTAGTCATGTGCTAGATCTCAAGCCTTATGCAACCATTCCAAGCAAGAAGCTTAAGGAGATGATCTTGGTCATCCAAAACTCCCCCTGAGTTCATGCCTAGTGCAATGGCAAGCAGTCTCATGAGAAAGAATTTGTGAGATCAGTTTTTTCGCACATAAAAAGAGATTTTTTTGCTTTAAACAGTTGTACTAACTCATGATTTATCAAGAAACTAGCATAGCTTAATAAAGATTCAAAGCTCAACTTAGCCTATTTGACATGGCATGAATCATAAGAGGATAACTAAAGACAGACTAGTCTCAAGTGCTAACATGACATGTCTTAATTCAAGTTATGCAATTTTAATCAACTTATCAATGGCAAAGGCTTGACGACACATATAAAGACATGATAAATCTAACAATTAGGCACGAATCATGGCAAGATGTAAAGCATTGTAAACATGTCATATAAGGATAATAGTCAAGGCTCCATGATGTTATATTACAATGCAGAATGCTGAAATGCAAGAAAATCCAACTCCCCCTCAACATGTGATGCACTTTTAGTTCAAGTTGAGTTATGTCAATATTAAGCTCCAGAAGCTCCCAAATGAACTCCCCCTGAACCAAAGCTAAAAACTGAGAAGCTGGCAAAGAAAACAGAAAAGGCAGTCCTTAAAGCATAGAGAAGATATAGAGGATACTATGGCTCAGACTGACTCTCATCTACCCCTTATGACTCTAGGACTATCAGCTGCCCTACTAACCCACTAAGGAGCATACACGTTCCCTGTCTACCCAAGGGTGGCCCAACCCTTCCTAGAACCTATAAGAAGTAAGTGAGCTCAACCTAGTGAGAAGAGAAACAACTAATAAGCAGCATCCTAGATCACAAGATGAGAGGAATAAATCTAAGCAACTAGACAAAAGATACACTCTAATCTATGCTAGAAGGACTAACCCAATGCACCCCGATGTAATGCAACAAATTAAGAACAGGAGCATAATAAGCAAGATAAAACAGTAAAGCACAAAGCTCCCCCTCGCTACAGTCCATAAGGACAAACCACCCCAAGCTCTCCCCGCAAGGCTGAAAACCTAGAGCTATCCAAAGGCTTGGTAAAGATATCAGCCAATTGGTGGTCACTCTCCACAAACTGGAGCACTATATCACCCTTCTCCACATGGTCTCCAAGGAAGTGATATCTAATATCAATGTGCTTGGTTCGAGAGTGCTGCACTGGGTTCTTAGCAATGTTAATAGCAGAAGTGTTATTACAAAAGAGTGGAACACTGTCTATAACTAACCCAAAGTCCCGTAGGGTCGAAGCCATCCAAAGTACCTGGCTGCAGCAACGTACTCGGCCTCTGCGGTGGACTGTGCAACACCGGACTACTTCCTAGAAAACCAAGAGACGAGAGAAGTGTCAATGAATTGGCAGGTGCCAAAAGTGCTCTTCCTATCTATCCTACAGCCAGCAAAGTCTGCGTCCGAATAGGCTCTGAGGGAAAGATAGGAAGAGGAAGAGTACCAGATACCATAGTCAATGGTAACTCGAAGGTATCGAAGGATGCGCTTCACCGTCTAGCAGTGAGATACACGAGGAGAAGCCTGAAATCGAGCACATAGACACACAGAGAAGTGTATGTCCGGTTTTGAGGCAGTGAGGTACAAGAGGGAGCCGATCATGCTTCTGTACTCCTTTTGATCAACTGGCTCGCCATCCTCATCTGGGTCAAGTGAAGTTGTGGATGCCATGGGAGTTGACACCGGCTTGCCATCACTCATGTCAAAGCGTCCCAGGAGGTCACGAGTGTACTTGCCCTGATGCAAGAAAGTGCCCTCCCGAGTCTGCTTGATTTGGAAGCCAAGGAAGAAGGTCAACTCACCAATCATGCTCATCTCAAACTCGGTGCTCATGACATCCGAGAAATGTGAAACAAGAGCATGAGAAGAGCCGCCAAAGATGACGTCATCCACATAAATCTAGACGAGCAAAAGGTCAGTGCCATGCCTATGAATGAACAAGGTCTTATCTACCTTACCCATCTCAAAACCATGACTCAACAGATAGGACTCAAGCCTCTCATACCAAGCTCTAGGGGCCTGCTTAAGTCCATACAAAACTTTGAAAAGCTTGTAGATATGGTTTGGGTATTTGGGGTTCTCGAAACCTGGAGGCTATCTCATATAGACCTTTTCCTCAATAAAACCATTGAGGAAGACACTCTTGACATCCATCTGGTAGAGCTTGAAACCCTTAGAAGCTGCGAAAGCAAGCAAGATTCTAATGGCCTCAAGCCTAGCTACAAGGGCAAAGGTCCTCTCAAAATCTAGACCCTCAATCTGGGAGAAGCCCTGAGCTACCAGTCTAGCCTTGTTTCGAATGACTACCTCATTCTCACTCTGCTTGTTTTTGAACACCCACTTGGTACCAATGACATTGTGACCTCTAGGGGGCTCAACAAGCGACCAGACCTTGTTTCTCTCGAAATTCTCTAACTCTTCATGCATGGCATTGACCCAAGACACATCAAAAAGAGCATGACTAACATCCTTGGGCTCAAAGGTGGCAACAAAGGTAGAATGGAAACAGAAATGTGACATGCCAGACTTTAAGATAGTGACTCGCTCAAAGAGGTCTCCAATCATCTACTCTGAAGGATGGTCTTTCTGTATATTTCAGGGAGGTCCAGGATGAGATGAAGAAGTGGTCTCTACCTCATGAGCTGATGAGATAGGAACAGAGCCACTAGCTTTAGAAGAAGCAGAAGGCATGGGCTGATCTCCTCGAGGTGCAGTGGAGGAAGCAGGCACCTCAAGGGGAGGATGAGGAACTGGATCAGGTAGACAACCCTCATCTCCATCGTCCTCATCATCCACAAAGATGGTCTCGGACTGCTCTAAAGAACCTGAGATATTGGGCCTAGTCTCCAGACTGGCCTCATCGAAGGTCACCTCGCAAGTCTCTACCATTTTATTAGACTCGCGGTTCCAGACCCTATAAGCTCGCGAAGAAGTCGAGTAGCCTAGAAAGATCCCATCACAAGAACGTGACTCAAACTTATCTTGGTTCCCAGACTTCAAAATAAATCACTTGCAACCAAACACACGAAAAATGCGAGACGTTGGGCTTTTGCCCATATCTCAACTCATAAGAGGTGCGATACAAGTGTGCCCTGAGAAAAACTCTGTTCGAAACATAGCACGCAGTGGCTATAGCCTCAGCCCAAAACTTCCTCGATGTAGAGTACTCATCAAGCATCGTCCTGGCCATCTCGACCAAGGTACGGTTCTTCCTCTCCACCATGCCATTCTGCTGGGGGATGTGTGGAGAAGAGAACTGATGCTCTACACCTGTCTCACCGCAAAACCTCTCGAAGTAGGAATTCTTGAACTCGGTGCCATTGTCACTACAGATCTCTCGTAAGGCACCCGGGAGCTCAACAGAAAGCTTACTAAAAAGACTCCGAAAGTGGGTAAACGTCTCATCCTTCGAGGCTAAGAAAAACACCCAAGAAAACCTCGAGAAGTCATCGACCACGACAAGAACATACCACTTCCCTCGTGCTGACTGCACTCGAGCTGGTCCAACTGTGTCCATATGGAGCAGTTGTCCTGGTGCATCGGTCATAATCACTATGATCAGAGGGTGAGAAGCGGCAACCATCTTGCCGTGCCGACATGGAGCACAGACTAGATCTTTGACCATCTTGAGTTTCGACAGATCACGAATGAGATCGTGGCCGCTAACTCGGGTCAAATGGTCAAATTCAATATGACCAAGTCTGCTATGCCAGAAGGAAAGGTCACGGGACTCAGAAGCGACTAAACACCTGAGAGGATCAGAAAACTCAACAAAATCAGCACGAAAGATCCTCCCATATCGAGAAATCCCGCAAACCAGACTATTCGAAGAATCAAGAATTTTGCAATTGTTTTTCTTAAAGCTCACCTCAAAACCGTCATCGGTAAGCTGAGAAACTGAAAGCAAATTATACTGCAGCTTACTCACTAAGGCAATATTTTTTAAAATAAATGAATCATTAACGTGCATAGTACCTTTAGCGATGACGCACCAAGACGAAGCGTCTCCAAAGGTGATAGTCTCATCACCTGGAGCACGGGCTAGGGAAGACAACCAACGGGAGTTTCCGGTTATATGACGAGAACAACCGGAGTCTATAAGCCAAACCTCTCCCTTCCCAGCCCGGCGAACCTGAGTCAAACAGAGAGTAAAGGCTCAGCACTTGGATAAATCAAAAGAGATTTTGGAACCCAATACTGAGTCACACGTCGAGCAGAAGAAGTAGTCACACACGACTGACCTCTAACTACCCTACGCTATCTGTCACTCAAAGAAATAGAAGGTCTATGTGCAGACCTGAAGCTGTTGCTGGGTCTGACTGCTATGGGAGAGCGAGTCGGAGTACCAACAACACGCTGATCACGCCGCGGGTAGCCATCTCGACGGGGGAAACGAGATCTACCCTCAGAACGGCGGAAGTCACGACCAGAGGCATATCGATGTTGAAAACCAGAAAACTCAGAAAATCCGAGTCCTCGATGCTGCCCAAACCCATCAACTGAAGCAACTCTCGACCTCGTGTTGGTCGTAGGTGCACTCAAGGTCTGGGGCTGACCCTGAATACGCCTAAGTGCCTCAACGCGGTCTCTACACGCGACT
Source organism: Dendrocalamus latiflorus (assembly GCA_017311315.1). Lineage (NCBI taxonomy): Eukaryota > Viridiplantae > Streptophyta > Magnoliopsida > Poales > Poaceae > Dendrocalamus > Dendrocalamus latiflorus. The sequence goes on from CM029662.1 coordinate 11,286,111, forward strand.
TGGCGCGCCTGAAGCATCTCTCAACCGAGTGTCCATCCTTCTGACAGAAGGTACAATGATACTTCACCTTCTAAGAGGTAGAAGTAGCTTGATGGGGCTTCGCCTTCTAAGAAGTTGAAGCAACAGGTGGACCACCTTACTGTCAAAAATCCTCTGGACAAAGCCCGCTGACTTGAATTGAACTTTTCTAGTTCTGGGCTCAATCTCGATCACACCTACTGCTATGGGTCTAAGAACAACAGGTGGATGCTTCCTAACATCCTCAGAAAAATCATATCCTAGACCTTGATTGAATTTGCAAATCTTGGATTGGTCTAGAATAAGATTTAGCTTCTTCTTGCCTCCTACAAATCTCTCAAGAGTGTTCATAAGGTACTGACACTCCCGAAAGAGAGAGGTGCAAGAAGAGCAGGGGGAAGAAGAGACAGCAGAAGGTAAGGGAGTAAAAGAAGAACCAACAACAGAGGAATGAATGGCATGTGCACGCACAGCCACCTCAGAAGGGACAATCCTACTACTAGCCATTTGGTTCACGTCGCTAAGCGTCTCTACCTTACCCTTGGGCTCCTTCCCAACACCAGCACACACATTACAAGCAGATGGTGGCTTCTCTAGAAGGTCCTTAGTTAGCTTCACACACTTTTCATCCAATGCAATCAAGTCAGATTTTAGTTTGTCACAATTATTGCATGGTGAGTTAATAGGGTCCTTAGAAGCATATTGAGCCAATTTGTTATTGTTATCAACCATCTCTTGAAACTGTTTGGAAACAGATTCAAGCTCAGCAGTCAGTTTGGGACAATTTACACATGAAGCAATGGGCTCTAACAGAAAAACTTGTAATTCAGCAATTTATGATCTGCCCTTTTTAGGTTCATTTTCAAATTATTAAAATTTTCACAAGTCTCGGGCAGATCGAGAAGCATGGTATAAAGACCTCTAAATGCATTGTCCTTATCCTCATATGAGGTGCAAGATGTAGTCTCAACAGTAGATGAAAGAGCAGCTACCCTACTCATCTCTAGTTCAGCTAAAAGACTAACATTCTCCACCTTAAGCATATCAAGCTCAGAAGACAGACTATCATGGGAGATCCTTAATTTCTCCATGTCACCAACCAAAGCAGAGCATACATCACAGTCGTCACGGGAGGGAGCAGATATAAGTAAAGTAAGCTCCTGTGACAATCTCTCTACTTCCTTCTCCAACTCACTACACCTAGCTCTAGATCTAGCATGAAATTTACCTAGCTTAAGAAAAGCTTCATTGAGCTGGTCGTAGGAGGGATATACCTCATCAGAGTCAGAGTAGAGGTCGCTGTCGCTGATGTCGCCCTCAAGGGCCATGAAGCACAACCGGAGAAGTCATCGCCATCCTTGGGATCTTGGTCGTCCTTCCCATCGTCGTCGCTCCACCCCTCCACCTCGCTGAGGTCGAGGTCGTCGAAGGCGGTGACGACACGATGAAAAAGCTACATGGCTTTGCCAAGGTTGTGAAACTTTTTCTCTTTGCTTGGAGGCTTCTTGTTGCGGTTCTTGTCGGTGTAGACGTTCTTGCTCGAACCGCCATAGTCGTTTTTGCCCTCCAGCTTGGGGCAGTTTGCCCGAATGTGATTGGGGCCAACACACTCAAAGCAAATCACTCGTCCTCCTCCTCTCTTTCTCTCCCTAACCCTCTTGTATGCATGAGAAAATTTTCTGGCTAAGAGGGCTAGTTGGTTCTCTGGGAGCTGCTCTAGATGATCATCATCAATTTCACACAGAGCAGCAAGAGAGAAACCCAAAGCTAAATCAACAGAAGATCCAGAGGCAGGACTGGGATCAATGACCAAAGCCATCGATTAAGACTTCGACTTGCGAGAGACAATGTCAATCTCGTGAGTCTTGAGGCGTGAATACAACGCATCAAGAGTCAAAGTCGAAAGATCTGTCGTGTCCACGATGGTGGTCACATTCATTTCCCAAACTCGCAAATCCAAGGCCGCAAGCATCTGACGAGCGTTGTCCGAGTCGGGGTATGTGAGACCGACCGCTCGGAGGTTGCTCAAGATCTTGTGGAATCTCGCAAAGCATTCATCAAGGGACTCTCCAGCGAGCATTTCAAACTTGTTGTAATCTCGCTTGAGTTAGTTTTGTCGAACCGTCTTAATTTGGGTGGTGCCCTCATGGTAAGCATCGAGGGTCTCCTAAATGTCGAAGGCCGATGAAAGATGAGAAATGCGATCAAACTCATTTCGGCTCAAACGTTGGATGATGATGTTCCTTGCCTTAGCATTCGCCTCAACATCAGCCATGTTTCCGGCATTGATGTTCTCATCGGCAGGAACAGCAAAGCGAACTTTGACCTTGCGCCAAATCGCATAGCCCTGAGCCTGTATGTAGGTCTCTATCCGACTCTTCCAAAAGTATAGTCGAGCCCATCGAAGATCGGAGGCTTGGTGGAATACTTGTCTGTTGCCATGGCTCACAGACCGGTTAAAGATCTATCAAGAAGAGCTAACCGGCTCTGATACCAATTGTAGGATCGGAAATGGCAACAGAGGGGGGGTTGAATGGTGCCTCTTTAAAAATTAACCCTCAGGTATCCACATGCGACTAATATCTCCGATAGCTACCAAAGCTATGAAGAAAGAAAGCTCAGGTTCACTGGAAACTCCGACATACAAAGAAGAAGTCGAGGCAAATAAAAAGGGCCAAAGAAGGAAAATTAACTCAGAGAACAAACAGCAGGGGTGGTCTGACCGCAGTAGGCCGGGCAGTCAGACCGCAGCAACCAGGCCGGTCTGACCGGTGCTACTGGGCCGGTCTGACCGCCTGTCTAACGTCGGTCTAACTCCGGTCTGACCGCCGGTCTGATCTTCTGAGCCCGAGCAGTTGGACCGCCAACCCTAGCGGTCTGACCGCCATGGGAGGGGCGGTCTGACCGCCGTTGAAGGCCCGGTCTGACCGCCGTTGAAGGCCCGATCTGACCGGCCCTCGAAAGACAGAGCAGGCAGCAAGCAGTCAAATGAAAATAACTGCGCAGTAAAACCTGAAACTGCAGAAATCAAAAAAATTGATGAAATACTATTGTTTCTCTTTGTCCAACTGAGCTAGAATTTATTCTAAACAACATAAAGACCTTAAGAAACAAGAGAATCAATCAAAATAGCAAGAAACTGACTTTTTGACTGAAATCTAAAACTTGAGCAGTGAGAGGACTGATTTTCAAGTTTCTCCTCAATCTCAAGTCTTTTGCTCATATGCTTGTGATTTTCAACTGGAGATGATTGCACAACAACAAGGCATGAATCTTAGGCCATCTTTTGAAGGGAAATCACAGGAACCAAAATGCCCCTGACATCAAACCCTATGGAATCAAAACAAAGGAAGTAAACCTCAAAGCAATACACATTGAATCCAAGAGAAGCTCTCAAGGAAAATCTGTCCAAATGACCTGGAGGCTATATCCCACCAAGGAGAGCCAAGAAATGCAGCTACTCAGCCAAGAAATCAACTCAAACTCAAAAGAGCAGAAGAGAGCAGAAAATCAACAGAGAGCAGACAGCAAGCTAAACTTCTCAAATGGATTCATTTCTGGAAGATGAATGATTACAAGAAGTGTTCAACATCCAACACTACGTCCCCATACGCAATTGATACAAGGGAATCACACTACATGATTGAGAACACACACAGGAGCTCACTCCCTCTCCTACTGCTCAAGCAAGCTAAACACACAGACTCACTCCATTGAGCTCTCTCTCCAGAACAGCTCACACTCTCCTCATTTCTTGCTTTGGATAACCTGGAAGGCAGCACCTCTACCTCCTCTTATCACCCAAACCAATCCTCAATTAGAAGTTCAAGAAGTGCAGGCCACTCCCCACTCCAAACTCCACATCCAAATGAGGCAATGGTCATAGTCAACACAAGAAATGGTGGGAAAACCAGCCACTTGAGTCAAATATCCAATTTGCCCCTCAAGCGCCTTCCCAGAACCTTCCCGCGTCCGGTACGTTGACCGTCTGGACCTCGACTCCTCCCTGAGTTTAGTCCCGGTCCGTTTTGCTGCACACGACCGCACCCGGCATCCTGACCGTCCGGACCTCCGACTCCTCCCTGAGCCTAGTCCCGTTCCACTCGCCGCTGCCCGTCATGTCCACCCAACTCCGACCAAGACCTCCGACTCCACCTGAGTCTAGTCCTAGTCTGTTCCGTCGCACCCGACCGTAACCGACATCCAACCGTTCTGGACCTCCGACTCCTCCCTGAGCCTAGTCTCAGTTCTCTCGTCGTTGCCTATCGTGTCCGTCACCGGTAGCTCCAGCTCTGGTTCCTCGTCTCCCGACTCGCAACTACCTCACCAGCCTCGATCATCTTCGGCATCACCGATCGTCTGGACCTCAACACGTCTTGTGCCTAGTCTCGGTCCTCCTTGCCTCACCATGACCTAGATCCGAAGTCCTGCAGTCACACGGACAAGCAAACCGTCACATAGCACCGCACGAAACAGCATATCAACAAAAGCATATGAAAGGTACTCAAACCTAGAATACCCAAAATAAACTCAAAATCTCTAAACCAACCGTCAATTACTCATCACAAACATGGGGATACCTCCACATGGTCTCTCGAAAACTGAGTGGAAAAAGAAAGGGAGACGGAGAGAAAAAGTTAGTCATGCTAGCCACCAAATCTTATTTGAGGGAGATGAGAGGTGATCCCACTATATGTGAGTTGTGAGTATCCAATTGAGTGTGTGAGAGATACACCAACAGAAAAGAGAGAGGTAGATATTAGACAAAGTGAGGTTGCTTCTGAAACTAACACATTAATGTCTACTTCTAGTGTTGTTTCTCACATTGTGCAGGTTAACATTAAAGAAGAGGAGTCAAATGTTCCACAACTGGCACTACTGGAGAAAACCGATGAGGAGATAACCACGGTTGAAGTGAAGTACTTGCTGCCCTGTTGTTACATCATGATGATTTAATACCCATAGCACCTACATCAACTGAAGAGGACGATAAAGGTAACCATATTGGTGCTGAATTTAATTGTGAAAAGGTGAGTAATTGTGACAACTCATGTGTTCAATTGAAAAGTCCATGTTCTGAAATTTCTTTGGTCAATTTACATAATGTGGAATTAATTATTCATACGAACGTTCTTACTAGAATATCTCCTGACGATTTTTTATATTATATCATGTTTGATGATCCTAGAGAGCTATCTAGTGTGATTGAGAATGTTGCTAAAATTTCATGTTTAAAATCATTAGTTAGTACCTATGCCTACACTTTTAAGTTCAATTTGATTGGAGATTATGATGTAGATGGTAAATTTTATGTTTACCGAATATGCATTACATGTGATAAGCTTGCTGAATTAAAATTGCATATTTTGGATAAACAATCTTTTGTGCCATATCATGATTATAATGAGATGAGTTTAAAAAATAGTGCTTCATGTTTTGAAAGATTTCTTAAACTTATTTATTCATCCTTTGATGGACAATCATGTACAAATAATCAGAGTAGCGCAGTTGAAGCATGGAAGGCACTAAAACTTTTCTTCCCCATATTTAAACAACTTAATTTGGTTCGGCCCATTAATGACTTGTCCATGTACTTAGCAAAGTCAAGGACGACTTTTTCTCATGGGAGGGAGAATGATGTGAATGACAATATCACAATGTATACATCTTATAGTTGCTATGGTTGCTGTTGTGCTTATTGGTTTATGCAAAACAATGAGAATGGTACAATAATGATTCATACATATATCATGCATATGTATTGTTCTTTTTGTTTACCACACCTTCAAATGTTTATGATGTGCTAAACAGGAGAAGTGTTGACAATAAATATATATACCATGCATACACGTTGTATCTTTGTTTAGTACAATTTCAGGCTATCAAAAGCCGAGGACGGCTTTTCTTGAAGAAGGGGAGGATGATGCGGATATGTTCATGTCTTACACTTTTTAGTTAAATTTGTTATTTTACTGGAAAGAATTATTGAGCCACATTAAATATTGCCAGGTGAATTCTAATTTTTTTTGGGTCTTTAGTTAATATACGTAAAAATACAGAGCTACTACTATTTTATTTAATTATATGCAGGTCTTTACTCGATCTTTACAAGCCTGAAGTGAAGATGCATTTAAAAGGTCACATAAAAAATCTAGCCAAGCAACAACATACTTGCTGGGAAGCTCACGACTAGCGTTGAGTCGACTTATTAAAAGCTAGCGACCGAATTGGCTTCAGAACCAGCCCAAGGCCCATGTGTAGACGGAAGAATACGCAATCGCTGTATATATACCGAAAACCATCCACACGAGACGGAGGCTAGAAATCAGAAAGATGAGACTAGAAACACATGGAGACTAGATAATGGAAAAAGAGAGTTTTGTGCATGAATTTGTTCTTTTGGTTAGCCAAACAAATTCAATAGAGATTTTTGTGAGTTCTTGCAAATTGAGATCGTTCAACATTTCCGTTGAGAAAATATGTAATTTGTGCTTCATTAGCTTAATCTACAAAAAGAACCAAGTACTTAAACAAATGTTTCACTCTTGAGCTTGTAGCACTCTAATTAAGCTCAATACTAGCTTCTTGGTTCCGCTTAGCTTATTGACATGGTTTGCATCATCCTTGGATGCCTCTAGCTAGACTTTTATCATGGATGACTTGACATGCTCACAAATTGCACTTAATTTCATATTGTCATCTGCTTGGTTTAGCTTGCTTATATATATCCTGTCATGATCTAGATAGCATTCTATTGAATTATGGCTTGATGTAATACTTGTTGGTCATTTTGGATAATTCTCATGGCTCTAAAAGCTTAGAATAAACAATCTTCAGCCATTTCATCTAATGTCATGTCATATTCTCTTCCTTGCATCCTTGATGTGTTTATTGCCAAAAGGGGGAGAATAGTGGTAGAAAAAGCCATTTCGGGAGCTTTGTGGAAAACTTGTTCTTTCTTTTGCTCCTTGTGTTGACATGGTCATTAGCTTCATTTCCTTCTTTTGGACCATGTTTGACTTCCTTCTTGAATTTCAAACTTAACTTTGTGTTTTTTCGGGGTTTGTCAACATACTCATCAAGCGGGAGATTGAGAGACCATGTGGTCGTGATCCCATGTTTGTGATGAGTAATTGACAAGTGGTTTGGATAGCTTGAGTTTGATGTGAGTGAATCGAGCCGAGTTGTCGCGTGATGCGGTTTGGTTTCGGTCAGACCTGGTCAAACCTAGTAAATCGTGTTTAGGATGGGTATTCCTTTTATTCGACAAGTTTGGGCTTTATCATGCTAATTTTGATTATATGTATCAAGCGGTGTTATTTGATGTGTTTCTTGTCTGTGTTGGCTGCAGGACGTCGAGGCGGAGTCGTGGCGAGACACGGTGGACCGGACTAGACACGAGCGGTGTCGAGGTCAGAACGGTCGGATGTGTCGAAGACGGCGGAGATTCGACGTGGTTGCGAGGCTTGGACAACAAGGAGCGCGGAAGCTTCCCGGAAGGTGCAGGAGGGGCGAAATGGTAATTTCACGAGGCTGCAAAAGCGGGAGCGGGCTCCGTTCAGGTTTAGCGGGCGTAACGGGTTGGAGACCCGTTAGCCAAGGGCTATAAATAGAGGTTGGTGGCTGCATGCCCACTCATGCTCTCCAAGGGTTTCTAGGGTTTGCTTTAGTCAAAATGAGCTTTAGATGGTTGTTTTGGCTTTAGGCTTTAGTTGGTGAGAGTGGGTGGAGGAGACAGAGTGTGTTCTATACTCTTCTTCGATGTGTTCCTGAGTGAGTTCTTCCTCCTTCCAAGCATGTAGTGTGGGTTTCTTGATTTTGGAGAGGGAGAGGATGGAGTGAGCTTCCATGTAATCATTCCTCTGTTTGTAATCGGGGTATCGGGACTCCTTGTAATCCTTGTGTGGTTTGGAATGAAGAAATCTGAGGTTTATTTTCAGTTTGTGCTCTCTTTTCTTTGATGCTCCTCTTGCATGATTTCTTTACTTTTTGAGTTTCTAGTTGTTAGTTGCTGGGGAGTGCCAAAATGGGTTGCTCTATGATGAGATAGTGCCTCAAGGTCATTTTATCGATTTTCTCATGAGCAAACTTCGTTTAATCTCAGATTTGGCATTTTGAGTTTCTCTGTTCATGTTCTTACCTTCTAGGGTTTTGGTGCTTCTCGAGTTTCCCTTCATGAGATGGCTTGAAACTTGGTATCCAGAGTCCTGAGACTATCTATTAGATATCTGCAAAGTTTCATAGCCAAAGGATCAATGGTTGGAGAGTAATTTGTTTTTTTGCTCAGCTCTTGCAAGTTTCAGATTTTTAGCCATAATTTGATATTCTTGTTTTTAGGTTTGATCTCTTTGTTCCCTAGAGCCTTCTTGCTATTCAGTATGTTTTGGAGTTGCTTTGTGCCAAAAAGAATGGAAAGATTCTACCATTTTCACAGCTTTTCGAAGATCTGATTATTTACTGAAGTTTCAGAAATTTCAGTTTGCTCTCGGGTGGCCTGGGGACAAGGGAGCGGTCAGACCGGAGGCACAAGACCGGTCAGACCGACTTTTACCCAGCGGTCAGACCGGCTATTACCCAGCGGTCAGACCGGCTTTTACCCAGCGGTCAGACTGGCGTTTACCCAGCGGTCAGACCGGCTATTACCCAGCGGTCAGACCGGCTTTTACCCAGCGGTCAGACCGGCCAGCAGGCCCTTTTGCTGCAGGTCTTTGTTTTTGGTGGTTTTTCAGTGTGGTTTCTCCTTTGTGTTTTTTTCTGTAAGTGTTTCCAACAGAGTTCTTGATTCCTTTTCTTCTTAGCATTGATTGCTATTGGAGAAAGCCCAAGGCGTGTACTTGTGGGGAACAATTTTTAAGACCAGAAAAAGACAGAAAAAGGGTATACACAAATAAAATGGCTATAAAAGGTAATATACATATATGTACAAGTGTAAGCACAAATGAGTAAAGAAATAAATAATTAAATGATAAAAAGAGAGAGATAAAGGAGGTCAGACCAGGCCGGTTGGCCCAGCCCAACCAGGGTTTTCCCATCTCCCCGCACCCTTCCCATCGGCAGGCCCATCTCTCTTCTCCCCCTGCCCACTATTCTTCTTCCTCCCTCGCACTCCGGTCTCTTTCTGTTCCCGGGCCGCAACTCAGCTCCACCCTCGTCCGTTCCCGCAGCCCAGCCCGCCTTCCCCGCGCTCGGACCAGCGGGCGCCGCGTTCGGACCAAGGGTCCTCGCCACCTTCGACCCTGCCACCCTGCTGTCTGCGCCCTCCTCTTTTTCTCACCCCGCGTCGCTCGGTCGCACGGCTCAAGGCCTCCGTCGCATCAAGCAGCGTGCGGCGCCAGCTCCTCTCTGCCACCCCACGCGTTGCTCAGGGCAATCATGCCGTATATTGGCAAATCCTTCGCCCAGCCCCGCCGCCTGCAACCGTCTGCTCCGCCGCTCACCGAAGTGATCGAACGAGCGGCCTCTCGGTGGTAGCCGCGCTCGTGCTCCTATAAGAGCCGTTGCCCCGCCAAACTGTTCCCCAAGCCTTCTACTCTCTCCCAGAGTGCACAATTAGACCCTCATCCCCCGTAGTTAGCCGGCGCTTCCATCTCCCCCAACTCCGGCCGCCAGAGCTCCACATCGATCCGAGCCACCCAGATCCAATTCCTTGCACCCGAGCCACCCTTAGCCCCTCGCGAAGTCGCTCCCGGTCTTGCCCGAGCCTCCCCGTGCCCGTACCACACCAGCGCCGAGAACCATCCCCGGGTCGCCGCCGTCGGCCCTCCCCCGTGCATTCCGGATCCCGCCAACACCTTCATCTGACTCACCAGCGCAGCGCGCCGGGTTGAGTTTTACTTTTATTCGGTCAGACCGATGGGCCCCACCTGTCAGCGGCTGCTATCCCGAGCGGCCCACTGACAGCAGGGTCCCACCTATCAGAGGCACACTTAATTAACATTAATGACCGGTAATTAGGGATTAATGACAGTCATAAAAGCTAATAAGGGGTTAATCTAGCCAACCTCACAGACACGTCAAAACTATTCGAATAGCCGTGCCCACAGTCAATGGCGGACAAGGGAACTTAACTAGATATAGTTCTATTTAAAAATAAGTTGGAAATGGGAATGGAAACTTGGAGGGCAAAGGATTGCCCTAGTTTAAATTGTCCTGGGTGTCGTCCCAGTGGTAAGTTAAGCGGCTATAACGCTAGAAGATGCTATATGGTGCAGATGCCATGTAATGGTGGATGGAATCTGTGTCAATAATAAGTTAGTCATGTTTCACAAATTTAAGTCATGGATTTTAAACTGCTAGGTCTTAGGAATTTGTTAGTATCATATTTAAATGCAGTTTCTGGCAAAATAAAATAAACCCAAGCCTTCCTTGATAAGCCTTGCATACTACCTATTGCATATTTTGTGTTGGCTCGCTGAGCACGGTGGATTTGTGCTCACACTCGCATTACCCAACACAGAAACAGGGACGTAGGATCATTACGCCCATGAGGATACCCCTACCACTGAAGGAAGAACAAATGAAGGGAACTAGGGCGTAGGCTACGTTTTCTAACCATAGACAAGTTGACCCTTGGCTTTGTGTGCACGTATATTATCGGAGCCCCGGTGATATATATTGCACACATTACCCTCCAGTCGCTTGCCTGTGGTTATGGACTTAGTTTTGCTTTTGTTTCCGCTGCTTGAATGTAATGAAGACATTTGGCCTAAGCGGCCCTTTTGTAAACTGTCACCCGATGTGGTGTATCTTAAACTCTGTAATATTATTATTGTCTATGCGATATATGACATGATTCAGCAATGTACCTGTGTGCACTATCTAATGATACAGGGAATAGTGCAGTGAAACACAGTAGATTCTGGATTAAAAAATCCGGGTCTGACAGAGCTGGTATCAGAGCATACGACTGTAGGGTAAAAGCCTTAGGATGGAAACTAGGAAGGACTTAGGACCACAATATTTGTAAAACTTATAAAAATGGTTTCGAAAAATATAGCATACTACTTCATTCCGTACCCTTCTTAGATCTGTTCTACTCTACCTTTCATTAAATATTTTGGAAAGTTACTAACACTAGTAATTTAATTTACAGATGGCAGGAGTTGGTGATGAGGGCAACTGGGACTACCTGGCCCATGGAGTCCATGAAGGGGAGTTTGCCAGCATACTACGCAAGCTCTTGCACTAAGGCTACAAGGATCAGCCCATTTACCGTGGGCTCAAGTCTACTGCTGGAGGAGAGGAGTCTTGGTTGATAGAGGTGTTCATTTACCCCAAGAGTGAGCACGACCCACCCCATGTCTTCATGACGGAGCACTCGAGGAGCACCCAGGCGGCAGCTCTCCAAGACGCTGCACGTTTAGCCGCCGCGCGGCTATGTGATATCTACAAGATCACCCTGCGGTGTGCTCCCTACTGCTACCACCCCTCGCGCCAGGAGGGTGCGCGACTCAACGAGACCTACATGCCGACCAACGAGGATGACCCGATGCTCACGCATCAGGTTGACCTTACCAGGGCCATGGGGGCGGCCCACACTGTTGCCCTGGAGGAGATCACAGCCCTCCGGCAGCACCTCGTCGCCAGTCACACTGCGACGGCGACCCTCCGCGAGCAGCTCGCCCAGTGCGAGCAAGCTTTGGCCCAGGCCAAGGCGGAGGCAGCTGCCGCCCAGACCCAGCTCCAGCAGGCTTTCGCACCCGTAGCAGCTCCAGCACCACCATCGCCAGGGTCAGGGCCCCGTACCAGACTGACCACGTGCAAGAGCGTGCGGCCCCCAGGGCCTCAGTCTGCTCTTCGACGGGGAGAGCCGCATCGCAGCCGCAGCCCATCACGTTCCTACTCAGACTCCGACCCATCGGAGTTTAGCGGCAGCAGGTCCCGCTCTCAGTCACCAAACTACAGCCCCTCTAGCCCAGGTGCAGGATACATGGAGGAGTAGGTAGAGTAGTGTCGTACTTGCCATGTGTAGTGCAAGTACTAATTCATGTATCGTAGTATGTTGTACTAGTCCCTCAGTGTTGTAATCGCTATCATGTCGAACTTTATTTATCATGTTGTAACCGTAAGTCTAGCATAAAAGCTGGCTATGTGGTGTTTGTATGCTTAATGTAGACTTATGTTGGAAGTTATCTTGTTGCTTGCTTTATTGGTTTTTATTGCATGGAATGGTACCCTTCTTTTTATCTGCCTAGTAGTAGTATTAAATCGCAAAGCTATAACTGCAGATGGCCAGCCAAAGGATAACAAGGGCCTAGGCCAACGCTAACCTCAATCAAGCCGAGCTAGACTCTACCCGAGGAGCCTTGCCTGAAAGGCGAGGCAGGAGCCAAAATCAAGACGATAACCTTCGGACCCCTCCAGTTAACCCCACTATGGCTCAAGTTATGGCGCAGCAAACTCAACTATTGCAGGCCATCTACGCTGGACAACGAGGAAACTCCAGCGGACATAGAGCTGATTTGGCTGACTTCCAAAGAACAAGGCCACTTGCTTTTTCATCAGCTGATGAGCCACTCAAAGCCGAGGATTGGCTTCGGGACACAGAACGGAAACTGCGTTTGGCCAAATGCACAGAGGAAGACAAGGTCATATTTGCCACGCATCAGCTCCAAGGAGCTGCAGCGGTGTGGTGGGAAAACTATCTGGCCGCCAGAGGCCAAGAAGATGGCACTACAGGGAATAACATGGAGGCCATACCCTGGGCAGAATTCAGAACGGCCTTCAAGGCAAACTTCATCCCGACAGGAGTAATGAGGATGAAGAAGAATGAATTTCGCACCCTCAAGCAAGGCAACATGTCAATTAATGAATACCTTACAAAGTTCACACAACTGGCCCGCTATGCCCCGAAGGATGTGGCGGATGAAGAGGAAAAGATTGATAGATTCTTCGAAGGAATGAACGAGGAGTTAAGAGTTCAACTGATCATCCAAGACTTCACCAGCTTCCACCAGCTGGTGAACAAGGCGTTGATCTTGGAAAATGAGAGGAAGAATTTAGAAGCTAGCCGCAAGTGGAAGTTGTCAGTTCAGCGACCCCAAGGAAGGTTTATCCAGAAGTTCTTCAACAACCCCTCATTCTCAAGGCCTAATCAGTCCAAGGCTCTGACTTCAACATCCCGACCAAGTGGAAGTTCTTCTCAAGCTCCACGCGCAGGCAGTCAATACACGGGGGCAAACCCTGCAGCTAATCTTAATTGCTATAGTTGTGGGGAGAGGGGACATTTTTCCAGCAGATGCCCACAGAAGCAGAGTGCTTTCGTTCGTAGTCAAGCTTCAGTACCCAACAAGGGGCAGCAGGCCTCGCAAGCCAGCAAGAATACTCCAGCACCAAACCACGGCCGAGTTAATCATATCACAGCTGAGGAAGCCCAGGAGGCCGTGGGAGTTCTTATGGGTACGTTCTCTGTCAAGTCCATACCAGCACAAGTATTATTTGATTCGGGAGCTTCACATTCATTTATATCCAAGGGATATGCTGATAAATTGGGGTTACCTATCTATCCTCTAAAGAAACCACTGGTACTTAACTAACCAACTGGTATAATCATTGCTACCCTAGTATGCCCTGGGGTAGAAGTTACTATGGAGAAGTGTGACTTTCTAGCAGACCTGATAGTACTAAGCTCCCAGACCCTGGATATTATATTAGGAATGGATTGGTTAGCTAGACATCAAGGGGTCATAGAATGTGCCACCAGGACGGTAAAACTGACCAAGTATCCTGGAATGACCATAAATGTAAAAGTGGACCGACCATATCGATGGGGTCGTGCAGTGTATTATTGTGAGGACATACCCCTAGAGGGAATGATAGTGGTGCAAGACTATCCTGAAGTGTTTCCTGAAGAGCTGCCCGGCATGCCCCCAGATAGAGATATGGAGTTTGTTATTAACCTGAAGCCGGGAGCTGCTCCAGTTTCCAAAAGGCCCTATAGGATGACGGTAGAAGAGTTGGAGGAGTTGAAGAAACAACTCCAGGAAATGCAAGAAAAAGGATTTATCAGACCTAGTTCGTCACCTTGGGGATCTCCAGTATTGTTTGTGAAGAAGAAGGATGGTACCGCCAGGATGTGTGTGGACTACCGGGCTCTGAATGAAGTGAATTTCAAAAATAAATACCCCCTTCCCAGGATTGATGACTTGTTTGACCAACTTGGAGGAGCCACCATATTCTCTAAAATAGACCTGAGGTTGGGTTATCACCAGTTGAAGATTAGACCTGAGGATATACCCAAAACAGCTTTCACCACTAGATATGGGTTGTATGAGTTTACAGTCATGTCTTTTGGATTAACCAATGCCCCCAGCTTATTTCATGAATCTGATGAACAAGGTATTCATGGAATATTTGGACAAATTTGTCGTGGTCTTTATCGACGACATCCTTATATACTCTAAGAATGTAGAAGAACACGCGGAACATCTACGCTTAGTGTTGGAGAAGCTAAAGGAGCACCAGCTATATGCTAAATATAGCAAGTGTGAATTCTGGCTGAGTGATATTAGCTTCTTGGGGGCATATAGTGTCAGCAGGAGGAGTATCCGTTGACCCCGCCAAGATAGCAGCAGTAATGGAATGGAAACAACCCACCTCCGTCACAGAGGTGAGGAGTTTTCTTGGATTGGCTAGATACTACAGGAGGTTTATAGAGGGATTCTCCCGAATAGCCAGGCCAATGACTCAGCTGCTTAAGAAGGAACAGAAGTTCGAATGGACCAAGGCTTGTGAAAAAAGTTTTCAGGAGCTGAAGAAGAGGTTGACCACCACCCCTGTGCTAGTACTGCCCGATGTACGCAAAGACTTTGAGGTATATTGTGATGCCTCACATCAAGGACTTGGATGCGTACTAATGCAAGGAGGCAAGGTTGTTGCATATGCATCTAGACAGCTTCGTCCCCATGAAGTCAACTATCCAACCCATGACTTGGAACTAGCTTCGGTGGTCCATGCCCTAAAGATTTGGCGGCATTATCTGATTGGTAACCACTGTGATATATACACAGATCACAAGAGCCTCAAGTACTTCTTTACCCGGTCACATCTTAACTTGAGGCAAAGAAGATGGTTGGAATTGATTAAGGATTACGACCTGAGTGTTCACTACCACCCAGGAAAAGCTAATGTGGTAGCAGATGCTTTAAGCCGTAAGGCCTATTGCAATAACCTCATGGTTCAAGAGCAACAACCTGAGCTGTACAAGGAGTTACAGGCATTGAACTTGGAAATAGTAGGGGAAGGCACTTTAGCTGCAATGGAAGTGCAACCAAGTATAGAAGAGAAGATCATAGCAGCACAAAAGGAAGACTCAACCGCTTTGAGAATGAAAAGATTAATGGAGGAAGGGAAGGCTCCCAAGATGACTATGGATCAACAAGGTGTGCTGAGATATGGGGCAGTATCTTTGTACCCCACCAGAAGGTCATCAAAGACCTAATACTCAGAGAGGCTCATAGCTCTGCGTATTCCCTCCACCTTGGGAGTACCAAGATGTATCAGAATTTGAAGCAGTGTTATTGGTGGCCACGAATGAAGAGGAACATAGCAGAATATATGGCATGTTGTGATGTATGTCAGAGAGTGAAGGCTGAACACCAGAGGCCAGCAGGTTTGCTACAGCCATTGCAAGTACCTCAGTGGAAGTGGGAAGAAGTCGGGATGGACTTTATCACAGGACTTCCCCGAACCAAATCAGGATATGACTCCGTATGGGTCGTAATTGATAGATTGACTAGGGTTGCACATTTCATTCCAGTCAAGACAACCTACAAGGGAGATAAATTAGCAGAATTGTATATGTCACGCATTGTGTGCTTACACGGTGTACTGAAACGGATAGTCTCATATCGAGGTTCCCAGTTTACCTCGCATTTCTGAGCTAGCTTACATGAAGCTCTAGGCACCCATTTGGATTTCAGCACCGCCTATCACCCTCAGACGGATGGTCAAACAGAGAGGGTGAATCAGATATTAGAAGACATGCTTAGGGCTTGTGCCCTAGATTTCTCCAAATATTGGGATCGGTGCTTACCATATGCCGAGTTTGCTTATAACAACAGCTATCAAGCTAGTCTTCAGATGTCACCATTTGAGGCCCTGTATGGAAGAAAATGTCGAACCCCTCTACACTGGTCAGAAGTAGGGGAGAGCTACATCTTTGGGCCAGACACTCTAAAACAAGCAGAAGAAAAGGTTCGCCTGATTAGAGACCGATTGCTAGCAGCCTAGTCCAGGCAGAAGAATTATGCAGACAAGAGGAGAAGACCGCTATGTTTTGAGATAGGAGATTATGTCTACCTGAAAGTATCACCCTTGCGAGGAGTTAAGCGATTTAAGGTCAAAGGCAAGCTTACCCCCACGATATGTTGGACCATTTCCAATCGTGGCTAAGAAAGGGGAAGTGGCATACCAATTAGAACTACCCTCAAATCTATCTGATGTACACAATGTCTTCCATGTGTCTTAACTCAAGAAGTGTCTACGAGTACTAGAAGACCAAGCTCCGTTGGAGGCAATCAAACTCGAAGATGACCTGACCTACAAGGAGCGTCCAATTAAGATCTTGGACACCGTAGAAAAGAAGACAAGAACTCAAACTGAGAGACCATGTGGAGGTCATCCCATGAGTGTGATGAGTAATTGACATCGGTTTAGGGAAGTCGAGTTTGATTTGGTTTGTTCGGACCATGTCGTTGCGTGGTGCAATGGACTCGGACGGGCTTGGTCAAACCTGGTCAAAGGGTTTAGGTTGCATATTATGTCAACTTGTCAGGTTTGGGCTATTTCATTAATGCATTTATGCTTTCATGTATCGAGCGGTGCTATTTGATGTGTTTCTTGTCTGTGTTGGCTGCAGGACGTCGAGGCGGAGTCGTGGCGAGACACGAGGTGACCAGACTAGACACGGGCGGTGTCGAGATCAGAACGGTCGAGATGTGTCAAAGACGGCGGAGACTCGAGGTGGTTGCGAGGCTTGGACGACAAGGAGCGCGGAAGCTTCCCGGAATGTGCAGGAGGGGCAAAATGGTAATTTTGCAAGGCTGCAAAAGCGAGAGCGGGCTCCGTTCGGGTTTAGCGGGCGTAACGGGTTTGAGACCCGTTAGCTAAGGGCTATAAATTGGAGGGAGTGGCTGCATGCCCCCTCATGCACTCCAAGGGTTTTTAGGGTTTCCTTTAGTCAAAATGAGCTTTAGAGGGTTGTTTTGGCTTTAGGTTTTAGTTGTTGGGAGTTGGTAGGAGAGAGCAGGATATGTCTCCTTCGTAGCTCTTCTCTGTGTGTTCATCCCTTCTTCCAAGAAACATGTAGTGAGAGAGTTCTTGTGTTCTTGGGATTGTGAGAGCGAGAGGATGGATTGAGTGGCTTGTAATCATTCCTCTTGTATCAATCATGTATCTCCTTTCCTCTTTATCAATATGAGATGGTGGAATTTGAGTTTGATTCACTTCTTGTCTCTCTATTCATTTTTCTCTTCGATGCTCCTCTCTGCTGATTTTTGAGTTTTTCATTTTCTTGTTGTTTGTTGCTGAGAAGGACCAAAATGGGTTGCTCTAGGTTGGGATGATACCTCAAGATCATTTGATCAAATTTCCCAAGAGTAAACTTTGTTTAATTTTAGATTTTGCCTTTTCAGCCTCTCTGTTCTTCTCCCCTGATTTCTAGGGTTTCTTGGCCCCCTTTGATTTTCGTTGAATGAAGGCTTGAGCTTTGGTCTGGAAAGCCCTGAGGTTGTTGCTAACCTCCCTGCAAAAGCTCATGAGCAAAGATTGAGAGTTCTCTGAGGATTTTGGGTTTTAGCCTTTTGTCTGAACCTCATTTTCTAGGGTTTTGGTGCTATTCTTGATTCCCTTCTCAAGATGACGTGAAACTTGGCATATTGAGTCCAGAGGCTACTAAGTAGCTATCCTCAAAGTTTCATGGCCAAAGGATCGACGATTGAGAAGTAATTTGGGTTTTGCGTCAGATCTTGCAAAGTTTCAGTTTTTTACCCAAATCTGAAATTCTTGTTTCTTTGTGTGATTTCTTTGTTTCCCAAGGCCCTTAGCTTATTTTGTTGGTTGTTGTATTGCTCTACGGTGAAATGATTGGAAGCAATCCTTCAATTTTTCAGTTCTTGAAAGTCTGAAAGTATCTCTCAAATTTCAGATTTTTCAGAGTTCTCTCGGGTTGCCTGGGGACAGGGAGGCGGTCTGACCGGCCACCCAAAGGCGGTCTGACCGGCCTCATATGGGCGGTCTGACCAGCCTCATATGGGCGGTCTGACCGGCCCGTACAAGGCGGTCTGACCGGCCCCCCATTGCCAGCATATTTTGCTAGCTGTTTTTTGATGAGATTTAACACTTTTGGTTCCCCTCTTTGCTGTGCCTCTTTCTCTGTGTCCTCAAGGTTCCAGTAATCATTAGGACTCTGCTTCATATCTCTCATAGCTATTGGAGAGGAGATTCTTGTCGTACTTGCGAGGGAAAGTTTTTAATATATTGACATTCACCCCCCCCCCCCTCTGTCGCCATTCCGGTCCAACACAAACCATCTGCATGTGCAGAGTGCAATGGAGTCATCATTCAAAGAAAGAAGCCACTTGGGAACGCGAAGATCAACTGCGAAAAGATTACCCCGAATTGTTCGCTAGCTAGGTTGAATCTCGAGGTCGAGATTCTTTTTAAGGGGGTAGGTTTGTAACATCCTGAAAATTTGAATTTGAAAATGTGAAGCCCTTGAATCATTTTTGCAATATATTTTTATCTGAATATTGGAGTTTATGGTATTTTTCTGAAAATTTGGGTGAGGTTCCAATAACAAAGAATTAAACATAAAATCTTGAAATTAATAAAAGTATTACATAAGGGCATAACAAAATGAACAAAGACATAAAAAGGGTATACACAAATAAAATGGCTATAAAAGGGAATATACATATATGTACAAGTGTAAGCATAAATGAGTAAAGACATAAATAATTAAATGATAAAAAAGAGAGAGAGATAAAGGAGGTCAGAACAGGCCGGTTGGCCCAGCCCAACCCCCTGTTTTCCCATCTCCCCGCACCCTTACCATCGGCCGGCCCATCTCTCTTCTCCCCCTGCCCACTCTTCTTCTTCCTCCCCCGCACTCCGCTCTCTCTCTCTTCCCGGGCCGCAACTCAGCTCCACCCTCGTCCGTTCCTGCAGCCCAGCCCGCCTTCCCCGCACTTGGACCAGCGGGCGCCGCGTTCGGACCAAGGGTCATCGTCGCCTCCGACCGCACCACCCTGTTGTCTGCGCCCTCCTCTTTTTCTCACCCTGCGTCACTCGGTCGCATGGCTCAAGGCCTCCGTCGCATCAAGCAGCGTGCGGCGCCAGCTCCTCTCTGCCACCCCACGCGTTGCTTAGGGCAATCATGCCGTATCTTGGCAAATCCTTTGCCCAGCCCCACCGCCTATAACCGTCTGCTCCGCCACTCACCGAAGTGACCGAACGAGCGGCCTCTCGGTGGTAGCCGCGCCCGCGCTACTATAAGAGGCGTTGCCCCGCCAAACTGTTCCCCAAGCCTTCTACTCTCTCCCACAGTGCACAATTAGACCCTCATCCCCCGTAGTTAGCCGGCGCTTCCATCTCTCCCAACTCCGGCCGCCAGAGCTCCCCATCGATCCGAGCCACCCGGATCCAATTCCTTGCACCCGAGCCGCCCTCAGCCCCTCGCGAAGTCACTCCCGGTCTTGCCCATACCACACCGGCGCCGAGAACCATCCCCGGGCCGCTGCCGTTGCACGCCGTCGGCCCTCCCCCGTGCATTCCGGATCCCGCCGACACCTTCATCCGACTCACCAGCGCGCGGGCAACGCGTTTTTGCGTTCACCCGAGCCCCTCCGGTCACCGCTCGCCGTCGGCACCGCAGACCCACCGCCGCCTCCGACCTTCTCTGCCCGACTCCCTCGGCAAGATAGTATAGAGGAATAAATTCCCCTATAAGGGTAAGTAACACCTGAGCGTCCGCCTGGCTAGCACCGTTAACTCTCTTCCCCCCCCCCCCCCCCCCCCCCGCAACTCCCCGGCTACGCGTGTTCGAGCCCTCGGCTCCGCAGCGCGCCGGGTTGAGTTTTCCTTTTATTCGGTCATACCAGTGGGCCCCACCTGTCAGCGGCTGCTATCCCGAGCGGCCCACTAACAGCAGAGTCCCACCTGTCAGAGGCACACTTAATTAAAATTAATGACCGGTAATTAGGGATTAATGACAGTCATAAAGGCTAATAAGGGGTTAATCCAGCCAACCTCACTGACATGTGGGCCATAACTCAAATATTAAAATAACCCCTGGTCCCACCTGTCATAGATGCAGCACATGGAGAATAAAAATAAAAAGAATGAATTAAAAATGCACAGAGGGACCCACCTGTCAGGGTTTTGATAATTTTTGGGATTAAATCAAACTGAGGACTTTAAATGAGCATAACTTATTCATTTTAACTCCAATTGAGTGAAACAAATTTCTAAATCTATCTAAATTCAAGGTCTATCCAATGGAACAGAAACCATGATTTTTAGAGTTCATTCAAATTTATGGTGGTATTTTGTTTAATTTGCTGCTTTTATTTCCATTTGAATTTCGCGCACGATAAAATAGCGTACGAGGCTCAGGAGGAAGAGGCCGAGGCAGTAAATCTGCAAGCTCAAGACAACCAAGACCCAGACCACTTTGGACATATGAACCTTGTCGCCGTAACAAAATTATAGTAATGTAGCTTTTGAAAATAAGTCCATATAAATATTGCGTTGCTTAGTATTGCTAGATAAATGGGGGTACAAAAATGCCCCAAAATCATCTCTTGCAAATATGAATTGTTTTGGGCAGTCATGGTGGGAATGACTGGAGTATGTTGATATTTTATTTAATGTTCTCGAAAAACCCCAATAATGCTTAAGGACCTGGGTGGATGGATTAGGGGCTGGTTTGTGGTGTAGTGGACGCACAAAATATGAAATGTGGTAGAACCATCCAGGTAGCCCTAAGGACCGAATCTTGTCATGTTATGCCGTGTAAAACAGTACAACTGCAAGTCTATAAAATACAACTTGGCTAAGTAGTTTTATCGAACCCCCCCGAACTCATCTCACCGGTAGTGGATACGAGTGGCTATGCAAGGGCAAGAGAAGGCCTAAAGGGACACCAAGTGGAGGGTGAAGTTTTCCAGCTGTACTAGCGTTGCGGGGAGTGGAGCCCGGCTGCGTTAATGACTGTGGGAAACATCCCGTGCAACATATGGGACCCACCACAAGTGGGAGCAGCCATAGGGTGAGATGACGAAAGAGGCTAGATAATCTGAACAGTCACTGTGATAATCTACTCAACCACATTGATGAGAACACGACCCCTATGGATACAATCATATTTGCTATGCTTGTTGTGCCAATTACAAGAGCTCCTACGCATCGCTTAAATTATCAGGTGAGCTCGTTTCAAAGAGGTTTTACTTTGTTTCATAAAGACCTTATGATATTACATAATGAGAGTTTGTTGCGTGTGTTATCATATACCGAGATTTACGATCAAGATCATGCAATACGTGAGGCTACACATACGTTAAAACCGATGACGGTTTTCTGTCAAGAAGGGGAGGATGATGTGACCACGCCACAAACACATACGACAATAGCGTCCAATATCAAGATTGAACTAAAGGTGAATTCGTTTCTTGAGCCTCAACATATTTTAAATGAGAATATGATGCTACCTAATAATGAAAATATATATTTTTACAGCACCACGTCACTTTTACACCAATTCAAAAGAGTCCTTGTTGGACCCGTACTGGAATCGGATTCGGACTGCTGCAATGGTGCAAGTTTAAACGGACGTAACTTTCTCATACGGACTCCGTTTGGGATGTTCTTGGACTTGATGGAAAGCTTATCCAGTCTACTTTCTAAAGGATTGAACCCCATCTTCAAATTCTATTCGAGACAGCCGCAATCATCAAAAGAGCCCGTGTTGGTCACGTACTGGAATCAGATTCGGACTGCTGCAATGGTGCAAGTTGAAACGGACTTAACTTTCTCATACGGACTCCGTTTGGGACGTTCTTGTACTTCATGGAAAGCTTATGAAGTCTACTTTCCAACGGATCCAACCTCATATTCAAATTCCATCCGAGACAGCTGCAATCATCAAAACAATCCACGTTGGTTTTTGAGTCCGAGTCAAATGGGTGCTGCGCCACCACCAATCGGGCCCATGGGCCTTGTAACCCTAGAGCATGCACTTTGGACGCCCCTCCTGGTTGTTCTCCCTATAAAGGAGCCGCCGCCTCCCTTGTTAGGACTTGGATTTTGTTGAGTTTAGGTTTAGCTATTATGCAAACTTCTGTTCTTCAGTTGTGTCGGACGACCACCTGTCAAGACAGCCCTCGGAATCCCACCTTTTGATCTTCATATCAATATTTGCAATTTCAGATTGCTTGTTATCTTGTTCTTGCGTGTTCTTCGGTTGCATGCAGGAATAGACCTTCGTGGTCAGGTCAACCGCGTTCTTGGCACGGTTGATAACAACTTGGAGTGTGGTTCAGCGATTGCTAAGGCGCAAGCAACGTCGTTCG
Source organism: Dendrocalamus latiflorus (assembly GCA_017311315.1). Classification (NCBI taxonomy): domain Eukaryota; kingdom Viridiplantae; phylum Streptophyta; class Magnoliopsida; order Poales; family Poaceae; genus Dendrocalamus; species Dendrocalamus latiflorus. Next base: position 11,308,697 of record CM029662.1, read on the forward strand.
GTTGTAGTCGGATCGCAAGGGTCACCTCCGCCAAAATCGATAGTTATCATCCTATCGGAAGATCGGGACCCCATCGCTTCATCACACATGACTAAGGAATTGTGTGGGGCAACGAGTTGATTATCTCTTATGGGGAAAGTGTACACACTCTGCGGAGTCAAAACTATTCGAATAGCCGTGCCCACGGTCAAGGGCGGACATGGGAACTTAACTAGATATAGTTCTATTTAAAAATAAGTTGGATATAGGAATGGGAACTTGGAGGGCAAAGGACCGCCCTAGTTTAAATTGTCCTGGGTGTCATCCCAGTGGTAAGTTAAGCGGCTATATCGCTGAAAGATGCTATATGGTGCAGATGCCATGTAATGGTAGATGGAATCTGTGTCAATAATAAGTTAGTCATGTTTCACAAATTTAAGTCATGGATTTTAAACTGTTAGGTCTTAGGAATTTGTTAGTATCATATTTAAATGCAGTTTCTGGCAAAATAAAATAAACCTGAGCCTTCCTTGATAAGCCTTGCATACTACCTATTGCATATTGTGTGTTGGCTCGCTGAGCACGGTGAATTTGTGCTCACACTCGCATTACCCAAGACAGAAACAGGGACGCAGGATCATTACGCCCATGAGGATACCCCTACCACTGAAGGAAGAACAAATGAAGGGAACTAGGGCGTAGGCTACGTTTTCTAACCATAGACAAGTTGACCCTTGGCTTTATGTGCACATATATTATCGGAGCCCCTGTGATATATATTGCACACATTACCCTCCAGTTGCTTGCCTGTGGTTATGGACTTACTTTTACTTTTGTTTCCGCTGCTTGAATGTAATGAAGACATTTGGCCTAAGCGGTCCTTTTGTAAACTGTCACCCGATGTGGTGTATCTTAAACTCTGTAATATTATTATTGTCTATGCGATGTATGACATGATTCAGCAATGTACCTGTGTGCACTATCTACTGATCTAGGGAATAGTGCAGTGAAACATAGTAGATTCTGGATTAAAAAAATCCGGGTCTGACAGACGCCGACTCATTCGACTGTCGACTCCCCCTATTTCACTGATTGCCTGATTCCCTCTCAGCCTCTCCTGTCTCCAATCTCCTCTGTCCTCTAGCCTCTCAGCTCTTTGCCTCTCTCAATCTCAGTCTCACTCTCAGACTCTCAGTCACTCACTCGTTCCATCGCTCGGACTCGACCTCCGAGACTCGGTCGCTCAGTCTAAGACTCTGAGTCCTCGTCTAGTCATCTTCTCTAGCCTCTAGGCGACCAGGTAGGCAGCAGCTCATGGCACGGTCACGCAGCCGGCCTGCTGCCCGGTGTTCCTCTGCGGCGCCACGCCGCTGCCCACACTTGTCTGTGACGGTTCGGCCCTCACCGCCCTGGTCCGGTTCCCCTTGCCCTGACTCGGCCCTCCTCATCTCCCCGGCTCGACTCCCCCCAGCCCCACCCCGCGGCCTCGACCCCGGATCTAGTGATCAGCCTCCCCTTGGTCAGCGGCTAGGTTGGCTCGCCGCCATATCTAGCTACCCCAGCTTCGGTCCGGCTCCGACGGCACCCCCGTCTACGCACAGTGCGCCCTCACCCGGTCGCCCCCGCTCCCCTCTGCGTTGTGGCGGCGCCAGCGCGTCTCTCCTCTGGGAAGTGAGAACCAATTGTAATTGCTAGGTTTGTGAGTTCGAGTGGGTGTTTTGGTGGGCCGATGAGTTGAATTTGTTTGGCCTCTTAAGGGTAGTGGGCTGCCCACTTGACTAGGCCTTTTTTTGTTTTTTGTTAGGCCTCTCTCTATGCATCAACGTCGTTGCTAGTCACCGGCTGCTGCGGGGGCGCCGGAAGGGGGGTTGCCACCGTGGGGAAAGATGAGGTTCAAGTCTTACTAAGTCCCCCTGGCTTTGTCTCTGACCGTGGTTGAAGCTGTCGTGGGAGGCAAGGAGAGAAACAAATAGAATGTTTCTCCTCTAGTTTTGTTATGCTCAAACAAATTGAATTGAGATTTGAGAGGAATACAATTCGGTAGCGTTGGCGGGCGCAATGCGTGTGGTTGGTTTCCTGGTATGTGAAGCAACTCAAGCAAGTAATGATGTCGGACGCACTAGTTTCTTTTCTTTTACAATTAAGATTACAATTGTTCGACCGTACATTACAAAGCAGCAAACCAATCCGCTCTCTAGTCTTTACTGTTTGTTCACATGTAGTTTCTCCCTCCCCTTCTGGTATTCTTTTCATTTCTAATGGAGAGCAAGATGAAATTGGGGAGCTATTCAAGACGAGTAGGCCACGTTCAAACAACAAATATTTACTTGACTATTTACTTGACATGTGCAATTTCAAATAAATTGGTTCCATGGTCTAGCGGTTAGGACATTGGACTCTGAATCCATTAAGCCGAGTTCAAATCTCCGTGGAACCTTTTTTTTGTTTTATTTTTTTTCCAACTCGGGTTTTGATGAAAGAAAGTGCGAATTTTTGTTAAATAAGGCACGCTGCGTCATTTATTTTTTGAACGAATTAAACAATCATACTTGAAATGAAGTAGCCGCATTTGCTGAACTGAAGTTGCGAACAGCTTTTACAAAACCGACTGAAGTCGATTCGTTTGTAAATTTAGTCTTTTCTTGCCGACATTGGTTCACGAACTTTCTAGTAAATTTCAGGAGCAGATTAGTTTCTAGCAAGCTAGCAGAGGGTAGGACAAGTTCGGTTCCGTTTCTTTGTTATTATTAATGCTGGGTGTGAACAAGCACAGCTCTTGCATTTTTTTTTTCAATTTTTCAAATTTTTCCTGTATTTTTTTATTGCAGAGAGCAACTTCAATGGGCATTTTAGCATGGTTATGCCGTGGAATCTAGTTATCATAACAGTAGCTATACGAGAGACTAATAGTTATCGAACATGTCCCCGAAAAAATAGTTATATATATAGTTGCTTCAAAAAAAAAGCCACTTCCATGCCAAGTGCACCATAAGCCCAATTCAAATTAGAGGGGATGAAATCAAGAAAATGCATGTTATCCATGCAGTTTAGTGCGTATGGGGAAAAAACAATAGTATAGAGTTCTATCATTTCCAATGTTGCATACTCCACTACTGTCAATCATAATCACGAGGGGAAAATGACTAGGAATAGCCATTTTCTTTCTTGCTCAGAGAAGTGGTAAAACGGCACAAGCAGGGGTGCATCAGTAGAGCTTTCAGGTCAAAGCACTAGCACAAGCTACAACACCCAAAATTGCTTATTCTACCATCACAACGGAAATGAAAGGAAGGGGGGAAAATGAATAGTGATGAAAATATTGGTAAACACTACACAGACGAGCTAACTGTTTATCCGACGCTACAGATTTGCATTAGCCCAACATTAGACTCTTTTTTAAGTAATCCAACATTAGACTCTCATGCAGCGCTGCCATCTTCTTTGCGTAGCAAGTAAACGAGGACAGCAGCCAACAAGGCCAGGAATGCCACGGCTATGTACTTCCAGTTCAGCAGTGACGGCTCTACGGTCCGCACTGTCTCAAGCGTGTCCTCACCAGCGGAGTCATCCTCCTCCGGGGTGTTTGTCTTTGCTTCCTCCTCGTCGATAGGATGTGCAGGTTTCTCCACCTGGGCATCACATGGATAAACATTGCAATTTTTGTAATGCGCCAAGAGTTTGAACAACTCAGAAGTCAGATCAAAATATGTAGGCATGTTCACTGACATGTTAAAACAGGATAAGTGCAAATGTTAGAAGAACGAAGAGCCTAATAATGAAGCCAAGCTATAAGCTGCGCACATACACAAACCCGCAATACAAAAATAGTTCAGTTATTTAGCTACATTGATCTAAGTTGCATATGGGTCAGCAAGTCAAAAGTTACATTTACACCCTTTTCTATTATTAAACTTTTGCATTCAGAAAATCAGATGGATGGAGCAGTGACTATGCAGATAAATAAGTACAGGATTCATTTTCAAATTTTACCACAATACATTGCTCTAATAGCAATCGCAGAGATTTTTTAAAAACAAAAATGCTGCTTGTAGACTTGTACATCTTCATAGAAAACTAGAATGAGGCATGTGAGTTGCAATGGAATTAAGATAGAAAATTGTTCCTACATCTATGTGTTGTTTTAGAACATAGAGCAATTTTTTTTAAAAAAAACTTTTTAGGTACAAAGGAGTAAATATATTTAAAACCTATAGTTCAATTGTCATAAGTAGTAGAAAGGAATTCAATTGCCCACATTATAACATGGATGCTATAAGGAAATTTAACTTGAAAAAAGTCGATATGAGATTAACTGCTTCTTTTTATAAATAACATTATGTCTTTAGTATCATCAGGTGCTTGGCCCAGTGGTAACTGGGCTTTCGATTAATGGCTTGGGCTAGGCATGTCCTGCCTGAGCATGATCCAAGCTGGCTGAATGCCTGAAGCATAGCCAAAGATCAACCCAACCTCTATAACCAAACTCAAACTCAGCCCAAACTCAGGGCAAACTCAACTATTTCAACAGCTCAACATCAGCAAATTGTTGCTAGGATAACTATTAATAGTTGGATGACATGGTGCAGCAGTTAATCTCCTTTTGCACTTCACTTTAAAGAAGAGATAAGTCAACTACAGAGAATTCATACCTTAGATTGTGATGATGAAGAATCAGGAACTATGTCCTCAGCCAATTTAGTGGACTGAAGTTCAACATCTTTGCCGGTAGCTTTTTTGCTCAACTGTATACCATCTTTCAGACTTCCTTTGCACTTCTGAGACAATATCTTCTTCTTTGTTAACATAGAAATCTGCGGCCATAAGAAAGAACCAACTCAGCATATTAACGCAACTATGATGTAAGTACAATATACAAAAAAAATTATGCAGAGTAGTATCTAAATACATAATAATAGTATAATACTATTCAATCTCGCACACCTTTTTCAAAAAGGAACAGCAGATAATTAAGAAATAGCATTGCCAGAACCCCTATTGCTAAAAAATCAACAGGTCAAATTTGTTAAGGAGATAGAGTTGTATTAGAAGATAGAGTTGTATTCTATTCCATATATGCCTTATCTCTATATGGCATACCCTCTTGTACTCTCCTATATATATGGCCCTTTGGGTCTCATATCAATACACACAATATTCATAACATGGTATCAGAGCTTAGGTTAAAACACTAACCTCGATCTACTTCCGCTCTAGCCGCCGCCGGCCGCCGCCGCCGCCGCCCCCGGGAGGAATGTGCTCCACTCCCGGGGGGGGGGGGGGCGGCCACCTTCTTAGTTGCCGTCGCCATCACCCGTCGGATCACGCCACCGCGGCTGCTCCCGTGGCCGCCGTCTCGCCGCCTCTGGCCTCGCCCCGCCTGGATCCGGTCGCCTTCGCGTTGGATTCGGCCGCCGTTCGTCGCCGCTCGGATCTGGCGCCTCCGACGCCGCCAAGTCCGGATCCAGCCGCCTCCGGGCCGGATCCGGCCTCGCCGCGCTGATCTGCGTCGACCCGCCGCCTTCTCGTCGACGGCTTGCTGGCTGCTGCCTGGCCTCGGCTGCTCCAGCTGCCGCCGCCCAGATCCGGCCGTCAGTCGGCCCTTCATCGCGCGTCGGCGCTCCACGCAGGCCGCCGCGCTGCCGTCGCCTCAGATCCGCCAGATGGGGCTCACATCTGACCATCTCTGGCCTAGCCTCCGGGCCGCTTGCGCGCCTCCGCGCCCGCGCCGCCGCCTTCGGACGCCGTCTTTCGGTCGCCTCTGGCCCTCCCCGCGTGGATCCGGCCACCCGACGCCGCCTCCTTCGACCACCGTGCCCGCGCCTCCGCGCCCGCGCCGCCGCCTCCCGGCCGTCGTGCCCACGTCTCCGCACCCACACCGCTGCCTCCTTCCGCCGCCGGCTTCTCCCTTCTCCCGGTCGCCGCCTCCCGCTGGAGCCCGCCGCTCCCCTCCTCTCTGAGCGAGGGAGAGAGACGGGAGGGAGGGCAAGATGGGGGAGCGCGAGGGAGAAAAGAGTGAGGTGAGCGTGCGTGCGGGAGTGAGGGAAGGGGGCCAGCGGGCCGCATGGGCCAAATGGGCCGAGGAAAGGTAAACGGGCCGAAGGCCCGGCCGAACGGCGGCACACGCACGTCTCGTTGTGATTTTTGTTCCGCCTGCATCTGTCCACCGCTAAGTATTAGTCGCATTTTAGTCGGTCTTCAGTTATTTTTTTGTGAGTCTTCCGTCGCGTCCATCCAAAATCCGTAGTCTCTGATTTTTAGTTCGTTCAAGCCATGCGAGTCCACAAATTTATTGTCAGTCATAGAAGTGTAGGAATTTTATTTTGCATGGCAGCAGCCGCCGCTCTACTCTCTGAGCCGCGTGCAGATCGTAGAAGTCGTTATGATGCCGCCGCTTCTCTAGCCGCCGCCCCGAGCTTTAAAGGCCACCGCGCGACCTCTGTGCACTGCGCCGCCGCCTCTTGGGCTTCGATCTGCGCCGTCATGCATCTATCTATTCCTCTTCGGCTTGATTTGACAGTTTATTTAAAGGCTGCACGCAACGACGACATCATCAAGACTCGGACTTCATATTTATCTTGTTTTAGTGTTAACCCTTTTTCAAATGCAATGATATTGCATACGCCTTGTATTTGAGGGGGGTTGTTAAGGAGATAGAGTTGTATTAGGAGATAGAGTTGTATTCTATTCCATATATGCCTTAGGAACAAGTGGTTGCTCTAAAAAAAATCAACAGGTCAAATTGACTACTCAAGGAACAGCTGGTTGATTCATAGTCCGTAGAATATAAGACCACACTGTACTTACTATAGCATGCTAACTGGAATCATAAGCTGGTCAGTTGAGTTTTAGAATATTTGCTCCTAGAATGATCCAAGACATTTAGCAGCAATTTTCAATACACATATAAAACACGTAACGCACAGTGCCGTGTCAGTAATCAGTATACAGGAAGCCTATATAGGATAACTCTTCACTATAAAGCTTATGGATTATTTATTAACTTTCAAAGGGTACATGTTTTGCTGATTCTTTGATATGCTGCAGCTTGGACACACATATCACCCACTGTCCAAGCCGCATGCATACCAAGTTATCAAATGTAATACCATCCTCAACCACCCCATTTTTACCTCTGCCAACTAGAATAATCAAACACTGCAAGTGTAAATATTATATATTGTTCCATCTGTTCAACACAACATAATCTTTCAAACATAGTTTCAAACAAAACTCTTGTTTTACTAAGAATCTTGAAAGTTATGTTCATTTTTTAACCAAATCTGGTTTTGTGCCTTAAAGACTAACTTCTAAATTTGGAACCCAAAACACCAATACACACAATGTGGTCCAGCACACTGAAATCAAATGCTCCAATTCAAGAATTCTTCTGAATCATGTAGGAAAAGGAGAAAAATATTGTAATAGCAAACCTTTTTGGAAAAGAGTGTATGCAATCATGCATATACCTGGTGATGAAGTCGTTCTCTTTCCAATGCAAGTTTTGTGACCAAGTCAGTAATGATTTTAGTTCTGATACCAATGTCCTTGACAGTGGACATCTTGACATGGTTGGCTTCATGTAATGAGTTCTCTAGACTTTCTACCCGACCTCTCAGAAATGATAGCTCTTCACTAAGTTCCAAATTAGTGCCTGTTAACAATGTACACTTTGATTCAGCACTCTCCGCCCTGGTTTCAGCTTTTGAAACCTTTCCTTTCAGATCTTCAATCATATGTTCCATATCAGACATTGTAGATCTCAGCATACTCTGCTGTTCAACGATGGCATCAACTGATGCCTTTGCATGCTCTAATTGGGTATTTGACTCCTTCAGTTTCCTCTCCAAAAAGCTGGTCTTATCTAAACTATGACTTTTGAGAGAGCTTAGCTCCCCATTAAGTTCTATATTAGCTTGCGTTAGCTGCATGCACCTTACTTCAGCATTCTGTGCTCTACTTTCTGCTCTCAAGACATCATCTTTGAGATTCTTAATAATATTTTCCAATATGCTAAGGTCAGAGTGCAGGACATTCTTCTCTTCATGACGTGCTTCTGCTGATGTCTTTGCCAACTGCAATTGTAAATCAGTCTCCCTTAACTGTTTTTCGACTTCCTGAACTTTATCCTGCAAGGATGATAATTCAGGGATTGCATGTGTGAGATTCTGCACGGCTTCTTCAGCTCCAGATTGTTGACTCTCTTCTTGCATCTTCTCCGGGTTAATTTGGAGAGAAGACAGTTTCATCAAGCTTAGTTCTAACTTCGACTTGAGATCATCTTCCCTACATCTTGATGTGCTTAGATGGAACTGTATTGTATTAAGTCTATTTATAAGTTCCTTTGAAATTCCCAAGAGTAACTCGGAAGCATTTTCTGCTGCAAACATTCTCCCAGAAATAGTTTCAATTGATTCCTCCAGGAAATATGTTTCATGTTCATGATGATGGAGCTTCAATTTGAGTTCTTCTACAATAGATCTCGAATCAGAGAGCTTCTTTTCAAGATCTAGTTCACTTGCTATGGATTGTTCTAACATCTGCAAAACATTTCTTTGCTGATCTTCTGTTTGCATACTAGTGGAGGATAACATATGACCATTTTCACACCCACCATCATCAATAATCCCTGTAGAAGTCCAGTTAGAAAAGAACGCAATTCATGCATATAGAACAAGGGGATAAGTGAGCATTTACCTGCATTGTCATGGAAAAACTCTATGGCTTTCTCAAACTTTGCAGACTCTTTTCTAATATCAGCAATTAGATCCTGCATCTGCTTCAAAGACACCATAGCACCATCCAGCTTAGCTTTAACCTTGCCTCCAGGTTCTTCATAAATCTTATGCTCAACATTTTTTATATCAATTTGAAGAGAACTAATCAAGTTATCCAACTCCTTGACCTCTGCATCTAGAATACCATATAAGATGTCCAATTCGAAAGCACTCTCAGCAGTCTCAGAAGAAACAGATTCATTTTCCAAGGTAAGAGGCTCAAAATCAGTAGCTCGACGAGCTATTTCCATCACCAACATCTCCAAATTTAGTAATTTCTCAGAGGCAAATGCAAGTTCGAGTTCTACTCTTGTAAGAATTTCCATATTGCTTCCTCCTATATTAATTATATCTCCAGGAGGCAGGGCATTTTCTTCAAAATAATCATCAATTATATTGTTCTTGACATCCATAATTCCTATTATACCTCCTACACATTAGGCCATATACCACAAAATACATATTAGATACAAGAGATAGATTATTCAAAAGATAAAAAATAAATGGAATAAGAAAGGAAAAAAAATGGTGAACAACAAAAAAACAGAGCATAAGCGATGTATTTAGCTTTTGGGTCATTGGATAGATCAACAGTTTTAAAGAGTTCTTAGTATTAAAAAAGCAATTAATAGTGTGATTTCAAAATAAAAAAATGTACAAATGAGAAACTTCAGCATGCCGAACTCCCAATTGGACTAGAATATTCTGACACAGCCATTCACATCAGGTACAGGTCCAAAAAGCCAGAAACAAAAAGCGTCTGCTACTTGGTAGGTAGGGATGGCAATTGTACCCGTTTACCTGTTTACCCGTGGGTAAATACCCTAATAGAGTCGGGTATAGGGTGCATTCTTTACCCACAGGTAGGAAAATGGGGGAAAATCTCTGCTCATCGGGTAAACGGGTACGGGTATGGGTTAGCTCTACCCATACCCGTCTCGCCCGTTTACCCGTGAAATAGACTGACAAGTGGGCCCCTAAAGTAATAAACCCTAAGTCCCTAACTCTCCCCGCCGCCCGCCCAGATACTTCTTCGCCCGCCGCCCCCCTCGGCCCCTCGCATCTCCACCCTCCTCTCGCACTCTCCTCCTTCATCCGCCGCCTCCTCGCTCGCCTCGCCCGCCGCCCTGCGCCCCGCTCGCCTCAGCGCCTCCGCCTCGCCCAGATCCGCCGCCTCCGCCCCCCACCTGGCCGCCAGCCTCCTCCGCCCCAGATCCGTCTCCTCATCCTCGCCCGCCGCCCTGCGCCCCGCTCGCCTCAGCGCCTCCGCCTCGCCCAGATCCGCCGCCTCCGCCCCCCACCCGGCCGCCGGCCTCCTCCTCCGCCCCAGATCCGTCTCCTCCTCCTCACTCGCCTCGCCCACCGCCCTGCGCCCCGCCCGCCGCCCTGCGCCTCCGCCTCGCCCAAATCCGCCGCCTCCGCCCCCCACCCGGCCGCCGGCCTCCTCCTCCGCCCTAGATCCGTCTCCTCCTCCTCGCTCGCCTCGCCCGCCGGCATCGCTGAGGGGCTCGCGCCATCCTCCATGCCTCCCTCGACCACCCCTGGCCATCGAGGGCTTCGGTGACTTAGGCTTCACCTCCTCCCTCACCACCGCAGGTACAACCGGCAATCTCCAGTCCTCTGTTTCGTGGTGGCCTATGGTGGTGACTAGCAAGAGCCTTTTGGTTTTTCGATCTTGTCCATTATGTAGTTTCTTCTCTATTTTCCTGGTTTTAGTTGTCTAATACAAATCCTTTTCTGTTCTCTAATCTTGTGACTTTGTGGTGGAAGAAATATTTTGCAAGTGGGAATTTTTTTCCCTTGCTTGTTCTTTTGGGTTTTGAGGTTTTTGCTCTCTGATTTGGGCACTGATATGCTTTTCTCCATCTCTTGCAGCTCTGGCATAGTAAACTTTCATGAGGAGCACATAAAGTAGTTGGAACTAAAGTGCGGCCATGGTTGTAGATACCAGGGGAATTTACACTATTGTTGCTTGATTTTTCCAGGAAAATTTACATTATTGTAGCTTTATTTTTCTTAATGGCACCTAGAGAAAACGTAAGTAGTTTGGTACCATTATACATGAACAATTCAATTTGCCTCAATTAATTCGAAGTGCTAAGGTTGGTCTCTTATAATGTTTGCATCGCTGCAGTATCATTTCTTGATACTACATCTGCTCACATTGCCACATTTGTTGAATGCCTGAATCCTTGAGGACTAGGTGAGCATTGCTTTCACGGGTAAACGGGTATGCCTGCGGGCGACGGGTATGGGCGAGGTTTTTTACCCGTGGTCCTTCGCAGGTATACCCGTGGGCGTAAATCGGGGTCGCGGGTACGGGTATGGGCGAGCACTACCCGTACCTGCCACGCCCGATTACCATCCCTATTGGTTGGTGAGTGTATGGGAGTGGGGTTATATTACGAGAAAATTGATACTATGCCACTCTTTTGGAGTGGCTTCGATAAAATACCACCCTCTAGATGGCAATTGTTAAAATACCACCTAATACATGATTAGCTCTATGATTTGCCATTTTGGAGGATTTAGCCCTTTTATTTTTGTTTCTTATTTTTTTCCACACCAATACTCTCTTCTCTGTAATGCACACAAATTTCCGGACTCGAGGCGAAGGGAGAAAGGTCCATGTACACCATTTAGATATTGTTTGCTACCCTATAAGTTTACAACCAAAAAGATATATGTTTATTCCTTTTTAGTTGTACGCATCTGAGTATCTGAAGTGCTGTTATAATAGTAGCAGAATTCTGTGTTCAAGGAAACATATTCAATGTGGAAAACCATTTGTAGCTAGATGAAATTTGATACCGAGGATCAATGTTATTTGAAGAGTTCCTGGCTTGCTGCATTATATGAATGTATTATGTAGTTTGCCCTTTTTGCTTTGCAATAGTGTTTATGAAGGACAGACAAGCTGTTAGAAAATGTTAGATTGTTCGCATCGTTTCTGCTGGTTTTATCTACCTTCTTGTTCTTTTGAGCCTGTTGTTACTTCCCGAGCCAGCTGATGTGTTTGCTTACAAAATTCACCAGCCCCAGGTATTTTCGGTATCATTTTAAATATTAAGGACAGCTCAAAGTCATGTATTCTGTTCTTATTTACTTGTGTTGAAGAAAAATAATATTTGCATCTTTTTTATCATATCAATGGGGTGCCATGCTGTACTTATTTGTTGTAATTCTTCAAAGAGAATACAGAAATAAGGTATGTGCTAGTGATCCGCTGTAACTCTTCATTTAAGTTATTTTCTTGTGTTAAGTTTACTGGTTTTCCATTGCAGTTAGAGTCATATGGTCAGACTATATTTCAGCCAGAACTGTCTTCTGTTGCTCGGTGTTGGACTCATCAGTTCAGGATTTCTCTGGACCCAACGTCGTAGGCATCCTACTTTGCACGTTCGTGCGCTCGAGCGGCGGAGCCCTTTCCCCGTCCGCGCGGCGGCGGCGGCGGCCCGTACCGGCGGCGGCGGCGGCGGCCCGTACCGGCAGCGGCGCTCTTTCTCCCTTCGCCTCGAGTCCGGAAATTGGTGTGCATTACAGAGGAGAGAGTATTGATGTGGAGGGTAAAGTGGTCATTTACCATGTAATTTCTGTGGAAAAAAATAAGAAACGAAAATAAAAAGGCTAAATCCTCTAAAATGTCAAATCATAGAGCTAATCATATATTAGGTGGTATTTTAACAATTGCCACATAGAGGGTGACATTTTATCGAAGCCACTTCAAAGGAGTGGCATAGTATCAATTTTCTCGTTATATTACATAATTAGCTCAAGAACACATGCTTGATCTCGAAAAGCTAATAATATATGGTGCCTTAAACCTATTGTGTCTTGCAAATCATCATCAAATAACAGACACACAAGTATGATCACCAACCCAATTGGTAGATGAGCACACGAGCTGGATCCCATGTCCTCAACCAGAATCTCTATTGCGCGACAAAATGCCCCCATCTGTCCATCGGTAGAGGAAAACACACACACGATTCTGATGTTCTTCACTTTGTTCAACCATTAAACTTCCATTTAAGCAGGGACGCAATCCTCCCACACTAACCTCAATTAGCACCCCCGGATCCAAATTAACCGATTCAGCACAGGCGGTTGACCCAAATCGGCATAAGCCAATAGCAAGCGATACACCACACAGGCATTCCTGCGAGCACGTCGCCCGCACCCGAGCAGCAGGAGGAGGAGGCGGCGGTATGGGGTGGTTACCTCGGCTCTGGGGAGGAAGGCTGGAAGCTGCTGCTCGCGATCTCCGTCGAGTAGAGGAGGGCGATGAGGTGACGGGGATTGGAATGGATTCGGATGCTCTTTTGCCTTTCTTGCGGAAAAAAATTGAGTAAATTTGACAAAAGGTGGGTTTTGCGGTTAAAGTTGCACAAAACTACATATTTCTGCTATTTAACATATTACCTTAGTTACTAGTGTCTTTCAGTTTCACAATACCTCAACCGTTAGATCTTGCCGACGTGTACCACTGGATCTTGCTGCCACCGCCGGCCTACCGGCGCTGCGCAGGCCGCACTGCGGCCAAGGACGTCGCAGAGGAGTCGTGCTGACAGTGGGACCGTTTGTTATGCCCCCACTCTAGTAGCACGTTGCTAACGCCAGTGCCAGTAGAGCTCGGGGAGGCCGTGTCGAAGGAGTCCGAGAGGTGGTGGTGACCGTGGTCGCATGCTAGACTCCAAGCAACCAACAACGAAGGAGGCTGCGACGCGTGGGCACACAGTGACTTGGAGTTGAGCAGGGAGGCGGCGAGGTAGGAGGCCCAGTTGGAGCTGTCGATTGTGACGCCTGGGCCGTCATCGTCCTTGTAGGATCTTGAAGCCAGCTTCCAGACCACATCGTCGCCGTCGCTGCCATCATCGTTGGTGAGCGAGAGGCAGTCTGGACTGAGCTTTTGGTACCTGCAACAAACCAAGAGGCACAAATTAGTAATTTGCTCAGATAGAGAGAACTTATGTGAAATGTAGGTAAGGTTGTGTTTGGTTGCAAGGACAAGGTGGAATGGGATAGGATGGATCTGTTTTTGTAGGTGTTTGGATGGGAGACAAGCAGAGTCAAGGACATCCCACTAGGAATATTCCTTGTAGATCTGGGACCGGGCAATCCTCTTTTTTTCAAGGGACGGAGTCATCCCACCACGAGCGAGCCATTCCTCTCACCCCCATCGAAAAAACTCACCGCTCAGCGCCACGCGCGCCTCTCTCTCAGCTCTCTCTCGCGCGTGCCTCCGAAAAAAATCCCACGCAGCTCTCTCTCTCCTGCACCGCGCGCGCCTCGGCTCCTCCCTCTTCTCCCGATTCCCCTCACCCCGGTGCCGCCCCGGCCTCCTACGCCGCACCACAGCGCTGTCCTAGCTCCCCCGCGCCGCGCTGCCTCCGCTCTGCTCGCCGGCTCTGGTCTTCACGCCCCCCTCTCTCTACTCGCTCGTCCGGTGCCGCCTCTCCGACGCACCTCTCCACGGGCGCGGCGCGTGGAGGCTAGCCAGGCGGCGCGGCTGCTCTGGCCGGCGGCGCCGCGGCTCTTCCAAGCGGGCGGTGTGGCGGATCTGGCGGGCGGCGCTTGGCTGTTCGAGGCAGGCGGCGCGGCAGGTCTTCACGGCGGGTAAGTGTTGGATGTCAAATTATGTGTAAGCCTTGGATTTGCATATGGACAATTATGTTTAAGCCTTGCATTTATATATGAACGTCATTATCTTGCTATGTTCCTTGGTTTTGTTTTTTCAAGTACTGTTTTGTTTAATTTTTTTTTAAAAAAAACTCAAAGGCTTATGTGTACAAACATATCAATAATAGGAAGTATGGTAGGAGGAGTAGGTAACCTCACCTTGCTTGATAGGAGAGTAATCATACACACATGTCCCACCTTCATCCTTCCATCCAAACAAAGGATGGGACAATTCCATCCCACTTTATCCTTCCAACCAAACAAAAAACAGGGATGACTCTATCCCCCAACCAAACAAAAAATAGGATCATCCCATCCCAAAACCAGGGACAGAACCATCCCATCCCACCTTGTCCCTAAACCAAACACAACCTAACACGTTGGCCACCTTGGAGTGGGGTGAGTGGCTGATGATCATCTCGTTGCTACGATACTGAAAATGACACACTCTTCCATGTGCCCTTCGATTCTACATCGGTAGCCAAATTGGTCTTTATTTTAAGTGCTACGTCAACATATAAAGTGGGCTCTAGATGTAAGGATATATCAGGTTTGCTAGGGGTGAATTTTTGTGAAACTGCAAGACTATAGTACCTAAAATTATGTATCGTATGCCGAAAGCCCTATAATTTTGTGTAGCTTGGATAGTAAAACCTGAAATTTTGTGAAATTTACTCAAACCTTTGATGCATTTTGCTGGAAAGATATCGGATGCGCGTGCGTGCGGGATGAATTTTGCCACCACGGGAGTGGTGGGCCGCGTGGACAAAAAGAGAAGACTAGAAGGTTCCCTATGCTTCCCTGGTGGGTTTGGGAGCGGTAGACTAGATTGGGCTTGAAAATTGGAATTTTTTATAAATAATTTATTTTTTATTTGAAATAACAAAAATATATCCGTGCAAATTTTTTTATAGGAATGACCTCCAGACGTTGAACCGCTGGGCGACTGAAACCTATCTGTGGCCATTGGGCGATATAATTGCAGTCGTCCAACAGTCAGGTTACTCGGACCTGTCGCCTAACCGTTGGGCGACTGCAGTTCCAGTCGCTCGACTGTTCAGCAACTGCAACTCACCTATTTTTGCGCAACTGGCCCCCCGACCGTGCATGAGGTAAATGACAAATATTGTAGGTATGTAACATTTATCAAATTTTACCTGAGTTGTATTTTTTTTAAAAAAAAAGAAGACAATGTCGGTTCATCCATTTTTTATTTTTGTAGATTATGAATGGTAGAAAATTTGTTAGATTCACAATAACAGTTTGCAATCGTCGTATGTTGTTGTAGTGCAAGAAATTTAGTGAAATTTTTTTTAGGATGATTAAGATAGCAACGATTGGTAAGTATGAATGTAAGTGATATTGTAATGCAACCGGGAATTCATACATGGAGAACTTGTTTTTTCATGTTGTTGAATGACTTGTTACGTGATGAATTGAATGCGAAAAGACGAGGAGTTGTGCTTGTCCGAATTAAAATAGACTTCATAATAAAGCGGGGAATAACACAACGCGTAGGGTTTGGTTATATGCATAAGAAAGAGCATCCTGCACGATGCAACAAACCGAATTACTCCTACGATACATATGCGCCTTTTTGGAATGGAAATAAATTCGATCTTTGGGGGACTAGTGTGGAACGACTCAAACTACTGCGTGGACCGAGGCCATTTTTCCTTCCTTGCGAGCTCGGTGTTGAACTCCTTAGTGGCCTCTTTGGCCTTGGCCACTATTTCCCACTTTGCACGCCTCGAGATGAGCTTTCGCCTCCTGATATAGAGCCTATTCTTTTTTGCTGCGGCTTGTGGCTTTTAGCTGCAGCTTGTAGCTTTTGGACTGTTTGTACAAGAGATTACAGAGTAACAGAAACTCATTGCAGTTTTTGCCCATATAAATGAAGTCAATAAAGTATGTACTACAATTAACTAGTAGACCATATTTTGAAAAAAAATACTCCATTTAAAAGTTAGTTACTGTAGAAAAGCCGAAAAACAGCTTTTAGAAGCTGAAAAGAAGAGGGCCATATACGCTTGGTCTGCTCGTCATTGTAGCACTCCTTCTCCTAGATCTCGCAGGCCCTTTTGACATTCCACTCGTCGAAGTCGAGAGCCCACTGATCATATGAGTGGATCTCTAAGTCGACCCACTTGCGATTGGTACATAACGGTTCTAGGGACTGTGGGTAGACAGGAGATGTTGTTAGTGCATACTTTAAAAGAGAAATAGTAGGAGGAACAAACTGTAACTGGTCCTTACCAGTTGCCGATAGTTGCTCGTGTCCCAACGGCAGTTGACATAGTCACAAGAGTAGTTTGCACAACCCCAGTAATACTTGTCTAGGCTGAGGCGCTACTTAAATTTGAAGAACTTGCACGGGTCCCTGCACCAACATAGGGGCGGCATCTCCCCTCAGGCGGGTGTTACGGCGAATGTTCGGTTGGAACGGGGTTGTAGCTACGGGGGACATCATTACAGGGAGCTGACCTCCTAGCAAGCTCTGCTTGTTTGGCCCGGGCCGCAACAGCCCTTGCTTGTTTGTCGCGGGCTGTAGTAGACCTTGCTAGTTCACGGGTCTCGTCCCATTGTTTCATCAACTTGTTCCATTGCTTCTTCTACCTCTTGTCCATCCCGATGTGATAAAGTAAGCTCTGGTGTAGTGTTGTGTTTGGTTGTGTAATGTTCTCTGCTAGATCTCTTCATCTCCTTTTATAAGCCAAAGGGTTGGCATGGTGTGATTAATTTCATGTGAGTAGCCTGCAAGGCATAGTGTTGCCTTGTCTTTCAGAAAAGTTGTTGGCGGAAAACTACCTCGTCTGGTCTTCTCACTGCACAAAGCTACACCCTTTCGTCTTGTCACCGCATAAAGCTGCGCCCTTTGGTCTTGTCGCTACGCAAAACTACCCCGTGTGGTCTTGTCACTGTGCAAAGATGCTCCGTGTGGCCTTGTCACTGCGCAAAGCTGACTCATCTAGTCTTGTCACTGTGCCTAGCTGCTCCGTCTGGTCTTATTACTGCACAGCACTCCGTCTAGTCCTATCAACGCGTAAAGCTACACTGTTTGGTCTTGCTACTGTGCAAGCTGCATCGCCTTGGCTTATCACTTCGTAAGCCAAAGGATTGGCAAGGTGCAATTAATTTCATGTCAGTAGCCTGCGAGGCAAAGTGTTTGCCTTGTCTTTCCAAAAAGTTACACAAAGGTAGCACATAACCCGGTTTGTCATAAAGCACACTATGACACCACACGAGCTATAAAATGCACGGCCCACCCCTTGATAGTACGAAGAATTACCTTCTTCGTCCTAGAGTAACATACCATGGCAGACGCCGAGAAGCCAATCGAACATGGGTCACCAAAGAAAGATCTTCCGCTGGAATGGAGGGAGGACTTCGGCTCTAACTACCGCTTGATGCCAAACAGGCATGCTCAGTCAGTGTGGCTGAAATACAGACATAGCGAAGTTGCGGAAGGCTATTTTGATGGCGGACGACGTTTCTTCCGATTCCCACACTCTGGGGTACAATTAGGCAATTGTCTATTTTGTATTACTTCTAATAGAGTTTTGATGTTAACCTTCATTTCCAGCAGATGGTGAAATGCGACTTCATCCACTGGATCGATCCTCCCCACGAACGATACATTGTGACGTACATGCATATGTTGTGGGAGTGAATCTTTGAACTGGAGGTGCGAATTGAAAGTCTCAAAGAGGAGAACGATGACCTCCATCAGCAGATACAGCACAAGTGGGGCAACGAGGAGGTCGTCAACATAGGATGTTCGTATGATCTGACATGCTGCTGCACGAACCCTATCTGCATATGTGTGTGCCACTACAATGATGTCCAGCCACGTCCGAGATGCCCCCCTTTATAACACTCCATGTGGGTAGCGCGAGATACATTCTACCAGTAGGCACGCACGGAGAAGGATATACCATAGTACTCTCCCTTATTGTTAGCGGTATTGTTTAGTGTCCTAAAGCATTTAATCGAATGGTTTATGCGTTGGTGCAATTATCATTTATTGAGTGCACTGTTCAAATGGTGCGTTGTGTGCATTCAACTAGAGGCTCAACACGGATCAAATAAACGGACATCATAAAAAGGAGTACAACTACGAACGCAACAATATTGCAAACATCACATAGTAAGGAAGAAATATAAGTATTACAGGAACAACAAAAGTACAACCAGCACTAGACCCCCCAATAGCACCCCTAGCCCAACTCTGTCGCCATCCTTGCCTCCTCCATCTCCGCGTCTGCGTCCTCCCGTATGGCCCCGCTTGGCCGTCTTCCTCAGTGCCGAGTGTCAGGGCCCTAACAAGGTAAGATGATCAAGAGACCTTCGTGCACGAGGTCTCAAGCCAGAGGGGTGGACTGCAATGCCACATGTGTGGCTACTGGTGCACACTGAGCTGTGACCCGGAGAGAACCTCCGGGGGTGTGGGCTGAGGTCCTGAGCCTGTCGTCTGGTCGACCAAATCTGCAAAGTACTAGTCCATGTCCTCCTGGCCTGAGGAGACCCCAAATCCCTTAGGGGGTGCAAGACCTACACTATAAATATCGTTAGTTTGTCAAGTAAAAGGATGGGAAAAAACAAAAAAGAGGCAAGGTATACCATCGACTTGTGCCATGGCGTGGTCAAAGCCATCTGGAGGGACGTACACCATGTCATACGTGCCTTGTGTGGAGAAGCCGGAGAAGTCCGGAGTATGCCCAAATTGCTGCGCTGGCAGTGTACGGGGCCGTGCCTAGGTTGAACCCCTGGCCTCGTCAGGCTGAGGTGGTGCCAGATGTGCCCTGGCAGACCATCTGGCCTCGTAAGGACGTAGCAGACATAGCCACATAGAACCCCCCACGCGGTGTGATGCCGCCTGCAACACTTTCCTCCCCTTTACATGTTGCTACTGCTGGCTCTGGCTGTTCCTAAGTGCCAACATGAAGCATCCAATGTTTCTTTTGCAGCAAATACTGTCCAATCTTCCCCATACATGGCCTACAAATTCAAATTTTCATTTGACGAATTTTGGCCGGTATTTACGCTACCGGACCTAGGCGGTATTTCCGGTTACCGGCCGATAACCACCGGTTTTCTGAACCTGTTATTAACCATACAGCAATTCCCAACATGTCATTTTAAAGAAATTACAGGTGGGCGATGTGTGCATCTGCCCACTGATGAGGAAGCATTCATAGGCAGAATGGTTTCACTAGACAAAATAGTATTCCAATGAAAAATATATATAAACTGAAAAAATAAGGCACTTCATCAATAGAGTTAAGACAAAAAGGTATCAGTGCCAGAAGTTATTGAATCATATGAGCAACGAGGCAGAGTTCAATGATTAATATATGAGTTCTGCCTACTTTCTTTGGAAGGTGAGAAAACATCCTTTGTTCACTTATTAACAGAAGTTTGTTTTTTTGTGTTTGGTTTTCGTTCCCTCGGATCTACAGATGAAATAAAAGAAACTAAGGTTTAACTCGTTCCATTTCTTTTGCACCATGCACAGTACAGGAAAGGGAAAGAATTGCTTCCGCACCATCACTTTTGTTCGTCCTTTTATATATCATCAATAATAAAAGCCCCAACATTATTAAATGGTAATATCTTTGAAGCAAAAGGAACAAAAATTCCCAGCTCAAAAGTTATTGCTTATTGATCCATGCTAAACAGCTAAAAACATTAGGAACATGACCAACCGCCCACAAAACATCAAAGTTAAATGATCCTCGGGAGCAGACAGTTAAAAATTTACAATGGTGAGTTGCACTTGCAGATTCTTCTTGCTAAGTTAGAACATCAAAGCTAAATGGACCTCGGGAACAGACAGTAAAAAATTTAGTGGTGAGTTGCACTCGCAGATTCTTCTTGCTAAGTTAGAATTACAATCTGAGCTTTCTATGGGGATGTACCACATATGGTCACTGACGGGTGACGGGTGCCACAGTAGCTACTAGTTCACAGCCATAAAAGCAGGACAGGGTATGCCGAGTGCCGGGTGGGCCACGGCATACCCTGGAACCCAGCCGAACTTAGTGGCTGAGTACATGCTCTGACGACTCGTCGCGGTCGCGCCGCTCGTAGGCAATGCGAAAGTCTTAATTTGGTCATTTTTAGTAAGTGCTTCCAAGAAATTGCTTTGCCATTCTATCCTCACAGGCTGGTAATTTGGACAGTAAGATGCATTCTGGAATCAAAGTTGAACACTAGTTGGAATTTTCGTTTTGGGGTTTGCTTCAGTGTATCTCTTTTAGAAAAGTTTACGAATCTTGAACCATAGTAGTTATATTAGGTGATAGAAAATCTATACCAACCTATAAAAAGATCAAATTGGAGATTATATATGGATATAGACTTGAATATTAGGTAGTGGCAAATCTTTGATTTGATTTAAATTTTTAGGTAGCTTCAAAGATCTAGACAATCTTGTTGATTTCTCAGTTAAGCTTGTTGAAACAAAAAGACATAAAGTGTATGATATAGTTTACATTTTTCTCAAATTGGTTTTGCTTCTACCAGTGGCAACAAGTGTTGAAAGGGTATTTTCTGCAATGGTTTAGTGAAAACAAAGTTAAGAAATAAGATGGGTGATAGTCTTTTAGATGATTGTCTAGTCACATTCATTGAACGAGATATTTTCTTTGAAGTGGATGAAGATGATATAATCGAGACTTTCATGTCCTTTAGAAAGCGTAGGCCAAAAAAGTAAGACAAGTAGTATTATAAGTCTCTTTTATGTATATTTAAGACTATTAGTATGGTGTTTGAACTATTTATATTGTAATTTGTGCAAGTTTCCAACTTAATCCTTGAATTTAAGGCTTATCATATTATTTAATGTCTATATACCGAATTACGATGCAAATTTTACAATTATTTACTAAATTGGCAAATGATTTTACCGAATTGCATATAAAAATTTTGGTGCGGCATACCCTTTGGTAAAATCCTGAGTCCGCCACTGCATAAAAGCGACTCGCTTCCAACACATCAAGTTATCAGCCTGTAGTTCACAGCCAGAAAAGCGACTTGCTTCCAACACACAAGTTATCAGCCAATTCTACACGGAGCTCATTGCATTTGACATAGCAGCAATCAGTTTCTCTCTTGTTTGCTGTTCAGAGCCAGGGGATTTAATAACAAGGGAATGCACCACTGTGCCATTATTGGTTGTGACCTTTGATTCACTCACTTTGACTTCTGCATCTTCAAAAGCTTGGAACACATCCTTTATAGGATGGTGCTCCACAGGGGACATCACTCGAACAAGAACCTCATCTTGCACCACCTGGATGTCTACTTCTGGCCTAGGTGTTCGCTCCCTGGAGTCAACCATACCATATTCCAAGAATCTCTCTCTGTCTGCCTCCATCTCTTTGAGCTTCTTCTGGAGATCAGTGATGTGCGTTATGGCATCTCCCAGAAGGGATGCTTTGTCCATTTTTGAGATGTTGGGCACAACGGCTCTCAGCGCATAGAACCGCTGGTTGAGCTTTTCCCTCCTTTGGCGCTCAGCCTCAACATGGTTAAGTGGCTCCTCCCTCCCATTTGCTGGTTTCCTTCCCCTCTTCCTTGGCCGTCGGTCCTCCACTGTGGGGGCCCCTTTCTCCTTGCACAAGCCATCCACATTGCCATTCTCCCCATCCAACACAGCTGTTTGTGAAATCAAAACACCAGACTTGGAACTGGACCCTACACTGAAATCTGTTTGCCTTGGTGCCTGTGGCTGAGGTGGTGGCTGTGTCAGTATCTGCTGTGGCTTTTGAAGCTGAAATGGGCTCAATCCAGGGCCATGTGCAGCTCCATTGCTGCGATGTGCAGTCTCACTTGTCGCAACTAGGATACCATTGCCAAACTTCTGCTGATGAAAATTCAGGCCTTGAGCCTGACTCCATGTGAAGTTCTGCAAACCTTTCCGGACATTGGGGAGCAACAGGCTCTCACCACCATCATTCTTCTGCACATCCCAAGATTTTTTGCCCACCTTTGATGGACCAGCTCCCGTGTTTGCTAAAGGTCGGCTGAGATTCAAATCCTTCCCAAAAATCTTAGCGAAACCTGGTGATATTTGAACAGAACCATTCCCCTCATGCTTCTCAGTTGCTGCCGTGTTACTTGCCCCTAGAAACACAGACCTAATAGTTTCCAGCGCTTCAGCACTCTCAGCCACATTCTGCATAGAGCCTAACTCAAGTACGCCAGCTTCGAATGGCAGTAACACAATAGTACTAAATCCTGCTGCACTTGCAAGGAATCCCCGATAGCAATAAGTTGCTGGGGAAACCTTGCGCTCATTGTTTGGAATCCAAAGTGGTGCACCTGAAGCAAAAACTTGCCCAGGGCCACCTACATGGCGTGGAAATGCAAAGTACATAGATGCTAGGAAGAATATCTCAGTGTCAGTCACCTGGTCAATTCCAGGAGCATAATCCTCCTCATCAGCCCCACCAAACGCTGTGTGCAGCCGCTGCAGGACCCGCTTTCGCATCCTCTGTCTGGTCACTGAAGACGCATCATCAATACCAGTGGAAGTAGCAGAGCCCATCTCGTTATCATGGGGTTCACGGCAAGACCCATCACCCCAGCCAAGGACTAGGTCACCAGACTTGGTGCGGGAGAGCTGCCAGAAGATGGCATAGTTCCAACGAAGGCTTTGAACATCTACCTCAATCAGGTCCTGAAGTTTATTTTGCAAGTCCACCAACACAGATGCTGCTACAAGACCTTCAGATATGGCACCACCACCTTTCGTCAGATATGCGAAGGCATCCAAGCCCAGCACAGAAGCACAAAGGGCTTTGTCCTCCTCAGTCCAGGACCCTACAGTGCCTCCCTCCTCGATCTCTGTCTTCATCAGTACATTACCTACTCGGTCAAAGGAACAAAAAGATCACAATAAATTCTGGCAATGGTTGACTAACCCAACAATTTGAACAGTAAAATAAGCTGATTATATATACTAGAGAAGGAGAAAACAGAACAAGAATGCAAAAAAAAAAACTGTAATGTATCTCAGTTACTCCAGTTTCTGCTTTTTTTGGGGGGGGGGGGGGGGGGGTTGTATTCCAGCGACGGATAGAATCACACCATCGTATCATGACTACATGTAGCACAAAACTTTTTTGCACCACCATCCTAATCTTATATACTACCATCGAACATCATATCTACACTTATAATAAAATGCAAATGAATATCTTATCATGGGGTTCTCACCTTCAGTATTAGGCTATTAGCATGTTAAATAGCTATAGGAACAAATTAAATGTTTTGGTATATTTGATTTCATGATTACTAGAATGTGAATCAGGACGATGCTAGAATCCACTTGCAAACCACTTCAAAATTTGTTTGAATCACCCTAGGATGGTTTTCCAATCTGAATCTGGTGTTCACTTCCTAAAGAAGACTAGAAGTGCAGAACAATAGATCATACTGCATCTAAATAGGACTCCATAATAAAAAGTAAGAAAATAACTACTAGCAACTCAAACCAAGAAGATAAATTGAAGACTGAAATGAAAAAATCCGACTAGGAGTCCCAAACTAGTCGCTCATGCTAGAACTCTTCAAATCAAGAACAGACCTTAGCTCAGCTTCTTGAAACTTGAGGAACAAACAAACACAACTTCGCCCAACATATAATAGATGGAGATCAGCGAACATGTCAGACGCATGAGCGGCAGAAAAGAAGGAAATACAGGGCTCACAGGTCCCCTACCCTATTCGTGGATCTGGAGACCAACAACACGCCAGAGCTCACAGGTGTTGCCCGAGGAGGGGGACTGGATCCGGATGCCAGCGGAAGGAGAGCAGGTCGGCGGCAGGGGGGCAGGGAGAGATGGGGGGACAGATCTAGGGAAAATCGTGCGCTTGTTCTTCACTCTGCGTTCTTGCGATGTGGGGAAGAAGAGGGCCACAGATGCGTCCGTGTCCGCTGCAGCGTGGACGTGCAGTGCGGGGTCCAGATGTTATTGGGGGCTTAGCCAATAACATATATGTTATAATATACGAGATATTGCATTATCGATAAATTGAGAATATTGTTTATATCCGAATAACATCTTTTCCATCCATATTCATACTCGAATACGGACGTGAATATTTCGATTTTTACATTCAGATTACATTTATATCTATGCAAATCCGCATCCCGAAGCGGACAAAAAAATATTTACGAATTTCTATTGCAATATTATAATATTTTCTTTTTATTAAGGGTTTTTCGTCAAGAAATTAATATATGACTATAGACGATTTTTTGTTTTTTATCTCTATCAGCCATAAAACCAAGAAGAATTACGGATATTAAATGCTGAAAAATAGATCAAATACTGAGTAATGAAATAATTGTGAGTAAATAAAATGCAGAATATAAAGACAAGAATATAAATTGTAGAAAAAGAATTAAACTAAAGGCTAAATAACTCGATATGGGCAGCGGTATGCATGGCGGCCTATACTTAGAATTTTTTGTACGGATAATCCATTTTTTATTCGAAATTACATAAATATACCCGCGGGAAAATTTTTTACAAAAATAGGCTCCAGTCGCCTAATGGTTGGGCGACTGGAGGCGTTCGCCCAACCACACGGCGACATTTAATGAATCTACTAACCGTTGGGCGATTAATTGCAGTCGCCCCACGGTTGGGCGACTTCCATCCAGTCGCCCAACCGTTAGGCGACTGCATTTCAGTCGCTCAACGGTTCGGCGACTTGTAGTGAGATATATACCGCGCTCGGCCAGGCCGAGCGCGGTCCTGTGTCGTTCGGCCGCCGTCGCAGAGAAGAGAGGGAGAGGAGGAGAAGAGGAGGGGAAGAGAAGGAGAGGGAGAGGAGGAGAAGAGAAGGAGAGGGAGAGGAGGAGAAGAGGAGGGGGAGTGCGCGATTTTCAGGTAATTTTTCGTGTTATATTTTTTGTTAGTGTAGAAAATTAGTTTAGAAAATGTAGTGTAGAAAATTAGTTTAGAAAATTAGTTTAGAAAATGTAGTGTAGAGAATTAGTTTAGAGATTTAGTTTAGAAAATTAGTTTAGAAAATGTAGTGTAGAAAATTAGTTTAGAAATATTGTTTAGAAAATTAGTTTAGAAAATGTAGTGTAGAAAATTAGTTTACAAATTTAGTTTAGAAAATTCGTTTAGAAAATGTAGTGTAGAAAATTAGTTTACAAATTTAGTTTAGAAAATGTAGTTTCAAAATTTAGTTTAGAAATTAAATATAGAAATATAATTTAGACATTTAATTTTCAAATTTTGTGTACTAAATGTAGTTTACAAATAAAGTTTAGAAAATTTAGTTTATAAATTTAGTGTACCATTTATTGTACAAATTGAGATGTAGAAAGTATAATGTACAAGTTTAGATGTAGAAATTTAGATGTACCAAGTTTAATGTACAGTCTTAGATGTATAAAATTTAGTGTTGAAATTATTGTACAAATTTAGATGCAGAAAATTGAATGTTGAAAGTATTGTACAAATTTTGCAGCTATGACTCGTGCTGGACGTGACTCGGAGTGGCGGTTCGCGCTGTTGGACGAGCACGTGGACCGCTCTCATCGCGCTTCCCATCTAGTGCCGCCACCGGGGAGCACGGACGAGCCGCCTCAGTTGGGAGTGGTCCGGACACGGACACCTCGCGTGGCCTGGGGACTCGACCCTCGTTGGACTGCCAGGTGAGCACTATTCCAGCGTTTAGTGCGACCGTTAGTTCGTTCCGTGCTGACCTTCACTTTGTTTGCAGGCTGCGGGATGCCGGGCTACTCCCTCTTGCCCGGATGGTGCAGGCCACAGAGGAGGATGGAGCCGCTGGCGGGGACGAGGGCGGGGACGAGGCGGGCGGGGATCGATCACGACGATTTCCGTTCGACCGTTCCCTACTGACGGCTTTGGTGGACCGTTGGCGGCCCGAGACGCACACTTTCCACCTCCCATTCGGGGAGATGACGCCGACCTTGCAGGATGTGTCCCTGCTTCTTGGGCTTCCGATCGCGGGAGACGCTGCCTTCCTACCGGAGGCCCCGGCCGACTGGCGCGCTGACCTGCTCGGCAGATTCGAGGGTGTCGTTCCATCGGCCGCTGACCACCACGTGTTCGGAGAGGCGCAGACCCATGGGCCGACACTGAGGTGGCTCAGACAGTACCGGGTACGTGGTATATAAAATCGATCGTATCTTCGAAGCTCTTTTTTGTGGTATTACGTACTAATAACAACTTTTTTGCATTCAGGTGGAGCGCATGGTTCCGCAGGCAGACGATCAGCAGGTCTCGCGGCACCTGGAGGCGTACGTGCTGTGGCTGTTTGGTTGGGTGCTTTTCACCACCAGCCACGGCAACTCGGTGGATGCGCGCCTTATCGCTTATGCGAGGGCGATCGCTGACGGCGAGCCCCACCAGGTCAGCTGGGGATCGGCCGTACTTGCCGCGACGTACCGCGCGCTGTGCGATGCGTGCACGAGGGTCAAGCCGAACTCGATCCTCACGGGTTGTCCCCTGCTACTACAGTTGTGGTCGTTCGAGCGCTTAAGCGTCGGACGACCTGTGCTAGACGACGTGGGTCCGTACGGGCCCGAGATGTATCCGGGGGGAGAAGTCGATCGGCCGACGATGGGTTCTATGTGGTGCCGTCGCCGAGTAAGTTTTATCACAGTTAACTATTTCTTTCTTATTGACGATCGTCATTGTAAACAACTTGTCTTTCTTGCAGGTACAGTTCGCGCACGTGCAGGTCACGCGGGCGTACCGAGTCTTTGTGGAGCAGCTCGACCGCATCACAGCCGACGACGTGCGCTGGGAGCCGTACGCTGATACGGTAGTGCAGGCCCGTGCTCCTGGCGGTCTGTCTTCACTTTGCTGGCGTGACCGGGCTTTCTGGCTCACCCGCCGGAAGCTCGTGTACCTCATCTACGTGGAGGACTACGCACCCCAGCGGGTGATGCGGCAGTTCGGGCTATGGCAGCCGGTTCCTGTACCAGTCGGACCATCGCTTCCGCGGCACGTGCACGGGTGAGTGTACGTTTGTGCTAAATATGTACATACTTACTACTGCGTTCGCAAGTATCTCACATTACGTAATGGTTTTATACGCAGGCACAGCGGGAAGGGAGTGAAAAGAGGCACGGACTGGTCGGTGAGAATGCAGCCCTGGGTCGAGCAGTGGCAGGATGCGCTCGACGACCGCGTGGACGAGGACCGACCGTACGACAGCAGGGAGTACGCGGAGTACCTGCGCTGGTACCAGCCGCAGACCCGTATCAGGCTCGTATATGTGGTAGACCCGCCTGCCACACACGTCGCCGCTCCGACGGACACGTACCCCGCGCACTTCGCGCACGACGCTCACCTCGCGGTACGTTACATGTCATTTCAAAGATTCCCAAATGGTAATGTCGTTTCCATAATCGACCATTTTATGTCTTTGTGTCCAGGCTGACGTCGGTTCTGACCTATACGCCGAGTCCGGCACAGTACTGGAGAGGCTCGCCAGTGGTGCGCAGCTGACCCATAAGGAGGGCCTCAGCTTTGCACGTCGGGTGCACGAGGGGTGTAGACGTATCGTTAGCCTACTGTCCTGCACGAGGCTACCGGCGGTCTCCACGCCCCCCGCTACGACTGCTCGTCCACCAGTGCCACCTCCACCTGTGCCACCTCCACCAGCGTGGCACTACTATGGTGCACCTACGTGGACACGTCCTCCACCACCTCACCCGGAGCAGCCAGGGGGTTCAGCCTGGGCAGGGCCTCCTACACCGGTTCACTTCACGCCTCCTACGCAGACCCCTGTCTTCCCCACGCAGGGGGTGTACGCCTCCTCCATGGCGCCAGCTACGGGTACGCATAGGGTCTTATACCGTGTTTATCCGAAGACGACATGCAACGCACTAACGATATTAATATTGCAGGTACTTACCAGCACGGCGTCTCCCCAGGCCAGGAGGATGTGGACCAGTTTTTCGCGCCGTCGCCCGACGTCGCACCGCAGGTTCTTTCTGCCAGTGCCCTCCCCGGTGCACCGGAGATTACACAGCCAGAGGTGCAGCTGACTCCACCAGCGCAGGGGCGGGATAGACACCCTCCTCCTCGTTTTACCTTTTCGGATCGTCCTAATCCGTTGCACCGGAGGAGGGCCAAGCGAGGCCGTATGGGAGGACGCGGGCGCGGTGACGGGGCACAGCAGGGTGACCAGTGAGGCGTGCTGCAGATGCTATATATGTTATGCATGTAATGAAAATACATGCGCCATGTTACTCACAGTTATATTATGAAGTTTATTTATATTTACATAAGTCTATCATCTCTTTCCGCATATAAACTATCTCACTTAACAGTGTATGTATCGATCGTTCTCTACTCAATCTTTCAAAAAAAAAAATTAAAAAACTTTTTACACACCTACAATATACAATGAACATAAACTTTTATTACAACTTCACCGTATTTTTTACCGGTTCAACGTTACAAAATTCACAAATTCTAAAACAATCACGGGGGCTACCTGAAGTCGCCTAACGGGATGGCGACTGCATGGCAGTCGCCTAACGGTATGGCGACTGCATGCCAGTCGCCATACGGAAGAGCGATTTAATGCAATCGCTCTACTGTGCAGCGAGATATATTGTGTCGCCGTGTGGTTGGGCGAACGCCTCCAGTCGCCCAACCATTAGGCGACTGGAGCCTATTTTTGTAAAAAATTTTCCCGCGGGTATATTTATGTAATTTCGAATAAAAAATGGATTATCCGTACAAAAAATTCCCTATACTTAGGCCCCGTTTGGCAGAGCTCTAGCTCTAGGAAATCTGTAGATTTCCTAGAGCTGGTCATCTGTAGCTCTAGGAAATCCTAGATCTAGAGTTACAGTCATGTTAAGTGCATTTACATGACTCATTTCATTTATATTATATATTAAATAAAAATATTTAAATCACTTTAATTTAGTCAACAAACTACAGATCCAGCATAGATCTCGGAGCTAGAGCTGTGCCAAACGGGGCCTTAGCCCATACTGCCATCTGGAGGCTCCGTATTCAACGTGCCAAATATGTTTTCCTTCGAAATTTTTTCTAAATAATTCATTTTTAATCAAAATTACAGAAATATGATTGCCAATTTTTTTTTACAAGAATGACCTCCGGTTGCCGAACCGTTGGATGACTGGAACCTGTCGCCCAACGGCCGCGCGACACGGAAGCTGTCCGTGGGCCGTTAGGAGACATAATTGCAGTCGTCGAGCGGTCAAGCGACTGGAACCAGTCGCTCAACCATTAGGCGACTGCAAGTTCCAGTCGCCTAACCATCCGGCGACTGGAACTCGCCCATTTTTGCGCAACTGGGCCCTCGACCGCGCATAGGATTAATGACAATTGTTGTAGGTAGGCAACATTTATCAAATTTTGTCTATTAGTTGTATTTTTTTTAAAAAAAGGGAAACAATGTCGGTTGATCCATTTGTGATTTTCGTAAATTATGAATGGTAGAAAATCTGTTAGATTGGCAGTAACAGTTTGCGATCGTCGTATGTTGTTATAGTGCAAGAAAATTTGGAAAATTTTATTTTAGAATGATTGGGATGGTAACGGTTGGTAAGTACAAAGGTAAATGATATTGTTATGCAACTAGAAATTCATACATGGAGGAGAACATGTTTTTTCATGTTGTTAGATGCCTTGCTACGCGGAAGAATTGAATGTGAAAAGACAAGGACATGTGCTTTTGCGAATTAAAATAGACTTCATAATGAAGCTGGACGTAACACGGTGCACAGGGTTTTGGTTACATGCATAAGAAAGAGCATCATGCACGATGCATCAAACTGAAGTACTCCTACTTCGGGGGACTAGTGCGGAATGCCCCAATCTACTGTATGGACCGGGCCCATTTTTCCTTCCTTGCAAGTTTGGCGTTGAACTCCTCGACAGCCTCTTTGGCATTGGCCGCTATTTCCCTCTTTTTCTCGCACTCCCTCTCGTGAGCCTCGCGCTCCTTGTGTGTGCATACCTCGAGATGAGGTTTTGTCTCCTGACGTATACACTCGGTTTGCTTGTCGTTATGGCACTACTCCTCCCGGATATCGCATGCCCTTTTGACATTCCATTCCTCGAAGTTAAGAGCCCACTGGTCATGTGGGTGGATCTCTAGGTCAATCCACTTGCGGTAACCACATAAAGGTTCCGGAGACTGCAGGTAGACAGGAGAGGTTGTAAGTGCGCACTTTAAAAAAGAAATAGTAGGGGGAACACATTATACCTGGTTCTTACCGGCTGCCGATAGCTGCTCATGTCCCGACGGTAGTTGGTTTCCTGACAGGAGTAGTTTGCACAACCCCAATAACGCATGCCCAGGCTTAGCCGCTACTTAGACTTGAAAAACTTACATGGGTCCTTGCACCAACAGAAGGGTGGCGTCTCTCCCTCGGGCGGTTGTTGCGGCGAGCACTCAGTTGGAACGTTCGAGATGGGGTTGCTGCTACCGGGGGGGCGTCATTGCAAGGAGCTGACCTCCTGGCACGCTCCGCTTGTTCGGCTCGGGCCACCGCAGCCCTTGCTTGTTCGTTGCGGGCCGCAGCAGATCTTGCTAGTTGGCGGGTCTCCTCCTATTGTTTCATCATCTTGTCCCATTGCTTCTTCTGCCTCTTATCCATCCCGACATGGTGAAGCAAGTTCTGGTGTAGTGTTGGGTTTGGTTGTGTAATGTTCTCTCCTAGATCTCTTTCACCTCCTTTTATAAGGCAAAGGGTTGGTATGGTGTGGTTATTTTCATGTGAGTAGCCTACGAGGCAGAGTGATGCCCTGTCTTTCGAAAAAGTTTTTAGCGAAAAGCTGCCATGTCTGGGCTTCTCACTGCGCAAAGCTGAACCCTTTGGTCTTGTTACTGCGCAAAGCTGGCCCCTCTAGTCTTGTCACTGTGTAAAGTTACCCTGTCTGGTCTTGTCACTACGCGAAGCCGCACCCTTTAGTCTTGTTACTGCGCAAAGCTAGCTCATCTAGTCTTGTCACTATGCAAAGCTGTACCCTTTGGTCTCATCACTACGCAAAGCTGTCTCGTTTGGTCTTGTCACTGTGCAAAGCTGGCCTGTCCGGTATTGTTGCTGTGCAAAGCTGCCCCATCTAGTCTTACCACTGTGTAAAGCTGCACCCTTTGATCTTGTCATTGTGTAAAGCTGGTCTATCTGGTCTTGTCACTACGCAAAGCTGTACCCTTTGGTCTCATTACTATACAAAGCTATCCCGTCTGGTCTTGCCAGTGCGCAAAGTTACACCCTTTGGTCTTATCACTATGCAAAACTAGCCCATCTGGTCTTGTTACTGCACAAAGCTACCCCGTCTAGTCTTGTCACTAGGCAAAGCTGCCCCATTTGTTGTTACCACTATGTAAAGCTGTACCCTCTGGGCTTGTCACTGCGCAAAGCTACCCGTCTAGGGCAAACCTGCACAAAGGTAGCACATGACCCAGTTTGTTATAAAGCACGCTGCCCCCCTACGGGCTATAAAGTGCACGCTCTATCCCCTTGATAGTAGGAAGAACTACCTTCTCCGTCCTAGAGTAATATACCATGGCAGACGCCGAGGGGCCAGCTGAACATGGGTCACCAAAGGTAGACCTTCCTCTGCAAAGGAGGGAGGACTTCGGTGTGCTCAACCGGTGTGGTCGAAATGTAAACACAGGGAGGACACGGTCGTGCAAGTCGCGGAAGGCCAACTGGGTAACGTTTCTTCTGATACCCACACTCTAGGGTACAATTAGATAATCGTCTATTTTGTATTACTGCTAATAGAGTTTCTATGTTAACCATCCTTTCCAGTAGATGGCCAAATGCGACTTCAACTGCTGGATTGACCCTCCCCATGAACGGTATGTTGTGAGGTACGTGGATATGTTGTAGGAGCGAATCTTTGACTTGGAGGAACGGATTGAAAGTCTCAAAGAGGAGAACGATGACCTCCGTCAGCAGATGCAGCGTGAGAGGGCAACGAGGAGGTCGTCAACATAGGAAGTTTGTACGATCTGACATGTTGCTGCGTGAACCCTAGTTGCATGTGTGCGTGCCATTGCAACTACGGCCAGCCACATCCGAGGCACCCCCTCTGCAACACTCTATGTGGGTAGCATGAGGCACATTCTACCAGTAGACATGCACGGAGAAGCTTGTAGCATAGTACTCTCCCATATTTTCTGCGGTATTGTTCAATGTCCTAAAGCATGTAATCGAATGGTTTACGCGTCGGTGCGGTTGTCATTTATTGAGTGCACTGTTCTAGTGGTGCATCGCGTGCATTGAACTAGAGGTGTCGACATGGATCGAACAAATAGACATCATAAAAAGGAGTGCAACTAAGAATGCAACAGTATTGCAAACATCACATAGTAAATAAGAAATATAAGTATTACAGGAACAACATAAGTACAACTAGCACTAGTCCCCCAATAGTACCCCCAGCCCCACCTCCGTCACTACCCTGGCCCTCTACGTCTCTACGTCCGTGTCCATGTCCTCCCGTACGGCCTCGCTTGGCCGTCTTCCTTAGCGCTGGGTGTTGAGGCCCTAACAAGGTAACACGATCAGGAGACCTAAGTGCACGAGGTCCCAAAGCTAGAGGGGTGGACTGCAGTGCTACCTACGTGGCTACTAGTGCACCGCTGAGCTATGATCGGAGAAAACCTCCAGGGGTGTGGGTTGAGGTCCCGAGCCTATCGCCTAGTTGGCCTAATCCGTAAAGTACTGGTTCGTGTCCTCCCCGCCTGGGGAGACCTCAGGGGGCGCAAAGACTTGCAGTGTAGATATCGTTAGTTCGTCAAGTAAAGGGATGGGAGAAAATAGAAAAAAGGCAAGGTGTACCCTCGGCTAGCGCCATGGTGTGGGCAAAGCCGTCCATAGGGACATACGACACGTCGGTACATGCCTTGCTTGGGGAAGCCAGAGAAGTCCAAAGGACGCCCGAACTGCTACACTGGCAGTGTACGGGGCCGTGCCCAGGTTGACCCCTTGGCCTTATCAGGCGAAGGTAGTGTCGGATGTGCCCAGGCCGACCATCTGGCCTTGTAAGGGTGTGGCAGATGTGGCCACACAGAACCTTCGGCACGGTGTGATGCCGGACGGGATGGCACCGGCAGACGCACCGAGTGTGCACCTAGTGTGAGCGTGTGGACCTACGGGAGCCTAGTGCACGACAACATGGCATACCCTGTGGGTGATAGGAGAACGAGCTATCCTAAATCCGGCTCTATCCCAGAGGAGCACGTTGAAATGATGCTCCCTATTGCCCATCATGTGCCTGCGTGCAATTGGGCCTTCTCTATCTTCGCCTCCATGTTAGCCGTAATTCTCGAGGAGTACAATGTTTGTGGGTTGCCTGCATGGAGTGCGGCATTTGCATGCCTCTCTCTGAAATAGCCAATTGTGCTTTATAGAACACCTTCCACGATGGCAACGAGGGGCTGAGAACAAAGGCCTCTGAGAACCCAGTTGTACAGCTCAGCAAGGTTAGTTGTCATTATGCCGTACCTCACGCCGTTTGTGTCGTGCAGCAAGGTCCACTTCTCTAATGGCTCGGCCTTGATCCATTGTGAGAAGCACTTGATGTTCCATGAGCTCCTCTTCCTCAGACCAGTTGCGTCTGGCTTAGCCAGTGTTGTGAGGCATTCGAGTTCTGCCGCCCCAGACATGGCCAATCCCTTGTTCCTCTCGTAGACGTGCTTCCTACTGTGCTCATCCAACAATGCCCATAAAGCGTCAAATTTTCACTTCTGGTTTTATATAGCCAGCCTCTTGAATAGCTTCATCAACAGTTGCTTCGGGAACTGCTTGAAGAAATTGGCCCTCCAAGTGATGAATGCACCATTTATTCCTCATATTCGGCCAAGGGAAGGGCTCTTCGGAGTCTTCCTGAAATTTTCTTATGGCCTTCACTATCTCGGCATGGCGATCATGGATTACGCACATACGAGGACGAGCACCGACAACTTCAACCCTCACATGTTGAAGGAACCACAACTAGCTATCGTAATTCTCACTTTTCACAAATGTGATGGCCAGGGGTAGAATTTGATTCTTGCCGTCAACGCCAATGGCCGTAAGGATTTGACCCTTGTATTTGCTAGTCAAAAAGGTCCCATCAACTGAGATAATAGGAAGCATATGCCTGAATGCATCAATGCACGCACTAAAGGCTAAGAAGGCTCTCTGCAACACCGCAAAACCTAGCGACCTTGTAGATGGCTTGTCCTTCACAGCAGTGTATATGTTTGGGTTCCTATCCTGCATCACTTGAAGCATACGAGAAAGATTGTCATACGTGGCCTTGAAAGACCTAAACCATTCTTCCAAAGTCTTCTGCTTCGTACGCCACACCTTCACGTAGCTAGGGGTGGAAACGGATCGGATACGGTCGAATAGTCTCAAATACGAATACGAATCCATATTTTTAAAACGAATACGAATACGAATTCGAATATTTTCAAATACGGATACGAATATTCTCGAATACGAATACGGATATTTTCGAATACGGATTTTCTCGGATACGAATATCGGATAAAACGGATTCCTAACGTTTTTGCCGATTTTTCATCGGTTTTTGACTGGTTACCAGTTTTAAACCGCCTAAATTCAAGTTTTGAATCACAAAATTTGTACGAATTTTTCATGGGTTCTAAAAACGGATCGAATGCGAATCGAATAGTCTCGAATACGGATACGGATATGGATATTCTCGAATACGAATGCGAATACGAATACTCTCAAATACGGATACGAATATTCTCGAATACGAATACGAATATTTTCGAATACGGATTTTGCTTACCAAATTCGGATTTCTCTCGGATACGAATATCGGATAAAACGAATTATCCGTTACCGTTTTCCACCCCTACACGTAGCTAATCTTGTACTTACATTTCTTCTCGATAACCACCATGATGTGCGTGGCTTCGATGCTCTTCTTCTTTACTATCTCTCTGTACATTAAATTAGCTATAAAGGCGGGGCACTACTGAGAATGTAGGCGTGTGGCTCCACCTTCGAGATAATCTAGTGAGTCTCATACTTTGTTCTACGTTCATGCACCCTCCAAGGACAATCAGCCTACTCGTACTTCATGGGGTACTGCTCCTGGCTAGACTTCACAACCCGAAAGGTCCACTGCATGGATAGGGCTCACAAATTAATGGAATCTTGTTATGATGCCTTGTCAGCAAACATTGAATGCAACAAAATCTCTGTGCCATGATACTCGCACGGTGATTCGTGCTCATCATGTGCAGCAACACCCTCATAATCAAACCGATTCCATTCCTACAGGATGGGAGCTTCGTCCTCATCGGAACTATCCTTGTCATCCTCCTGTACAACTTCCTCTTTAGCCTAGGCCAACCGGTCATCACTATCCATTTGATGCATCATGTACTCCACATGCTCTCCTTTATCAGCCTATCCTATAGGGTCACCACGCCGTGACCCTTCTTCCTCTCATCCATGTACCACATCGGCCTGGTTACAAGCAACTTCCTCTGTAACCAATGTGACATTGGCCTCCGAGTCCTCTTGACTAACATGCTAGGCGCCTGAGCTGCTCACACCACTCGCATAATAGCTGTCGGTATGGCCTTGTACAATTTCTATTGGGCATGGTCGCACAAGCAGTACACACTCGTATCCACGACACCGGTAGCCTTGCACAAACCCCTTCCACGCAATAGTGTGCATCAATGTTCTCAACTCCCATCTAATGTCTATGGGATACTAGCTCTAGAGCCCTTGTATGACGACGCTGCACACCTTAGGGTCCAAGGAGAAGTTGTGGTGAGCTAGAGCATCACATCTGTAATTCAAGCATTCTCACCATTCAGGTGTACCAGAGTGGCTTATGCAAAACTGCTCAAGTCAACATCGTTCGGACCTTCACGAATGGTGCCCACACCATAATGCACTTTCAATGTAGTGGGTATCACTATAATGCGCTTTCAATGCAGTGGGTATCGGCATTACAGATGTCTGCCTGCAAATATTTTCAATGTTCCAACTAGTAAATTCGCATCGCAGATTATAGAAGTACCCAATAAGCATCAACTCCCTATCGGCTTCCACGCACATTGATGCCGCTCTTCTCTCGCTGCTCGAGCTCTCTCCTACTGTAAATAATTTCTAGTGGGTTTTAACAATTTACATGATATATTGATTTAAATGCCAATGTACCAATTCTAACGGCACGCGTGAATTTTCAATGTATGAACGACATTACATTCATTTGTAATTAATCATAAATGTTACATAATAATGTTTTCCACAAAGTGAACTATTTACTTTGTACAAAAGTACTGACTAAATTTTGAACAACTATAATTTTCTACGGATGCTTATTTTGTACGTAATATTCACTAAATTTTCTACAATTAGAATTTTCTACGGATTCTAATTTGCTACGGATGCTAATTTTCTACAACTAGAATTATCTACAGATGCTAATTTTGTTTTCTACAATTATAAGTTTCTACAGATGCTAATTTTCTATAACTATTTACTTCATACGAAACTTGTACTATTCTTTTATACAGCTATAATTTTCTACGGATGCTAATTACACACTAAACAAACTATTTACTTCATACAAAAAATATTGATTACAATATACAAAAAATTTTACCTCACAGAAGTAGCAAAACCTCTCCTTCTTTATCTCCCTTTCCTCTCCTCACCTCTCTGTTTCTTCCCTCTCCTTTTCTCTTCTTTCTTTCCCTTCCCCTTTCTCTCTTCACGGCGCGGCATCGGCGAT
Organism: Dendrocalamus latiflorus; assembly: GCA_017311315.1. Lineage (NCBI taxonomy): Eukaryota > Viridiplantae > Streptophyta > Magnoliopsida > Poales > Poaceae > Dendrocalamus > Dendrocalamus latiflorus. Next base: position 11,345,904 of record CM029662.1, read on the forward strand.
GGAAATGGCTGGGGGGCTCAGCCAAAGGTTGATTTATATGCGAGTTCCAGTTGCTGAACAGTTGGGCAACTAGAACTTACAGTCGCCTGACGGTTGGGCAACTGGTCCTAGTCGCCTGACCGCTCGGTGACTGCAATTATGTCGCCCAATGGCTCACAGATAGCCTCCATGTCACGCGGCCATTGGGCAATAGGTTCTAGTCGCCCAACGGTTCGGCGACTGGAGGTCATTCTTGTAAAAAAAATTGTGTGGGTATATTTCTGTAATTTTGATTAAAAATGGATTATTTACTAAAAATTCGGTTTCCTTCCACTTGACAAGATCTCTGCAATTTCATTCCTTATTTCTCTTTATTCGGTCAGATATTATGGATAACACAATAAATATCAAAACCCTGTACAATCAATTTAGTTAGAGGATTATCATAGTAGTTAATGAATAAAAAGTGATAAACTACTAAAATAAGTCTAGGGAACTAATACACTTTGGGGTGTGGCTTTTGTTATCCATTGTTTTAGAGAAAATTGATCATTTGCCTCAAGTTCATGTGCCATTAATAAAATGCCCTTGATTACATTGATACAGATAAAGTGCCCTAAAGTTCATACGCCAATTGCTCAAGTTGATCATCACTTAAAGCATGCAAGGCAGACAAGAAAATACCAACATAAGTAGACTCAGGTGAGCCAGAAGAATGATCCTTAGTGGAATCAGTCACAAGTGCAATCAACTGTGACTTGCTCTTACAGGAGAACAAGTCAATCTCATGAGTCACGAGCCTTGAATAAAACTTATCTAAGGTTAGCTCATTCATGGCAGTGGTGTTATTGATGGACGTGACTTTCATTTGCCAAACCACTATGTCTAAGGCTCCAAGCATTTGCCGTGCATTTTTAGATTAAAAAATGTTACATCTTAACCGATGGCACACAAGTTGCTAAGAATCTTGTGAAAGTGAGAGAAACACTCATCGAAATATTCTCCAAGTCTCATCTCGAACTTCTGATATTCCTTCTTGAACTTGTTCTGATGCACTTCCTTAAATGGTAGTTGAACCTTCATAGTAATCACACACGGTCTGCCACATGCTATGCGCCAAGCTGAGATGAGACACACTGTCAAACTCATTTCTACCGAGTCCCTGAATCAGGAGGTTCCTCACTTTGTTATTTGCCTCCATATCCAGAAGATTTATCGGAGTGATCTGATCATTAGTATGGACAATATAGGAACTCTTGACCTTCTCCCAGATAGCATGGCCTTCGCCTGAATGTAGGTGGCCATCCTCACCTTTCAATATGGGAAGTCGACCCTATTGAAGATGGAAAGCTTGGGGGAATACTTATCCAATGCCATGGCTCTAAGACTGGTTAAGATCTACGATGAAGAGCTCAACAAGACTTTGATACCACTTGTTGGACCGATGTAGGCAATTAAAGGGAAGATGAATGATTGTGAAAGCTTTGTCAAATCCCCTAGTATTTAAAATCTTCACTCAAATAACTATGAGTTATCAAGATCATATTACACGTCCTACACAAAGATCTTGAATCAAAAGAACCAATACCTAGGCTTGACTGCAAACCCGATAGTACCGCCAAGTAGGTACTACCGCTTCCTGTCGGTATTACCGCTACGGTAGTACCACCACCATGAGGCTGGTATAACTGCTTGCCTTTTTCCTAAGTACAAATCACTCGGGACAAAAACCAAAATTGAGAAACTTGATCAAACCTTGTTCAAATACTATCAAGCTTGGTATGGACCTCAGCAAGGTTGTTAGGAACCAAATGAGTGCAAGAAACATGAGGTTTTTGGATTTGATCCATCCAATTTGGAAGAAATACTTTCTAGGTCACAAGAATAGACCAAACCCTAAAACCAAATTACTTCTTGCTCTTGAGACTCTAAGTGAGTTGTGACGTGGATCCCTCTTTGTGCTTTTGATTTGCTTGGCTTTATTATTTGGATTTCTCTCTTGTTGATCTTTCCTAGTGCCAAGGATGTGTAAGAGGTGGAGATATCTCCTGGAGATAAGATCCCATATGTTCCTAACATTCTTGAGAGTGTGCCAAGTTTCATTGTATTTGGATCAATGGTTTAAGAGTTGGATCTTTTCTTGTATCTAGTGTAGTGCTGATTGCACTGTTCCTCAGCGAGTGGTCAGACCGGCGCCTCAGGCAGTTCAACCGTCAAGTGGTCAGACCAGTGGCTCGGGTGGTTCGGGAAACTCTAAAAAAAATACCATGAGGGAATTTCTTAGATTAAAAGCATAACAACTGAACTTTTGACTTCTGAATATGAGCTTTTTAATATGAAACCAAGAGAGTCAATTGAGGCTTTCTTTTCTCGGTTTAATTCGCTTGTTAATCATCATTCTGGTGTAGGCAAGACCTACACAGAGGTAGAAAGGTGTTGTAAAGTGCTTACATCTCTTTTTAAATAAGCTCGGCATATTAAGACCACTACCATATTGGAAACAAAGGATCTAGATATGCTTACGATTGACTATCTCTACTCCTCGCTAAAGACATATGGGGATGACTCTATCCAGCATGCTTCCATTGCAGATTAAGCCAATGGCTTTAACTACTGCTCGTGAGAATTCATCGAGGCCTAATGATGCGATGACTAATTTTTTGCTTGCTACCCTTCCTACTCTAACGGATGAAGCTTTTGATATTTTTGATGATGATACACTTGTGCTTCTAGTGAGAAAATTTGGTGGGGTACTCAGATATAGGCATGGGAAGAAAGGCATCCAAACTAAGGGATGTTTTCATTGTGGCAAGGGGGGCCACTTCAGATTCAATTGTCCTGGGTGAAAAGGAAATAAGAACAAGAAGCCGGTGAAGAAGAAGAAGACCAGCAAAAAGTTTGATAAATCAAAGCTCTCCACTAACGTGAAGGAGATGGAACTCATGCTGATCTCATGGCTAGATGAGAAGATTAAATGTGTCTTTGATGACATTATTCCTTCGCATCCACTGACTATGATTTGGAGTTTACTAGTATTTGCACTATGGTTAATTTGGACAATGACAACGGCGAAACTTCATTTTCAGAATGTGATCTTGATCTGTTTAGTACGAGTGTACAACATGCCCGTGGGAGCTACTCACGGGATTTTACAGATATGTTTGAAGCATGTGTTCTATCTGGTTTTAATGACGATGACATCGACTCTGATGATGAGATATTTGATTCATTTGTGGGTGACCATGACGATGACAACATTCCAGAGGAACAACTATGCCAGATAAGAAAACGTTCCTTATTTGCAATTGTGAATCATCAAGATCAGGCTTTACACATCATGTGTCCCAAGCTTCGCAATATTAAAAAAGGAATGCGACAAGTTGTTATGTGCTTGTTCTCACGCTCCTTTTGACCAATGCGAAACTTGCAAAAGTTATGGGGCATGGAGGTTGAAGTCCAATCTTTCTGAACATCACTTGCTAATTATGTACATGAGATTGATGACTTGAAAACAAAGCCATGTCTGTCTTCTGTAGATACTCAAGTCTTACATGAAAATCATGCTGCTGCTCCATGCATCACATATAAACAACTTAAACAAAGGGGTCGATACACTTATTCCACATTCATGGTAAGGCTTGAGGAGGCAGTGAAAGAGCGACTTGCCTCATCCATGGATTGCCCGACATTCTCAACTCTTACTGAAAAGATTGCCTATCTTGAGACATCTCTTAAAAGATTTACCACTAGTCAAAAGGGGTTGAACATGATTTTAGACATATATGATGTTTCATATAACAAGGAAGACATTGGTTTTGTAAAAGGCAAACATGGTGGTAGTCTACTGTTACTATCTAATGACTCTCTAGTTAAATTTGTTTCAAGCACAAGGATGTGTAATGAGACTAGCACATCAACCAAGCCCAAAGATTATATTGTTCTAACAAAACCTAAGGGTGGTTGTACGCAAGCTAACCCGCCGATTGCTGCCCCTAAAGCTCAATCGAAGCTCTGTCATTGCAAGTACTGTCACAAAAAGGGTCACTTTGTTGAATTTTTCTATCTTAAACAACATCACGAGGAAGCTCAATACTATAAAAATGCTTATTTTGATTCATGCTATGCTTTTGGATGACATCGTGGGTACGATTCTCATCCACCGTTGTATCCGCGAAGTCAGACTCAGCTTGGCCCCTACCTTGGCAATGCTTCATTTACTCTTTTGATAATTTACTCTTTATCAAAAGAAGCCTTGGCAGAGACGTAGGAGAAGATATATGAAATCTAAGGATATAGTCAAGAATGATAAACATACTAATCATATTGCATCAACTATGAAAGTACAAAAAATGTGCATTCCAAAGTCTCTTTTGATTGCAATGGCAGATGCCAAATCTTTGATGCCAACTCAAATAGCAAAATCTTAGTAGGTGATACGGGGAGTAGTAGTTCTATTCTTTTATGTGTTTTTGTTTTGCTACCTTGCGCAGAGAGCTAGGAATTTTAAGCGGTAGCCAGGAAGTAGGTTGAAGGAAAGCTAAGTCTATTTGACATGTTTAGTTTCTTTTCGTTTTTCTTTTCAGTTTTTCTTGTCTTTCAGTGCTTTCCTTTTTGTATTTTTCTTGTGTCCTTGCTTTTGTATTTGCATTCTAGGAGCATTCCTTAATATCTTTGCTACTGCCCTCTACATGAATTAGCTTTGCCATACCTGGGTTGTTCTGTTTACATTACTAGCATGTGTAGAGTTTTGTTGAAACCTGATTATTTGAATGATTTGATACATAGCCTTGCTAGAATCTTTTTATGAGTCATTGGTTTATTCTAGATTTAACACTTGGATATTTTTTTTTGAAAAGGAAGACTTTATTAAATCCCAAGTTCTGTACATCGAGTTGATACACATCCTTGGAACAAAAAACTTCCAGCCTCTGCCTAAGAAAGGCACACAGCTTATGAGTAAAAACAAATCTGAGCAGAATCTAGTGACATTCTATCCTAAGACGAGATCGCCACCCATATGCCCGGGTAAAGATATCCTTCGCCAACTGCTCCAACTATCGCGATGCCACCACAACCTTATCCTGCAATTCCGGTCGTTGTAGGATAGCCCACGAACGGAGTCGGTGAGAGACTGCACAAATAACCTGCAAAGGAGAATAAGAGTTGTTCTTTTCAAAAACAATGTCATTCCTGTACAACCATATAGACCAACATGTTGCTGCTGCCCCAAGCAGTACTAATGATTTCAAATGATTAGTTATACCATTTAACCAGCTGCCAAACATATGTGCTACACTCCGTGGTTTTGTTAGCTTCAGAGCCACTTGAGAGAAACCCCAAACAGCTCGCGCAAATCGGCAATCAAAAAACAAGTGCTGAATTGTCTCATCATTATGACAAAAACAACATGTCTTGCTCCCTTGCCAATTACGCTTGATTAGATTATCTTTCGTTAAAACCACGCCCCTCCTAAGGTACCACAAAAAGATCTTCAACTTAAGCGGCGCTTTCAGTTTCCAAAGGCGTTTATTCAAATTAGGGACATGTGTTTGATTCATCGCTCTATAAAGGGAATTCACCGAGAACTGCCCATTTGGGTGTAAAGACCAGCGAAATTCATCCTGTCCTTGTGTCAGTTGAATATTGGATAGTCGTGCTAATAAGTTAGTCCATTCCACCAGCTTAGGTCCAATTAAATCACGTCTCCAAGAAAAATTAGGTGGAGAAGAGCCCAAAGCTTCTGAAATTGTGACAAATTTTGGTCTAACAATGTTGTATAAACCAGGATATTGGTTCATCAAACTATCATCGCCTAACCATTTGTCTTCCCAAAATCTAACTTGTGAGCCATCTTTAATAATAAAAGATCCATACCGGAGGAAAATCCTTTTTACTTTCAACAGACTAGCCCAAAAATGTGAATCGCTTTGTTTACGTTCGACTTGCACTACGGGTTTAGATTCCAGGTATTTATTTCTCAACAGTTGTTGCCAAGTACCATCCGTCGTTAAAAGCTTGAAAAGCCATTTACTCAACAACGCTAAGTTTTTGAGATTTAAGTCAACTATTCCTAAACCACCCTGTTCTTTTGGCTGGCATAGAATATTCCACTTCGCAAGTCGATATTTTCTCTTATGTTCATCACCTTGCCAGTAAAATCTGGATCTGAAATAATTTAATTTCTTTAGAACCCCTTTTGGAATCGCAAAAAAAGACATCATATACATTGGGAGGCTACTCAAGACGGAATTTATCAACGTCAATCGACCCCCAATTGATAGATGTTTGCTCTTCCAACTGCTAAGTTTTTTCTCAAACCGTTCCTCTACCATTCTCCAGTCGACATTTCTCAATTTTCTATAGTGGATCGGAATGCCGAGATACCTAATTGGAAACTCACCGGATTGGCACCCAAAAAGGTCCACATAATCCTGTCTAGCGTCTTCAGCATCTCCGAAACAGAAGATTTCACTTTTGTGAAAGTTAATCTTCAATCCAGATAGTTGCTCAAAAGTGCATAGCAAGAGTTTCAGGTTTTTCACCTTGTCAACATCATGATCCAAAAATAACACCGTATCGTCCGCATATTGTAGAATCGACAAACTTCCATCTACTAGATGGGGTATAATGCCGTCAAACTGGCCCCCCTCATTAGCCCTTCTAATAAGAATGGCGAGCATGTCCGCAACAATGTTAAATAAAATTGGCGATAAAGGATCACCTTGACGAAGTCCCTTCCTAGTCTGGAAGAAATGACCAATTTCACCATTAACATTAACAGCCACACTACCCCCGTGAATGAAGGATTGAATCCAAGTTATCCACTTGGATGAAAATCTCTTCATGTGTAAGGTTTGTAATAGGAAAGGCCATTTAACTTTATCATACGCCTTCTCAAAATCAAGCTTCAAAATTACCCCATTCAAATTCTTACGATGTAACTCATGTACCGTTTCATGCAGTATGACGACTCCTTCCAGGATATTTCGTCCACGCATAAACGTCGTTTGAGTTGGGCTAATGACTCTATCAGCAATTAGATTAATTCTCATTGTCGCCACTTTTGTGAAGATCTTAAAACTCACATTGAGTAAACAAATGGGCCTGTACTGCTGAATAACATTAGCCTCCTGGACTTTCGGTAATAAAGTAATCACCCCAAAGTTCAAACTAAAGATAGGCAGCTCTCCTGTGTGGAACTCATAGAACATGCGCATCAGGTCTCCCTTTATGGTTTCCCAAAATTTCTGATAAAATTCAGCAGGAAATCCATCCGGACCTGGCGCTTTGTTATGTTCCATAGAGAAAAGCGCATTTCTAACCTCTTCCTCAGAAAACGGGGTGGTCAAAATATTATTTTCAGAATCAGTGACCTGATTAATATCCTCTATCCGATCAGCAATCAGATTAAAGGAACTCTCTTCAGGTTCACTAAACAGGTCTTTATAGAAATGTGTAATGTATTCTTTGAGATTTGACTGTCCCTCAATTTTTCCATTAACATCATCGAGAGAAAAAAATCCTTTTTTCCTATGTTTACCATTTGCAATCATATGGAAATACTTAGTATTGTTATCTCCATATAAAATATCCTTGACTTTGGCCCGCTGATAATATTTTATTTCCTCCTCCCTCAGTAATTTGGTAAGGTCATCCCGAGACTGAGCTAAAAGGATGCGCTCAGCCTCATTCAAATCCCTTACCTCAGCCACTGTGTCAAGATCTGTGATAGTAGCCTGCAGATTAGCCTTCTGCTGCTTATAGCTTCCACTAATATTGGATGCCCAGCCACGCAGATGCCTTCGCAAGGCGCTGAGTTTATTATTCCACCTTCGCATTGAATTATTTCCTTTCACCGGCTTATTCCATACCTCCAGGACTCGCTCCTGAAAATCCTCATGTGTGAACCAACTCAACTCAAATCTAAAAAGTTTCGCTCCTCCCGAATACGCAGGTTGCCCCGTGTCCAGGAGTAGCGGTGTATGATCAGATACCCCTCTATCTAAAGCCCGAATCGACACTAGCGGATATTTGAATTCCCATTCTGTGGACATGAGAACTCGATCTAACTTTTCAAAAGTCGGATTAGGTAAGGAATTTGCCCAAGTGAACTGGCGACCAGTCAACACAATTTCCTTTAAATCAAAGCTGTCAATCACAGCATTAAATAGGAACGGCCACCGATCATTAAACCTTGTGTTGTTCTTCTCTTTACTATATCTCATAATATTGAAATCCCCTCCAATTAGAGTAGGCAAAAGATTTTGTTGGCAAGCACGAACTAATTCAGCCAAGAAATTTGATTTGAAGTCATCTTGAGCTGGACCATACACTGCCATCAAAATCCATTTAAAATTATCTATTTTGTTAGCCAAATGAAACTTGACAAAAAATTCTCCTTCACTTATATCCGATATGTGTAGGACAGTAGCATTAATCCCAAGGAGAATGCCACCAGACCGACCTTTCGGAGGAAGACAATGCCAAATAAAATCGGTACCTCCGGAGAGTCGTGCCAAATTTGATTTTGACATAACTTGATTTCCTGTTTCCATGATAGCTATGAAATCTAGCTTGTGATCTAATGCTGCGTCAGCAATGTATTTATATTTAGCCAAGTCTGAAAGACCTCTGCTATTCCAAAAGAAACCTTTCATTTAATAACCTTTAATTTTTTCCTTTTATCCTTCCTACTCTTTGATTTTTGAGGAGAGATCTTAAGATCACAAATCCTTGTATCCAAATCTCCCTCATCAAAGTCCACCTCTGAAACCTCCTGGATCAATTGTGAGAGTAAATCGCTCGAAGGTTCAGCGACATCATCACAGTTGTCCACCTGAAAAGCTATGCAATTCTTACTTTTGCCATTCGGTACCTTTTGTAATTTTCTTCGATCAATCTCAATACGTTTCAGCGCATTAATGGACATAAGAACACTATCATTACAACCCTTGCCTAGTTTAAAACCGATACTTTGTAGGTTTTTAGCACACAAATCAGAAGGCAAACCAACAAAAGAAATCGGAGAGGTCGAAATAGGATTACCAGTCATTTGTAACTGTGAGGCAGAAGACGAGTGCGGCATTCCGCTATCAGAGGCCACCGTCTTGTTACCCCTCGATGAGTCCAAATTGCGCAGCGCAGTTCGCTTCATTGCCTTGGCCATCATATGCTCATCCGCTGCAATGATCCCATTGACTCTAGAATTAGAACGTAAACTGCGACGAATACCATCGACAACATTAAAATTCTCAGTCAAAGAATCGGTTATATTGGAGTTTGATTTTTTACCAGATTTTCCGCCTACACGCGTTGAAATTTCTGGTGCAGCTATCTCATTCACCTGCTCAACAGGTGCACCAGCCGCACACATATCGGCATGCTGGATGATTGGTGGCAGGACACATTCCTGCTGCCGGTCAGCAGCATTCCCCTCACATTCCACTACTGCAAGGTGAGCACCAACTGAGCTCAAAAAAGGAGAAGGAAAAGAGATTTCAGCAGGAAAGGAAGAATCACAATCCGCAAATGAAATCGAAAACGCATTAGGCAATGAGCTAGTACCTTTTTCTTGATTATCCACATTGCTTTCTAGCAACGCAACATCAGAAACGTTCTTGTTATTGGAACCCCCAAGTACAGACACCAGAATCTTTCCAATCAACACAGAAGCAGGCGAAGGTCGGTCTTCCCCAATATCCGATTGGAGCTCAGCCAAACAATCGAAAGAATTAGCACAAAATGCTTCCTCAGTTGAAGCACTAACCTTCCTCACAGACCGAACAGGAGTACTGCTGCCAGGAAAAGACACGGGCACACCCGCACTGAGCTGCATTGGGGTCGGCCCACCATCAACAACCACTATATTCGAGGAGGAGCCGGGGTCATTTGCTTGCTTCTATTTTTTCGACATAAGGTTACCACCCTGTCCATCTGCTGAATGGTCACCCGCTCCATCTCCATCATGATTCATGGAATCATCCACTCCTTGAACAGGGACAGCGGGAATAAACTTATCACTCTCCAAAGTGAAAGAAATGTCATACCCGAACAACCCGAAAACAGTATCGGGCTTCGCAGGTAGCAACGCTCTGTCCATCATGCCAACTTTGATTCGAATCACACCCAATTTTCTATACGTAAACATATCCACTTCAATGGTCTTGCCAATAGCCGTTCCCAGTGCCCAGAAACCCAAATAATGTCTCCAAGTATGCGGCACCCCCGAGACATGCACCCATACCTCATCAAGTTGGTAAGCAGGCACTACATCACCGTTTGTCTGCCATGCCGACACCACTAAAGTCACCCCGTGATTTTTCAACTTGAACTCGACATCAGACATCCTCTGCAATTCATCTTCGGAAGGGAAGACAACTAAAAAGGAATCATTCTCATGTGGTAAAGCCTCCCAATTCCAATCAGACCGAGATAGCCTTGCCAACTCATCCTGTACCACTGCAGTAGCAACAGAGCCACCCGAGATTGTCACCAACCCGGTGGGCGACAAGACTAGATCTTCTTGCTTCAGGTCAAAATCAGGCATACCATAAAAACATAAACCATCTTTAGCATAACCATACATTTGAGTACTCGGCTTAAGCAACATGAGAATCGGACATCTGATAGGCAAATGATTATTCTTTTTATTGCAAATGTAACAATCAAGTTTCACCTTGCATACCTCCGACAAATGCCCGTTCATCTTGCATCTGAAGCAGTGAGGCGGCCTCGGTTTCTTAGCCTTGATCGCACCCCCTCAACATGAACAGCATGCTAAAAGTCATCGCCCAACCCAGGTGTAACATCATACTGACGCGGCTGAGGAACTTCCTCAGGTTGCTTCGACTGGTACCTCTGCGTCGGCCCATAGCTACCATGGCCGGAACCACGAGCAGGACCAAGCGGCCTCCCAGGTTGATGACGACCCCCTACCGCCCGGCCGGGATGAGGCGGCCGAACCTGCGACTGCCCATATCCATCCGGCTGGAATCCCCCATTTCCCTGCGCGAAGCCCTGACCAGGCATCGCCGGAGCGACACCACGCGGAGGCGGACCGCCGCTGCGAGGAGGAGGACCCCGCGGAAACGCCCCTGTTGTAGGGGTGGCCCCCACCTAAGCCCAGCAGGCCTGTTAGGAGGTTATAAGAACCAGAGTAACATGTGTAATGACTCAAATGCCCCTAAGGGGGATGTACGGATGTAAGGGCATAATTGTAAAAGTATACTCCATATGAATATATATATCACGATGAGGGGGAGGGTGAAGTAGAACACTCCCACCTCTCCACTACCATCTCTCTCTTTGTTTGGTCAGTAACCACAACAGTTGGCGCCGTCCGTGGGGAGGACAGGGACAAGCCTGAAGACCGAAGAAGAAGGATGGCACCGAAAAAAGCTTCATCAGCGGCGGCGACGGGAAGAAAGACGGCTGGGTCGGAGCGGCGCGTGAATACCGGGGCTTCGGCATCGGCCGTCGAAGGAGCTGGCGACGGCGTAGGCGTAATGGTCACGGGTGTCGACGCCCGTGCTACAACGACCGACCCCGTCAGCGCCGCTACAACGACATCCAACCCCGTCGCTGGCGCTGCAACGACAGTCCCCGCCACCCTCGCCGGCGGCGCGGATCAGGCGGCCGGGGGTAGCTGCAATGAAGCATCTGGCGGATCTGGAGATCGCGAGGCGATGGTCCCTGCATCGACCCGTCCGCTGGGTGTTCCGGCGGCCCCGACAGCACCTGCGGTGGAAAGCGCCCTACTAGCAGCCCTCAACGCGTTCCAGCGAGAACTAGGGGACCTTCGCGGAGCCGTCCGAGATATGCAAGAGGCTCGGGCCCAACAGGCCGCGCCAGTAATCGCGCCCGAGCCCATGCCGGAGAGGGCGGACAGTCGCGAAGCCCCCACGTCTAGCCACGTGCCGCGGCGACGCCTAGATCCGGAGTCCCCGCTTTCGGTGGGGCTGCAGCAGGCGGCATGGCCCGAAGACTTCAAGTTTCCTAGCGTCATCGACCCGTACAAAGGCGACACGGACCCCCGCGAGTTCGTTCGCGTGTACGAAACCGCGGTCGAGGCTGCGGGCGGAGACGACACCACGAAGGCGAAGGGACCCCCCCTCGCGCTGCAAGGAGTGGCACTCTCTTGGTTCTTTACCATAGAGCCGGGCTCCATCCACGCGTGGGAGCAGCTCCGTGACCGCCTTCACAACAACTTCCAAGGAAACTATGTCGAGCGAGTCGACGCGGACCAACTCTTCGCTGTGAAGCAAAGACCCTCGGAGAAGCTCCGGGACTACTTCAAGCGCTTTGCCAAGTTTCGATGCCAAGTAAAAGACGTTAATGACACCACCATCGTTAATGCAGCCATACAGGGCCTTCGTCCGGGCCCAATGGCCGAGTACCACGCGCGGAGGCCAATCAAGACAGTCGCCAAGCTCTTCGACAAAATGGACGAGTATGCGCGGGCGGAGGAGGATGCGCGAAGACGCAGCATTACCGCCCTCGACCTCGCCCATGAGGAGCGCCCCCCGCGCGAGGTGGGGGCGGGTGGTCCCTCCTCGAAGCAGGGCCGCAGCCGAGAGCCCCGAGGAGGCCCTCCCCGAGGCAGCGATACCGGGGTACAGGAAGGCTCTTCATGGAGCAGGCATAAACCTCGGCGCCACCAGCGCAGGTCACAGGCGGCCCATCATGTCCTCGACACCGGGAGCGCCCGCCAAGGACCCGACCCCGCCTCATGGAGGGGAGACCGGGGATCGGAAGACGGACTTGGTTGCGGCGGCCAACCCCACGCAGAACAAGAGCTCCTACATTATGGCAAGTGGTGCGAGGTGCACGGCTACGGTGATCATTACACAAGGGCCTTCACCGTAGTTATGGAACTGCGGAGGGTGACGGCCGGGTCTCGGGCTCTGCCTCCTCGGCCCCTCGCTGGAGCCCACGTGGGGCACCCAAGGGGTAGCCCCCTGCGTGCCACCGCAGCAGGGGCGCGCAACATCGCACCATCAGCATCATCACCGGAGGTTCCTCTTCAAGGGCCCCCGGGGAGCAGCCGCAATCGTGGATGCCACCCTGCAACATCACCTTCGACTTGAACGACGCCAGGGGTGTGGAGTACCCTCACCAAGACCCTCTGGTCATCCAGGCCCTCATAGAACGCTGTGACGTCAGGCGCGTCCTTGTCGACGGGGGAAGCTCTGCGAATATCCTGTTCGCAGAGGCCCTCGACCATATGGGGATCCCCGCAGCCGGCTACAGCAGCCAGGAGCTCCACTTCAAGGCCTCGGAGGTCAACCGCTGCAGGCCCTGGGGCACGTGTCCCTTCCGGTCACTTTCCGTCAGGAGGGCAACAAGGGTAACATCCGGACCGAGCATGTCATCTTCGACGTCGTGGATATCCCACATCCCTACAACGCCATACTGGGGCGACCCGCCATCAACTCTTTCGAGGCGGTCCCACACTACGCGTTTTTGTGTGTGAAGCTCCCGGGCCCGGAGGGTGTTATCACCGTCTTCGGCGATCAGGACCTCGCCAGACGTGCTGAGGTCGGCAGCCGAGTTCCGCATCGCCCGGTGCACGCCCTCTCCGACACGCTCGGCGATGGGCCCTCCGCCCCCAGGTGGACGCCCAAGCCTCGGCCCGAGGGCGGAGTCAAGAAGGTGCCGCTCCAGGCGGAGGGACAGTTTGTGTCCATCGGCGAGGGGCTCCCCCCGGGGGTCGAACGGGATCTGCTCTGAGTGCTTCAGAACAACGTTGACATTTTCGCATGGTCCCCGGAGGACATCAAGGGCGTAGACCGAGCGGTAATCGAGCATCGTTTGGCGGTCCGCCCCGACGCCAAGCCGGTCAAGAAAAGGCTTCGGCGTATGTCGATGGACCGCCAGCAGGTGGCCAAAACAGAGGTGGCGAAGCTTCTTCGGGCCGGGGTCATTCGCGAGGTCCACCATCCAGAGTGGCTCGCTAACCCGGTACTAGTCAAAAAGGCCAGCGGGGCCTAGCGTATGTGCATCGACTTCACGACGCTAAACAAGGCATGCCCAAAGGACAATTACCCCTTGCCGCGCATCGATCAGCTGGTCGACGCCACCGCTGGGTGCGAACTAATGAGTTTCCTAGACGCCTATTCCGGCTACCACCAGGTATACATGGCCGAAGATGACGAGGAGAAGACCAGTTTCATCACACCACTTGGGATGTTCTGCTTCGTCAGGATGCCCTTTGGCTTGAAGAACACAGGCGCTACCTTTACCCGCCTCGTCGCTATTGCCCTGGCCGCCCAGCTCGGGAGGAACGTCGAGGCTTACGTCGATGACGTGGTGGTCAAAACTCAGCAGCTTGCTCTGCATGGCCGGGACCTCCAGGAGACCTTCGACAACCTCCGGAAGGCGGGCATCAAGCTCAACCCCGACAAATGTGTCTTCGGGGTGCAGGCGGGCAAACTCCTAGGTTTCCTCGTGTCCGGACGGGGAATCCAGGCGAACCCCGACAAAGTAGACGCCATCCTGGGTATGGAGCCGCCCAAGACAACGAGGGAGGTCCAGAGGCTGGCGGGCCGCATGGCAGCACTAAGCCGCTTCCTATCCAGGGCGGCGGAGCGGGGCCTGCCATTCTTCAAGACACTCCGCGGGTGCGACGGATTTCGTTGGGACGACGATTGCGCGAAGGCCTTCAACGAGCTCAAGGAGCACCTGGCAAGCCTCCCCACTCTGGTCGCCCCAGCACCAGAGGCTCCCCTCCTGCTCTATCTGGCCGCGTCAGCCACCGCGGTCAGCGCCGTCCTCGTCTTAGAGGAAGGCGCCAGGCAGCGGCCCGTATACTTTGTCTCTGAAGCTCTCCAAGGCGCCAAGACAAGATACACGGAGCTTGAGAAGCTCGCCTACGCGCTGGTCATGGCCTCCAAGAAACTTCGGTATTACTTTCTGGCTCACCCGATTACAGTGCCTTCCTCATTCCCCCTGGCAGAGATGTTACACAACAAGGAGTCCACAGGGCGCATCGGCAAATGGGCTGCCGAGCTCGCTCCCTTCTCCTTGACATATGCCTCACGAACGGCAATCAAATCCCAAGTCCTTGCGGATTTTCTCGCCGAATGGACCCCGCCGGCCCAGCCCGTCCAGACGCACGATGACCCCGTCTGGACGCTCACCATCGACGGAGCCTACGGCGTCGCGGGCGCGGGCATAGGTGCGGTGATCGTCACGCCCGAAGGACAGCGCTTGCTATACTCGACGCGCCTTTCCTTCCCCGCTACCAACAACACGGCTGAGTACGAGGCGCTGCTCTTTGGCCCGACGAAGCTCAAGGCAGTCGGCGCGAGACAGGTGCTAGTCCGCACCGACTCGCGCTTGGTGGCTGGTCATGTGGACAAGTCATATCAAGCCAAGGACCCTGAGTTGGCCAAGTACCTCGCGGCTGTGAGAGCGAGGGAAAGGCACTTTTTGGGCGTCACCGTCAAGGCCATCCCCCGCGCGGAGAACGAGCAGGCCGACGCCCTCGCTAAGGCGGCCAGCCAGCAACTGTCCCCCCTGATGGGGCGTTTTATGAAATATTATTGCAAGCGGCCATCGTGCAGGACAACCGGGACGCGGCACTTGTCCATCACATCGGCCGGCCAGGTGACTGGCGCGAGCCCATCTTCAATTTTTTGCAAGGCATCGCCGAGCCGGAGAACCCCGCCGAGCTTCGTCGTTTGCAGCACCGCGCAAGATCCTTCCAGGTGTTCGAAGGGAGACTCTACATGAGAGGGGTTTGCGCACCGCTCCTGCGCTGCCTCTCGACTGAGGGGGGAAAAGAGCTCCTTGCAAAGATCCACGCGGGCGCGTGCGGGTCCCACCTGGCACCGAGGTCGTTAGTCGGCAAGGCGTTCAGGCAAGGCTTCTACTGGCCAACTGCGATCACCGACGAGCCTCAACCCCATTCCTCCGGTGTGGCCACTGGCACGCTGGGGCGTCGACATAGTAGGACCACTGGCCCGAGCTCTAGGGGACCTGCGGTTCGTGGTAGTCGCGCTGGAGTATTTCTCCAGATGGCCGGAAGCGGTCGCCCTGGCTAAAGTAACCTCTGCGGCCGTACAACGCTTCCTCTGGCAAAACATCATATGTCGCTTCGGCGTGCCCCGGGAGCTCACGGTCGACAACGGCCTGCAGTTCGACGCCACCCTTTTCAAAGAATATTGTGGCAGCATGGGCATCACCCTTCGATTCGCCTCGGTAGGGCATCCCCAGTCCAACGGGGCGGTCGAACGGGCGAATGGCGCCATCTCCGCCGCCATCAAAAAGCGCCTGGTCGGGTTGCCGAAGGGCAAGTGGCCAAGCGAGCTTCACAATGTTCTTTGGTCGCTTCGCACAACGGTAACGTGTCCAACGGGATTCACGCCGTTCAAACTCCTTTTCGGTGACGAAGCAGTGACGCCAGAGGAAATCAAGGCCGGCTCGCGGAGGGTCCTCGTCCAAGCACCCGAAGAGGAGCGCCGTGTGTCCTTGGACCTCCTCGACGGGCTACGGGCAGATGCAGCCCACCATGTCGAGAAGCATGTGCGGCAGACAATGCGTACTCGGGACCGCTCTATATGCCCGCGGGGATTCAAGCCTGGGGATCTCGTTCTCAGAGTGGCGCTCCAGGCGGAGACCGCTGGCAAGCTGGAGTCCAAGTGGGAAGGCCCGTACATCGTAACAGAAGCATTGCCGAAGGGGGCGTACCGCCTCGCCACGCTTGAAGGACAAGCCCTCCGACACACATGGAATGCGGACAGGTTGCGGCGATACTACGCCTAGAAGCAGGACGACAAGCGTAGAGCCACCAGCCCCTTGTTGTACATCGCTCGCCCGCGCAAACGGGAGTTCAATAAAGATTGTTTTTCCTAGAGCATTGTCTGTCCGCGCTGCGCAGAACAAAGTCCACGGACTCTAAATAAGACGTAGCGTCGAGGTCCGCCTCCGCACGCGCGAGTCTCCGGACTATAAAGGAAGTCGTAGCATCGAGGTTCACCTCCGCACGCGCCTGTCTGCGGACTCTAAATAAGACGTAGCGTCGAGGTCCGTCTCCGCACGCGCGAGTCTCCGGACTATAAAGGAAGTCGTAGCGTCGAGGTTCACCTCCGCACGCGCCAGTCTGCGGACTCTAAATAAGACGTAGCGTCGAGGTCCGCCTCCGCACGCGCGAGTCTCCGGACTATAAAGGAAGTCGTAGCGTCGAGGTTCACCTCCGCACGCGCCAGTCTGCGGACTCTAAATAAGACGTAGCGTCGAGGTCCGCCTCCGCACGCGCAAGTCTCCGGACTATAAAGGAAGTCGTAGCGTCGAGGTTCGCCTCCGCACGCGCCAGTCTACGGACTCTAAATAAGACGCAATGGGGGGACGCCCTCGCGCGCACCAGTCTACGGAATCTAAATGAAGTCGTAGCGTCGAGGTTCACCTCCGCACGCGCCAGTCCACGGAATCTAAATAAGACGTAGCGTCGAGGTCCGCCTCCGCACGCGCGAGTCTCCGGACTATAAAGGAAGTCGTAGCGTCGAGGTTCACCTCCGCACGCGCCAGTCTGCGGACTCTAAATAAGACGTAGCGTCGAGGTCCACCCCCGCACGCGTGAGTCTTTGGACTATAAAGAAAGTCGTAGCGTCGAGGTTCACCTCCGCACGCGCCAGTCTGCGGACTCTAAATAAGATGTAGCGTCGAGGTCCGCCCCCGCACGCGCGAGTCTCCGGACTATAAAGGAAGTCGTAGCGTCGAGGTTCACCTCCGCACGCGCTAGTCCACGGACTCTAAATAAGACGTAGCGTCGAGGTCCGCCTCCGCACGCGCGAGTCTCCGGACTATAAAGGAAGTCGTAGCGTCGAGGTTCGCCTCCGCACGCGCCAGTCTACGGACTCTAAACACGACACAGTGGGGAACGCCCTCGCGCCCGCTAAAAGGCGGAGGTCTTCCCCTCGCACTCGGCGGCAGGTAACACCAAGAATAAAGTGCTACTTGGTTTCATTGCAAAAGCAAGGGGGGTTACATGGTTACAAGCATAAGAACCAATACATCATCCCCCCGCCCTACCCGACCAACAGCTCAGTCTTGGCGCGGTGCGGACAAACCCGTGCCGATGTCGTCGTGGTGTTGGACGACTCCTTCGAGCCACCGGAGGAGATCCCCCTCCCCATGCAGCGTCTGCTGCACGGTGACCCTCGCTGCATCTTCCCCGAAGCGGCCCCAGATCCGTTGGTGGAAGTTCTGCAGGCTAGGCCCGATGGAGCGAATGGCGTCCGACATAACCTGTGGTCGGCCGGGAAGATCCAGTTGAGGATTCGCCAGCTCATGGGTATGTCTACACCCACGAGTGTGAAGCATGGCGAGGGCAAAGCACGCACCAAGATAACCACAGTGCTCGCCAAAGGTTCTAGCACCATGAAGGGCAACGCCCGCCCCCTCCTCGATCAACTCGAGCGTCTCCGACAGGTCCTCCGGCCCGTGCATAGTGTCCGGCACTCTGACGCACAGGTCTCGGAGGGCCTGGTTCAGAGACTCCATGGCCCGCCACGCTGACGTGGACGCATTTTCCAAGACGCGGCTATTCCCTGCAGCAGACTCCGCCAGCTGGGCTTTCTCCCCTTCTAGGACGGCGATCTGCTGCAGGAAGGCGGCGCGCTCCTCAGCCGCGGCGCACTTGGCTTACGTGGCCTCGAGTTGCGCGGCCGCCATGGCGCCCTCCAACGCGCGAAGCTCTTCATCCTTCGCCGCGAGAGCATTGTTTGCTTCGCGAAGGGTGGCTTCCAGAACCCTCCCCTCCCGAACACGGGCCTCGTCAAAGGCCCGGCTGAGGGCAAGCGTCTGGCAAAAACAACAAGTCAGCAGGCGCCCAGCAGTACCTTACAAGCTGAAGCGCACATATTTACCCTCATCTCGGAGGCCTGCAGTGTGAGCGCTAGGAGTTCCCCCTCGCACGACGACAACATCACTCGGTCAAGGCCGTTGTCGGCACGCTCTGCGGCTGCGGTGAGGACGCGAAGTGTCTCCAAGCGAGGGAGGAAGTCCGAGCGAGCGAGCCCCGGCCCCAACGCGCCAGTATTTACCGAGGCCGCGGCCACATCAACAGCAACGGACACCTGCGGGGCACCCTGCACAAGGCTTTGGACTTTGCGCACACCTCCGTTGCTCGATCCTTCGCCACGTCCGGGAGACTTCGTCTCGCCTGATGTTGGCAGAATGAGCGAGCAGATAGGAGAGAGTCTCGCGAAGTCATGTGAAGAGAGGGACTCACGCCTACCTCCTGCGCCTCTCGTCGCGGTAGGAAGTGGCGCCGGTCCGACTGCCAAGTGGGAGGCGGGCGCCTCGGTGGTCGGCGAGGAGGTCTTCTCGGCCGCGCCAGACGCCGTAATCCCGCGATAAGGCCCCGCAACGGCGTATCGACCCCTCGCTGACGGCGGGGACTGCGTCCGAGGGCGTTTCGCCTGCGGCTGCACAAGCGAGTCTTCCGCGGCAACACCAGCTACGGTTCCCGTCGCCCCCACGGTTTCCTCCGTAGGGGGCGCGCCCGCGCCGGCCGCTGCGGTTGATAACGCACCATCAACCGTGGGTTTCTCGCCGGGAATGGTGCTCCCCCCGGGTTGGCGAGTTCCAGCTCGACGATGGCCGCGAGCACGGGTTCGTTGGCGTCGGCAGAGGGTGCCGGGGGACTCGAGGCGGCGCGCTTCTCTGAAGCAGTGTGGCCATACCCACCGCCGGTCGCATGCCCTGTCTCAGCTGTGTTAGCAGCCGAGGGGCCTGCGGGGT
Organism: Dendrocalamus latiflorus; assembly: GCA_017311315.1. Taxonomy (NCBI): domain Eukaryota; kingdom Viridiplantae; phylum Streptophyta; class Magnoliopsida; order Poales; family Poaceae; genus Dendrocalamus; species Dendrocalamus latiflorus. The sequence continues at coordinate 11,365,626 of CM029662.1, forward strand.
CGCATACGGTAGCCGGGGAGCGGGCCCGGCGTCGCGAAGCTATCACCCCCGCAGGGCTATCACCGTCCTGAGCGCCCGGAGTCCCGGCGGGAAGCTCCCCCGGCACCGCGCGCTCAGGCACAGTAATGCACAGAGCCTCGCATGTACGGTTTACCCGCCCTTGCTTAGCCGCCTTGACTGCGGCCTCGCGAGCCTGGTGCTCCTTAAGCGTGTACGGGCCGAGAAGCGCCGCAACCGCGCACTCCGCGTCTTCTAGCTGAGCCACTGTGCAGAAGATCACGTCAGTTAGGCGGAGACCAAACAGATACAATGGCGCGCGTACAACGTGCTGGGCGACTTACAAGGAGCGGAAGGTGGAAGCAGGCGAGATACGGATGGGCTGAACCCGTCCTCGCGGGGGCTGTCCTGTCCAACATACTTCCCCCGGGAGGAGAGTGGCGCCACCCCATACATTGTGAACTCCTCGGCTAGGTCGCGCAGGCTCATTCGACGGGCGACACCGACAAGACTCTGTAGCCTTTGCGTGTCGTCAATCTCCGCCTTCAGACTCGACGTACTGTTAAGCGAGATCGGCCCACCTCGGCATTGCATTCCGCTCTTGTCGGTCACAGTGTAGTAGAACCACTGCCGAGTCCAGCCGGACTCCCATTGCCTCGGCAAGGCTGGCGCGGGGAACAACGTCGCGCACAACGCCCAGAGCACGAAGTCCACACCGCCGAAGTTGGACACCGCCCCGTCAACTTTTTTGGGTCGACAGCGTGCGTCGTGCAGTGTGGCGAATAAGCTCGCGCTGGGACGCCGCCCCTCTGTCCGCATCGCCCACGTAAAGATAGCTAGGCGAAGTATTGCGTGGGGCGTCAGTTGGGCTAGCTCCAACTTGTAGGCCTGCATAGCCCGGGGCTTCGGCTCTGCCTCGTCCCAATGGGGTAGGCGAGCCCCATCGTGATCCGCGATCTTCCCCTCCTCCACGAGTCGCTGCAGCGTCCCTTTGGTCACGCGGCTCCTCCCCAACACACGGGAACAGCAGCCTCCCGAGTGCTCCATGGCGTCCCACCACTAGTTGGCGCGCGAGCTCCCCCGCGGCACCAGCTCGTACCCCCGGGAAGGATGGGACACCTCGCCCTGGCTAGGCAAGCAACCGCTGCGGGGAGGGTGGGTGGCGTCGTCATGGCTAGCCATCGCTCTTCGCGACCAGGGAGAAAGAAGCAGGGAAAGGAGCAACTGGCGTTACAGTTAGCACGGGTGGAAGCAAAGCGGCAGATCACAAAAAAAACAAGGGTGCTTCCACCTCAGCGCTGGCAACTTATAAAGGCCGCTCGCCTCTCATGTGGCTCGAAGCGCAGACAGATCAAACTTGCAGCGATTCGGCTGCCCACGATTTGGAAAGAAGAACCGCCGGGGCTTAGAGGGCCGTGCCCGATAGGTGACCAAACAGCGCACAACGCCTCCACGCCCTCAACACGCGTCCAACTTCCCTGGGGAAGAGGCGAATGGCCGCGGTCACGCAACCGCTCACATCCCACGACGCACCAGTCGCGAGTCGCCGCGTGTCCCACACACAGGATGGCAGACTGCACGACGCGACAGCCTGACCTCTGCCAAGCCAGGTGTCGGCGTGATTCCAGCCGCTATTAAAAGCGCACTACCAGACTGTAAGGCCACAACAGCCTCCAATCTTAGCGCGAGGGCGGAGCGCGCGCGCGTCTACTTTGACTAGGCGCCAGCCTCCGCTGCCACCCGTTCGAAGGGTAGGGGACGGAGCGCGCGCGCCTCGGCTTCGACTTAGGCGCCAGCCTCCGCTGCCACCCGTTCGAAGGGTAGGGGACGGAGCGCGCGCGCGTCTACTTCGGCTAGGCGCCAGCCTCCACTGCCACCCGTTCGAAGGGCAGGGGACGGAGCGCGCGCGCCTCGGCTTCGACTTAGGCGCCAGCCTCCGCTGCCACCCGTTCGAAGGGTAGGGGACGGAGCACGCGCGCCTCGGCTTCGACTCAGGCGCCAGCCTCCGCTGCCACCCGTTCGAAGGGTAGGGGACGGAGCGCGCGCGCCTCTACTCCCACTCAGGCGCCAGCCTCCGCTGCCACCCGTTCGAAGGGTAGAGGACGGAGCGCGCGCGCGTCGCGCCTCCGCTGTACTTCGACATCACCTTCCATCCCACACCTCGAGCTCCCCAACCGCAAGTTTGGAGAAATTCACAGGTCGCAGGGGACGGAGGGGGCCAAAGGACTCGGCGACATGGCTTCGGCCCTGTGAAGCCCTTCACCATGAGAAGCTCCTGTTGTAGGGGTGGCCCCCACCTAATCCTAGCAGGCCTGTTAGGAGGTTATAAGAACCAGAGTAACATGTGTATTGACTCAAATGCCCCTAAGGGGGATGTACGGATGTAAGGGCATAATTGTAAAAGTATACTCCATATGAATATAATATCAGGATGAGGGGGAGGGTGAAGCAGAACACTCCCACCTCTCCACTACCATCTCTCTCTCTGTTTGGTCAGTAACCACAACAGCCCCGTTCCCGCGAGGCGAAAGGCCATGTCCTCGAGGCGGCGGCACATGGTTTCGCGTCTGCGATCGATTCGCCAGCGGGCGGGAGGCCATCTCCGCGTAAGAAGGCCGCACACCAGAGCAATCGGGAGAACGTGAGGAAGGCTGAGCGAACGGGACACACACACGACGGCAACCCAGAACGGCAGTCCTGGGACCAATGCGAGGTCTGTAAACCCTAGCCGAAGCATAAAACTTAGCCCGTTCGACGAGCCCAACAGTCTGCAGGTCAGCCCCAACAGCCCGCTCAAGCAGGTGGGCTCGCGTAGCAGACTCGGTCCGGCCCGTGTCCACCCGATCGGACTTTGACGCAAAATCCGCAGGCAAGAACGCAGCCAGCGTGGGTTTAGGAGTAAATCTCGCTTTCGACAGGGGTCCCTTCCAGGGACGAACAACACAACGACGGCGCGGAAAGACGCACGAAGAATTCTTCCGATGCGCTACCGATTGATCAACGAAAAAATGATTACCCGCCCGGGAATAATTCAGCCGGGAAGAACCACCAATCTTGCCAACAAAAGAACGAATACAAACCTGCGGTGAAGAGGATAAAATTGGATCCGAGCAGCATGGCATACTGACAATGCTTTTCTCCGAACGTGAAAATGACTCCTCGGCAGATTCATGATCGTCGGAGCCAACGATTTCCCCAACCTCCATCGGAGAAAGCCCACGGTCCTCAACGCCGGAGTCGTCATCCGGCGGATCACCAGCAGCATCGCCACTATTGTCGCCAGAGACCTCGCCACTCTCGCCCATCGTCGTCATAATGTTGAGATTTTATTATTTCTGAAACCACGCTCATGTAATGAACCACACTTTGAAACCTATAACATAAAATAATTGCGTTATATGCTTTTGAAATAAGTGCTTATCGGAAAGAGCTTGATGAAATTATATATAAAAAAATCATGAGTTGCTATTAGGCTGGGTACCATAGTTGCTCTTGCGAGATATTCACGTCCTACAGGCACTTACGTTACACAATATTGGGACCCCATGTGTTAGTGGATTGGTTCCGCAAGGTTGCATATCCTCTTAAGCGAATTGGGTGAGTTGTGAGTGGTGGGTTAGAATTTTTTTATAAATAATCTATTTTTATTCAAAATTACAGAAATATACCCATGGCAACATTTTTTTTACATAAATAGACTCCAGTCGCCCAACCAGGGGGGAGGGGGGCGATTGGAGGCAATCGCCCAACGGCCAGGCGACACGTTTCCAGTCACCCGACCAGTGGGCGACTGGAACCAGTCGCTTGATTATTGGGCGATTAGATCCAGTCGCCCAACGGAGGGGCGACTGCATGTAAGAGTCGCCCACCCAGAGGGCAACTGCAAGTTTGCCACCGTGAATTTTGTAGATTATAACTGGAACATAATCTGCTGGATTTGTAATAAGAGTTTATGGTTGTTGTATGTTGTAGGTGCGTAAAAAAACTTGTGAAAGTTTTTTAAGAATGATTGACATTAGAACGATCGGTAAGTATGATGGTAAGTGATATTGTGATGTTACTGGGAATTTGTATACGGAGGAAAACTGGTATGTTAATATTATTGGATGACTTGCTATGTGAATAACTGAATGCGAAGAGACGAGGAAATAAACTTGTCTGAATTTAAATAGACTTCATAATATAGTTGGGAGTAATATGCCGCATACTTTTTGATTACATGCATAACATATAGCATCATGTGCGACTAACCCAACCAACTACTCGTACGACCTACTGTGTGGACTGAGGCCACGTTGAACTCCTCGACAGCCTCTTTTGCCTTGGTCGCCATTTCCCTCTTTCTCTCGTGCTCCCTCTCGCGAGCCTCCCTCTCCCTATGCGTGCACACCTCGAGATGAGCTTTCTTCTCGTGCTGTATACTCAGGGTTTGCTCGTTCTTGCGGCTCTCCTCCTCCTGGATCTCGGAGGACCTTACGATATTCCACTTCTCGAAGTCAAGGGCCCACCGGTCCTCTGGGTGGATCTCAAGATCGATCTATTTGCGGAAACCACATAGGGGTTCTAGGGACTGTGAATACAGGGGAGAGGTTGTTAGTGCGTACTATGAAGGAGAAAAGGTATGGGGAAAATGGTGCACCAGGTCTTGACCGGCTGCTGATAGGTTGCGGTGTCTAGACGGCAGTCGGGGTAATCACTAGAATAGTTTGCGCAACCCCAATAACGCATACCTAGGCTGAGGTGATGCTTAGACTTGAAGAACTTGCATGGGCCCTCACACCAACAAAGGGGGCGTCTCCCGCTCTGGTGGGAGTTGCGGCGAACGCTCGGTAGGAACATTCGGGATGGGGTTATTGCTATGGGGTGCGTCATTGCGGGGAGCTGACCTCATAGCACACTGGGCTTATTCTACCCAAGCTAAGTAGCCCTTACTTTCTCATCGTGGGCGGCTACTGACCGTGCTAGGTCACGGGTCTCCTTCCATTGCTTCATCATCTTGCCTCATTGCTTCTTCTGCTTTTTGTCCATCCTGATGTGGTGAAGGAAGCACCGGTGTAGTGTGGGGTTTGGTTGTGCAGTGTTCTCGGAGAAATCTCTTCGACCTCCTTTTATAGGGTCCCTTGTTGCCCTGTCGGTACATGAAGGTTCTTGTGTGGCCTTGTCTCTGCAGAGAGGTACCAAGTGTGCAAAGCTGGGCCGTGAGGTCTTGTCGCTGTGGAAAGCTGGCACGTGCGGTCATGTCGCTGGGCAAAGCAAGCGCGTTTGGTCTTCTCACTATGCAAAGCTGGCCCGTGCGGTCATGTCGCTGAGGAAAGCTGGCCCGTGCAGTTATGTCACTGCGGAAAGCTGGCCCGTGCAGTCATGTCGCTGCGCAAAGCTGGCGTACGCGGTCTTCTCACTACACAAAGCTGGTCTGTGCTATCTGCGAAGCAAGTAAAGGTCAGCACGGAACCTAGTTATGGCAATAGTACAACGCTGGCGGAGTGCACACCTGACTGTCCACCTGGGGTCCAGTCTCCATGCCACTCGAGGTGTGTGTGGCCGGATCACTCCCAACTCAGCTGGCTCCTCTTGCTCCCTATAGGTGGGACACGACGGGAAGTGTGATGCAGCTGGTCCACGTGCTCGTTCAACAGGCCGTAAGGCCAGTCTGACCCACAAAGATCACGAGCCATACCTGCAAAATGAATTCAAGTTAGCACTTATACGGAACCAAAAAACATCACATGTAAAGTAACAGTAAATAGAACTTGCAAGTAAATAAACAGAGCAATATTAGGCTATCAGAACAACACCAACTACATTACTGAAAAGGGGATGTAACATAGCAGTTATACAAACGATACATGAAATATACGATACATTTAGTATGACATTTTGCACGTCAAAAGTGCCTACTAACAAAACATAATTTACAGTACAAATTTATTTCTAGTCTCCAACAACACCATGCCGCTCTACCTACTCATCAGCACATGCGTTGCATCGTCTAGTTGTGTGCCCCTCCTGCCCACATCGCCCGCAACGTGCACCAGCTGCTCCGGCTTGCGATTCGTCCATATCATTTCTAATACGCCGGCTTTGTCACCGACCCTTCCCACCCTTCAGCATGTTAACATCTGGAATCCAGGTCCTCCCTGCAATGTCCAAGGTGGCGAAGTTCCCCACAACCCTGAACCCTCTGAGCTCCCCACACTACGCATGCAGTACCCTCTCCTTGAAGAAGTACTCCGATATGAAGTACTCCCTGATACTCTTGAATAGCTTCATCAACGGTTGTTTTGGGAACTACTTGAAAAAGTTCGCCCCTAAGTGATGAATGCACCACCTGTTCCTCATATCCGGCCAAGAAAAGGGCTCCTCGGGGTCTTCTTAAAGTTTTCTTATGGCCTTTACAATCCTAGCGTGGCGATCATGGATTACGCACACACCAGAACGAGCGTCGACAACTCCAACCTTGACATGTCTAAGGAACCACAACCAGCTTTTATAATTCTCATTTTCCACGAATGCAATGGCCAGCGGCAATATTTGGTTGTTGCTGTCAACACCTATGGCTGTCAGGATCTGCCCCTTGTATTTGCCAGTCAGAAAGGTCCCGTCAACTGAGATGACCAGCAACATGTGCCTGAATGCCTCGATGCAAGCACCAAATGCTACCAAGGCCCTCTGCAACACCGCATATCCTAGTGGCCTCGTGGACGGCTTGTCCTACACAACGATATACATGCCTAGGTTCCGGTCTTGCAACACCTTAAGCATATCAGGAAGATTGTCGTACGCCACCTCGAAAGACCCGAAACGTTTTTCCAATGCCTTTTGCTTCGTACGCCATGCCTTCACTTAGCTAATCTTGTACTTGAATTTCTTCTCGATAGCTACCATGATATGCGTGGCATCCATGTGTTTCTTCTCCATTATCTCTCCATACATCAAATTGGCCATAAAGGAGGATGTTAGGTTATGATGCCTCACCAAAACACTGTTGAGAATGTAAGAGTGTGGCTCCACCTTCGACACAATCCAGTGAATCTCATACTTGGTTCTACGTGCGTGCACCCTCCAAGGACAACTAGCCTACTCGCACTTCATGGTGTACTGCTCTTGGCTAGATTTCATGACCCGAAAAGTCCGCTGCATTAAAAGGGCCCATAGCTTGATGGCATCCTACAACGCTGCCTTGTCAGCAAACATTGAATGCAACCGAATCTCTGCCTCATGATACTCCTACGCTGATTCATGCTCATCATGTGTGGAAACACCCTCAGCATTAAACTGGTTCCATTCCTGCGGGACGGGAGCTTCATCCTCATTTGAACTGTCCTCGTCGTCATCCTGTACAACTTCCTCTTCAGCCCATGCCGTCTGGTCATCACATTCCATCTGCTGCACCATGTACTCAATATTCTCCCCTTAATCGGCTTGTACTATTCCCTCTCCATGGCTTGACCATTATACCTCTCCTCTATGTACCGCATCGGCTTCATCACGAGCAACTTGCTCCTCTTCGCCAACATGCGGGCCGCCCGAGCTATTAGCACCTCCCGGAGCAAGGCCGTATGCATGACCTTGCACAACTTCTAATGCGCACGGTTGCACAAGTAGCACACACTCGTATCCACGGCGCCGGTACCCTTACACAAACTCCTTCCATGCAGTTGTGCACAACAATATTCTCAACTCCCATCTAATATCTGTGGGAGACTGGCTCCAAAGCCCTTGTACGATGATGCTACACACCTTGGGGTCCAATGAAAAACTCCGGGTCAGCCAATGCATCACTCTTTGATTCAAGCATTCTCGTCATCCGGATGTACTAGAACGGCTTGCGGAAAACCGCTCAAATCCACACCATTCGAACCTTCACGAACGGTTCCAGCACCGTAATGTACTCTCAATATAGTGAGTATTGGCATTGCTGATATCTTCCTGCATATGTGTTTTAATTTTGCAACATGTCAAATCACATCGCACAATACCAAAGTACCAATGTACTGAAATTCACATCTCACCGATTGTTCGCATGTCGTAACCCACTACAATAACCTCGTACTATGAACTTCCTATCGGTTTTTTCAACATTTTTCCAACGTACTAATGGCATTACATTCGTTCGTATTTAACCATAAATATTACGTGTTGTTGTTTTTTACATACCAAATTATTAAATTCTAACATAAATATTTACTGAATTTTGTAATACGTACAAATTTCTACGGACGATTAATTTGTACGTTACGGTGACTGAATTTTCTACAACTACAATTTTGTACGCATGTCAATTTGCTAACGTTGCTAATTTTGTAAAACTATGTTCACTAATTTATATACAACTACACGCTTATACGGCTGCTAATTTTGTAAAACTATATTTAAACTAAATTTTGTATAACACAAATTTAACTATTTCTCTCTACATCTACAATTTTATACTAACACTAACCGTCATACGCAACATTACAGATACAAAAAAAACTACTGTTGCTTCTTCCTCTCCTCTTCGCTTCTACGCCTGCTAATTTCCTATAACTACGTTAATTAAATTTTTTATACCAAAATTTGAACTATTTATATCTACATCTATAATTTTTACTAACACTAACATTAAATAAAAAATGTACTACAAATACAATATTACAAATAAGAAAATTACCTAGATTTAGTTCTTCCTCCTTCCTCCCACTCCTCCCTCTCCTCTCCTCCTCCTCCTCCTCTCCCTCTCCTTTTCTCTCCTCCCTCTCCTCTCCTCTTCTCCCCTTCCTCATTCTCTTCTCTATTTTCTTCTTCTCCTCTCTACTCGGCAGAACGATTTCTTCTTTTGTTTGAGTGGGCGGTGGCGGCTGAGCGCTCCCGCTTTTAACCCCCCCCCCAGTCGCCCGCCCGTTGCTCCAGTCGCCTAATCATTGGGTGATTGGACCTCCAGTCGCCCAACGGCCGGCGGATTGCCCGCGTGTCGCCTGGTCATTGGATGATTGGCTCCAGTCGTCCCCCTCCCCCCGTTTGGCGATTGGAACTTATTTGTATAAAAAATGTTACCGTAGGTATATTTCTGTAATTTTGAATCAAAAAATAGATTATTTATAAAAAAATTCTGGTGGGTTACTCCCACAGGACAAGCTTAAATTGAATGCTTGAGATGGTCCGGTTTCTAGCTTTCACAAACCAAAAGTCGTTTTGCGTTGGCTTCTTAACATGTTTTTTTTTTTGCATTGTCCGTGGAGCTATAACGGTTCTTTTATTTCCCTCTTTATCTTTATTTTTCTTTAATTGTATACCTCAGATAAAAGCTGATAGTGGCTATAATGCCTATTTCAACAAAAAGCTAACATGCACATCCAAAAGCTATCAACAAAAACTGTTTTGAACGGGGCATTCGTAACAAACTTTATTGTAAGCTTGAATAAATGAAGTCTTCGGTCCTTTGTGCTCCATTTGTGATTTATTGTTCATTGCAATTTGACTTGTGTACTTATGTGATATAAATTTCAGAAGTATACGACCGACTGTCACTTAATAATTTTCCCGCTCGGGGCGTGATACCTTAAAATAGTTGAAGGTGAACTCTTTGACCATAGCTGTCTGATTTGGTCTACGCAGAGGTTGGTAGGTACACACTCACCATTGATTTATTTAAGGACTCGTTGCAGGATATTTACCTGTCCATAGAAATCAGGAAAAATTATCTAAATGGGTCTTAATTGTTAGTTACATTCCTAAAATCCATTTCAGGTTCCCCTCATGTGATCGGGTGAGTCCGATCTCAGATGTGAGCTCTAGATCTAGTTCAATCAAGAGCAATTCAAAGGCCATACTTAGATTTTTCTGAAATACCATCAGTACCAGTCAACGGCCTACCCTTCCATTTGAGCAACTATCGAAGAAGCCCCATCGTCTGTGCTCTGCCATCATGGATCTCCTTCTTCCCTATGTTGTTGCGTCTAATCCATTCCATCCTAGAAATTAAGTGGCAGGACCATGGTTAGCTAGGGTATCTCACAAACGTCGGCGACATCTCTATGTACCTAAACGGACACATAGTCGAAGGAAGACTTGCGATTGTTTCTGTTAGATATCATGCTTTAATTATATGTTACATGCTTGCACCACTTGACACCAATTTCTAGTCTACCTGCTACTAGGGACTAACAATGTCAAGTGGAGAATATATACATACAAGGGTGTTAAGTAAAAAATATTCGAATGATGCCTAGACACGCACTACATACAAAGACAAAACTGGCAAGGTAGGGCATTGCGGAGCAACAGATGAACAGATACTGCAATGCCACGCTTCATCTCAAAACACTGTAATCTAAAAAAAACAAATACCTTAATTACAACTTACACGGCTACCTCTAAAAACCTCAAATGGCATGGTCAACCACTCAACCCATCAAACCGGCGGTTCAGACCGTCCGTCGGCCGTGAGCTCGACGACGGCACGGCAGATGGGGCACGTCGAGTGCGAGCGCAGCCACATGTCGACGCACTCCGCGTGGAACAGATGCTTGCACGCCGGCAGCCGCCGGACCACCTCGCCGACCTGCACGAGCCCCAGGCATATGACGCACTGCGCCCACCCTGACCCAGCGCCAGCGGCGTCACCACCACCCTCCCTCCTGTACGCGAACGTCGGAATTGTGCACACAACGGCGGGATCCAGCCCCCTGTTGCTCCGAGCAGCACGCAGGCCGACGTTGGCCGAGGCACGGCTCAACGCGGTGCGCCGCCGAACCCTGAGGTAGCGGAGCGAGAGCGAGAGCGCGACGGCGCAGGCGGTGATGACCGAGGCCCAGACGACGCCGGCGACGAGGTAGAGGAGGATGAAGGAGAAGAAGATGGAGAAGGTGAGTAGCACCACTAGGCTGTGGTCCCTGTCATCGAACGGAACAGCCTCGGGAGCGCCCTGGTGGTGGTACGAGAGCCCTGAGAAGAACATAGCAGTAGCTAGCTACCAATTATCTAGGTGTTGTTAACCTTGCAATAGCTTCTTATGGACAGAAAAAAAAGAAGCAATCTATTTGTATGTCGTACATGATTGTGTACTGACATAATTAATTCACAAGACAAATGTTTAGTTTCGAACGAACAGGACCATATTATTAGACTATTCCAGTGGCCAAGTGGCGAGGATTTGGCCAATGAGATTGATCAAGGCTCTTATCGTATGCTAATATGAATATTTAGTTTTTTTAAGTGGCTTCTCTATTCTTCCGTCTCGCTTTGAGGATAAATCAAAGGGTCATAGGCGTATCATGTAACCCATTTATTTCGCTTCCTTCTCGCATACGTATCTATATCACATTTTGCACCATTTGCCCCTTCTTCTAAAAACAACTTCTTTCAGCCGTTACTATTAATTTTTAGCTAAAAACCCTTAGTTGTAACCAAAAACTATCAGCAGAATCTAATACAAGCACCCCTAAGAGTTGGGGTTGTTAGTTTTGACTTTCATCTGATTGGCAAACAAATTAAAAGTTGCATCACTGAACCAAGACATGTTTGGATTTGATCTTGGGTTAGTGTTTAATTAGTGGAGACAAATGCGTGATTACGCTTGAACCAATTCAGTTACATCATCATCAATGAAGTTAAGTTGATCTCTATCTAATCTACATAGCTCCGCTGATGAAAGCTGGGGGGATTCCGGCCCCCCAGCGATCCACGTCGCCCCGCCCGCGTTGCCCGGCCGGCGCGTGGCGGGGGATTTGGCGTACGGCCGGGAGAGGTGATTTCCTTATGTTTTCTGAAAATTACGTAAAGGTCCTTTTTTCTCGCGAAAAAGTCCCTGCAAGTTTTTTTAAGAAAATTTTTTTGATAGCGCCCCGCGGGTTTCCAAAATTACATATAGGTCCTTATTTACTTACGTAGAAGCCCTTACAGGTCCTCGGTTTTTTTCAAAGAAACCCTTTGATTTTCCCGAAAATACGTATTTATCCTCGATTTTTTTTAAAAAAAAATCCTCACAAATTATCGCCTCTTTTACTTTGGTACATACGGTGGCTGGCGCGGCGTGTCGCCGCGCCTTTGAGGCTAGTTAATACTATGCCCGGTGAGGATGACAAGCCCAGAGAGCTGCCGTATGTTTTACAGTTTTAGTCATCGAATTGAGCTGCAGACGGTTGTAATGTTATGCGACCTGTAATGTTACCAGATTGATGCTAGTTGTAATCTTTTGGGTTACAGTTGATAGCTTTTGGTTGTGTTTGATGATTTTTATTTGTGTTTTTTAAGACGATAATGGATGACGATAATACTGATAGAAACAGTGTATATAATTTTATACTCGAAAAATTGTTTCGAGAATACGACGAAAGGTGAGACTCCTGAAGTCATTTGGGAAACGGCGAAAGGTGAGGAGCACCACTAAGCTGTGGTCCCTGTCATCGTACGGAGCAGCCTCAGGAGCACCCTGGTGGTGGTACGAGAGCCCAGAGAAGAACAAAGCAGTAGCTAGCTACCAATTTACTAGGGGTTGTTGATCTTGCGATGCACAAGCTGTTCTTATCGACAGAAAAAAGAAGCAATCTATGTGTATGTTGTACATGATCGTGTACCGGAAGCAACGGCATAATTAATTCACAAGATAAATGTTTGGTTTCGAACGAGCAATGAGGACCATATATTAGAGTATTCCAGTGGCCAAGTGGCCAGGATTGTTAGTTTTGACTTTGTTCTGATTGGCAAACAAAAGTTGCAAAAAAGTAGCGTCACTGAACCCAGACATGCTTGGATTTGATCTCGGGTTAGTATTTAATTAGCGGAGACACAAATGGGTGCATCATCATCCATGAAGTAAAGTTGATCTCCATCTAATATTGTAGAATCGTATGGCACAATTAAAAAAGAGTGAATGATTGTCTCTGTTTTTTGAAATATGAAACCAAAACTAAAAGCAGAATAAAAACAATCTGAATTACCGGATATAGATCACAACCGTAAGACGCTGGTTAGCTCGCATGTGCTCGATGAATGCTTCGATAGTCTGACCGCTCCCTTCAATCGCTCGCTACGACCGCTTGCTATGAAAGTCGACGCACGTAGTTGTAATCTCCCTCCGCTCGAACGCTTAGATCGCTCGAACGAGTACACGCCGGAGACAGAAGCAAAACGATGCTTAGAAAACACGTCGTCGATGCCAGCAAACTTTTTTTGGTATAGATCTGATCCATTATTTCTGTATCATAGATGTGGTTACAAAGTGTCATCACAGCACCCCTAAAAGATCTCTCAATGAAAGCCCTCTAAAAATTCACATGATAGCCCTTAGGCTCTCCCTGTTTTTATAGGCTAACATCCAAGCTATGTCCGCCTCTAAGAATCTACATCGCTCAAGTCAAGGCGCTCGATAGCTACAAGAATCTTGTAACGAAAAGATCCACCCTTGGTGTTACTCTTGAATGGTCAACAATGATTAGTCCTCTCTTCCTTGACACTTTTCCCTAGAGCTTAGGGCAATCCATCTTAATGTGGCCCAACTCATCACACTCAAAGCATATAATCGGACCTAGAGCTCCACCTCGCTTTCTCATCCTCAGATTGTTGAGAGTCTTGTATGATTGTGAGGAGATTAAGACCAAGTCCTCTTCAGGGAGCTGCTCGAACTGATCTTCTAAAAAAGAAGTCAAAGCAGATAAGTAAACACAAGACATTGTACTCGATGTAGCAGCCTACAAGACATTGTACTAGTCTTAGATGGCAAAGTTTGCATCTCATAGGTTTTCAATCTAGAATACAGATCATCCATGGTTAGAGTATCTAGATCGATAATTTGATTAATAGTTGTGACAACCATCAACTACTTAGAACCTAAAGACCTCAAAATGTTAGTTGCGTTATCTCCATCAGCAGGAACAACACCAACTCCACGCAGGTTATTCAAAATATTTTTAAAACGAGCAAAAAGATCATCTATAGATTCACCAGATTTCATAGCAAAATCCGAGTACTCTTTTTGATAAAGATTCTTATACACTTTCTTAATATTAGTTGTTCCTTTATGATAATCGCAAAGAGTTTTCTAGATTAAGTGAGCAAAATCAATATGGGCTACATGATCAAATTCTTTGTGATAAATTCCTTGAAAAAAGCAAGTTACGAGCTAGAGCATTTAGATCAATTTATGTTTTATTTAGATTCGTAACAGTAGTAGGAACTTCATAGGGTCTAGAAACATTATTCCAAACATCACTACCCTGACTCTCAATGTACGTTTGCATCTGACACTTTCAAAAAGCAAAATCAGAACCATCTAGCATGGGGAATGATTCACATACCTCTCTGATGCTATCGTAACTTGCTCTGATACCACTTGTAGGATCGTATGGCACAATCAGAGGGGGTGAATGATTGTCATCGCTTTTTAGAACCTGAAACAAAAACTGAAAGCAGAAGAAAAATAATCTAAATTACCGGATGTAGATTACGACCGCAAGACACTGGTTTGCTCGCCCGTGCTTGATGAATGCTTCAATCGTCCAACCGCTCCCTTCAATCACTCGTTACGACCGCTGATGCACGTAGTCGTAATCTTCCTCGGCTCGAAGACATCAACTGCTCGAACACTTCGATCACTCGAACGAGTACACGACGGAGATAGAAGAAAAATGATGCTCAGAAAATATGTCACCGATACCAGTAAACTTTTCTTCGTATAGATCTGATCTATTATTTTTGTATCATAGACGTGGTTACAAAATACCATTACGGCACCCCTAAAAGCTCTCTCAACGAAAGCCCTCTAAAAACCCACATGTTAGCCCTTAGTCTCTTCCTACTTTTATAGGCTAATGTCCAAGCTGTGTCCGCCTCAAACATGAACACACAACTCTATCTCTTCATTCCTAACACGGGTTTTACCATATCTTTAAACCTTCCTGTTATGGACTCCTTCCATAATGTCTCTAATCTCACCACGTTACGAAGCCTCCAGGACGCACCTCCTGTATCTCCATCACGCATCACCAACTCCCATGTCGAAGCCTCCAGGACCACACCTCCTGTAGCTTCTCCATACATCATCACGTGCTCTAGCGTAAGCCCGATCACCCCACGTGACATCTCGACCGCCTGGACCTCAGATTACCCCCTAGTCCCGGTCCTCCTTGTCACCGATCGTAACCATCTCCACGCCTCCACGCATCATCCACCTTCGATCTCCACGCACTCCAGTATGAGCCCGACCACCTGGACCTCAGATTACCCCGTCCTAGCCTCAGTCCTCTTTGTCACCAACCATGATTGTCTCCATGCTCACCTGCACATGCAAAGATCAAAGAAACCTTCTTCCAGCACAAGTTCTCCACAACTTGATCTTCGTTAGCACACACACACACACACTCACACCACCTTTGTCCATCCATAGACAAGAACAAAACCATCCACGACCATCAACCAGGTCGTCCATGACCACACATTCCATCACTTTCCACAAAATAGCTCCAGACAACTTCTTATGACCGCTAGCTCAACGAATACTCGAAAAACGTCAAGTACTCAAGAAATACCATCGCTCCGCTCAAAACACTCAGGAATAACAAGCATCACTACCGACCAGAGTTATCGCGTACCGACTACTGAGTATCGATCACATACCACAAGTCTCCAAGAACCGATAACAACACCTACGACAACCGATCACCGACCATCGAGTACTGAGTCCTTCCACTACCGAGTACCACAACCACCAAGCACCAGTCAGTCATCCCAATGGTCTAACACAAGTACTCAAAGTACTCGAAGATCACAAGAAGTGAAGCTCTTGTACCGACAATGAAGTCTACAAGTACCGACCGTGAAGTCTACGACAACCGATCGCAAAGCCTTCCACTACCGATCACATGGTCTACGACAACCAACTGGAAAACCGAAGACAACGACAGCAGACTGCAAAGTCTATGACTATGAAAACAAGACTGCAAAGTCTACGACTATAACAGCAGTCCGTAAAGTCTACGACCATCGACTGCAAAGCCTTCGACTATCGGCCAGTAAAATCTACGACTATCGATCACAAAGTCTACAACTATCGATCACAAAGTCTACGACTATCGAGTACTGACAAGGTATTGTAGCTATAACCATAAAAAAGCACTGTAGCTTCAACCATACAAAATACTATAGCTACGACCATAAAAAGTAATGTAGCTTCAACCATGCAAAGTACTGTAGCTATGACTATGAAAAGTATTGTGGCTACGATTACCTTCAGTGATCGTTCTGTCGTGGTCGAAGTCGAACGCGGTCGAAGTCAAACATGGTCGAAGCCAAACGTGGTCGAATTCAGTCATGGTTAGAATGCCGTAATCCAGTTGCCGTGGTAGAAGCCAAGCGTAGTCGAAAACAGACGTGGTCATTCTTCTGCAGTCGTGTTGCGGTGCTCGTACTGCCATGGTCAAAAGCCACAGTGGTCAAAGTCCATCGTGGTCGAAGTTGAACGTGGTCATAAAGCCGTGCTCTGCAACAGTACTCCTTCGAGTACCAGCTGAGTTACTGCTCACCTCCGAGTACTGTTCATTTGATCGTATAGTTTTTACTAGATCATTGTACCTTTAGCCATACAAAAAACTAGTAGCTTTGACCGGTCCATGCTCTGAATCTTTGATCACGTCGTTCGAAGTCTGTCCGATCTTCCAGTGGTACTCGAACGCTGTTTGATTCTTCTGGGCCACTCGAACACCATCCAATACTCTAGTGGCACCTAAACACCGTCCGATCCTCCATTGCTTACTCAAAAACCATCCGATGCTACTTGGACCCAATCGGATTGGTCTGAAATTGCTCGCAGCAGACTGAAACCGCTCGGAGCAAATCAAAACCACTCAAAACCAACTGAAACCACTCGGAGCTGACTGAAACCACTCAGAGCAGACCAAAACCACTCGAAGCAACAATAATCACTCGAAGCCAACCAAAACAACTCGAAGCAGGCCAAAACTACTCGAAACAACCACAACCACTAGGAGCCAACGAAAACCACTTGAAACCACTCGGAGCAACTCAAAACTGAATGAGATCACTCGGATTCAAGACCTTTTACTGTGATCGACCGAAACTTTCACAAACGCAAATTCCAAAGCAATCCAAATGTCAATTATTCATCATCATTCCTAATCACAATCACCACATGGTCTAACAATATCCCCCTTGATGAATAAATCAACAACACTTCTGAGAGAATTTGTGAAAAGAAGGTTTCAAAGCAAACCACATGAAACTCCCTCTTTCTTAAGCAATTGAAAATTCTCCCCTTTCTTCTAATTTCTCCCCTTTTGGCAATGTAATCATCAAGAAATTGAGAGAGAGAACTATTCTAAGAAGGGGCAATGAGAGTAAACCTCCAAAAGCTTTGTAGATTATCCAAGTCACTTACATTAATTTAAGAATTTAACCAAGCCAACTTTTTGAGTAGAGATTCCTAGATCATATAAATTCATATATCATATAGCAAGGTCAAAACAGGCCTTTTAGCATGATTAAGTCAGTTAGATTAATGACAAGCATCAGACCATGACCAAACTGATCTATGAAGAGCACAATGAGATATTATAATGAAAAGTCAAAGCTTAAAAGTGAAGCAATATTTAAATCTAGACGAACTAGCAGTCTTATAAGACAACATATTGCTCCACACTCAATTCTTAAGCATATGGCATGCTTGTAGCATACTTCTTTTCATGATGCCATCATTATCGCAATCATTAATGGTGGTAAGCTTGAAGCATACTTTTTTCATTCGTGCACTATTTGTGCCTTTTGTTTTGTTTGACCATAGCATGTTTGAAGCATACATTTTTTTCACTTGTGCACCTTTTTTTCAATGTTCATCTAATACCACATGTATGATCTCAATTTTTATTTATGACATACCAACTTGAGAGAGCATACAAGTCTCATAGCCATGATTTTAAATAAGACTTACAATCTAGCTAATCTTTTTAGATGAACATCGCAAAGTACTATCTATAATCAATCTAGTCAATGTGTTCTGCCATGTCATGCTTTAGTTCAAGTGTAGCAGGTTAATTATCACTAGTCATGATCACAACTACACAACATATGTGTAAATATGACAAAGAAAGCTCTTCTACTCATTTAATTTCTAGGCTTGGATTTGATGAATTATTTGATAAGTATAATAAACAAAGCTTCTGACACCACTTCAAACAACAAGCTCCCCTTTAGAATAATCCCAAAAGAAGGCAACAACCCAATTCACAACTCAATTGAGTACAAAGAAAAGAATCAGGTAGTAAAGAATGAGAACGAGCAATCTGAGAAAAGACCACCTTGTTGGACAACATTACCTTTTCCACATGGTCTAGCCAAAAGGTGAAATCTCTCAGGAGCCATCAAAGAAGATGAAGATCGATCAAATATTCTAACCAAGCAAAAGACTGGAACCTAATCAAGCGTATGTTATCCATCCCGAGTTATCTAGTCTTATATCACAGAAAACGTCAGTCTCACAGCATTGGGGTTAGTGAGATAAGCTATAGAAATCTAGTACTGTGACACATGACAAATAGGGGCAACAACAGACACTGATAAAGATTTGAATGAAGCATTAGCATCTGACAAATTTCGACTAGATGGTCATTGATAAGCTCGTTCGACCACAGGGTGGTCTGACCTCCTCAGCAGAGCGAGTCTAACCACTGATCGGTCAGATCGCATGGGCTTCACTGACTGAAAATGATCCGACTGCTTAGGTAAAGCTGATATAACTAGTTTGACCCTTGACCGTTCTGATCGAGTAGAAAGTATTGGTCAAAACGCTGGTTCAACACACTGGTGTCCAACCACAGGACGTCTGACCACGGGGCATCTATCCACGGGGTGGTCTGACTGCCACATGATCACTTGTGACACCCGAGGCTGATCCGACCATGTTGAAAACCTAGGTCTGACTGATCTTATTGCAAAAACTCCTGAACCTGCAGACGATTGATTAGAGCAACAACCTGTAGACGATTGACTAGAGGGAGCAGAGCGACGAGAAAGATCTTGCATAGATCCCATTTAAGAACGCTTTCTTAACCTATCTTTCTTCTCCTTCTTTGCTTTTCGAAAACAAAACTGAATGAGATGACCCCCTCTACCACAGTTAGTGCATTGATACTTGATTTGATGAGAAGTCGTGTCTGATGGCTTCATAACATTCACTTTGGTAGAGGGATCTTTTGCTATACTAGTAGATTTAAACACAATTTATTTTAGTTCAGATTCTATCTCAGTCTTTCCTATTTCAAGAAACTTAACAACCTTAGGAGGATTATTCTTCGCATACTGAACAAAATTAAATCCTAAATCATGTTTTTTCACACTTGTTTTAGAATGATTTAGAATCATATTCAAGTTCTTCTTACCAACAGAAAACCTTTCTAAAATATTCTTAAGATACTCATTTTTTAGCCAAAACAGGATAGGTTGTGGATTTACCAGAATCATTAACTAAATTCTTAGAAGCACTAGACTGAGCCAACTTCTCCTTATTAGTAAAATCACTAAGTTGTCTAGTCAGAGCTTCTATTTTAGTGTTAAGTTTAGGACAGTTACAGCAAGTGAGACTCTCATGATAAAGCATTTATTGAATTGACTCATGAGAAAAATTAAACCTAACCCGAAGCAAATCACACTTAGAACATACTCTAGAGGAATTAGACTTAAACTTTTCAATTTCATCATTTGCAAGTCTTAACTTTTCATCACAAGCGTCATGTGCCATATTTAATTCTTCAAGTTTAGCATTTACATCACTAAGTAGAACCAGTTTTGATGCATTAATTAACCTAGCAATTTCCAACTCAGAATATAAAACTTGACAAGACTCACAAGAATCATCTTTAGGAATAGAAGTTTTAAGTCTATTAATCTTATAATTCAAGCTTTCGATAACAAAATTAACTTTTTAAATTTCATTTTAGTCTTTTTTAGTTCCATAGCAAGTCTAACTATACCATCTTCAAGCTAATCATATAACGATTTTACCTCATGAAGATCGCTATAGTTGTCATCACTGTTGTTGTTGTTTGCCATGAAGCACATGCCCGTGAAGTCGTCGGTGTTCTTCTTCTTGCCTTTGACATTATTATTGTTGTGGTCGTCGTCATTGCAACTCTTGGAATCTACATCACTCAAGTCAAGGTGCTCGATAGCTGCAAGAACCTTGCGACGGAAAGATCCACCCTTGGTGTTACTCTTGAATGGTCGACAATGATTAGTCCTCTCTTCCTTGACCACTTTCCCCTGGAGCTTAGGGCAATCCATCTTAATGTGGCCCGACTCGCCACACTCAAAGCATGTGATCGGACCTGGAGCTCCACCTCACTTTCTCATCCTTAGATTGTTGAGAGCATTGTATGACCGTGAAGAGATTAAGACCAAGTCCTCTTTAGGGAGCTACTCAAACTGATCTTCTAAAAAAAGTCAAAACAGACAAGTAAACACAAGACATTGTACTCGATGTAGTAGCCTGCATGGGGTCAGTCATAAGTGCTAAAGATGAAGATTTACTAGTCTTAGATGGAAAAACTTCCATCTTATAGGTTTTCAATCTAGAGTATAGATCATCCATGGTTAGAGTACCTAGATCGACAGTTTCATTAATAGTCGTGACGACCAACCACTTGGGACCTAAAGACCTCAAAATTTTAGTTGCGTTATCTCCATCAGCAGGAACAACACCAACTCCACACAGGTTATAGGCTAACGTCTAGGCCATGTCCACCTCAAACACGAATACACAACTCTATTTCTTCCTCAAATCAAGGAACCGAAACCCTTCCTAACACGGGTTTTCCATGATGTCTCCAATCTCACCACGTTACGAAGCTTCCAGGATGCACCTCCTGTATCTCCATCACACATCACCAACTCCCGTATCGAAGCCTCCAGGATCGCACCTCTTGTAGCTTCTCTATGCATCATCACGTGCTCTAGCGTGAACCCAATCACCTTGTGTGACATCTCGATTGCCTGGACATCAGATTACCCCCTCCTAGTCCCGGTCCTCCTTGTCACTAACCGTAACCACCTCCACACCTCCACGCATCATCCACCTTCGATCTCCACATGCTCTAGCATGAGCCCGACCACCACGCCTAACATCCTGACCACCTGGACATCAGATTACCCCCTCCGAGTCTCAGTCCTTCTCGTCACCAACCATGATCATCTCCATGCCCACCCAGACATGCAAAGACCAAAGAAACCTTCTCCCACCACAATTTCTCCACAACTTGACCGTCATCAGCACACACACTCACATCTCCCTTGTCCATTTATAGACAAGAACAAAACCATCCATGACCATCAACTAGGTCATCCACGACCATACATTCTATCACTTTCCACAAACCAGCTCCAGACAACTTCTTATGACCGCTACCTCAATGAATACTCGAAAACCATCAAGTATTCAAAAAAATTACCATTGCTCCACTCAAAACACTTAGGAATAACAAGAATCACTACCGACCAGAGTCATTGAGTACTAACTACCGAGTACCGATCACATACCACAAGTCTCCGATAACCGATCGCAACACCTACGACAATTGATCACAGACCATCAAATGCCGAGTCCTTCTAACTACCGAGTACCATGGCCACCTGACCACCAAGCACTAGTTAGTCTTCCCACTTGTCTAACACGAGTTATGATAATGAAGTCTACGAGTACCGACCATGAAGCCTACGGTAACCGATCGCAACGCCTTCGACTACCGATCATGTGGTCTATGACAACCGACTGAAAAACTGAAGACAACGACAGCAGACTGTAAAGTCTATGACTATAACAGCTGTCCGCAAAGTCTACGACCATCAACTGCAAAGTCTTCGACTATCGACTAGTAAAATTTACAACTATCAATCACAAAGTCTACAACTATCAATCACAAGTCTACGACTATCGAGTACCAACGAGGTACTGTAGCTATGACCATGAAAAAGTATTGTAGCTTTAACCATGCAAAATACTATAGCTACAACCATGAAAAAGTATTGTAGCTTCAACCATGCAAAGTACTGTAGATACGACCGTGAAAAGTACTATAGCTACAATTACCTTCAGTGGTCGTTCTGTCATGGTCGAAGTCGAATGTGGTGGAAGCCGAACGTGGTCGAAGTCAGTCATGGTTGGAATGCCGTAGTCAAGTTGTCATGGTCGAAGCTAGGCGTAGTTGAAAACAGACATGGTCGTTCTTTCGTAGTCATGCTGCGGTTGATGAGGACATCACTTCTTCGGATACACACAACACTCCTCCACTTGACATTCAAGGACCAATCACTAGAGCTCGCGCCCGACAATTGAATTACAGGTGAGCTCGTTCCTAAGTACTTCTTTTTGTTCATTTGAGAATCGAGTGCTACCTAATGATTTAATTATGATTAGGAACCATGGAGAGAACTTGGAAGTACTTGGAGAAGGACTACAAGACGCACAAGTCCAGCAAGGGCAGTCGAATCATGTTGGAGGGCCAACTCAAGCCGACTTCGAATCCAATTCGGAGTCCAGGACCAGGCCACACTAAAATGGACGCCCAGATCGCATCCGGGCTCCGTTTTGGACGTTCTACATATGGATGGAAATCTTAGAAGACAAACTTTCCAATGGCTCTAGTCCCATGTCAAAATTCTTTCTGAGTCAACAGGAATTGTCAAAACAAGTGGGTGTTTAGAATCTGTCAGGGTGCTGCGTCACCGTCTTTTGGGCCGTTCGGCTTTGTATCGTGTTGGAGCCCATTAGGGCGCGTCCAGGGGTTTTGCACGCCCCTCACTCCTTTATATCCAGCCGCCACCCCCACCATTAGGGTTTGGGTTTTTCTTAGATTAATCTGTTTTTGAACAGTTTCGCCGTTCATTGGTTTGTGAGACCCCAACTTTCGAGTGCTAAATCAATACATCTGCAATTCAGTTGTGTTCTTCCTTGTTCTTGCTTGTGTTCTTCGATTCGCAGGCGAGGATTAGCCTTCTTGGCGAGGTCAACCGGGCTGCGCACGGTTGATAACCTGAGTAGACGTGGTGCTGCGATTGCGGGGTTCGGAACGTGTTGTTCGGAAGCCGGATCGATTTGTGTCGCGCCTCCACCAAATCGAACATATCCAGAACCTGTTGGAAGATCGGGACCCCGTTCCCATCAAGTGGTAATCAGAGCTTCGGGTGTTCCTTCAGGTTCGAGTTTACCCTACCTTTGTTGTTTTCGGTTTCATCCTAGAGTCCAAGAAAAAGCCTTAAAAAAATTTGTAGTCATAGGTTCTTTCCTGTCCCAGATCTCGTTTAGCCTTTTGCACAATTTGATTTCAGAGTCCGTAGTGTTGCGTTTGTGTCCTTAGTCGAGTTGTGTTGCTGGTTTAGATCGTGTTTTGTTTCGGGTTGTCTTGCTTCCGCTACCTCTCATACAAACCCTAGCCGTCAACTTTTGTTTTCCCACCCATATCCCACCCTCTGTTTTTGAGTCATCCATCATCCATCGCATCTCGTGATCATCCAGCACCATCCCCCACCTTTCCCCGAGCTTTCGCCCCCAAAATTCCACCAATTTCCTCCACCCGATTTCGTTTTCGGCCTCCACAGAAACCATAACTCGAAGGCCCTCCTTCAAACGGCCGTAACTTTCTCATACGGACTCGAAATCAGGCGATTTTTTTTTGAAATTGGGTGAAATTAAATTTTGCATCCGAAACTCCCCAACTTTGTCAGGTTCGGCGAATTTATTTTGCCCAAATTTGGCCTGGAAAGTGCAGTACTCGAGCTCCAAAATTTCATTACCGAATTTACAGCACATTCATCATTTTCTGTAGGCCACACCTTACATCAGATTGAGGTGAAACTTTGTGTGGTTCCTATTTCTGTGCTCTGCTTTGTGAAAAAAATAACAGAAAAAAGAAAAAAAAGAAAAATTTTGGCACCTGGGCTTATAGCGCTGAGTGCTATCCGTGCCTAAAAAAACGGGACAGAGGATAGTTTTGATGACAGAGGTTCATTTGTTTTGTGCTTATGCTGAAATAAGTTTCTCATTGCCAGGCCATCTTTGTTGCTGTCTTTGCTTTCCTATTCTGGTCTTGACTCCTTATTCATCATATCCTAACACTGATATAGGACTGTCGTAGGGGTGGCCCCCACCTAAACCCAGCAGGCCTGGTAGGAGATTATAAGGCCCAAAATAGGCCATGTGTAATGACATAACTGCCCCCAGAGGGGATAACCAGATGTAAGGGTATAGCTGTAAAAGCACTCCTCATGTGTATATATATATGAGTAAGCCTTGGGGAGGACCCAGGCCATGACACTTATCTTCATCACTCTCCACTACCATCTCTCTCTCTGTTTGGTCTGTAGCCACAACAGTTGGCGCCGTCCGTGGGGAGGACGAAGACAAGCCTGAAGACCGAAGAAAAAGATGGCACCGAAAAAAGCTTCCTCAGCGGCGGCGAAGGGGAAGAAGGCGGTCGGCCCGGAGCATCGTATGAGCACCAGGGCTTCGGCATCGGCAGCGGCGGGCGTGGGCGCCGACGCAGGCGTGGTGGCCGAAGACGCCGGCGTTCGCGCAGCGACGACCAACCCCGCCACCGGCGTTGCGAGGACGGACCCGGCGGTCGAAGATGTCGGCACGGGTGCGGCGACAACCGACCCCGCCGACGAGACGACAGCCGACCTCGCCGCCCCCACTGCAACCCTCGCCGGCGGTGCAGACCGGGCGGTCCGAGGTACCCACGACGGAGCGACCGGCAGTTCGGGACCCCGCGACGCGGTCGTCCCCGCGCCGATCCGCCCGTCGGAAGCACCGGCGACCCCGCCCGCACCGGCGATGGAAAGCGCCCTGCGGGCGGCTCTCAACGCGTTTCAGCAAGAACTAGGGGACCTTCGCGGAGCCGTCCGAGATATACAAGAGGCTCGGAGCCAGCAGGTCGCGCCAGTAGTCGCGCCTGAGCCCACGCCAGAGAAGGTGGACAGCCGCGAAGCGGGACACGGCTAGCCGTGTCCCGCTGAGATGCGTAGATCCGGAATCCCCGCTTTCGGCGGGGCTGCAGCAGGCCGCGTGGCCCGAAGACTTCAACTTCCCTCGCATCACCGACCCGTACGAAGGCGACACGGATCCTCGCGAGTTCGTGCGCGTATACGAAACCGCGATCGAGGCCGCGGGCGGAGACGACACCACGAAGGCGAAGGGACTCCCCCTCGCACTGCACGGAGTGGCGCTCTCTTGGTTTTTTACCATAGAGCCGGGCTCCATCTATGCGTGGGAGCAGCTTCGCGACCGGCTTCGTACCAACTTTCAAGGATATCATGTCGAGCGAACCAATGCGGACCAACTCTTCGCTGTGAAGCAAGGACCCTCGGAGACGCTCCGGGACTACTTCAAGCGCTTCGCCAAAACTCGAGGCCAGGTACACGATGTTAACAAAACCATAGTCGTTAATGCAGCCATGCAGGGCCTTCGCCCGGGCCCGATGGCCGAATACAACGCGCGGAGGCCGATTACGACAGTGGCCAAGCTCTTCGACAAAATGGACGAGTATGCGCGGGCGGAGGAGGATGCGCGAAGACGCAACATCACCGCCCTCGGCCTCGCCCATGAGGAGCGGCCCCCGCGCGAGGTCGGAGCGGGTGGCCCCTCCTCGAAGCCGGGCCGTAGCCGAAAGCCCCGAGGAGGCCCTCCTCGAGGCAGTGAGGACGGAGTACAGGAAGGCTCGTCACGGTGTAGGCCCAAACCTCGGCGCCGCCAACGCCGGTCGCAGGCGGCCCATCACGTCCTCGCCACCGAGAGCACCCGCCAAGGACCCGACCCCGCCTCACGAGGGGGAGTCCGGGGATCGGAGGGCGGATTTGACTACGGTAGCCAACCCCGCGCAGAGCAGGAGCTTCTGCGCTATGGCAAGTGGTGCGAGGTACACAGCTACGGCGACCATTACACAAGGGCATGCATCGCGGTGATGGAGCTGCGGAGGGTGACGGCCGAATCTCGGACTCCGCCTCCTCGGCCCCCCGCCGAAGCCCATGTGGGGCACCCAAGGGATAGCCCCATACGGGCCACCGCAACGGAGGGCGCGCAGCATCACACCGTCAGCGTCATCACCGGAGGCTCTTCCTCAAAAGCCCCCGGGGAGCAGCCGCAGCTCTGGATGCCGCCCCGCAACATCACCTTCGACTTGAACGACGGCAGGAGCGTCGAGTACCCTCACCAAGACCCTCTAGTCATCCAGGCCCACATAGCATGCTGCGAAGTCAAGCGCGTCCTTGTCGACGGGGGAAGCTCCGCGAACATCTTATTCGCAGACGCCTTCGACCGCATGGCAATCCCCCGAAGCCGGCTGGAGCAGCCAGGAGCTCCGCTTCAAGGCTTCGGGGGTCAACCGCTGCAGGCCCTGGGGCACGTTTCCCTTCCTGTCACCTTCCGTCAGGAGGGCAACAAAGGTAACATCCGGACCGAGCATGTCACCTTTGATGTCGTAGGTATCCCGCACCCCTACAACGCCATATTGGGGCGACCCGCCATCAACTCTTTCGAGGCAATCCCGCACCACGCCTTCTTGTGTGTAAAGCTCCCGGGCCCGGAGGGTGTCATCACCATCTTCGGCGACCAAGACCTGGCAAGACGGGCCGAAGGCGGCAGCCGCGTCTCGCATCGCCCGGTGCATGCTCTCTCCGGCGCGCCCGGTGCTGGGCCCTCCGCCCCCGAGTGGACGCCCAAGCCTCGGCCCGAAGGCGGCGTCAAGAAGGTGCCGCTCCAGGCGGAGGGGCAGTTTGTCTCCAATGGCGAGGGGCTCCCATCGGGGGTCGAACGGGAGCTGCTCCGAGTGCTTCAGAACAACGTGGACATCTTCGCATGGTCCCCGGAGGACATCAAGGGCGTGGATCGCGCGGTAATCCAGCATCGTTTGGCGGTCCGCCCCGATGCCAAGCCGGTCAAGCAAAGGCTCCGGCGTATGTCGATGGATCGGCAGCAGGCGGCCAAAGCGGAGGTGGCGAAGCTTCTTCGCGCCGGGGTAATCCGCGAGGTCCACCATCCAGAATGGCTCGCCAACCCGGTGCTAGTCAAAAAGGCCAGCGGGGCCTGGCGCTTGTGCATCGACTTCACGGCACTCAACAAGGCGTGCCCGAAGGACAACTACCCCTTGCCGCGCATCGATCAGCTGGTTGACGCCACTGCTGGGTGCGAACTCATGAGTTTCCTGGACGCCTATTCCGGCTACCACCAGGTATACATGGCCGAAGACGACGAGGAGAAGACCAGTTTCATCACGCCACTCGGGACGTTCTGCTTCGTCAGAATGCCCTTTGGCTTGAAGAACGCAGGCGCTACCTTCACTTGCCTCGTCGCCATTGCCCTGGCCGCCCAGCTCGGGAGGAACGTCGAAGCCTATGTCGATGACGTGGTGGTCAAAACTCGGCAGCTTGCTCTACACGGCCGGGACCTCCAGGAGACCTTCGACAACCTCCGGAAGGCGGGCATCAAGCTCAACCCCGACAAATGTGTCTTCGGGGTACAGGCGGGCAAACTCCTCGGTTTCCTCGTGTCCGGGCGGGGCATCCAGGCGAACCCCGATAAAGTAGACGCTATCCTGGGTATGGAGCCGCCCAAGACAACGAGGGAGGTCCAAAGGCTGGCGGGCCGCATGGCAGCATTAAGCCGCTTCCTATCCAGGGCGGCGGAGCGGGGCCTGCCGTTTTTCAAGACACTCCGCGGGTGCGATGGGTTTCGTTGGGACGGAGACTGCGCGAAGGCCTTCAACGAGCTCAAGCAGCACCTGGCAAGCCTCCCCACTCTGGTCGCCCCAGCACCAGAGGCTCCCCTCTTGCTCTATCTGGCCGCGTCAGCTACCGCGGTCAGTGCCGTCCTCGTCTTAGAGGAAGGCGCCATGCAGCGGCCTGTCTACTTTGTCTCCGAAGCCCTTCAAGGCGCCAAGACAAGATACACGGAGCTTGAGAAGCTCGCCTACGCGCTGGTCATGGCCTCCAGGAAGCTTCGGCATTATTTTCTGGCTCACCCGATCACAGTGCCTTCCTCATTCCCCCTGGCAGAGATGCTACACAACAAGGAGTCCACAGGGCGTATCGGTAAATGGGCCGCCGAGCTCACTCCCTTCTCCTTGACGTATGCTTCGCGAACGGCAATTAAATCCCAAGTCCTGGCAGATTTCCTCGCCGAATGGACCCCGCCGGCCCAACCCGGCCAGACGCACGATGACCCCGTCTAGACGCTTACAATCGACGGAGCTTACAGCGTCGCCGGCGCGGGCGTAGGGGCGGTGATCGTCACGCCCGAGGGATAGCGTTTGCTGTACTCGGCGCGCCTTGCCTTCCCCGCCACCAACAACACGGCCGAATACGAGGCGCTGCTCTTTGGCCTGGCGAAGCTCAAGGCAGCCGGCGCGAGACGGGTGCTGGTCCGCACCGACTCGCGCTTGGTGGCCGGCCATGTGGACAAGTCATATCAAGCCAAGGACCCTGTGTTGGCCAAGTACCTCGCGGCGGTACGGGCGAGGGAAAGGCACTTTTTGGGTGTCACCGTCAAGGCCATCCCCCGGGCGGAGAACGAGCAAGCAGACGCCCTCGCCAAGGCGGCCAGCCAGCAACTGCCCCCCCTGAGGGGGCATTCTACGAGGTGTTAGCAAAGGCGGCCATCGCGCAGGACAACCGGGACGCGGCACTTGTCCACCGCATTAATCGGCCAGGAGATTGGCGGGAGCCCATTTTCAAATTCTTACAAGGCCTCGCCGAGCCGGAGGATCCTGCCGAGCTGCGATGATTGCAGCACCGCGCACAGTCCTTCCAGGTGTTTGAAGGGACACTCTACAAGAAGGGGGTGTGCGCGCCGCTCCTGCGCTGCCTCTCGACCGAGGAAGGAAAGGAACTCTTGGCGGAAATCCACGCGAGCGTATGCGGATCCCACCTGGCGCCGAGGTCATTAGTCGGCAAGGCGTTCAGACAAGGCTTCTACTGGCCGACTGCCGTCACCGACGCCCAGGACCTCGTCCGTCGGTGCCAAGGGTGCCAATGGATGGCGCGCATCATCCGCAGGCCCCCGACAAGCCTCAACCCAATCCCCCCGGTGTGGCCACTGGCGCGCTGGGGTCTCGATATAGTAGGACCACTTGCCCGAGCTCCAGGGGACCTCCGGTTCGTGGTAGTCGCGCTGGAGTATTTCTCCAGGTGGCCGGAAGCGACCGCTCTGGCCAAAGTAACTTCTGCGGCCATACAGCGCTTCCTATGGCAAAACATCATATGTCGCTTCGGAGTACCTCGGGAGCTCACGGTTGACAATGGCCTGCAGTTCGACGCCGCCCTCTTCAAAGATTATTGCGACAGCATGGGCATCACCCTCCGATTCGCCTCGGTGGGGCATCCCCAGTCCAACGGGGCGGTCGAACGGGCGAATGGCGTCATCTCTGCCGCCATCAAAAAGCGCCTGGTTGGATTGCCGAAGGGCAAGTGGCCAGACGAGCTTCCCAGCGTTCTATGGTCCCTTCACACAACGGTAACGCGCCCAACGGGGTTCACGCCGTTCAAGCTCCTCTTCGGCGACGAAGCAGTGACGCCCGAGGAAATTAAAGCCGGCTCGCGAAGGGTCCTCGTCCAAGCACCCGAAGAGGAGCGCCGTGTGTCCTTGGATCTCCTCGACGGGACACGGGCAGACGCAGCCCACCACGTCGAGAAGTACGCGCGGCAGACAATGCGTACTCGGGACCGCTCTATATGCCCGCGGGGGTTCAAGCCTGGGGATCTCGTCCTCAGAGTGGCGCTTCAGGCGGAAACCGTTGGCAAGCTGGAATCCAAGTGGGAAGGCCCGTACATCGTAACGGAGGCATTGCCAAAGGGGGCGTACCGCCTCGCCACGCTTGAAGGACAAGCCTTCCGACACACATGGAACGCAGACAGGTTGCGGCGGTACTACGCCTAGAAGCAGCACGGGAGTTCAATAAAGGTTGCTGTTCCAAGAGCATCCCCTGTCCGCGCTAAGCAGAACAAAGTCCACGGACTCTAAATAAGACGTAGCGTCGAGCCTAGCTCCGCACGCGCGAGTCTCCGGACTATAAAGAAGACGTAGCGTCGAGCCTAGCTCCGCACGCAATAGTCCACGGACTCTAAATAAGACGTAGCGTCGAGCCTAGCTCCGCACGCGCGAGTCTCCGGACTATAAAGAAGACGTAGCGTCGAGCCTAGCTCCGCACGCAATAGTCCACGGACTCTAAATAAGACGTAGCGTCGAGCCTAGCTCCGCACGCGCGAGTCTCCGGACTATAAAGAAGACGTAGCGTCGAGCCTAGCTCCGCACGCAATAGTCCACGGACTCTAAATAAGACGTAGCGTCGAGCCTAGCTCCGCACGCGCGAGTCTCCGGACTATAAAGAAGACGTAGCGTCGAGCCTAGCTCCGCACGCAATAGTCCACGGACTCTAAATAAGACGTAGCGTCGAGCCTAGCTCCGCACGCGCGAGTCTCCGGACTATAAAGAAGACGTAGCGTCGAGCCTAGCTCCGCACGCAATAGTCTACAGACTCTAAATAAGACGTAGCGTCGAGCCTAGCTCCGCACGCAATAGTCTACGGACTCTAAATAAGACGTAGCGTCGAGCCTAGCTCCGCACGCACTCTACGGAGTATAAATAAGACGCAGCGGGGGGACGCCTTCGCGCACACTCTACGGAGTATAAAGAAGACGTAGCGTCGAGCCTAGCTCCGCACGCAATAGTCCACGGACTCTAAATAAGACGTAGCGTCGAGCCTAGCTCCGCACGCGCGAGTCTGCGGACTATAAAGAAGACGTAGCGTCGAGCCTAGCTCTGCACGCAATAGTCCACGGACTCTAAATAAGACGTAGCGTCGAGCCTAGCTACGCACGCGCGAGTCTTCGGACTATAAAGAAGACGTAGCGTCCAGCCTAGCTCCGCACGCAATAGTCCACGGACTCTAAATAAGACGTAGCGTCGAGCCTAGCTCCGCACGCGCGAGTCTCCGGACTATAAAGAAGACGTAGCGTCGAGCCTAGCTCCGCACGCAATAGTCCACGGACTCTAAATAAGACGTAGCGTCGAGCCTAGCTCCGCACGCGCGAGTCTCCGGACTATAAAGAAGACGTAGCGTCGAAGTCCGCTTCCACACACACCAGTCCACGGACTCTAAATAAGACGTAGCGTCGAGGTCCGCCTCCGCACGCGCGAGTCTCCGGACTATAAAGGAAATCGTAGCGTCGAGATTTGCCTCCGCACGCGCCACTCCACGGAGCATAAACGAGATGCGTACACCTGTCCTCCGCGTCTGGCGGCAGGTAACACCAAGCATAAAGTACTACTTGTTTCCATTGCAAAAGCAAAGGGGTTACATGGTCACACGCGTAAGAACCAGCACATCATCCCCCTGCACCACCCGACCAACCGCTCAGCCTTGGCGCGGTGCGGACGAGCCCGCGCCGTCGTCGCCGCGGCGCTGAAGGACCCCTTCAAGCCACTGGAGGAGGTCCCCCTCCCCATGCAACGTCTGCTACACGGCGACTCTCGCTGCACCTTCCCCGAAGCGGCCCCAGATCCGTTGGTGGAAGTTCTGCAGGCTAGCCCCAATGGAACGGATGGCGTCCGACATAACCTCGGGTCGGTCGGGAAGATCCAGTTGAGGATTCGCTAGCTCGTGGGTATGCCTACACCCACGAGTATGAAGCAGGGCGAGGGCGAAGCACGCACCAACATAGCCGCAGTGCTCGCCAAAGGTCCTGGCGCCACGAAGAGCAACGCCGGCCCCCTCCTCGATCAGCCCGAGCGTCTCCGACAGGGCCTCCGGCCTGTGCGTAGTATCCGGCACTCGGACGCACAGATCTCGAAGGGCCTGGTTCAGAGACTCCATGGCCAGCCACGCCGACACAGATGCATTTTCCAAGGCAAGGCGGTTCTCGGCAGCAGCCTTCGCCAGCTGGGCGTTCTCCCCTTCTAGGACGGAGATCTGCTGCACGAAGGCGGCGCGTTCCCCAGCCGCGGCGTCCCGCGCTTTCGTGGCCGCAACTTGTGCGGCCACCAGGGCGTCCTCCAGCGCGCGAAGTTCTTCATCCTTCGCGGCGATAGCAATGTTTGCTTCGCGGAGGTGGGCTTCCAGAGCCCTCTGCTCCCGAACGCGGGCCTCGTCAAAGGACCGGCTGAGGGCAAGCGTCTGACAGGAACAACAAATCAGCAGGCGTCTAGCAGTACCGTACAAGCTGAAGCGCATGTACTTACCCTCATCTCGGAAGCCTGCAACGCGAGCGCCAGGAGGTCCCCCGCGCAGGACGATAGCACCTCTCGATTGAGGCCGTTGTCGGCACGCTCGGCGGCGGCGGTGAGGTCGCAAAATATCTCCGGGCGAGGGAGGAAGTCCGAGCGAGCGAGTCCCGGCCCCAACACGCCAGGATTTACCGTGGCCACGGCCACGTCAGCAGCAATGGACACCGGCGGGACATCCTGCACGCGGCTCTCGACTTCGCGCATACCTCCGCTGCTCGATCCTTCGCCACGTACGGGAGACGTCGTCTCGCCTGATGTCGGCAGAATGAGCGAGCAGATCGGAGAAAGTCTCGCGAAGTCAGGGGAAGAAAGGGACTCACACCTACCTCCTGCGCCCCTCGCCACGGTACGAAGTGGCACCGGGTTGACCACCCAGGGGGACGCGGGCGCCTCGACGGTTGGGGAGAAGGTCTTCTCGGCCGCGCCAGCCGCCGTAATCCCACGGCAAGGCCCCGCAACAGCGTATCGACCCCCCGTTGGCGGGGGGGACTGCGTCCGAGGGCGTTTCGCCTGCGGTGACGCAGGCGATTCTTCCACGGCAGAACCAGCTCCTGTCATTGCCGCCCCCGCGGTTTCCTCCGCGGGGGGCACGCCCTCGTCGGCCGCTACGGTTGATAACGCACCGTCCCCCGTGGTTTGCTCGCCGGGGACGACGCCACCCCCCGGGTTGACGGGTGCCAACTCAGCGGTGGCCGCGAGCCCGAGCACGGGCTCGTGGGCATCGGCAGAAAATGTCGGGGGATCCGCGGCGGCGCGCCCCTCCGAAGTAGTGTGGCCAGGCCCACCGCCGGTCGCACGCTCCGCCTCAGCTGAGCTAGCCGCCGGGGGGGCTGCAGGGTCGCGTACGGCAGCCAGGGAACGGGCCCGGCGTCGCGAAGACAGCCCCCCGCGGGGCTATCACCGTCCTGAGCGCCGGGAGTCCCGGCGGGGAGCTCTTCCGGCACCATGCGCTCGGGCACGGCAATGCCTACAGCCTCGCAGGTGCGGTTTATCCGCCCCTGCTTAGCCGCCTTCACCGCGGCCTCGCGAGCCCGATGCTCCTTAAGCGTATACGGGCCGAGGAGCGCCGCAACCACGCGCTCCGCACCTTCTAGCCGAGTCACTGCGCAGGAGACCACGTCAGTTAGGCGGAAGCCAAACAGATACAATGACACGATGGTCGACTTACAAGGGGCGGAGGGCGGAAGCACCCGAGACACACATGGTTCGAACCCGTCCTCGCGGGGGCCATTCGGCACAACATACTTCCCCCGGGAGGAGAGTGGCGCCGCCCCATGCATCGTGAACTCCTCGGCTAGGTCGCGTACGCTCATTCGACGGACGACACCGACGAGGCTCTGTAGCTTTCGCGTGTCGTCAATCTCCGCCTTCAGACTCGGCGTGCTATTAAACGAGATCGGCCCGCCTCGGCACTGAAGTCTGCTCTTGTCGGTCACGGTGTAATAGAACCACCACCGCGTCCAGCCGGACGCCCACTGCCCTGGCGAGGCGGACACAGGAAACAACGTCGCGCAGGACGCCCGGAGCACGAAGTCCACACCGCCAAAGTTGGACACCGCCCCGCCAACCTTTCTCGGTCGACAGTGTGCATCGTGCAGGGTGGCGAATAAGCTGGCGCTGGGGCGCCACCCCTCTGTCCGCATCGCCCACGCGAAGACAGCGAGGCAGAGTAGCGCGTGGGGTGTCAGCTGGGCTAGCTCCAACTGGTAGGCCCGCAGGACTTCACCCACAAACAACGTGCAGGGCATCCGAAGGCTGGCATCGAAGAACGCGACGAAAATAATTGCCTCCAGGGCCCCGGGCTTCGGCTCCGTCTCGTCCCGCCGGGGTAAGCGAGCCCCATTGCGGTCCGCGATCTTCCCCTCATCCACGAGCCGTTGTAGCGTCCCTTCCGTCATGCGGCTCTTCCCCAGCACACGGGAGCAGGAGCCTCCCGAGTGCTCCATCGCGTTCCACAGCTTGTTGGCGCGCGAGCTCCCCCGCGGCACCAGTTTGTACTCTTGGGAAGGATGGTTCACCTCGCCCTGGCTAGGCAAGGAACCGCTGCGGGGGTGGTACGTGGCGTCGTCGTGGCTGGCCATCGCTCTCCGCGACAAGGGAAGGAGAAGAAGCAGGCAAGGGAGCAACTGGCGTGACAATTAGCACGGGCGCAAGCGAAGCGGCAGGTCAAAAAGCAAAACGAGAAAGGGTGCCTCCACCTCAACACTAACACCTTATAAAGGCCGCTCGCCTGCCCTGGCGCTCAATGCACAGACGGATCAAATTCCCGGCGATTCGGCTGTCCAAGATTTGGAAAGAAGAACCGCTCGGACCTAGAAGGCCGCGCCTGGTAGGTGGCCAAGCAGCGCACAACGCCCCTACCTCTTCAACACGCGTCCAACTTCTCGGGGGACGGGGCGAACGGCCGCGGTCACGCAACCGCTCACATCCCACGACGCACCAGTCGTGAGTCGCCACGTGCCCCACCTGCAGCCTGGCAGACTGCACGACGCGACAGCCTGGCTTCTGCCAGGCCAGGCGTCGGCGTAATTCCAGCCGACATTAAAAGCGCACTACCCCGGAGCGCGCGCGTCTACTTCGACTTGGGCGCCAGCTTCGCTGCCACCCGTTCGAAGGGTAGGGGACGGAGCGCGCGCGTCTACTTCGACTAGGCGCCAGCTTCGCTGCCACCCGTTCAAAGGGTAGGGGACGGAGCGCGCGCGTCTACTTCGACTAGGCGCCAGCTTCGCTGCCACCCGCTCGAAGGGTAGGGGACGGAGCGCGCGCGTCTACTTCGACTAGGCGCCAGCTTCGCTGCCACCCGTTCGAAGGGTAGGGGACGGAGCGCGCGCGCGTCTACTTCGACTAGGCGCCAGCTTCGCTGCCACCCTTTCGAAGGGTAGGGGACGGAGTGCGCGCGCGTCTACTTCGACTAGGCGCCAGCTTCGCTGCCACCCGTTCGAAGGGTAGGGGACGGAGCGCGCGCGTCCACTTCGACTAGGCGCCAGCTTCGCTGCCACCCGTTCGAAGGGTAGGGGACGGAGCGCGCGCGTCTACTTCGACTAGGCGCCAGCTTCGCTGCCACCCGTTCGAAGGGTAGGGGACGGAGCGCGCGCGTTTACTTCGACTAGGCGCCAGCTTCGCTGCCACCCGTTCGAAGGGTAGGGGACGGAGCGCGCGCGCCCACTTCGACTTGGCGCCACCTTCCGCTACCACCATCCCACATTTCAGGCTCCCCAACCACAAGCTTGGAGGATTTCACAGGCCGCAGGGGACGGAGGGGGCCAAAGGACTCGACGACATGGCTTCGGCCCTGTGAAGCCCTTCACCATGAGAGGCTCCTGTCGTAGGGGTGGCCCCCACCTAAACCCAGCGGGCCTGGTAGGAGATTATAAGGCCCAGAATAGGCCATGTGTAATGACATAACTGCCCCAGAGGGGATAACCAGATGTAAGGGTATAGTTGTAAAAGCACTCCTCATGTGTGTATATATATGAGTAAGCCTTGGGGAGGACCCAGGCCATGACACTTATCTTCATCACTCTCCACTACCATCTCTCTCTCTGTTTGGTCTGTAGCCACAACAAGGACACATTTAGACCAGCAACTAGGACCAGTGCTTTGGACATTTATTCAACATTACTATCTGTTATTGATTTGTGTTCCACTAACATATTTGGCCTGCCAAGCTCCATATACCTACTTCCGGATAGCACAGTTTTTGACCCTTGCAATCGCCGGATCACACTTTCCAGGTATCATTTGCCTTGCTTTGGTAAGAACACTTGTAAGAGCTTGGTAAGCCACTTCCTTTGCGGGTTTCCACTGCCCTTACCTTGTAGTTGATAGGGATAATCCTTTTGTTTTCCCTGTGTTTCCACTAACCATGGCAGGAGACGAAGGGGACGGGACACTGGTCGATTTCAACGAGTGTGTTAGTCGCGGCCAGCTACAAGCTTCACTCACTGATCTCGATGCGAGAATGGACACCATCTTGACGAGCACATTAGCACAAATGATCAGTCCGTCCCTAATAGCTTAACCTTTTTTGGTGATCTGGTTTGCGCAGCAAACTCGATATGATATGCCAGGGGATATGAAAGCCCCCATGTTGCATACTATAGTCAGCAATTACCCTCTCACAGTATCTAAAAGAACAAACCTGCCAATCCAGATTTTTATCAACGAATGGCTTGTAAAGGCTTTCAGGCTGTGAATGCAAAAGAAGATTTTTTTAAATAATATATTTTTTTATTGTGAATTACAATATTATATCCATATCTTTTTATTTTACATAAATGACCATCTGTCACCTACGATTGGGTGACAAATGGTCAAGTCGCCCAACGGTTGAGTGACTTGACCATCTCACCTAACCGTGGGGCGACTAGTACCTAGTCGCTCAATTTGGTTGAGCGACTTAGCCCTAGTTGCCCCATGGTTGGGCAATTTAAAATAACATTTTTATTTTAGTAAGATGATCATGGAAATAATTGTGGGGATGTAAATGATAATTTTTGTAGATAATACATTTATCAAATCTAATTTGCATGTTGTTTTTTTAAATAAAAGGGCAGACAATGTCAGTTGGTCCGTTTGTGATTTTCATAGAATCTAAATGGTAAGAAATCTGTTAGACTCACAATAATATTTTATGATCATCGTATGTTGTTATATTGCGATAAATTTCTGAAGAATTTATGAGGACGATTGAGCTAGCAATGATTCGTAAGTAGAAAGGTAAGTGATATTGCAATGCAATAGAGAATTCATAAATGAGGAGAACTTCGGAAAAATAGCATAAGGAAAACAATACGATGGTTGATCCGACAAGGGAGTTACATGGCACACAGGCTAACGAACTAAGGATGGTACATGTATGCCTTTAGAAAATTAGAAATACAAAGGATATATGAACGAAGAGGGTCGAACTACTGCGTGGAACGTAGCCATTTGCTCTTCCTCTCGAGGTCGACGTTGTAGTCCTCACCGGTGACCCTGGCCTTGGCCGTCAGTTCGCGCATTCTCTTGCGCTCCTCCTCACGAGCCTCCTGCTTTCTGCACCTGCACGCGTCCGGATAAGCTTGTGTCTCCCACTAAATACGCTCGCTTCATTCTTCGTTGCGTTGCTGCTCGTCTGTCTTCTCGTGTGCTTTCTGGTCATCCCACTCATCGCAGTCTAGAGTCCACTAGTCACACGGGTGGATTTTCCAGTCAATCCATTTGCTGTAGGCGCATAGCGAACCCAAAGACTACGGGAAGAGGGGAGAGCTTGTTAGTGCATATGATACAAAAGAACTAGTAGGGTAATATACTGTAACCCATTCTAACAGGCTTCCGGTAGTGGGCCATGTCCCAACGCCGATCAGGATAGTCCCAGGTGTAGTTACTACAACCCTAGTAACACATGCCCAAGCTCAACCACTTCTTAGACATGAAGAACTTGTATACATCCTTACACCAGCAGAGAGGGGCATCTCCCCCACAAGTCGGTCTTACAACGAATGCTCTGTGGAAATGTTGAGGTATACATTGGGGTCAAAGGTACGTGGGCTTCGCTTCGGGGAGGTGGCCTCTTGGCATGCTCCACTTGTTCCTCCCGTGCTGCAATAGCCCTTGCGAGTCGGGTGATCTCCTCCCATTACTTCTTCATTCTAGCGATGTAGTGTTGCAGTCGTGGTGTAGAAAAGCACGCTATGGAAGGGGTAGTACTTATAGGCTAAGCCAACACGGCGTACGTTTGACAAGTCCAATTTGGTTGGGAAAATTCGTGCCCGCGAGATAGCGGCATGCCGGACAATTCGTAGACCAGCGAAGCATCACGTTGCTGCACAAAGCTGCCTTATTTGGTCTTATCGCTGTGCAATGCTATCTCGTTTGGTCTTGTCACTACGTAAGGCTATCTCATTTGGTCTTGTCACTGTGCAAGGCTATCTTGTTTGGTCTTATCAATGTGCAAGGCTGTCTCGTTTGGTCAAGTCAGGACATCGTGCAAAAGCTGTCTCATTTGGTCTTGTCACTATGCAAGATTGTCTTATTTAGTCTTGTCACTGCACAAGGCTATCTCGTTTGGTCGGGTCAAGATGCTGTGCAAAAGCTGTCTCGTTTGGTCTTGTCACCGCGCAAGGCTGGCAAATAGAGTTAAAGTTTGCACATGAAGTTACAACAAGATAGCTTTTTTACTCTTAATACCAATACACACACAACAAGAAGTGGTGCTGCACCTCATGGATTGATACTACAAGTGAAGTTAAAGTTTGTAAATAAAGTTACAATTTGATAGCATTTTTACTCTTAATACCATTACACACACAATAAAAAGTGCCGCTACTACTCGTCAATAGGCACCTTGCATCTTCTCATAGTGTGGCCTGCATGGCCACATCAGCCGCAATGTCTACCCGCTGCTCCAACTTCTCCTTTGTCCATATCATTCCTAATGAGACGATTTGCCGATGGCCCTTCCCACTATTCAAAAGGTCCAGATCTGGAATCCAAGCCCTTTGTGCAATATTTGACGTGGCAAAGTAACCCACAATCATGAAGCCTCTTAGCTCACCGCACTACACCTACAACACCCTCTCCTTCATGAAGTATTCCGATATGAAGTTCGATGGCTCCATGTTGACAGTCCCACATGTAGTGAGAACATGAGAGCATGGCTTATGATGGAGCTTTGGCTTATTCCATATGTAGTTAGGTTCATTCATATGATCTCTAAGGCACACCTCGCGGATAACAAGAGAGCGAGCAGTCCCAAATCCGACTCTGTCCTAAAGGAGCACATCAAAATTATGCTCTGTATTGCCCATCACGAAGACCATGCGTGACTAACACTTCTCGGTCTTGGCCTGCATGTACGCTGTGATCTTCGAGCAGTACAA
Organism: Dendrocalamus latiflorus; assembly: GCA_017311315.1. Taxonomy (NCBI): domain Eukaryota; kingdom Viridiplantae; phylum Streptophyta; class Magnoliopsida; order Poales; family Poaceae; genus Dendrocalamus; species Dendrocalamus latiflorus. The sequence continues at coordinate 11,404,737 of CM029662.1, forward strand.
TGTATGTGGGTTGGTTGCATGGAGTGCTGTATTTGCATGCCTTTCAATGAAATGTCCAATTGTACCTTGCAGAACGCCTTAGAAGATGGCAACGAGGGGCTGAAAATGGACGCCCCCAAGAACTCAGTTGTACAGCTCTACAAGGTTAGTGGTCATTATGCCATACCTCGCACCATCCATGTTGTGCAACAAAGACCACTTTCTAATAACTCAGCCTCAATCCAATGGGAGAAGCACTTGATATTCCTCGAGGTCCTCCGCATCACACCAAGAAGGTCAAGCTCTGGCAATGGTGTGAGGTGTTCGGGTTGCGCCACCCCAGGAATGGTTGACCGTGTTCCTCTCGACGAAATGCTTCTTGGTGTGCATCGAATTTACACTACTGGTTTTGCATAGCCAGTATCTTGAATAGCTTCATCAATGGTGGCTGCGAGAACTGCTTGAAGAAGTTGGCCCTCAGATGGCAAATACACCATCTATTCCTCATATCTGGCTAAGGGAACGGCTTGTCCTGATCTTGCTAAAGTTTTCTTGTGGCCTTCATCATCCCAGGGTGGAAATCATGGATTATATAGACATCAAAATGTGCCCCCAACTACTCCCTCCAGATGTCAAAGGAACTACAACCAGCTGTCGAAATTCTCACTCTCAATGAATGCGATGGCCAAGGATAGAATCTGATTATTAGCATCAATGCCAATTGCTATCAGGATCTGCCCCTTGTATTTTGCTGCTAGAAACATCCCATCCACTGAAATCACTGGTAATATATGCCTGAAGGCATTGATGCAAGCACCAAAGGCTAAGAAGGCCATCTTCAAAACCAGGTAACCGGGCAATCTTTTAGATGGCTTGTCCTTCACAGCAATGTATATAATTGGGTTCCTGTCCCACAGCATCTCGAGCATACGGGGAAGGTTGTCGTAAGTTGCCTCGAAAGAACTGAATCTCCTTTCCAAAGCCATCTATTTCACACGCCATTCCTTAGTGTAGCTAATCTTGTACTTGAATTTTTACTCAATAGCTACAATAATGTGCTTGGCTTCTAGGTCCTTCTTCTTCACTATCTCACCGTACATGAGATTGGCTATGAAGGTGCACATCAGGTTGCGATGCTTCGGCAAAACAGTATTGAGCACGCAGGAGTGCAGCTCCACCTTCAAGACAATCTAGTGAGTCTCGTACTTAGGTTTGCGTGTGTGCACAAGCTAAGGATAGGCAACCTGCTCGCAAACCATGGTGTATTGCTCCAGGCTAGATTTTAGGACCCGAAACATTCACTGCATGGACAAGGCCGAGAGCTTAATGGTATCCTACAGTGATTTCTTGTCAGCAAATATTGCATTAAGCCGAACCTCAATAGCATGGTACTCCCACAGTGATTCATACTCGTCATACTCAAAAAGACCCTCAACATCCACCATATTCCATGCCTGCGTCATGGGACCTTTGTTCTCATCGGAAGAGTCATTGCCATCCTCTTCTAAAGCTTCCTTCTCGACACAGGCCATTCGATCATTGATTTTCATTCGATGCACTATGTTGTTGACATACTCCCTTGTGTTAGCCTATCCAGTGAGCTCAGCTTACATAGTACGACCTTCCTGATCTGCCTTAGTAACATCTGCATCTGCCTGTTGGGTGGGCTCAGCGTGCGGTGTGTGATATTCCGGTTCTGCCTCAGCAACATCGCCCACCGTGTCCTCTTGATGAATTGCGCACTACGCACCCGAACTGCTCCCACCATCCGGACCTCCTGTGACTCCCTTCGAACATGGTTGCATGAGTAGCACACACTCGTAGCCACGCCATAGGCAGCTTTTCACAAAGCCCTTCCATGCAACCGTGTGCATCAATCTCATCAACTCCCATTGAATGTTCATGGCAGGCCGACTCCAAAGCCCATGTAGGACGACACTGCATATTTTGGGGTCCAAGAAGAAGCTACGTGTGAGCCAATACAGGACATCTTCGATTAGAGTATTCTCCGCGTCCGGGAGTACTATACTGACTTGCGGAAAACTGCTCAGGTTAACACCGTATGGACCTTCATGAATGATACCAACACCGTAATGTACTTTCAATGTTGTGGGTTCTGACATGATTGATTTCTCACTGCAAATATTACCATTTGTCAACATGCATTCATTAAATATGTGCTAAAGAAATATGTAGCTACACGTTGCCTATATTTGGATGAGAACAAGAAAGGATGAGACTTTTACCTTCTCGAGGAAATATTTTTCTTATTATCAATAAGCTTCCTTCATCTTCCTCTCTAACCTCATGAGCTACTCTCCTTTTCTTATCCCCTTCTTCCAAGCTACTTTCCTCTCCTTTACTCTCTCTCCCGAGCTTCTCTCCTATTCTTCACTCCCTCGAGCAAGCTCCTCTATTTATTCCCCCTCTCCTTCTCTTCTTTGCCTCTTCACTTCCCCTCTCCTTTTCCTCTTTTTTTCTCCTCTCTCAAGCTCCTCTTGTTTTCTTACGAGAAAAATGGTGAGAGATCCCGTGAGGGGGTTGGGTCAAAGTGAAAGGCCGAGTTAGCAGTAAGTAATCGCTCCACCATTGAACAACTAGTACTAGTCGCTCAACGGTTGAGCGATTAAAACCACTAGTCGTCACACGGTATATTACTGTAATTCAAAATAAAAATAGATTATTTTTAAAAAAATTCTGTAAAAGGAAGCGGCAGAAGCCAGAATGCAGGCTCTGATACAGCAGTATAAGAAAGTTATGTGCATGGGCATGTGCCAAATGAACTCTGTATATGAAGGGCGCACACGACGAACTTATGACAGAAGCGAAGAGCTACATCCAGTCTATCAAAGATGAGAAAGGCTTACTATGGAAGCAATGAGCCCTTCTCAATCTACCCAGTAGACTGATTGACAGAACGAGGATGAACGTACAAATCAAGGGTAAGCAAGACAGACTATCACAGAAAGTGATGAGCCACATGAAACAAGTTGAAAGAAACAATTGAAAGAAACAAACTTACAGAGGAACTGAGGAGCCATTCCCAGTCTACGAAACGTGAGCAAGACAGCTCTATCGTGCCAGACTGCCAGTCAAAAATGAAATCCAGTCAGTAATTTAACAGCTCGACCAAATCAGGAAGATATTCATCCATACGCATACATCAAAACTGATACACACCATCCTCTTGGATTGCTCATCAAAGATCTCGAAAACCCTGGAAAAGAGAGACTGAACATGACAAGATAAATAAGGTATGCACTACTCAGGCCCACTCGATTTCTTCTATGTAAACTATATATCTGTTCGACGATCTGTACTCAGTTTTACTTGTACAGAACTTCTGAAGGAAATGGGGGAATCATATCCCAAGTATCAAAGACACGCATAGTCCAATCATTTGTGCCCGTTGCAAGATAAAATCCAATATATGCTAAAAGAAAAACAGCTGATGAACTGATGGAACAACAAGATGATCTGGCAGAAGAGGAAGCTAATTTCCCAGAGGAATAAACTGAGATAAAAGCACAGGAATGTGGAAGAGCACGAATGACAGCAGTATGATGACCACCATGGTACGGACACCTGTGGTAACATTATGACTAGATAAAGGACACATAAGTGCAGTTGTCAACCAAGCAGGTATTTTTCTTGACCGTAGGGTTTGTAATAGCTCAAGGTGCATTGATTATGACAATACTTAATCCATTTGGTGATGGTACGTTGTCACGACCCGAGCTTGACCACAGAAGCGAGCGTAGGAAATAGGAATTCGAGGTGAGCGGTCGAGGAACCGGACGCTTGCGCTTGGGCGGAGCCGTGATGCCGGTCGCCCAAACACTAGGCCCGGAGGTTGGTGGAGAGTTCTCCTGATAACTCTTGCTTGACTCCAAAAGATAACTTGGCGTGGCTTATAATACCCGCCCCTAACAGCAATGACTAAGGATTGACTTTAACTAACAAACAAACAGAATCTAATTTCTAACATGAAAGCTAAGCAACGCAACTAAACTAAACTCCTGACTTGTCTGCCGAATTGGTAGCCACGGCTCCCCGGTGGCTCTTGGGATGGCGTTGGTAGTAATGTCCCCGCATGACATCACTCTCTCCCTTGGAGAACAGCTCGTCCTCCAGCTGGAAGGCCAGATAGCGGCGCTTCAACTTCTGTGCATCTTCCCATGAGGCCTCAGTTGCACCACGGCCTTGTTACAAATTTTGGGCCCTGGCCACATGCCTAGGCCCAACCGGGTGCCACAGGTTTAAATGGGCTGAACACAACTAAGCCTACGGAGCAACGGAGCAACAATATTATAAGTGGTATTGGGCTTTCTCCCCCCAAAAGATTAGTCCAATGGGTGGGGGCTCTCTCACACTTATAAGTTGTGCTTACTCATCTCCCACAATCCATGTGGGACTATTCATAACAATCTCCCCCTCACACATGGATTGGGCACTTCTGCAACCATGAGGTCTAAGGAGATGTTAGGCACCTGAGCTCTGATACCGATTGTTACATTTTGGACCCTGGCCACATGCCTAGGCCCAACCGGGTGCCACAGGTTTAAATGGGCTGAACACAACTAAGCCCACGGAGCAACGGAGCAACAACATTATAAGTGGTATTGGGCTTTCTCCCCCCAAAAGACTAGTCCAACGTTTTCCTCTTCCTGTTCTTTTATTCCCTCTCTTCTATCCTACCAAGCTGGGTACATAGGAATATATATATAGCGCAGTCACCACACTTCCAGAGACTTGACTGGTTCTCATACACTAGAAAACATGCACACTACTTAACCAACTCACTCATGCATTCCCTGCATGCACGCCATGTTGAATGTTCGGCGTAAGACTCGGCCTCGCCAACTGATTCTTCACAAGCACACTACCACCTGATCCTGCAAGACCATTTCTTGTGCCACCACACGAAAACAGCCTCAACAACTCCTGATGACTCGGTAGCTACAGCGCACGTCCTCTACAGCTACATGCAAATACATGCAAGACACTAAAATACCTACAAGTCAAGATTAATTGCTAACAATCACCCCCCTAATCTTGACTTGCTAAACTTCAAATAAACATGCTACTAAAAATAAATAAATTTCACCCCCTTAATCTTATTGCTTAGAGCAGCGCTGGTTCTTCGTCGGCATCCGCCTCGATGAGATATGCCTGTGCTTTCTCCCTCTTGTTGGGCTTCTTGCATTCTGAAGCAAAGTGTCCATAATCGTTACAATTAAAACACCTTACTTTTGCCTTGTCAATTCGTCAGTATCGACGTCCACCGCCGCCACCAAAACCACCAGAGGAGCCTTCTCCTTCACACTTCGACGATCGGGCCTCCCACTCTGCGCGCGTCAGGAGTAAGTGCTCCTCGTCTCCGTCGTTGTTGCCGTAGCGACGTTCTCCCTCTTCCTGCGTCTTCAAGCGGCTGATTAGCTCTTCGATCGACATATTCTTTATGTCACCGAATTGCTCAATCGTGGTGACGACGGGAGAGAACTTCTTAGGCACTGCACGAAGAAACTTCCGCACGATGTAGGACTCCTCCATCTTTTCGCCTAGACCTCGAATCTTGCTGACGATTGTTGTCAACCTCATCGCGAAGTCATCGATCTATTCGGTGTCTCTCATGCGCAAGTTTTCAAACTCGCTTTTGAGGTTTTGTACACGCGCCTCCTTGACGCGATCGGCACCGAGATGCATTACCTTCAAGGTGTTCCAGGCCTCCTTTGCGGTCTCCTTCTCAGCTAGGAGCAGCAGCACGTCTTCCGGCACCGCGAGGAAGATTGCCGCGAGCGCCATTTGATCTTGCCGCTCATTCACCTCTTCATCCACGATTGCGTTCCACACGCCCTGAGCACGCATGAACACCTTCATCTTCACGGCCCATGTTGTGTAGTTGCTCCTCGTGAGCATGGGATACGGGAGGGAGATGCTGCCCTCGCGCGCCGACGCCTTCGGCACGCTCCCATCGCCGTTCTTCTGAACGCCCCCATCGGCGGTGACGTTTCTCGGCGGGCTCAAAGACGACATGGATGAAGGTGTACACAAACACAAGCTCTGATACCAATTGTTAGCCCAGAAAAGTGAACAAGCAAAAACAATACGCTGGATACAATAAACACCAAGGGAAAAAAACACTGGAAGAAGAAGGACCAACAGCTGCCACACACCTCTGCTCAGCCTTGCACGAATCACCTTGAGTGGGGTAGGTGTTAACAATATGATTTGTAGTTGCTTACGGATAGAATTATTGATAGTATCTGTAATCTAGCAGATTGTAGATTGATTCTATTTCTATCTGTAACTTTTCCGTATCCCTCTCTGAAACTTATCTGTAAGCATAACTCGTGAGTTATGCTTTCTCTCTGTCAGTTGCCGTTCGGCACTGTATACAATCCGGCAATGTGTATAAATACAGAGCAGGCTGACTCCGTTGCTGAGTTAAGCCAATTGAGCTAAACATTGTTTGTTTACATGGTATCAAAGCCTGTACGACAATGTCAACCAACTCCAACATCCCATCCACAACCTCGCCGTCTATCTCTTCTTCTTCTTCCAGCCAAACAGTTTCCATACCCATCAACCATGCCGTCGCCATCAAACTCGGCAAGGACACCTATATGCTATGGAGGACGCAATTCCTGCCGTATCTGAGAAGCTATCAACTTCTCGGGTGTGTGGATGGAACTTATGAGCATCCACCACAGATGGTCTCAAACACAACAGATGGAGGTGCTGCCAAATGTCAATCTGGCTTACCAGATCTGGTACAATCAGGACCAGATGGTCCTTAGCGGAATTCTCTCCTAGCTGAAGGAGCAAGTCTTGGCGCACGTCATATTTGTGACGTCTGCGCTGAAGCCTGGCTAGCGCTGGAGTGGGTCTTTGCTTCTAGGTCGCGAGCTCGTGTGGTTCAGATATGCATGCAGCTTGCGAACCTGAAGAAAAGGGACCTTTCGACATCCGACTACTTTCAGGCAGATGAAGACCTTAGCAAATACTTTAACTGCTATTGGCATGCCACTGCATAATGATGAAGTCATCTCTTATATCCTTGCTGGCCTCAGATCATATTATGATTCGTCGAATACTTCTATCACCACTAGGACTGACGACATAACATTAGATGACGTGTATGCTCACTTGATGAGCTATGGACATCGTCTGGAACAAAATCATGCAGGCCTGCACCTGTAGATTGGGAGCTCAGGACAAAATCCAATATATGCTAAAAGAAAAACAGCTGATGAACTGATGGAACAACAAGATGATCTGGCAGAAGAGGAAGCTAATTTCCCAGAGGAATAAACTGAGATAAAAGCACAGTTTTGTGGAAGAGCACGAATGACAGCAGTACGATGACCACCACCATGGTACGGACACCTGTGGTGACATTATGACTAGATAAGGACACATAAGTGCAGTTGTCAACCAAGCAGGTATTTTTCTTGACCGTAGGGTTTGTAATAGCTCAACGTGCATTGATTATGACAAATACTTAATCCATTTGGTGATGGTACGTTGTCACGACCCGAGCTTGACGACAGAAACGAGCGTAGGAAATAGGAATGCGAGGTGAGCGGTCGAGGAACCGGACGTTTGCGCTTGGGCGGAGCCGTGATGCCGGTCGCCCAAACACAAGGCCCGGAGGTTGGTGGAGAGTTCTCCTGATAATTCTTTTTTGATTCCAAAAGATAACTTGGCGTGGCTTATAATACCCGCCCCTAACAGCAATGACTAAGGCTCTGTTTGGATCTCATGGTCTAAAGTTTAGTTGTCTAAAGTTTTGGACTAAACTTTAGTTGGCTAAACTTTAGCCACTAAACTTTAGTCGAATGTCCTGTTTGGATCATGTACTAATGGATAGGACTAAAGTTTTAAAAAGACCATACTACCTCTCCTCGTTTCGTGTGTCAGCCATTAAATGGGAGGTGAGAGACCAACATGCATAGGTAAATACGTCTTTGTGCCTAAGAACCCAAAACTTTAGACCACTTTAGTTCACTTTGGTGGACTAATGGTCTAAAGTGTTTTTTAGGGGTTAGCTAAAGTTTAGATCTAACTTTAGACCACCTGTTTGGAGACTTTAGACCTAAACTTTAGTAACTAAACTTTAGATGGAGGGATCCAAACAGGGCCTAAGGATTGACTTTAACTAACTAACAAACTGAATCTAATTTCTAACATGAAAGCTAAGCAACGCAACTAAACTAAACTCCTGACTCGTCTGCCGAATTGGTAGCTGTTAGGAAACCTGGACTCTATCCAGAGTCCTGATCTAATTGGGCACCCCACCGTAGACTATAAATAGGGACTTAGACCCCTCTCATTATGTACCCCGATGCAATCTAAAGCAATAAAGAAAGACCAGGAGTTCTCTCTACCTCTCTGTGTTCAATCTATTATTCTGTGATTCTGTGATTGATTCGTTCTTGTTCTAAGCAGAGGAATCGCTCGGACTGGTCTCCAGCGTCGGTTCCTCAACACGTTATCAGCACGACTTCGCCCTGGTGAACGAGGTAATCATCGAAGCACAGATTGAATTTTCTAGATCGTTTTTGAATCTGTATTTTCTTTTCGCGTTCTAGATTGAATATCTACGGTGCAAATCCGCCCTAAATCTACCGCGAGCAGACTTGAAGTCGCCGGCACAATGCCGATCGGTAGATTATGAAACAGGGTAGATGTTGATTGCACTGTAGAACGATGCAAATCCGCCCTAAATCTACCGCGAGCAGATCTGAAATCGCCGGCACAATGTCGATCGGTAGATTACGAAACGGGGTAGATGCTGATTGCATCTAGATTAATTTTATGCATCGGTTTTTTTGTTTGGAGATCGCATAAGAAAAACTGCATGAAAAAAACTTTGCATGGCTCTCTGTTCGGTTTTGCGCGAGCACCACATGAAAATTTCCTGTCAGCCTGAAAGCCGCCAGATAGCCACCGGCCACATCAACGGTGGACGCCCGCCGCCCGCATGCGGCCGGCCTCCCGCCGCCGTCACACCAGCCGCCCTGCACGCGCGAGGTAGCCCTTCCCGAAGAAGCTACTCGCCGCCGCCCGTATGCGGCCGCTGGCCCCTTGGCTTCCATCGCCGCTCAGCCCAAAGCCGCACCAAGCCATCGCACCCGCCGCGCTCGCCCCGCATGGCGTGTGCCTGTAGCCGGCCTCCCCGAGCCCGTGCCCGCACGCACCGCCACAGTCGACCTCCTCGGCTCCCTCGCCGCACCCCGCACGGTGCCGCTCCCGCCATGGCCGCCTCCCTTGCGCGCCTCCGAGCCGCCGCTTGGGGACCCGACCGCCGCCTGCATGCGGCCCGGCTTGCCACCGTCCGCCCGAAGCCGGCCCCCCGCGCACCGAGTCACCGCCGGCTAGGCCGCCCGAACGGCGCCGGCCACCTTCCCATCGCGGCCCGCAGCCCGCACCACCTCACCGGCTAGCAGCCGAGCCTCGCCACTCCGCCGCTTGCCGGCCTTCCCGGAGCCAGTCCCTGCCTCGGCCTGCAAGCAGCCCGCAGCCGCCGGACTCCCACCTACCGCCGCCGGCACGCGTACATGTCGCCCGAGCCGCGTGCGCGTTGGGTCAAGCCGCCGCCTTCACCCGGTGTGCGCCGCCGCCCTGTGTGCAGGCTACCCGAGCCGGCTACTCGGAAAGCCCGCGCCAGCCCCGCCGCCGAGACGCACCCAGGCACCCGCATGTGTTGGGCGCCCGTGCGCTGCTACCCGCGTGAACAGGGGTAGGGTTTCCTACCCCTGCGTCTCCTTGAACCGAACGGGCGGGCCGCAAATGGGCCGGAGCGGCCGAATGTTTTTTTTTCTTCAGGTGAGGCCAGCACAAGCCACACGGGCCGTTGCACAGTGGGCCGAGACCAGGCCGGCCCAGCCGGGGGGGCGTTAGATTCTGCGAATAAGCCCTCCCATTTTCTGCTAATTAATGAAGGGTCCCTGAATCTTGCACCCGGGCCCTGATTTTTGCAGAAAACCCCTCTATAAATCAGAAAATTACGCGAATTTTTCTCTGAACTGAAATTTTGCGTAAAAACCCTCAGGAATTGCAGAGTTTGCTGAAATTTCATATTTTAGCATAAAAGGGCCTCGGGAATCCGAATTTTGCATTATTTGTAGCATTTGAAGCATATTTATTTATGCTATTATTATTCTCTGTATTCTCTGTATTTATTTACTGTTTTTGGTTAATTGTAATTGTTTTAATTACTTTTAATCACTGAAATTAGCAGTAAAATTATAGAAAATGCACAGAAAATTATGAAACATTACGAGAATCTTTTGTACCATTTATTTACCCGCAGTGAATTATTCCGTGCATGTCTACCAGCAGTAGACTTATACACATTTAGATGACTAGCATAACGAACTGGAAGTTCGAGGAGCTGGCCCAGCATGGCCAAAACTATCTGACGTAGGCATCCGATGTCGAGATTGTACTTAGAGCCAGGAAGCTCCGCACGACTATTGGGATTGGTGGACTGAATGACGCCAACCCATGCCTAAAGAGACTGATCAGGCACTTCATTTTCTTAGGCACCACTTCTGCCTCACTCTCAAGAATGAGTATATGACAGAGAAAAACGCGCTAGCACTCTGAACCGTACTCAAGAAGCGGTTTGAGAGGCTAAAGTACACCATTCTTCCTCAAGCAGAGCGAGAGTGGATCAGACTGAGGTTTTGCCGACTTTAAGACGGTCAGGGAATACAATTCTGCCTTGCACATGATTTGTACCCCAATACAGAAAATTGAGAAAAACCTTCCACCCCAATATAGCACAATCCGCACGCAACTATCGTCAAGATGGCTATGAGGAATACGTCGAATTGATTGATATGATGCAAGTTGCGGAGGCTCAGGACAAAGTTCTCCGTAAGAACTACGTCACTCAGCCACCTGGGAGCTCCGCTGGCCGTGAAGCCAACGCCGGGAGCTACAAGGTGTGAAAAGCTCTTAATGAGAGAAGGGGAAGGAAGGGTAAGGCCGCAGCCCAGAAAGGCGAATCAGATGCTCCACGAGAGAATAAGGCCAGCAAGCCAAAGCGGGATGGTCAAGGGCAGTATGAAGCCCACTCTGCATCGGCTGAGGGGGAGAATTCTAAGTAGCTGCCTGCACCGATGGAAGTTGAAACCATCACGACAGCAGTAATCCCTCTCGACCTAGAAGTAGTTAACGCCATGATTTCTCTTGAAGAGAATGTCAACCCCGAGAAAATAGCAGAAGAAGTCTAGTGCACTGAATGCATTTCGACTTTAATTGTCATTTATTTTGTGTGGAAGAATATGTTAGAATTTGCATGGATGGTACTTAAGAATTGTTATTTTCTCGTGATGGTTGGATGATATTTGATGAATTCATTCATTTATTCAGTTTATGATGGCATGATATGTTCTGATATTGGTGTATTTTATTTATGTGTTGATTGCCTTCTCATGCATATTAATAAAATACCATATATTAGAACGCTTGTAGCGCCCTATGAAGGAAGTGTGCTTAGCTAGCAGCGGCACAACGCATACCATCTTAAGAGAGATTATGTATTTTCAGTCGATCTGTAAGAGCACTGGCAGCCTTACGACAATCGCCAGAAGCGATGGATGTATAATTGGTTCAGGAAGAGCCATAATGGGCACAACTTTGGTTATTGAAGAAGTCGTATTGTACCCAGAATCGACTAGAACTCTCCTAAGTTTTAAGAATATCCGCGCAAATGGTTTCCACGTTGAGACTGAAGAAGTGTACGGTAAGAAATACCTGCTCATTATGAAGCGCGAAGAGAATGGCAAAAGAATATTAGAAAAACTTCCTTCACTGGGCCATATTATACCAACATTAAAGCGCCTGCGGCGTACACTGTTCTGAAGACAGTGTTTAGAAGCTCTGAACTCTTCTGTCTCTGGCATGACAGATTAGGCCACCCAAGTCTTAGGATGATGAGAAACATAATAACTCGCATGGGCATAATATTAATGTGAAGAATTTCCCGAATCATGAAGATTTTGTGTGCCCTGCATGTGCCACCGGGAAACTAATTACTGGACCCTCCACTCTGAAAGTGAAGGATGAAGTCCCTGCATTCCTGGAACGTATCCAGGGAGACATTTGCGGTCCCATTCAGCCCATCTTAGGGTTATTTAAGAATTTTATGGTGCTCATTGATGCTTCCTCGAAGTTGTCATATGTGGGTTTTGTTGTCCACAAGGAACCTCGCCTTTGAAAAATTGATCTCGCAGATCATTCGCATCAGAAATGTGTTTCCAGATCATCATATCAAGTCCATCCGAATGGACAACGCCGGAGAATTTACTTCAAAGGCATTTGATGATTATTGCATGGCGATGGGAATTGCAGTTGAGCATTTGGTACTGCATGTCCATACCCAGAACGGTTTGGCAGAGGCTTTAATCAAAAGAATTAAATTTATTGCCCAACCCATCTTGCATAAAAGTAATTTGCCAGCTACATGTTGAGGACACGCAGTCCTTCATGCAGCGAATCTCATCAACTTTAGACCTTCGGCCTACAACATCCATTCACCTATGCAACTAGCGCAAGGGTCAGCACCGAAAATTTCCCAACATTAGGGGGAGGAAATCAACCCTTTGATGAAGAATATCGGGAAATTACGTGGCACGCCACGGTAATTCATGCAGATGACCCGCGCACTAGTGAAGCGAATAGAGAAGTCCAGAAGACAAGAGAAGTCTAGAAGACAATAGATTTGCAAGCATTAGCAAATCAACTGCCTGATCACTTTAGTGATTTGAAGAGCGTGACTAAGTCGCATGTGCCTGCACGCACTGCACCGGAGAGGGTTGAAATACCAAAGAAAGCAGAAGGTATCCCTAATCTCGTCCAGAGGCCTCAGAAAAATAAAAAAAAGAGGACGAGAACTCCGGCTCCTCGAATCCTTAGTAACCGGGGACGCCTGGTGAAAAAGGATAAGAGGGATTTATCACAGCCGATCATTGAAGTCCCCCAGAATGAGAAGGGGAGCCAGTTGAGACCTGGCACAAGTATGACACCTTCAGAAAAGGGCATACCGGATCTGAATATCCCCATCGGCATGGATGTGTGCGCACACATCGGAGCCGAAAAACTAAAGGGACTTGCCACCGCAATTGAAAGAAGCGATGCGCAAGGTGAAGCTCCAGAAGAAGCAACTCATGAAGAAATAGCTATAAATTATGTGCACACTGGAGAGTCCCTGAATAGGACAACAGCTAATATCGATATCTACTTCGCAAAGAAAATTGCCACCATCATCGATCTTGATCCCGAGCCTGCATCGCTCGCTGAATGTAAGAAAAGATCAGATTGGGAAGATTGGAAGAAGGCAATAGCAACTGAATTGCTATCTCTGAATAAAAGAGAGGTGTTTGGGCCCGTATGCCGCACACCTCCCCACATACACCCTGTTGGGCACAAGTGGGTATTTGTTCGAAAGAGAAATGAAAGAAATGAATTAGTGAGATACAAAGCAAGGCTGGTAGCCCAAGGTTTCACTCAACGTCCTGGAGTTGATTATGAAGAAACCTACTCCCCAGTCATGAGTGGAATTACCTTTAGATACTTGATCTCAATGGCAGTGAACTTGAATTTAGAAATGAAATTGATGGATGTTGTGATTGCATACCTCTACGGTAACTTGGATTCGGAGATTTATATGAAAGTCCCTGAAGGAATATCTCTCCCGAACCAAGACAGAGCAAATAGAAATCTGTACAGTGTGAAACTCAGAAAGTCACTGTATGGACTGAAACAATCTGGAAGAATGTGGTATAATCGCTTGAGCGACTTTCTCTGCAAGAAAGGCTACACGAACAATGAAGACTGTCCTTGTGTATTTATACGGCGATCCCAGAATGGATTCTGTATAATCTCTGTGTATGTAGATGATCTAAATATCATCGGGACAGCCGAAGACATAAAAGAAGCAAGCTCCTACTTGGAGTCAGAATTTGAAATGAAAGATTTGGGTAAGACCAAGTTTTGCTTAGGCTTGCAGCTTGAGCATGTCCCTGAAGGAGTCTTGGTACATCAGTCGACCTACACCCAGAAGGTGCTCGAAAGGTTTGACTTTGAGAAGGCATTTCCCTCGAAAGTACCGATGATCGGTAGGTCTTTACAGCAAGAAAAAGATCCTTTCCGACCAAGGGAAGAGGGGGAGGAAGTCCTGGGACCGGAATTCCCATACTTGAGTGCAGTGGGAGCACTCATGTATTTAGCAAACTGCACTAGACCGGACATTGCATTTGCCGTGAACCTGTTAGCAAGGTACAGTGCAGAGCCCACCAAAAGGCATTGGCAGGGCATAAAGGACATTTTCCGACACCTCCAAGGTAGCAAGGACCTCGGATTGTTTTACAGAAAGAATCAAGATCTGAACTTGATTGGCTATGCAGATGCTGGGTATCTGTCAGACCCGCATACCGCTAAGTCACAAACAGGCTATGTATTCCTGTGTGGTGGAACTGCAATTTCATGGAAATCGTCTAAGCAAAGCCTGGTAGCTACTTCGACGAACCACTCAGAAATTATAGCACTGTATGAAGCCGCACGAGAGTGCGCTTGGCTCCGCCGAACGATTCACCACATCCAGCAGTCATGTGGGATGAACATTGTGCAAACCCCCACAATTATCTATGAAGATAATGCAGCTTGCGTTGCACAAGTGCAAACGGGCTATGTGAAGAGTCATCTCACAAAGCATATCAACTCCAAGTTCTTCTATGCACATGAATTGCAAAAGATGGACGAGATTAAAGTACTGCATACTAAGTCATGTGAAAATCTCGCAGATTTATTCACTAAGTCACTCCCCGCATCTAGCTTTGAAAGGTGCATGCGTGGAATTGGAATGATGAGACTTAGAGAAGTGCAGAATTCAGGGGGAGAATTCTCACAAGCCCGCTAATAAATCTTGATCATGAAGATTAAGTACCCAAAAATAAAGTCTTGCAGACCGAATGAATTTGGGTGAATTGTACTCTTTTTCCCTTGACGAGTTTTCCATGAAGTTTCTCGACCAAGGTTTTTAACGAGGCAATTCGTGCATCGCAGCATCACATGTATCATGTACTCTTTCTCCAAATTTTTCCCACTGGGTTTTTATGGAGTTTTGACGAGGCATGAGCATATTGGGTGAGTGCCCAAGGGGGAGTGTTAGGAAACCTGGACTCTATCCAGAGTCCTGATCTAATTGGGCACCCCACCGTAGACTATAAATAGGGACTTAGACCCCTCTCATTATGTACCCTGATGCAATCTAAAGCAATAAAGAAAGACCAGGAGTTCTCTCTACCTCTCTGTGTTCAATCTATTATTCTGTGATTCTGTGATTGATTCATTCTTGTTCTAAGCAGAGGAATCGCTCGGACTGGTCTCCAGCGTCGGTTCCTCAACAGTAGCCACGGCTACCCGGTGGCTCTTGCGATGGCGTTGGTAGTAATGTCCCCACATGACATCACTCCCTCCCTCCGAGAACAGCTCGTCCTTCAGCTAGAAGGCCAGATAGCGGCGCTTCAACTCCTGTGCGTCTTCCCATGAGGCCTCAGCTGCGCCACGGCCTTGCCACTGGACCAACAGCTGCCACACACCTCTTCTCAGCCTTGCACGGATCACCTTGAGTGGGGTAGGTGTTAACAATATGATTTGTAGTTGCTTATGGATAGAATTATTGTTAGTATCTGTAATCTAGCTGAGATGTAGATTGTAGATTGATTCTGTTTCTATCTGTAACTTCTTCGTATCCCTCTCTGAAACTTATATGTAAGCATAACTCGTGCGTTATGCATTCTCTCTGTTGGTTGCCGTTCGGCACTGTATACAATCCGGCAATGTGTATAAATACAAAGCATGCTGACTCTGTTGCTGAGTTAAGCCAATTGAGCCAAACATTGTTTGTTTACATGGTTTCAGAGCCTATACAACAGTGTCGACCAACTCCAACATCCCATCCACAACCTCACCGTCTATCTCTTCTTCTTCTAACCAAACAGTTTCCGTACCCATCAACCATGCCATTGCCATCAAGCTCGGCAAGGACAACTATATGCTATGGAGGGCGCAATTCCTGTCGTATCTAAGAAGCTATCAACTTCTCGGGTATGTGGATGGAACTTATGAGCGTCCACCACAAATGGTCTCAAACACGACAGATGGAGGTGCAGCCAAATTGTCAATCCGGCTTACCAGATTTGGTACAATCAGGACCAAATGGTCCTCAGCGGAATTTTCTCCTCACTGACAGAAGAAGTCTTGGCGCACGTCATGTTTGCGACATCTGCACGTGAATCCTAGCTGGCGCTGGAGTGGGTCTTTGCTTCCAGGTCGCAAGCTCGTGTGGTTCAGATACGCATGCAGCTTGCGAACCTGAAGAAAAGGGACCTTTCAACATCTAACTACTTTAGGCAGATGAAAACCTTAGCAGATACTTTAACTGCTGTTGGCATGCCACTGCGTAAGGATGAAGTCATCTCTTATATCCTTGCTGGCCTCAAATCAGATTATGATTCGTTGGTTACTTCTATCACCACCATGACTGACGACATAACATTCGATGATGTGTGTGCTTACTTGATGAGCTATGAACATCGTCTAGAACAAAATCATGCAAACCTGCAGGTGTAGATTGGGATCCTCGGCCAACTTCACTAGGCGCAACCAGGCCGAGGAAACTACCACGACAATCAGGGAGGAAGATGGCAAGGATGTGGCTGTGGCAACTAGAACCGGGGTGGCAATAATCACACCTCTGGACATGGTGGCCGTGGCACACGTCCAACTTGTTAGCTGTGCAGCAAGATTGGGCACACTACCATCAAGTGCTATAACAGGTTTAATCATTCATACCAGGGAGATGAAGCACCTTCGGCCTCAACCGCAGCCTTGACATCATCATACCAAATTGACCCCAATTGGTATATGGACACTGGAGCTATAGATCACATCATGAGTGATCTAGAATGTCTCAGGTGCATGAGAAATATCATAGCACTGATCAAGTTCAAGTCAAAAATGGTGCAGGTTTGCACATATCTAATGTTGGTCATTGTTCTATTAATACTGCTGCCAACGCTCTTGTTCTTAGAAATGTCTTGCATGTTCCTCAAATTTCTAAGAATCTTATATATATTCACAAACTCACCCGAGATAATAACATCTTTTTGAATTCCATCCTAACTATTTGTTGTCAATGATCAGGCATCGAAGAGAAAGGTGCTTCACGACAAGTGTGAATCTGGCCTCTATTCCATCAAGCCATCTACAATAAATTCTTTTAAGACTGCCATGTTCTGCCCAAAAGTTCCTAAGGAGTATTGGCATGCTCGCCTTGGTCACCCTTCATCACAAGTAGTTCAGTCAATTTTGCATCCCAATAAGTTGCTTCATTTGTGTTCCATGTATACATCAGTATGTAATGCGTGTCAGCAGGTAAAGAGTCATCAACTTCCTTATTCCCCTTCAGTTCATGTGTCCATGCCTCCTTTAGAACTTGTATTTTCTGATGCCTGGGACCCTGCTACTGAGTCTATAGGAGGATACAAGTATTATGTCAATTTTATTGATGATTTTAGTAAGTTTACATGGACCTATTTACTACGTGCCAAATCTAATGCTGAGCAAGTGTTTCTACAATTCCAAAACTATGTAGAATGACTTCTTGACAAAAGAATAAAATGTGTTTAGTCTGGTTGGAGAGGAGAGTATCAAAAGCTTCATAAATTGTTTCACTCAATTGGCATTGAGCATAGGGTTTCATGTCCCCATACACACCAACAACATGGCTCTGCCGAAAGAAAACATAGACACATTGTTGAGACTAGACTTGCTCTTTTTGCTCAGTCTTTCATGCCCCTAAAGTTTTGGGATGAAGCTTTTTGACAGCCACATATCTTATCAATCATCTTCCTACCTGTGTCATTGATAATGCATGTCCTCTTGAACGATTGTTTGGTGTCAAACCCAATTATTCCATTCTTAAGATTTTAGGTGTGCTTGTTGGCCACATCTTCTAGCATATAACAGCCGCAAGCTTTCTGTTCAATCAAAACAGTGTGTTCTTGGGGTATAGCCCACATCACAAGGGATATAAATGCCTTGACATCTCATCGAGTCAAGTTTATATCTCCCGTGATGTTATTTTTGATTTTTTTAGATAAAGGATATAAAATCCGGCCTCTATATCCACTTGGGATATATACAGCCAAAAGTTACACGAGCTCTTAGGCTCAAACCCTCAACACTAAGGAGTACACAACAACAATAAAGAGAGCTTAAGGACTAAGAAAAAACTAGAAAGATTAAGCTTCAGAATTTCTTCTCCGTCCTTGCTTCCAACCAATCCCTAAACCTCCTCCAACTGAGCCACCCAATCTCCGGTCTATTTTGCGTGAAGATGAACCTCCAAGGCGGCGCCTCCAAGAGGCGACGCGGGTCGCCGACGCCGCCCGCCTCACTGAGACAAGGCTTTCACCTGGAGAACAGAGTACATGAGGGCTATGAAGTGCCATGACAACCCTTCAGGAAGAAAAATGGCGTCCAAAGGCGTCATAGTTGTCGAGACCGGTAGGAACACCGGCAAGGATTTCGCCAGCATCTCCACATCAACCCACGCACTAGCCACACACAAAAAAGACCGCCACCAGCATCCCCAACTCCTGCCGCCTCCCGGCCTCTGCCGCCAGCGCCGACCGGCCTCCTCCACCCGCCGGACGGCACTCTCCAGCGCGCCCACCTCCTCCGCCAGACTACTCTGCTCCCCCATCGCTGGCTCCGCCCTCCAACGCCCACCGCACCTTCACTCCCACCGGATCAAATCGCCGCTCGGCGTTTACGAGCTCCGCCGAGCCGCCACCGGCCTCTGCCCCCTCGACACTGCTGGTCGCCGCGGACACTTCCGACCCCACCTCCCTCTCACCTTCCTCCTCCACCGCCGCTAGCCGCAGAAAACTGCCCTCCCACCAAAACACAGGCTGGGCTCCTGCGACCCTCAACCTCAGCACCGCCGTCGGATCTGAGCTCAACCAGATCCGGGCGCCAGCTCGCCGGAAGCGCACGCCGATGGCCCGCAACCTTGACGCAGACTAAATCCAGACTGGGCTGCAAAGCGACGCCGCACCTCCTCGACACAGCTCCACACGAGTGCCAACACCACCACCACGCTGCTCAGCCTCCGCTGACGACCTCCACAGGGACCCTGCCGCCTCGAAACCAACGCCCAGATCTGGAAACCGTCGTCTAGATCCAGGTGAAAGAGCCCCGCCGCCGCCTTCCTAGCACCCGCACAAGCCACCGGCGGCGTGCTCCAGCGGCGGCAAGGCGAAGGGGAGAGGAAGGGGTGGGAGTCGGCGCTGGGGCGCTGGGGCGAAGGGGAGAGGAAGGGGCGCTCTCTGGAAGGGGAGAGGATGTTATTTTTGATGAGGGAATTTTTTTCTTTCTCTAAGATCCCTACCGAAACCTCTCATAGTAATGATATTCTCTCATACACATATCTCCCTGTTCCAACTTTGCCTTCCATACCACCATTGACATCAACATCTGTCGGAGGCAGTAGTATTACTAGCAATACTGACCATGATATTCCCAATGTGCAAACCTCTGTCTCTTCCGAATCTATGTCTATAGGTGGTGGATAGGATGCTCCATAGCATCAGTATGGCACTCGCCTTCGACACAACATCCGCTGCCCTAAGAAAAGAACAAATGGCACGGTGGCCTATTTGCACACTATTGAACATACTGCTGTGAGAAATATTGGAGCTATTACTAATGCCAATCCAGCCGAGTCTCCTACGCTGCAGCTTCTCGTCTTATCGGCCTACGGTAGCAAATACTGCTATTGCTGATATAGCTAAGTCTTATGCATTTTCTGCTACTGGCAGCCGAGCCATTGCTACAGCAATTTGTATTGCTACAAAAAAAATACTTCTTTTGCTGACACAGCTCAGACTTTGGCATTTTCTGCTACTGTGAGTCATGCTATTGCTGGACCAACATCTCATATTGATGCCATGTTAGATCCACGGTGGAAAGAAGCTATGCAAACTGAATTTGCAGTCTTGCAGGAAAATCAGACTTGGAATTTGGTGCATCCTAAACCTAGCCTGAATGTTATTGATTGTAAATGGGTTTTTAAGTTAAAAAAGCTGATGGCTCTATTGACAGGTTTCAAGCAATGTTATCTTATTGATTATGAGGACACATTCAGTCCGGTAGTGAAATCAACCACTATACGAGTCTTGCTTTCCTTAGCACTATCAAGGGGATGGACTATGCAGCAAATAGATATACAAAATGTGTTTCTCTATGGAGTCCTACATGAGGAGGTATATATGAAACAACCACTAGGGTTTCAATTTCCAGGGCATCCAAACTTTTATGTAAGTTGGATAAGTCGCTCTATGGACTAAAGCAAGCATCACAGGCATGATTTGCTCGCTTAAGTTCCAAGCTACAAGAGCTTGGGTTTACACCCTCCAAATCAGATATCTCGCTCTTTGTTTTCAATCAAGGTGGTTTAGTCATGTACATGCTTATATATGTTGATGACATTATCATTCTTAATTCCTCAACCAAGGCAGTTGATCTCCTTCTCAACCAACTCTAGGAGGATTTTGCTATGAACGATCTTGGAGGGCTCAGTTACTTTCTTGGCATTGAAGTGAGTTCTATGAATGATGGCATTGCCATTTTGGATCTGCTACACAAGACCAACATGACAAAAGCAAAGCCGGTTAGCTCGCCCATGGGAGCAAATGAGAAGCTATTCAAGAATGATGGAATAGTGTTGTCTGATGCAGAAGCAACAAAGTATACAAGCACGGTAGGAGCTCTCCAATACCTCACATTGACACGGCCCGACATCTCCTATAGCGTCAACAAAGTTTGTTAGTTCCTGCAGGCTCCAATTGAAGACCATTGGACTACTGTAAAATGGATTTTGCACTATCTCAAGGACGCATAACATCTTGGGCTAGTTCTTCAGTGGTCACAATCCTCTTTGCTTAGTGCTTTTGCTGATGCAGATTGGGCAGGTTGTCCTGATCATAGAAGAAGTACTGGGGCTATGCAGTGTTCCTCGGATCAAACCTCATATCATGGAGCTCTAGAAAGCAACCAACTGTTTCTAGATCTAGCACCGAGGCTGAATACAAATCGGTTGCTAATGCCACTACTGAAGTCATGTGGATACAAGGATTACTTGGAGAGCTTGGTGTTTTCCAATGAGGCGCACCTTGTCTGTGGTGTGACAATCTAGGTGCCATCTACCTTACTACAAATCTGGTGTTCCACGCTCGAACTAAACATATTGAAGTTGATTTCCATTTTGTTCGAGAGAAAGTTGCACATAAAGCCTTGGATATCAGGTTCATATCCTCTAGTGATCAACTTGCTAATATAATGACCAAACGATTGCCGACACAGTTGTTCATTCATTTTAAAAGCAATCTCAACATTGTTGTGCTATGTCCAGATTGAGGGAGGATGTTAGCAATATGATTTGTAGTTGCTTATGAATAGAATTATTGTTAGTATCTATAATCTAGCTGAGATGTAGATTGTAGATTGATTCTATCTCTATTTGTAACTCCTCCATATCCCTCTTTGAAACTTATCTGTAAGCATAACTCACGAGTTATGCGGTCTCCCTGTTGTTTGTCGTTCGGTAATGTGTATAAATATAGAGCAGGCTGACTCCGTTGCTGAGTTAAGCCAATTGAGCCAAATATTGTTTATTTACAGTAGGAATCACCATGCCATGAAGGATGTGCGGCAGCGCCAGAGGTGATGATGAGGGATTGCCTGTGAATTTCTTCAAGACCCCACGTGGAAGACATCATGAATGCGTGCCCGTCTAAATTGCTCCAGGCAGTATGCAACCTAACCGATGTGCTCCACAACCTTTTAAGGCCTGTAGAAGCACAGAGCTAGCTTGCCACAGCTAGATCCTTGAACTAATGCCACCGGCCTGTGCTGGAGGAGCAACCACACCTAGTGGCCTACCACAAAACACCCCTCACGGTGCTTTATCATTTTAGTAGTGCTTCACATGCTGCTGGGCCTGATGGAGACGTTCCCGTACCTCCTTATGGAACTCATCTCTGGCTGCCAAGAACCCATGGTGTTGTCCACTGCTGCCACACACGCGTCACCAGGCTCATAGGAATGAAGGGATGACGGCTCACAGCCCTACACCACCTTGAAAGGAGTGCGATGGAACACTGAGTGGTACAACGTATTATAGCAGAACTCCACCCACACCAGCCATTGCACCCACTATCGAGGGTAACCGCTAGTCATGCATCAGAGGTACATGACAATGACCTTGTTGATCGCCTCCGTCTGGCCATCTAACTGGGGTGTTAAGCCGAACTCATCTACATGTGAATGCCTAAGAGCTTGAATCATTCCTGCCAGAAATTGCTAACGAAGATTGGATTGCAGTCCAATACAATTGTCATCGGCAATCCATTGAGATGAATAATGTCAGAGAAGAAAGCACCCATGACTAACTCAGCTTTATAGGGATGGCCTAGCAAAATGAAGTGGGCATACTTGAAAAGCGATCTACCACAATCAATATGACTGACTTCCCATTGACAGTTTGACACGCAGCAGACCTTTGAT
Organism: Dendrocalamus latiflorus; assembly: GCA_017311315.1. NCBI lineage: Eukaryota > Viridiplantae > Streptophyta > Magnoliopsida > Poales > Poaceae > Dendrocalamus > Dendrocalamus latiflorus. Next base: position 11,427,363 of record CM029662.1, read on the forward strand.
GAAATCTATGGAGATGTCTTATCACACTTGGGATGGCACCGGAAGTGGTTGTAACATCCCGGTAGGATGTAAGTTCTCCATCTTGTTGTGTTGACAAACCATGCAGGAGCACAGGAAGTTGTCTACAGCTTGACGCAAGCTGGTCACGTCAAAGTCATGACGCACACGATGCACGGTCTTTTGCACCATTTCATGGGTACCATCGTGTATTGTTGCCAGTATTGCTGGTGTTATAAAATGCACAGAAAAAATAGACAAAAAAAGAACGAGAGATACGGATTTAACATGAAAAATCTATACGAAAAAAATCACGAACACTCAAATGTGGAATTCACCATATGAGGAGATATTACAATAAGACTCTTGCTCTCACACGGAGAGGGAAATGAATCAGAGTTGGTTGCTATTGGTTGACACCACGTCTGATACAACCTACGTATGGCCTAGCACCAGTCATGCCATGTCTTGCAAGAGACGATGCAGTGTCCTGCATGGACACGGTACAAATTCAGATCAAACTTCAACAATCTCCACCTTGAATATTATTATTTACCTGTAAGTAGTATTATTACATCATTATGCTCCATAAGTATACCCCCTTATTCGTAAGGGAGAGACTTAGCCAGGTGGTCGTAAGCCTTTCTATGACTACTCTTTAGTCGTAAGCTTTTCCACGACCACTTCATGATCGTAACTCTTTCTACAAGCATAGCATGGTCATAAAGCATTCTATAACCACCCTGTGATTGTAGACTCTTCTACGACTAGCCTAACTTCGACCTACTTGTTTATGATAACCTGTTGCATTGCAGGTTTATCTGATAAAGAAGTTAATGTACGTAGTTACTCTCTAGAAATACTCACATAATTTCTCTCTGCCCCTAGCGATAACCACCTCACGACGAAGAGGCACCATGTCGCTGACAACAACTCCCACGATGGTTACTTATTTGAAATGTTAAGGCGTCTCTTGGCATGGAACAACTGTCACCTCTTCGTACGCTAAGGGCCAACATCAGGGAGAAATGAAAGAGGCAACCGAGGATAAAGTAGTGCAAGACATTCCACATTACACTTTCTCTTCATTATAATCAGTTTGCTTACTAATAGCCACACAGGAGTAGAGTTGTTATTCTCTTCGAAGAAGGTTCGAACCTATATAAAATCCCTGTGTCTTTTTCTGGGTGTGGTTAAGCATTTGAGAGATTCCCCGAACCAAATAATCATACATAAGATCGATACTAAAACATTGACATTGTTGAAAGTTCAACGGACTAATCTTCAGCAAGAAAGACTGGAATAGTCTTATCCAAGCTTCTCACGAGGCAAAATTGGGCAAACTTTCAGCAGATCTAAACACATAGCTATCAACAAAGTAGATGAACAAATCTGGATCTTCAATAATTCACAACCCCATTAAAGTTTGAGTCCGTGTAACTAACCTTCTGAAACAAATGCGCAATCATCAAACAAAATAAGCCAAAACATCACATGTGGTGCTGGATAGATAGCGAAGAACTCATACCATGGAATCTAACATGCTCCACCTGAAATACATAACTTGGCAAACAATGCTTATTTAGAGAGAAACTTGCATGTGTGGCCTCTCCCATTCCAATTCAACTAGACCACGCCTCATGTGGATTGATCAAACCATTTGGTGCAACTTGTTGCTCGAACCTACCCTTCAATATTTTGTCTTTGTTGTGCCATGCTTGAGCTCAACCATCTCACCCCACATCCTTGACCGTTTTGGGCCTCGACTCTATAAGCATAGCCCAGATCCTTGTTGTTAACCATTACTGACTCCAAAGTTTCCCTGCACATCCAAAGATAAAGAAATCATTTTTAGGTACAAGTTCTTCACAACTAGACCCACGTTACCCAAAACATACTTCATTCAATATAAATACACTGATCAAATATAATTCAATTCATCCAAAAACAAATTTCTCAAAATCACAGAACCAAACTAAATCAACTACTAACAAAAGACCTGTCATACTGGCTGCTGGTCTGACAACTATTGTCAAACTGCCCAACGGTCTGATTGACCACTCTCGGTGGTCTAACTGGCTACAACCAGTGGTCAAACTGGCGGTAGCCAACGATCAGACCGGTTAGTCTGACAACAACAACTAACAAAATGCAAACTCAAAAAAGTTCAAATTTCAATTCCACAAACTTGGCAATTGTTCATCACAACTAGGTATGCAAACGGAGCGGATACGGACGGATATTGCTCATTACAGCTAGTTAAACAAGTATTAGCTAACTAGCTACATGTCTGTAACATCCTGAAAATTTAAATTTGAAAAAAAAACGTGAAGCTTTTGAATTATTTTTGCAAATTATTTTTGAATTTGGAGTTTATGGTATTTTCCTGAAATTTGGTTTACAAAAAGGAAAAGGAAAACAAAGGAAAGAAAAAAAAGAAAGGGGGAGTCAGGCCGGCCACTAGCCCGGCCCAACTCCCACTTCTCCCGCTCCTTCACCGCTCTGGCCGAAACGGCCCAATTCCCGCCTGCCCGCTTTTTTCTTGGCCGGCCCCCGCTCCCTCCCCATTTTCTCTCCCTGGCCAGTGGGCCTGCTCCACCCGCGCGCGGCTCCTTCTTCTTTCCCAGTCTTCTCCTGGCTCTGCCCCGCTCAGCACCTTTTCTCCCCGTGGCGCGCATGCCCAACTCCGCTGCTGCCCCGCTGCCCTGGCGCGTCTCCTCGCGTGCGTGGCGCAAAAGCCTGCCCGTGTAGTCGCGTGCTAGACAGCTTTCGGCGCCACCGCCCGCAGGCCTCCCTCCGCCGCCTGGTCGCGTCTGCTCGGCCACGTGGCGCGGGCCTTCTGCTACTCAGCGCGCGCGTGAAGCTACAGAGTGAGTGGAGATCACGCGCAGAGATACGTGACATCACCCCGCAGCTGCAATTGTCGCACGCCAGCCGGCTTCCCGCTGCAGCCGCCGCTTGCCATTGCCGCCCGACAAGACCGCACGGCGCCGCTCGTTGCCCGTATTGCCCCGCCGCCTATAAATCCAGCACGCCCCTCCGTCCGCTCCGCCACGCCTTCCTCTCGCTCCCACCGAGAGCAATCGAGTTCGGAGCCCATAAATTGCCGGCGAGCTCCTTTGTCCCCAACTCCGGCCGCCAAAGCTTCCCTGTCGTTCTGCGCCGCTAGAACCCAATTCCCAACGCCCGAACCATCTCCGGCACACCGTGAAGCTCCTCCTGGCCTTGCCCGAGCTCCTCATCGCTCGTACCTTGCCGTCATCGAGAGCCTCCCCAAGCTCGCCGCCGCCGCTCGCCGCCGGCCCGCTCCGAGGCTCCCTGGACTCCGCCGATGCTTCCACCAGCACACCCTGCCTGCGAGCGTCGCATTTTCGTCGTCACCTTCCCCTCTCCGGCTACCCATCGCCGGCGACGTCGCCGACCGTACCGACCCCGGACCTCCTCTGCTCCAACGCCCGCACCGCCGGCTTATTTGGGTTCCTTCACTTCTGACATCAGGTAACACCCTGAGACCGAGTGGCTAGCAGTGAGTGCATTCACCCAGGCGACCCGAGTTCGATCCCCCTCGACCGCAAAAGTGGAATTAGATTTTTTAGGTGATTTTGCTAGCGGCTACAGTAAAGAAGAAGGTTAGGAAAAATATGAAAATGATTAGAATATAAATAAGCTCATTTAGTAATGCTAATTAAGGTTAACAGACTAATACCAGTTGATTATTTGAAACCCCTCACTGACACGTGGGCCATACTATTAATTGAGCACAGTAGCGGGCCCCACATGTCACTGGCACTCAGAAATGAGCATAAAAATAAAATAGAAATTTAAAAATAGCAAGCAGGACCCACCTGTCAGGATTTTAATATTTTCTAGATTTAATTAAACTGAGAATTTTAAATGGACATAACTTATTCATTTGAACTCCAATTGAATGAAACAAATTTCTAAATTCATCTAAATTCAAGATCAATCCAATGGAACTGAAACCAAGATTTTTGAAGCTCATTTGAATTTTTGGTTAGCCCGTTTCAATTAATAAAAATCAACTAGGATGTAAATGAGACTATTTAATATTTATAATTGGATTAGCTCATGTATGCATAATTAATATGGTTGAGCCATCACCTAAGAGGCAAATTATTAATTCAAAGCAATAGTGAAGAAATATGACTATGGTTACTCAAACTTAATAAAGATTACACTTAATTATAATGTATGCCCTAGCATTTAACATATCGTCGTTAAACAAATCTCCATAGTAGATTTAATTAAGTAGCTATATTAATATATGAACCCGTATGACAAGCCGTGATAAATAAATTTGACAAAAAAAATAACGCTAAGCGTAACAATAACAAAGGTGTAGGCAAATGATAATGGTGCCGGTGATTAAATCTTAACATTAGATTTAGTAAACGATAATGTTGGGTATGAATAAATGTAGCAAGCTAGGACCCGAACCAATGGATCCTAATTCAAAATAATTTATGCCTAGTAATAACTAAGTGTACATAAAATGTCGCACCACAAAATGCTGTCAACCCGAATTCTAACATTAAATCGGTAAGCTAAAAATTGTATATATCACTTCTATATAGCATATGCCCTGGATATTAACGCTCGACAAAATAAAGCTCCGCTAATTTTGCACACTGATTCATAGGTCTAACCTAACACATGGAACTTCCTTGATAAATACAAAAACAATAAAAGAGATTATTAATAAAAAGATTAAGTTACCGTATTCTACCACCAGCCTTGCCTCAAATCACTTGAATCACCCATTAACTCATAATAAACCTAAATTGAGTTTATTCGGATTTATTTGGATCTTTTGAGTTATTTGCTTTTATTTGGATTCAGTCGTTTGTCGCATAATTAGAAACTGGAGTCCTAAAGATTCCATGGATCAAGCGTGGTCAGAGCAAAGTGAAGATAAAGAATAGAAGCTCCAGAGAAAGCTTCGTGTGAGCTCAAGTCCGTGGTAAACTGCGCTAGGCGAGTCAATACTTTGATCATGTTGAACCTACATTTTCTGCAAATTACTTTGGTTTAAATTATCAAATTGCATGCTGTTATTTTATATGCAAATACATGTTTAATTTAATATTCTAGTTATGTGCCCATTGTTTAACTTGATTAATACTACACCTCCTTTGGAATATTTGATTATGTGAACCTTGTCACCCTAGTAAAATTATAATGGTAACTTTTGAAAATAAGTCCGTAATTATACGCCATGCTTAGTACTGCATTGTTACTCGAGGGCGCTAAATTGCACCAAGCATCATTATCATTTTTAATCATGAGAAACTGGTTTGGGAAGTCATGATGGTAATAACTGGTATATGTTGGTATGATTATTTTATGTTCCCAAAAACCCCACTTGCTTAAACATCTGGGCGGATAGTTCGAGGGTGTGTATGTAATGCAGTGGAAGCACAAAGTGGGTAGTGGTAGAACCGCCCAGATATCACTAAGGACTGAATCTTGTCATGACCTCCTGTGTAAAACAGTACAACCACAAGTCTGCAAAGTGCAACTTCGCTAAGTAAATTTATCGAAACTTCCGAACTCATCTCACTGGTAGTGGAAGGAAGTGGATATGCAAGGGCAAGGGGAGGCCTAAAGGGACACCAAGTGGAGGGTGAAGTTTCTCAGCTGTTCTAGCGTTGCGGGAAATGGAGCCCGGCTACGCTAGTAACTATGGGGAACATCCCGTGCATAGATGGGACCCACCGCAAGTGGGAGAAGCCCATAAGGTGAGATGACAAAAGAGGCTAGATACTTTGAAAAGTCACTGTGATGGTCTACTCAACCACGTGGCTAAGGAATCATGTGGGGCAACGAGTGGATTGTCTCTTGTGGTGAAAGTGTACAAACTCTGCAGAGTCAAAACTATTCGAATAGCCGTGCCCACGGTCAAGGGCGGACATGGGAACTTAACCAGATATAGTTCTATTTCAAAAACTTTGTAGGTGGAATGGAAAAGTGGAGGGCAGCGGAAAGCCCTGATTTGAGTTGTCCTGGGTGTCGTCCCAGTGGTAATGTAAGTGGTTATAACGCTGAAATGTTAGCATATGGTGCGGATGCCATGTAACGGTGGATGGAATTTGGATCGCTATTATTATTGCATTTTCTTACACATTACGTTTTTGTTCAAAACTGTCAGGTCTCAGGAAATTTCTATGTATTATATTTTTAAATAATGGTAATACTTCTCACAAAATAAAATGTCAGGAAGAATAAACAAAATCGTAAGGAAAGAAGATGGTTGTTTGTGGTAAACACATAAAGTTATTGGTGGATTCATGTCGAACATAAAAAGGAAACGATAATGTGGATTCTGAAAGAAATAAATTGGTGGAGTCTAAATGAATAGATAGGCTAGATAGATGATTTAAATGATTTTTGGAGAATTAGGAAGTGCAAAAGTAATTGCTGGATTACGACACTGATAAATAAATTCTTGGGAGATGTTGACAATATTGGGATTAATAGATTCAGTTACTAGATGAGTCAATTGAAGTTTTGGGAATTTAGAGGTATGATAACAATTATTGGAGTATGAAATTGATCAATGATATTCTCGGTGGATGTATACTAGTGAATCGTAAATTTGATCAATGGTATTCTTGGTGGAGGTATACTAGTGAATTAGTTAGAGATAGATAATGGAAAATAAGGTTGATTATTGGAAGAGCAAACAATGGTTTTGGATCAATAACAAAAAGGAATGAATTGTTACAAAGCCTGATATAAATGATATCGGTAGATTAAAAATAATTATGATGGATAATTGTTAGAGTCAGAAGTGAAGAGTTGATTAATAGCAACCACAAGATTGGATTGTTAGGAATTTAGAATACAAAAGATATTGGTGGATTACTTAAATGATGTCACTCGCTGTTTGGAGTCTTAGATAACAATCAATATAGCAAAAGTATGATCGGTGGATTAATTAAATGATGTCAATCGTTGTTTGGAGTTTTAGACATCACTCAATATAGAAAGTGTGTTTTTGGTGGATTAAGTAAATGATGATACTCGCTGTTTGGAGTCTAGACAACAATCAATAAAGAAAGTGTATCTTCGGTGGATCAAGTCAATTATGGCAATCGCTGTGTGGGGGTTTAAGCAGCAACAATAACACAATGATTAAATATTAATAATGCTACTAAAAGAGATTTATGGCAAATAAAATAACCCGAGCCTCTTCTTTGATAAGCCTTGCATACTATTTATTTGCATTCTGTGTATTGGCTCGCGAAGCACGGTGGTTTGTGCTCACACTCGCTTTCACAACAAATCCAGAATCAAGAATCAGATCACTACGCCTCAGCAACATGATTGGACATGTTGGCAGAGAAGATGAAGATGTCAAGGGCTAGGTCGCGAACCTCCAGTTGGCTGCCTGTGGGCATGTCCTGAAGGTCCCACCTGTGTGCTTCGTTCTTCCGCTGTTGCAATTTAATGATTTCGGCCTAATCGGCCCATGAGTAAGTCTACTATTATATTTACGTTTTCGCATGATATGTACTTTGATATTCAGAACTGTAATCTGTGAGCACTATCTACTGATCCAGGGAATAGTGCGGTGGAATCACAGAGGATTACGGATTGTAAAATCTGGGTCCGTACAGGGATGGTATCAGAGCATATGACTGCAGGTCATGACCTAGTTAGCCTGGCCGTTAGTTTCATGACTAGAATTATTGCAGCAGGTAAGAGTGGACGAATGACATTGCAGTAGTCACTCGGTTTCATCGTTCTTGAGCTTTCCATGCAATACGGGCAGCGGACTCCTCATGGTCTCGTCAAGCGGAGGATTGTGCACGGGCTCGGCTACGCCGCATCAGTTATCCTGTATGCTTATTGCTTTCTTTCTTAGCTCTAATACTAAGCAGAAATTCCCCTCTAATGGCCCCCAAGGCCCAAGCCCTTGCTATTTATAAACCACATGGGTGCGTCTAAGAGCCAGTGATGGTGATGCAAAGGAAACGTCCTATGCAGCCAAGTACACGAACAGATCAATCTGCTGCCATAAACGTCGTGAACGGCAACACACGTTCTGATGAAACGGCATTGCACATAGCACTAGCTCACAGCCAATAGTCTTTCACACATAAATTTACCATTCATTAATGCACCATCCAGTGCCAGTTTGAACTTTGTTCCCTGATGCATGCACGAGGGAATGAACGTACGTTGATGCAACGCACTTGCATACAACAAGCAGCTCAGGGCACTGGTGATGTAATTAAGGAGTATCCATGGCATATTAAATAAGCAAAAGGTTCATGTGAAAAAGCAATTAAGTAAGAGAGATAATGGTAGTGTTTTATGCAAGACATTGCATATTTAAAATGACAAAAAAAACTAGAGGTGTAGATTGATAAAAAGAAGAGAGGAGGTGAGATAAGAAGGAAAAAATTATTGAGTTGAGCGGTTGCTAAATATCATATATTAGAAATATTGTTACTAATCTTATATCTATATGAAGTGGCAAGCTATAGATATTACTATACAATGTCTACACTGGAAGTGCATAGTACAAGGTTAATTAGCACCCACACTAAGTTTATAGCATTTTAAAGGGAGTTTAACGCCTGTTCGTCGAATGTTTATTTTTTTAAGGTGATGTGGCTTGTTGAGAAGTCTTTGTTTGTAGTTACCCCCTCCATTCTTTTTTATTTAATTTTCTAGAATCTATATTATCAAATTTTCTAAAATTTGATCACTACTAAATTTAAAATTATCTATATTAGTTATACGAAAATTATATCACTAGATTTATTGTTAAAAATACTTTCTTAATATTATAATTTTATTAGTATATCTTAATGTAAAATTATAAAAAGTAACGGTTAAAGTCGCATCTTGATGATTGTAAAAAGTCAAAAAAAAAGTAAAAAAGAACAGAGAGAGTAATAATATTGGAAAGAAAGATTACTGCTAGCTTTGGCTAGGTTCGACGGAGCTTCTGCTTTTTTTCACTTTGTACTATAGTAATTAGCTTTAAACAGTGTGTAACTGGCTAAAATCACGTCAAACTATTTTTCTCTATATACTATTTTTTTGAATATATAAAATTCAAAAATTATAAATCAAAAGACATAGTTATAGCATAAAAGAAAATGCCTTTAGCTTGTTTTCTTGCAGATTCCGGCACAATCGGTTTCCAGGATAAAAAAGCAGCGTGTCAATCTGGCGAAGCCTGAGCCATGTCAGGGTTCCGTACATGCCATAGTGTTGTTTTTGCCGCTAGTTGCCTGTACTGTCGCTGAATACTGCACCGCCGTAGCCTCCTCCCTCTCTCGTACCTAGGGGCAGAAAACGGTAACAGATAATTCGTTTTATCCGATATTCATATTCGAGAAAACGCGAATGTGGTAAGTAAAATCTGTATTCGAAAATATTCGTATTCGTATTCGAGAATATTCGTATCCGTATTTGAGAATATTTGTATTCGCATTCGTATTCGAGAATATTCGTATCCGTATTCGTATTCAAGACTATTCGATTCGTTTCTAGAACCCATGAAAAATCCGTACGAATTTTGTAATTCAAAATTTGAATTTAGGCGGTTTAAAACCGGTAACCAGTGAAAAATCGGCAAAACCGCTAGGAATCCGTTTTATCCGATATTCGTATCCAAGAATCCGTATTTGAAAATATCCGTATTCGTATTTGAGGATATTCGTATCCGTATTTGAGAATATTCGAATTCGTATTCATTTTAAAAATATGAATTCGTATTCGTATTTGAGACTATTCGATCGTATCCGATCCGTTTCCACCCCTACTCGTACCTTCCCACTTATTTTGGCTTCTTATTTCTAGTTCATTATCTTTAATTTTATTTTTTTCTAATTGTTTAGTATTTTTTATACTTTTTTGTCTTTTTTCCGTATTTGTTTGCATGTCAGTAGGTTAACTTGTTTTTTATTTTTAAATTTTCTTAACATATAATAATGTTAAAAAGTCACCAATAGTTACATCGTAAAATAAGCTAATTACAATGTAAAAAAATTATAAATCAGTTTATTTTAACCAAACTGAGCACCAAGACTCATGGTCTCAGGGCACCGTCTCCATTGGCTGGCTACCTATTTGCGTTGTTTGCAAAGACGGAGCGTGTGATCTGCTATAGCACATGGATTAGGAGTTTCTTTCGCATGAAACGAATCATTTCGCACACTCCAAAGTCCCCCCCCCCCCCCCCCCCCAAAGAAATGTATCCATTGTAATGCTAAGCAAGTCACGCAATAGAACAGGGGAATAAATTTTATAAAAAAGCACTCAACATAAAGATGTTTGCACCCTCCTCTGAAATATTCATTGGCCTATCTAGGGAGCACTCCTTAGCAAAGCGAGCATTCCTTTGCTCCAAGCTTCGGTAAGCACCTTTCTGCTTTAGTAACTGCCACACTTCCGCCACCAGAATACTTCTCTTTTTTTGACCAGTCCCATCCTGGGCACAGTGATCTAGGGCACCATACCCCTTGATTGATGATTTTTCACGCTGTTGCTGTTATCATAGCCACTCCACCAGATCACCAAAAGTTAATAATCCTAGTTTGGCCTTCCACCCTGGCCTTTCTTCTTTTCCCATACCTTCTGAATTATGTGCTTGAGTGCACCTTTAGAACGTCCAGTAGATTTCGTTCACAAAGGGCTTCTCTTTGGAGGCCGACAGGATTTCTCAGTTGTTCCTTTAGCTCATCACTGCAAGTTGATTCTCTGTCCCAATCCAACTCCATAAACTGCTAATATTACATCTCGCGATGCCTTCACGTTGGCACGCGAAGCTTCTAGAATTACAATACTCTTAAGGTCTACCACACACCAAATAAATCACGCTCTCAAATCAATTCACTTATGCTTTCGTCCTTATTTTACATAAAAGGACTAATCTGAGGTTGAATACATTTGGAGCCTTGGGTTGTGTTTGTCCTCATCTCTCTTAATATGGTACTAAACCACCTCTAGCTCACACACACTCAACATGGGCCATCATAGGCTTCATTTTTTTACATGGACTTGGGGCGTCATAAATACTGTCATAAGGAGAGTAAGGGCACTCTTAGTGCAAACACTGTATAACAATATCTATAGCTTACCACCTCAAATAGACATAAAATTAGAAATAATCTTCTCAAAGTATGGTATCTAGCAACCACCCTACTAAATTAGTTTCTTCCCTCCTACCTCACCTCCTCTGTCTCCTTTTAACCAACTCTCGTCCTCTAGCTTTTTTAGTCCTCTCAATGTCTTGTATGAGATACTAGTATTATCTCTTTCTTCTTTAATTGTACTTATATATCAGCATTTTACTTACTTAACGTACGGTAGACACTGCTTACATCACCACTATTGGGAGTGGTGATGGGAGTTGCCAATCTTGTTGGCCCACAAATGATGGCAGGAAAAACTCTTGTCATAATAGAAAAAATGGGTTAATTAGCTGCCAATTGTTGCGGCCGATAAGGAGAGCCAGCTAATAACCTAAAACCATCTAAAAGAATTGCAAATTCTGTTGGGGAGCATAATACTAGTTGCTTAGGAAAAGATGGCCAAATTAGGCTGTCATTATTTGCATCCGCTCGGTGGAGCTATCTTCCTTACCTTTTGGACATAAGCACTTAATCTCAAAAATTACTGCCAAGTAAAAAAAATGTAGAAGATGGAGATCAGATGAGTTCCCGATGGTGGAGCCGCGGAAGTGTGCAGCTTGTAAGGAAGGAATAAAGGGGGGGGGGGGGGGGGGGGGATTTGTTTATGAATGGAATAGCATTCCTGCACTGTATTACTCCAGCAAGAAAGGCCACTCTACCAAGCCGCGTTCCGCGCAAGCAGTTCGAAACTGAAACATGCTCTGGTGTTTTGGTTCCAACTGTTTGAAGCATCTTACGGTATGCATTAATTACTATATCAAATTACTCTCGTTTTGGCTTATTGCATCGCTTTAGTACTTAATTCTTTAATTTTTATATTGCCGGAAGTCATATGCTCCATAGAATACTGTACCCTCAAGTGAATGATATATAAAAGTCCAGATCAGAGATTAAGCAAAAATCCCAACAGCCACTGAACCCCCCACACTCAATCCAAGCCATCTACATTCTACACCCAAAGGTAGAAATGCTCCTTGATAGGATCCGATGGTTGATTTTTTAAAGAAAAAACTCTTCATCTTGTTTTTGACAATTAATAGTCCCTATGGGGGCAAATTGTTTGTGTTTTGAACCTATTGGTATAGATGCTAAATAAGAATTATATGACATTTGTACCAACTGATCGATGCACACTGTGATTGGGACTGCGAATCGAGGAGATGTTGAGGTGGGTGTGGATCTGGAATGAGTCTTTAGAATTAGATGGGATTGGTATTCTAAGAATGTACATGTTTTGTCTTTTTGAAATAGGTGGTAGCCCGTCGTGCCACCCCATGGATCGAACATTGGTGGGTGGCTTCCCATCCCACCTTCCTGGGATATACGTGTAATTGTATTTTAGAAAGCTCCCTTTGGGTCATGGTGGAAAAAGAATAAGAGGTTGAACCTATATCCTACCTGAACTATTTGACGATGGCCATTATGCTTTATAAGTAAGAAATTCGTAATATATAAACATTTAAATTCGGGATAAACATTAAGTTTGGAATATAAAGCTCAATATGTAAGAAGTACAAGATTAAATTTGGAGTATTTATTTCTTAGACCAATTTTGACTATTTGTATTGTTCAGTACTGCATCTAAGATTTAATTGTGACCATTATTTTTTATTATAAGGAAAATTTTGTTCTATACTACTCAAAGTTACTTAGTTTCCTAAAGTACCACTCTCAGTCTTTTCAGTGCACTTTAATATGAACTTCCTTCGTTTTTGTTTTCAACATTTCCATCCACTTATAACTCCCACCATTGACTGTGACCGTTTTCGCCCTTTTACTCTTCTATCTGCCTCCCTACACCTCACTTATTTTTCTCATGGTTCCTCACCCTATTTATTCCCCAATCCCTATTCTCCACCCCCAATTGCATGGTCGGGGAGTAATTCCTCCTGTTCCCTAGCCTTGGTAGGGAACAGGGACCCGATGGGGATGGGCCCTGTCCACCAATAACGAGTAACCACTTCGTTTGCATAACTAATCATAATCAACAATAATACAACGATTAGATTTAGAAAAGATGCAATAATTTATAATATATCCCAATTAAATACAACGATTAGATTTAGAAAAGATGCAAGAATTTATAATAAATCCCAATTAAATATATGATATCATCTTATAATGCTAAGATCTAATGTTTGTGAGAGGATATATAAGCAATATATGTTCAAGGGCCCATTTATCATATACTTATTGGGTGTTCAATGGGGAACGGGTATGGGAGGTGGGGGAACGTCCCCATCCCCACTACCCCCAACGAGGATTGATTTTCACCCATTTATATTCCCATGAGGAAATGTTTTCCCATCCTGTCCCCTAACATTGCAATTCCATGCTGGGGAACGGGAATGAGGCTATTGCCATCCCTAGCCATGGCCAATATCACTCAAAACATTGGTGTGGAACCACCACACCATGGCCAACAGCCAGACAAGCTGTTCCATCCTGACGCCATTTGCCTACGCTAGCTGCAATGACCTACTTGATTTCTTCTTGAGGCACAGGTTAGCCTCAGTGCCCGTGTCCAAGCATATCATCATCCATATATCCCATTGTCATCTCCTTTTCATTAGTGAGATGCAAGGCTACACTAGATGTTCATTATGCTTATTACATAGCTTATACGACTACAGCTAAGTGAACATCAGTCAATGTTCGCCCACTCAAATTTCTCCATCCTGTGGAGGTCACTTCATCCCGTGAAGGTGCCTACAGAAGCGCCAAGGGCTAACATGGCTAGGAGTTGGAGGGGTGGCGTCCAAGAGGATTATGGCTAGGGTTTGGAGGCTCCTCTACTCTTCTTGTTTTTTATAAGCGCAGCCCACCAGGAAACCGCACGAGTTTGATCCGAACTTTGCTCCAATGAACCCCCTGATCTCCCTCCACCCCGTTTTCACATATCACTTTTCATTAATTATGAATGGGTCCTCAAGAGGGATATTTCTATAATATTACATTTCACCTCCTTAACAGAATTCGACCCGAATTCTATGCCTCGCTATTCTAAACGGGAAACAAGATTGAACTGGAAATTAAATCACACACATACCTGGAACAAACAACTCAAGATATTTCTCATGCATGTGAGGCTCTAGTTCCCAAGTTGCTTCCTGCTCATTCTAATGTGACCAAAGCACCTTGACTTATTTCAATATCTTATGCCTTAGAGTTCACTCTAACTACCCTAGAATCCGAACTGGCTAGGACTCAAAAGTAAGGTCTTGCTCAATAGTCAATGGCTCTAGTGGTATCTCATGCTCTAGATCTCTCAGATATTTTCTCAATATAGAGATATGGAATACATTGTTCACACAATACATGGACTCAGGAAGGTCCAAGCAATAAGCCAACTTCTCAATTCGTGCCACGATTGGAAATGGTCCAACATACCTCGAGTTAAGCATCCCTTTGGTACCAAACTGCACAATACCCTTGGTAGGAAACACTCACAAGAGCACCTGATCCTCTACTGCAAACTCCAACTCTTGCCTCTTCACATCAACATAACTCTTTTGTCAACTCTAAGCAGCAAGCAGATTTTGTCTAATCTCTGCCACCTTAAATGGTGCAGCTTGAATACTGGCATGATAACTATTATTGCAGGCGAACTCTGCTAGTGCCAAGTGATTCTCCCAACTCCCCTTCCATGACAAGACACATGACCTAAGTATATCCTCTAGTATATGAATAGTGCGCTCAAACTGCCCACCTGCCTAAGGGTGAAACGTGGTGCTAAGACAAAGCTGTGTACCCAAAGTACTCTACCAGCTCTCCTAAAACTTGAAGACAAACTTTGCACCACGATCTGAAATAATGGTCCTAGGTACAACGTGAAACCGCACTATCTCTCGCACATAAATAGGAGCTAAATTGCTTCCCACATTTGTCGTACAGATGGGAATAAAGTACGTGGACTTGCTCAACCGGCCGCTACTACCCAAATAGCATCTGTTCCTCACTACAAGCAAGGTAAACCAACCACAAAGTCTATGGATATATCATTTCACGGTCACACTAGAACCTCCAAAGACTGCAACAATCCTGCTGGATGCTTATGTTTTGCCTTAACTTGCTAGCAAACTCCACAAGAAGGCACACACTGAGCAATGTCCACTCTCAGGATGCACAGTGTATAGGGTACGATGAGCTTCTTTTAGGATGTGAGCTTTAACCTGAGCCATCTGTGCCACACAAAGGCGGCCTTTAAACTGCAATGCGCCAAACTCATCCATGCTGAAATCCTCTTTCTTGCCCTCATCCAAACACTTTCTTACTTGCCGAAGCATCCGATCAAGCTGTTGTGCTTCCCGCACAAGCTCTGGAATGACAGACTCAAGAAGCAAATAAGCCTCAACCTAAATGGTGCCTGCAAAGCAATAGGAGATTTCTATACACTCAAAAATCAACAACATGGCAACTCATAGTAGGGTGTGTCACCTTACGACTAACATCATCGAACACCGCACTTGCCTTGCTTGGATGGTGAGATCATAATCTTTGATCAATTCCATCCACCTTCTCTGCTTCAGATTCAGATTTTTTTTGAGTGAAGATATACTTGAGCCTCTTATGATCAGTGAAAATATCACAAGTCTCTCTATACAATTAATGCTATTAAATCTTTAGAGCAAATACCACTATGACGAGCTCTAAGTCATGGGTAAGATAGTCCTGCTCATGTTTCTTCAACTGGCTCAATGCATAAGCAATCACTTTACCATCTTGCATGAACACACAACCAAACCCAACTCGAGAAGCATCATAATTGACTGTGAAGCACTTCCAGGATAGTCACCAACTTCTCTTTTAAAGTACAGAAGTTGCACTCGCAATCATCTATCCACTAGAATTTCACTCATTTTTGTGTTAGCTGAGACATTGGCTTAGCTACTATAGAGAAACCCTCCACAAAATGCTGATAATATCCTACTAAGCCTAGAAAACTCGTCACTTCCTTGACATTGGATGACCTCTTTCAGTTTACCACTGAAGAGATCTTGCTAGGAGCAATAGAAATACCTTCCTAGTTGATCACATGACCTAGAAAACCCACTTCTAATATCTAGAACTCATATTTCCTCAGTTTAGCATAAAACTGATTCTTCCTCAATGCTTCAAGCATAAACTTCAAATGCTACTCGTCCGTCTCCTCAATCTTGGAATAGATCAGAATATCATCAATGAACACCACTACGAAAACATCAAGGTACTGATGCATCATATTGTTAATTGTCTCTATAAAAACAGCAGGGGCATTTGATTATCCAAAAGACATAACTTTATACTCATAGTGCCCATATCTGGTGGAGAAAGCCGTCTTTTCAATATCCTGCTCGCTCACATGGATTTGATTATATCTAGAATGAAGGTCAATTTTGGAGAACACATTGGCTCCCTTCAATTGATCAAATAGATCCTCAATACGGGGCAAAGGATACTTATTCTTAATAGTCACCTGGTTGGAGAACGATAATCAACACACATTCGCCAACTGCCATCCTTCTTCTCTGTGAATAGGACAGGCACTCCCTATGGTGACACACTACGCTGGATCATCCCTTTGGACAACAAATTATCTAATTGTTTCTTCAACTCATATTAGAAGGATCGAGCCAAATGGTGCAGAGACAAAGGAATAGGTCGAGTACCAGGAACATGATCAATCTGGAATTCCATATTTGCTCTAGAGGCATTCTCAAAAGCTCTATAGGGAACACATCTGTGTAGTCACACACCACTAGGATCTCCTCAATGCGCAACGAAGAACTTAGTTTCGCGGCAAGAGACCAAAACAACCCAATCTTCGACACCCGTTGGCCAAAAAACAGACTAGCCAACACGAAGAGAGAATCCGATGGTGCACTCCCCTAAAAACCATCTCCTCTCTGGACAGAGCTTGCAAGGTAACAATCTTCCAGAAGTAATAGATCTTGGCACAATAACTAAACAACTAGTCCATGCTAAGGATAACATCAAAACGTGCTAGCTGAATCATCATCAAATTTGAAGTGAAATTCTCATCATCAATGGTAATAGTACAGCCAGGACAAACTATTGAACTAGCGATGAGACTCCCTGGACAACTGACTAGAATTGACTGAGAAATCTGCTGCTTGCCTAGGTTCGCTCTCCTAGCAAATTCTAGTGACACAAACAAGTAGATAGCTCTGGAGTCGAAAAGAACAAATGCCTTATAAAAATCCACAAGTAGTGCACCTGTCACCACATCAGGACAACCTACTGTCTCAGGTGTAGGCATGACATAGACTCCAGGTGGCACCTGGGCGGTGGGAGCCCCGACACTCAGCGGTGGAAGCACATGTAAGAACAACCAAAAACTCAGCTCAAGAACATCAATATAATTCATACCTCACTAATTTAAGCAACTTCTCAACACATCATTAATAATTGTACAAACTAACAGAAGCGTAAATGCAATGCATGTCCCAATCCCAACCTACTGTACACCAGTGTACCAAATTTCTGTTTTAAATAAATTAATTATTCTAAGTCAAATATTAGCAATAAGCAGTCCTAAGTCATTTTTTGTTATGATTTTTTATTGTATTCATTAGATTACTAATTCTATGTCAAAATTTTAGTTGATTGACAGGTAAGTTATTATTTTATTCACCACGGACCTAATGTCTGCTCTAATACTAAATGTAATACTCTGGCTTAACAGAAACCCAAAATGTCACTCACAACTATATTTACAATCAATTTTAAACCATTTATTACATTTTCTAGCAGCCAGGCATTTAATTCGACAACATAATCATGAACATAAATTTCAGCAACATGGGAAATCAATAAATCAGCAATACCAAGGGAATTAATAAGTGGCAACAATACCATCAATTGCTAAAGGGACTCATTATTCTTCTAAATATTGCACAATTAATTGTTTTATTTCTAACGATGAGTAAATAATCACTAAGGGTAAGAATGAGCCATAAAGTGTAACAATAAATTGTGCTACATCCTGCCCATGCACGACACCATCAACGAGCACCTAAAAATGACAACAAAGTAATGGTAAGTCCACGATTCAGCAAGTACACAACAGAATATCCATCATTTTCTAAATTTCAAATACTCATTCTCATCAATTTCCATACTCATGTCTCTTTTAACCCATTTCTCTTTTCATGAATCCATTGGCATATTCATCATTTTAACCGTAGTCATCATCATCGTAACCATAAATATAAACATGTGAGCATTATAAAAACAAGTCAATTCATATGAATCATCATGGTAAGTATTTATTTAAACATATCAATAAGTTTAAATATCAGAATACTATTCTAGCATGCACTTGCTTTTTCTAGTGGCGATGAACAAGTTGACTAGAAGACGACGCCAATCCAGACGCCACTCCTCCTACAGTAAATACTCAATCTCAAAATAAACTACGAAACTACAAGAACAATAATCAAACAACAACATTCCTACATGCTTCCCAAATTGGCAACTCTCTCTTTACCGGACAGTCAACTCCTGTTGTCCCAGTACTAAAAACATCATATTTTTTTACTCTCAAGCCCTATCATAGCAAACAACACTAGTTCTGAAATCTGCACAAAATTCCTCACAATTTTCTTATTGGCCACAATTCTTGATTAAATCATTTAACCCTCATTTTTAACCCAAAAGATGATCTGTCATCTTTTGGACAGCATGCTTAATATTTTATATCTATTAATTTACACTTGTAACTACAGTAAACCATAGCATTGTCAAAAACTACAGAAAGTTCGCTATCTCTTTCTAATTATGCCAAAAATTTAATTTTGTCATTTACCACGTCCATTTAATTATTTCCCACGACTGCGTATAGCAACAACCGGTTTCTAAACAACAGTATTTCTAAACTCATAATTTCTATTCTACCCAACCAAAATTCATGTTCTTAGACTCTCTAAAATTCTTGGGTAATTACCTACACTTTTCATGTAGATCAAAAACTCTAATTAGTCTATTTAATATTTCGAATCTACCACTTAACCCGTTGCTGTCAAATGATGACAAATCTCCATATAGTAGACTTACAAAAATCATGACCTTTGATCTAGCCCATCAATTGACGTGATTTAAGTATTTATGGAAACATAACGAAATTGTCTACAACTTTTGTAACTCCATCGGAGGTCTTAAACATCATCTTACAACAATCTAATCTACTACTCGCAAAGCTAGAACAACAGAAAAACCCTGACTTTGCATTAATCATGTCTAACAGGGAGATTAATTAACTGCTAAGCATCAGTTCTAATCTAATCTCATAGCTGAACCAGGCGAAACATCGGTTACCTAAGAAAAGAAACCTCTCCTCTTTGCTGCAGCAGCCTCCCCTTCTCCCTTGCCGCAGCCTCCTCCCTTGCTTCTTGGCCACAACACAAGACAGCAGCAGCCCGAGTAAGTAGCTAGTCACGGCTGTAGTAGTTGCCAATCACGCAGCCATGCAGAACTAGTAGCACAACAGGCACGTCCATCATGCAGCCATGCGTGCGTGCGGCTGACGTAGAGACGGCGGCGGCGCAACAGGCGACGCCCAGACGCTGGAGGGGCGGCGGCTAGGTGCTAGAGGGACGACGGCCAGGCGTTGGAGTAATGGCTGGGCGCTGGAGCAACGACCGGGCACTGGAGCAACACCAGGCGCTGGAGCAACGGCTGCTGGAAAGTCTTACGACCTCCAGGACCGTTTACGATTAGAACTGTTTACGACCGGTTCTGAGTGCTTACGACCAGTTCCGACCGCTTCAATCGCTCTACCGATCGATTTTCCTTCGTGGTCGTAAACTTACTGTAGAAGTTTCGACCGCTCTTCTTTATCGCTTCGCTGCCCTTCCTTCAGCTACTTGAAATACCATGATCGAAACCCTCTACGATCACGCAGTGACGCTGGTGATCACTGTTCACCGTGGTCGAACACCCTTTCGACCACGTTCACTTCCTTCAACGTGGTCGGAGCCGCTTCCGACTACATACTGGTCTTCTCGGCGTAGTCGCAACTCCTTACGACCACCTTCACCGTGGTCGTAGCCTTCTCTGCGTGGTCGAACCCTTTACGACCACGTTCTACGCTCCTTTCAACGTGGTCGTAGATTCACTGTAGCTTTGCCATGGTCGTAAGAGCTTACGACCACGTCTGTGGAATTGCCCGAAAATAAACAGCAACACAGAGTTTTGCTTGTTGGGTTGATCTCGGCTATCAGTTCCGAGTTTTTAGGGAGGCACGCCTCCACTTTCCACCTTGATCGGAGGTGGTTACCAACGACTTGGTTTTTGGTCCCGTCACCAAGCGCCATATATACATACGAGGGTTTTCGGCAGGGCTGTGGTATGAGTGGTTCGAGACCTCAAAACCCTAATAAGACCGATCTATGATGGGCGCTACGGTGAACGAAGACCGGACCTCTCCGTTTGTGCACACGGCGACTACCGCAACTCCGGCGACCTCCTTCACGCCGTCGGCCACCTCAGTTTCGCTGCGCCACCGACCACATCCCTCATGGCTTCATCCAGTTCCGGTATGTTAATCACGCTTCCGCTCTAATGTTTAGCAAGGTGTTCATGATTAGATAGGTGTTCATGTTCTTGACCTAGGGATTAAACCTTAATGTTAATGTTTAGACCTAGATTAGCTCCTACATTTGGTATCAGAGCTTCCCCTAGGATCACATGAACCCTAATTGAACCCTAACCGAACTCGGGATCATGTTTGAAGGTCAGATCTAAAGGTTTTATGGCTCGGCTTAGCAATTAGAAGGAGGGGATCTAACGGATTTTAGCAAGAAACCCTAAGAAAATCCCCAATATCAAGCCCACCCGAACCCTAAATCCCCAAATTACCTGATTGAAATTTTAGATCGGCGGCAAACCAAAAAAAAAGGGTCAACGGCGGAAATCTCACTTTTGGAGCTTCGGCTTCTCCGGCTGCTGGGGGCCGCCGCTCTGCGCGCGCCGCCGGTGCCGCTCTCCGCCGAGAGCCGCCGGCGTCGCCGCTTCATGCCTCCGCCGACGCCTCATGATTGGTGCCGCCGCTTCGCTTCTTGCGGGCGCCGCCGCCGCTTGCCGCCGATGCCGCCTTATGCTGATGTACGTCGCCGCTCCGTGTGGGCGCTGCCGCCATCGTCGCGCGCCGCCGCTCCTTGCGGGCGCCGCCGCCGTCGTCGCGCGCTGCTGCTCCGCTCGGAGGCCGCCGCCGCCGCCTTGCGCCCCACCGCGCCGCTTGTTTTTCGCGCACGCCGCCGCCGCTAATGTCGCCCATCCGGGTTTTTCGCGTGGAGGCCGGCGCATATGGGGCTAGGGTTAGGGTTTTCGGGGGTAAAATCTCCACCGCGCGCGCTATTAGGCGTCCGATCAGATCGGACGGTCATTACTTTACGGGCCAATGAGTCTTTTGGGCTGGCACTTTTCCCAGCCATTTGATGACGATCCGACGGCGCCGCGCGCGCGCGGGATTAATGGGCCGCGCTCGTTCTCGGGCCGGCCGCGCGTGGCTGAAATTGTTGGGCCGCACTGGCGAATTTGGCCCATACGGGCATTTCGGGCCGCGCGTCGCGTGCGTTTTCCATCCGGGCCGCTGCGCGCATGAGTAAAGTGGGCCCGCGCGCGTGCTGTTGGGCTGTGCGGGGATTTTTCTGGCCGCATGGAATTTTATGGGCCGCGCGCATGTTTTGAGCCGGCATTTTTAGGCCATGTGCGGGAAATTTGTGGGCCTGCGCGCGTGAGTTTTGGGCCACCGCGCGCCCGCGCGTGGAGTTGAGCCCGTGCACGTAATTTCAGGCCATCTGCAGTATTTTTGGGCTGCGCATTTTTATGAGCTGAATGCATAGTATTTTGGGCTGATTGCAACAGTGATTTTATCCTTTTATTTTCAGCACATTATCTTATGTTTTAAGTCATCCTTTATGCACTGTTATAATTATTTTCGGTGGCCCAAAATTATGATGTATCATTACCGTTTAATTATGTATAATCTCTGATTAAAATTGAACCAACGGGATATTTTAATTTTGAGATTTTATGATTAATTTTGGCATTATGCATACATATGGTTATATTCTGACCAACGTTGTTTATAATCATATGTCGCCATATTATTATGTTTTGTCTCTAATTAAAATTGAACCAACGAGATATTGTAATTGGAGATTTTTATATTTTTGGCATTATGTATGCATATGATTACATTCTGACCAACGTTGTTTGTAATCATATGTCGCCATATAAAATTATTAAGTTCTTTTTCATTTCTGCCCAACGGTGATATGAATTAGAACTGTAGTTTACATGTTATTAATCAGACCAACGTAGGGTTAATTACATGCAATATATATTTATGATTTTTGCCCTGTATTTTGAAATTCAGTACTTAATGCATCAAACGTTGCCGCCACAATTGATAACATTAAGTAGCTCACGAGGAGCATTTTTCCCACGTGGAAAGAATGAATTCATATTGTTCTTGACGTTTCGGACCTTGACTATACCTTAAGGGTAGCCGTTCCCATTCCTCCCACCGAAGGCGAGGAGAATTATGATGAGAAAAGGAAAATTGTGAGGCTTATGCTGAAAAATGAGATCGGTCTAACCGCTTATTACTAATGATTATGAAGACCTCTATTTCAGTCGGGATTAGGGGAGCAATCCCCGATTCCGAAAATGCTAAGGAGTACTTGGTTTTAATTAAGGAGAAATTTTAAGGCTCCACTAAAGTTTATGCCAGTACTTTGATTCAGAGGCTCTTAACCACTAAATATGATGGGTCCGGCAGCATAAGAGAGCATATTATGATGATGACCGATATGGCTGAAAAACTCAAGGGCATGGACATGGCAATATAAAATGGTTTCCTTGTCCATTCTTTTATGACCTCTCTTCCTTCTGAGTACACGGTTTTTTAAGATTAATTACAATACTCAGAAATAAAAAAAAAATTGGAGCATGAGCGATTTAATCGCCATGTGTGTCCAGGAGGAAAAGAGAATAAGACCAGAAAAGAAGGATTTTGCTCTTCATGTTGGTGGCTCTAACAAAAGGAAGTTCCAAAGAGACTTCAAATCTAAGAAAAGCTGCAGTTTTCCCCTAACTCAGTCAAGTCAGGGCCTAAAGTGCACAATGCACCTAAGCCGCATGTTGCTCCTGGCGGAGCATCTAAAGGGGGGGAATGTTTTTTCTGCAAGCAGCCAGGGCATTTCAGAAAGATTGTGTGTGATGCTAAGCGTAAAAATAATGATGAGACTTCTTCAAAATTGTGGCTCTGTCGTTTAGGCCACATTTCGAGGGGGAGAATGAATGGAGCATCTCATTAAAGAAGAAATTCTCCACCCATTAGATTCCTCTGACTTAGACCACTGCATTGATTGCATTAAAGAAAAATGTGTTAAGCGAATAAAGAAGGGAGCTACTCGCAGCACAGGACTTTTCCTGTGACATCAGTGGATGGTTTTTGATACATTTATCACATTCACTAATGATTTCTCCCGTTATGGTTATATCTTTCCCATTAAAGATCGATCTGAATCACCCATTAAAGATCGATCTGAATCACTTGACAAAATTAAGGCTGATCGGATTGTGGGGGAGAATATTATGGAAGACATGCCTCTTATGGGCAAATTCCTGACCTTTTCGCTAAAGTTCCTTCAGGAAAATGGCATCGTTGCCCAGTATTCTATGTCGGGCGAACCTCAGCAGAATGGTGTAGCTGAAAGACGCAACCGTACACTTATGGATATGGTACGGAGCATGCCTAGCCATTCTAGTTTACCAATTGGTTTGTGGATGGAAGCACTAAAGACAACCGCACATATTATTAATCGGGTTCCCAGTAAATCAGTACCTAAAGCACCTTATGAATTATGGACTGGGAGGAAACCGAGTATGAAATACTTACGAATGTGGGGTTGTTGTACTGAAGCTAAGTTATTTAATCCACACATTGGAAAATTAGACCCTAAGGCAGTAAGTTGCCATTTTATTGGGTACCCCGAGAGCTCCAAAGGGTATGATTTTTTTTATTGTCCTGATAGGATAACTAAGTTTGTAGAAACAAGTCACGCTGTGTTCTTAGAAAATAACGAGGACTTGGAGCTCAGGAAAATAGATCTTGAGGAGAAGCGGGTTTATGTTTCTACACCGCTCATCCCAGATACTTTCTATTCCTGTGCCTCAGGCGGTTGCACCTCCAGTAGAGAATAATGTTGTTGTGCCTACTGTTGAGGTCTCTAAAATTCCTGATGTTATACCTAATGAAGAGCCTCAGCAGTCTCTTGAAATAACTAATGAACCTCTTAAAAGAACACAGCGGGAGAGAAGATCTGCCATCCCAAATGATAATGTTGTTTATATGAATGAGGATGTTAATGATATAGGGAAGGTAGATGATCCCACCTCTTATAAAGAGGCCATAATGAGTGAACATTCTTCTAAATGGTTGTAACATCCTGAAAATTTGAATTTGAAAATGTGAAGCTTTTTGAATTTATTTATGCAATATGTTTTATTTGAATTTGGAGTTTGTGGTGTTTTTCTGAATAACTTAATGAAGGTTCCAAAAAGTCAAAAGGACCAAAGGGAAAACAAGCATGTCTAAATATTAGAAAATTAAAAATCTAGAGTAAGAATCTGATAAGATGATCCATAAAATACCAAAAGGGAATTGGGTGTAAACATGAAATCCCATCTCTAAACATAAGGGCATGAATGACAAGGAGGTGAACAAAAAGGGGAGAAATAATGTACAAGGGTATTAAGGAGAATAAGAGCAAAAAAAAAGAGAAATGAAAATATGTATACATGTATATGCCCCTAGGATATATGTGTAAATGTATATATATATATATATATATATATATATATATATATATATACATATTCAACTGTAAAAGCAAAATAAAAGTAAAAATAATAAGATTTACAAATATATGTATGCATACAATTGAATATAACAAGAAAATGATCTTTACGTAATAAGTATCAACAAAATGGTAGATATAGGATTACAGGGAGAAAGGAAGTGAATATATAGTATATATATATATACCTATGTATACACACATGAATACCCAAAAAGGAAAATCAAAGAAATACAAAAAGGAAAAGAAAACGAAAAAGAAAAGAAAGAAAACAGTCGACCGGGCCGGCCATAGCCCCGGCCCAGTCAGGCGCCGCACGGCCCAGCGCGCCAGCGCCCGCGCCCCGCAGCCCAACCCCGCGCGCGCCTCCATCGCGCCTCACGCCGCTGCCACGCGGGCCCGCATTCCCGCCCCCGCGCCGCTCTCTCTGCGCGGTGGACCGCTCCTGCCCGCGGGCCCGGTGCCTCGCCCGCTCACTCCCGCTGGTCGGTGGACCCGCCCGCGCACGCGTCTTCTCTTTCTTCCTCCCCGGCTTCTTCTCCACGCGGCCGCGCCCCTCGCGCCAGCTCTCTCTCGCGTCTCCGCAGCAGATCACCCGCTCTCCCTCTCTCACCTCGCGGGCAAATTAAACAGGAGGGGAGGCGAACCTCTCCCGCCACCTCTCTCCTACAAATCTCGGAGAGATTTGGTTCATCCCCCCCCCCTCCAGCGGCAACAGGACGGCGATCTCCGCCGCCTCGCCACGCGCCCTCTCTACCGGCTATAAAAGCCCCTCCCAGAAGTTGCAATCGCGCCGCAACACTTCTGCCTTTCTTCCTCTGCGCGCAATCGAACTCTAATGCCCTCAAACCCCGCCCACGCCCTCGTCTTCCCCACGGCCGGCAACCAAGCCACCACCGATTCCGACCACCGTAGCCCAATCCCTTGCTCTCAGAGCATCGTGAAGCTCAGGCGCAGCTGATCCCCTCCCCCACGGGGGTCTCCCGTAGCCTCCACCTCGCCGGCATCGGAAGCCACCTCTGGACCGCCGCCGTCGCACGCCGCCGGCTCGCCACCGTGCCCCTCCTTCCCCGCCGATTGTACCAGGAGATTCCCCAGTGCGCGGGGATTATATATCATGCAACCCCAGGCCACCCCGACCACCGCTCGCCGCCGGTCACCGCCGCCTTCTTCTTCCTCTGCCCGGCTCCTTCCCAGCGCTACTTTAGGGGGATTTCTTACCCCTATAGGGTAAGCATCGCTCGGTTGTCCGAGTGGCTTTCAGCGCTATCTCTCCCTCCCCCTCGCTCCCGCGGCGCGCGTTCGAGCTCCGGCTCCGCTCGTAGCGGTCGAGTTTCATTTAATTTCTGCGCTGACATGTGGACCCCACTGGTCAGAGACTCAGGATTAAACGAAATAATAAAAAGATAAAAAATATTAAAATAACCAGTGGGTCCCACCTGTCAGATATTTTATATTTTCTGGAATTAATTAAACCTGAGAACTTCAAATAATCATAACTTTTTCATTTTAACTCCAAATTGGATGAGACAAATTTCTAAATTCATCTAAAATCAAGATCTGTCCAATGGAACTGAAATCATGAATTTTAGAGCTCATTAGAATTTTAGGGATATTTACTGTGGTTTGCATAATTGAATTAAAAGGCTAAAATGCAAATTAAGGGAAGTAATAAAAGAAATCTATTTTGGTTAAATGTTCAAATTTAAAGACTACCAATAATTATAATTAAAATCTATGCCCGTATTTGACATGCCTCCATTACAGAAAATTTTAGCCGTAGGTTTTGCTAGTTAGTAAATATTGAAATACAACTTTGTACAGCAAGCCTTATTAGACAGATACGTTTATAATAAAAACTAGTAACAACTAAAATGTAGAGCCTTGCTAAGCGAATATATATATATATGTATATGTGTATAAGCATCTATAAGTATATGGAAGTAAGCAGTTAGAGAAATGTGGATAGCATGTATGCGACCCATTAACAATCATACTAGTGCAATTTTTATACACCTTAGACCCTATTGAAAATATAAACCCTATCATTAGCATACTGCCAACCATAAAATCTTAAATAGCAGCTAAAGTAGGAGCAAGCTAATAATAGTGCAATTAATTAGGTCTTGACACTAGCTTTGGTACATGGTACATAATAAACATTAAGTGCAATGGTATATAAAGCAAGCTGGGATTCGTACCAATGGATCTTAATTTAAATTAAACTTAAATTAACGATAAACGAAGATACATAAAGCATGATAATGGGATTATTGAAGATTTATAGAATAAGTACAGATCTCATCCATCAGTCCAGTTTGCCTTTACCTAAGTTGCAAGGAATACTTACCTGAAGATAAAATTTATACATTAAACTCCTACACCAGTCAATAGGTATAACCCGACTCATGGAACTTCCTTGATAAATATAAAAATAATGAAAGAAACTATTAATAAAAGGTCAAGACATCATTCTCTGCCACCAGCCTTGCCTCAAATTACCCAAATCACCCAATAACTCATAATAATACAAAAGTTGAATTTACTTGGAGTTATTTGGATCTTTTGAGTTATTTGCTTTCTTTTTGGATTCAGTCGTTTGTCGCGTAATTAGAAACTGAAGTTCGAAGATTCCACGGATCAGGCGTGATCAAGAGCGAATCGAAGGTTAAGCCCTAGAAGCACCAGAGAATCCGGATCCCGACCACTGTGCCCAAGGCAAGTCAATACTTTGATCATGTTCAACCTACATTTCTGCAAATTACTTTGTTTTAAATTAACAAAGTGCATGCTGTTATTTTTATGCAAATACATGCTAAATTTGATATTCTAGTTATAAGCCATTGTTTACCTTGAATAATATTACCCCCTCCTTTGAGTATTTGAATGTGTGAACCTTGTCGCCCTAGCAAAATTATAATAGTAATGTTTTAAAAATAAGTCCCTAACTATATGCTATGCTTAGTTTTGCATAGATACTCAGGGGGCGCTGAAATGCCCCATACATCATGATCGCTTTTAATTATGAGGAACTGATTTTGGGCAGTCATGATAGGAATGACTGGTATATTTTGGACATGACTATTTTATACCCTCAAAATCCCCAACTTGCTTAAATATCTGGGCGGATTGGTTTGACGGTGTGAGTGTGGTGCAGTGGAAGCACAAAATGGGTTAGTGGTAGACCGCCCAGATACCACTAAGGACTGAATCTTGTCATGACCTCCCGGGTAAAACAGTACAACCACAAGTCTGTAAAATATAACTTGGCTAAGTAAATTTATCGAAACTCCGGACTCATCTCACTGGTAGGGGTGTGAAGGGGTTATGCTCTGGCAAGGGGGCCTGAAGGGACACCAGTGGAGGGTGAAGTTTCCCAGCTGTCCTACGTTGCGGAGAGGTAGAAGTCCGGCTGCGTAGTGGCTGGGGGAAACATCCCGCGCACAGATGGGACCCACCGCAAGTGGGCAGTTTCCCATAAAAGTGAGATGAGAAAAGGGTCTAGATACTTTGAAAAGTCACTGTGATGGTCTGCTCAACCACACATTGAAGGAATCGTGTGGGGCAACGAGTTGATTGTCTCTTGTGGTGAAAGTGTACAAACTCTGCAGAGTCTAAAACTATTCGAATAGCCGTGCCCACGGTCAAGGGCAGACATGGGAACTTAACCAGATATAGTTCTGTTTACAAAATATTGAAAAATGGGAATGGAAAAGTGGAAGGGCGATGGACTGCCCTAGTTTGGAATTGTCCTGGGTGTCGTCCCAGTGGTAATGTAAGCGGCTATAACGCTGAAGAATTGCTATATGGTGCAGATGCCATGTAACGGTGGATGGAATCTGAATCACTATTATTGCATAATCTAGAACATTATGCTTTTGTTCAAATGCTAGGTCTTAGGAATTTTTATATAATTGTATTCAAAAGCACTCTTTGCAAAATAAAATAAACCTAAGCCATCCTTTGGTTAGCCATACATGTTACATATTGCATTCTGTGTGTTGATTCGCGGAGCACGGGGTCAGAGTGCTCACGCTCGCTTTTGCGGCAAATTCAGAAGCAGGAATCGGATCACTACGCTTCAATAATACTTTTGGATCACGATGGCGAAGAGGATGAAGATGTCAAGAACTAGGTCGCGAACCTCCAGTTGGCTGCCTGTGGGCATGTCCTGAAGGTCCCACCTGTGTGCTTTGTTCTTCCGCTGCTGCAATTTAATGATTTCGGCCTCATCGGGCCATGTGTAAGTTTGCTATTATATTTACGTTTCCGCATGATATGTACTTTGATATTCAGAACTGTAACTGTGTGCACTATCTACTGATCCAGGGAATAGTGCAGCTAAACACAGTAGATTCCGGATTGCAAAATCTGGGTCTGACAGGCATGGTATCAGAGCATATCGACTGCAGGTCGTGACCTAGCTAGCCTGGCCGTTAGTATCATGACTAGAAATATTTCTTTAAAATACTATTTCCCAAAAATATAAGTTATATTGCTCAATCTCAACTCTCTTAGATGATTCCCCTCATCTATATGTTACCCTAGCCATTTTATTTCTGAAGCTCTCTTACCTCAAATTCAAAATACTAACACAAGAGTGAGTACTAATGTTAATCAAATTACCCCAAATGCCTCCCTCTTCGTTCTATTGATTTCAAAAGAAAGATTGTGCTCCTCCTCTCGTACCTTCACTCCAAATATTTAAGATTAGGATAGTCGAAGATGGTCTTGAAGATAAGGTGGTCTCGTTTTAAACGGACTATGCAGATAAACCTTATGCCTGCTTATGTGTGCTTCCCCGAGTAGACGCTGTACTGTCGCAAGATTTTCATTAGGCCCTGTGCACTGGAAAGCCGTTAAGAAAGCTTTGCGCTATATGCAAACTACTAAGCATTTCATGCTCACATTTAAGTTTTCTGATAACCTTGAAGTTATTGGTTATTCAGATTCAAATTTTGCGGGATGTGTTGATACTAAGGAATCCACGTCAGGTTATATCTTCACACTCGCTGGAGGAGCTATCTCGTGGAATAGCTCCAAACAAACTCTTATGGCATCTTCAACGATGCAAGCTGATTTTGTGGCATGTTATGAGGCTACCGGGCAGACTGTATGGCTTAAGAACTTTATCCCGGGACTTAGAGTGGTAAACAGCATTTCTAAACCACTCACCTTATACTGCGATAATGAACTCGCAATCTTTTATGCAAATAACAACAAGTCAAGTGGTGCTGCCAAACACATTGACATTAAGTATCATGTTGTGAAAGATAGAATCCAGGATCAAACCATAAGTATCAAGCATATTAAGTATTAAGTTAATGCTTGCGGATCCGCTTACTAAAGGCTTATCACCCAATATTTTTCGTGATCATGTTGCCGGCATGGGGTTATTGGAAAGCCTCTGATTCTGGATAAAAGGACCTCAAAGCAAACCAACTCCCATTAAGTATAATGAATATCCATTTCAAGATACGATAGTACACTATAGGTACTGGGGTTGTACGGCACTTAATTAGTCATGCAACACATTGCCTTGGTATGCTGTTTTATTGAGAATGGGCTTATGATGTTAGCTTTTCGATCAAAGGGGAGAATGTTGGGTTGATCTCGGCTATCAGTTCCGAGTTTTTAGGGAGGCACGCCTCCACTTTCCACCTTGATCGGAGGTGGTTACCAACGACTTGGTTTTTGGTCCCGGTCACCTAGCGCCATATATACATACGAGGGTTTTCGGCAGGGCTGTGGTATGAGTGGTTCGAGACCTCAAAACCCTAATAAGACCGATCTATGATGGGCGCTACGGTGAACGAAGACCGGACCTCTCCGTTCGTGCACACGGCGACTACCGCAACTCCGGCGACCTCCTTCACGCCGTCGGCCACCTCAGTTTCGCTGCGCCACCGACCACATCCCTCATGGCTTCATCCAGTTCCGGTATGTTAATCACGCTTCCGCTCTAATGTTTAGCAAGGTGTTCATGATTAGATAGGTGTTCATGTTCTTGACCTAGGGATTAAACCTTAATGTTAATGTTTAGACCTAGATTAGCTCCTACATTGCTCTTTTCTCTTCTTTACTTCTTGGGCTCAGTACACAAAGTTACAGGACTACGCCCCCTTTTATATACCCGGTTATACAACTTTAACTCGGGTACGAAGACAAATCCGACTCCTTTTCGATTTTGACTTCTATTACAGACTCAGACTCTGACTTCGACTCGCATTGGCGGAGCTACAGGGTGGTCCGTGTGGGCCGCGGACCACCCTGCGCTCGGATAATGAAGCTTTCATGTATTTGATCATAATGCAAAAACTTGTTGAATCACAGCTACATTTTACCTCCCGCTAAATCATTTAATTTGCTCTATATGTGTCAAGCTAATGACACGCAACTTGGGAATCTAGATGTACAGTAAAATCGTTGGCTAGCTTGGCATCTAGATGTACAATAAAATCGATAACTAGCTTGGCATGTTCATATTGAACGATAGTTGATGGTTTTTAGCTAAAATAAATAGTAAGGACTAAAAAAAAGCTTTTAGTGGGAGGATACGAGTGGTGGGGAAAATAAAAAAGAGATGCGTGTGCGAGACAGGAGCGAGAAGAGTGAGGTAGTGATATGTCTGTGTCCTATAACTTATTTTCAGGATGAGAGAAATAGAGAAATTATTTTAGAAAGTTAAATATTTATATTACCTTCTTTCTTCTGTGAACAGAAGTCGGTGTAAACGGTCTCGTAAATTTGCCGAGGTAGGTATTTGTTGTCTTAGCTTGCGTTTGCTCCAAATGCGACTTTCAGGAAGTTACCCATGCAAGCAAACTCTTCTGATCTACTCCTTTATAAAATGTATTTTTTAAATAGCTTTGTCCATAAATATAGAATGTATTTAATGTTCTAATATAAAATTAACGTGATGTTCTTTTTATATCCTGACAAGAAGAAGAAGTAGTGACGTACTGTTCTTCAACTACTATGAGTATGTAATATTTCAATTCTATGTTAAGAAAGCTATATTCGTCTATTTTATGAAGTTCGTATGTCCTTTTTCCCTTAATTGCATTTCGTAATTCATATACTTGTGTACCGACATGTTAAATTTATAGCGGTTAAATAAATTTTAGACAATGGACCACTATAGCTACAAATCCTGGCTACGCCACTGTCGACTCGTACTCTGTTTCTGGCTACGACTTTCAATTGCGGTTGCGATTTGACTTCGATTACAACCAAAATTTGCACGGTACTTTTAAACAAGATTATTTACAACAACGGCTGGGCACCGGAGCAACCGTCGGGTGCTAGAGGAACGACGGCCAGGCGTTGGAGTAATGGCTTCGGCCTGGCTTCTCTCTGGTTTTTTTTCCGGCCCTTTCTTCTTTGTCAAGCAACGGAATATTACATGGAAGATGTTGACATCAGTCATTTTGATTGGTGAAGATGCATATGGCATTCAAGAGGGGGGGTCGGTGGTGATTTGCATAGTCGACGGTGCCGGAGTTGGTGAGGATGACGCTAAGTACGTTGAAGCGGCTGATCTAGGGAGGCGGCACATGGTTTTGTGTCACAGCAGCGGATCTCGGGAGGACTTGCTCTCTGGCATTAAGTAGGGTGCCAGCCACAAGGTCAAGTCAGAAGCAGAGTTACAAATTTCGTGAAATGGACAAAATTTCATCCCTTTCGGGAGGATACCGAAACAGGTTTTATTCGGCTAAAATTTAGCCGAATTTGGCTCTATTTGAAATTTATTCAAATTTTATTCGAATTTCAGTTAAATTTCATCAAAAATTTGAATTTTTTCATCGGAAATTTTGAACGAAATAAATGAAATTTTGTTCATTCGTTCCTTTCGCCGGTGACCGGAATTTTTTTTGCATCTCAAAGTTTTAACACTGATCAGAAGTAGAGGCAAGCAGCAACACTACTGCTCTCTAGTGGCAAGGTGCATGGAACGACGGCGGTGTAGCACCGAAGTTTGTTGTTGATGAGGTGGTGAGGAGAGGGTAGTCTGATCAAAATATTTTTTCTCCGAAACGCTAAATACTGAAAAAAAAATGCCTAACAGGGATTGACAGAATGGTTTAGTACTTAACGGAGCAAACTTCTGGTGGTAGTATTAAAGTTATCATGAAGAGGTATTTTTCCAAAGTACGGAACATTGCGTGGCATAAAGTCATTTTTCCTAATAATAATGCTATCCAAAGAGCATAAAAATCATAATATTATGACTGTACTTTGGATGGCACATTTACTATTATCATTTTCATGTCGCCAATCTCGATGTGTATCTAGAAGTTTACTTGCACATACTATCCACATTTTTCAGAGAATAAATAATGAAATTCTTAATGATCTTTTTATATTACACATATATCAATATATCATGCATCAAAATGTACTCGGCCGGTTATCTTAAAAATAGCTATCAATCACGGGCAAAAGATTTTCCATGAAACCACAAGGAGTAGCGTTTGGAAGCTCTGTCCGTGGGTATAACATACCTGATGAGTATATGGGTCGCAACCACTAAATGAAAGATATATGAAGCCAAACTTTTCACATTAGTGCAGATTAAGTTGAAATATGGAAATGCTTGCCTGCATGCATTCGACAACAACATACATATCTAATGTTTCTTTGCCATCTTACTTAATTTCTTCCTTGAATTTTAAAGGATGTTTTACTATCTGCTAATAGCTAGTAGTTTACTGCAGCAATAGCAGTGGTCGAACTGTCGAAGAGAGAAGAATCACCATCACTTACAATATGCAACTCACAAGGGCGAATTTGGTGCAACTATGGAGTGTATGGGAAATTCAATTGATGGTTCTGCTTAGCTTTGTCTTACAACTCTTTCTCTTCTTCACTGGAGGTCTCCGGCGTCGCAAAACCAATATATTGCTTAGGGTTTTTATTTGGTTGGCTTATGTGGGGGCAGACTTGGTTGCTATTTATGCCCTTGGCCTCCTCTCTCGGTACGAGGACAGATGCAACTTCGAGGGGGTAGACCCTTTGGTCATCATCTGGGCGCCGTTTCTCCTTGTTCATCTTGGTGGACAAGACACTGTCACAGCCTTTTCCATTGAGGACAGCAATTTATGGCTAAGACACCTATTGAACCTTGTAGTCCAGGTCACTCTAGCCTTGTACGTCTTCTGGAATTCAATGGGCCAAATCAATTTGCAGCTAGTGGCTCCTGCAACCTTCATATTTGTTGCTGGAATAATCAAGTATGGGGAGAGGACATGGGCGCTCAAGTGCGGGAGCCAGGAAGGACTCCGAAACTCAAGTGGGTACAAGGACAAACAATTGGCAGGACAGAACAATGTGGATGGCAGCTACGCTAGTAAGGCGTCCTATGCTCTTCAAACGGTGCTATGTGCTCGAGGATTGTTTGCTGGACGCACCCTCCCACTACTGGGAGAACAAGTGCGAGCAAAATTTTTAGATGATTTCCAAGGACAAGAAAAACAAGTGAAGAACAGTATCATACAATTGGAGCTTCGGATGATGTTCGATATCCTCTACACTAAGGCCATGGTGCTTCAACCATGGACCGGCTGCATAATACGATGTGTTGCTCACATCTCCATGGTTGTTTCTTTTGTGCTCTTCATTGTAACCAGAAAGTACGGTCATAGTGGAGTCAATGTTGCAATCACATATACACTGTTCATTGGGGCTCTCATCATGGAAGCCTGTGCTATTGCTATGGTGATGCTATCACCATGGACATCGGGATGGGCGCACTTGGAAAAGCGCAAGCTGCTTTGTTGGCCTCCCCGGAATGGCATGTCATCTATTTTCAAGGCCATTCGAGGTGAGGAGAGGTCATGGCTGCCAAATTCCATGGGCCAATATAACCTTGCAGACTCTGCTATCCGTGATAGGTCCACACCCACTGTGATCTCAAAGATGATCGATGCATTTGGTTTGGACAAGCCCTGGAGAAACCTACGGCACGTCAAGCACGTCGAGGCCGAGAAGATCATCGAGTATTTTGTGGAATGTATCCCCAGGCTGTCCGACACGTATCTATCCACGCGGCCGTGGGATCTCAGCTACCTTTTGGGACAACCTTTTGAGCAGGTCATTATCCAGCTACATTTGTGCACAGGCATACACGTACATCGATGCTTGGGCACTGCAATTTCTTCTGGCGAGCGAATTAAGGCACTTGTGGAAGAATGTGAGAAGCTGTCAAACTACATGATGTACCTCCTGGCGGTGCACCCTTCCATGTTGCCCGTCAGCAGCACCGCCGCACATGAAGCTGTGACCACAATCTCCAACCGTATGAAGAGCAAAACGGGGAGCAAGCTAGAAATTATGGAGGGCGCTTTGGAGGAGAGCCCCAGGCCGTATTTCCCCAGGTCGGATCTCGAGGCGCTGTTGGTGGATATCAAAGATGTGTGGACGAGGCTGCTCGCGTACGCGGCCGGCAGGTGCCGCGGGGAGCTGCACGCGCGGCAGCTCGCCGACGGCGGGGAGCTTGTCACCTTCTTCTGGTTGCTCATGCTGCATCATGGTATCGGTGATGCGTCTGTCAGGGAGCTCAAGTTGTCAAACTATGCGTCAGAGTTGGTTGCGACACGTCAGCCTTTCTATGCCTTTCCATCTGATTTGCTCGGTCGACGGGATGCGCCACGTTGGCAGATGTAAGACTATGTGCAATCGGTTGAAACCTACGTTCGTCTAGCTACAATCATCATATCTGCATGCTTGTAATAAATTAGCCATCTATATACTTCAGGCTTGCATCTCCAATAGTTATAGCTAGCAACTAACTATAAGATTTCCACATCATTTATATAGTACACACTAAAGCTAGCATTCTAAAGAACTATCTATAAGGATAGCTATTTGATGCTTACATGCACACACAGAATTTATAGAGGCTGTCTCGTTTGGCGTTATAGACTAGTGCTTAAGGAAGAGCTGGCTCGAATTTTTTTGCATACTCTCTTTCCTCCACATAGAATATATGCTGATGTGTACATGCATATAGCTAGCTGACTCAGACCATTGAAGATGCCCGCGTGTATGCATGTACGAACAAAGTGTGTTGTCTTGTTTAAGCGTTCGATGCAATCTACATGCATTACCCTATTTAATCTAAGCGCTTGATGTAATCTATACATTGCCCTACCAATATTATTACAATTGAGGATACAGTAGGCATTACTCTGTACATAGAATTACACTTGAGGATACAGTAGGCACATGACTAGAATTACAGAGAGACCGAAGATAAATCTACAATTTTATAAAATTTTCACTGAAACGCATTGACGTATATAAAAGGTGGTAAACTAAATTTCAACTACGGGCAACCAGGATTTGAACCCTGGAGTGGTTCCCGTACATCTCGCAATACTTTGTCGGCAAGGTTAACAAACAAACCAATGTCAACTTTCCTGCCAGTTTGGTCGTACTTACATTGACAGTTTCCCATGTGAGGCTGTGACATTGTTGAACGTGTTCCATTCAATTTACCAGCCTTGGCAATCTGTACTGGTACCTTATCAGGTCTTCCCGGCAGCTATTTTAACCTAACCCAGAGACGGCAGACTCCAGATGCTAATTCTTGTTGTTATGAATATTGTGTATGTATTCAAGAGCCCCAATATGCCATATATAAAGTACAAAAGGAACACAAGACTAAACCCTAGTATAATAGGAAATACCATTAATAGCCTTGACAATCTCACCATACCATTAGGATGGAAATTTGCATAGCATACTGTACATAGAATAATGCAAGGCTTTACCTCTATAATTGCCTTGATACACTTCACTTCTTCCTTCACCTCTGCTGTAGAACTATATGCACCTTGGGCATTCTGCTGCTAGACATACCAAATGATTGGATCCCCTTGCTTCATGCCAGCCATACCATTTCCTGCATCAGCAAGCCACATAGACAACATGGAAACATGTCAGATTCGGTTCCTGCATCAGCTGGTGCAAAATAAAAAAAACATCCTTGTTCAAAAAAACCCTTAAATTACAACATATAAAGCGCCAGGCACACAAATGTACAAAATATAAAAAGATGATGTACCATCCACGAAAAGAGGAAAAACTATAACAATATAATAGTAAGAGCATCCACAGTACTAACAAATAACTTATTATATGTGTTACATTCAAAAGCAATTGTTCTCCAACCTAGAGCTCACCGGAGACCAGTGGCAGAACCAAGATTTGGCTACGCCCTGGACTAAACTGTAACAATCTAAAACTAACGTCAATTTTTACCTATACCACAACATAACAAAAGTATATTACAAATGGATCGTTGATATGAAACTTAAGTATAATGCTAAAACATAAAATATAATAAGGAAACCATGTTAAAATATAAACAATGTAGCATAATAGAGATACAATTTAAGTACGTAAATTACGAAGATTTGTTTCTCTATCCTATCTCACCATTGCTTCATGAATAGTTGGACATAAACAAGAACCTACAAAGATAACATATGAGAGTAAATCAAATAGGTGTATGAATAAATATAAGGATCATGAAGATTACATTTATAAAAAGCCCGGCTTCAAACCCCACTAGAAACAAAATTTTATGTGATTATTCCTCTGGTGCGGCTCACTGGTTTGACCATAGCCAGTTTAGCTGTGTCAACTCCGGTTTGAGGCAGTCCCATTACATGGGCAATATGAGTATATGACTACACGAAGCAGGCCGGACCGGGCGTCATTTCCATTTTCTTTCCCGGCTGAACCTCTCCTCTGGTCCGGTTTTCATAACTAGGACTATATGCTACTAACATGAAGGTAACACACATCAGAAAAGTTAGGCTCTATATAAGTTCAGTGAATAAATGCGAGATAATAATACATGAAATGTAATGCCTATTTAGGCTAATAGCTGAAAGCCTGAAACCACCATGGGGTAATTCTTCTACATGGAAAGAGATCATATCCGATCTCTCAGATTTGTGCTTAATAATAAATAACAGAACAGGCAAGGTGATTGAACAAGAAAAATGAATTACAATACATAATGTAACACACTTAATGTGCAGACTGCAGAGTATTGCAAGTGTTTCCTTCCATTCATTTAGTGGCCAAGTACTCAAAAAACTCATTAAATCATTGCCCACCATAGCAGAAACAATCTGAGTTTGAACCAACGGAAAGATAAATCATGGTAATACAAGTAGAAATATTGTAGTCAGAAATAATAAAGCAGAGATATTCAATAAACCGAGAATACAAGAATACCTTTAGATCGGGTGAGACACTGTTCTTAAGATAATGAATTCTTGTGCTTCCCCATAGAGCAGAACCACCAGCATGGGCAATAACCAGAGCATCAGTAATACGATTTGCAGCAAGGCACTGATTAACTGCCCCTTTGTAGTCTCCAACTATCAATGCATGTTGAATACAGAATACTTTTGTCAACGGATGGATCAGATGGCACAGCATTTCCAGGCATTTCCTGCTCTATCTATTGACCATTTGTAGATATTGATTCCTCAGCCAAACTAGTCTCTGAAAGTTGAGGATTGTTGAAAAAATCATCCCCGTTATCAACATGAAATTGAGCATCCGAATTATCAGTCTATGCCATGATCAAGATTATGTGTGTCTGCCAATGTTTTGCTCAGTTCATCGGTTGAATTCAGAGTCGGTTCTTGAGGTGGATAGCCAAGATGAGCAAGCAATTTTGTCCGGGCAAAATCCCCATCCTCGAGCATAACCCTTAAGAAGACCCATGTTTCTCTCTCCTCGTCAGATCTATTCAAACATTTGTAGCATAGAGTTAGTTGGCAGGCAAAAATTAGGAAATGTTCCACTCATGGGAAAGAACATACAAAGATTCTTGCGATTTTTTGTCACACAGAGCACGCAGTGAACTTTTGTCCCCATTCTATATAGCATCTTCAAATTCAGTTGACCGGTTTACAAGACATTGCTCAATCACCAAATTATGTACATGCACATATAAAAGGAACAAATGCCTTAACACAGAGGAACTTCAAGAGAAGCATAAAACATGGCAAAGACCAAGTTAACTTACCTCAGAAGTAGCCACTTGGGTCGATCTGACATCTCCAACAGAGAGGGAGGGCGACACAAGGAGGGCCGGAGGGGGCGGCACAGGGAGGGCCGGAGGGGGGCGGCGCTGGCCGGGAGGGGGCGTGCGGTGCAGGGAGGGGGGCGACATAGGTAGGGTTGGCTGGCGGCCGGTTTGCAAATTGCAATGCAATGCAGCGCACTGGTCCAGACCAAACGAATGAGCATTTGGCAACGAGTCGGCCTGCGCTTGTGGGCTTCCTCCGCAAATGGATCGAATATCCCGGACTAGCTAAAAATACTTGAACTATACATTAAAAAAATTTCATGCTTCGGGCTAAAGCTTACTCTGCTTTGGGCCTAATTCCACCCCTGCCAGAGACTATAATCTACCAAAAAAAGGATGACATGCTCCTCATGTTTCTCAAGCTAGAGCACAGCTGAGGAACTTGGTTGACAAACAGGCAGCTGTTGGAATTGTTTTTATTTAAAATTTAAGGATATACTTCCATTCTCTAAATTGGAAATGTTGAGCTGGACATTATTGCTAGCATAAAGATACAAGGCCAGGGAGCAGGTCAAAATAAAGCAAGAAGACAAAAGTCATGTAAAATCATTAAGTATCAGTACCATCTTTCATTTTCTAGAGTTTGGCATTTAAAACAAAGGACAAAAAATGATTAGAACAAATAGCAAAAGTGGTGCTTCAAGAAAAACTTGCAGAACGTAATCATCCAATACATGTAATATGTGTGAGGATTTTACTTAAAACTCTTTCTAAATGACCTCAGGCAATAGCTTCTGAGCCCAGTTAATGCCTCTAGTTGCCTAACTGTCATCCTGTAAGCGACCCTAGTACCAGGAGTACTGTCACCTCTACGAAGGGCAACATTCGATTCAACCAGAAATTTCTCTGCTTCTGAACTCAGCTGCTATGACAGAACGCAATAAGTTGATGACAATTTAAGGCCCGTGTTCCAAGAGCACAAAGAGGCAAACCTGAGGTTTCAAAGACTTTTGCGAAAGCAATGTAACGCTTCAATTCTGCAGTGCTAAATAACCATCATTCTTGCTATCAATAACTATTATTCTCGCTAGAACTACGCAACTCAAAGCAAATGCATACTTCTCAATGTCTTGTCTGCATCCACAAATATTTTGACTAACAATAAAAATGGATCAAGACGCTAAAAATCAATATTACCTCAATACAAAATTCAAACCAGCAGGAGGTGAGGATTTCCCTGATGTGTAAACTAAACGTGGAACAATGCCAGCAGTATATCTGAGGACTGGATTCAACATCGCATTTTAGATTTCATCATGATTGCTGAAGCAATTAACTCAACCAAGTAACAAGATAGGAGGTCCAATCCAAGAAAAAAAATTAAAATTAAACTTCTGTCCCTCACTGTCATCAACATCTGTGCCCCATCCCTGACGTCCACTTCTCTCCTGCCATCCGCCACCTTTTTTTTTTAGATAAGGGAAAATTTCATTAAGTGAATGAAAAAGGTCCCAGCCTCTACAATCCGAAGATCGTACACAGCTTAAAGGTTACAACCAAGAGCAATCAAGCACAAGAACTAACACAAAACAAAAGACACAAGATACATTAAAAAACAGACACTACGCCTCAATCCTATTCCGGAACTTCCAACCAAAATTTGCAAAGACCTCCATGATGACTGTCTCCAAAATCTGGCATCCAGTCTTGAAGATTGGTTTTTCTTCTTCTTTACTTAACAAGGACCAATGCCGGATCCAATATGTTGCCCTGAAAATGACTTGCAGAAAGGTGTTGGTTTTAGCATTATTGAACACCACGTCATTTCTATTCAACCACATTGCCCAACAGAGAGCCGCAGCACCTA
Organism: Dendrocalamus latiflorus; assembly: GCA_017311315.1. NCBI lineage: Eukaryota > Viridiplantae > Streptophyta > Magnoliopsida > Poales > Poaceae > Dendrocalamus > Dendrocalamus latiflorus. The sequence goes on from CM029662.1 coordinate 11,468,325, forward strand.
GTAAAATCTGATTTTTGAGTTTTGCCCCGATGCCATGAAGCCAAGAGCCAAACATATCCGATATACTAGATGGTGGATGAATTCCAAAGGTGATGTGCACTGTGTTCCATATAAATCTAGCAAAGTGACAATCAATGAAAAGATGTTGTATCGTCTCCAAAGAGTTACAAAAACAACACTTGACACTCCCTTGCCAATTCCTTTTTGCTAAATTATCTTTTGTAAGAGTGACCCCTTTTTGGAGATACCAAAGGAAAATTTTAATTTTCAAAGGCACTCTTATTTTCCATAGTGGATTTTTCGTAGGTAAGACTCCCTCTTGAATCAAATTCAAATACATAGAGCGAACCGTGAAAGACCCACTCCTATGCAAATTCCAAACAAACACATCCTTCTCATTTGTAAGGTTAACTGTCACAACTTTAGAAACTAAGTCGTACCACGTTGTCAAATTACCTTCCACCAAACCTCTTCTAAAAGACACATCCAGTGGCGTAGAAGCTAAAACCTTAGCCACAGTATCATTCTTTTTCCTCACAATCCTATAGAGTGATGGATAGACATCCCTTAAGGGTTTATTTCCTAACCAAATGTCCTCCCAAAATCTAACTTGTGTTCCCCTTTGAATTCGAAAATAACCATGAGCCAAGAAATCATCCTTGACCTTCATTAGCCCCGACCAAAAGTGGGAGTCACCCGGTCGTTTATAAACTTGAGTTATAGCTTTATTGGTCAAATATTTCCTTCTTAGAAGATTTTGCCAAACACCATCCTCATTAATAAGTTTAAACAACCATTTACTCAAGAGACATTTGTTTTGAATCCCAAGGTTTTGGATACCCAACCCGCCACAGTCTTTTGGTCTACAAAGTACACTCCACTTAGTAAGCTTGTACTTCTTTTTATGACTATCACTTTGCCAAAAGAACCTTGAACGGTAAAAATCAAGTTTTTGTAAAACACCCTTAGGGACTTCAAAAAAGGAAAGCATATACATAGCTAAACTAGTTAAGACCGAATTGATCAAAACTAGCCTTCCTCCAACGGAAAGAAGCTTTCCTTTCCAACTGGTGAGCTTCTTTTGGAATCTCTCCTCAATGATGGCCCAATCTTTGTTAGAGAGTTTACGATGATGCAAAGGAATACCAAGATATTTAAAAGGTAAGCCCCCGGTTTTGCAACCAAAAAGTTGCGCATACTCATGCTCGCAATCCTTAGCACTACCATAACAGAAGAGCTCACTCTTATGGAAATTAATTTTTAACCCCGAAAGTTGCTCAAAGGTACTTAACACTAGTTTAAGGTCCTTGGCTTGGAGTAGATCATGATCCATGAAGAGAATAGTATCATCTGCATACTGGAGGATCGAGAGGCCATCATTTACAAGATGCGGAACAACTCCTTGAAACCTCCCATCAGACTTAGCTCTACCAATTAACGTTGCCAACATATCTGCCACTAAATTAAAGATGATTGGCGACAAGGATCACCTTGCCTAAGTCCCTTTTTTGGCTGAAAATAATGCCCTAAAATGTCATTAACTTTAATGCCCACACTACCACCCCTAACAATTTGATCTATCCACTTGCACCAAAGTGGTGAAAAACCTTTCATCCTCAATGTTTGTTGAAGAAAAGACCATTTCACCTTATCATATGCTTTTTCGAAGTCCAGCTTTAGAATCACTCCATCAAGCTTCTTCCTATGCATTTCATGTATGGTTTCATGAAGGATAATAACCCCTTCCATGATATTCCTCCCTGCCATAAAAGCTGTTTGAGATGGTTGTATAACCTTCTGAGCCACTAGTGCTATACGGTTAGACATTACCTTAGTAAAGACCTTAAAGCTAACATTAAGTAGGCAAATGGGTCTGAACTGTTGGATTTGAGTAGCCTCATTTTGTTTCGGTAATAATGTAATTATACCAAAATTGAGGCTAAAAAGTGGGAGGTTTCCTTTGTGAAAATCAGTGAAAAGAGCCATGAGATCTCCTTTGACGAGACCCCAAAAAGCTTGGTAAAACTCAGCTGGGAAACCATCAGGCCCCGGGGCTTTGTTGTGTTCCATTTGGAATATAGCCTTTTTAACCTCTTCTTCTGTGAAAGCGAACGCTAAAATCTCATTCTCAGTTTCTGATACCTATGGAATATCATCCCTAAAGGATTCCATCATTGAGAAATTATTTCTCTCTGACGCCCCAAATAGACCTTTATAATAATTGGTGATGTATTTCTTAAGATTCTCATCACCCTCTATAATCCCCTCTTCCTGCTCGAGGCGGAAGATCCTAGTCTTCCTATGTTTTCCATTGGCTACCAACTGGAAATACTTAGTATTACAGTCGCCAAATAACAACTTAGTTGTTTTGGCTCTTTGGTACCATTTTATCTCCTCCCCTCGTAACAAATGAACTAACTGCTCTTTATAAAAATGCTTTAAATCATTTTCCGCAGCACTGAGAAGCTGAGTCTCAGCTTTCTTATCTAATTCATTCGCCTTCCGAATCAATTCTTCCTTTTCTTTTTTGTATGAACCGCTAACATTCTTAGCCCAACCCCGTAGGAATTGTCTAAGTCTCTGAATTTTAAATTGCCATCTTTGTAACGATGTTTTTCCCCTTTTTTCTTTGTTCCACACTTCCGCCACCAACTCTGAGAAGCCATCACGTAGCAGCCAACCGAGCTCAAATTTGAACAGAGGTTGATTTTTGCAACGAGTACCGTTTCCAGTATCTAGTAACAGAGGAGTGTGATTCAAAATTTCCCTAGTCAACGCCTGAACCGTTGATAGCGGAAATTTTGTTTCCCACTCTGTACTAACAAGGATCCGATCAAGTCTCTCATATGTTGGTGTATCCCTAGAATTAGCCCACGTAAATTTCCGGTTAGATAATTCAAGCTCCCTTAAATCTAAACCATCGATGACGGCATTAAATAAAAAGGGCCACCTATCATCAAACCTATCATTGTTCTTTTCCTGTGGATTCCTAATAATATTGAAATCACCTCCGACAAGAACCGGATGTGTTTCCTTGGCACATGTTTGTACCAACTCTGCAAGGAATGCCTCCTTAAGTTCAGGTTGAGCAGCCCCATAAACTGCTATAAGAACCCATTGGAAACCATCACCTCTCATTCTCAAGTGGATCTTAACATAAAAATCTCCCTCATCAAAACTACCAAAGTCAAAAATTTCTAGATTCACCCCAAGAAGGATGCCACCGGACCTACCATGAGGTTTTGACCAGTGCCACAAAAAATCTCGACCATCGCAAATATTGTTCAACACCGCTTTTGGAAAATCTTTCTTCCCGGTCTCCATAAGAGCAATAAAGTCTAGCTTATGCTCTCTAGATAATTCAGAAAGGAACCTATATTTAGCCAAGTCTCTAAGACCTCTGCTATTCCAAAAGATTCCTTTCATTTTGATCGATTTGATTTTCTTTTTTCCTAACTATTCCAATTTTCTTATTCTTCTTATTAAAAGATGACATAGATTTATTCTTCTTGAAGACAGTTTCGAAGTCACAACTTAGGTGATCACTGTCGTCATCCATAACCTCCTCCATCAAATCACCACATAGGTGACCAAGAGTGAGGTTATTAACGTCATCATCTTCATCACTTTCTAAAAAAACAGCATCACTGTCATGTTCTTCAACAATTCTAGGAAAAAAAGCCGATAGTCTATTGCGTTCTACAGTTTTAAGCACCCGAACTGAACCTAAAACTTCTTTCTCATTTTTGCCAACATCTAGGCCTAGGTTGATGAGTTTGGAAGCAACAACAACATCTGAAAAAGAAGTGAAGGACATATTTTGCTTGTTACCTTCAACCTGCTCCAAATTATTCAACGCAGGAGGTAGTGGCGCCATCTTGGGCGCCTCCTGTGCCAAGGCCGGGTACTGCAACCTTGCTGCATCAGGCAGCTGTCGAGCGCCTTCCGGCGCAGCCAGCCGTTGGCCAGCACCTGTCGGCGTCAGCCCGTGATGTACCCGCTCCTCCATCGGTGCTTGGAGCACCCCAACATCATTAGATGCTGCTGCTCCAACTCCCTCAACACTTAGCAAAACACCAACCTCATCAGTGAACACATCTTCCACCATCTCGTCAACAAGAACATTATCATTCTCCACAAGAACCTTGTTACAACACTTGTTATTAATTTTGAGATCACAAGCCATATCCAGTATCCGAACCTCCATACATTTAATTTTTGCTTCAAGTTCTTTAATCTGCTCTGCCATAACTTTAATATTTGCCTCAAGAGTCGCCTGGGAAGTAGCCTTTCTTGTTGGACCCTGCGACGACGGCAAACCACCCCACTGGCCAGCTGGAATGCTGGTCGTTGCCGCTGCATAAAAGCCTGCGCCGCCGCGGCCAAAGCGCCCAGCAAGGCCACCACAGTCAGGACTAGAGCCGCCCAACTGGTATCCGTGTCGTCCCTTGTGCACACCACTATCCATCGCATCACCCTGAGTGAAACTGTTGCCGACGGCTTCAACACCGCCCCCGGCTCCAAGCAACCCAGGTCTGTCCGCTGGCAACAAAACACCGCAGGCAGACGAACAGTTGTGAGATGAGGCGAGAAACCTGGGACGAAAGCGACCTCCCCGGGAGAAAAGCTCACACAGCCCGGCTGGAAACCGGACCGACCTGCTCCCAATCCGGATCACACCAGAGCGGGCCAAACGCCGTCTTTCGGTTTGGGCCAAAACAAGTTGGCCCAGACCAGTCGACACCGTCGGCCCACATACCTCTTCGGAGCCCCGACCAAACTCATTCAGGGACAACCCTGTTTTACCAAGATTAACCTTCCTCATGTCCTTAACTTTAAACTCCCCCAGCTTACTAACTGAAGACCGATCAAACTTAGGTAAGGGGCCTTTCCAAGGACGAATTTTTGAGGACAAACGCCAGTCCGCTACCTTCTTGGTTATCCTTGATGGTAGAGGCCTAGGATGCCTCACATGTCCAGCCCCACAGTCAACCGAACCAAATTTCGGAGACTCAATGTTTTCAGACAGCATTGCCTCAGCTCTGATCAATTCGTCTACTGAGAAACCCACTCGCAAAGCATCTCGAATAAATTCTGAACCTGAATTAGATGAAACAGGACTAGCAGCTTCATCTTCTTCCTCAGAGCTATCCTCCCCATCCACTGCCCAAAATTTTGATCTACTCGTGAAATTTCTATCTCCGACTAGCGGAGCAGAGAACTTGGGGAGATCAGGCGCTGATTGCTTTCTTGGCAACACCCCAATCCATTCCTGCTCAACATGGGATTGCGACTTAGCGCACAGTGAGCCACCTCCATCAAGACGGGACAAATCCACCATTAACCGAGCTTCACTGAAAGAATACTAGCTCCCAGCTCACACCGTTGAAGAAACGAAGCCACAACTAACCCGGAGACTAGCTCCAAGTGAGAGGGAAAGAAGAAACGAGGACTAGAGGAAGCGAGCAAGACGTACCTGAAACTAGGACCGGTTGGGGAAAAATGTCGAACACCTTGCCAGCACCAGCCTCAGGAGCTGCCGCACGACCGCTGCTTGGCAGCCACCTTCACCGGCCTTCGTCCCTCCAGCGTCTCTGCAGATAGCCAGCGACCTCAACTGCACCCTCTGCCGCCGCCCCCTCCGGGAGCCGCACCCCCCTGACCAGGGTCGCCCCGGCCGAGACGGCGAAGCGAGGACCGGTCCCAGGCGCCGGACGCGGCCGCCGGACGCGCGCGGGACGCGGCCGTCGGACGCGCGCGGGACGCGGCCGCCAGATACGCGCGGATGCCAGGGCGCACGACGGCAAGGGCGCGGCAGCCAGGGAGGTACCACCGGGAGGAGGCGGCCTGGATCCGGCTGGATCTAAGCCATGGCTGCCGGAATCGTCTTCTTCAACAACTGGGATGAGGCTGATGTGGGGGCGACGGATCTGGCCGGAGGATCTGGCGACGGGGCCGGCGGATCCCGGCGGTGGGGCGGTGGATCTCGGCAGCCGGGCCCGGACACGGCGGCTCCCCGCGGCGCGGGGATGAGGCTGATGTGGGGGCGACAGATCTGGCCGGTGGATCTGGCGACGGGGCCGGCGGATCCCGGCGGTGGGGCGGTGGATCTCGGCAGCCGGGCCCGGACATGGCGGCTCCCCGCGGCGTGGGCGGAGTGCTCAGGTGTGCTTCAGCCCATCCCCACACCGTTTTGGACGATTGCTACTCGAGTGCTGTTCGACAGACAGACTACCTCTCGTCGTCGTACCGCCATCCGCCACCTAACAATGTTGAAGAGAAATAAGAACCATATAAGGGATTAAAATTAAACTAGTCAGATGGAACTTTATTGCTGGAAAGAGTTCATACCTGCACCGAGTTTGCCAAAATCAATGCGACATAAGAGATCTTACACCAAGGGACTTCAAGCCCTTGACACCTTCTTGGACACCTGACACGTTCTTTCACTGAGGAGCTTCCCGGCGACACTCTGCTCTGTCACCAGGTGAAGTTAGTTCCATAACATCTGGAACCGCAACAACAGTTCCAGTAAATATTACCCTGAAAATGCCCAAAACAGAACATTTTAAAGAAACGGAAGTCAATCGAGAGACTACAAATGCAAGAAAAAAACAGGTGTCCTCACGTGTTCCCAGCTCTAGCCTTCTCAACAATCTCATGCCGCAGAATGACATCCATGGATCGTGGTAGTGACCAAGCAGAGGTATCTCTTTTGATGTCTCCTGCATCCTGACCCGCTGCCAATCGGTGAATTTGCTCTCTTGCCGGAGAGGGGCCCCTTTTGATCGGTTTTGGCATGTTGCGTTGACGCATATTATTGGCTGCAGGTAAGGTACAAGAATCCATCATTAGACACATTGCATGAGAAATGAAAACAAATGGAACATACAGTTCAGAGTTACAACCTCAGTATACTTGAACTGCTGCTCTACATTCTTTACAACATTTCCACAATCAAGGCACTTGAAGGTGCCTTGCAATAACTCAAGTTGGACCTCACTCGTCCGTGTCACAACCCCCATTACAGCTGTTAGCATACCAATCTCCGCTGTCCCAAGCTCCCTCAACCTATTACAACAGCAGTTTCAGTCAATATTTTTGGCAAACATTAAAAAAAATAGCTTACATCTATGATCAATGTTCAAGAAGGCGCTAGACGGGTGGCGAGGTGGGGCCTAACGCCTAGGGGGCCTAGACGGCCGAATTAAAAATAAGAGCAACAGATGAAGATAAGCAATAAGTAATGAGTAATGACTCACTATTCTAAATTTCCAATGATCCAATTCATTCACTAATTAGTACTCCTACACAGTATTGCTCCTACAATGAGCATAATAGCATATACTCCCACTCGAGCCACTCGACACATATACTCCTATAGTCCTACTCCACACTTCGGCATATACACTCCTACTCCACACTTCCACAGTCCTCCGCCTCCCCAATCCGCGCAATCAAGGTGAGAGAAAACAAAGAGAGAGAGAGAGAGAGAGAGGAGACCTGGCGGCTGGTGTGGTCAAGGCGACGACCGTCGGACGGTGACGGGTTGGAGGCGGCGACAATGACCGGTTGGAAGCGGCAGCGACGGTTGGAGGTGGCTCGAGGCGATGACGATGGGTTGGAGACAAGGATGCGACAGATCTGGTTGGCGGTGAGATAGATCTGGCCGACAGCAACGGGGACCGGTTGGAGGCGGCGACGACAGGGACTAGTTGGAGGCGGCGGCGACAGGGACTAGTTGGAGGCGGCGGCGACGGTTGGAGGTGGCTTGAAGCGACGATGATGGGTTGGAGACAAGGATGCGATGGATCTGGCCGGTGGTAAGATAGATGTTAGAAATAATCTTGACTTCGAGTTCTAGACGTAGTAGAGTCTGCCTTCGAGTATAACTCAAGTTGAAGTTGAGTCCAACTTGAAGTTCGAATACGTATCCAAGTAGGAGTTTTTTATCCCTTTATATTGGGGAGACTTGTACCCAATTTTGGTAAGCAAGAAAAAGCGAGAGAAAAATAAGAAAAAGGGGAGCTTCTTCCCTCTTGTTTATTGTTTTGGTTCAGATGGAGTTCATTTGGGTTTTTCTGGAACTTAATGATGACATAACTCAACTTGAACTAAAATTGCTTCACATGCTGAGGGGGAGCTGAATTTTTTTGCATTTCATGTCATTTACTTTCAGCATTGTGCATTGTAGTATAATTACATGAAGTTTTAATTATTATCCTTTTATGACATGATACAATGCTTTACATCTTACTATAATTTGTGCTAAATTGCTAGATTTATCATGACTTTATATGTGTAGTCCAGTCTTTGCCATGATAGTTTGATTAACTGTGCACAACTTGAATTAAATCATGTCATGTTAAATCTTGTGACTAGTCTGTCTTTAGTTATCCTCTTATGATTCACGCCATGTCATATAGACTGAGTTGAGTCGTGAATCTTTGTTGAAGTTTAAATTGAGCTATGCTAGTTCTTGATGAAGCATAAGTTAACTCTCTGTTCTTGAACAAAATTCAGAAAATGCATAAAGATCTCTTTTGTGCGAAAAAACTGATCTCACCAATTCTTTCTCATGAGACTACTTGCCATTGCACTAGGCATGAACTCAAAGGGAGTTTTGGATGACCAAGATCATTTATTAAGTTTATTGCTTAAAATGGTCTCATAAGGCTTGAGATCTAGCACATGGCTAAGCAACAAAAATTAGTTGGAAACAACCATGAATTTCTCAAAAGAATTATGTCAAATGTGCTAAATATGCTCAATCACAAAAATGCCAAGTACTTGAACGAATGTCTCATTCTTGAACTCATAGCACTCTAAATTGACTCAATGTTAACTTCTTGGTTCTACTTAGAATATGGACATGGCTTGCATCATCTTTGGATACCTTTAACTAAACTATGATCTCGAATGACTTGACATGCTAAGCAATTCGTCTAAGTTTCAGATTTTGATTTATTTGGCTTTAACTTATCTATACATGAATTGTCATGATCTAGATAGCATCCTCTTGTGTTATGGCTTGGTGTAATACTCAAAAGGTCTTTTTGGATAATCTTCATGGCTCCTAATGCTTAAAATAAATAAAATACAGTCACTTCATTTAGCTCATGTTATATTTTCTTCCTTGCATCTTGATGATTTTATTGCCAAAGGGGAAGAATAATGGAGAAAAAGGCATAAAAAGGGAATTTTCTGGAGCTTTTGAGGAAAAATTGCTCTTTCTAGTTTTGCTCTTATTTTCCGTTTGTCAACATGGTCATAAGTCTCTCTGTTACTCTCTTTCTAGACCATGTGTGGCTTTCTATGTTAAAAACACAAAAACAAACTCATCTTCATGCCTTTTTGGTGTTTGCCAATATACTCAACAAGGGGGAGTTTGAAAGACCATGTAGAGGTGTCCCCATGTTTGTGATGAGTAATTGACACTTGTGTTAGTAAGATTGAGTTTGATTTGTGCTTTTTCTGCTATGTCGTAGCCATTGTCGAGTGGTCGGAAGCTCCTGAAGAGTTTACGACCACGTTGGCCGTGGTCAGAAGCCGGTAGGAGAGTTTACGACCACGTTGTTAGTGGTCAAAAGTCGGCAAACTTCGACCACGCTCGGTAGTCGAAGTCGGGTCTCCGACCATGTTGCGAAGTCGGCAGACTTCGACCACGCTCGGTAGTCGAAGTCGGGTCTCCGACCATGTTGCAAAGTCGACAGACTTCGACCACGCTCGGTAGTCGAAGTCGAGTCTCCGACCATGTTGCGAAGTCAGCAGACTTTGACCACGCTCGGGAGACAGAAGTCGACAAACTTCGACCACGCTCGGTAGTCGAAGTCAGCAGGCTTCGACCACATTGTATGTGGTCGAAGCCCCTTCGATCACGTTGAACGTGGTTGGAAGTGGTTGCGATCAGCTTGAAGTGGTCATAGCTTGGGCTAGCGATGGTTGCAGCTTCTGGTAATCGGTCGTATGGGTGTCTGAGATGGTTGTAACGATTTGGGATGCGGTTGTAGGCTTGAGCGTTGCATATCTTATGAGTTCGACAGGTCGTAAGTGGGTTACGACCTGCTGGGGTGTCCCTTCGAGTACATCTTTCTGATGCAGATTTATGATTTTGGTGTTTTGTGCGGTGCTATGTGATGTTTTCTTGTCTGTGATGGTTGCAGGACTTTGAGGCTAAGTCGTGACGAGGCATGGGAAGTCCGGGACTAGGCACAGGAAGTGCTGAGATCGAGAGCGATCGGGAGATGCCGAAGACAACTAGGTTTGTGAGGTGGCTGCAAGACTTGGACAGCAAGTAAACGAGAAGCTTTCAGGAAGGTGCGTGAGGGGCAATTCAGAGAATTGACTCAGGCATGCAAAAGGAAGCGGTTTCTATTAAAGCACTGGAGGTTGTTGGTGTTAATGGGTAAAGCGTGTGTAAAACCCGGTGTTTGTTGGGGTTAACGAGTCACCCCCGCTTAGCGAAGGCTATAAATAGAGGAGGTAGAGCACGAGTGCAAGGTGAGGTTTTCTGGCAAGCGCTCTGTTTTTTTCCTCTCTATTTTTGTGTGCGTTGCTCTCCGGATTGAGAGCTTGTGCTCCTGGATGGAGTGGCTATAGAAACCTCCATTAATGCAATCATTCATCTCTTTGCATCTATCTGAGAATTGTCCTATCTGAGATGTTTCGATCGCATTGTATCTATTCTTTATTAGTTCTCTGGTTTCCTCTGCCCTCTCTTGATTTGAGTAGTGTTTTTGTTAGAGTGGCCTTGGTTTTTGTTTTACTCTGAACTGGGAATCATCCTCAAGGCTATCTTGGCCAGTTCATTCCCGAGAGCCAAGTTTTCAGTCACATTCTTGGGTGAGTGGTCATACGCCTCTAGGTTCCTCTATTTCGAGTTCGACCATCTCCTTCTTTTCGACCACGGCGAAGAGTTCTATTTAGCTCCGTGATTTCTCGACCTGAGGTCGTTACCTTGCTGTGGTTGGAGTTTCATGGTCGTTTGACCCGAGAATCAAAAGTTATATGAGTTTTGGTTCCTGCGGTCGTGCGTTTTTTCCTGTTCTGTCTTGAGTTCGGCCCGTTGAGCTCTGTTTCGTCTGTCATCGGTCTTTCTGTTGTCAGTCTGTTTTGTTCTCCTTCTCTGGTTCCAGTAAGCAGTCAAGCTTCACCTTCATAGCTTGGTAGCTATTGAAGGAGAAGTTTTGCGTAGATACTTGGGGAAGTTTGAAGGCACCATTCACCCCCTTTGTTGCCAATTCGATCCTACACAGTTTTTTTCTCCGTTTTCTCGGTCCAAGAGCAGCTTCAACATAGCCCAAGTTCTTGATATGTGCTCAAGATCATGTCACGTACTCCGGGAAGTGGTGTCACCGGTGACGAGGCATCATCCGGTATAATGGCGAAGGAGAGTTCTGCTATCTTGCTGCATTATCCGATGCTCATGACGAGCAATTATGCTGCATGGGCAATCAAGATGAAGGTATACATGAAGGCTCAAGGAGTATGGGATGTGATCGAGAACGACAACGTCGATGTGCGCAAAGATCAGATGGCATTGACGGCCATCTATCAGGGCATCCCAGAGGAGACGCTCTTCCTACTGGCCGAAAAGGAAACGACCAAAGTTGCGTGGAAGGTGTTGAAGACGATGCATCGTGGTGCTGATCGTGTAAAGAAAGCAAAGGTACAAATTCTCAAGACCATGTTCGAGGTGCTGCGTATGAAGGAAACACAGTCGATCAATGACTTCGTCGTCTGGTTGACGGTCATCGTCAACAAGATTCGGGCGCTTGGCGAGAAGGTGGAAGAGTTGTATGTGGTAAAGAAATTCCTTCGTGCTGTTCCCTCACAGTCTTTCCCGATTACTTCGGTCATAGAGCAATTTGGAGACCTAAAGACAATGACTATAGAGGAGGTCATCAGTCGTTTTAAAGCATATGAGGAACGCATCCACGACAATAGTAACAAAGGTGAAGGACAACTCTTGTTGACCCGTGCTGAGTGGGAGATCCGATCATCGAGGCGTGAAGGTAAGAACATTTCCAGGGGTGGTGGCCAAGGCCGTCAGAATCGGAAGTTTGATAAGGCAAAAGTGAGGTGTTATAATTGTAACGATTATGGACACTTTGCTTCAGAATGCCCCAAGCTGAAGATGAAGAAAGCGTTTGTTGCTGAAACGCTCAGCGATGATGAATCAATTGTGCTCTGATGATGAGTTGAGTCAAGGACGTTTGAGAAAGATGTTTCACCGTCCAAACTCAAGTAAGGTGTTAAGCATAAAGTTTAGTAAGTCGTAGTTGAGTCCAACTATCTCAATGTTTTAGAGTCAAGTCAAGATTAAGGGGGAGATTGTTAGAAATAATCTTGACATCAAGTCCTAGACGTAGTAGAGTTCGTCTTCGAGTATAACTCAAGTTGAAGTTGAGTCCAACTTGAAGTCCAAATACGTATGCAAGTATGAGTTTTTTATCCTTCTATATTGGAGAGGCTTGTACCCAATTTTGGTAAGCAAGAAAAAGCGAGAGAAAAATAAGAAAAAGGGGGAGCAAATAAGAGAATAAAGAAATTCAGAAATTTCTTCCGTGTTCTCTCAGTTTATTTACGATGTATGCGTTTCTCCTAAGATCAAAGTTGTAACAATAGATCTGGCCGACGGCGACTTGCTCTTGCTCAGTTGCTCTTCAATGGAGGGGAAGCTGCGGCGAGAGGGGATGGACTGTTGGAGAGGAACGCTACACCAGGTATAACTTATGAGAGCACTTCAGCACCTTCTTATACCTCCCACTTATCATGCTAGGTGTTGCCCAGCTCCGCCTGAGCCACCTTGGAGCGCCGTTGACCGCGCTTGGAGCCGTCGCGCCTTGTATCGCCTCATCTACCTAGGACCGCCGTTGACCGCCTAGTCGGGCCGAGCGTCTAACCGGCCGATTACCAGCAAATCGCAGCGGGAAGACCACGCCCAGTGCCTAGGCGGCCGCCTTGGCTGACTTTTAGAACACTGCCTATGATCTATCAGAGCAATGCAAAATGTCAATAATTTAGAGTGCAGTATCTATCCACAGAAGCAGATGACACTAAAATTAAATTATGCACACAATGTGTTCCTTCGATTCTTTAGTATTTAACATAGCAATCTGAAGTACTGATAAACATTTTAACCAACTGCATGCCTTTGGTAAGTTCCACACATTCGTAGTGAAACCATTAGCGCGAATCGTTCAGTTGCCCAACACATAACAGGTACATCTGGAGGAGCAAGTACAGACCTCTTCAGCATCAGGATGTTGTAGAAGGCAATGTTAATATCCTTGTTGGGGCTATCACCAGATATTATTGGCGCACGGTTCTCCCTAGCCCTATACTCCATCACAAACCTCGTGCATGCATTCCGGAGGTACGGCTCAAACCTGATGGAATAAAATGGAGCATATGAGCATCCATTTCCTCCATGTAACAATCAAACAAATCAACGCGTACAAACTCAAATACTAATCAAATTTTCCAAATAAACAACAGAAAAATTATTGCTACTTTGTTGAAATTCGAACAAAAAACTGTAACACAGGGGTTTGCTTTGGTACTCCTCTTTTTAAAAAAGTTTACAGATCCTAAAGCAAAAGTAGTTAATAATGACTAGGGGTAAATTTGTACTAGCTAATATTAGTTTGATAATTTGTACTAGCTAATATTAGTTGGGTGGCAATGGTGGCTCTAGCAGATGGCAGTGACGGGATTTGGGGAGGCGTGATTGGGCAGCGGCGGCGGCTCTAGAACATATATGTGACAGCATTTGGGGAGGTGACAGTTCTGAGTTTTCAGTTTATTGAGCTGTATATATTGGGCAGCGAAGACCAAATCCATGCTACAGAATTGGTCAAACTGAAGTTTGCTGTGAACAATTCGATTCGATTTTCTTTGCTGCCAGAGTTGATTTATGCAAGATTGCTGCACTATGTAAAATGTAATGTTTCAGCTTTATATTTCCTCATGTCCCATGATGCTTTAATTTTACATCTTAAAGTGTTTGCTGAAATTTCCTGCAGAGTATCACCTTTTTCTGACAACACATAGCCCCAAACAAGTAATTGAGTTCAGTGCTTAATATTATATGCAGATAATTAGTTGCTTTGTTTGTCACCAAGACGAAAACATGAACTTAGATTTGGGTGAATAACAGTCCTACGGTGTAATTTTACTTGCGGCTCTTAAGATTATTTTGCAGTTCCTACCCTATCTGAATATCAGTTTTCTAACATGCTTTTGAACCGGATAGGTTATATTGAAAGAATCTCTTTTATTTGGATTAGCTAAATATCCTTAATGCGTTCTCAGCTTAATGTAGTCGTTAATCGGTTTTCCCTTTTTAGAGAGACTGATTTACCCTGCAGATAATTGTTTTGCATTTTATCTGTGCTCAGCAGACTATTATCTTAATGTGCGGCCTTTTTCTACACATTATTACTGTATTACGCTCTCGGGTCACAAGAGAGTGGCTTTTTTTATTTTTCAAAGTCAACAAGATGCTCTTTTGACCACTAAATTCTCTTATCATATGTTCAAACAAGTCGTAAAAGTGCAATATTATAAAAAAATTCATAACAAATTCACTCATGGCATTTTCATATATCCAAACCATATGTTTTAAACAATATCTTTGGTCAAAATTAATAGAGTTTTTTACTGCACGAATTCTAAGTTGTCACTCTTTTGTCACTAGAAGTAGTATGGTGACTTCACAAACATGGAAAAATGCAAAATTAAACAAAGACTGCAATTATTAATTGGGCCCAAAACAATTACTTATATTTAGAAATGAGAATGCTTGGTTGAGAATTTTGTGTTCAATCATTTTGTGCAAAACAATTAGTCCCACCGGGGCCAATTTGGCAGCGAGTGACGTGACGAGAGGATGGCAATGTGCAGCTGGAGATTTGCAGCTAGGTTGAGCAGGGGCGGATCCAGCGGTGGGGCGGGGGGGGGGGGGGGGCTCGAGCCCCCCTATCGCTATCGGACCCTTGGAGCCCCCCTAAATTTTTAGCCATAGATGTATAATGTAGAAGGGGCTGAGGTCGAGCTGAAGGTACTTCAGTCTCTCCAAAAAAATTTCCTGAATCCGCCCCTGAGGTTGAGGGTGCAGCGCAAGCCACAAAAGTAGGCGGAAGCACGACGCGAGCCATAGCAAAGCTTGGCAGGGTATGGCGGTAGAGCCAAGGGTGCAGTGTAGGTCAAACACGTCGGTAGAGGCGTGACACGGGCCAGGACGGAGCTTGGTCGGGCACCCATATGGAATGGAGAGTGTAGCGCAAGTTGAGCCCGACAATGATGGATTGATGTCCTGAGGTAATATGATTTTTTTTATCCAAAGCATCACACGGGTACTGAACTAGTAACATCAAGATTAGAATATGTGGCGGCGGTGTCTAATGCCATCGAGCGTAGGGGTGCAAATGGGTCGGGTTAATCCCAACCGATCCGGCATCGAATCCGATTGGTATCGAATCCGATTGGTACCGAATCCGGAGAAAAAAATATGGGTTAGGATATGGTAACAGCAATATCCGTCCGAATCCGATACGTCTTCAAGTTTGATTTCAGGTTAGTGCTACTATTTGACGTTTCATTTTCTTTTGCAATGGTAAAATAAAATCTTCCACATCAACTATTAAGTAGTAACATCAAGTTCTTGACAGTACGTCCTCCTACTCCATTTGCTGTACTGCATGCATTCCTTACAAACAAGTAGGAGTGCAAACAGGTCGGGTTAATCCCGACCGATCCGGCACCGAATCCGATTGGTACCGAATCCGGAGAAAAAATATGGGTTAGGATATGGTAACAACAATATCCGTCCAAATCCGACCCGTTTGCACCTCTAATCGAGCGACAGTAGAACAACGGCGGCCACGGTGGCAACTAATACCATCAGGATTTGCTCGTGAGGTTGTTGTACGATATCCTTAACAGCATTATAATATTTAATCAAGCCCTATAGAACAAGCAAGAGTCGATACGCAAAGATGATGTATAGATGGTGAGTTGATGATGTATAGATCGCGAGTTTTACTAGATTTTGGTTGCAATCGGTACTAAAATAATTTATTATTAGCACAGATTTACCCCTTAGTTATTAATATGTACTTTTGCTTTAAGGCCAATCTCAATGGGGATTTATGGAGTTTCATGGACATTAAATACGCTGACATAGCACTGTATTGATGAAGAGAGAGATGATAAAAGTTTCATGGGAGTAGAAACTCTTCTGCACTGTTCCCAAAATATGAGTGTGTTGAAAACTGGGACATAAAACCTCCACTGAGACTGGCCTAAGACTCACACATTTCAAAAAGAGGTGTACGTACAGCAAAACCCAAAAAATTAACTAAGGGCATGTACAATGGTATGAACTAGTTACTAGCTCTAAGATAACTTCTCCAATGATATTAACTTTTAGCACATAGCTCATAACATGAATAGTCCCACATGACATTCTCATATAATCTTGGAATGTGTGTATGAGACTAGCTCTTGATCAAGAGCTAGCTTTTCTCTCTCTTCTATTAAAATATGAAATAATATGTTTAGAGCTAGCTCATAAGTCACCATTAGACATGCCCTAACAAACCTAAACATTTGAACGGTTGGAAACGATGGAGCAGATTGATTACCTCTCCCCCCCCCCCAAAAGCCAACCAGACTGTTTTACCTAAAATCCAACCAAGACCCCACAAAAGCCCAAAATCTAACCCTAATTTCCCTTTGGATCCGAGTAAACAAACCAAAGCCGTCCCCTTTCCGTCCCAAAATCCACCCACAAATCCCCAAATTTCCAATTCACACATAAAAGATTCCCAATCTCACCTGAGGTACTCCTCGGAGATGGCCTTCTGGAGGACGTCGTTGAAACGCATGACATGCGCGAAGTCGACGTACATGGTGGTCGACTCCCGCGATCCATCTAGAACGGCTCCGCCGCATCCACCTCTTTGAACCTAGAGATCAAAGAAACGCCCCCACATAGGGGTGAAAACGGATCGGATAGTTTCCGCCGGATCCGGACGGATACGGATACAGATTGTGTCGGGTCGGATTTTTTTCGGATATTTCTCGGATCGGATACGGATTTTTTTATCGGATACGGATACGAATACAGTAAGCCTAGTATCCGTCGAATACGGATACAGATACGGATTATCCGGATAATACGAAAACGGATATCCGAGGGGAGGGGAGGGACTTTAATTTTTATTTTTGATTTTTGGATTTCAGAAAAGCCCGGGGAATTCATTTAAGCTCAAAACAAATATGAAATAAACTACAAAAATTCCAGAAAAATTCACAAAAGTTCCTGGTGACATTTTGGACTTAATAAAAATATTTTCAACTAATGTTGGTATTTAATTTTTGTACTTAAAAATACTTTTTAATTTCAAAAGTAGACCTTTAAACTCCAGAAAATCCAGGAAACCAAATAAAAGCCAAATAACTCTAAATAATTAATTTAAAGTAGGATTTTTTTTATAGAAAATCAAAATATCATTTTATTTAATATCTATTTTTTTGGTTTTCATTTAATTTACTTTTAAAATCAGGCTTTTTCAAAAACAGAAAATCTAGGGCAAAACCCATGAAAAGACTATACTTGTTTAGATTTCATGAATGTTTTGACAAGATGAACTATTTACGTATTTTTGTTAATTTTGGATGTATAGTTTAAGAGGTTTTTATGTTCTGATAAATATTCGTAACGGTATTCGTTTCGATTCGTATTCGATCCGTATCTGTATTCGATATTATTCGTATTTGTATTCGTATTCGAGTTATCCGTATTTGTATCCGTATCCGAAAAAAATATGAAAACAAATATGGTAGAGGCATTATCCGTCCGTATCCGATCCGTTTTCACACCTACCCCCACACATCAAACAAATCGGACCATGAGGAAACCCTAGAAATGGGGGGAGGGGCGGCGGCGCCGCTTGTCTCACCGCTTGAGGAACTCGAGGAAGATGTTCTCCACCCGCGCCGCCTTCTCATCCACGAAGAACTCGCCGAACGCCTCCATCGCAGAAGAGGCTTCGAGAAGCTTCTGGATCTCGCCCCTGGGGATTGGGATTGGTTCTTGCGTTTGCGAGGGTGCGTGTGCGCGCGCGCTGGGGCACAAGGTTTTTTGGTTTGGGGAAGAAGAATGGGGCTTCCCTATCCCCTCTCCTTATTCCCTCAATCTAAACCACTCACATCTCATCCAATGGCTAGTTTTTTTTATATATTTTCACCATTTTTCCATCCATCATAAATAATTAAAAAAATACAGAAAAAAATAAAATTTATTTTTTATTATAATTTTTTTACAGAAAAAAATAAAATTATAATTTCTGTAAAAAATTATAATAAAAAAATAAATTTTATTTTTTCTGTATTTTTTAATTATTTATGATGGATGGAAAAATGGTGAAAATATAAAAAAACTAGCCATTGGATGAGATTTGAGTGGTTTAGATTGAGGGAATAAGGAGGGGAATAAGGAGGAGGAATAGGGATAGAGGAATAGGGATAGGGAAGCCCCATTCGAGGCGGGTGGGGGTTCTTGGCGGGATGGTGGCGGCGGGTTGGCTCCAATAGTCCAATTCCTCTCGCCAAAACTGCGGCTGGAGTTTGGTTGGGTGGACCGGGTCTGTGGACCGTTGGCAGCTGGGGGTGTCTGGCGTGTGGGGCTACGTGAGCGGAAGAGAAGGGCGAATTAGCAGCGTCGTGGGCTACGTTCACGTGGGTCGGATAGGTGTCGTGGCCTGGTGCTCCGTGCTTGGCCCGTGATGGTTTTTATGGTTTCGGAAACAGGCTCGCCAATCTAGTCATGTAACAGTGTTTGTACTGAAAATTACACTACCCCAATAATTGCTTCGCTGCCTTTTTAAAATGTAAAATCTGAATCACTTGTGTTATCCTTGGTAAAAAAAACACGTAATATATCATGGCAGGTTAAACTCAACAAAATTGGCCAAAAAGAGAGATAACTTTCTTTCCTCTAGGGCATTTTAGCACACAATTTTAGGCTTTACTCAACTTGGGTTTTTTGTGGCTTATGGTTTTTCACTGTAACTGACTTAATTTGTACTATAACTACTGATAGATTTTTAGCGTAATTAAATTTTTTAAAAAATAAAATAAAAATATGTTAGCCCATCACAGACAATACAGAGGAATACAAGAAAAAAGAAAGGACAAAAAAGCCTAAAAGCCCAAAAAACCAAAAAAGACAAAATTAAAGAATAGTGAACTAGAAGGCAAAAGCTAAAAGCTGGAGCTAAAATGAGTGGGTCCTAACTACCCATTAGAGGAAACTGTTTATGACGGCTCTTTTCCCACTAGCACACACAGGAATAATTTCCTTTGACGTGAGGAAGAAAAACATACTGATCAAGCAAGAAATACAAACCTGGCGAGTCAAATCTTGCTGAGTTCTTCAAATGGCAAATAATCCAAACAATGCTTCATATGATACAACAGGAAAGATCGAAGGAATTAATCAAAGACGGGAAAATGCAATTTGCAGCAAACAGGGATGCTTTCTTGGGAGGAGAAAAGAAGCAACTAGCACTCAAACTTAGTACACTTTTTTTCACCCGTCGGATCTCATTCAAAGACATCGATCCCAGGCATTCCATCCAATGCAATAAAAATCTAAGAAGCGCAATAATTAGTTCTTAAGTTTGCAACAAATCTTTGCTCTCAATGCAACAAACACCAAATCACCAAAACAAAATTATGCCTGTCGATGACTGTCGCGACACCACACATGACGCCATGGCACGCACACTTGCACGAATGTGTCGCCGCTCTTGTGCTGAAGATCAAACAAACATCCTTTAGGTAATGCAACAATTCAATCATCCAGTGCAACAAAAATCAAAGAACACGTAACAAATTTTATCAATCAGCACAAAAAAAAGGCTATGACACCCTTGTTTTTCGTGAACTTCGATTGCAACAAATTTCACATAAGAAGGCAACAAAGAGATTGCTACTTGTGCAACAAATCAACGATCCACTTCAACAAAATATATCTTGCTAGAAGATTCAACAAAGACATTCCAACAATTAAAAACACTTTCTACAACAATTCAAGCAAATGTCCACAACAGAGTGTACTTGTAGGAGGAGCATACGAGTGGTAGGGAATAGCAGAGCTCATCGGCTAAGGAGGAGGATAGTGCGATGCTTCTTCACCGACACTTGGAAGGGGAGCACGTTGGCTTCATCGCCAATGAACATCATCCACCCTTGTCATTGGGCTGAGCTATCTGCCTCGTGCCCCGCCGCTTTGCTCGTCATTCAACGAGTTAGCGAGGAGGGTACCAACCACAGGAGATGAGACCTCCGCTTGCTCTTATAGTTCCAGTTGTGATTTTCAACAAATAATACACTTCAAGATTTTCAACACTTCCATGCAAACAAAGTAGAGGTAATTTAGACAAAACCATGAGTATAGAATTTAAATGTGTTTTAAAACTAATTTAGAAATCTCAAATAAACAAATTTACACCGTTACATCAATGCAACATTTCGCACACTACAGTGACAACACTTCATGATTGCTTATACAACAATTAGAGGCAATGCTCGCAACAAATTGAAATAGTACACATGATTTTCGTAACTTTACCTAGAGTTTATCACCACACAAATTTACGATGTTACAACACTACAACAGTAAAAAATAATAGTTGCAACATTATACAACTAATGATACAACAACTAAAAATAGATATGCAACAAATGAAGAAAGGCTGCAACAACCAGGATAGATATTGTAATAAATAGAGAAATGGCATGCAATAAAGACGAGAAATGCATGCAACAACCTCACTAGATCTGAGCTTGTGCGAGGAGGAATGAGACTGACACCCACACTATTGCCTCATGTCAGCCTGCCCGGATCTAGGAGAGGCAAGGCTGGCCTAGAACCATCGCCTCATCACTCGTCAACCGCGTCATCCTCCACTTGTCATCAACACCGTCTTCTCCAACCTTGGCATTGCTAGATCCGATGAGCTCCGGCTGGGGTGATGGCTGCACACTTCATCTCTGGCTTTGACAGTGATTGCGAAGGAGGGGGGAGCCATGGCTATGGAAGGTCATGCCCAATGTAATGGTATGAAGCACCAGTGGAGTGCATCATCGGTGCCAAAGTGGGTGGTAGAGGTGGGGGCACTAGATTGGGGCAGTGGCAGACCCAGAACCAAATTTTAGGAGGGCTAGTGAGACATGACCAACAAAAGATAAACGAACGAAATATAAATCGAACTATCTTTTGCAATATAAAATCATACATAACTAGAATAGCGACATAGTAAAACTGTATGTGATTCATCGGATAGTGATGATTTCATCGGAACTCAAATCCACCCGAGCCTTCTTTAGTTGACTCTCATTAGTATGAGGAGTACTACTTGTATTAGTTGAAAAATATTTATGCAATATTTGGTTCTCTATTTTTTGTAACTTTACAAATCGATAAATGACAAATTAAAATACCAAATCAATCAAATTGCACAAATTGAAAAATAGATTTGTGTTTTATACCTTATGGCCATTGTCTTTGACCCTCTGTTATCTCTTAATGTAGAGCCGCAACCGACAGCCCCCTCAGCGATTAGGCCCTCACAACTGCCTCCACACCACACCACACCAGGTATTGTCAAGTGTCAATCTAGGAGGTATTGAATACATAATAAATGAATAATAGTGCAACACTGCAACTACCAACGAGTGAACTAAGCAACTAGTATCCATTTCTACAACCAATTGATAGTTTTGATACAGACTAAAGGAGAGTAGAACTAACTACTAAGGACTGTATAAGGAGACCATGCCGACATGACATCACTGGCTCACTGCATCAGGCATGCCATGACTATTACTTACCAAACCAAACTACACCCAACTAAACTGCCAAGTGCGGAGTGCCCAACTCGATGGCAACAACTATAGAGTCCTGAGTCCAGATATTTCTTCCTCTAGCAACAAAGTAGCAGACCAGTTCCCCACTTCCCCTCCCTCATAGTCACAGCCAGATAGGCTCGTAGCCTCCACCCTGTCCTCCGACAGTCCGGCTTGGGCCTCCCTCCCGACTCCCTCTCAACCTCAGCCTGCCCTCCCTTGCGCTCTATCGGTGAGTACTCACCAGATCTGGGCGTCTAGGTGCCTGGTCGATGCCCCACCGGCCCACCATCGCGCTCGCAGCCGTCGGTCAGGCGTCAGCACTCAGCCGCGGTCGCCTACCTCCAGTCCATGCCTCCTAGCTGGTGGAGTGCATCATGTTAGTGATATGCCCTAGATGCAATCATAGAGATGATTTTATCACTTTTATGTTTATGACCTTTTGAATAACATGATATTTTGTCCTTTGAATGAATGCCTTTATATTGATCAACAAATATGTGACTTGTTCGTGAAACTCTTTATTTATGTTTTGATGTTATTATAAATTATCACTGATCTTATATCATTATGTAGGATAATTATAATTTACAGATCAGCATATATATTGATTGATGATCATGTTTCATGGATTATAAATATAAGATATCAAACCAATAGTATGGACACATGTTAGAAAACATGATGTTAGATTGACCTACCATGAGACACTACAAAAATTATTATACTTTTAAGTGTCATCAATTGGTCTCATACATAGTGTATGTAGGATATTTAGATCTAAGACTGTCATTATTTTCTACATGTATAATAGTTCACTTAGGACTTATCAAGCACTACTCCTTGTCTATGTGGTCATAAAGATAGCTTTTTGGTTTGCTATGAATCATACATAGGAATATGAGCAATCAAGATGGAATTTGCCCCTCCTATATAATAGGAAAGATATCTCTTAGCCCCTCGATGTGGTTAGATTAAGAAAGTGCATAACCATGCCAAATGTGATTGAAGAGTCAATCATAACTGAGTAATCTACTACAGGTTCGAGTGAAGGATCGATGTATCATAGGATGACACGCTTCTCACCTTGATTTCGATCTGGTATCATGAGACAAAGGGATCGGTACATAAGCACTATATAGGTTCATCCGATATGATCTTTATGTATGTTTGAGAGTCGTTATACCCTGCTAGGGACCGCTATCGACTAATGAACCGGAAATGAGTTTTTGACACATGGCCAAATATACATGAACTTATAGGGTCACACACCTAATGGGCTGGAATGATAAGGGTCCAGATGAAACCCTAGCCGTCACCTCTCATAACCCCAACTGTGCACGCTGGTGCTAGCAGCTGACGCATGATGTTTCTTCTCTGGACATATAGACATCGGTAGAGGCGTTGTTGCGACTGAGGCGCTGATCGGACGATCGCGTGGAGGAGATGGTTGACCAGAGGACAATTGACTATTTCTAC
The DNA here is from genome assembly GCA_017311315.1 of Dendrocalamus latiflorus. NCBI lineage: Eukaryota > Viridiplantae > Streptophyta > Magnoliopsida > Poales > Poaceae > Dendrocalamus > Dendrocalamus latiflorus. The sequence goes on from CM029662.1 coordinate 11,491,725, forward strand.
TACACCGACGTGCTCTTCATTGAATCAGTTGCTTCAACTCTACTTCTGCTGCATTACGCATTTAGTGGTAACGATCTATGATCTTTTGCTCACATGGCTTCCTGGTTTATGCAGTAGAAAATTTCAATCTACGCTAGTGTAGTCTACCCATATCCCAACACATCATGGGTGCTAGAGTGGGTGGTAGAGATTGGGGGCACTAGATTAGGCCATTGGGGAAGAAATTAGGAGAGTGCATGTGAGATGAGGTAGCTAGGGGGGAGAGAAGGGAAAGCCTCTGGGGTAAAGAAGATGAGATGCTGTAATGGTCTAATGAGACAAGGAATGTGGAGCTAACTTGCCGCTACAGGAGCGAAGGACATGATTTTTTTCTATGGCATTGTACGTCTGCGTGGTATTGTGGTCGGAGAAAAAAAAGGGGGTTAAAAATGCATGCAAACTTGGAGTTGGATTCGTGGGGCTGTGAGAGGAATCTGTGGGGTGGAGTGGAGGGCAAGCAGATGGACGAAGAATGCATTGCTAAAATTAGCACTAAGAGAGAAAGGTGCTTTGGGACTTTCACGGTCTCTCTAGTTCTCTTGGTTGGGAGGTGGTCTTCCTTCTTTCTTTCTTTTTTGGATAGTTTGGAACGCGAGAATGTCAGCTAATATTACTAAGACATTTATTTCAATGTGTAAACTGTGAGGATATTGGTCTAGTTAAATCTCTACCACTAAAAAACCACCAGTTGTAAACTTTCCTACAACTACCCCAACAAATGTCCCCCGCAGAACCAGCGAACCTTTGAAACGAAGGGACGATATCCACTCTAACCTCTCCTTTCTCACCTCTCCTAGATGCACCAAACCAACTGCACCCAGAACCAGCGAACCTTTGAAAAAGGGACGATATCCACTCTAGCCTCTCCTTTCTCTTATCACTCAAAATCCAACGGCCCAGGTTGTTTGGATCATACCTCATCACTCATCACCCCGCGCGCGACTCCCCCTCTCCCACACGCGCGACTCACGGACTCCTCCTCTCCTCTCCCGCACGCACGAACCCCAGGGCAGGGCGGCGTCGATCCTCTCCCCCACGGACGATCATCAGGGTAGGCCACCAGGGCGCGGCGATCCTCTCCCCCACGGACTCCTCCTCTCCTCTCCCCCACGGACAAACCCCAGGGCAGGGCGCGGCGATCCTCTCCCCCACGGCCACCAGGCGAGTCCGCCGGCCGCCAGGTGAGGCTGCCAGCCCAGGACGCCAGGCCGCCGGCCGCCAGCCCGGCAGTCCAGGCCGGCCGCCGGCCACCAGGCCAGGCCGCAGGCCGCAGGCAAAGACGCCAGGCGAGGCCAGGCCGCAGGCGAAGCCGCCAGGTGAGGCCGCCAGACCAGACCAGGGCGCCAGTCCCAGTCCAGGGCGCCAGTCCGCCAGGTCAGTGATTCTACTTCCTTTTGCTTTGCAGATGAACATGGATGCCATCATCGAGTTGCCTGTACTGCAGTTTAGGTGATCTAACATGGGGGAGAGGCGAGAAACCCGCGCTGCATTTACCGACATATCAAACATCATCGGTCCGGGTATGTTCGTTGTCATTGTACCTAGTCAATTTCTGGAATTGTTTTGCGAGATTGTGACACGCATTCTATATCACAGCAACAGAAACATCACCTGCAGATGAGGAGTTGCTAAAGAGGGAAGAGAGGAATAGAAAACAACGTGAATACCGGGCACGGAAAAGGGCCGAAGAAAGCATTGAACAAAGAGAAGAACGGAATAGAAAGCAACGTGAATACCGTGCAAGGACAAAAGCACTGACAACATCAACGACACCTGGTCATGGTATTCCTTATCTGTTCCTGTATACTATTCTTTGTTTACGCATCAAAAGGAGTAACTCTCTTATTTTTTAGCATCATATGATGTACACCCTATATCCGGTTGCACAGATGTTAAAATGACAGATGCAATATATTCCACCTTGGCACCATCTCGGTCAGGTACGTTCAATAAACAACTCAGTGTAATTGATTATAAATGTCGTATGAGGACAATCACCACAAGAGAGTGTTGTTTCTGCCATTTATCAAGCATCAAGACATCATAAACAACTCAGTGTAATTGATTATAAATGTCATAGGAGGACGATCACCACAAGAGAGTGTTGTTTCTGCCATTTATCAAGCATCAAGACATCATGACGAAGAAAATGATGATCCAAATGAGTCCAGTGACTAGCTACATAGGAATGATGAGTACGTCAGGAGGCAACGACCACCATTGAGGCCTTTGCAGACCGAGAGTTCAAACGGCATCGTAATTAATACAGGTCCAATACATCTTACTAAAACATTGTATACATTTCTAGGGGTAGAGATTGACTCTAATATATAGCACGTGCATCATTATTATATCTCTTGTGTACATTGGTGACTAGTGCCTCTTCAAGCACTGTCAAGCTGCTCAAAAGCCGAAACTGGTACCTGAATATGGATGCGCCAACCAAGGAAAAATTGCTACAACAGAGACGGGACTATAAGAAGGCGAAAGCAACAGAAAACGAGCAGCGAGCGTGCCCTACTCTTGCCCAAGAAGAAAATGTTGATCCTATGCTTGTGCCACCTGTACAGCTGAGATATGTAGAGCCCAATGACGTCGAGTTTGATAGTGCTTTATTCAAGCCTACAAACCATGATTCTGATGATGAAGGTGGGTTTTACACATCTGTTCACCAATGTAGTTTTTTCTTTGTCGGAATTATGTTAAAAGCATCGTGTTATTTTCAAACGTCATGCAACAGATCATCTACATGACATAGAAGAAGAAGGATGGGACATAGGAGAGGCTCTCACAAATTTTGAGACCATGCAGTTTCTTGGTGAAGGTAACTCTTGCTTAACTTGTAACCATGTGAAGTGATTACCATATTGGCATATTTCTATATATAAACAGAATGTGCATTCCAGTCGTATCGTGTCAATGATGATTGCACCGGCCATGGTGCCGCTGATGATCCTTATGATTTCGTCTACCATAACTTGCCGGAAAGGCACCATGTTTTGAAAAAGGTTCCTAACTGCCGATATTGTGGAGCCATGAGATTTGAAAGCGAACCACCTGGATTCTGTTGTCGAAAGGGAAAGATAAGATTGCATATTCATGATGTACCTGCTGAGTTGAAGAGGTTGTTTACAAGTCAATTGCATACTGATGCAAAATATTTTAGAAAACACATACGGTACTTCAACTCTCACTTCTCCTTCACAAGTCTCGGAGTTACACTGGACCGAAGATACAGCACCGCAGCTGGTACTGGCATATATACATTCCATGTACAGGGTGCAATGTATCATCGTCTGGACCATTTGGTGCCAGGATCAAAAGGGCCACGTCACTTGCAACTCTACTTTTATGATACAGAAGATGATACATTGTCGCATAGAGTGAAAAGGTCCCCTGATCTTGATATAAACCTCATAAGAAATGTGCTCAGGACACTACAAGCAGATAACCCTTATGTACAGACCTTTAATAGAGTTGGCTCTATTCCAAATCTTGATGACTATGTAATTGAGCTCAACACTAATGTGACACCTGACCAGCGAAGGTACAACCTCTTCTCAATTACTTAACATTTTACATTTTTTTATTTATACTATAGTGCCCAACAATTTTTAAGTTTTTTTTATAACCAGCGAAGGTACATTTTTATGTTTTTTTAATTCCTGCCTAACATTTTAAGGTATAATGCCCCTACCGCCTCACAAGTTGCTGTCATCTGGACGAATGTAAATGATCCCCAAAGATGTTTTGATAGGAGTGTTATTGTATACCCCAGAGGAGAGAATATGCGCTATATCAAAGCATATCATGGTTGTTATGACCCATTAGCATATCCTTTATTTTATCCTAGAGGAGAAATTGGATGGAATCAGTTCATGCCGTACAATGACAGTCCCACAAATTCGCCGTCTCCTACCAATGTTGAGCATTCAGTACAAGAACCTACGGGTATGCCAACACGAACTCAATTTATTAGGGGTGTCCTGGATGTAGATGCAATCCTATTATGAATATATACTAATGTATTTCCATTTTGATGCAGAGGATGGTGAAACAGACAACGACATACAGCAAGGTGATTACATAAGTAGAGTTGTAGAAACAAGTCAATCTACAAGGTTTGTGACAGCAAGAGAATACTATTGCTTTATGATGCAAGTTAGAAAGGGTCTTTTTAACATCTTGTTATTTGGAGGTAGGCTTTTCCAACAATGGGCCGTCGACATGTATATAAAGATCGAGTCCATGAGGCTTGACTGGTATTCTAACCCTGAGAACCAGAAACTCATAAGGGCTGAACTGTACCAAGTGAGTAGAATAATCTCTTATATATTTCAATGCACATGGATAATAGCTATTTGACTAATTAAGCAAATATTTTCTTATCTGTGCCATAGGGCTTGACCGATGTAATTTCTGCTGGAGAGACTAGAGCTTCAGAGGTTGGAAAGAGAATTGTGCTGCCCCGTTCTTTTCCGGGTGGTGATCGCGATATGCAGCAAAGATTTCTTAATGCAATGGCTATTGTTCAGCGTTTCGGTAAGCCAGATTACTTCATTACAATGACTTGCAACCCGTATTGGGAGGAGGTCACAAGCAATCTTGAACCTGGACAAAGACCCCATGATCGGCCGGATCTGGTGTCAAGAGTATACCGAGCCAAATTACGCTCCATCAAGGATTTATTGATAAAGAAGAAATATTTTGGTGAGGTTGCAGCATATGTGCATGTGACTGAGTTTCAGAAGAGGGGCTTGCCACATGAGCACATCCTATTGATTATGAAAAAAGGATGTAAGTTAACAAGCCCAGATGCATATGACAAATACATCTCTGCAGAGATTCCCGACAAGGACAAGTACCCTGTGTTGCATAACCTGGTCATTAAGCATATGCTCCATGGACCATGTGGTGTCTTGAATAGGAAGTGTCCGTGTATGATCGCTGGAGAGTGTCGATTTCGCTATCCTCGGCAATTTTGCCCTGCAACACAACAAGGCAAAGATTCATATCCTTTGTATAGGAGAAGAGATGATGGCCAACGTGTCAAAATAAGAGGTGCCGAGTTGGACAACAGATGGGTTGTCCCATACAATCCTGGCCTGCTTATGAGATATAACTGTCACATCAACGTTGAAGCATGTTCAAGCATCAAAGCATGTAAGTATTTGTTTAAATATGTATACAAAGGCCACGATTGTGCACCATTCTCTGTTGACCCTGCTAATGGTGAAGCTGGAGTAATCAATGAGATTCGTTAGTACAGGGATGCTAGATACATCTCACGCCGGAAGTTGTACATAGGATTTTCGGTTTCCACCTTTTCGGGGTCTACCCATCTGTTTTGCAGCTCCAATGTCATTGTTGTGGTTACAGACCAAACAGAGAGAGATGTGGTGGTGGAGAGTTGGGAGAGAAGTCGCCTTCCCCCCGAGCCTTTCCTCGGTATATATATTCATATGGGCTGCGTTTTTACAATTGTGCCCTTACATCGGTACCTCCCTGCCAGGGGTATTTAAGCCATTACGTATGTCTAGGGCTGTAAATGAGCCGAGCTCGAGCGAGCTCACTGCTTCAAGCTTGAGTTTGTTAGAGAATCGAACCGAACTCGAACCGAGCCTCAGAATCACCCGAGCCTAGAGTTAGGCTCAAGCTTGGCTCATTTATCTTTCGAGCCGATCTCGAGTCGAACTTGAGACGAGCGAAACACGAGCAATTCACGAGTCTTTAGCTTTTTATCTACCATAAGCTTAGCCAACTGCAGTCTATCTTGTTCTTAGACTTAAACCATTGTCTTATTTATAAGCCCGGTGTAATTTGGACAATACAATTGATAAAAAAATTGAAATACATGTGTATACACTTTAAAGAGTCATACTTAGCAATAATGAACGAGCCTGCTCGAGCTTTTCGAGCTCGAGCTCGATAAGCTTGCGAGCTTCAGCTCAAGCTTGAGCTTGGCTCGTTTATAATTCGAGCCGAACTCGAGTCGAGTCTAAGACGAACCGAACCCGAGTAGCTCACGAGTCTCGAGCTTTTTTTACAGCCCTACGTATGTCCCATTTTGGGCCCTATGACCTTCTAACAGGCCTGCTGGGTTTAGGTGGGGGCCACCCCTACAACAGCCATCTACCTAACATGCAGTCTGTTATTATTGATGAGAATAAAAATTTAGAAGAAATAGTGAACAATCCTGCTTCTTCTATGACTACACTGACAAAATTTTTCAAGATTAACCGTGTGGACAGTTTTGCAAGGAAATTATTGTACAGAGAGATCCCAGAATACTACAGGTGGATCAGTGGCAAAAGGTATGGCAAATAAGAAAGCAAAGAGGACAGATTGGGCGGATAGTGTATGCAAACCCTGCTGAAGGCGAGAGATATTTTTTGAGAGTGCTTCTAAATCATGTTAGAGGTCGAACCTCATATGAGGATTTGAAAACCGTGGCAGGCATCATATGCCCTACTTGTAGAGAATCATGCGAGAAGAGAGGACTCATAGAGACAGATACGACACTTGATGACTGCTTATGTGAGTCTGCCACTTTTCAGATGCCATATGCTCTCAGAAGGTTATTTGCTACTATTTTGGTTTTTTGTGAGGCCACCAAAATTCGTGCACTGTGGGAGAAGCATAAAGAATCAATGTCTGAAGATTACAGCAAAGACCAATGTAACTCAAAAACAGTAGAACAAATGGTGCTTAGAGATATTAGGGATTTGCTCCACTCCATGGGAAAAGATATGAAAAACTACGATCTTCCGGAGCTGAATGATACAGGTAATAATTTGTCACAACATTGTCTAATGATCTTGACCAAAAAAAAGCATACTGATATCTAATTTTTTTGCGTCAAACAGGTGAATTTTCCAATGACATAATGAGGGAGGTCAGAGAAGAACTTTCGGTGGGGGTCGACCAGGAACATCTGAATATAAAAAGGAGTCTTAACAAGGAGCAACGTGCTGGATTTAATGAGATTATGGATCATGTATTGAATAAAAAAAAGCCAAGTGTTCTTTGTTGATGGTCCAGGAGGAACAGGAAAGACATTCCTATACAAGGCACTACTTGCTAGAGTGCGTTTTGAGGGATTGATAGCCATTGCAACCGCAACCTCTGGTATAGCAGCGTCGATACTGCCTGGAGGACGCACGGCACACTCAAGGTTCAAAATCCCAATAAAACTTGCGAGCAATAGCATGTGCAACTTCACAAAGCAAGATGGGACTGCAGAGTTACTCCGTAGGGCATCTTTGCTAATCTGGGATGAGGTTGCTATGACAAATCGTCAAGCGGTTGAGTGTCTTGATAGGTCGCTGCAAGATATTATGAATTGTGATTTGCCATTTGGGGGAAAGGTCATGGTATTTGGTGGAGATTTTAGACAAGTTCTTCCAGTGGTAACATGTGGGACTAGAGCACAGATAACAGATGCTACATTGCAGAGATCTTATTTGTGGGATAGTATCAGAAATATACGATTGACACGTAACATGAGGGCTCAATCTGACCCATGGTTCTCAGATTACCTCCTTAGGATTGGGAATGGAACTGAAGAGACAATTGGTGATGATTATGTTCACTTGCCAGAAGATATTGTGATTGGTTATACAGATACAGAGGATTGTGTAAACAAGCTAATCAAAGGTGTGTTCCCATCACTTGAGGACAATGCAAGATCAACAGCTTATATGAGCACACGTGCCATTCTTTCTACCAAAAATGAACATGTGGATCAGCTAAATGCAAAGATGATTGACAGGTTTCCAGGTGAGGAAAAAGTTTACCATAGCTTTGACTCCGTCGATGATGAATCAAGAAACAACTACCCTATTGACTTCCTAAACTCCATCACTCCAAATGGTCTCCCACCACATGTGCTCAAAGTAAAAATCAACTGCCCTGTGATCCTTCTACGCAATCTTGATCCAAACAATGGATTGTGCAATGGAACAAGGTTAATGGTTAGAGCCTTCCAGGACAACGCAATTGATGCTGAAATTGTTGGTGGGCAGCATGCAGGCAGAAGGGTGTTCCTACCTAGGATTCCAATGTCTCCGTCCGATGATATTTCACTGCCTTTCAAGATGAGAAGGAAACAATTCCCGATTCGCCTAAGTTTTGCAATGACCATAAACAAAGCGCAGGGGCAAACCATCCCAAATGTTGGCATCTACCTTCCAGAACCTGTGTTCTCACATGGACAGCTTTATGTCGCTTTGTCATGGGGAGTTTCAAGGCAAACAACCAGAATTTTGTCAAGACCAAACAAGGAACTAGATTCTACAGGGAAGAGCACCAAAAATACCGTATATAAAGATGTGTTGAATTGGTGATGAGTGGTAAGTAATATTTCCAAACATGTACAATGCCTTTAATTCCAACCAAATCGAACTTCTTATTAATATGTCATTGACCAATCAAGTGTATTATTGAGTTCTTATTACTATTTGCAGCTTGTGTAGAAACCTGACCATTGCTATTTTTTTCATTTAGGACCTAATAAGTGTGACTTGAGGTAGTCTTCTGCTGCTGAGCAACTAGAGGTAGTCTTCATTGCAAGGTTGTCTTAGCCGTCAGCGAGTCAACAGATAATTTTTTATAAAATCGTCAACAGATTTGAGCTATATAGCTCACATATGATTTCTACCATGTGGCATCTCAGGAGTTATGATTTCTACCATATGATTTCTCAATAGTTCATCAGGTGCTCTCCTTGTTCTTTGCGTGCGCATGCACGTCCCGCATTTTTTTTGGCATTTGGAAACAAATCAGCATTTTTTGGCCGACTCCGGCATGCACGACCTGCCGTTTTTTTGTTTCGCTTCTTGTTGGTCGGTCCAGGTGGATCTGGTGGGCGGCTACTACGACGTTTGGAGGCCAGAGAAAAGAGAGAAGATGCGCTACACCCCGCCGCGTGAGGTCGGTTGGTTGGTTCCGCTACACCCCGCCGCGTGAACAGTCCTAGCGCCCAAGAACCGAAAAAATTGGACTCGCGGCATGCGAGCAGATCGATCGACTCCTCGACTCCTCGCATCATGGCTGCAAAAGGCTCCTCGACTCCATATACCGGTGCCACCTAGAAACCCCTCGGGTCCTTCGCTTCATAAACCACCGCCCTCCCTCGCCGCCAATATCAACGCGTGCATCGATTCCCCTCCCTCAGCGCAGCAAGAAGTGGACTGCTGCTCGCCGTCGCCGTGGAGGACTGCTTGGGGAGACGACTCCATTGCGAATGAGCCAAGCGGCACCGAAGGAGAACGCCGGGGTCCAGGGCGACGCCATTGAGGTCGCCGAGGCTAACGCAAGCAACAAGGTAGGTCACTTCCACCTACCTGCTTATGCAATTTCTTTATGTGCCCTGGTGACGGCGGTGGCGCGGCGCCGGAGCCTGTTCAGGCTGGGCATGTCGCTGGCGGTGGGCGCGGTGGCGTGGTCGGCCGACGCGCGGTGCCCGCCGCTGCTGGCGGGGCTGTTCGCCGTCGTGGGCGTGTCCATGCAGTTAAAATTTGTGCCTGTGCTAACAGTTGACTGAATCTGCTCATGTTTGATGACTGATGAAAAATTATCATCCTATATAACTTTGTAGAAAGCAGTAGGAGATAAAGAATTTCTTGCCTTCAGTTAGCAGCAATCGACAGTTAGTGCCTCATCTATATGATTGTGAACAATCTGAGCTCATCACTGTTACCTGTCCGGCAACAGCTACGGACAAGTGAAATCTTGTTCATCCTATGTATTAGCTTGTTCCTTTCATTTGTTAATTTTGTATCAGAAATTTGTGTTGTCATTCTACTTGTTTGGTTAACATAGGGAATTGAATGAACATCTTTTCTATTCTATATACATTTTCTTCCTCTGATTGAGATGCCTTCAAATCTAGATGGACATAGATGGGGACGAAGGAAGCGTCAGTGTTGTTTGCAATGCTGGAAAGCCTTTGCTCGATGTTATGTCAGGCACCTATACTCTCAATTCAGTTGTTCAAGTGTCAGCTGGAATAGATGACAGCCAACAACTGGGTATGCACTCTAATCATCATTGCAGATTCATAATTTGGTCTATAAAATTATAATTATGTTTTGCTCATAATGATACAGATCAATTGAAAAAGGATATAGAGAGTGAGGCAGGAATGGTAGCTGTTGGCAATGCTCAGATAGTTACCGAGGAGAAGCAATCAGCCTATAACGAACAAGATGAGTTGAAAACATTGATTCAGATATCACAGCATAACAAACCTATGAAGTCGAACCTTGCTAAAGTTGTGCCCCACGGTAAATAATTAGATTTTTTTATTATTATTGCACTCCTTTTGATTCGCAATGATATCATTAACTTTTGTAAAATAACATTATACGTTCTAGATTACATGTGCACCACAGACGATCTTGAGATTATTGAATACATGAAAGCGTCACCGGAAAAGAAAGTTCTGTTCAACATTGACGATGCATGGGTAAACAGGGATGATATGGGGTGTCTTTTGCAGGATGGCATATTTGTGAATGGCGCTGTAAGTATAGATTTTATTTATATCTTTGTATACAGAAAAGTATATATATATATATATATATATTCACTAATTGTGTTTTATACAGAAAAGAAAACATACTAATTGCGTTTTATTTACATACAGGTCTTAAGTGCATATATTCACTGTATGAGGGATGAAGAGCATCTACTTCATAGGGAAGGTGGAGATGTCTTTTTAGAGGATACATTTATTTCTAGCCTGCTTAGGCGTGACGGTGAATACACTGATGTGCCATTAAGCTATAAGGAAGACATCATTGATATAAGGGTGCAAAACTATTTAAAAGCTGACATGGTAAACTTAAATCTTCATCCATCTGTGATAAATATATATAATATGGCCATGGACAATACTTCAAAAAAAAAATTGCAATGTTTGGTGCAGCTGTTTCTTCCAATTAACATAAAGGACTATCACTGGTACCTAGCGGTTGTGAATGCTAAAGTATGTGAGATACATGTACTAGACTCATTTGGGCTAGAATTATTGGACCGCAGAGACCTCACCTTTACGGTGAGTAATTATTCTTTTTTTTGTGTTATTAGTATTTTTATCTTATTATTATTGAAAAATCATATATTTGTATCAAAATAGTTACATGCACTAGAAAGAGAATTTAAACTTGTAGCACAGCATAAGGAGCTGGACCGAGACAAGTGGCGGAACCTTGATGTTTCAACATGGCGGGTTGTAGAGAAGTTCCATCAGCGAATGCAAACAGATGGGTACACTTCATGTCGCTTATAATTTAGAAAAATGATCATGTTTGTTTTTTACACTTGCCTCACAAGGATTTTTTTTAAATGAATAGAGTATCCTGCGGCTTATGGATGGTAAACTATATGGAATATTGGACTGGATCTTCCCTATCTGATAATGTAACTCAGGTACTTCATAGAGGACTTGTACTGCATGATCACTTATAGAATATAATATATTTCATCTTCTTACCAATATAATTGTTTTATTTATTAAAGCTTCAAATTATGTGCAGGACGATATAAAAAATTTCAGGTTTAAGCTACCTGTAATCTTGTGGGACTCGCGATTGAACAAAAGAAAAGAATATCAAGAACCTGAACAAGAAAAACAAGACTGAGATAGTCATGTTGAAATGATCGAAAATCCGGTTGAGGTGGCTAAACAATCTGACACAACACATCAAATAGAATCAGATATATCTCCATGTGTTCTATCAAGTAGAATAACATCGACAAGTACGCAAGAACTATTGTGTGCAATTGTCACATACATCATGACGATCAACGATGCTGAATCTTTAGAGTAAGTCATTTCAAAGTAAATATTTTTTTGTTCTAATTTAAAGATTTATCACCGCCCTTGCTAGAACTGCCAGAATAATATACTCGTTTAACTAATATAACATAGGAAAGAATGGATTCGGAACACCAAGCCTTATCCAATTTGTTTAAGTCTCAAAAAACTTAAAGGAATATTAGATGTAAATAAGCCAATGGATACTGATTGCTTCAACATGGCTGTTCAGATGCTCGCATGCAATGAGGGCTTGTTGTATTTTGAAGACAAATACCACTACATGGACCTGCAGTTTTGTGTAAGTTCATATTATTATCTGTATCCACATAGAATTTTCATTAAAACTCTATATTTTACTGATAACAAACAGTCCATATCTGCTTTTTCTCGAGGCCCGCCCTATCGTGTGAAGCTAGATATCAAGCGGTTGGCAAAATTGTTTGAATGTTGGCCAGACATGGAGTATGATATTGAACATTGCAGCAATGTAAGCTATATTCCTTCGTCCTTCATAAATCTTGGATTTTGTTGCCCTAACATGAACAGATTGTTTGCAGATTCTATTGCCGTACTCTTCTATGGGTCAGTTCACATTATACGTACTTAACATGGAGACTAGAAATATTTCTATAATGGACCCGATGCCTATACCTAGAGAGTTTAAGCTTAAACCTCGAAGCTTGTGGTATGTTCATAAAATAAAAAATATTGCCAACAATGTGGACTTGGCCATGGAATTAGTCAATCCTAAATGGAATGACAATATTTATTTCTAGCGTCGTATATTGCCAACATGGGTTCCAAGAACTGCAGACTGGTGATTGCTTATAACTTGCACACTACTAATTAGTTCTACATATATGTAATAATGTTTTCCTTCTACAGGAAGCTGATAGGCTTTTTTGTTATCAACTTTATGCGCTTGTGGAATGGTATTAGATTACCATTGTTTTCATATGTGAGTAAATAATCTTTTGTGTACTTGGTAATAACATTCTACAATTAATTGTTCTTTTATGACAGTGAAGTGTAATAATTCGTACAGGATGGGAATGCACTGAGGACCAAATTCTTGGTAGAGATGTTGAAGTACAAGGACAACGAATCTAAAGACAACATTCCTGAAGATATACAAGAACTTATTAGGCGTGTGAGGATTTAGGTGGCTTCAAAAGTTGTAATAGCTGTGATGTTATTTATTTGCAATGTTGCTCTTTAAGTATAATTGCTATGGACTCAACAATATGATAACTCATCATGAATCTCTTTTGGCATGAGTCTTAATCTATCTCACTATTTACTTCATTTTTAAGAAACATAGTCTTTTTGTTTTTTACCGTAGCGTTAGCACGGGCAAGGAAAAAATATCGTCATTTGGTTGTTTTCATGTACATCCCTCAAATGCCACCGTAGCGTTAGCACGGGCACTCTACTAGTGGGCTTAAGTTCTAGAAATGAAGAGAGTATTGAAAGGTCGTATTGGCCCCACCTCCATTCATCGTTTTACCTCATCCATGACCGGTTTCAATGATTTGGACTAAACGCCCCAACCAATGTCTCCTCTCTGTTGTAGCACATGCTCTCATCGTGTTTTGTCCGATGTGTCTAGTGAGGCCTACCTTTAGCACCAGCCCATTTTTTCTTTGGAGATGTTATAAGGAAACAGGTGGTCACAAGTCAATATTAACTCAGTTCAGTTGTACGTCTCTAATGACCTTTGCTTTTGAAAACATACCAAAAAACAAACAAAGTAATACCTCTATACTTTCCACTTTAATAAAAATGGTATTAATCTCAAAGCACACAAAAGGGTAAGTAATCACTATCCACTATTTAGTTCTGTTTTAAAAGTTGTGCAAATCACTTTAAGAAAATTATAGAAGCAAATCCCAAACAAATAACATCTCTGACCTCACCTAAAACAAGCACAGTTATTTAATCTATGAGTAATCTAAAACGACAAATTTGGACCATTGCAGGTCTCTCATCTTATACTACAATTTCATCGGCCACTTTTTCCTGCCCACCACCCACCAAGGTGCAACTGTGGGATACATGAAGAACCAAGTATTTGACATATATTGGCAACAAAATATTGTGCTAGGGCCTAGAGCAGCTACTAGCTAGCCTTCAATTTCGTAGTCAATACAGAATCCATTTTCTCCCACATAGATGGAAGAAATACATCAATGATCATGGTACTCCCGTCGTGAAATCATGTCATCATAGCATTCCGTAAGGTTAATATGTCCTATTGTCACAGTTTGGGCAGGCAAAATCGAAATACATTTACAGAAAAAGCCACCTATGATCAGAGAAATCATTTTCGGCTGAAATTTGGTTTTCTCGGTCCACCCGAAAAAAGCCCGATTTGATAAAAATTTGGTCCGTTTTGAATTTTTTCAGCCCATAACCAATGCACAGTGTCTAGCCTACAACGACACACAGTGTCCCTCCCATTGCAATCTCTCTATCTCATTCCCATCACCATCCCACAGAGGCACAGACGAGTGATCCAAAATTTTCGAGGGGAAGGTGGCGCAGATGCGGGCGGCTTTGCGAGCACGGGAGGGGGAGGCGGGTGCGAGCAAGGGACAGGAAAGCTGTGACGTCAAGGGAGGGGGAGGTGGCGCGGATGCGGGCTGCGGTTCGAGCAGGGGATGGGAAGGCAGCATCGGCAAGGAAGGGGGAGGCGGCACAGATGCGGGCAATGGTGCGAGAAGGGGACGGGAAGGCGATGCCGGCAAAGGAGGAGGAGGTGGCATGGATGTAGACGATGGTGCGAGCAGAGGATGGGAAGGTGGCGTTGGCAAGGGAGGGGAGGCAGGTGGATACTGCTGTGGGCGGCGGTGCGAGCAAGAGATAGGAAGGCGGTGCCAACAAGGGAGGGAGAGGCAACACCTGCAAGGGAGGGGGAGGCAACGCGGATGCGGACGTGGGCGACGGTGTGAGTAGGGGATAGGAAGATAGCGTCGGCAAGGAAGGAGGAGGCAGTGAAGATGCGAGTAGTCATGTGAGCAGGGGGCAAGGAGGCGCCAACAATGGAGGGGGAGGCAAGTGCAGATGTGGGCGTCGGTGCGAGCAAGGGATGGGAAGGCAGTGCCGACATGGGAGGAGAGGCAGTGCGAGCAGGGGACGAGAAAGCAGCGCCGGCAAGGGAGAGGGAGATGGCGCGGATGCAAACAGAGGTAGGAGAAGGGGGCGGACAATAATCACCAGAGGCAGACAACCACACCTTCCTCTTCTCCTACCAGAAGCATCAGTTCAGAAACTCAGAATCATTATGACACATCCCCGTTGCTTCATACCAACACTATGACCGTCACCATAGACTCATTGCTCCTCTGCTTTGTCCTACAACACATGACTATGCTATGGCAATTCATGGCGTCCTGTCCATGCTTATCGCTATGCTCATCGTCACAGCTTCTGCTCAAGCACAGCAGGATGCCTGTGGTACCAACCTCAGCACGTTCCTACCCACACCTTTCAATTCGTCCATGCTTCGCTGCAAGCCGATTTGGAACAACTTCGTCCTTAGGCTATCATGCATGCACACTTGGTGGTAGCCGGATAGAAGATCCAACTTTGTGAAGAAGCATGCCCCCTTGAGCTTGTCCAGCAGCTCATCAGCCACCTGGATGGGGAACTTGCTCTTCACAATCTTCTCATTCAGGGGGCAATAGTCCATGCAGAACCACCATGACCCATTGTGCTTTTTTACCAAAAGCACTGACGATGAGTACTCTCAGGTGTTGCACCTTATGATGACCTGCTGCAACATGGTGGCACATTGCCACTCTAGCTCGTCTTTCTGCGTAAGTGGGTACCGATAGGGGCGCACTACTAGAATTTTTTGTACGGATAATCCATTTTTTATTTGAAAATACATAAATATACCCGCGGGAAAATTTTTTACAAAAATAGGCTCCAGTCGCCCCCCATTGGGCGACTGCTGCCTTTCGCCCAACCGCGAGGCGACATTTAGGGAATGTGTGACCCGTTGGGCGACTTATTCAGTCGCTGTACAGTTGAGCGACTGCAATTGCAGTCGCCCAACGGTAGGGCGACAGGAGAGCAATTATTCCCCCCTGTCGGCTGCCCACTCCCACCAACCACTTTCTTCCTCATTCTGCCCACAGAGAAGAAGAAGAGGAGAGGAGGAAGGGGAAGAAAAGAAGAGGAGAAGAGAGGGAGGAGGAGAAGAAAAGGAGAAGAGGGGAGAAGAGAAGGAGAGGAGGACAGGGTTGGAGGAGGAGGTGAGGGAGGAAGGAAGAGTAGAAACTATTCCATCCATTTGGATCCAGGTATTTTTTTGATTATGTTGTATTTGCACTATTATTTAGATGAAATATTGGTGTTAGTAAAAATTGTAGATGTAGTATACATTTTGTTGTATGGAACATTTTGTATTATAGAAGATTTAGCACCCTTTTTAGTATAGAAAGTTTAGTTTAGTGTTGTACGATGTTATTTGACATGTCGTAAATTTCAATCATACATGTAAGCCTACATCATTAATGGCCACTACTACATTGAGACTGTATTATGGTGCTGGAATTATTCGTGAAGGTCCGAATGGTGTGGATTTGAGCAATTTTCCGCAAGTCACTCTCATACTTCCGGATGACGAGAATGCTCGAATGACAGATGTGCAGCATTGGCTGACCCAGAGTTTTTCATTGGACCCCGAGGTGTGCAGCGTCGTTGTGCAAGGGCTTTGGAGCCGGTCTCCCACTGATATCAGATGGGAGTTGAAGACATTGGTGCGCTCTGCTTCGTGGAAGGGCTTTGTGCAAGGGTGCCGGCGCCGTGGATACGAGTGTGTCCTGCTTGTGCAACCGTGCTCACTACAAGCAGCTGCGCAAGCTCGTGCGTCTGCCTATGCTTCGGGAGGTGCTAGCAGCTCGGGCGGACCGCACGTTGGTGGAGCCGATGAAGTTGCTCGTGATGAAGGCAATGCGGTACATGGAGGAGAGTTACGGCCGTCAAGTTATAGAGAGGGAACTGGGCAAGCCGATGCGGTACATGGAGGAGAGTTACAGCTGTCAAGCTATAGAGAGGGAACTAGGCAAGCTGATGAAGGAGAGCATAATGAGTATATCGTGCAGCAGATGGAATCTGATGACCAGAGGGCATGGGATGAAGAGTAAGCTGTAGAGGACGAGGAGGAGGACAGTTCCGATGATGAAGAAGTTCCTATCCCCCAGGAATGGAACCGGTTTAATGCGGATGGTGTTTCCGCACATGATGAGCATGAATCATCATGGGAGTATCATGAGACAGAGGTTCGGGTGCATGCTATGTTTGTTGACAAGGAAGCGCTGCAGGATGCCATCAAGCTTTGGGTCCTTTCAATGCAACGGACATTTCGCGTCGTCAAATCAAGCCAGGAGCAGTACACTGTGAAGTGCGAGCAGGCTGGTTGTCCTTGGAGGGTGCACGCATGTAGACCCAAGTATGAGACTCACTGGATTGTGTCCAAGGTGGAGCCGCACTCCTGCATTCTAAACACTGTCTTGGCGAGGCATCGTAACCTGACGTCCGGATTTATAGCCAATTTGATGTATGGGGAGATAGTGGAGAAGAAAGATGTTGCGGACACACATATTGTGGTAGCTATCGAGAATAAATTCAAGTATAAGATTAGCTACGCGAAGGCGTGGCGTGCCAAGCAAAAGGCGTTGGAAAAACGTTTTGGCACTTTCGAGGTGGCGTACGACAACCTTCCTCGTATGCTTAAGGTGTTGCAACAAAGGAACCCGGGCACGTACATCGCCGTGCACGAGAAGCCGTCCATAAGTCCACCGGGATTTACAGTGTTGCAGAGAGCATTGTTTGCATTTGGTGCTAGCATTGAAGCATTCAAGCACATGATACCAGTGATCTCAATAGATGGGACCTTCTTGATAGGCAAATACAAAGGGCAGCTCCTGACGGCCATAGGCGTTGACGGTCAATTGCACACAGTGCATGCCATGGGCAACAGGGAGCATCATTTCGAGGTGATACTCCGTGACAGAGCCGGATTTGTGACATCTCGTTCACTTATTACTCACGAGGTATGCCTTGGAGATCATGCAAATGAACCTAGCTGCACATGCAACAAGCTTAAGTTGTTACACAGGCCATGCTCTCATGTCCTCGCTGCATGCGGGGCCGTGGGCATGGATCCTTCCAACTTCATGTCCGAGTACTTTTTCAAGGAGAGAATACTGCAAGCTTGGTGTGGGGAGCTCCGGGGGTTCAGGGTGGTAGGAAACTTCGCCACTTTGGACATTTCAGCGAGGACCTGGGTTTCGGATATTAACATGCTGAAGGGTGGGAAGGGTCGGCGACAGAGCCGACGTATTAGAAATGACATGGACAAATCACAAGCTGGAACATCTAGTGCACGTTGTGGGCGATGCGGTCAGGAGTGGCACACAACTAGACGATGCAATGCATGTCCTGATCAGTAGTTGGTGTTGCAATGCATGCTAAATTTCATGTACCATTTGTAAACCTTGTATGTTACATCCCTTTTCTGTAATGTAGTTGGTGTTGTGCTGGTAACTCTGCCGAAATTTTCTGACGTCCATGATAAAAGTAGTTCATATGCCGACATGTTTGCACTGTTGTAGCACTTATTTCGTGGAACGTACTGTTTCCTGCAAACGACTAAAAAGGCTACGTTATTACGAGACTACAGGCTCTGAAAAGCCTTCATAGGGACATTTATTGCTACACTGGAATCCTAAAAAAGCGAAAAGATTCCCATGTCGTCCTCTCCATGGACTATGCCCACTGCACCAGATAACTTGCCTACATAAAGGCCTCCTATGTCTTCCATACCACATCTCCTCCTCAAGCCATCATAATACTACTGCACAACAATGTCTTCTTGGAGGTCCGACCCATTTGGAGTGCCGGAGTGGCATGAGCGGCCGAAGTGCCATTGCGGCTTTAGGATGATGTTGGGCGTCTGCCCGGATCCAGTACAACGAGCCAACTACGGCCGTAGGTTCTTCAAGTGTCCAGACCTGGATGACGACTTCGTGGTAACGACGACAACTAAATCCTTTGTTTCTCGTTATCGTTTTTCAACTTGATCCATGACATCTACCACGCTACACATAGCATTGCAAGTTCATCGAATGGGTGGATCGGGTGCCGCCGACATGGCCACGGAACCGGCCAATAGAGGTAGAAAACAAAGGACAATACTTTGTCAAGATTACTCAGGCTTGCGAGGTGGAACGACAGATGCGGCTTGAGCAAAAGCGCCGCGTGAGGGTGGACCAAATCCGTCTGAAGGGCAAGGAGGATGAGCTGCAAAGGAGGCGGGAGCAATTAAGTCTGCGTGAAGCAGCCATCAAGCGTCAGGAGGAAGAGCTTCAAGCTCGTGAGGCAGCTCTCAAGACCAAGAGTGACAGGAAGAAGGATGCAGCGGAGCCATCTTCAGGGCGCGACAAAAAGGGGAAACAACCACGCTACACCCAGTAGACAAAATGTTATGTGTTATAACAGTTGGGTGGGTTAGTCGCATATCATGCTATATGTTATGCATGTAATAAAAATGTACCTGCGATGTTACTCCCAACTGTATTATGAAGTTTATTTCTATTCACATAAGGTTATTATCTCGTGTGTTTGCATTCAATGATTCAGATAGCAAGTCATTTAACAATATTAACATACCAGTTCTCTTCGTACACTAATTCTTAGTAACATGAAAATATCACTTACCAAGAATTTCTCAAAAATTTCTACAGTCAATTGTTCTTAAAAAAATTTCTCAAAATTTTTAATGCACCTACAACATACAATAAACATAAACTTTTATTACAACTATACCACTTTTTTTCCAGTTTAAAACTACAAAATTGACAAAACTCTAAAAAATCACGGGGACTGAGTAAAGTCGCCCCTCCATTGGGCGACTGCACTTTTAGTCGCCCATCCATTGGGCGACTGCATGGCAGTCGCCCAATTGGAAAGCGACTACATGAAGTCGCTCGGACGTGCAGCGACAGATATTTTGTCGCCTCGCGGTTGGGCGAAAGGCAGCAGTCGCCCAATGGAGGGGCGACTGGAGCCTATTTTTGTAAAAAAAATTCCCGCAGGTATATTTATGTATTTTCAAATAAAAAACGAATTATCCGTACAAAAAATTCCGCACTACTACTAGTGGTGATCCTGATAGGAGGGGAATGCGGTGGTCGCATGAGTGTGATGGTGGCAAGCCCTGGTTCAGTGAAGAACCCATCAAATTCCGATAAACCTTAGTAGTTCATGCTCGGTGCTAGCATGCACACTAGCCGCTGTGCACTGCTTGGCCATGCCCTATAAGTGACACGGTGATCTAGCCACCAGAATGACCTGGTGAGCCGATTGAAATCCCACAAGATGGGCCCGAGCGTGTGTAGCCATTACACGCTAAGAACCACGTCAAATTCATCGTGAGGAATGGCGTAGCAATCCATGGTGAAGCTCTCCTGGCCAATGGTCGCTTGGACACCATGAAAAATGACCACGCTGAACAAGCAATCGCCATTCACAACAATAACGCTCAGCCCAACATGATGCGACAATGCAGCTTCAGTCTTCTGCACGGTGGTGTTAGCAATGAAGTTATGCGTGGAGCTGGAATCGAGCAGCGCCACAAGCATCATGCCTCCTATCTGCACGGGGCAATTGCATGGTCTTGCTGGTGTTGATTCCCATCAAGGTGTGCAAGGAGAATTCTAGGTCGTCGTCCTTGTTCAAGTCAGTCTCCACCATGTCGCCTGTTGGGTTATCTCCAAACCCTATATTGATTTTGTGGAGGCTTTCAGATCTCCCCTCTATAACCTTGCCTTTTCCATCATGCCGCTCACGACTGCATTACAGGATAGAGGGTAGGGATCTATTTATAGACTCCACTTCCAGGTATTACAAAGTGATCCACCTGTTTTTGGTACACAGTGATACTATTGAACCATGTCACCAACCACGATCAAACAGGTCGATTTTGTGAGTCTAAAATATATTAGTCCCTAGAACACATGTGTGAGTCATGAGCCGTGATTAGATTGTTTACAACATCAATTCCAATTTGATCATGTGGGTCAACAGCCTGTAGAGCCGATCTTGCAAAATAAATCTAGCTATTTCGCCCCATGTTGTACCCGAGTTAAACATATATATATATATATATATATATATATATATATATATATATTAAATTTCAGTAGACTCAATCTCAATAAATATGTCTACCATATTCCAGCACAGCTGTTCTCGGTATCTCGAGTATTAATTCCTCGAGTTAAATTCCACAAACTAAACCAATAGACTTATATCTATTTATTACATCACGTATATAGTGATACCTTCATTCAATGTGTTTATTTTTACTATGAAATTTAAGATCCTACAAGAACTTGATCGCTGCCTGATTATCATAGAAAATAGTTACAAGTTGTAATGCACTTTCCACGATCTTAAGTGATGCAAGAAATTCTCTCAGATATACCCCTTTGTTGCTTTAGATGCAGCAATGTATTTAGCTTCCATGGAGGAAAGAGGAACTGAATCCTGCTTCCTGCTGCACCAAGAAATAGCACTTCCTGGCAAAGTAAATAGATAACCAGAAGTTAATTTTTGGTCATCTGGATCCCCTTATTAATCAGCATCAGTATAACCCTATAGCTAAAGATTATGACCATTAAAATATAATGTATAATCCATAGTTCTTTTGATATAACGCAATACATATTTGATTTATTTCCAGTGCTCTTCCCTAGCATTCTTTTGATATCTACTAAGAATTCCAATGGTATGGCTGAGGCCAGGTCATGTAAATAACATAATATACATAAGATATCCCAAAGCTTAAGAATAAAGAATACCATTTTTTTTCCTTATGAGTATTTGGATATAATTTCTTACTGAGTTTAGTTCCCTTCATAATAGGTACAATAACAAGTTTGTTGTTTTCTATATAAAATCGTTTTAAAATGTTTCAAAGGTATGCCTTTTGGGACAATCTAAGAATCCTTTTATTCCAATCTCTATGTATTTCAACTCATAAAACATAGGAAGTTTTTCCCACATCTTTCATATCAAAGTTATAAGACAACCAAGCTTTCACTTCCATCAGTGTATTTTTATCATTACAAGCAATGATAATACCACACATATAAAGATAGTAAAACAAAACAATAATCCATAACTATGGTATATATGCAATGATCACCTTTAGTGAATGAAAAAAAGTATGTCGTGATAGCACTAAAAAAAAGAATATACCATTGACGTGAAGTTTGTTTATTACCATAAATTGATATATTCAATTTGCAAACCTTTTTTCATTTCTTTTTCTCTAAAACCTTCCAACTGTTTCATATATATTTTCTCCTCGAGAAGACCATTAAGAAAAGCAATTTTAATATCCATTTGGTAGAGTTCAAGATCATAATAAGCTGTCAAAGCACTAATAATATGAATTGAAGTAAATTTTGCATTAGGAGAAAAGTTTCCACAAAACCAATACCTTCTCTTTGTGTAAAGCTTTTAGTAAGAAACATAGCCTTATATTTTTCCACTAAATCTGTTGCATTTAATTTTCTTTTTAAAATCCATTTACAACCTATGGGCTTACAGTTGTTTGGTAGATCAACAAGTCTCCAAATTTTATTCCTTTTCGTTGAGTTTAATTCTTCCTACATTGCTGTTGGATCGATATCGGCGACAGAGGGGGGGGGGGGGTGAATGTCGATTCTTTAAAAACTTGCCCCCAAAGGTACTCACAAAAACTTCTCCTCCGATAACACTTTGATACTATGGAGAGGAAGTAGCTCACTGAAAACTCAAACACCCAGAGGAGAAAAGAACCAAAGAGAGTAAAGGAGGGGCGATCGAGAATCAACTGAAACCAGCAGGGAATGCAGAGGGGCCGGTCAGACCGCACAGGCCAGACCGGTCAGACCACCTCCTCAAGGCCGGTCTGACCGCCGGCAAAGCGTCGGTCTGACCGCCTACCGGTCTGACCGCTTTGGCAACTCCGGTCTGACCGCCATACAGAGGGCGGTCTGACCGCCATGGAGAACCCGATCTGACCGGTCCCCTGATCCCAGGGTACCCCGAGAGCACAGACTGAAAAACTGCAACGCATCAAATATTTCAGATCTTTAAAGACTGAGAAATTTAAGGTTTGCTCCCAATCTTTTCAGCCCAGGGCACCACAACAACATCCTAAATATCAAGAGGGGCTTGGGAAACAAAAGAATCCAACTCAAGATCAAGAATTTCAGATTTGAGCCAAAATCTGAAAGCTACAGAGAACAGCAACAAAAACTCAAATTTCCATCTAATCTCTGATCCTTTGACCATGAAACTTTGAGGATAGCTACTTAATAGCTTCAGGACTTAACATGCCAAGTTTCATGCCATCTCATGAAGGGAAACACGAACTACACCAAAACCCTAGAAAGAAAAATAAGAACAGAGGAGGCTGAGAAATGAAAACTCTGATTCATTCGATTTGCTCTCGGGAAAAATCGATCAAATGATCTTGGGATCTATTTCCATCACAGAGCAACACATTTTAGCCCTTCTCAGCAAGAAAGAACTCAAATCACAAAAAGCTCAGAAATCAAACAGAGAGGAGAACAAAAGGGAAACAGGCATGAACAAGAAATAAACTTCAGAGATTTCATTCCCAAGCTACCAAGGACTCCAGAGGAGTCCCGATACGCGATTGAATACAGAGGAATGATTACATGGTGGCTCAACTCATCCTCTCCCTCTCCCCAAGCTCTCTCACACACACAAGAAGAACACATAAACAAGAAAGCTACGGGAGACACATTCTGCACTATCTCAACCACTAAAGCCTAAAGCCAAAACAATCTCTCCAAAGGCTATTTTGGCTAAAGCAAACCCAAACAACCCCTTCAATCCATGGAATGCATGCAGCCACAAGGAGACATCCCCTCCTTATATAGGCTTTGGCTAACGGGTCTCCAACCCGTTATGCCCGCTAAAACCTGAACGGAACCGCTTCCACTTGTGCAGCTTTGCGCTTTTACCGAAACACCCCTCCTGCACCTTCCGGGAAGCTTCAGCATTTCTTGTCGTCCACGCCTCGCAAACACCTCGAGTCCTCGCCGTCTTCGGCACACCTCGACCGTTCTGACCTCGGCAATACCTGTGCCTAATCCAGTCCTCCGTGCCTCGCCACGACTCCACCTCGATGTCCTGCAGCCATCACAGACAAGAAACACATCACATAGCACCGCTCGACACATGTAAGCATAAAAAGCATCAATGAACCATACTTAGGCAAGAGTTTGCCCAAACGACCAATCGGGAAGAATAATATGCAATAAGTCCGTCTAACCAAACCTGACTGCGCCGAATGCCGACCTGGCACGAACCACTCATACCAAACTCAATCTTTCCAAACTACTCGTCAATTACTCATCACAAACATGTGGTCATAACCACATGGTCTCTCAATCTCCCCCTTGATGAGTATATTGACAAACACCGAAAAAGCACAAAGTTGAGTTTGAAAAATAAAGAAAGTCAACCATGGTCCAAAGGCAGAAAATGATGCTAATGACCATGTTGACACAAGGAGCAAAAGAAAGAGCAAGTTTTCCTCAAAAGCTCCAAGATAGCCTTGAAAAATGGCTTTTTCTCCGCTATTCTCCCCCTTTTGGCAATAAACACATCAAGGATTCAAAAGAGAGAATAAGGCATAATGATGGATGAAATGGCTGAATTTTGTTTATTTTAAGCATTTAGAGCCATGAAGATTATCCAAAATGACCATATGAGAATTACATCAAGCCATAACTCATAAGTATGCTATCAAGATCATGACAAGACATGTATAATCAAGCTAAGCCAAATAAGTCATAATCTGAAAATTAGTCAAATTGCTTAGCATGTCAAGTCAACCATGATTATAGTCTAGCTAAAGGTATCCAAAGATGATGCATGCCATGTCAATAATCTAAGTGGAACCAAGAAGCTAGTATTGAGTTAATTTAGAGTGCTACACGTTCAAGAATGAGACATTTGTTCATGTACTTGTAAGTCTTGTAATTTTTAGCAAATTGAGCACAATTGACATATTTTTACTTTGCGAAACTCATGATTGTTGCCAACCAAGATTTTTGTTTAGTCATGTGCTCGATCTCAAGCCTTATGCGACCACTCCAAGCAAGAAGCTTAAGAAGATGGTCTAGGTCATCCAAAACTCCCCTTGAGTTCATGCCTAGTGCAATGGCAAGCCGTCTCATGAGAAAGAATTGGTGAGATCAGTTTTTTTACACAAAAGAGATCTTTTTGCATTTTCATGAACATAAGACTTGTACTAACTCATGCTTCATAAAGGAACTAATATAGCTCAATATAAAGCTCAACAAAGACTCAAGACTCAACTCAGCCTATTTGACATGGCATGAATCATAAAAGGATAACTAAAGACAGACTAGTCTCAAGTGCTATCATGACATGAATTAATTCAAGTTGAGCATTTTTAATCAACCTATCATGGCAAAGACTTGACTACACATATAAAGTTATGATAAATCTAGCAATGAAGGATAAATCATGGCAAGATGTAATGAATTGTAAATATGTCATAACAGGATAATAATCAAGGCTCCATGTAGTTATATTACAATGCAGAATGACATGCAAGAAATTCCAGCTCCCCCTCAACACGTGATGCAACTTTTAGTTCAAGTTGAGTTATAACAATATTAGGATCTAGAAGCTCCCAAATGAACTCCCCCCTGAACCAAAGCAATAAATGTGAGAAGCTGGCGATAAAATCAGAAAAAGCAGTCCTTAAAGCATAGACAAGATATAGAGGATACTATGGCTCAGACTGACTCTCATCTTCGCCATGCGACTTTAGGACTATCAACTGATCATCTAACACACTAAGGAGGAAACACGTACCCTGTCTACCTGAGAGTGGCCCAACCCTCACTAGAACATATAAGAAGCGAGGGAGCTCAACCTAGTAAGAAGAGAACCAGCTAATAAGCAGCATCCTAGAATCACAAGATAAGAGTAAGAAGTTTAAACAGCTAGACAAGAGAAACACTCTAACCTATGCTGGAAGGACTAACCCAATGCACCTATATGCAATGCAACAGAAAGGAGTAAGAGCATAATAAACATGATAAGATATGAAGCACAAAACTCCCCCTCACAACAGTCCATAAGGACAAACCACCCGAAGCTCTCCCCGCAGAGCTGAAAACCTAGAGCTATCCAAAGGCTTGGTGAAGATGTCAGCCAACTGGTGGTCACTCTCCACAAACTAGAGCACGATGTCACCCTTCTCCACATGGTCTCTAAGGAAGTGATATCAAATATCAATGTGCTTGGTCCGAGAATGCTGCACTGGGTTCTTAGCAATGTTAATCGCAGAAGTGTTATCACAGAAGAGTGGAATACTGTCGATAACTAACCCAAAGTCCCGCAGGGTCGAGACCATCCAAAGCACCTGGGTGCAGCAACTGGCGGCTGCTACGTACTCGGCCTCTGCAGTGGACTGTGCAACACCGAACTGCTTCCTTGAAGACCAGGAAACGAGAGAAGTGCCAATGAATTGGCAGGTGCCAGAAATGCTCTTCCTATCTATCCTACAGCCAGCAAAATCTGCATCCGAATAGGCTCTGAGAGAAAGACAGGATGAGGAAGAGTACCAGATACCATAGTCAATGGTAGCACGAAGGTACCGAGGATGCGCTTCACTGCTTGGCGGTGAGATACGTAAGGAGAAGCCTGAAACCGAGCACAAAGACACACGGAGAAGTGTATGTCCGGTCTCAAGGCAGTGAGGTACAAGAGGGAGCCAATCATGCTGCGATACTCCTTCTGATCAACTAGCTCGCCATCCTCATCTAGGTCAAGTATGGCAGATGCCATGGGAGTTGACACAGGCTTACCATCACTCATGTCAAAGCGTCTCAGGAGGTCACGAGTGTACTTGCCCTGATGCAAGAAGGTACCCTCCCGAGTCTGCTTGATTTGGAAGCCAAGGAAGAAGGTCAACTCGCCCATCATGCTCGTCTCAAACTCGGTGCTCATGACATCCGAGAACTGTGAAACGAGAGCATGGGAGGAGCCACCAAAGATGATGTCATCCACATAAATCTGGACGAGCAGAAGGTCAGTGCCATGCCAGTGAATGAACAAGGTCTTATCTACCTTACCCATCTCAAAACCATGACTCAACAGATAGGACTTAAGCCTCTCATACCAAGCTCTAGGGGCCTGCTTAAGTCTGTACAAGGCTTTGGAAAGCCTGTTGTTGTGGCTACAGGCCAAACAGAGAGAGAGAGATGGTAGCGGAGAGTGATGGAGATGAGTAAAGATGGCTTGCCCTCTCCCCATGGCCTGTATTCATATATATATGCGCATGAGGAGTGCTTTTACAGTTATACCCTTACACCTGGTTATCCCCTCTGGGGGCAGTTATGTCATTACACATGGCCTATTTTGGGCCTTATAACCTCCTACCAGGCCTACTGGGTTTAGGTGGGGGCCACCCCTACAACAGGAGCCTCTCATGGTAAAGGGCTTCACGGGGCCGAAGCCATGTCGCCGAGTCCTTTGGCCCCCTCCGTCCCCGCGGCCTGTGAACTTTTCCAAACTTGACCCGGGGCTGCGCTGTAGTCGAAGCAGACGTGCACGCTCCATCCCTCACCCTTCGAACAGGCGGCGGCGGAGGTGGCCTTAGCCGAAGTAGACGCGCGCCGGGGGCGTTGCACTGGCACAGGTAAGCGTAGCGGGCCCCTGAGTCGCCGCGTGAGCCTTAAGCGATAAGGGACGTGCCGCGACGCTCGCTCTTCCGGCCGTCCACGTGGTGAAGCGTGCTTGGCGCGGTGCGGGCCTTGAGGCGTCGTGACGATTAATGTGACGGTGGACTCCCGGCAGTTGGACTTCTGCCGATTGGACTTCCGCCGGTTGGCTTCCTTGCTGATGGGGTATATATATGGCGCTGGTGCGGCGTTGTTCCTGCGTATATTGTGATAGAATCTGCTCCCTTAAAATGGGCCCCTGCCGTGCATCAACATTCCTGGGTGACGCTGAGCGGCTTGGGGAATGTTGATGCACAGAAGGAGGTCCATTTTTCTTGGGAGCTTGGTCAGCGCCGGTTATCGACAGCCAGCCGCGCTTCCTGCCCTCGCACCGTGCTTCCGCAGGCGACACCTAGCTCGAAGTAGACGCGCGCGCGCTCCGTCCCCTACCCTTCGAACGGGTGGCAGCGGAGGCTGGCGCTTAGTTGAAGTAGACGCGCGTGCGCTTCGTCCCCTACCCTTCGAACGGGTGGCAGCGGAGGCTGGCGCTTAGTTCGAAGTAAACGCGCGCGCGCTCCGTCCCCTACCCTTCGAACGGGTGGTAGCGGAGGCTGGCGCCGAGCTCAAAGTAGACGCGCGCGCGCTCTGTCCCCTACCCTTCGAACGGGTGGCAGCGGAGGCTGGCGCCTAGTGGAAGTAGACGCGCGCGCGCCCCGTCCCCTACCCTTCGAACGTGTGGCAGCGGAGGCTGGCGCCTAGTTCAAAGTAGACGCGCGCGCGCTCCGTCCCCTACCCTTCGAACGGGTGGCAGCGGAGGCTGGCGCCTAGTCGAAGTAGACGCGCGCGCGCTCCGTCCCCTACCCTTCGAACGGGTGGCAACGGAGGCTGGCGCCTAGTCGAAGTAGACGCGCGCGCGCTCCGTCCCCTACCCTTCGAACGGGTGGCAGCGGAGGCTGGCGCCTAGTTCGAAGTAGACGCGCGCGCGCTCCGTCCCCTACCCTTCGAACGGGTGGCAGCGAAGGCTGGCGCCTAGTCAAAATAGACGCGCGCGCGCTCCGTCCCCTACCCTTCGAACGGGTGGCAGCGGAGGCTGGCGCCTAGTCGAAGTAGACGCGCGCGCGCTCCGTCCCCTACGCGTCAACGGGTGGCAGCGGAGGCTGGCGCCTATTCGAAGTAGACGCGCGCGCGCTCCGTCCCCTACCCGTCGAACGGGTGGCAGCGGAGGCTGGCGCCTAGTCGAAGTAGACGCGCGCGCGCTCCGTCCCCTACCCTTCGAACGGGTGGCAGCGGAGGCTGGCGCCTAGTCGAAGTAGACGCGCGCGCACTCCGTCCCCTACCCTTCGAACGGGTGGCAGCGGAGGCTGGCGCCTAGTCGAAGTAGACGCGCGCGCGCTCCGTCCCCTACCCGTCGAACGGATGGCAGCGGAGGCTGGCGCCTAGTCGAAGTAGACGCGCGCGCGCTCCATCCCCTACCCTTCGAACGGGTGGCAGCGGAGGCTGGTGCTCGGTCCGGTAGGGCGCCTTTAATGGCGGCTGGGATCGTACCGACGCCTAGCCTGCCAAAAGGCGGGTTGCTGCGTCGTGCAGTGTCCGTTCACGTGGTGGGGGCACACGGCGGCTCGTAACTGGAGCGCCGCGGTGGGTCAGGGATTGCGTGGCCGTAACCGCTTGCGTTGACGGTCCTTGGTTCTGCGGTCGCGTGTAGCGTGTATCGCCACGACGCCTCGTTTTCAGTTACGGGGAATCGTGCGGGGTGGACCTTTACACCACTGCGGTTGTATCCGGCACGTGGATCGTTGCGACGCTTCGGTAGCGGCGGTATGGGCGAGGTGGCTTGAAATAGCCCCCCTGTAACAGCGTCCCCGCACCTTTACACCCTCTTTCCTGTCTGCTCCGCCCTCTACACTTTCGCGATATTTTCACCGCTTCAATCTCTCCGTGGGAAGCGATGGCCTCCGGTGGCAAGCGCGGCCAGGCGGTTGGTGGCTCTGGCATTCGCCGTCGGTCTTCGCTGTTGGAGGTGAAATACGCGCTCCAAGAGCGCGACTCGGCGGTGGCGGACAAGGAGCGGTTGGTGGCGGAGGAGGAAGGCACGTTCTCCGGCGAGCTAGGCCCCTCGCTCGTGACCGAGAAGACGATCCAAGGGCTTCTGCGCGCGGGGAAGTTGTCCGAGTGCCAGGAGGTACGATTGCCCGACGCCGATGAGACGGAACCGCATCCCGAGAGGTCGGAGGCGGTCGTGTTCGTTGCCTTTTTCGACGCGGGGCTCCGCATCCCAGCGGCGGCTATCCTGGGCGACGTGTTGCGGACCTTCGGGCTGGAGCTGGCGCAACTGACTCCGAACGCCGTGGCCCGGCTCGCGGTGTACAGCTGGGCCTTGCGCTCGGGGGCGTGTTGGCCCAGCGCCTCGTTGTTCACCTACCTTCACGAGGCACGGTGCCAGCCCAAGGACCGGAAGGACGGGACGCTGTCGAGCTTCGGTAGCGTCACCTTTATTCTTCGTCCGTCGTGCAAGAAGCTCTTCCCTGCGAACTCAACTCGCGGGAAGTGGGAGTCTTACTGGATGAAGCGGTGGTTCTACCACCGTGTGGAGAGCGGGAGTGGCCTTGAGTGCACAGGCTGACCGATCGCGTACAAGCCCTCGCCCGGCCGGACGCTCGATGATGAGGACAGGCGGAGGGCCCAGCGGCTCGTAGGCGTGGCCGCCCGCTTCAACATGCGCGACCTCGCCGAAGAGTACGTGATGTACGGCGTGGCACCGCTTGCCCGCGACTGGCGTCTTGCCGCCGAGAAGCGTCGAGATGACAATGTTTCGCCATCGATCTGCTTGCTGCCGCCCTCCAGTCTTCGTAAGCCTCGACCGCGTCTCTCCTTTGTTCACGCGAAATGCGTTATATGCTGATGCTATCTCCTTTGCCTAAGGGATTTGCTTGGAGAAGGCGGAGCAAGCCGCACGCGTATTCCTAGGGCCGTACACCGGCAGGGAGCACGAGCAGCGCGCGTCTGCTATCGCCGAGGCGAGGCTGGGGCGAATAAACCGCGTGTGCGAGGCCCTGGGCCTTGCCGTGCCGGACCGTGTCGCTCCAGACGACGGTGCAGCGAAGAAGAAGAAGAAGAAGAAGAAGAAGACGCCGTCTCGGAAGAGGGGCCGCAGCGGGCGCCCGCCGCGCTTGGCGCAGCAGCTGCCGCTGCTGCTGCTAGTGCTCCCGAGGGCGCGACGGACGCGGAGTCGGACTCGGCGAGGTATGCCGATTCAGGCTTGGGTGGCACAGACGCCGAAGGCGAGGTATCTTCGGCGAGCGCCCCGGACGGCGGGTTTGCCGCGAGCAGCCGGAGAGGGAAGTCTCGCCGCCCACCGAAGTTGCCGAGGCAGAACCCGTGCGGACCGACGATGCTGAGGTGGAGCCTTCGGCCGTGGCTGCTGTGGTGCCGGAGGTGCCCTCCACGGGGGCGCACGGAGCCGTGCTACCTTTACCGACAGCGGCAGA
This sequence comes from Dendrocalamus latiflorus, assembly GCA_017311315.1. NCBI lineage: Eukaryota > Viridiplantae > Streptophyta > Magnoliopsida > Poales > Poaceae > Dendrocalamus > Dendrocalamus latiflorus. Next base: position 11,522,870 of record CM029662.1, read on the forward strand.
AACCGCGCTGCCCCCTACAACGATTGCCACCGCGGAACCTTCGCCCCCAGGCAATGCAACCGCGGGGGCTCCCCCAGCCGCGACTGCGGGGGCGGTATCGCTGCTGGCTGCCCCGGCTAAACGGCCGTGTGTGCGGCCGGAGCTCCACCGGACACCGCGGGGATTTGTCGTGGCCACGGGCGTCAGAAGCTTGTGGGACTCCAGTGCAAGTGCCGGAGACCCTGCGGCATATGCGCCTTCCGCCCCCCTGGCCATGCCGCCCGCCGCGCAGGGACAGCCGTCGCCTGCCCCGAACGCGGAGGCTTCTGCCCGCGGCGGGACCATTCCTTCTGCGGGGGCTTACGCCACCGCCGCCCCGCCCGGGGATGAGGGGGCGAGTCCCCGAGACCCTCCTTCTGCTACCGAAGGTAGGGTGGCTTAACTTACTCTGGTGTATTCTTTCATGCCTTGCGATGCTCACCTGCAGCCCTATTTGCAGCGTTGCTCATTCCGGAGGAGGAACACGGGACTTCGTGCCGCCCCCAGAGACGCTGAGGGCGTGGCGCGGGATTGTGAATGACGCGGCCACCAGCGTCGACCCGCAAGTGCTGCAGGCCTACGGGGCGGGGCGCCTCGAAGACGCCTTCGAGGTGTCTGGGGTGAGGGTAAGTACTCATGCGACAACGCCTGGGCTGGCTGAGGTTGCTAAGTCTTTCCCTTCTGCAGACACTTGTGCTGGGGCAGGCCTTGCAAACGGCCTATACTCGTGGCCGGAAGGCGCTCGAGGATAGGCTGCGGGCCGCCGAGGAGGAGCTACGTGAAGCCTCTGGAGCCCGCTCTGCCCAGGACGCCCGCATCCGCCAGCTGGAAGCGGAATGCGCCGAAGCGAGGGCACACGCCGAGGGACTTGTTGCGTCGGCGCGGGAGTCGGCCGCGGAAGCTGCTCAACAGAAGTTTGCAACGGAGCGGGACGGACTCCTGGAACAGGTCGCCTCGCTAGAGAAGGAAAAAGGCGAGCTTGCCTTGACTCTGGCGGAGCGTAACTAGACGCTTGGCGACGCCTCGGTGGTTGTGTGGGACGCACTGCAAATGCTGGAAGTCCACCTCCAAAGACTTGTGGCTGGAGTGCCGGACGACACCTTCGGCCCGGAGGAGTTGCTGCGGGCCCTTCGCTGGATCCATGACGCCGCCGACGTTGCGCGCGGGGCTGCGACGAACTTTGGCGACCACTGTGCCTATGTGGCGTCGTGCCTGGTGTGCGCCCTCCTTCGGCACCGTGGGTGCACGCACATCGCCAAGCTGGAGAACCCTCAGCTGGAGATGCCCGGCGGGGCCGGAGTGATGTCCGGTGAAGTCCGTGCCGTTCACCGCCCCGTCAAATTCTTCTACGAGCGAATCTGGGACTACACCGGGATAGCCGCCACGCAGGTCGAGCTTCGGAAGTCCCTTCGTGGTGGGGGGGGGGCCTCGGCCAATTTCTGGACTAAGTCCCGCGGCGCGACGAGGGTGGCGCTGAGGTCCCACGGCGCGACGAGGGTGGCGCTGAGGCCTCCGAAGATGCCGAAGGCTCACAGGTGCGGCGCCAACGTGGCTAGGTGTGGGCGTGCGTTGTAACATCTGCCCCTTAATTGAATGAATAAAGTGCGTGTTTGCTTCACGAACTGATTACTTGCCTTTATCCCGGGCAGCTTCCTTGCTGGGGGCGACTGCTCGCGTCTGGCCTTGCGACCCGGCGGCGCCTTCGACGCTGGCAAAGGGCCAAGGAGTCGCTGAACTTTTGGGCAGGCCGACCTTCTTCGAGCGAGGCCCCAGCTTTAGCGCATGTTAAGGACAAGCCCGCGGGATAGCGGCTTAGAACGGCAAGGATGCTGCCGGACCTTTGTACTTGTGTGATTTTTCCGATATGCAGATTTTCTGTCATCTTAGGATATGCGCTATGTGTTGATGCCACTTCGGGTGCTCCGGTACGCCACATGCTGCGTTGGGACGGGATCTCCGCGTTCGACGCGCGCTGTTGGCGAGGTAGTCGCGCAAGGGTTCCTTAGAACGGCGCTTGCGGGGGCAGTCCTTGGCGCCTCACCTTTTGACAGTTCGCAAACGGGCGTGTGCGGAGGTGGACCTCGACGCTTCGCCTTTTTATAGTCCGTAGACTGGCGTGTGCGGAGGCGGACCTCGGCACTTCCCCTTTTTATAGTCCGTAGACTGGCGTGTGCGGAGGCGGACCTCGCCGCTTCGCCTTTTTATAGTCCGTAGACTGGCGTGTGCGGAGGCGGACCTCGACGCTTCGCCTTTTTATAGTCCGTAGACTAGCGTGTGCGGAGGCGGACCTCGACGCTTCGCCTTTTTATAGTCTGTAGACTGGCGTGTGCGGAGGCGGACCTCGACGCTTCGCCTTTTTATAGTCCGTAGACTGGCGTGTGCGGAGGCGGACCTCGACGCTTCGCCTTTTTATAGTCCGTAGACTGGCACGGGCGAGGGTGGAAGTGCGCGCACGTTCCGTTCCTCTTGCTCCTCATGGCGGGGGTAGCCTCTGGCGCGCTGTCTTCGGCAACGCACGCTGCGCTCACCCCCCTGCCGGTACGCGAGGGTGAGCCTCGCTCCGCTGCGATTAATACTCGCGTCCTCCGCCCGCGTTGCGAAACGCGTGGGGGGCCTCCGTAGTTTTATTTATACTCCGCAGAGTGCGTGGGGTCAACTTCCACGTCGTATTTATACTCCGCAGAGTATGCACAGGGACAAGGTCTCTGGCATGCGCGGAGTTCGCGTCTTGTTTAGACTCCGTAGAGTGCGCAGGGAGAACATCCGCGTCTTATTTATACTCCGTAGAGTGCGTGCGAAGGCGGACCTCGACACTCCATCTTATTTAGAGTCCGTGGACTGGTGCGTGCGGAGGAGAACCTCAACACTACGACTTCCTTTATAGTCCAGAGACTCGTGCATGCGGAGGCAGACCTCGACGCTGCATCTTATTTAGAGTCCGTGGACTGGTGCGTGCGGAGGCGAACCTCAACGCTATGACTTCCTTTATAGTCCGGAGACTCGCGCGTGCGGAGGCAGACCTCGACGCTACGTCTTATTTAGAGTCCGTGGACTGGTGCGTGCAGAGGAGAACCTCAACGCTACGACTTCCTTTATAGTCCGGAGACTCGCGCGTGCGGAGGCAGACCTCGACGCTACGTCTTATTTAGAGTCCGTGGACTGGTGCGTGCGGAGGAGAACCTCAACGCTACGACTTCCTTTATAGTCCGGAGACTCGCGCGTGCGGAGGCAGACCTCGACGCTACGTCTTATTTAGAGTCCGTGGACTGGTGCGTGCGGAGGAGAACCTCAACGCTACGACTTCCTTTATAGTCCGGAGACTCGCGCGTGCGGAGGCAGACCTCGACGCTACATCTTATTTAGAGTCCGTGGACTGGCGCGTGCGGAGGCGGACCTCGACGCTACGACTTTCTTTATAGTCCGTGGACTGGTGCGCGCGAGGGCGTCCCGCCGTTGCGTCTTTGGTTTATACTCAGGCCCGTCACCCTTGGCTACGGCGAGTGCACACGCGGACGTGCAACTTTGTTTATACTCAGGCCCGTCACCTTTGGCTACGGCGAGTGCACACGCGAACGTGCGACTTCGATTTATACTCAGTTCCGTACCCCTGGCTACGGCGAGTGCACACGCGAACGTGCGACTTCGATTTATACTCAGCCCCGTACCCCTGGCTACGGCGAGTGCACACGCGAACGTGCGTCTTGGTTTATACTCAGGCCCGTCACCTTTGGATACGGCGAGTGCACACGCGAACGTGCGACTTCGATTTATACTCAGTCCCGTACCCCTGGCTACGGCGAGTGCACACGCGAACGTGCGTCTTTGTTTATACTCAGGCCCGTCACCTTTGGCTACGGCGAGTGCACACGCGAACGTGCGACTTCGATTTATACTCAGTCCCGTACCCCTGGCTACGGCGAGTGCACACGCGAACGTGCGTCTTTGTGTATACTGCGGGAACGCGCGCGCTGGCCAAGCCTGCGCGCGCCTTCGCCGCGTACTTGCGCGTGATGAAGAAAGATTGGTGACAAACGGTGATCTTCATTACATCCCCGTTTGCGCGGGTAAGCAATTACAGGGGGTGGATATACTAACCGTTTGTCCTTGATGCGGCCGAAGCCTCTAGTCGCTAGACATCTGCAGGGCCCGCCAAGGCGCCTCTGAATGGCCCCGCGGACCCCCGCGCTGTGACGCCAGCTCTAAGAGCGCCGTTGGGCTTCGCGACGCGGGTACCTGGTACCTGGCTCGATGCGTCGGGCCATATCCTGGTCGCCTCGGATGGTGATGATGGTCCGGGGACCCGGGATCTTCATGCATAGATAGCCGTGATGCGGTACCGCGCCGAAGGAGTTGAGGATTGGGCGCCCTAATATGGCATTGTAGGGGTACGGAAGGTCGACCACGTCGAAGGTGGCCTCTTCGGCCCGCACATTGTCATCTTGGCCGAAGGAGACTTGAAGACCTATTTGGCCCAGCGCCCGCAGGGGCTGTCCCCCGAAGCCCTGCAGTGGGATTCCTGAGGGCCCTAGGCGGCTTCGAGGGATCCCCATCTGGTCGAAGGCCGCCGCAAACAATACGTTCGCGGAGCTACCGCCGTCCACCAAGGCACGCCCCACGTCGCATCCCGCGATAGTGAGCCGGATGACCAGGGGGTCCTGATGAGGGAAGTCCACGCCTTGCGCGCCCAGTCGTCGGGTGTGAATGTAACTTCGTGCTGCGCCCAGTCCGGCGGTGCTTGCGCTGGGTATGCCACCACGTGATGTAGTCTTCGCGCATAGGCCTTCTGCTGCCGTGCTGAGGCGAATTCCAACGCAGAGCCTCCGGATATGACGTTGATGACCCTGCGGTGGGTTGCCTTCGGGGCCTGCAGCGACAGGAGGCCCTCCCGAGGCTGCAGTACGTGAGCTTGGATCCGTAAGGGGCCTTCCTGGGGTTGCATCCCTTGCGCCTGTACTTGCATGGGGGCCTCGTACGGGAATTGGACGTGGGCCACCGCAGGCGGACGCGTCTCCGGGTTCCTGTCCCTAGCGACGCTATCGCGGAGGGCCGCGATGGAGGTGCAGGTGCGGGTATCGTGGTTGCCGCGGCCGTGGACTACGCACCAGAGTCCCTGGTGCTGGTCGTCGTAATCTCCACGACTTTTATCGTCGCGGCCCCGGCCACGGCGCCCCCGACCGCCTCGGCCCGCGGGAGCGCCTTCGTCGGAACCGCCTTCAATGTCGAGGATGTACCGATTTCGCCTCGACCTCTGTTGGCCGCGCTTGGGCCGATCGGACGACTCCTTGTGCGAGGCGTCCCTGCGGTCGGGCGCATCCCTGGACGACTCCTGCTTACGTTTTCCCTTTGAAGAACCGTCCTTCGGCGGATCTTCGGCTTTTGCCGAGGCTCCGGCCTGGTTGGTGTCGGAGTCGTCACCTTGCCTTCGCCGCGCATCTTCTTCCGCCCGGGCGTATTCCTCCATTTTGTCGAAGAGCTTCGCCACCGTCTTGATTGGCTTTCGCGCATTGTACTCGGCCATCGGGCCCAGACGAAGGCCCTGTATGGCTGCATTAACGACGGTGGTTTCATTAACGTCTTTCACTTGGCATCGAATCTTGGCGAAGCGCTTGAAGTAGTCCCGGAGCTTCTCCGAAGGTTTTTGCTTCACAGCGAAGAGTTGGTCCGCGTCGACTCGCTCGACATAGTTTCCTTGGAAGTTGTTGTGAAGGCGGTCGCGGAGCTGCTCCCACGCATAGATGGAGCCCGGCTCTATGGTAAAGAACCAAGAGAGCGCCACTCCTTGCAGCGCGAGGGGAGTCCCTTCACCTTCGTGGTGTCGTCTCCGCCCGCGGCTTCGATCGCGGTTTCGTACACGCGCACGAACTCGCGGGGGTCCGTGTCGCCTTTATACGGGTCGATGGCGCTAGGAAACTTGAAGTCTTCGGGCCATGCCGCCTGCTGCAGCCCCGCCGAAAGCGGGGACTCCGGATCTACGCGCCGTAGCGGCACGCGGCTAAACGTGGGGGCTTCGCGACTGTCCGCCCTCTCCGGCATGGGCTCGGGCGCGATTACTGGCGCGGCCTGCTGGCTCCGAGCCTCTTGCATATCTCGGACGGCTCCGCGAAGGTCCCCTAGCTCCCGCTGGAACGCGTTGAGGGCTGCTAGTATGGCGCTTTCCACCGCAGGTGCTGTCGGGGCCGCCGGAACACCCAGCAGACGGGTCGGTGCAGGGACCATCGCCCCACGATCTCCAGATCCATCGGATGCTTCCTTGCGGCTACCCCCGGCCGCCTGATCCGCGCTGCCGGCGAGGGTGGCGGGGGCTGTCGTTGCCGTGCCAGCGACGGGGTTGGATGTCGTTGTAGCGGCGCTGGCGGGGTCGGTCGCTGTAGTGCCAGCGACGGGGTTGGATGTCGTTGTAGCGGCGCTGGCGGGGTCGGTCGCTGTAGTGCCAGCGTCGACGCCCGCGACCACTGCACCTGCGCCGCCGCCAGCTCCTTCGGCGGCCGATGCCGAAGCCCTGGTATTCACGCGCCGCTCCGACCCAGCCGTCTTCTTTCCCTTCGCCGCCGCTGATGAAGCTTTTTTCGGTGCCATCCTTCTTCTTCAGTCTTCGGGCTTGTCCTTGTCGTCCCCACGGACGGCGCCAACTGTTGTGGCTACAGGCCAAACAGAGAGAGAGAGAGATGGTAGTGGAGAGTGATGGAGATGAGTAAAGATGGCTTGCCCTCTCCCCATGGCCTGTATTCATATATATATATGTGCATGAGGAGTGCTTTTACAGTTATACCCTTACACCTGGTTATCCCCTCTGGGGCAGTTATGTCATTACACATGGCCTATTCTGGGCCTTATAACCTCCTACCAGGCCTGCTGGGTTTAGGTGGGGGCCACCCCTACAACACCTGTAGACATGGTTTGGGTATTTGGGGTTCTCGAAACCTGGAGGTTGTCTCACATAGACTTCTTCCTCAAAAAAGCCATTGAGGACGGATTCTAATGGCTTCAAGTCTAGCTACAGGTGCAAAGGTCTCCTCAAAATCTAGACCCTCAACCTGGGAGAAGCCCTGAGCTACCAGTCTAGCCATGTTTCGAATGACTACCCCATCCTCACTCTGCTTGTTCTTGAACACCCACTTAGTCCCAATGATATTGTGACATCGAGGGGGCTCAACAAGCGACCAGACCTTGTTTCTCTTGAAATTTTCCAACTCCTCATGCATGGCATTGACCCAAAACTCATCAGAAAAAGCATGACAAACATCGTTGGGCTCAAAGGTGGCAACAAAGGCAGAATGGAGATAGAAATGTGACATGCCAGATTTTGAGCGAGTGACGCGCTCAAAGAGGTCTCCAATCATCTGCTCGGAAGAATGGTCTTTCTGGATATGTCGGAGAGGTCCAGGATGAGATGAAGAAGTGGCCTCTACCTCATGAGCTGATGAGGTAGGAACAGAGCCACTAGCTCCAGAGGAAACAGAAGGCATGGGCTGGTCACCTGGAGGTGCAGTGGAAGAAGGCACCTCAAGGGGAGGATGAGGAACTGATCGGGTAGACAACCCTCATCTCCATCCTCCTCATCATCCACAAAGTGTTGGTGATATGCCCTAGAGGCAACATGGAGATGTTGAATATATCACATACTATGTTTATGATACATTGCTTTGTTCCTTGAAATAGACATTATCATTATTGATCAATGAGTATGTGACTTATTCATGAGACTCTTAATGCCAAAATGTTGCTATTTCTAAATGATCCCTGATCATATATCATATGAGGAACATATATGATTCAAAGATCAGCATATGTATTGATTGATGATCATGTCTCATGGATCATGGTATGGAGATACCAAATCAATAATATGGACATGTGTTAGTGAACATATGTTGGATAGACCCGCCATGAGACACTGCAGAGATTCCATGTGTCATTAGTTGGTCTCAAGTAGTGTTTATGTAGAATCGTTAGACTTGAGATCATCATGGTTCCCAACATGCGTAGTAGCCTATTTTGGGACTACTAACCACTACTCCGTAACTGGGTAGTCATAAAAGTAGTCTTCGGGTTTGCTATGAAACATGTAGTGGGATGTGAATGATCAAGATAGAATTTGCCCCTCCTTATGGGAGAGATATCTCTGGGCCCCTCGATGTAATGGATTATGAAAGTGCATGGCCATGCCAATGTGATTGAGGAGTCAATCACAAGTTTATAATCCATCACGGAATCGAGAGAGTGATTGAGCCATTAAGAGGATGACACAGGTCTCGCCTTGAGCTTAATCTATATCGTGAGGCAAAAGGATTCGTACATGAGAACATTACAGGTTCAGCCGATATGATCTTTACGTATACTTTGGGGTTAATATGTCTTGCTAGAGGCCGCTATTAACAGGGTGACCGGAAAGGTGTTTCCGGGTCGCGACCAAGTATACGTGAACCTACAGGGTCGCACACTTAACGGGTTGGAACACTAATTCGAATGTGATTCGGATGTGGGCTCAATTCGGATAGAGATCCGGATAGACTCCTATTGGGCCTCGGTCCACGAGGCCCAAGTGAGGAGGTCTATATATTTGGAGGCGGGGGGGCTGAGGGATGCACGCATATGTTCCTCCCGAACAAAACCCTAGCCGCCACCTCCCGAGCCAAACCCTAGCCGCTCGCGAGTGCTGGTACACTCGCGATCGGAGTTCCAGCCCCGGACGTGTGGATACCGGTGGAGGCGCTGCTCGTTGCGGCGTTGATCGGCATCAACAAACTACAGATTGGATCTGCTCGTGGTGTGGTTGATCGCGTGGAGGAGACGATCTGTTCGGGACGATCGGCTACTTCCACTACTACCTCGACGCGCGTGGTTGGATCGGCTTCTCCAACTCTTCTTCCGCTGCGCTGCGCGTCTAGTGGTAACGATCTATGATCCCTTCTTAGCATGATGTCCTGGTGTGCGCGGTAGAAATTTTTATTTTCTGCTATCGTAGCCTACGCGCGTTCCTTCAGTGGTATCAGAGCCATCTTGCTTAGTTTGCGATCTGGATCAGCGCATATGATGATATGCGGTTGTAGTAGATTGGATCTATTACAGTCTAGATCAGTCGGTTCATGTGATGAATCGATGGTAGCACGGGTTGATGAGATCAATCGGTGAATAGGGGTTGGATGAGGCGCAGATTGTATCACTACTAGTGCCCTAGAGATTGTCTCGGATCGGCATAAGGTGGTTATGTCGAATACTAGTAGGATACGAATCTGATAGCCTCGGGCCAGTGGGAATACTAGTGCCCTAGAGATTGTCTCGGATCGGCATAAGGTGGTTATGCCGAATACTAGTAGGTTACGGATCTGATGGCCTCGGCCCAGTGGAAAAACTAGCATCCTAGAGAATGTCTCGGATCGGCATAAGGTGGTTGTGCCGAATAGTTTTTCCATTGCGATTTCATAGATTGGATCTGTAAATTTCGTAGGGTGTTCAGGGCGCTGCCCTGAAACCCGCGGGGGGCGGCCCCCCCCTCGACCCCCCGCCCGCTGACCGGCCAGCGGGACCGCCGTGCGTACCCGCCTTGTATAGCGTCTTGGGTTCACATCGTTAGGTAGAATACGATTCTACGTCTAACTTGTTTTTGCAGAGAATGACGTGAATAGTATGGCCCTATATCTTATTGGAATGTATGAGATGTATGTGATGCATGTAACATTCGTTCATGGCCTGCGTGTCATGATTATTTCAGCTATTGTTAGCTGTCTATATTGTATTTAACGACCTGCGTGTCGACCTTAATGCTTGAATCTATCTTTGTAATCTTCAATTTCTAGCTATTATAGGTAGTAGCCTAGTTTTGAGGTTACAAGCTTTCAAGCATGGTGGCCTAAAGGAGTGATGTGGAGGATGGAGATCGTCTACACCTACATGGAGATGGAGATCACCATTTGTTTGGGCCATACTACTTCACAGTTAAATGTGTTTATCTGTGATATTATCTATCTTATTCTTATGCAATGTTTTTGTCATATGTTGCTTTGGTAGGATAGAATCCCTCATAAAATTAGGTGTTCATGCCCTTCCATATGTTGCACCAAAAGATAATGATCACCGCATGGTAGGTCTACCAAAGTAGAGTGCCGTCGGTTATCATCATTATTTGGGGTAGATGTCGGACATCTACATGCGGAAGCATTTGGTTTACTTAACAAGGTTATCAAAACAGTTTTGGACCTTGGGGCATAGATTGGGGCCGGGGCATGTTGATGTCACCCAACAAGCAAGAGTCACATAGGGATGTGATTAGCAAGGTGTTGCTTACCCATGTCACTAGTTTTCTAGCCGTGATGCCAAAGCTCACTAGGAATTAGTGAAATGAGGTTCTTGACCCACTATGTAACTTAGAGGGAGTTTTGTTGCAAAACACATAGTGGGAGTCTTTTGTTAAATTGTTTAATAAAAGATGAACATAAACATAGTGCTAAACTTTGCATATTCTTTGTTGTAGATCATGTCAACTAATGCCGCATCCAGTTCTTTTAATTTGCGATCTATTCTTGAGAAAGAAAAACTCAATGGAACGAACTTTATGGATTGGTATCGCAACTTGAGAATTGTTCTCAAGCAAGAGCGCAAGGAGTATGTCCTTGAGTCTCATTATCCTGATGACTTGCCTGATAATGCTACTGCGGCTGCACGGAGAGCTTATGAGAAGCAAACGAATGATTACCTTGATGTGAGCTGTCTCATGCTTGCCACAATGTCCTCTGAGCTTCAGAAGCAATATGAGAACACAGATGCCTACAATATCATTGTGGGGTTGCGTGGTATGTTTGAGAACCAAGCAAGGGCTGAGAGGTTCAACACTTCAAAGTCCTTGTTTGCGTGCAGGCTTGCAGAAGGGAATCCCGTCAGCCCTCATGTGATTAAGATGATTGGCTACATTGAGAGTCTGGAAAAGCTTGGTTTTCCCCTTAGCCAAGAGTTGGCTACTGATGTGATTCTCCAGTCGCTCCCCCCGAGCTTTGAGCCATTCATACTGAACTATCACATGAACAACATGGATAAGACCTTGGCAGAGTTGCATGGGATGCTAAAAGCTGCCGAGGAAAGCATTAAGAAAAGCAGCAATCATGTGATGATGATGCAGAAAGGCAAGGGCAAGCCCAATGTCAAGAAAGGCGCGGTCAAAAGAAAGTTAGCTCCCGATGAGATCGCGAGCAGTTCTAAGGCCAAGCAAGTCAAGAAGGGCGCTGCTCCTAATGCAGATTGTTACTACTGTAAGCAATCAGGTCATTGGAAAAGGAACTGCCCAAAGTACTTGGAGGATCTTGAGAAGAAGAAGGGAAGTACGACTTCCTCTCCAGGTATAAATGTTATAGAGATCAATCTTGCTACTTCATCCACTGATTCTTGGGTATTTGATACCGGATCGGTTGCTCACCTTTGCAAATCGTTGCAGGGGCTAAGAAGAAGTAGAAGTTTGAGGAGGAGCGAAGTGGATCTTCGCGTTGGCAATGGAGCAAAAGTTGCTGCGGTCGCTGTTGGCACCATGCCATTGTCTTTACCTTCAGGATTAGTTTTGGAATTGAATAATTGTTATTGTGTTCCATCTCTTTCCAAGAACATTATTTCTGCTTCATGTTTGCAAGCAGAAGGTTATGACTTTAGATCTGTGAACAATGGTTGTTCTCTTTATTTCAAAGATATGTTCTATTGTCATACTCCATTGGTGAATGGGTTATATGTTCTTACTCTTGAAGAGTCACCGGTCTATAACATTAATGCAAAGAGGCAACGTTCGAATGATTTGAATCCCACGTTCATTTGGCACTGTCGCTTAGGTCACATAAATGAGAAACGCATGGAGAAGCTCCATAGAGATGGTATTCTGCACTCATTTGATTTTGAATCATTTGAGACATGCGAATCTTGTTTACTTGGCAAGATGACAAAGGCACCTTTCACCGGTCAAGGTGAACGGGCAAGTGACTTATTGGCACTCGTACATTCTGATGTATGTGGACCAATGAGCTCAACAGCCAGAGGTGGTTTTCAGTACTTCATAACTTTTACTGATGATTTTAGTAGATATGGGTATATCTACCTGATGAAGCATAAGTCCGAATCCTTTGAAAAGTTCAAAGAATTCCAAAATGAAGTGCAAAATCATTTAGGCAAGACAATCAAGTTTCTACGATCTGATCGTGGAGGCGAGTATTTGAGCCATGAGTTTGGCAATCATCTGAAGGATTGTGGAATTGTTCCACAATTGACTCCGCCAGGAACACCTCAATGGAATGGGGTATCTGAACGGAGAAATCGCACCTTATTAGATATGGTGCGCTCCATGATGAGCCAAAGTGATCTTCCGTTGTCTTTTTGGGGGTACGCTCTTGAAACAGCCGCTTTCACACTAAACAGGGTTCCATCAAAATCAGTAGAAAAGACACCATATGAGATGTGGACAGGACAACGTCCTAGCTTGTCTTTTCTTAAGATTTGGGGATGTGAGGCTTATGTAAAACGTTTACAATCTGATAAGCTCAGTCCTAAATCTGATAAATGCTTCTTTATCGGGTATCCTAAGGAAACAAAAGGATATTACTTCTATAATCAAGGAGAAGGCAAAGTGTTTGTCGCCCGGCATGGTGTCTTCTTAGAGAAAGAGTTTCTCTCAAGAAGGGATAGTGGGAGCATGGTGCAACTTGAAGAAATTCGGGAAACACCTGAAAACGTTTCAGCTCCTACAGAACCACAACAGGATGAACAAACTGTTGAAGAACCTGTTGTGGACACACCGGCACCACGTAGGTCAGAGAGGTCACGTCGTGCACCTGAAAGGTACATGTTCTTGACTACTCAACAACGGGACATATTGTTGTTAGACAACGATGAGCCTAAGACCTATGAAGAAGCGATGGTGGGACCAGACTCTGAGAAATGGCTTGAAGCCATGAGATCCGAAATTGAATCCATGCACAGTAATCATGTTTGGAACTTGGTTGATCCACCTGATGGTGTTAAAACCATTGAGTGCAAATGGATTTTCAAGAAAAAGATAGACATAGATGGAAATGTTCACATCTATAAAGCGCGATTGGTGGCCAAAGGTTTCAAACAAATTCAAGGTGTTGATTATGATGAAACTTTTTCGCCCGTCGCAATGATAAAGTCTATTCGGATCATTCTAGCGATTGCTGCATATTTCGACTATGAAATATGGCAAATGGATGTCAAAACAGCTTTCCTTAATGGAAATCTGAGTGAGGATGTGTACATGACACAGCCCACGGGTTTTGTCGATCCGCAATCAGCTGGAAAGATATGCAAGCTGCAAAGATCCATTTATGGATTAAAGCAGGCATCTCGGAGTTGGAACATTCGTTTTGATGAAGTAATCAAAGGGTTTGGTTTCATCAAGAACGAAGAAGAGCCTTGTGTTTACAAAAAGGCTAGTGGGAGCGCACTCGTGTTTCTGGTCTTATATGTGGATGACATATTACTGATCGGAAATGACATTCCTATGCTCGAATCTGTTAAGTCTTCATTGAAAAATAGTTTCTCTATGAAAGACTTAGGAGAGGCGGCATATATTCTGGGCATCAAGATCTATAGGGATAGATCAAGAAGGCTAATTGGATTAAGCCAAGATACGTACATTGACAAGGTGTTGAAAAGGTTCAACATGCAGGATTCCAAGAAAGGCTTCCTACCTATGTCACATGGTATACATCTTAGCAAGAGTCAGTGTCCTAGTACACCTGATGAGCGGGATAAAATGAATGCGATTCCATATGCTTCGGCTATGGGATCCATTATGTATGCCATGCTTTGTACACGTCCAGATGTCTCGTATGCTTTAAGTGCTACAAGTAGATACCAGTCAGATCCAGGTGAAAGTCACTGGATTGCCGTAAAGAACATCTTGAAGTACTTGAGAAGAACTAAAGATGTGTTCCTCGTCTATGGGGGTGAGGAAGAGCTCGTTGTAAATGGTTACACCGATGCTAGCTTCCAAACTGACAAAGATGATTTTAGATCGCAATCTGGATTTGTGTTCTGCCTGAATGGCGGTGCGGTGAGCTGGAAGAGTTCCAAGCAGGAGACGGTTGCTGATTCTACAACAGAGGCCGAGTACATAGCAGCTTCTGAAGCTGCTAAAGAGGCTGTTTGGATCAAGAAATTTGTTTCTGAGCTTGGTGTGGTGGCTAGTGCCTCCAGCCCAATGGACCTCTACTGTGACAATAGTGGGGCCATTGCGCAAGCCAAGGAGCCTAGATCGCACCAGAAGTCCAAGCACATTCTACGGCGATTTCATCTCATCCGCGAGATTGTGGAGAGAGGCGATGTGAAGATATGCAAAGTACAAACGGATTTGAACATTGCAGATCCGTTGACAAAGCCGCTTCCCCAGCCAAAGCATGAGGCTCACACTAGGGCAATGGGTATTAGATACCTACATGGTTGACTCTAGTGCAAGTGGGAGACTGTTGGTGATATGCCCTAGAGGCAACATGGAGATGTTGAATATATCACATACTATGTTTATGATACATTGCTTTGTTCCTTGAAATAGACATTATCATTATTGATCAATGAGTATGTGACTTATTCATGAGACTCTTAATGCCAAAATGTTGCTATTTCTAAATGATCCCTGATCATATATCATATGAGGAACATATATGATTCAAAGATCAGCATATGTATTGATTGATGATCATGTCTCATGGATCATGGTATGGAGATACCAAATCAATAATATGGACATGTGTTAGTGAACATATGTTGGATAGACCCGCCATGAGACACTGCAGAGATTCCATGTGTCATTAGTTGGTCTCAAGTAGTGTTTATGTAGAATCGTTAGACTTGAGATCATCATGGTTCCCAACATGCGTAGTAGCCTATTTTGGGACTACTAACCACTACTCCGTAACTGGGTAGTCATAAAAGTAGTCTTCGGGTTTGCTATGAAACATGTAGTGGGATGTGAATGATCAAGATAGAATTTGCCCCTCCTTATGGGAGAGATATCTCTGGGCCCCTCGATGTAATGGATTATGAAAGTGCATGGCCATGCCAATGTGATTGAGGAGTCAATCACAAGTTTATAATCCATCACGGAATCGAGAGAGTGATTGAGCCATTAAGAGGATGACACAGGTCTCGCCTTGAGCTTAATCTATATCGTGAGGCAAAAGGATTCGTACATGAGAACATTACAGGTTCAGCCGATATGATCTTTACGTATACTTTGGGGTTAATATGTCTTGCTAGAGGCCGCTATTAACAGGGTGACCGGAAAGGTGTTTCCGGGTCGCGACCAAGTATACGTGAACCTACAGGGTCGCACACTTAACGGGTTGGAACACTAATTCGAATGTGATTCGGATGTGGGCTCAATTCGGATAGAGATCCGGATAGACTCCTATTGGGCCTCGGTCCACGAGGCCCAAGTGAGGAGGTCTATATATTTGGAGGCGGGGGGGCTGAGGGATGCACGCATATGTTCCTCCCGAACAAAACCCTAGCCGCCACCTCCCGAGCCAAACCCTAGCCGCTCGCGAGTGCTGGTACACTCGCGATCGGAGTTCCAGCCCCGGACGTGTGGATACCGGTGGAGGCGCTGCTCGTTGCGGCGTTGATCGGCATCAACAAACTACAGATTGGATCTGCTCGTGGTGTGGTTGATCGCGTGGAGGAGACGATCTGTTCGGGACGATCGGCTACTTCCACTACTACCTCGACGCGCGTGGTTGGATCGGCTTCTCCAACTCTTCTTCCGCTGCGCTGCGCGTCTAGTGGTAACGATCTATGATCCCTTCTTAGCATGATGTCCTGGTGTGCGCGGTAGAAATTTTTATTTTCTGCTATCGTAGCCTACGCGCGTTCCTTCACAAAGATGTTCTCGGACTGCTCTAAAGAACCTAAGATATCGGGCCTAGTCCCCGGACTGGCCTCGTCGAAAGTCACCTCACAGGTCTCTACCATTTTACTAGACTTGCAGTTCCAGACCCTATACGCCCGCGAAGAAGTCGACTAACCTAGAAAGATACCATCACAAGATCGTGACTCAAACTTGTCTAGGTTCCCGGACTTCAAAATGAAACACTTGCAACCAAACACACGAAAATGAGAGACACTGGGCTTCCGCCCGTATCTCAACTCATAGGAAGTGCGATGCAAGTGTGCCCGAAGAAAAACTCTGTTCGAAACATGGCACGCGGCCGCTATAGCCTCAGCCCAAAACTTCCTCGGTGTAGAGTACTCATCGAGCATCGTCCTGGCCATCTCAACCAAGGTACAGTTCTTCCTCTCCACGACGCCATTCTGCTGTGGGACGTGCGGAAAAGAGAACTGGTGCTCTACACCTGTCTCATCGTAGAACCTCTCAAAGTAGGAATTCTTGAACTCCGTGCCATTGTCACTGCGGATCGCTCGTAAGGCACCTGGAAGCTCAATAGAAAGCCTACTAAAAAGACATCAAAAATGTGTAAACGTCTCATCCTTCGAGGCTAAGAAAAATACCCAAGAGTACCTCGAGAAGTCATCGACCACGACAAGAACATACCACTTCCCTCCTGCTGACTGCACTTGAGCTGGTCCAACTGTGTCCATGTGGAGCAGCTGTCCTGGTGCATCGGTCATAGTCACTGTGACCGGAGGGTGAGAAGCGGCAACCATCTTGCCGTGCCGGCATGGAGCGCAGACAAGATCTTTAACCATCTTGAGTTTAGGCAGACCACGAATGAGACCATGGCCGCTAACTCGGGTCAAATGATCAAATCCAATATGACCAAGTCTCCTATGCCAGAAAGTAAGGTCACGGGACTCATAAACAACTAAACACCGGAGAGGATCACCAGAAGACTCACAAAAATCAAGACTACTCGAAAAATCAAGAATTTTGCAATTGTTTTTCTTAAAGCTCACCTCAAAACCGTCATCAATAAGCTGAGAAACCGAAAGCAAATTATACTGCAGCTTACTAACCAAAGCAACATCTTTTAAAATAAAAGACTCATTAACGCGCACTGTACCTTTGGCGATGACGCGCCCAGACGAAGCATCTCCGAAGGTGATAGTCTCATCCCCTGGAGCACGGGCTAGGGAAGAGAACCAATGAGAGTCTCCGGTCATATGACGCGAACAACCGGAGTCTACGAGCCAAACCTTTCCCTTCCCAGCCCGGCGAACCTGAGTCAAACAGAGAGTAAAGGCTCAGTACTGGGATAAATCAAGAGTGAATTTGGCACCCAATACTGAGTAACACGTCGAGCAGCAGAAGTAGTCAAACACGACTGACCTCTAACTACCCCACGCTCTCTGTCGCTCAAAGAAGCAGAAAGTCTGTGAACAGACCTGAAGCTGTTGCTGGGTCCGACTGTTACGGAAGAGCGAGTCGAAACACCAGCAACACGCTGATCTCGCTGCAGGTAGCCATCTCGACGGGGAAAACGAGATCTACCCTCAGATCGGCGGAAGTCACGACCAAAGGGAGCATGAGGACGAAAAACAGAAAACTCAGAAAAACCAAGTCCTCGATGCTGCCCAAAACCATCACCAGAAGCAAACCTAGACCTCATGTTGGTCTTAGGTGCACTCAAGATCTGGGGCTGACCCTGAATACGCCTAAGATCACGAACACGGTCTCTACGCGCGATCTTGGCCCGCCTGAAGCATCGCTCGATCAAGTGCCATCCTTCTGACAGAAGGTGCAATGATACTTCACCTTCTGAGAGGTCGAAGCAGAAGGTGGAATCACCATGCGGTCAGAGATCCCTTGGACAAAACCCGCCGACTTGAATTTAACTTCTTCAGATCTAGGCTCAATCTCGATCATACCTCCTACTATGGGTCTGAAAATAGCAGGTGGATGCTTCCTCAAATCCTCAAGAAAATCATATCCTAGACCTTGATTGAATTTGCAAATCTTGGACTGGTCTAG
Organism: Dendrocalamus latiflorus; assembly: GCA_017311315.1. NCBI lineage: Eukaryota > Viridiplantae > Streptophyta > Magnoliopsida > Poales > Poaceae > Dendrocalamus > Dendrocalamus latiflorus. The sequence continues at coordinate 11,540,805 of CM029662.1, forward strand.
AATAAGATTTAGCTTCTTCTTGCCTTCTACAAACCTCTCGAGAGTGTTCATAAGATACTGACACTCCCAAAAGAGAGAGATGCAAGAAGAGCAGGGGGAAGAAGAGATAGCAGAGGTAAGGGAGTAGAAGAAGAACCAGTAGCAGAAGAGTGAATGGCTTGTGCACGCACAGCCGACTCAGAAGGAACAGTCCTACTGCTAGTCAAGTGGTTCACGTCACTAGGCATCTCTACCTTACCCTTGGGCTTCTCCCCCACAGCAACACACACATTACAAGCAGAAGGTGGCTTCTCTAGAAGGTCCTTAGTTTGCTTCACACATTTTTCATCCAACGCAATCAAATCAGATTTTAGTTTGTTACAATTAATGCATGGTGAGCTAACAGGGTCCTTAGAAGCATATTGAGCCAATCTGTTGTTATCATCAACTAATTCTTGAAACTGTTTGGAGATAGATTCAAGTTCAGCAGTAAGCTTGGGACAATTCACACATGAAGCAATAGGCTAAGTAGAAAGGCTTGTAATTCAGCAATTTTATGATTTGCCCGTTTTAGGTTCATCTTCAAATTATTATGACTTTCACAAGTCTCGGGCAGATCGAGCAACATGGTATAAAGACCTCTAAACGCATTGTCCTTATCCTCACATAAGGCGCAAGAAATAGCCTCAACAGTAGTAGATGAAGGAGGCACTACCCTACTCATCTCTAACTCAGCAAGAAGACTAACATTCTCCACCTTAACCATGTCTAGCTCAGAGGACACACTATCATGCAAGGTCCTAAGTTTCTCCATGTCACCAAGCAGAGCAGTACATACATCACAATCGTCATGGGAGGAAGCAGATCTAAGCGAAGTAAGCTCCCGTGACAAGCTCTCTACTTCCTTCTCCAACTCGCTAACCCTAGCTCTAGATTTAGCATGGAATTTACCTAGCTTAAGAAAAGCATCATTAAGCTGGTCGTATGAAGGGTATACCTCGTCAGAGTCGGAGTACAGCTCGCTGTGGCTGATCTCACCCTCAAGGGACATGAAGCACATGCCGGAGAAGTCGTCGCCATCCTTGGGTTCTTGGTCACCCGTCCCGTCGTTGTCGCTCCATCCCTCCACCTCGCTGAGGTCAAGGTCGTCGAAGGCGGTGAGGACGCGGTGGAAGAGCTTCTTGGTTTTGCCAAGGTTGCGGAACTTCTTCTAGCCTTGTGCGTGAACTGGAGACTTCTTGTTGCGGTTCTTGTCGATGTAGTCGTTCTTGTTCACACCGTCGTAGTCGCTCTTTCCCTTCTCCAGCTTGGGGCAGTTTGCCCGAATGTGGTTGGGGCCACCACACTCGAAGTAGATCACGGGTCCTCCTCTCTTTCTGTCCCTCCTTCTCTTGTAAGCATGGGAAAATTTTCTGGCTAGTAGGGCTAACTGGTCATCTGCAAGCTGCTCTAACTGATCATCAGTTACGTCACAGAGAGCAGCAAAAGAGAATCCAGAAGAAAAGTCGGAAGATCCAGAAGCAGAGATGGGATCAGTGACTAAGGCCATCGACTGCGACTTCGACCTTCGAGAGACTATGTCAATCTTGTGAGTCTTGAGGCGTGATGTGACGACCCGCATTATTACCATGGGGTAATAACGCCAATCAACGGATTATTATTCGTTTTAGCCGATAAAACATCGCTCTAACGAATAATAAGCCATCAGAGTGTTGCAGCGGAACAATAATTAGAGACAAAATACGATAGTACAAGAATATCGCCACGCAGGGCAAAAATTTATTACAAAGCCTCAAGAACTTAAATATTACAATCTTTAGACAAAATATTCTAACTACTTCCTATTCACACAACTCTACATGGCGTGTCCACCTTGTACCCACTGTAATCCGAGTCTACGGTACTCCATCCAGGTAACTTCCTCCTGATCTTAGCCATTCTCTGCTTTAACATGCTCCTAAGCAAAGGGAGGATTATAGCAAGGGTGAGTACAGAAGTACTCAGCAAGCGTTATTAGCAAAATGCACAACATGCTGATCCTTTACACATTTAGGAATCTCAATTCCTATCCTCAAATCTTGCTCATTTTTATACTCTGTTCTTTACTCAATTTCCTTTCCAGGACTTATAGAAAATAAGGTTTGTTGGTTTTGAAATAATTACAAATTATTAATTTAGAAAACTACTGAACATACGCATGAACAGCAAAAACCCCCATAAGTTTCCGTAATTCTCCTTTCCCGGAGACAGGCATGAATTCATGATTTTGATAGCATTGCGCAAGCTTGTATCACTTTACCCATCATTACTCTGTATCGTGTTGGCTCCCGGATCTCCGCAATTCCTTTGATGCGGTGCCTAGACCAGAGTACAGTACTAATACATCTAGTTCAGTAATTATATCTCCACCCGGTTACACACAATCAGCAGCCTGGAGCCACGTAGACCCACCGAAAGCGACATAACTGTTGGCTGGTAGGGTATCCAACCTTTCCCCAGCCCCCTGCCAGCGTAATATAACGCTAAAGCGTAACCCGCCTGTGGGTTCTTACGCCCCGGTCTCTTACCGGTCTTTGGGCCTATTCCCTAAATAAATCACTCCTGTGGAGAATATAACACCTCACTAGAGTACCGCCTGCCGCAAACATACGGAACGATGGTTGATACGGTGTGGTACGGTCTGTCCATACGGATGAAGTTTGTAATCCCTTATATTCTATTCTTATGCAGAGGTCCCACCTGCCCACTCACTTCCTTCCCCGGCAACCTCTGCCCACCTTTTTACTTAACTTTAGTGGCCAACTGCTCCATCAGTTGCCATCCATTTCTTATCTCTTGCCACTTTTCGATTTAAATCTTCTTTTATTTATATCATGCAGGGTGATACTAAGCTAATATCAAAATACTTGTTTTACGGAATATATTCAGAAGCTTTGATCAAAGGAATGCTTGCCTGGATTTCAACCATAGAAGCGGGTTCAAGTAGGACCAAGTGAAATCACTCCCGTGGCTTGGATTGTCGTCTGCAGTTAAATACATTGACTATGACTATGACTTAATATATGAAATTTATAGGAATCAGGAGATATCGATGTGCTTGTGCTCCTAAGGTAGGACTTAGCTCACTTAACCTGATCATGGTTAGCCTTAATTAACTCGTATTCTATACTCATCACCTGACGTTAATTTCTTAGCAAGAAGCTGGGTTGTTTACTTTAAAGGTTGAACTCAAGTCTTTTGTTGGTTTCCGAACCTCTACCGTTGCCATACGATTATATATATATATATATATATATATATATATATATATATATACACACACGTGCACAATTATCGGCGAACATTAATCTTAATCGATCTCATGCGTGCAATTATATCAGTTTAACTTCTCCTCCGTGTGTATCTATTCATCCCTAATTCACTTTAGGTTTTAGGGTTATTTAAATAAATTCTTTCCCCTTTGATACCGGTCCTTTCTAATAACTAGCACGCGCGTGATTAATTATCTACACCAATAAAAATTAATTCTTAAGTAAATATTAATTGAATTATACTAAAGCGACTTTGTACGGTCGCCAGGTTTTATTTTAGCTAGATGCGAATTGTTACGGCTTATGCTATTTAAATTACTATATATCAGTTTAATCGGTGGGCACAACTTTTAAATCATGACTTACTATTTTTATTTGGTACAGGTTATTCTAGTCGTCATGATCAGTTCTAAATCTTCTAACGGCTACTAATTTATTCTAATACTTCAGAATAGTTATTAGTGGATTTCCACAGTTTATATTCAATTAACAAAATTAGCCAGGCATTTAAATGCGCAATAGAATGGGCTCAAATATTATGATCATTTACTTCGCATGAGTATAATTTCCAGTCTATGGGCGTCATTTAATTTATTTTTTTAATAACCCAGAATGTTTTACTAGGGAAGCGCTGCAATTTAACACTATCCAAGTTAATTGGGTATTTAATTATAACTTTGAATAATGCAATTGGCAATGCATCACTTAAATCGGTACATGCTATGCTTTAATTGTCATTTATTCTAATCATCATAATTACTAATTAATGGTTTTCTACTGTTTAGATGGACTTAACTAAACTATCTGTGTAATTAAACTCGCTACCAACTGGTCTAAGACTGCAATTCCTTAATTTAATCCGCACACATACAAGTTTAATCAACATGTATAATTTAAATCGTCGAACCCTAATTAACATTCTAATTGTCCAAAGTAATAAATGGATTTCTATAATCTAAATGCGAGTAATAGCATCGTCTGAGTATTTAATTATGCCATGGAGTGGTCTAAACGAAGATACACAAATTTTAATATACCTATGTATATGTTTTAATCCATTGATGGGCTTAGTTTATTTATATCGATCAAGAATATTTATTAGTGAGGTTTCACAAATTTATACTACCAATAGGGTTAATCAGGTCTTTAATTAGGGACTCAAATGATCTAAACAGTAATGTACCAACTCAGTCGATACACGCTAACTTTTAATCTACTGATGGAAATTTACTTATTCTCATTATTGCAATTATTGATCAGCGGTCTTCTATTATTTAGGTGCACTCAACTACATTATCGGATTATTCTAGCCTGCGACAATTTGTCCATACTATAGTATTTTAATTTAATCCTTACGGGTGTAAGCTTAGTCAACTTACATCTTTTAAATCATCGGACCCAATTAACTTGTTCTAATGACCCTAAGTAATCAGGGGTGGATATGGATTTCTATAATTTAAACGCTACTAATCAAATTGTCTAAGTAGTTAAATGTGCCATAGAATGGTTTAAATGACGATACACAACTTTAATACACCTGCGTACCAGTTTTAATCCATCGACAGTATTACATTTATTATAAGAGCTTGAGAAATATTCTGGGCTTCTATGATTTAATCTATAGCGTCGAGGAGATAACAGGGCCTAATTTAATTAAACGAATTCAACAAAATGTGATCGTAGGGTTTATAGATTTTCGTTCAATTCCTAAAAGAATTTCTATTACATTGATATAGCTAATATTCATTTACAGGGTTTCTAAGTACCTGCAGTTAATTTATTTAACTTTGACGAATCTGCTATAGCAAGTTGTTTATGAATATTCCTGAATTTGGTAATCTATTCTGCACATTTTTACATTTCCTATTTTCCCTTATTTCCTCTTCTTTTCCCTTCTCTTTTTCTTCTTTATTCTTTTCTTCCACCCGACGCCTCCTCTTTTCCTCTGCCGACGCCTCTCCATCTCCCCTCCTTTTTCCTCCTTTCTCACCCACTCCGCCGGCTCCCTCTCTCTATTCCCCCCTCTCTCTCGGCCTCCCTGCTCTCTCCTCACGCCGCCTCTCCCCCGCCTTCGGGTCCCAGCGCCGCCGCCCGGTTTGGCTCCCCTCACACGCCGCCTCTCTCTCGTGCCCGCGCCTCGGCGCCTCTGCCCCGGTGCTCGGCGCCTCTCCTCGGTGCTGCTCCCCCTCACGCCGACTCCCCGCCGACGTCTCCTCTGGCCGGCCGTTCCCGCCAGGATGACCGGCGCCGCTTGGGGTCTCCGGCCAGATCTGGCCAAATCGGATGCCTTTCCCCCCTTTTTCCCCATTTCTTGCTTGATTTACTTTTGTAATTTGCTAACCTTTTGAGGTTTGCCTAGGGTTTGGTTTTGGGAGGCGGGTGACCGTGGTCGTCCCCGCCGGTGAACCGTCGCCGTATGCCGGGGGAGTACCGACGGCGGTGAACCGGTGGCTCGGCCGGGAATCCCGCAGCCGCCGCCCCCACGGTAACCCTCTTCTCCTCTTCTTTTACCTCCGGTGACATGCTTATGGTTGCTAGCCTATGTTGGATGTATTGAGTAATGGCATTGTATGGATGTTGGGATTGTGGGGTTTACCTGCACTGGTGCTTGTGAGGGATGCTAGGGTTTGGGGTTGGGGTGGTGACCGGTTGGCTGTGATTGATGCTTGATGCTGGCTTGTGGTGGTGGATGAGGGTTGCCGGCTTGTGGTTCTCCTGTGGCCGTCATGTCTCCATCTTCCTTCGGCTTGTCGGGTCTTCACTCCCTGGCCTTCGGCTCCACTCGGTGACGATCGCCTCTGCGGTCTGGGGATTGGCTGATGGTGGGGAAAGTCTACCTTACCTTTCCTTTGTCCCTCTGTGCTCTATTCTCTCGGTTTGACTACTGGTATGCAATGTGGGATATTTGGTTGGATGGCTTGCCCGTGAGGCTTTGTTGGCTGTCGATGCTCCCTGGGCGTGGCTGCTCTGGCCCGGTGCTATCTGATTCACTGTGGTTGGCATTTGCATGGTGAGGGCTTTGACAGGTGTTTCTCTGTTGTGGGTTTGGGCTGGAATGATTTATGATATTCTGGTCTTTGCCTTGGTTGGATTCCTATGTTTAGAACAGGTTTGTATATATATATAATACCGTGTGATGAGCCTATGGTTGTGAGAGGTGCCGACTGGCTCCCGGACGGTCAGGTATCTCCGTGAACGGATTACCCCGCCCGAAGTTAATCCTTAGGGCTCTGACGGCAATTTCTTTCTTCTTTCTTTTATTTATTTTATTCGTTCTTTTGTTCGGTCTTTTTCGGTATTACATTTATTGGTTTGCTCACACTTAAAATAGTGGTGGTGGCAACTCGACGACATCTTCTATTGTATGAAATGGTCAGAATGTAATCTAGCTTTCTCTTAACATTGATATATACAGAATAATGCAATTTATCTAAATGTAATTTCTATTCCCACTTATTCTGGATGTAACATCTATGTATGAGATGAATCTTGGTGTAAATTAAATCATGTACCTTCTAACTGAATACCATTGTATTGCAATTACTTAGTCTTTGAGATGATTATTTAGTTGAGACATAGGATTGTATATTGGTTATAATTCAGATTGTTGCTATCATGTAATGCAATCAGTAACATTTTTATTGGACTTGATATGAGTTCGCATTATCGATCAATGTATGTTATTGATTTTACCCTACACAGATTGTAATTAACTACTGTTGTACTACGGACTGTTATATATATTTTAATTGACTTGAAAGTTTCTATTTGTCGTGCAATTGAATTTTTGTTTCTCATTTCAGTCCATATAGTTTGATATTCATCCTCGTTAATAAAATTATGAAAACAAGGTACTAGTTTATCATTTGTTAATTTCAATTTATACGGCTACGTAGAAAAGTTTAAATTTCCTCGTATTTTTATATTATCATTTATGTAATTAATCGTACTTAACGTCCTAATTTGCTAATTAGGGTTAATTAACGACGTGGGTCGTTACACGTGAGTACAACGCGTCAAGAGTCAAGGTCGAGAGATCAGTGGTGTCCTTGATGGTAGTCACCTTCATCTCCCACACACGCAAATCCAGAGCTGCGAGCATCTGTCGAGCGTTGTCCGAGTCGGGGTATGTGAGACCGACCGCTCGGAGGTTGCTCAAAATCTTGTGGAAACGCGCAATGCACTCATTAAGGGACTCGACAGCGAGCATTTCAAACTTGTTGTAATCTCGCTTGAATTGGTCCTGTCGAACCGTCTTGATCTGGGTGGTGCCCTCATGGTATGCATCGAGGGTCACACAGATGTTGAAGGCCGACGTCAGATGAGAGATGCGATCAAACTCGCTTCTGCTCAGGCCTTGAATTATGATGTTCCTCGCCTTAGCATTCGCCTCAACATCAGCCATGTTCCCGGCATTGATGTTCTCATCGGCAGGAATAGCATACCTGACCTTGACCTTCCGCCAGATGGCGTAGCCCTGAGCCTGAATGTAGGTCTCCATCCGACTCTTCCAGAAGGGATAGCCGATCCCATCGAAGATCGGGGGCTTGGTCGAGTACTTGTTTGTCGCAATGGCTCTAGAGACCGGTTAAGATCTATCGAGAAGAGCTAACCGGCTCTGATACCAATTGTTGGATCGATATCGGCGACAGAGGGGGGTGAATGTCGATTCTTTAAAAACTTGCCCCCAAAGGTACTCACAAAAACTTCTCCGATAACACTTTGACACTATGGAGAGGAAGTAGCTCACTGAAAACTAAAACACCCAGAGGAGAAAAGAACCAAAGAGAGTAAAGGAGGGGCGATCGAGAATCAACTGAAACCAGCACGGAATGCAGAGGGGCTGGTCAGACCGCACAGGCCAGGCCGGTCAGACCGCCTCCTCAAGGCCGGTCTGACCGCCAGCAAAGCGCCGGTCTGACCGCCTGCCGGTCTGACCGCTTCGGCAACTCCGGTCTGACCGCCATACAGAGGGCGGTCTGACCGCCATGGAGAAGCCGGTCTGACCGGTCCCCTGATCCCAGGGTACCTCGAGAGCACAAACTGAAAAACTGCAACGCGTCAAATATTTTAGATCTTTAAAGACTGAGAAATTTAAGGTTTGCTCCCAATCTTTTCAGCCCAAGGCACCACAACAACATCCTAAATAGCAAGAGGGGCTTGGGAAACAAAAGAATCCAACTCAAGATCAAGAATTGCATATTTGAGCCAAAATCTGAAAGCTATAGAGAGCAGCAACAAAAACTCAAATTTCCATCTAATCTCTGATCCTTTGACCATGAAACTTTGAGGATAGCTACTTAATAGCCTCAGGACTTAACATGCCAAGTTTCATGCCATCTCATGAAGGGAAACACGAACTACACCAAAACCCTAGAAAGAAAAATAAGAACAGAGGAGGCTGAGAAATGAAAACTCTGATTCATTCGATTTGCTCTTGGGAAAAATCGATCAAATGATCTTGGGACCTATTTCCATCACAGAGCAACCCATTTTAGCCCTTCTCAGCAAGAAAGAACTCAAATCACAAAAAGCTCAGAAATCAAACAGAGAGGAGAACGAAAGGGAAACAGGCATGAACAAGAAATAAACTTCAGAGATTTCATTCCCAAGCTACCAAGGATTACAGAGGAGTCCCGATACGCGATTGAATATAGAGGAATGATTACATGGTGGCTCAACTCATCCTCTCCCTCTCCCCAAGCTCTCACACACACGCAAGAAGAACACAGAAACAAGAAAGCTACGGGAGACACATTCTGCACTATCTCAACCACTAAAGCCTAAAGTCAAAACAACCTCTCCAAAGGCTATTTTGGCTAAAGCAAACCCTAACAACCCCTTCAATCCATGGAATGCATGCAGCCACAAGGAGACAAGCCCTCCTTATATAGGTTTTGGCTAATGGGTCTCCAACCCGTTATGCCCGCTAAAACCCGAACGGAACCGCTTCCACTTGTGCAGCTTTGCGCTTTTACCGAAACACCCCTCCTGCACCTTCCGGGAAGCTTCCGCATTTCTTGTCGTCCACGCCTCGCAAACACCTCGAGTCCTCGCCGTCTTCGGCACACCTCGACCGTTCTGACCTCGGCACCACCTGCGCCTAATCCAGTCCTCCGTGCCTCGCCACGACTCCACCTCGACGTCCTGCAGCCATCACAGACAAGAAACACATCACATAGCACCGCTCGACACATGTAAGCATAAAAAGCCTCAATGAACCATACTGTAGGGACCCAGATATTACAATCTGGAATCCTCTGTGATTTCATCGCACTATTCCCTGGATCAGTAGATAGTGCTCACAGATTACAGTTCTGAATATCAAAGTGCATATCAAGCGGAAGCGTAAATATAATGGTAGACTTACTCAAGGGCCGATTAGGCCGAAATCAATAAATTGCAGCAGCGGAAGAACGAAGCACACAGGTGGGACCTTCAGGGCATGCCCACAGGCAGCCAACTGGAGGTGCGCGACCTAGCCCTTGACATCTTCATCTTCTCTGCCAGCTTGTCCAATCTTGTTGCTGAGCGAGGTGATTTGATTCCTAATTCTGTATTTTGTCGCAAAAGTGAGCGTGAGCACTCCGACCCCGTGCTCCGCGAGCCAATACACAGAATGCAAATAAATAGTATGCATGGCTTGTCAAGGAGAGGCTCGGGTTATTTTATTTGCCATAAAACACGTTTAGTAGCATTTCTATTATTAAATCATATTGTTGTTTTTGAGACCTAAAGACTCCTCACCGCCAATGACATCATCGACTTAATCCACCAAAGACTCACGCTCTTTATTAACTGCTGTCTAAGACTCCCAACAGCGATTGCCATAATTGACTTAATCCACCAAGATTACACTTCCTTTATTGAGTGCTCTCTAAACTCCAAACAACATGTGTCATCCTCTACTCAATCCACCGATCATATTCTTTCTGTATTGGTTGTTGTCTAAGACTCCAAACAGCAAGTGACATCATCTATCTAATATCATTTGATTGATCCACCGAACACACACTTTCTATATTGAGTGCTGGCTAAAACTCCAAACAGCGAATATCATCAATTATACAATCCACCAATATCTGTTGTATTCCAAAATTCCTATCAACCCGTTCCTTTTTCTATTGATCCACAACCACAATTTTCTCTCACAATAATCAACCTTATTTCTATTATCTATTTCTAACTAACCCACTAGTATACCTCCACCAAGAATATCATCGATCAAGCCTACGATTCAATATTATATATCCACCAAGAATAGCATTGATCAACTCTACGATTCGCCATTATATATCCACCAAGAATATCACTAATCAAAAAATTATAATCCAATACTTGTATTATTCCTCCAAATTCCCGAAGATTCAATCAGATCATTTATCTAGCCTATCTATTCAACTGGACCCCACTAATTTATTTCTCCCAGAACCCACACTATCATTTCCTATTCATGATCGACCTGAATCCACCAATACCTTTATGTGCATACTACAAACATCCATCTCCTTTACTCACGACCCTGTTTATTCTACCCATATTTTATTTTGTAAGAATAGAAATGCCACTAATTGAAATACAATACATAAAATTTCCTGAGACCTAGCAGCTTTGGAACAAAACATAATGTTCAAGGAATATTAACATGATTTTCCATACATTTGGCATCACACCACATGCCTAATATCACCATAATTTTTCCATACATATGGCATCACACCGTACAACATCTTTCAGCGTTATAGCCGCTTAACTTACCACTGGGACAACACCCAGGACAACTCAAATCAGGGCTTTCCGCTGCCCTCCACTTTTCCATCCCACCCACAAAATATTTTGAAATAGAACTATATCTGGTTAAGTTCCCATGTCCGCCCTTGACCGTGGGCACGGCTATTCGAATAGTTTTGACTCTGCAGAGTTTGCACACTTTACCCACAAGAGACAGTTCCCTCGTTGCCCCACACGATTCCTTAGTCGTGCGGTTGAGCGAACCATCACAGTAACTGTTCAAAGTACCTCGCCCCTTCCATCATCTCACCCTATGGGTCGTTCCCACTTGCGGTGGGTCCCATACGTTGTGCGGGATGTTCTCCTTCTGAACGCCTAGCAGATGACTACCACACTGCTAGCACGCCACAGCAGAACCTCACCCTCCGCGGGTGTCCCATTCAAGCCTGACACACAGACAGCCGCTTGCACCACTTCACTCCTCCACTGATGATGATGACTTTCAGGGTCCGGTAAATTTACTAGGCCAAGTTGTACTTTACAGACTTGTGGTTGTACTTGTTTTACACAGGAGGTCATGACAAGATTCAGTCCTTAGGGTTATCTGGGCGGTTCTACCACAAACCACACTCTCGTGCACACCTGCACCATACCCCCGAACCATCCGCACAGATAAATAAGCAATCCGAGGTTTTTGGGAATATAAAATAGCCATATCCAACATACACCAGTCATTACCACCATGACTACCCAACCAATTTTTCTCAGGATTAAAAGTGATGCTTGGGCGCTTTCGCACCCATGAGTATCTAAACAATACTAAGCATGGCATATATTTAGAGACTTATTTTCGAAAGGTTGCTATTATAATTTTGCTAGGGCGACAAGGTTCACACATTCAAATATTCCAAAGGTGGGATAATATTAATCAAGTTAAATAATTAGCACATAACTAAAATCTTAAATTAAACAGGTATTTTCACATAAAATAACAGCATGCAATTTGATAATTTAAACCAAAATAATTTGCATAAAATGTAGGTTCAACATGATCAAAGTATTGACTCGCCTAGTGCGGTTTACCGCGGTCTTGAGCTCACTCAAAACTTTCTCGTTTGATGGTTCTGAGCTTTTGGTCTTTTCTTCACCTCGATCTTGATCTCGCTTGATCCATTGAATCTTCACGCTTCCAATTTCTAATTACGTGCTAAGCAGCTGAATCCAAATAAATGCAAATGACTCAAAAAGATCCAAATAAATCTGAATAAACTCAACTTTTGTATTATTATGAGTTAATGGGTGATTTGGGTGATTTGAGGCAAGGCCGGTGGTAGAAAACGGTGACTCGATCTTTTATTAACAGTTTCTTTTATTATTTTTATATTTATCAAGGAAGTTCCATGAACTGGGTTAGACTTACTGACAGACACATGTTTTAGTTCATTACATTAATCTTTAGAGCCTGTATTCCTAGCAGTCTAGGCTGTGGTATTTTATGGGATTCTATTTACTAATTATTTAAAGTATACTCCTAATGATTAGTTTAATAATTTAGTAACGCATGGGAGTATTTATTTATCTCATTGATGTCTAATAGGAATTTTTAGTATATTCTTATTTGCTACTTATCTGCTACTATTGGTCATCGTATTACCTGTTTCTTGCGATTGTTTACTGGTGAGATTATCTCAATGTTCGATGACCTACGGCTACTATACCTTAGCATCTATATACTAACATGACTTTTCATTTGGTTATACTTTGAGGACCAACTGTCATTGTTACTTCATCCTCTGCATTAGCATCTTGCCTGTTTTAGTTAAACTTCTATTTACATAGGACCGAGCTCGCTATACCCAATTTTTGTTTCACTAGATTTATCATTAACATTTATTCATTGGTGACGTGCTAATGGCGAGGATTTATTAGGGCCTTCTAATTTAAATGTTTATGGTCACGTCTTATTGTTTAATTAATTTTATAAAGAGGCCTTATTTAATTAAACCTACCATTGTGATTTATTTAATGGCAGCATGCTAAATGGTAGGGCATATATTTAATTATGGCCTAGGGTAATCTTCTTAATTTAAACCTTGCTTTTATAGTTAGCGATTTTATTCCCCTTAAATTTAACTTGGATGTGTATGTGTGTGTGTATATATATATATATAATTAGGATTTTATTAAATTTGGATATTAAGCAAAACCATATTTTATTGATGTCTTTAGATCCCAACTAAAGATTTAAGCTCTATTAGTTGCTCGTGTAGTAAATAATCAATATTAAATCTTTAACTCCATTAAATAATATTGAAGCTATATTATTTTATATCCCAAATAAATTTATTACATTCCCTTTATTATCCCCTAATTTTTCCTGATTTTTCTTAATTGGAATGGACTACAAAAATTAAATCAAAAATGGGAGAATAGGGTGCGGCCGCCTGGATTCGAACTCACGACCTGGGGGAAGAGGCTGTGTGTTATGCGCGCTCGGGATAGCCAACTGGGCCAGCGATCTTTCGTGGTGAAGGGAGAGGGGTTACACTAGAAGGAGTAAGCGCCGGGCGGGGGTGCTCATAACAGAGCAAGGCGGCGGCGCTCGGAGCGGGTGGGCTCGCCGGCGCGGGGAGGCCAGAGGGGCGGGGTAAGCCGGAAAAACGGAATCCCGACGATGCTAGCCAGCTCGTGGAGGCGGTGGTGCGGCTCCAAACGGCGCAGGTCGGCGGGGCGGCGGTCTGGTGCGGCCGGCGGCGAGGTGGGAACGGGGCGCCGGCGCCGTGGTGGAGGGGAGGGAGAATTGGTGGGCGCAGGAGAAGAGCAAGGTAGGGGGATGCTCACCATGGTGCTGGTCGAGCCGGAGGGAGACCACGGCGAGCCGGCGGCGTGAGGCGGGGTCGGGCGGCGGTGGCGCGCGGTGCCGGCGAGCTGGGGTGCGGGAGAAGCTCCGGCGACGGTCGGCGGAGGTCCGGGACGTTGAGGAGTCGCTCCCGCCGCGAGGAATCGAAGGGAGCTCGACTGTAGAGGGAACGGCGGCGGTGGAGGCGCGCTCGGCCGGTTTTGGGGAAGACGGCCGTGCGACGAGCTATGCTGCGCGGAATTCCAATTGGCTCGGAGGGGAGGCCGATGGGGAGAGGGGACACGCCATGGCACTCTAAATTTGGGGAAGACTCGCCGTGGTGGCCGGAACGACGAAGTTTGGCGGGAAGGCTGCGGCGGCGAGCACTTGACGCTGGGCGGGGAAGGGATAGGGAACGAGCCGGAGGGAGCAATGGGACGGCGGGGATACTTATAGCAACGGAAGGACCGAAGGAGGGTCGCTGTGGCGCCACGGCTGCCGTTGACGAGGAACAGAGGGTAGTATGGCTCGGCACGGCCAGTGACGCGCGGCACAGGGCGCGGCGTGCGGGTGCAGAGCTGACGCGAGGCGGCGTGGGAGGCTTGATGGCGACAGGGGCAGGTGCGCAGTGGTGTGGGCGCAGGAGCTGGCCCAGTCGGCAGTGGGAGAATGGGGGAAAAGAGAGGCCGGGGTCCAACGCAGAGAAAGGCAGGGGGTTCGGGCTCACATGGCAGGGAAAGGTAAGGAGGGGAAAAAGATTGCCCAGCACATCAGAGTTTGGGTTTTTTTGTCCAATTCAATATTTAAACTTTTAAATTCTTGATTTTGGAATCAAGGCTCAACTTAATTATTTGAATGGTAAATCCCAATATTGCTCTGACTTTAGATTCCAATTATTTTGATCCTCGGGTTGAATTTACATTTTTAATTTATTTATTTAGTTATTTAATTTTTTTTACACACGAGCTTTACCTTTACTTCCTTTATTTAGATTTTTAGTTTTTTTATAGATCCTTGGACTTTCCATCTCTGGTATTTAACATCAATAGTGTTTTTACTTCGGGTATTATTCTCAGTATATTAATTTATATTTCTCAAAACTTCAAATATTCCAAATGAATACTCAAAAGCAGTTTGGAATGCTAACAAATGTAAGAAAAGTTTTAAAACTTCCATATTTTTGAACCCTCGAAATTTAGGATGTTACACATACTTAGGCAAGAGTTTGCCCAAACGACCAATCGGGAAGAATAATATGCAATAAGTCCGTCTAACCAAACCCGACTGCACAGAATGCCGACCTGGCACGAACCACTCAAACCAAACTCAATCTTTCCAAACTACTCGTCAATTACTCATCACAAACATGGGGTCATAACCACATGGTCTCTCAATTGTTTTCCCCCATAGTTTTTATTGAGAGTAGTTTATTACTTCTTTATATGTCTTTGGTTCTTCCTTTAAATTTAAAATTTTGGAGTGAACTTCCCATAAGAACAAATAATAATCATCTAGATATTGGGGGTGTACTTAAATTCTTCCTACTTCTCCTAAGCATGTTAGTATTGGGAGTTTGATTTGAGAGACCATGTGGTTATGCCCCCATGTGTGTGATGAGTAATTGACATCGGTTTAGGAAAGTTGAGTTTGGTTCGGGCCATGTCGTTGTGCGGTGCAATCGATTTCGGTCGGACCTTGTCGAACTAGGTCGAACGGGTTTAAGTCGTTTATTTTTCGTTTCGATCGGTTTGGGCTTTGAGTTTTTCGTTTGATGGTAATGTATGGTTACAATATTTCGAGCGGTGCTATGTGATTTGTTTCTTGTCTGTGATGGCTGCAGGACATCGAAGCGGAGTCGTGGCGAGGCA
Organism: Dendrocalamus latiflorus; assembly: GCA_017311315.1. Lineage (NCBI taxonomy): Eukaryota > Viridiplantae > Streptophyta > Magnoliopsida > Poales > Poaceae > Dendrocalamus > Dendrocalamus latiflorus. The sequence goes on from CM029662.1 coordinate 11,556,533, forward strand.
CGGGATGACCGGACTAGGCGCGGGCGGTGCCGAGGTCAGAACGGTCGAGGTGTGCCGAAGACGGCGAGGACTCGAGGTGGCTGCGTGGCTTAGAGGGCAAGAAATGAGGAAGCTTCCTGAAAGGTGCGCGAGGGGCGTTTTGGTGAATACACAAAGCTGCACTAAAGGAAGTGGATTGTGGATAAAGCGCCATGAGTTGTTGAGAGCTAATGGGTAAAGTGTGTTGTAAACCCATTAGTGGAGGCTATACATAAAGGATGCTCTCTAGTGGAGAGAGTTGAGAGAGTAGGTGTGAGGGTGTTATGTTTGGTTCTCTCCATACATGAGTAGTAAAGGTTTTAGGGCAGCACTTGTGTTCTTGAGTGTCTTTAGATTATGAGAGATGGATTGAGTTGAGGGTATTAAGATTATGTAATCATTCCTCTCACTTAATCATGTATGTCTTTGTATCAATTTCAAGAAATCTTGTGTTGGATCATTCTGAGTTCTTGTTCCTTTTTGGTTTTGCTTTAGTTCTTCTCTCGTGACTCTTTCCTATTTTGTAAGTGCTCTTGTTCTTTCTATTTCATGAGAGCTCTCTCTAGTTTATTCTCTTTTCAAGTGACTGCATAGCACTTTTGTTCTCTCATGTGAAACCTGAATCATAGTCTTTGGGCTAGTGAATTCATGAGAGCATTCCATTACTTGCAGTCCTATTTCTCCTCTTTTGTGTTGTGTTCTTGTGGTTGAAGTTGCTTTGTCTGTTTTCAGCTCTTGGGCAGATGTATGCTCCAATATATCTCGCTGCAATTTCCTGGCTGCAATGCCTCTCTGAGAATTCTTGGACAATCTCTACTTTCGGCTCCTCTTTTTGGGCTTTGATTTCCCTCTTTGTGTTTTTCTTTCTTTTCAGTTAGAGCTCTTTTTCAGTGTTTGCTTTTCGGCAGCTCCCTTTTATTCCTCTCGGCCAGCATGCTTCAAATCATTTGTGTGCTGTTTTGAGAGGTTGGCTTGCAGCAGATTATTTTGTCTCTATGCTGTTTTGTGAGTTTGGGTGGCAACAGGTTCCTTTGTTTTCTGCTTTAGGCAAAGTCTCTTTTCAGCTCTCCTTTTTGTGCCATTCTCGGTGGAGTTTTTTTGCTGCTACATTAGCTTCCATTTCCTCTGTCGTGGCAGCAGTTCCTTTGCCGTGTCAGCAGTTCCTTGCCGGCTGATATTTCTCGGTTTTCTCTGCCGTGGCAGCATTTTACTGTTGTTTCTTTGCCGTGGGAGTCATTTTCTGCTGTTTTCATGCCGTGACTGCAGCGTCTTGCCGTGGCATTGTTTTAAGCTGTTTCTCTACCGTGGCAATATTTTACTGCAGTTTCTTTGCCGATCTGCTTTGCCTAATCTGCCTCCTCGTCTTATGATTTGATGTTTCGGACGCGACACCGCCGCCGTCACCGACGCGACACCCAACCCCGCCGTCACCGACGCGACGCCCAACTCCGCCGCCCTGTTGGCGGCCCTCAACGCGTTCCAGCGGGAGCTAACAGATCTCCGCGGGGCCGTGCGGGACATGCAGGAGGCCCGAAGCCAACAGCCCCCGCCAGCGGTCGCGTCGGAGCCCACGCTGGAGAGGACGGACAGCCGCGACGCCCCCACATCCAATCGTGTCCAACTACGACGTGTAGATCCGGAGTTCCCACTCTCCGTGGGCCTGCAGCAGGCGGCGTGGCCGGGAGACTTCAAGTTCCCAAGCGTCATCAAGGCGTACAAAGGTGACACCGACCCGCGGGAATTTGTGCGCGTGTACGAAACTGCCATCGAAGCCGCTGGCGGAGACGATACCACGAAGGCGAAATGACTCCTCCTCACGTTACAAGGGGTGACGCTCTCGTGGTTCTCTACCATCGAGCCATTGTCCATCTACGCGTGGGAGCAGATCCGTGATCGACTCTATAACAACTTCCAGGGAAGATACGTCAAGCGTGTCGAGGTGGACCAGCTCTTCGCAGTCAAGCAAAAACCCGAAGAGGGGCTCCGGAGTTACTTCAAACGTTTCGCCAAGGTACGCTGCCAGGTCAGAAATGCTAACGAAGCAACCGTCGTCAATGCAGCGATACAGGGTCTCCGCCCGGGACCGCTTGCTGAGTATAACGCGCGGAAGCCACTCAAGTCGGTGGCAAAGCTCTTCGACAAGATGGAAGCGTATGCCCGGGCCGAGGAGGATGCACGGAGGCGCAGCAGCGACATCTCCGATGTCGATCCGGCGGAGGAGCTGTCGCAAAAGAGAAGCGTAAGAGACAACCCGAAGACGAAACACAACCAAGCGTCTGCGGGTGACACTCGTGAGCGCATCGACGCCGGGGGGTACCAAAACCCGCCAAGCGACAGGCGCAAGCCCCGGCGTCACCAGCGGAGACCATAAAAGGCTCGCCACGTCCTCGCTCTGCAAGGCGTCCCCTGGGAAACCGCCTTAACCCCGCCCGCTGGGGGGACGTGGAGAAAGCCGCGATGAGAAGCCGCGGGCAGAGCAGGAGATCCTGGAACACGGTAGATGGTGCGAGGGGCATGGCTATGGAGGCCATTTCACGCAGACATGCGTCAAAGTCGCGGCGTTGCGGCAAGCGATGGCCCGCGTACAGGCCTCGGAGACAATGGCCCCCGCAATAGCCTACGCACGATGTACGCAAGGCAGTCCCCCGCGCACTGGGCCCCCCGGGGATACCCAATGCCATGATGTTAACGTCATCACTGGAGGATCTTCGTCGAGCACTTCCCCAGCACAACTACCTCTGACGTCCCGTCGCAGCATCACCTTCACGTCAGCCGATGCCCAGGGCGTGGAATTCCCCCACCAAGACCCCTTGGTCATCCAGGCTGACATCGCGGGCTGCGACGTCAGGCGTATCCTCATCGACGGAGGGAGTTCCGCAAACATCTTGTTCGCGGAGGCCCTTGATCGCATGGGAGTACCTCGGAGTCTACTAGAGGCTTCGGAAGCCCCCCTCCAGGGCCTTGGAGGCCGGCCACTGAAGGCTTTGGGTCAAGTACGCCTCCAGGTCTCCTTGTGCCAAGCCAACGACGTGAGGACTGAAAACATCATCTTCGACGTCGTGGACATCCCGTATCCATATAACGCCATATTGGGCCGACCTGCTATCAACTCCTTCGAGGCGGTCCCACACTACGCCTTCCTGTGCATGAAGCTCCCGGGCCGGCAGGGCGTCATCACCATCTTCGGCGATCAGGATATGGCTAGGAGCATCGAAACTGGAGCAGGAAGCCTGCACCGTAAGGTGCACGTCCTCGCCGACAGATGCCAAGCGGACACGCCGTCCACCCCAGGATGGACACCTAAGCCCCACCCGGACGGCGGAGTGAAGAGAGTGCCACTCCAGGCGGAGGGGCAGTGCGTATCCATAAGCGAGGGCCTCCCTCCGGACGTGGAACAAGACTTGCTTCGAGTCCTCCGAGCCAACATAGATGTCTTCGCATGGTCCCCGGAGGATATCAAGGGCATGGGTCGCGCCCTCATCGAACATAATCTGACGATCCGCCCTGATGTCAAGCCAGTTAAACAGAAGCTTCGCCGTATGTCCATGGACTGGCAGCAAGCGGCCAAGGTGGAGGTGGCGAAGCTCCTTCGGGCGGGGGTTATCCGCGAGGTCCAACATACGGATTGGCTCGCCAATCCGGTGTTGGTCAAAAAGGCCAACGGCACTTGGCGCATGTGCATCGACTTTACCGCCCTCAACAAGGCGTGCCCGAAGGACGACTACCCTCTGCCGCGCATAGACCAGCTGGTCGATGCCACCGCAGGATGCGAACTCATGAGCTTCCTGGACGCCTACTCCGGCTACCATCAGGTCTACATGGCCAAGGACGACGAGGATAAAACCAGCTTCATCACGCCGATTGGGACTTTTTGCTTCGTCAGGATGCCCTTCGGCTTGAAGAATGCAGGTGCAACCTTCACCCGCCTCGTCGCGCTGGCCCTAGCCGCTCAGCTAGGGAGAAACGTGGAGGCCTACGTGGATGACGTGGTAGTAAAAACCAGGCAGCTTGCCTCCCACGGCCGGGATCTTCAGGAGACCTTCGACAATCTCAGGAAGGCGGGCATCAAGCTCAATCCGGACAAATGTGTTTTCGGCGTACAGGCGGGCAAGCTCTTGGGCTTCCTCGTGTCTGGGCGAGGCATTCAAGCGAACCCCGACAAGGTCGACGCCATCCTGGGCATGGAGCCACCCAGGACAACGAGGGACGAAGTTAAGCCTGAAGACCCGCGTCCAACATGACACCCCAGCTCACAGCATATCACAGAACAAAAGAGCACTCGAGATTTGTCGCTTAGCCCATGCAAAACAAAAGTTGCATTATAGTAGCGGACATACACACGGCGCCTTGCGCGCCCAAACCCGGCACTATTCCTATGAGTCCGCGCCATCCTCGCCGCGACGAGCGCCCGTGCCTTCCGCGCCGCCGTCACCGCGCCGAGGAGCCTCTTCGAGCCAGCGGAGCACATCCCCCTCGTCGCGCAGCATCCACCGCAAAGCAACCGTGGCGGCGTCCTCCCCGACGTAATTCCAAATCCGGTTGTGGAAATTTCGGATGGCGGGCTGGGCGGCGCGAAACGCATTTGATATCATCCCGGGCTGGGCGAGCAAGTCAAGCTGAGGGTTCGCCAGCTCGTTGACATGTCCACACCCACCAGCGTGCAGCAGGGCAAGGGCAAGGCCAGCACTCATGCAGCCGCAGTGGGTGCCGAAGGCCTTGGCGCCGCGAAGGGCGACGCTCGAGCCCTCCTCGATTCGCCCAAGCGTCTCCATCAGGTTTTCGCGGCTATGAGTGGCGTCTTCCACGTGCACGGAAAGCCCCCGGGGGGCCTGCTCCAAAGACTCCATTGCCCCCCACGCGGAGGCAGACGCGTTGTCCCAGGACAAGACCTTCTCGGCAAGCGAGGCAGTAAGTTGCTCCTTCTCCGCCTCCAGAGCGGAGATTTGCTGTAGAAGGGCGGTCCGCTCCTCCATCGTGACGCGTTGAGCTTCCTCCATCGCGCGCTGCGCGGACAGTGCCGCGCTCTTCGCGTTTGCGCCTACCAACTACGCATCAGAGATAGCCTCGTCGCGTTCCGCCATGAGCACCCGGATGTGCTCGTCTTTGGCGGTTTGGGCGTCGTCAACGATGCGCAGCTGGTCCTCCAGCGCCCTTCGTTCGCGCGAGCGGGTCTCCTCGAGGGCTTTGCTGATCGCAAGCGTCTGCACAGGCGCAAAAGCAGGGCTTACCCACCAGATAAGCAAAGGACACGCAACAAGAGCAGGGACCGTTACCCTCATCTCCGAGGCACCCAGCGCGAGCGCCAAAAGGTCGCCCCCATAGGACTGCAGCGCCTGTCGATCCAGGTGGTCGTTAGCGTACTCCGCTACCCCGCTCAGGGCGCGAAGCGTCTCCCACCGAGGAACAAAGTCGGAAACGTCAAGCCCTAAAGCCCCCGCCCTGGCGCCTTCGGCAACAGTTGGGGCGCGCACAGCCCCCTGCTCATTTAACCCAGAAACGTCGCGGGCACCCCCGTTGCTTGATTCTTGTCCTCGTCGGGGAGACCGTGTCTCGCCTGATGTCGACGGAATAAGCGAGCAAATCGGAGAGAGTTTCGCGAAGTCGCGGGAGGAAAACGAACCACACCTACCTCCAGTATCCTCTACCGCGGTACTTTGGTGGGCCTCCACCGGGGTCATTATCACCTCGCTGGCCTGAGGAGCGACAACCCTCTCGGCTTCAGCAACATCCCCGCTGGGTGCCAGAACCTCCGTCACTGGGCCTGCCACGCTGAACCGGCCCCTCGAAGGCGGCGGTGACCGCACCCGAGGGCGTTTCGCCTTCGGAGATGCAGGTGACGCCTCCGTGGTTACCTTAGCAGCCGCGGTAGCTGTCGTCAGCGACAATGCCGCGGCTGCCACTGGAGGCGACGAAGCATCATCTTCGAGAACAACGAGGTTCAGCCCCGTCTCCTCGCCACCATGTGAGGCCTCGTCGGTGGTGGCGTGCCTCTCTGAACTGGTAGGCCCAAGCCCAACGCCCGGTTCACACCCCATCTCCACGGTCTCGACCGGCGGCACACCTGGCGGGCGGAAGGCAAGGGTCTCCGATCGGACCTCGCAGTAAGAGGATGGCGCAACCACCGTCGTGCCACTCGGAGATTCCACAGGTGCCGGGCGGGCTGGAACGGGAATCCCCAGAACCTCGCATACCCGGTTAATCCGCCCTTGCTTTGCCACGGAGGTTGCGGACTCACGGGCCTTGTGCTCCTTCGCTGTGTATGGCCCAAGAATCGCAACCACCGCGCGCTCCGCATCTTCTAATCGGCGCACTGCACGCACAAACAAAATATCATACAAAGGATTCACGACCGCCCAAGTGGTGCGTGGCCCACGGCAGGGATACTTACAGGGCGCGGAGGGCTTATGGAGCGAAGACACCCCTGGGTGGACGCCGTCCTTCCGGTCGGGCCCCCGCCGCTCGTACTTCCAGTTGCAAGAAAGCGGAGATATCCCGTACATGGTGAACTCCTCGGCGAGGTCACGCATGTTGAACCGGAGGGCGACCCCAGCAACTCTTCGCGCCTGTTGTTCGTCGCCGCCCGGGGGCGTCACATCGGGACAGCGGTTGAAGGAGATCGGCTCCCCCCGACTTTAAAGGCCGCTCGTGCTCGTCACAAGGTGGTAGAACCACCGCCGTGTCCAGCCAGACTCCCATTTTCCACGCATAGACAATGCGGGGAACAAGTGCGCGCAGTCCGCCCTCAACACGAAGTCCACGCCGCCGAAGTTCGAGTACACCTCCCCTTCCATTTTCCTCGGTTGGCACTGCGCGTCATGCAGGATGGCGAACAAGTCGGCGCTGGGATGGAGACCTTCCGTCCGCGTCGCCCAAGAGAAGATGGCCAACTGAACGATCGCGGATGGAGTCAGCTGCGCCAGCTCCAACCCATAGGCTCGCAGCACGTCGTGAACAAAGTTTGTCGCCGGGATTCGGAGCCCGGCATCGAAAAACACCACGAAGACGATAGTCTCTAATTCCCCCGGGTTCGGCTCCGTTTCGTCAGGCCCGGGCAAACGAACCCGGGCACGGTCCTCCAGCTTCTTCTCCCGAAGAAGGGTCCGGAGGGTCTCCTCCGTGACGCGACTCCGCCCCAGCACACGGGAGCAGCGGCCCTTGGACTTCTTCATGGCATCCCAACGATGGTTGGTCTGCTTTTTGTCGCGCAGAACCAAGCGATACTCCGCCGGTGGTGGCATCAGGCAGCGCTGGCTCGACGAGGCGCTCTCGCTAAGACGGCACGTAGGATCATCAAGGGCGGCACCCTCGTCAGCGGGAAGGTTGTCGCGCGCAGCCATTCCTCTCCCCCCGCTACGACAACAAGCAGGAGTGGATGCGGAAGCAGCAGTGGGGTGCGCAAGAAGACAGAAACGAACGCGCAAGCGCAAGAAAGCAAGCAGGGAAGCGTTTGCATGACCACAGTGACGACTTATAAAGTCCCTCAAGCGGAAGATCGAACGGCAGAATTACAGCGGTTCGGCTACCCACGATCGGGCAGCGCAACCGCTGACAACCGCAGCAGGCGGCGGTAGGTGGGCGATCAGCGCGTAACGCGCCGATGCATTCCTGCCGCGTGGCTACTTTCCCTGGGAAACAGGCGAACGGCCGTGGCCGCATGGCCACTGACATCCCACGATGCTCCAATCACAGCCTGCCGCGTCCCCCCACTCAGCACAGAACAAGTAGAGCAGCCGCGACAGCTTGCGCCTGACAAGGGCCGGCGCGATTCCAGGCGTCATTAAAGCACACTCCCAGGCCACGCAGTCATTTCTCCGCGCTCGCACGACATCACGCGAAGCACCCCTCCCCCCGAAACTCAGCTGCCCGCAGACATCCAGGGCGCGAAGTATGGCACGCCCTGACTTCGGCCCCGTAGAGGACTTCGGCCTGCCCAGCATCTTCGACCTCGAGGCCGCGCAGCTCCGGAAGCGAAAAACACGCCGTCTCTCCCGCCATCAGCACGAACGAAAGTATATCTAGCTCTCCGAGGGTCACAGGCCGACGGGATGGAGGGGGCCAAAGGGCTCACCGGCATGGCTTCGGCCCGTGAAGCCCTTCACCATGAGAGGCTCCTGTTGTAGGGGTGGCCCCCACCTAAGCCTAGTAGGCCTGTTAGAAGGCTGTGAGGCCCAAAATGGGACATGTATAATGAAATAAGTGCCCCAAGGGGGATACTCGAATGTAAGGGTACTATTGTAAAAGCACTCCCCAAGAGGGTATATAAGTACAATATCAGCCATGAGGGAGGGCGGAAGCCATTACTCTCTAACTCTCCACTACCATACTCTCTCTCTCTGTTTGGTCTGTAACCACAACAGGTGGATTTTCCCTAGCTGCTCTCTGGGACGTTACTGATGATCAGTTAGAGCAGCTACCCGAGGACCAGTTAGCCCTCCTTGCTAGAAAATTTTCACATGCTTACAAAGAGGGTGAGAGACCGCAAGAGGAGTGGCCCGATCATTTGCTTCGAGTGTGGTGGTCCCAACCACATTCGGGCAAATTGCCCCAACCTGGAGAAGGGAAAAGGTGACTACGGCGGTTCGGGCAAGAACGACTACATCGACAAGAACCGCAACAAGAAGCCTCCAGTTCACGCTCAAGCGAAGAAGAAGTTCCGCAACCTTGGCAAAGCCAAGAAGCTCTTTCATCGCGTCCTCACCGCTTTCGATGACCTCGACCTCAGCAAGGTGGAGGGATAGAGCAACGACGATAGGACAGGTGATCAAGATCCCAAGGATGGCGACGACTTCTCCGGCATGTGCTTCATGGCCCTTGAGGGCGACGTGAGCGACAACGAACTGTACTCCGATTCCGACGAGGTATACCCTTCATACGACCTGCTTAATGATGCTTTTCTTAAGCTAGGCAAGTTCCAAGCTAGATCTATAGCTAGGGTTGGCGAGTTGGAGAAGGAAGTAGAGAGCTTGTCACGTGAGCTTACTTCACTTAGATCTGCTCCCTCCCGTGACGATTGTGATGTTTGTTCTGCTTTGCTGGATGACATGGAGAAGCTAAGGACCTTGCATGATAGTGTGTCCTCTGAGCTAGACATGATTAAGGTGGAGAACATTAGTCTTCTTGCTGAACTTAAGATGAGTAGGATTGTTACTCCTGCATCTACTGTTGTTGAGACTACATCTTGCACCTCATGTGAGGATAAGGACAATGCGTTTAGAGGTCTTTATACCATGTTACTCGATCTGCCCGAGACTTGTGAAAATTGTAATAATTTGAAGATTAACCTAAAACGGGCAGATCATAAAATTGCTGAATTACAAGCTTTTCTACTTGAGCCTATTGCTTCTTGTGTGAATTGTCCCAAGCTTACTGCTGAGCTTGAATCTGTCTCCAAACAGTTTCAAGAGATGATTGATAACAACAACAAATTGGCTCAATATGCTTCTAAGGACCTTGCTAGCTCACCATGCAAAAATTGTGACAAACTAAAATCTGACTTGATTGCATTGGATGAAAAATCTGTGAAGCTAACTAAGGACCTTCTAGAGAAGCCACCTTCTGCTTGTAATGTGTGTGCTGCTGAGGGGGAGAGGCCTAAGGGTAAGGTAGAGACGTCTAGCGACGTGAACCACTTGACTAGCAGTAGGACTGTCCATTCTGAGTCGGCTGTGCGTGCACAAGCCATTCGTTCCTCTGCTGTTGGTTCTTCTTCTACTCCCTTACCTTCTGCTGTTTCTCCTTCCCCTTGCTCTTCTTGCACCTCTCTCTTTCGGGAGTGTCAGTACCTTATGAACACTCTCGAGAGATTTGTAGGAAGCAAGAAGAAGCTTAATCTTATTCTAGACCAGTCCAAGATTTGCAAGTTCATCAAGGTCTAGGATACGATATCTATGAGGACATGAGGAAGCATCCACCTGCCGTGCTCAGACCCATAGCACCAGGTGTGATCGAGACCGAGCCCAGATCTGTTGAAGTTAAATTCAAGTCGGCGGGCTTTGTCCAAGGGATTTCTGACAGCAAGGTGATTCCACCTGCTGCTTTGGCTTTTCAGAAGGCGAAGCCATCTCATGCTACTTCTATCTCTCAGAAGGTGAAGTATCATTGCACCTTCTGTCAGAAGGATGGACACTCGATTGAGCGATGCTTCAGGCGCGCCAAGATCGCATGGAGGGACCGTGTTCGTGATCTTAGGCGTATTCAGGGTCAGTCCCAGACCTTGAGTGCACCTAAGACCAACACGAGGTCTAGGCTTGTTTCTGTTGATGGGTTTGGGCAGCATCGAGGACTTAGTTTTTCTGAGTTTTCTGGTTTTCGTCCTCATGCTCCCTTTGGTTATGACTTCTGCCATCCTGAGAATATATCTCGTTTCCCCCCCCATCGAGATAGCTATCCGCGGCATGATCAGCATGCTGCTGGTGTCTTGACTCGTTCCTCTGTAGCAGTCAAGCCCAACAACAGCTTCGGGTCTGCACACAGACCCTCTGGCTTGTTGAGTGACAGAGAGCGTAGGGTAGCTAGAGGTCAGTCGTGTGTGGCTACTTCTTCTACTTGACGTGTTACTCAGTATTGGGTGCCAAAATCACTCTTGATTTACCCCAGTACTGAGACTTTACTTTCTTGTTGACTCAGGTTCGCCGGGCTGGGAAGGGAGATGTTTGGCTCGTAGACTCCGGTTGTTCTCGTCATATGACCGGAGACTCATGTTGGTTCTCTTCCCTAGCCCGCGCTCCAGGTGATGAGACGATCACCTTCGGAGACACTTCGTCTGGCGCGTCATCGCCAAAGGTACAGTGCGTGTTAATGAGTCTTTTATTTTAAAAGATGTTGCCTTAGTTAGTAAGCTGCGATATAATTTGCTTTCAGTCTCTCAGCTTACCGATGACGGTTATGAGGTGAGCTTTAAGAAAAACAATTGTAAAATTCTTGATTCTTCGGGTAGTTTGGTTTGCGGGATTTCTCGTTATGGGAGGATCTTTCGTGCTGATTTTTCTGAGTCTTCTGGTGATCCTCTCCAGTGTTTAGTTGCTTCTGAGTCCCGTGACCTTACCTTTTGGCATAGGAGACTTGGTCATATTGGATTTGACCATTTGACCCGAGTGAGCGGCCATGATCTCATTCGTGGTCTGCCGAAACTCAAGATGGTCAAAGATCTTATTTGCGCTCCATGCCGGCACGGCAAGATGGTTGCCGCTTCTCATCCTCCGGTCACAGTGACTATGACCGATGCACCGGGACAGCTGCTCCACATGGACACAGTCGGACCAGCCCGAGTGCAGTCAGCAGGAGGGAAGTGGTATGTCCTTGTCGTGGTCGATGACTTCTCGAGGTTTTCTTGGGTGTTTTTTTAGCCTTGAAGGATGAGACGTTTACACATTTTCGAGGTCTTTTCAGTAGGCTTTCTGTTGAGCTTCCGGGTGCCTTACGAGCGATCCGCAGTGACAATGGCACGGAGTTCAAGAATTCCTACTTCGAGAGATTCTGTGATGAGACAGGTGTAGAGCACTAGTTCTCTTCTCCACACGTCCCACAGCAAAATGGCGTCGTGGAGAGGAAGAACCGTACCTTGGTCAAGATGGCCAGGACGATGCTCGATGAGTACTCTACACCGAGGAAGTTTTGGGCTGAGGCTGTTGCGATCGCGTGCCATGTTTCGAACAGAGTTTTTCTTCGGGCACACTTGCATCGCACTTCCTATGAGTTGAGATACGGGTGAAAGCCCAGTGTCTCTCATTTTCGTGTGTTTGGTTGCAAGTGTTTCATTTTGATGTCCGGGAACCTAGACAAGTTCGAGTCACATTCTTGTGATGGTAGTTTTCTAGATTACTCGACTTCTTCGTGGGCGTATATGGTCTGAAACTACGAGTCTAGTAAAATGGTAGAGACCTGTGAGGTGACCTTCGACGAGGCCAGTCCGGGGACTAGGCCCGATATCTCAGGTTCTTTAGAGCAGTCTGAGCCCATCTTTGTGGATGATGAGGACGATGGAGATGAGGGTTGTCTACCCGCTCCAGTGACTCATCCACCCCTCGAGGTGCCTTCTTCCACCGCACCTCCAGGTGATCAGCCCATGCCCTCTACTTCCTCTGGAGCTAGTGGCTCTGTCCCTACCTCATCAGCTCATGAGTTAGAGGTCACTTCTTCATCTCATCCTGGACCTCCTCGACATATCCAGAAAGACCATCCTTCCGAACAGATGATTGAAGACCTCTTTGAGCGAGTTACACGCTCAAAGTCTGGCATGTCATATTTCTGTCTCCATTCTGCCTTTGTAGCCACCTTTGAGCCCAAAGACGTTAGTCATGCTCTATCTGATGAGTCTTGGGTCAATGCCATGCATGAGGAATTAGAAAATTTCGAGAGAAACAAGGTCTGGTCGCTTGTCGAGCCCCCTCGAGGTCACAATATCATTGGGACTAAGTGGGTGTTCAAGAACAAGCAGAGTGAGGATGGGGTTGTCATTCGAAACAAGGCTAGACTGGTAGCTCAGGGCTTCTCTCAGGTTGAGGGTCTAGATTTTGAGCAGACCTTTGCCCCTGTAGCTAGACTTGAGCCTATTAGAATCCTGCTTGCCTTCGCAGCTTCTAAGGGTTTCAAGCTTTACCAGATGGATGTCAAGAGTGCCTTCCTTAATGGCTTTATTGAGGAAGAAGTCTATGTGAGACAGCCTCCAGGTTTTAAGAAACCTAAATACCCAAACCATATCTACAAGCTTTCCAAAGCATTGTATGGACTTAAGCAGGCCCCTAGAGCTTAGTATGAGAGGCTTAAGTCCTACCTGTTGAGTCATCGGTTTGAGATGGGTAAGGTAGATAAGACCTTGTTCATTCGTAGGCATGGACCGACCTTCTACTCGTCTAGATTTATGTGGATGACATCATCTTTGGCGGCTCTCCCCATGCTCTTGTTTCACAGTTCTCGGATGTCATGAGCATCGAGTTTGAGATGAGCATGATGGGTGAGTTGACCTTCTTGCTTGGCTTCCAGATTAAGCAAACTCGGGAGGGTACTTTTCTGCATCAGAGCAAGTACACTCGTGACCTCCTGAGATGATTTGATATGAGTGATGGTAAGCCTGTGTCGACTCCCATGGCATCCACAGCTTCTCTTGACCCAGATGAGGACGGCGAGCCAGTTGATCAGAAAGAGTATCGCAGCATGATTGGCTCCCTCTTGTACCTCACTGCCTTGAGACCGGACATACACTTTGCTGTGTGTCTATGTGCTCATTTTCAGGCTTCTCCTCGTGTATCTCACCGCCAGGCGGTGAAGCGCATTCTGCGGTACCTTCGAGCTACCATTGACTATGGTATCTGGTACTCTTCCTCATCCTGTCTTTCCCTTAGAGCCTATTCGGATGCAGACTTCGCTGGCTGTAGGATAGATAGGAAGAACACTTCTGGCACCTGCCAATTTATTGACACTTCTCTTGTTTCCTGGTCCTCGAGGAAGCAGTCCGGTGTTGCACAGTCCACCGCAGAGGTCGAGTACGTTGCTGCAGCCAGTTGCTATAGCCAGGTGCTTTGGATGGTTTCGACCCTGCAGGACTTTGGATTAGTTATCGACAGTGTTCCACTCTTTTGTGATAACACTTCTACGATTAACATTGCTAAGAACCCAGTGTAGCATTCTCGGACCAAGCATATTGATATTCGATATCACTTCCTTCGAGACCATGTGGAGAAGGGTGACATAGTGCTCCAGTTTGTGGAGAGTTACCACCAGTTAGCCGATATCTTTACCAAGCCTTGGATAGCTCTAGGTTTTCAGCTCTGCGGGGAGAGCTTGGGGTGGTTTGTCCTTAAGGACTGTTGTGAGGGGGAGTTTTGTGCTTCATGTTTTATCCTGCTTATTATGCTTTTACTCCTTTCTGCTGCATTGCATATGAGTGCATTTGGGTTTAATCCTTCTAGCATAGATTAGAGTGTTTCTCTTGTCTAGCTGTTTAGACTTCTTACTCTTATCTTATGATTCTTGGATGCTGCTTATTAGCTGTTTCTCTTCTCACTAGGTTGAGCTCACTCACTGCTTATAGGTTCTAGCGAGGGTCGGGCTACCCTCGGGTAGACATGGTACGTGTTTGCTCCTTAGTGTGTTAGATGATCAGTTGATAGTCCTAGAGTCATATAGGGTAGATGAGAGTCAGTCTGAGCCATAGTTTCCTCTATATCTTATCTATACTTTAAAGGACTGCCTTTTCTGTTTTTCTTCCCAGGTTCTCAACTTATTGCTTTGGTTCAGGGGGAGCTCATTTGGGAGCTTCTAGATCTTAATATTGCCATAACTCAACTTGAACTAAAAATTGCATCACATGTTGAGGGGGAGCTGGATTTTCTTGCATGAAGCATTCTGCATTGTAATATAACTACATAGAGCCTTTATTATTATCCATTTATGACATGTTTACAATGCTTTACATCTTACCATGATTTGTGCTTACTTGCTAGATTGATCATGACTTTATATGTGTAGTCTAGTCTTTGCCATCATAGGTTGATTAAAAATGCACAACTTGAATTAATTCATGTCATGTTAGCTTTTGAGACTAGTCTGCCTTTAGTTATCCTCTTATGATTCATGCCATGTCAAATAGGCTGAGTTGAGTCTTGATTCTTTATTGAGCTATACTAGTTTCTTGATGAAACATGAGTTAGTACAAGTCTTATGTTCATGAAAATGCAAAAAGATCTCTTTTGTGCGAAAAAACTGATCTCACCAATTCTTTCTCATGAGATGGCTTGCCATTGCACTAGGCATGAACTCAGGGGGAGTTTTGGATGACCAAGACTATCTTCTTAAGCTTCTTGCTTGGAGTGGTCGCATAAGGCTTGAGATCTAGCACATGACTAAACAAAAAAAATCTTGGTTGGAAACAATCATGAGATTTCTAAAGAAAAACATGTCAATTGTGCTCAATTTGCTAAAATTACAAGTACTTAAACAAATGTCTCATTCTTGAACTTGTAGCACTCTAAATTGACTCAATACTAGCTTCTTAGTTCCACTTAGATTATTGACATGGCCTGCATCATCTTTGGATACCTTTAGCTATACTATAATCATGGTTGACTTGACATGTTAAGAAATTCGACTAATTTTCAGATTATGACTTATGTGGCTTAGCTTGATTATACATGTCTTGTCATGATCTTGATAGCATACTTATGTGTTATGGCTTGATGTAACTCTCATATGGTCATTTTGGATAATCTTCATGGCTCTAAATGCTTAAAATAAACTAACTTCAGCCATTTCATCTAACATCATGCCTTATTCTCTTTTGCATCCTTGATGATTTTATTGCCAAAAGGAGGAGAATAGCGGAGAAAAAGCCATTTAGGCAATCTTGGAGCTTTTGAGGAAAACTTGCTCTTTCTTTTGCTCCTTTCGTCGATATGGTCATGAGCTTCTTTGTGTTCCTTTGGACCATGTTTGACTCTTTTTCATTTTCAAACAAACTCAACTTTATGCTTTTTCTGGGTTTGTCAATATACTCATCAAGGGGGAGATTGAGAGACCATGTGGTTATGCCCCCATGTGTGTGATGAGTAATTGACATCGGTTTAGAAAAGTTGAGTTTGGTTCGGGCCATGTCGTTGCGCGATGCAATCGGTTTCGGTCGGACCTTGTCGAACTAGGTCGAACGGGCTTAAGTCGTTTATTTTTCGTTTCGATCAGTTTGGGCTTTGAGTTTTTCGTTTGATGGTAATGTATGGTTACAATATTTTGAGCGGTGCTATGTAATTTGTTTCTTGTCTATGATGGCTGCAGGACATCGAGGTGGAGTCGTGGTGAGGCACGGGATGACCGGACTAGGCGCGGGCGGTGCCGAGGTCAAAACGGTCGAGGTGTGCCGAAGACGGCGAGGACTCGAGATGGCTGCGTGGCTTGGAGGGCAAGGAATGAGGAAGCTTCCTGGAAGGTGCGCGAGGGGCGTTTTGGTGAATACGCAAAGCTGCACTAAAGGAAGTGGATTGTGGATAAAGCGCCATGAGTTGTTGAGAGCTAATGGGTAAAGTGTGTTCTAAACCCATTAGTGGAGGCTATAAATAGAGGATGCTCTCTAGTGGAGAGAGTTGAGAGAGTGGGTGTGAGAGTGTTATGTTTGGTTCTCTCTATACATGAGTAGTAAAGGTTTTAGGGCAGCACTTGTGTTCTTGAGTGTCTTTAGATTATGAGAGATTGATTGAGTTGAGGGTATCAAGACTATGTAATCATTCCTCTCACTTAATCATGTATGTCTTTGTATCAATTTCAAGAAATCTTGTGTTGGATCATTCTGAGTTCTTTTTCCTTTTTGGTTTTGCTTTAGTTCTTCTCTCATGACTCTTTCCTGTTTTGTAAGTGCTCTTGTTCTTTCTATTTCATGAGAGCTCTCTCTAGTTTATTCTCTTTTCAAGTGACTGCATAGCACTTTTGTTCTCTCATGTGAAATCTGAATCATAGTCTTTGGGCTAGTGAATTCATGAGAGCATTCCATTACTTGCAGTGTTATTTCTCCTCTTTTGTGTTGTGTTCTTGTGGTTGAAGTTGCTTTGTCTGTTTTCAGCTCTTGGGCAGATGTATGCTCCAATATATCTCGCTGCAATTTCCTGGCTGCAATGCCTATCTGAGAATTCTTGGACAATCTCTGCTTTCGGCTCCTCTTTTTGGGCTTTGATTTCCCTCTTTGTGCTTTCCTTTCTTTTCAGTTAGAGCTCTTTTTCAGTGTTTGCTTTTCGGCAGCTCCCTTTTATTCTTCTCGGCCAGCATGCTTCAAATCATTTGTGTGCTGTTTTGAGAGGTTGGCTTGCAGCAGATTATTTTGTCTCTGTGCTGTTTTGTGAGTTTGGGTGGCAGCAGGTTCCTTTGTTTTCTGCTTTAGGCAAAGTCTCTTTTCAGCTCTCCTTTTTGTGCCTTCCTCGGTGGAGTTTTTTTGCTGTTGCATTAGCTTCCATTTCCTTTGCCGTGGTAGCAGTTTCTCGGCCGGCTGATATTTCTTGGTTTTCTCTGCCATGGCAGCATTTTACTGTTGTTTCTTTGTCGTGGGAGTCATTTTCTGCTGTTTTCGTGCCGTGACTGCAGCATCTTGCCGTGGCATTGTTTTAAGCTGTTTCTCTGCCGTGGCAATATTTTACTGCAGTTTCTTTGCCGATCTGCTTTGCCTAATCTGCCTCCTCGTCTTATGATTTGATGTTTCGGTCTCCGGTGAACTTTCATTCTATTTCTTCATAGCATCAATTGCTATCGGGGAAAGTTTTAAGTGGGTACTTTTGGGGGTCAATTTTTAAAGGCACCATTCACCCCCCCCCCCCCCTCTGTTGCCGTTTCCGATCCAACAAGAAGATACACATAACCAAATATAGAACTATCATCAATGAATGTGATAAAATAAATCTTTTGACCTCTAGTGGGAGTAGACATCTCACCACAAATATCAGAATGAATAATGGCAATAGACTTATTAGATCTTTCTGCCTTTGGAAAAGACGCACGAGTCATCTTACCCATTATACATGCCTCACAAATATCAAAATCCTCCCACTTAAAGTGCAAAATTCTAGAATTAATAAGCCTCTAATTCTGTTTTTAGATATGTGATCAAGTCACAAATACTATAAATAAGATTCTAAGCATATTTCCTATCATTATATTCCTCACTATGGAGTTATTTTCACCAACTAAGCAATCAATATTATCATCATTTGATAGTTCATTAAGAAAATAAAGATTTTCATGATGAGTTCCAATATGCACTAATTTCCCGGATAACAATATTTTAACTCTTCCATTTCCAAACAGTATTTCACAACCAATAAATTCTAACTGACCAATAGAGATTAAATTACTTCTCATGCTGGGTGAATATAGTGTCCTGTAATAATAATTTTCCTCCATTGGAAAGTTTTAGGATATATTTTCAAATTTTAAGTACATCAGCTTTGTATTAGTGCCAAGAAAAGACATATCTATTTTCCCTTAGAATTGTTTGCATAGAAATAAATGCTCTATAATTTTTAGTTATATGAAATGTAGCACAAAATCGACAATCCGACTAGTTGGAAAAGTAGTAGTAAGTAAAGATTCAGTGCATACAAAAATAACAAACATACCGTCAGACAAAGAATTGCCTTTACGCTCAACTAGTTTATTGTTTTGATTCTTTTGCTCATTCCGCTTCTTCTTTTTTGGCGGTTAACTCTGAAATGCCCATACTAACCATAGTTATGACACTTAGAATTCTTGTACTTACCATTCCTCTAAGCTAAGTTATAATTTTCATGATTATCCCGATCGTGTTTGTTGTTAAGCTTTTATCTCAAATCACCATTAAGCTTACTCTTTTGCCCATTCCTTTTATTATTACCTTTTTCCTCTCCAATTTGTAATTCAGAGTTATGAGTATTTTTTCCTTTCTCTGAGAGAGTGTTTCTATTTTCTTCCATAAGCAAATAATGCTTAGAATACGCATACTGAGTATCCTCTCATAATGATAGAAAAATATCTTAAAATGTTTCCACCAATTTGGCAAAGAGTTTAGAACAATTATGACCTGCACTTCTTCATAAAAGGATAGCCATTATTTTTTAATTCCTCTGCTAAAATACAGAGTTTATTAAGACGCTCATTATTTGAAGTGCTATCATATATCTTGGTAGAGAGAAAATAATTAACAAGATTAAGCGCTTTAATAACAGATATTTCACCAAAATCTTGTTCCAGACTCCGCATTATTTCCACGCATTCCGTTCACTCTCATACTCAGTAGCTAAGGAATAAGTCAACGATCTCAACATAAAAATGCAAGCACCTTTTTATTATCCCTTGTCCATTTTTTATATTCTTTTGCATTATTTTTGTTTTTCTCTACAGTGGTATTTTTCTAGCTCTTCCAGTTCATTTTTTCTATTACATTATCTATGTTTTAGCAGAAAATAAAAATATAATTTTTCTTTTCTAAACTTAAAATTTGAGCCATTCAATTTGCAAGATCGAAGCAATTTAGAAAAAAGGGTGTTGGTTGCCCATTGCAAGAATAAATGTTACAGATGGTTGTTTTGCGTCGGTTGATGGAACCGTACATGCGTGTAGACGCTGTTGAATGGGCGGTACAAGAGCTGCCTCCACCGCGGGGGGGGGGGTAGCGATCGCTGGCCTTCTTCCTCTGCTATAACAGCCCAGCTGTTTATTTCAAAAATTTTGAGAAAAAACTAAATTAAATTAATTTGGTTTAAAATTAAAACATGTGTTTTGGAGCCTAAATTTTTAATTTTGGATTAGCCCTGAATTTCTGTTTTTGAAAAAGCTGGATTTGAAAAGTATTTTAAGAAAAATTTAGAAGTATTATTAAACAAAATAATATTTTGATTTTCTACAAAATTCTATGTCAAATTAATTATATTGATTTATTTGGCTCTTATTTGGTTTTCTGGGTTTTTCTGAGTTTAAAACCTATTTTTGAAATTAAAATGTATTTTGAGTATAAAAACTATAATATCAAATTAAGTTGGAAATATTTTATTCAAGTCCAAAACATTTCTAGAAACTTCTGTGGATTTTTCTAGAATTTTTGGAAGTAATTTCATATTTTTTCTGAGCATTAGTTGATTTTCTGGTGTTTTCTGAAAATCAAAAATTAAAATCAGAAAATAATTTCCCCTCCCCTCCGGCCGCCACGTGGACGGCCAGATTGCGCCCACATCGCCAACGGATCCCGCCTCCCTCACCTCTCGGGTCGACACTTGGCCGGCCCGGATTCACCCGCCCAGCGCCACGGCCCATCTTGGCCGTTCCATGCCACTTAAGCGCCCAGCCGCCCGATCCACTCCGCGCCCGCATGGCTTCATCCCCGCCGCCCGCGCCTCCCTCCTCTCTCTCTCTCTCTCTGCGCCTGGGCCCCGCTTGTCAGCCGTGTCTTCTTCCTCCCGGTCGTCCCCTTCCTCGCGCCGCAACCATCCCCGCGCCCCACATCCCCTTCTCTTCACGCTCACTTCCCCACCTCCACCCGTAACCGCCGCCGCCCCCCGCGCCACTCCGGCGAGAAATTCCCGCGGCCACTCTCCTCTCCGCCCCCTATAAATCGCCCTCCTAGCTTCGCCCCTCCTCACTCCACCTCCCTCCGCTCTCGCTCGCCTCTCCCAAGCCCTTGGCACCGCCGCCACTGAGCTTCCCCCTCCTCGAGCTCCGTCCGCTCTCCGGTGAGGAATCGCCGCCACCTCGGACCTCCCTAAGCCGCGCCGCCACCACCTTCGGCTTCCCCACCTCGCCGCCATGCCCGTCCGCCTCTTCCCTGGGCCGAACGCCGCCGAAGTGCCTACTTCGCCGGTGACCTGAGCTGCGCCGCCGCCCTCCCTCGTCGTCAACGACCTTCTGGCCATCTCCGATAACTCCCGTGCCCACCCCGAACTCCTCTCGGTCTCCTCTCTCTCCTCCACCCCTCGCCGGTCGCCGCCGTCCACCGGAACTCCGGCGAGGCTCACTCCCAAGCGCTGCCTCCGGCCGGCCTGCCGGTGTCAGTTGTGCGCCTGCGTGGTAGCCACGTGGTGCCATGTCAACGCCACCCCAGCGTCTCCTCGCCCGGTCAGCGCCACGCTACCCACCGTGCCACCTCGGCCGCCTCCCTCGCCCGTGGACCCGGTCCATAGGCCCGGGCCCACATGTCAGCCGCTTGTCCGAAAAATTCCCCAGGGGCTGACGCAAGCATGACGTAGTAAATCAATTTTCCAGTTCAAAAATAATTCGGCTGAAAAATAAATTCATTTCCGATGTCATAATTCCTATTTTCCTTTAGAAAAATAATTCCAAAAAACCAGATTTTCCATTTTCTCTGATTTTAAACTTCCGAGAGCCCGTTCTCCTTCGTTCTAACTCCGATTGAGCCCATTCAAATTTCTAAATTCATCAAAAATTCTCCTATATCCATTTCTGGCCTTAATTAAAATATTTGAAGTAATTTGAATTTATTTAAGCTTGATGGGTTATTTTCACGTGTAGACTTCGACGATTCAGGAGAATTCAAAGATGAAGATTTGCACCAATTTGAAGAGCAAGGCAAGTCACACTCCTTGATCATGTTGATCCTAGAATTCAAAATAAAATTATGTTGTTTTAAATTATTCTGCATGCATATTTTTATTCAACGTATTTCAATTCAGTTTTAAATTTAGTTATTGTCTACTTGTTAATTCCTCCATTGATATTGAATTCCTCGATACCTTGTCACCCTATAATCAAACTCTAGTTAGTACACTAGTATTGGCTATAGAGGTTAAATCAAATGCTTAGACCTGCTTAGTCATAATATTTGTTTTGGGATACATTTTTTCACATAAAATGACGAACCTTTTCACATAAAATGATAAGCTTTTAAAATGTACTCTTGACTTTGGTGAGTCAAGTAGGTTTATGAAATATTTTGAAAACAATATATAAAAACTGGTTTAGACTTGGGCAATTGGTTAGATGGTGGGTGCAGGCATGCTCTGTAGTTTGTAGACACAGGGTTGATTGTCGTGCACAGAGGTATGTGGTTGGGCCAAAGTCAATTAAGGATCGGTCTGTGAGCTACTGTTGCAAAGCACTATCGTACTACCACATGGCTGGTATGGGACAGCTCTGGCTGATTAATTTGCGAAGTCCCAATCTGAGTCAAGTCGTAGGTTGAAAGTGAGTGTGGTTGGTGCCATGAGAAGTCTCACTTGAGTGAGTGTGGTTAAGCCATGTGAAGTCTCACTCAGGCTCAAGAGGGGGTCCCGGTCTAGTGGATTCCTTACTAGGGTGAAACCTTAGAGTTAACTTGGGCAGGTTGAAGGCTTTGCATTGTAAAGGCCATCACGACTCCTCGCCGCACACCTAAGGAAGTGTATAACCCAGTGGCAAAAAGAGATGATCGTGTCTTGTGGGTAAAGCTGTACAACCTCTGCAGAGTGTATGATCTATCCTAGATAGCCGTGCCCACGGTCATGGGCATGCTGAGTAAAAGTTTTTCATGGATTAGACTTTATTTTTCAAAAATAATTTTCGAAAACCTTGTGGATAGATGGAATCCACGAGAGATTGAAAACCTTGCGGATGGATGGAATCCATGAGAGATTGAAAACCTTGCGGATAGATGGAATCCGTGAGAGATTGAAAGCTTATGGATGGATGGAATCCATGAGTTGCGCAGTGGAAGCGTGTGGATGGATGGAATCCATACGTGATCTTTTGGAAAATATGGTCCGAGTGGGATGCCCGTGGATAGGTTGGTGTTTGGTCGGAGCCTGCACTGACGGTATTATTTTCAATTATAAGTATTGTTTTTACTTACTGTATTAAATTCAGCATTTTCAATATATCTACTGTATTTCATTAAATGTTGTTTTATGCAAACTAACCCTATAAGCCTTCCATTGAAGCCTTTATCATCATGATGTATTCTCCGTGTGATTTGCGGAGTACAAGTTTGTACTCACCTTGCAATCTTCATACAGAGGAAGATGCCGTCGGCTACGATGAAGATCAGGACGAGTAGGCCGCGTCTTACTGTCGTTTGCCTGTAGGCAGGCTTGGGCTTCGCTTCTTTTCAGTTGGTTCTGTAGTTATTTGTTTTATTTATCTTTGCCAATGGGCGTTGATGTAAGACATGGCCATAAGGCCGTACTCTTTATTAATATAGTAAGTCATTTGTGCTTGGTATTTATCTTTATTGTCACTGTGTGCACTAGTTGATTCTGGACTAGTGCGATTTACACAGAGGATCTAGGAGTTGTTGCTCCAGGTTCCGACATCTGCCCACACAAGGACCGCGTTGTGCGCCCGCTGCTTGCGCATGACGACGTGACGCGGCTAGACCTGGACTTCATGTGGGCCAACCTAATGCGGTTTGAGGAAATCAATCGCGAAGCATTGACAGCTATGAGCAAAACGCAACCACAAATAGTGATGTCCCTTGATGCTTATGTTCTGCTTCCGCTTCTGCAGGACAAGTCTTGGTTGGTGCTTCTTTCGATCCATGCACCATGAGGAATGACAAACACGCAATCGAGATCGATGGCACGCCTCCGCACAGCCCGTTGGTACTGTTGAGGAATCGTCGTTAACGACCAGTCTGATCGATTTCTCTGCTTATGCAAAACAAGATCAATCACAGAAGATAAGAAATAGTAGATTGAAAACACAGAGAAGTAGAGAGAACTCCTGGTCTTTCCTTATTGCTTTCTTTCTGATTTTCGTTACAAAATTACCAATAGTGCTCCCTATTTACAATCTAATGATGAGGTGCCCACCATGGACCAAAGCTTCCAGCCCAGGCCCAGGTTTCCTAACACTCCCCCTTGGGCACTCATCTGACACATTCATGCCTCGTCAAAACTCCATATAAACCCAATGGGAAAATTTTAGAGAGAGAGTACATGATACATGTTATGCTGCGTTGCATGAATGGCCTCATTAAAAACATTGGTCAAGAAATTTCAGGAAAACTCGTCAAGGAAAAAAAAGAGTACAATCCACCCAATTTCGTTCAATCTTCAGGACTTATTCTTTGGGTACTCGATCTTCATGATCAAGGTTTAATAACGGGCTTGAGAAAATTCTCCCCCTGAATTCTGCACTTCTCTAAGTCTCATCATTCCAATCCCTCGTACGCATCTTTCAAAGCTAGATGCCAGGAGTGATTTAGTGAATAAATCTACAAGATTATCACATGACTTGGTATGCAGTACCTTAATTTCGTCTATCTTTTGGAATTCATGAACATAGAAGAACTTGGGGTTGATATGCTTTGTGAGATGACTCTTCACATAGCCCGCCTGCATTTGTGCAACACAAGCTAAATTATTTTCATAGATAATTGTGGAAGCTTGCACAATATTTGTCCCACATGACCGCTAGATGTGGTGAATCATTCATTGGAGCCAAGCACATTGTCGTGCGGTTTCATACAGTGCTATAATTTCTGAGCGGTTCGTCGAAGTCGTTACAAGACTTTGCTTAGATGATTTCCAGCAAATTGTAGTTCTACCACATAGGAATACATAGCATGTTTGTGACCTTGCTGTATGCAGGTCCGATAGGTACCCAGTATCTGCATGGCCAATCAAGTTCCAATTTTGATTCTTTCTGTAGAATAATCCAAGGTCCTTGTTTCCTTGGAGGTACCAGAAGATGTCCTTTATTCCCTACCAATGCCTTTTGATAGGTTCTGCACTATGCCTTGCTAGCAGGTTTATGGCAAATGCAATGTTTGGTCTAGTGCAATTTGATAAATACATAAGTGCTCCTACTGCACTTAAGTATAGGAATTCTGGTCCCAGGACTTCCTCCCTCTCTTCCCTAGGTCGGTATGGATCTCTTGCTTGCTATAAAGACCTCCCGATCATCGGTACTTTCGATGGGTATACCTTCTCAAAGCCAAACCTTTCTAACACCTTCTGGGTGTAGGCTGACTGATGTACTAATATTCATACAAGGACATGCTCGAGCTGCAGACATAAGCAATATTTGGTTTTACCCAAATATTTCATTTCAAATTCTGACCCTAGGTAAGAACTTGTTTCTTTTATGTCTTCCATTGTCCTGATGATATGAGAGACCATGTGGAGGCGACCCCGGTTGTGTGATGAGTTATTGACATCTGTTTTAGGAAAGTCAAGTTTGGTTTGTGTGGTTCGGACCATGTCGTTGCGCGGTGCAATCGGCGTCGGTCGGACCTTGTCGAACTAGGTCGAACGTGCTTAAGTCGTTTTTCATTTCAATCGGTTTGGGCTTTGAGTATTTCTTCTGATATTATTGTATGGTTACAATATTTCGAGTGGTGCTATGTGATTTATTTCTTGTCTGTGATAGCTGCAGGACGTCGAGGTGGAGTCGTGGCGAGGCACGGGATGACCAGACTAGGCGCGGGCGGTGCCGAGGTCAGAACGGTGGAGGTGTGCCGAAGACGGCGAGGACTCGAGGTGGCTGCGTGGCTTGGAGGGCAAGGAATGAGGAAACTTCCTGGAAGGTGCGCGAGGGGCATTTTGGTGAATACGCAAAGCTGCACTAAAGGAAGTGGATTGTGGATAAAGCGCCATTGAGTTGGTGGAGGCTTAATGGGTAAAGCATGGTGTGAACCTATTATAGAGGCTATAAATAGATAGGTGCTCTCTAGTGCTGAAAATCAGAGAGGTAGTGGGTGTGAAAGTTGTATTTGTTTCTCTCCATATGTTGTGTTGAGGAGATAGTGTGAGTTCTTGATCTTTTAAGCATGTATGGGGACTTGTTTAGTGTGAGTTTGAGAGAGAGATGAGCTGAGAAACTCCTCTATGTAATCGCGTATCTCTATGCATCAATCGAAGATTTCATGCTCTTGAGTTGTCTTCAATAGTTTTGATTACTTGTTATTCTCTGAGTTTTGGTTTTCTTGTTTTGGTTCTATTTCTTTTCTTCTTTGCAGCAGGTTCATGTGAATTTGTGCTCTCTGGTTGAAGATTTGGAATGTTGGTCTAAGAAATCAGCAAAGCAAATTGTGCCTCGGCAGAACAGCAGCAGTATTTTTCTGCCATGGCAACGATTCTTGCTGATTTCTTTGCCATGGCAGCGATTCCTGTTGTTTCTCTACCGTGTGCAGCATGCAGTCCCAGCAGTTTCTACACTTTGTTGTTCTCGGTTTAGTCCTTGCAAGCCAAGCATTCCTTCAGTTTTGTTGGCTGTCCTTTCTCTGCAAACTGATGTTTTCTTTCTTTGCCAATAGTGTTTGTTCAGCAGTCTCTTTTACTATTTTTCTGCTAGCAGCATATTTTATCTTTGTGCTGTTTTGTTCGGCTGGCAGCAGGTTCTTCTTTTGTCCCTTTTTCTTTTTGGTCTGCAGGTTAGTTTGCTTTTAGTTGGTCTTTCTTTGTCCTTGTGTTGGCAGCTAGCAGTGATTTCCTTTGCTTGGCCTATTTACCTCTCTTGGCATTGTAGTCTTGTGCTCGGTTTTCTCTGCCGTGGCAGCCTTTTACTGTTGTTTCTTTGCCGTGGCAGTCATTTTCTGTTGTTTTCGTGCCGTGACTGCAGCGTCTTGCCGTGACATTGTTTTAAGCTATTTCTCTGCCGTGGCAGCCGATTTGCTTTGCCGTGGCAGCCGATTCCTCAGTATCCGCTGCAGTGACAATGCTTCGAGCACAGTTTCTACCATGATTTTGTTTTGAGCTCAGTTGTCTTAATCTTGTTAGCGCTCGTTCTTTTTCAACTTCATAGCTACCATAACTATCGGAGTTGAGTTTTTCATGGATACTTTGGGGGTCGATTTTTAAGAGGCTCCATTCACCCCCTCTGTCGCCATTCCGATCCAACAATTGGTATCAGAGCCAGTCAGCTCTTCTCAATAGATCTTAACCGGTCTCTAGAGCCATGGCGACGGACAAGTACTCGACCAAGCCCTCGGTCTTCGATGGGATCGACTATCCCTTCTGGAAGACCCGAATGGAGACGTACATCCAGGCTCAGGGGTACGCTATCTGGTGTAAGGTCAAGGTCCGGTTTGTTGTTCCTACCGATGAGAACATCAATGCTGGAAATATGCATGATGTTGAGGTAAATGCTAAGGCAAGGAACATCATAATCCAGGGCCTATGCCGTAGCGAGTTTGACCGCATATCTCATCTTTCGTCCGCCTTCGATATTTGGGTGACCCTCGATGCTTACCATGAGGGCACCACCCAAATAAAGACGGTGCGACAGGACCAGTTCAAGCGAGATTACAACAAGTTTGAAATGCTCGCTAGCGAGTCCCTCGATGAGTGCTTTGCGCGTTTCCACAAGATCTTGAGCAACCTCCGAGCGGTCGGTCTCACATACCCCGACTCGGACAATGCTCGACAGATGCTTGCTGCTTTGGACCTACGTGTGTGGGAGATGAAAGTGACCACCATCAAGGACACCATGGACCTCTCGACTTTGACTCTTGATGCGTTGTACTCACGCCTCAAGACTCACAAGATTGACATTGTCTCTCGAAAGTCGAAGTCACAATCAATGGCGCTGGTCACTGATCCCAGTCTGATTTTCGGTTCTTCTTCTGATTCGATTTGCGGATTCACCCTTGCTGCTCTCTGTGACATAACTGATGATCAGTTAGAGCAGCATGCGGATGAGCAGTTAGCCCTCCTAGCTTGGAGATTTTCCCATGCTTACAAGAGGAGGAGGGACGGAAAGAGAGGAGGACCCGTGATTTGCTTCGAGTGTGGTGGCACCAACCACATTCGAGCAAACTGCCCCAAGCTGGGGAAAGGCAAAGGTGACTACGGCGGTTCGGGCAAGAACAACTATATCGACAAGAACCGCAACAAGAAGCCCTCAGCTCACGCACAAGGCAAGAAGAAGTTCCGCGACCTTGGCAAAGCCAAGAAGCTCTTCCACCGCATCCTCACCGCCTTCGACGACCTCGATCTCAGTGAGGTGGAGGGGTGGAGCGACGACAATGGAACGGGCGAGCAAGAACCCAAGGGCGGCGACGACTTCTCCGGCATGTGCTTCATGGCCCTCGAGGGTGAACTGAGCGACAGCGAGCTGTACTCTGACTCCGACGAGGTATCCCCCACCTACGACCAGCTTAATGATGCTTTTCTTAAGCTAGGTAGATTCCATGCTAGATCTAGAGCTAGGTGTAGCGAGCTGGAGAAGGAAGTAGATAGATTGTCACGGGAGCTTACTTCACTTAGATCTGCTCCCTCCCGTGACGATTGTGATGTTTGTTCTGCTTTGCTGGATGACATGGAGAAGCTAAGGACCTTGCATGATAGTGTGTCCTCTGAGCTAGACATGATTAAGGTGGAGAACAGTAGTCTTCTTGCTGAACTTGAGATGAGTAGGGTAGTTCCTGTTTCATCTACTGCTGTTAAGACTATTTCTTGCACCTCATGTGAGGATAAGGACAATGTTTTTAGAGGTCTTTATACAATGCTTCTCGATCTGCCTGAGACTTGTGAAAATTGCAATAATTTGGAGATGAACCTAAAACGGGCAGATCATAAAATTGCTGAACTACAAGCTTCATTACTTGAGCTGATTGTGTCTTGCACCAACTGTCCAAAGTTAACACTTGAGCCTGAGTCTGTTTCTAAGCAATTCCAAGAGATGGTTGATCATAACAACAAGTTGGCTC
Organism: Dendrocalamus latiflorus; assembly: GCA_017311315.1. Lineage (NCBI taxonomy): Eukaryota > Viridiplantae > Streptophyta > Magnoliopsida > Poales > Poaceae > Dendrocalamus > Dendrocalamus latiflorus. The sequence goes on from CM029662.1 coordinate 11,584,632, forward strand.
AGTATGCTTCTAAGGACCCTGTTAGCTCACCTTGCAAAAATTGTGATAAACTAAAATCTGACTTGATTGCCTTGGAGGAAAAATGTGTGAAGCTAACTAAGGACTTACTAGAGAAGCCACAATCTTGTTGTGATGTGTGTGCTGGTGTGGGGGAGAAGCCCAAGGGTAAGGTGGAGACGCTTAGCGACGTGAACCAAATTGCTAGCAGTAGGACTGTCCCTTCCGAGTCGGCTGAGCGTGCTCAAGCCATTCGTTCCTCTGCTGTTGGTTCTTCTTCTTCTACTCCCTTACCTTCTGTTGTTCCTTCTTCCCCTGCTCTTCTTGCACCTCTCTCTTTCGGGAGTGTCAGTACCTTATGAACACTCTCGAGAGATTTGTAGGAGGCAAGAAGAAGCTAAATCTTATTCTAGACCAATCCAAGATTTGCAAATTTAATCAGGGTCTAGGGTATGATTTCTATGAGGACATGAGGAAGCATCCACCTGCTGTGCTCAGACCCTTAGCACCAGGTGTGATCGAGATTGAGCCCAGGACCGAGAAAGTCCAATTTAAGTCAGCGGGCTTTGTCCAAGGGATTTCTGACAGCAAGGTGATTTCACTTGCTGCTTCGGCCTCTCAGAAGGCGAAGCCTGATCGTGCTACTTCTACCTCTCAGAAGGTGAAGTATCACTGCACATTCTGTCAGAAGGATGGGCATTTGATCGATCGATGCTTCAGGCGCGCCAAGATCGCGCGGAGAGACCGTGTTGAGTCTTTTAGGCATATTCAGGGTCAGCCCCAGACCTTGAGTGCACCTAAGACCCACACGAGGTCTAGCACTGTTCAGCTGGATGGGTTTGGGCATCATCGAGGACTTGGATTTTCTGAGTTTTCTGGCTTTCGTCCTCGATATGCTCCTGGTCGTGACTTCCGTCGTCCTGAGGGTAGATCTCATTTCCCCCGTCGAGATAGCTACCCGCGGCATGATCAGCATGTTGCTGGTGTCTTGACTTGCTCCTCTGTAGCAGTCAAGCCCAACAACAGCTTCAGGTCTACACATAGACTGTCTGCTTCTTTGAGTGACAGAGAGCGTAGGGTAGATAGAGGTCAGTCGTGTTTGACTACTTCATCTGCTCGACGTGTTACTCAGTATTGGGTGCCAAAATCACTCTTGATTTACCCCAGTACGGAGACTTTACTCTCTGTTTGACTCAGGTTCGCCGGGCAGGGAAGGGAAAGGTTTGGCTCGTAGACTCTGGGTGTTCACGACACATGACCGGAGACTTCCGTTGGTTTTCTTCCCTTGCCCGTGCTCTAGGTGATGAGACGATCACCTTCGGAGAAGCCTCATCTGGGCGCGTCATCGCCAAAGGTACAGTGCACGTTAATGATTCTTTCATTTTGAAAGATGTTGCCTTGGTTAGTAAGCTGCAGTATAATTTGCTTTCTGTTTTTCAGCTTACCAATGACGGTTTCAAGGTGAGCTTTAAGAAAAATGCTTGCAAAATTCTTGATTCTTAGGGTAGTCTGGTTTGTGAGATTTCTCGTTTTGGGAGGATCTTTCGTGCTGATTTCTCTAAGTCTTCTGGTGATCCTCTTCGGTGTTTAGTTGCTTCTGAGTCCCGTGACCTTTCGTTCTGGCATAGGAGACTTGGTCATATTGGATTTGACCATTTGACCCGAGTTAGCGGCCACGATCTCATTCGTGGTCTGCCAAAACTCAAGATGGTCAAAGATCTAGTTTGTGCTCCTTGCCGGCACGGCAAGATGGTTGCCGCTTCGCACCCTCCGGTCACAGTGACTATGACCGATGCACCGGGACAGCTGCTTCATATGGATACAGTTGGACCAGCTCGAGTGTAGTCAGCAGGGGGAAGTGGTATGTTCTTGTCGTGGTCGATGACTTCTCGAGGTATTCTTGGGTGTTTTCCTTAGCCTCGAAGGATGAGACGTTTACACATTTCCAAGGTCTTTTTAGTACGCTTTCTGTTGAGCTTCCGGGTGCCTTACGAGCGATCCGCAGTGACAATGGCACGGAGTTTAAGAATTCCTACTTTGAGAGGTTCTGCGATAAGACAGGTGTAGAGCATCAGTTCTCCTCTCCGCACGTCCCACAGCAAAATGGCGTCGTGGAGAGAAAGAACCGTACCTTGGTCGAGATGGCCAGGACGATGCTCGATGAGTACTCTACACCGCGGAAGTTTTGGGCTGAGGCTATAGTGAGAGACCATGTGGAGGTCATCCCGTGTGTATGATGAGTAATTGACATCGGTTTAGGAAAGTCGAGTTTGATTTGGGGTGGTTCGAACCTTGACGTTGCATGGTGCAACGGGCTCGGTCGGACTTGGTCAAACTTGGTCGTATGGGCTTAGGATGCATATTCTAATGTTTCGACAGGTTTGGACTTCGTTATGCGTAAGTATGATGTTTTGATGCTATTTACGCTTTCATGTGTCGAGCGGTGCTATGTGATGTGTTTCTTGTCTGTGTTGGCTGCAGGACATCGAGACGGAGTCGTGGCGAGACACGGAGGACCGGACTAGGCACAGGTGGCACTGAGGTCAGAACGGTTGGGATGTGTCGAAGACGACGTGGACTCGAGGTGGAGTCGTGGCGAGGCACGGTGGACCGGACTAGGCGCAGGTGGCACTAAGATCAGAACGGTCAAGGTGTGCCGAAGACGGCGAAGTTGCGTGGCTTGCAGGGCAAGGAATGAGGAAGCTTCCTGGAAGGTGCGCGAGGGGCGTTTCGATAAAAACGCAAAGCTGCACTAAAGGAATTGGATTGTGGGTAAAGCGCAAAAGCTAAATGGGTAAAGCACTTGGTGAACCCATTAGTGGAGGCTATAAATAGATAGGGAGATGGTGTGCTGAAATGAGAGAGAGTGGGTGTAAAAGTTAGGGTTTTATTTGTGTCTCTCCATGATTGTATGAGATAGGGTTGTGTTCTTGATTTCTCTCAAGCATGTATGGGGATGTAGGGTTAGATTGAGAAAGAGGGATGAGCTGAGATGTAAACACTTCTTTTAATCATGTATGTCTCCGTATCATTTTATGAGAGATGCTTTGTTCTTGTTCGTGTTGTTCTCTGAATAGTTCTCCCTGTGATTTTCTTGTTTGAGTTTTTGTGCTTGTCTTGGCCAATCTGCAAGTGAATCTTTTCCCAAGTGTTTGCCGCAAGTCTCTGCTTACTTGAGTTTCTTCTCAGTTTTCAAGTGCAAGCAAACCGAACAAGTGTTTGGATCAAAACTGAAATCTGTGTTCCAGCATGCAGTAGGCTATTTGGTTTGACATTGATCCATTCATTTTGTTTGGTTCGGACAGCAGGAGTACTTTTTGTTTGCTGCTAGTAGTAATTAAAAGGTTTTGATCATTAAGGGCATTAACTGCAGTCCTAAATGCTCAAAATTAACTACTATTTCACTGCAGTAAACTACTCACGTTCTGGCCATTAGTAATCAGATTTTTATTCACTGTTTTTCCCATTTCCTTTAGCTTTCGACCATCAGCCCTGCTCTCATTCTTTTACTTGCTTTCGGCCAGGTTTTGCTCCCTGTTGTTGCAGCAGGTTTAGTACCACTTTGTGCTTCCAGATTGCTGCAGCAGAGACTCCTTTTTGACCAGCTTTTATTCAGTTTTGCTCTGTTGCAGTTGGTGCAGTTTTCAGCAGCTTATTGTGCCGTTTTATGCAGTAAAGAGCAGGCTATTTGTGCAGTTTTTAGCTGCTGGACAGCAAGTTCATGCAGTCCTGTTTGGTAGCATTTTTGTGCTCTTTTCAGGACCATTCAGCTGCATGCTTTAGCTCTTTAACTCTCTCTCTCTCTCTCTCGGCCAGCACTTTGCTCCTTCTTCTCATTACTGCAGTTTTGAGTCTTTTGAATCAAGTCATTTGGTTGGCCAGCAGTAGTTTCTCTTCTTCATAGCTTTAGTAGCTATCGGAGAAGTGTTCTCTCTTGTGAATACTTGTGCGGGGACAAATATTTTAGAAGACGACATTCACCCCCCCCCCCTCTGTCGCCATTTCGGTCCTACATATAGCCACCGCGTGCCATGTTTCGGACAGAGTTTTTCTTCGGGCACACTTGCACCGCACCTCTTATGAGTTGAGATATGGACGAAAGCCAAGTGTATCTCATTTTCGTGTGTTTGGTTGCAAGTGCTTTATTCTGAAGTCCGGGAAACTAGACAAGTTCGAGTCACGTTCTTGCGATGGGGTCTTTCTAGGTTACTCGACTTCTTCGCGGGCTTATAGGGTCTGCAACTGCGAGCCCAGTAAATTGATAGAGACCTGTGAGGTGACCTTCGACGAGGCCAGTCCGGGGACTAGGCCCGATATCTCAGGTTCTTTAGAGCAGTCCGAGCCCATCTTTGTGGATGATGAGGACGATGGAGATGAGGGTTGCTTACCCAATCCAGTTCCTCATCCTCCACCCGAGGTGCCGTCTTCCACCACACCTCGAGGCGATCAGCCCATGCCTTTTGCTTCCTCTGGAGCTAATGGCTCTGTTCCTATCTCATCAGCTCATGAGGTAGAGGCCACTTCTTCATCTCATCCTGGACCTCCTCGACATATCCAGAAAGACCATCCTTCTGAGCAGATTATTGGAGACCTTTTTGAGCGAGTCACTCGTTCAAAATCTGGCATGTCGCATTTCTATCTCCATTCTGCCTTTGTTGCCACCTTTGAGCCCAAGGATGTTAGTCATGCTCTATCTGACGAGTCTTGGGTCAATGCCATGCATGAGGAGCTAGAGAATTTCGAGAGAAACAAGGTCTGGTCGCTTGTTGAGCCCCCTCGAAGTCACAATGTCATTGGGACCAAGTGGGTGTTCAAGAACAAGCATAGTGAGGATAGGGTTATCGTTCGGAACAAGGCTAGACTGGTAGCTCAGGGGTTCTCCCAGGTTGAGGGTCTAGATTTCGAGGAGACCTTTGCCCCTGTAGCTAGACTTGAGGCCATTAGAATCCTGCTTACCTTTGCAGCTTCTAAGGGTTTCAAGCTTTACCAGATGGATGTCAAGAGTGCATTCCTCAATGGCTTTATTGAGGAAGAAGTCTATGTGAGACAGCCTCCAGGTTTCGAGAACCCCAAATAGCCAAACCATGTTTTCAAGCTTTCCAAGGCGCTGTATGGACTTAAGCAGGCCCCTAGAGCTTTGGATGGTCTCGACCCTACGGGACTTTGGGTTAGTTATCGATAGTGTTCCACTCTTTTGTGATAAAACTTCTGCGATTAACATTGCTAAAAACCCAGTGCAGCGTTCTCGGACCAAGCATATCGATATTCGCTACCATTTCCTTAGAGACCATGTAGAGAAGGGTGACATCGTGCTCCAGTTTGTAGAGAGTGACCACCAGTTGGCTGATATCTTTACCAAGCCTTTGGATAGCTCTAGATTTTCAGCTCTGCGGGGAGAGCTTGGGGTGGTTTGTCCTTATGGACTGTTGTGAGGGGAGTTTATGTGCTTCATGCTCTATCTTGTATATTATGCTCTTACTCCTTTCTGTTGCATTGCATATGGGTGCATTGGGATTAGTCCGTCTAGCATAGCTTAGAGTGTTTCTCTTGTCTAGTTGCTTAGACTTCTTCCTCTCATCTTGTGATTCTAGGATGTTGCTTGTTAGCTGTTTCTCTTCTCACTAGGTTGAGCTCACTCACTACTTATAGGTTCTAGCAAGGGTTGGGCCACCCTTGGGTAGACAGGGTACGTGTTTGCTCCTTAGTGTATTGGATGATCAGCTAATAGTCCTAGAGTCATATGGGGTAGATGAGAGTCAGTCTGAGCCATAGTATCCTCTATATCTTATCTATGCTTTAAGGACTGTCTTTTCTGTTTTTCTTTTCAGCTTCTCGCATTTATTGCTTTAGTTCATGGGGAGTTCATTTGGGAGCTTCTAGATCTTAATGTGGTCATAACTCAATTTGAACTAAAGTTGCATCTCATGTTGAGGGGGAGCTGGATTTTCTTGCAATTTAGCATTTTGCTTTGTCATATAACTACATGGAGCCTTGATTATTATCCTGTTATGACATATTTACAATGCATTACATCTTGCCATGATCTATGCTTATTTGCTCGATTTATCATGACTTTATATGTGTAGTCTAGTCTTTGCTATGATAGGTTAATTAAAATGCTCAACTTGAACTAAATCATGTCATGATCACTTTCGAGACTAGTCTGTCTTTAGTTATCCTTTCATGATTCATGCCATGTCAAATAGGCTGAGTTGAGTCTTCAATCTTTGTTGAGTTTTAGATTGAGCTATGTTAGTCTCTTGATGAAGCATGAGTTAGTACAACATGTTAAAAAGCAAAAAGATCTCTTTTATGCGAAAAAACTTATTATTCTTTCTCATGAGACGGCTTGCCATTGCACTAGGCATGAACTCAGGGGGGGTTTTGGATGACCAAGACTATCTTCTTAAGCTTCTCGCTTGGAGTGGTCGCATAAGGCTTGAGATCTAGCACTTGACTAAAACAAAAATCTGGTTGGAAACAATCATGAGATTTCTAAAGAAAAAATATGTTAATTGTGCTAAATTTGCTATAAATGACATGACTTACAAGTACATGAACAAATGTCTCATTCTTGAACTTGTAGCACTCTAAATTGACTCAATACTAGCTTCTTGGTTCTACTTAGACTATTGACATAGTTTGCATCATCCTTGGATACCTTTAGCTAGACTAGAATCAAGGTTGACTTGACATGCTAAGAAATTCGACTAAATTTCAGATTGTGACTTATTTGACTTAGCTTGATTATACATGTCTTGTCATGATCTTGATAGCATACTTATGTCTTATGGCTTGATGTAATCCTCATATGGTCATTATGGATAATCTTCATGGCTCATCATGCTCAAAATGAATAATATTTAGCCATTTCATCCTTTATCATGACTTATTCTCTCTTTTGCATCCTTGATGTGTTTATTGCCAAAAGGGGGAGAATAGTGGGAGAAAAAGCCATTTTGGGAGCCTTGAGGAAAACTTGATCTTTCTTTTGCTCCTTGTGTCAACATGGTCATTAGCATCATTTTCTTCCTTTGGACCATATTTGACTTTCTTTTCAAACTCAACTTTGTACTTTTTCTGGGTTTGTCAATATACTCATCAAGGGGGAGATTGAGAGACCATGTGGAGGTGACCCCGGTTGTGTGATGAGTTATTGACATCTGTTTTAGGAAAGTCGAGTTTGGTTTGTGTGGTTCGGACCATGTCGTTGCGCGGTGCAATCGGCGTCGGTCGGACCTTGTCGAACTAGGTCGAACGTGCTTAAGTCGTTTTTCATTTCAATCGGTTTGGGCTTTGAGTATTTCTTCTGATATTATTGTATGGTTACAATATTTCGAGCGGTGCTATGTGATTTATTTCTTGTCTGTGATAGCTGCAGGACGTCGAGGTGGAGTCGTGGCGAGGCACGGGATGACCAGACTAGGCGCGGGCGGTGCCGAGGTCAGAACGGTGGAGCTGTGCCGAAGACGGCGAGGACTCGAGGTGGCTGCGTGGCTTGGAGGGCAAGGAATGAGGAAACTTCCTAGAAGGTGCGCGAGGGGCGTTTTGGTGAATACGCAAAGCTGCACTAAAGGAAGTGGATTGTGGATAAAGCGCCATTGAGTTGGTGGAGGCTTAATGGGTAAAGCATGGTGTGAACCTATTATAGAGGCTATAAATAGAGAGGTGCTCTCTAGTGCTGAAAATCAGAGAGGTAGTGGGTGTGAAAGTTGTATTTGTTTCTCTCCATATGTTGTGTTGAGGAGATAGTGTGAGTTCTTGATCTTTTAAGCATGTATGGGGACTTGGTTAGTGTGAGTTTGAGAGAGAGATGAGCTGAGCTGAGAAACTCCTCTATGTAATCGCGTATCTCTATGTATCAATCGAAGATTTCATGCTCTTGAGTTGTCTTGAATAGTTTTGATTACTTGTTATTCTCTGAGTTTTGGTTTTCTTGTTTTGGTTCTATTTCTTTTCTTCTTTGCAGCAGGTTCATGTGAATTTGTGCTCTCTAGTTGAAGATTTGGAATGTTGGTCTAAGAAATCAGCAAAGCAAATTGTGCCTCGGCAGAACAGCAGCAGTATTTTTCTGCCATGGCAACGATTCTTGCTGATTTCTTTGCCATGCCTTGATGTTGGTGTAGTGTAGCCCAGTTTCTAGTGAAGGAAGTTTTTCTAATACCCTTTTCCATTTGTTTCGTGCTACGTAATGAACTGGTATTCTTTACCGTACTCTTCTTCTGTCTCAACATGGAAACCATTGGCGCGAATAACCTTAAAACTTAGGAGGGTTATAGTCGATTCTGTATACAATAAGGCTTCTTGAATGACCAAAGTTGTGTCCATTAAGAGTATAATTGTGGCTCTTCCTGAACCTATTATACAAGCATCACTACCGGCGATTATTGTAAGGCTGCTAGCATTCTTACTAATCGACTGGAAATACTTTGCCTCTCTTAAGATGGTATTCGTTGTGCCGCTATCGGCTAAGCACACTTCCTCCATAGGGGGGCACACATGTTTTAATATAAGGTACTTTATTAATATGCATTAGAAGGCAATCAACACATAAATAAAATACTTCAATATCATAACATATCATACCATTATAAACTGAATAAATGAATGAATTATTCAAATATCATCCAACCATCACGAGAAAAATAAAATTGCTTAAGTATCATCCATGCAAGTTCTAACTTGTCCTTTCACACAAAATAAATGACAATTAAAGTCTAAATGCATTCTGTGCATTAGACTGAATCTGCTAAGAAATTAGAGAGTTCGTCTGCTATTTTCTCGGGGGTGATATGCTCTTCGAGAGAAATCATGGCGGTGGCTGCTGCTAGGTCAAAAGGGGATGCTGCTGCCGGGATAGTCTCAACCTCCATCAGCGTGGGCAGCTGCTCAGAACTCTCACCCTCAACAGATGCAAAGTGGGTTTCATGCTGCCCTTTGCCATCCTTCTTCTTCTGGGCTTGGAAGGTATCAATGACATGCTGCGGCTCTTTACAGATCCGCGACCAATGCCCCCACTTGCCACACTTGAAGCAGGATTGGTCCTGCTGGCCATAGGCCTTGCCATCCCGCTTTGGCTTGCTTGCCTTATTCTCACGTGGAGCATCTGACTTGCCTTTCTAGGCTGCGGCCTTACCCTTCCTTCCCCTTCTCTTCATCAAAGGCTTTCGCACCTTGTAGCTCCCGGTGTTGGCTTCACGGCCAACAGAGCTCTCAGGTGGCTATGTGACGTAGTTCTTGTGGAAAACTTCGTCCTGAGCCGCCGCAACCTGCATCATATCAATCAATTCGGCATACTCCTTGTAGCCGTCTTGATGATAATTGCGTGCGGATTGCACTGCATTGGGGTGGAAGGTGGATAGGGTTTTCTCAATCTTCTGCTCATTTGTGATCTGCTTGTCACAAAGTTGAAGATTGGTACAAATCCTGTGCAAGGCAGAATTGTACTCCTCGACCGTCTAGAAGTCGACAAACCTCAGTCGGATCCATTCTTGCTCTGCCTGAGGAAGAATGGTGTACTTTAGCCTCTCAAACGGCTTCTTGAGTGCAGTCCAGAGTGCTAGCGTGCTCTTCTCTGCCATGTACTCATTCTTGAGAGTGAGACAGAGGTGGTGCCTGAGAAAGTGAAGTGCCTAATCATTTTCCTCAGGGGTGGGTTGGGCGTCCTGCAGTGCGCCAATCCCAATAGCAGCGCGGAGCTTCTTGGCTCCAAGTATTATATCGACATCGGAAGCCCAAGTTAGATAGTTTTGGCCATGCTGGGCCAGCTCCTCGAACACCTGATTCATGATGCTAGTCATCTACATGTGCATGAAAGGAATAAATAAGTTTATTGCTGGTAAATATGCATGGAATAAATTTACTTCAGGTAAATAAATTTTATAATGGTACAAAAGATTTTTCGTAATGTTCCAGAATTTTCTATGCATTTTCTATAAATTTTACAGCTAATTTTAGTGATTAAAGGCAATTTAAATAATTATGATTAATCAAAACAGTAAATAAATACATAAAACATAGAAAATAATAATGATAGAAATAAACATGCTTCGAATGCAAAAATTGAATTCCTGAGGCCCTTTTATGCCAAAAATGAATTTTCAGTGAATTCTGTAATTTCCGAGGGCCTATACGCAAATTTTTAGTTCAGGGAAAGTTTTCATGTAATTTTTGGATTTTTTGAGGGTTTTTTTTTTGCAAAATTTGGGACCATATGAAAATCGGAGGACCTGTTCATAATTTTCATAATTATGAGGGCCTTTTTGCAAAATTCCGTACCAATCTGCAAAATCTAAGGGCTCTTTTGTAATTTTCATAATTTTGGGGCTTTTCTGCAAATATGCCGACACGTCTCCCGGCCGGGCCTTCGGCCGATTTGTTTTCTTCGCCGACTGGCCCACTTGGCCTAGGTGGCCCGCCCAGCTGGCATAAGACATTGGGGGTAGGGTTTCCCTACCCCATCTTCTTTGGTGGCAGTGGCCCGAGCGGCCGACTCAGGCGGCACGCGCGGCGGGTCGGGCGGCGGCTGCGGGCCGGCGGGTCAGGCGCAGCCTCCTCGGGCGACTGTCGGCGGGGGCCGAGGCGGCGACGCTTTGGGCGCAGAACCCGAGTGGGCGGCCTCCTCCTTGGGTGGCGGCCGGCGGGAGCCGTGGCGACGACGCTTCGGCACGTGGAACCTGAGCGGGCAACCTCCTCCTCGGGCAACGGCCGGCGGGAGCCAATGCATCATTTGGCCATGCGGGGCTCGAGGCGACGCGGTCGGCGGCTCGGGACCGGAAGCCGAGGAGGCGGTCGGCCATGCGGGGCAGCGCTGTCGACGGCTTCGGCTACAGGCCGGGCGGTGGCCTAGCGGGCGGTCGACCTCGGCGTTCGGGCCGTGTGTTGGCCGAGTGGAGCGGAGCTCGGGCGGGGCCGGTGACGCTTCGGCCGGGTCTGGCGGTGCTGGGGAGGAGGGCCGGTGGCCGGCGGCCGTACTGGGCTGACCGTGCGCAAATTTTCCTTTTTGTGTTTTTTTCCAATCTACAGTGCAATCATTATCTACTCTGTGATGTAATCTACCGATCCACATTGTGACCACGACTTCAAGTCTGCTCGCGGTAGGTTAGAGCGGATTTGCACCGTGGAAAAATAATCTAGAAAGCGAAATCTGCGAATTTAGAGTGATCTAGACAATTCAATCTACTAGTGCTTTGATGATTACCTTCGATTCAGTTGAGCGACTCGTGCTGATAACATGTTGAGGAACCGTCACTGGCGACCAATCCGATCGATTTCTCTGCTTATGCAAAACAAGATCAATCACAGAAGACAGAAAATAGTAGATTGAAAATACAAAGAAGTAGAGAGAACTCCTGGTCTTTCTTTTTTTGTTTTCTTTCTGATTTCGTTACAAAATTGCCAATAGTGCTACCTATTTATAGTGTAATGATGAGGTGCCCACCATGGGCCAAGACTTCTAGCCCAGGCCCAGGTTTCCTAACAGGTACTTGCTCTCGCACGGTAGAATTGCTCTCGTAGGCAGAACTAGCCGCCTGCTCTCACTATATTTGACTCCTCAAATACTAATTTTTAAGTTAAATTTCACATCATATTATTCCCTACCACATATATTAATAATATAAACAATTCTACGTTGAGTTATACTGATAATAATCATAATAAATATTGAAAGTCACATAAAAATCCTAACACCGCGGCCCTCGAGAAAATCCAGGATAAGACGAAACAGCTTCTTGCAATCATGATCACGCTAGAATTTCTCATGGCAATTGTAGTATAGGCCCTTGGCGTGCCGCTCGTCCATTTTGGCCCACGTCAGGAACTTGAATCGATGGGTTTGCCCGCGCTAGGAATCGCAGCTGCCCCGACGGTCTCCCCTAGCGTCACGTCCTTAGCCGGCGTGAGCGTCGATTCCTTGGCCGTGGCATGCGTCTTCCCGGCAGGCTGCTTGTGGGTCTGCAGCACATCGGTAACAGATTGCATCTGTGACCGTTGCTCATACGCGCGCGCAAGACTCATGACCATCTCTACCGTTGGCGGGTTCAGCAGGTCGGCGACGATACGTAGCGGATTGAGGAGGCCGGCCTGAACAGCTACGTCTGCTGCTGCTCGAAGAGTGGTTCGCACCGGCAAAGGAGCGCCAGCAATTGCTTTGGTCTGCCTCCACCGATCCGATTCGCCGGAGTTGGGCGAGCTCGCCAAGAGGGGTGTTGCGGATGGGCGGACCGAAGCGGCGGTTGACGTGTTCCACAAATCGTGGCCATGCTAGCACACCGTGATCTCGCTCGAGCCGGTAATACCACTATTGGGTGGCCTGATTAGATGATAATAAGGTGAGCCAAACCTTCTCCTCCTTTATAGTCCACTGCCCTGGGAACCTGCTCCTCCATGGTCTTCTTTCCCGTCGAAAGTTAGGAACTCGAGTGGGTCATCCGCGCGCTGTGTTGGTTGTACCGTCCCCACATGACATACATGAACTGTTGTGCATGTACAAGAGGACGATTCCTAAAATGTATTCATTTATAGGATGACTGCTCATAATATTTAACAAATTCCAGATCGTCTAAGAGGCAACACCTCATGTTTGAGCATATTCGTAGAGAAACAAATCAATCTGGAAAATCCTGTTTCAGAATGGCTTAAGCTTAATGTCAATAAATTATATTCAGCATGATAAAAACATGAACGAGGTTTTTCTTTGAAGGAGGAAACATAACAGGAGTTAAACTGTAAGAGATAGCATAAGTAATAGTTACAAAACCTATGAACTACATTGCAATTCTGTTATCATGAAAGAACACTAGTTTGATTTGTCAGGTTAAGAAATTACTATGCCCAAATGACTTAAGGTTGCAGCCACCCTACCCATGCCCTTACTTAAATCATGTTGCAAATACGGCGACTCGTTTTTCACAATTAAACTTCCTATGATTGTTTTTCACATCTTGTAATGAAAAAAAAACAATGCTGAAACAAAGGCTATTGCTAGTTTGCTACAAAAGAAAAACTCTATAGGACACCCATTGTTATGAACCTTAGTTCATAACGGGTAAACACCACCAAGAAGATGGCCGGATGGAGTCGGCGTAGGGAGAGAGAGGAGGCTATAGACGAGGAAGACTTTGTTATTACTCTGGTTAATTACAATAGCATGCGGTAGCCCCCTTATATAGATGGCTCCCCCTAACAGATAGAATCTAATCCCAATCATATCTCTAACAGATATAGTAACTAATATTATATCTCTAACTATATCTCTAACATAAGGAAACTAATCTCTAACTCAAATAGGAACCAATCTCTATTTCCTAATAATAACCCGGCTGAGCCCAAGGCCCACGCCTATAACACTACACCCCTCTCGGACATGCAGCTCATCCTCGAGCTGCTAGACGGTGGCCAATGGAAGACCTTCGACGCCAATGTAGAAGACGAACGGTGGCAGGGTGCTGCAACAAATGGAGACGGACGGCCAGATCCACGCGGAACAAGTCTAGACGAAGTGTAACGCCTTCGGAAATATAATGCCTGCAAAATAAGCTTTTTCTGATTTTTTTTGTTAAATATTTTTTATTATTATTTTTTTTGTTGAATTGTTTTTATTTTTGATTTTTTTTTTGAAATTTATTTTTTTCGTTCTTTTTTTAGCCTTAAATAATCACTCGGTCGATTGAAACCGACCAAGACGGACAAACACGCCGATGCGCAACACAGAGCGGCGGCGGCGGTTCCAGGCGACCCACGGCGGCCGGCGACGGCGAAGAGCGGCGGCGGCGCGGAGGTGGCCCGAGCAGAGGCGGATCTGGAGCGGTGGCCGTCGGGGGGCGCGGACGCTGGCGGCTTCGAGCCGACGGCGGCGACGGGGAAACCGAGCGGCTGGCGGAGCAGCAGCCCGGCGGCGACGACGGATCGGCCGGATCGGACGTTGGCTCGGGCGGCGGCGGCCCGGGTGACGACGGATCTGTCCACGGCCGGGTCTGGCGGCGGCCAGCGGAGACGGCCTAGGCGACGGCGGCGGCTCGGACGGAGACGGCCGGGCCGGAGCGGCTGCAGCAGCTTCGGGTTGCGGCGGCGGCCGTGGCGGCAAGCTGCGGTGCCGTGTGGGAGAAGCCACTTCGGGCGGCGGCGGCGCCTTGGGGGCGAGCGCTTGGGCGGAGATGCCGATGCTGGCGGCGGCGACCCGCAGGGCTGCGGAACCGGCGGCGGCTGCGAGGGCCAGGGCGTGGAAGCGGGCGCCGGTCGCACGGGAAGGCGCAGCTTCGGGACCAGCGGCGCCCGTGCTGGGGTGATGGAGGGTGCGGGCAGGTGTGGCGGAGGTGGCCTGGGCGACCGAGGACAGCGCGAAACAGAGGTGGAGCGGGCAGCCCGGGCAGCGGCGAAGACAGCTCGGCCCGATCCCGATCTCGCCGACTGGGGACGGTGACGGTGACGATGGAAGAAGCGACGGTCGGTGCGGCGTAGCCAGCGGTGAATGGATCCGCCGGTGGAGCGGAAGAAGCGTTGATGATGGATGGGATGGCCCCGAATAAAATCGGCAAGAGCCCTGGCGCAGAGACGGGCAACACTCCCCCGGATTCAAGTGCTGCAATCCTGACGTCGGCTGCGATGCTCTGCCGCGTCAAATCTGCAATCTTGGAGTTCATATGGCCATCTGCTCCTGAATCGCCTTAAGCATTGCGCTCACAGAGGTGGCCTCCTCGCCGGAAACCATGGTAGCAGAAGTCCTGGGAAGGGATCGACGGCTCTGATACCAAATTGTTATGAACCTTAGTTCATAACGGGTAAACACCACCAAGAAGATGGCCGGATGGAGTCGGCGTAGGGAGAGAGAGGAGGCTATAGACGAGGAAGACTTTGTTATTACTCTGGTTGATTACAATAGCATGCGGTAGCCCCCTTATATAGATGGCTCCCCCTAACAGATAGAATCTAATCCTAATCATATCTCTAACAGATATAGTAACTAATATTATATCTCTAACTATATCTCTAACATAAGGAAATTAATCTCTAACTCAAATAGGAACCAATCTCTATTTCCTAATAATAACCCGGCTGAGCCCAAGGCCCACGCCTATAACACCCATATGGCCTAAGTGTAGAGCACAAGCTTGTGGTGTTTGAGGTATTGGGTTCCAGTTCCCATTCTCCTTAAAATTAAAGATACGTAGTTCCTCGTATGTATTTTTTTTTGAAAGAAAGAACAGCTCTAAAACTATAGGGGTAAAAAGCTAGTTCACTTCACAGTTGCCATTTTGAGCATGCGCATCCACCCTTTTCTTCTTCCTTTTCATTCTTCGTATAAAAAAATAGGCAGTACTGACGAGCATGGACTACCCAGAGTAAGCTAAGCCGAGAAGAAAGTTGAAAAAAGAATAATAATTACCAGGTATCTTCTGGACAGAACTCGAGGATAACCAATGATTGTTCACACCCATCAGCACTCACTCATTCCTTTGAGAACTTGATGGGAAACAGTGAGAAAAATGCAGATATGTATGATGTGGAGGGCTTGCACCAGATATGCCTCCGATTAGCCATAAACATATATTGAGTAGAGCAAGACAACAAAATTCCATCAAATGTTTAAACATCTAACTATGAATGTTAACGCCTTTTCTTAGCATGCAGAAACATGGTTCTATAAGAATGAATACCCAGAATGTTTCAGTTAGCTTATTTCATATTGGATCTCAAATATATTGGATGGCACATCACTGCCCCCTATTAGACATTAAATGTTAAGTCCACTTTCACATTTCTAATCAAGTTATAGTATTTTCAGTTTTTCACTATTTCATAATTGTGAAAGCTTAGAATTTAGAGACTGATGTCACACGACCTTACAAAATTTTATGATTGAATTCAATCACATTTAGGACACACGAGAAGAATAAAATTCAGAATCAAAAGTTTGTTTTAATTCTCATAAATACAATCAAACATGATATCGAATGTTTTGGTCATAAAACTTCTCTCCCCTACATCTAGTCAATTTTTCAGAAATTTTGGAAGCTTTCCCACAAATTATGCAAGGGCTTACATGGAGTGGGGGCTGCACTAGATATGCCCCTAATAAGTTTACTTTGAATTCTTTGAACAAAATTTAATTCAACACCAAACAATTTTTTCAAATTCAACACAAAAATTCCAAGTTCACACTTACACAGTCAGTCTTACAGCCAAATAGCTAATATATTAGCTATTACATTAACATACGTTGCATACCTACTGATCCCAAGACAGCAGTGATATTAGGCAGAATGTCAGGTCATACACTACATTTTAGAGCCATGATTCAGAACAACAAATTGTAGGTTCATACACACCTCAAACTAACACTAGTCTGCAGTTAGTGAGTTCTCCGGTTAAATTGCCATGCAAACTGATCAACAGCCACCATTGCTTGTGAAGCCGAACCAAGAGAACCATCATACCTGTACATTAAGATACCAGTGTGAAATAAATAAAATTTTGGCAGACCACAGATGTATACTGACAATATGTAAAGGGAACTTGTTAGCTGATTTCTGTTAATTAAATGTTCAACAAGCAGATACGTACATAGAGACTAACAAGTAAGCTCCAATCTGCATAATAATAACTCCTTCACCTTCTGACTTTGTTGTGTTAACGCAACGGGCACAAAACCAGTGTTCATGTATTGAGGTGACCAGATCTACAAAGCATAACTTGCAATCACAATATTGCTGAAGATAACAAAGATTCGAAGATATAATTAGCTTTCAACTTTTTTCTAAAAGCTGTAAGGAAGATTCAGACTCATAGGGTGAAAGACCTCACATTGGTTTGGCCCAATAGAGAAGAACTCCATCTGCAGATTATTCCGTTTAACAAAGTCCAAGAATGGTTGCAGATCGATAGCTTTCAATTGTGCTCCCTCTTGCTCTGCTCTGGACAGTTAAACAAAAAGTTTGTAAATTTTCAACTTCAGGAACTTGAGCATTCATGGATCTTAACGAGTAGTTTTTTTTCTTTGACACTGAGATCTCTGTCACATCTGTGATTCTATTATTGAACTCCATATCAAACAAATTATTCACGAATTGGTTCTAGGAGACCTGATCCAGATTTCTGTTTCAAGCTTCCCTTCATGTCTAAAATAAATATGTATTTATTAACATTCAAAGATAAATATGAGTGGACCAAAGCAAAATAAAATTGTATATATACATTCGACTTTCACTATCTCCCCCCTCTTCAGTGTATAGGTTTGGAACAATCGTTTATCAAATTGGCATTTCAACTGCATCTTCCAATAGTTGTGGATGGAATTATGGAAATAATATTGATAGTAAACTACAACATTACTTAATTCATCAATCAAACTTCCCAACCAGTTTCAATCAAACTATGACATTTCTAAATTCACCTGTAACACTCTTGCTATTGAACTGCTGCTGCCGTCAAGAACCGAATAATGATTAAACTAATTTAACATTCCAACAAAATTACCAAAGGACTCTAAAAAAACCAAAATAACTAAATAACTTCCATCTTAAAAGTCCGCGACCAAATGGGAAGATTCGCAATGCCCATCCCCAATCCACCAACCCAACCGCCACTATCGTAGATTCTACAACCCCCGCAACTAGCAATAGGGAACAGCAGAGGCAATGGCAACGGATATACGGTAGCTATGACCAAGAAATGTCCAAAAACTGTCCGTGCTCTGGGGATTGGGAATGAGACTTACACGATGGGGAGGAGGCGAGATGGCCCGGTCGGGTCGTAGTTGAGCAGCAGCGCCGCCTTGACCGGCTTCCCTGCAAGAGGACGGCGATTAGTGAGCAGCGAGAGCAGAAGGGGTTGAGAAGGGAGCTACAAGAAGCGAAGCGGGAGGGGAGACCGGAAGGGCCGACGTGCTTCCCGGCCCACTTCTCCCACGCCCGGCGCGCCCACGTCCAGTCAGCCGCCATGAGACGATGGAAATGGTGTCGTCCGCCGCAACGGGGAGGCTGCGGTGGAGAAGGTGGCGAAGGCGGCGGAGCGGGGCTGCCGGCGGTGCGTCCTGGGTCTCCGAGACGGTGGTGGGTTTTGGACTTATGGGGGCCTTCACCGATTTCTCTCTCTTCTTTTCTTTGTCGAGTGCGCTTTTGTTGTGTGGTGGCCCGGCCCGCCAGTTTGTCTGGGCTTTTCTGGCAGGCCATATGTACATGTGCTGTATAGAGGCGAACGTCACCTGGTGCGCCTCGTCCAATAAAATTTGGGTACTCACGCGTGCGGCGCCTTCGGTGCGAAAGAAAGCCACATCTCGATACCTCCACTAAATGGGCATGTCCTTTTTCATTTGAATTAATGATTTTTAGCTGTGATATATAGTTTTAAGTTATTTATAAAAGAGTATGAGATAACAGAAATTTATATACGATTTTAGCCGTTATAAATGAAATACTTATAGTGTGTAGTACAAGCAACAACTTGTAAACCTCATATTGAAAAGACATTCTATTTGAAAGTTAGTTACTGTAGAAAAGCTAAAAAATAGTTTTAAAAAAATAACAAGAAGATATCCAATTCCTAGCTGTGAAGGGGACGTGTCTACCGTATGAATACATGTGTATAATACATCTGCCATGTACCCTCTATAAAGAGAAACGAAATCCTTATTTTTGAGGTGAGCCACGCTGCTCGTTAGGCGCGAACAGGTTGAAATTCTTAAGAAGCATGTAAGGTTGCAACAGGTGGAAATCTATATATCGACCTCGAGCCTTGACTGTGCGAAGCTAAATATTAAATAGGAATAATCGGACAAATGCCACTACAATAATCGACCCTCTGTTTCCAGACTGCGTTCGCTTGGGTTGTTGGGCACGCCGGCAAGGATAGTAAGTCCAATCCATCAAATCAGGATTGGTTGTTTCGACATGGATTGCTGAAGTGTCCACTTTTTGGATGCGTAGGGTGAGTTCTTTTAGGCTGTATTTTATAGTTTTTGATTTATGATTTTTGAATTTTGATTGTTTGTGAGAGAAATTATAAAGAGAGATAGTCGTATATAATTTTGACCAATATAGCTAAAGTTGTTATAATATGTACTACAATTAACTTGTAAATCTCACCTAAAAAAAGTGCACCATTTAAAAGCTAGTTACTGTAGCGTCGTACATAAACCATAAATGGTAAAGAACCCACTCTTGATTCCATAACAAACCGTACAAACACATAATTTGGCTCATCTCATGCAATATCTTTAAGAAACCATTAAGATCATCTTACGCTCTAATCCTCTCGTGTGCTCTCTGCTTTGGATGAGTAAACTTAATTACTTGTCCAAGATCACCCCTATAGTTTATATTGTCCATTCTAGTCCTTTTTCAATTTAGAATAAGAATCATAATTCAAATAGGGAATAGGAGTTCTAATCATAGTAGGATTCTGGATTCATCAAGGACTTTTTATAGTATATATTTCTAAATCTGAAAAGACTGGATATGAGTCATGCTAACTCAATAATTTTTACCTTAACTTTTATCCATTTAAGTCACTGTCCTCCTCCAAGAATTCGCTCCAAGTCGGCTCTACCTTTTTTTTTCCTCCCACCTTTGAAGTGTCCCCACCCCATCTTTATTTCGTTTGGTTAATCACACCCTCTATTTCTATAGCCTTCCATACCAGATTTCTACCGCCTTCGAACTCCACCTGCCTGTCGGTACCGCTTGTTTGGTCCTACTATGTCTTCCTTCTTCCAATGGCTCGCACCTTCGCCTTTCCATTTGCTAAATTTTGCAACCGTTTTTGTAATTCCGCACATAAGTGCAGATGATATATGTGTATCTATCATTGATGACATGATTTTCTTTTCCTGACTAGTATTTTTATTAGACCTCTCATTTGTTGCTTCACCTTTAAAATTATTCTTTAATCGATATCCTCTATTAACCCAAATACTTTTTATGATTACTTGCCTTTCAAGTAACTCATATAATTCCACCTCGAAGTGATACTCCACAACATTTGAATTCAAGCAACCTCACATATATTATATTCTTCTTTAAACTAAAAACTTACCAAACTCCTGATAATGTGTGATGTGCTTCATTATACATCTTCAATGTAATCATTCCCACCTCAGTAATTGCATACCTTTGCAATCTACTAAGTGAATAATTTCATGCCTCAGACGTAGAAATCCTTCTTCAAACATCTCCCTCATTGAACATATATGAAAACAACAACCTGAATATAATATTTATCCATGAGAAGTATCTGATTGACTGACGACTAGTACGTCAGAATCATCCTTTGCTACTGTCACTCACCCTTCAATCGCTTCAAACTTGAACCGTCTTTTATCACATGACATTCCTTGTCACCTAGATAGCATATGTGTGTACCCTTTATCTTACTCTTCTTCTTTATGTGACTTTTGCTTATGCCTGCAACACCTACTGCAATCAACACTTGATCACTTGAAGATTTCAATGGCTTTTTGAAGGACTTCGCCTCCAATAGATATGCAACTACCTCGTTGAAATTAAGAGTGGTTTTTCGATAAGAATATTCATCACCCATTGTTCCTGTGATGGTGATAGAGATGATACCAGTATGACGGCCTTGTCATTCTGCTCAATTTTCTCATCCACACTATTCATCTGTGTGATAAGCTTATTGAAAATATTGAGATGGTCAATGAACTATGTACCTTCCTCCATGTGCAACTTGTATAGTTGTTGTTTCAACACTCATCGGTTTGTTAGCGACTTTGCCATATACAATTTTTCTAAGTCCTTCCATAATTTCTTTGTCTAATTCTTTTTGATCACCGAGTACTTACCTCATCAGAGAGATATAGACGGATTGTACTGACAACCTTCCACTTCGTCACCTTCCAGCCTTCATTAGACATCTTTTTCGATTTGTCCCCTTCAAGAGCATCGATTAATCTCTGCTGGATAAGGACATTTTTTTACTGCGCATTGTCACATGCTGAAATTCCCTCCATTGTCAATTTTCTCTACTTGATTTCATGTTATCGACATCGATCTTGATTTTGTGCCACCTGATGTTTTACCAACCTTTTCACAAATCAGATTAATCTATCCATGGCTCTGATACCACTTATGACCACTTTGATAACTTTTCTTATACGTAGTAGCCCCCGGATTGGATCAGAGTTTGTAAGATATGACATAAGCGTGCATAATATCAAGAACGAAAAAGATGAATTTCATAGAGAGAACCAAAATAACAAAGTTAAAGCAACCACGACAAGATAGAAAAGATTTGATGAAGCCGACAGCAAATTCTTTAAATACAATCTCAAAAAAGTATAAAGGATTGTCGCTCATTCATAACTCTCGAATCTTTTAGGACCTTCAGATCCTTACCCTATACAAAAATCTAGTATTAAAGAATATCCTAACCTTTAATCCTCTTGTGTGCCCTCTGTTTTGGATGAGTTATATACTCCCTCTTAGCCCTTCTCGAATTTGAAGTAGGTATTATAATACAATTAGGAGTAGGAGTCCTAATCTTAGTAGTATTCATTTAGAACTTTATAGCATATTTTTCCAAACATGAGTCACCTTAACTCAACAGATTTCATCTTTAGAATCTCGATGAGCTACAACTAAATATAATTAATAAATACAGATCATCATGTATAAGGTTAACCCTATATATGTGTGTGTGGAGGGGGGTTTGGTCCAACAAATCGCATATGAGAGCTAATACAGCTCAAGTAATATTTAATAGAATTGGACTATATATATCCCTATAAGACAGTTATCTAATTAATAGGGATAGGTATGATCCAATTCAATAGAAAGAGTTGCATACTGCCTTTTTCTGCGATTTCAATAGAAAGACTTGACAAGGAGTAGGCTGTTTATTGTGCTTGGAAATGAGAAATATCTATGAATTCTTTTTTTTACGGTCGGGTTGTGGATGCTCGTGAGCCCATTTCCGGGTTGGCATTAGGAACACCTAGCTGCTGCCTCCAACTTCAGCATGTCATGAGTTTCCATGTTTTTTTTATTACGATTTGATGAATGAAATACACCAGCAAGGTCACGGTACACCTAAATAAACATTGTTCATACAAGAAAACATATCATAGAATCATTAATCTTGAGGAAGTCTTGGTCAACTGCTCGGCTTAATTTCTCTTACAATTTTTTCAAGTAGCCCACCACTTATTCATTGATCTCGAATTGAGATATGTGCTCCAACTAATGCGAATTTATTTGCCTTCAAACGTTTCTCTAGCTCATGAGCCATTGCAGCTAAAGAACATTTTAGTTCTTAGCTTTTCAAGGAGATGTATCCATTGTTGATCATCCACTCCAGATTCCAGTGGTTGTTAACATTCTTGAGAGTCCAATAGGACCATCCAAATGTGGCTTGCCCATACACATCCATCTGCGCCTTTGCATACCTCTGGTAGTCTTCCTTTGTTGCATTGGCCACCTTCCACTCAGCCACCCATTCTCCTGTAGGAAACATGGCATACATGAGATGCTTCTGAGACTTGCTACTTTTTCCATAGCAGCTATGCACAAGGCTAAGAACACCTGATTGCTGTCCCTTCTTTTTGTATTACTAGAGATATTTCTGGACCTATATGCAGACTGTTGTCTAAGAGGTAATGTTTCGAAAATTCAGTAGGAGGCTGGAAATGTTTGGAGCCACTGCATAGCTACTTACCTACAAAGGTGAGAGGACCGTTTTGCGTTGTGACGGTGCTGAGATCGCTGGAGAAGTTTGTTTTAATGAAGTCGATGTTCTGCTGCACGGTCAGGTTATCGAACAAGTTGTTGAACACCGTGTAGTAATGCACGTCGATGACGGCCCCGGGAAACCCGCTCGCGAACCCGAGAAGCTCGGTCGAGTTTCCTGACAGCCGGTTCGACATGACCACGTACGCTTGCGACGAGTGCTTCCTGACAGCGTTGTAGCCATCGCGGTAGTACTTCGTCAGGCTCCCCAGGGACGCGCGAGGCGCCAACGGTTCGTTCATCAGCTCTACCGCGAAGAGGCTTGGGCTCTTCGCGTATCTGTAAAATTTAGGTGAAGAAGATTGCAAGGACATTCATTCCGTGGCTCTATGCTGAATGTTCAGTGGATGCGGAGCTATATATGATCTGACCTGGCCGCGAGGAAATCGATGACTTGCACTGTCTGTGCGATGTTCGCGTCGGTAGTTCCCCACTCCTGCGTGCCATCTCTGGAGGAGCTGTGCTCCCAGGGATTCTGCGATCCAGGAGCCGCGTGCAAGTCAATGATGACTCCCAGCTTGTACTTCCTATCCATGCACAGAGAAAGAACACATAAACTGGACATTCCAGTTGGGAAAACGGGATACTCGTTTCACTATACCAATCGGAGCCAATTGCGAACGCAGAAACTGAAGATCCAGGGGTTTACTGCTATTGAACACTTACTCTGCCCATTTGAAGGCATTGTCCAAGGCTTCGAGAGAACCCCCGACATAGGGAGCCGGAGGGTTGGGGTCGCTAGCAATCCACCATCCAACTGGAAGTCTCACTGCTGTCAGCCCGCTTGCAGAGATGAATCTGAAGTCATCCTCAACTATGTACGTGCTCCAATGGTTCTGCCAATCAAGTAATCCACAAAATTGAACTACCATGCATGCATGATACCTATTCCATAGAAACCAACCATAGTTGTATACACAGGTTTTAAGGTTTTTTGTTGGGTCTAGTAGTGATCTTTGGAAAACAAACATACTACTACTTGACATGTAGGCCCACTACCAATGATCATTTAATGACTTGCTTACCTTCTAATCATTCAGACCCGTTAACTAAGGGCCCGGCTGTCACTTCAACAACAATAATAAAAAAAAACTTTTATCTCAAACAAGTTAAGATAAATTAAAAATAAAACTTCCTTAACATCAAAGAGATCAGAGCCTTAAAATAAAACCTACAATACTAAAAACTCTAAGCCATACATCCTGCCATCTGAGTCAAGAGCCTAAAACATTGCACCTAAACTTTTTTATAGTTCCGGTACGTGGATCGCTAACTTCCAAGCGCTCCTATCCAAAGCTAATTCTTTAGATACATTCCAATCTCTCGAGTCTCTTTTAATTGCTTCCTCATGCGTCAGTTTTGGTCAACCTCTCCTCTTCTTATGTTTTCAATACGTTTTAAAATTCCACTATATACCAGTGCCTCAAGAGACTTTCGTTGAAGATGTCCAAACCATTTAAAGCGATGTTGAACAAGTTTCTCCTCAATTGGTGCTACCCCCACCCAATCACGTATATCAATATTACGGATGTGATCCCGCCTTGTGTGACCACAAATTCACCGTAGCAATCTTATTTCTGCTATACTCATCTTCTGTATATGTTGTCTTGTAGTTACTTGAGGACCAAAAATTTGAAAGGGAAGTAGAGTACCTAGAATGACAACTTCAGCGCTGACAGAAAATAAGACTCAAGGACTAATAATTAATTTAGCTTAGATAAGACCGAAGCGAGCTAGTATTTTCTTAACCAAGCAGAACTGCAGACCTGAATCTGCATGCCCAACTGTACTCTGTAAAACTAATAAAGCAATCCTCCGCAGATTCGGCACGTATAGTGTTTCCCTTTTTAATTTGTAGCAGTTTTTCTATTTGGAAGTTGGCTGATTTTTTTTCTTAGATCTAGGTCGATTTTTCTAGCATTTGGATTAGTTTTGATGTGTTTGTCTGATTTTGGTTTTGATCCAGTGGTTCATAAATATGACTTATACTTAAGGAAACAGAAGTTACCTTATAAATAGGCATCCCAATATTCGAAAAAAAGGCATCCCAAT
Organism: Dendrocalamus latiflorus; assembly: GCA_017311315.1. Taxonomy (NCBI): domain Eukaryota; kingdom Viridiplantae; phylum Streptophyta; class Magnoliopsida; order Poales; family Poaceae; genus Dendrocalamus; species Dendrocalamus latiflorus. Next base: position 11,609,420 of record CM029662.1, read on the forward strand.
TTATGATGCCCAGCATGTTCATGCTTTTAAAATTCAGAAATTTGGGGCTGTAGAAAGCTATTAGTTTCCATGGCCACAAAAAAAAACCTATTGGTTTTAGCAAACATCTTAATTCCTAGGAACGAAACGTAAAATTTCTTATAATGTGAAGTGGATATATTATTATTTCTAGAAATATCTATCTTATTTTGCTACATATATTCATGCACCAATGTGGTACTATCAAAGGCAAAGCAGAGCTGCATGGCAACACATGTGATTGCTCGCCTCACATGTTGGGATATTGCCCCCAAACTCCGGGCAATACGGAGCTATTCGGTGCAATAATTGCTACAGCTTCTTTGTTTCTTTCTTCTGCCAGTAGACACAGACATAAGATACAACGAAACAAAAGAGACACGCTTCTGAGGTCAGGGATATATATCTCCAAATCATGAACAGCTACTCTGCATTGATCGATATCAGAGAAGCACTAGAAATCGACTTAGTGGGACACAAGGAGCTCTGATATCTTACCCTGAGAACTGGTGTAGCCTTGGATGTGCCGTAGCCGTTGCAGATCTGGTACTCCCCTTGCAGCTCCCCAACTTTGGTCACTACAAACACCGATGGGTCGTCGTCGCCCCAGCTTGTGCTCTCGCCGGAGTCTGCTGTCACTGAAGCAGCTCCCTTCGCCTGCCATCAATGGAAACTTCACAGCTTTCGTTTGTGAAATGGTAACATAAAAAAGAAAATCTTTTACAGCTTGTACCAGTCAGTCAGTCACAGCACCTAGGAACAGTGGTGGTACATGTCGACTACTGAATATAGAGGGGTACATGCTGACTAAACGTTTGCGCAATTATTTGCAAATCATTAAATAATTTTGTTGAAGTTTTTTTTTTCTACGGTGGGATAAATGAATGGCGCATATATTGTTTCTGGTCCTGCCACTGCTCTGCAGACGTAATTCATCATTCATCATGGGCCATACAAGATTACGGGTGTATTTTTTTGGTTGTGCCTCGTGACTTTTAGTTAAAAAAAAGTGTTTTATATAAATGAATTGAATGTTGATAAGTCACTTCAAAAGATCTATCTCAATAAGCTACTTTAAAACAATGATAAAAAACCGTCATATTTGTTTGTTCAAAAAAAGCTACAAATCATAGATTATAAGTTAAAAAAAAAGCAAGCCGGCCACTAGCGTTGAGTTGGACAACCGGCGGCGTGCCACTGCTAACGACACTCCGGTGGAAACAATCCAGTGGTTACAGCTCCTTGTGCCGGCCCACTACATGCCACTACGCTAGTGCACTCTTTCTTATCTTGTTACCTGCAAGAAGTACCCGTTTGGCGCCCTAATCCTGACCCGGTTCTTGTCGCCGGCGTTGCGCACTATCTGGAACGTCTCCGACTGCCCCGGCGAGGCCGCCGTCGCCACGACCTTGCCGTCGCCGCCGACGCCCACGAATTGATTGCCGAACACCCTGAAGTTGAACGTCGTCTCGTTAATCCTCCACAGCTGAATCAAATGCACGTACATTCACACGGCCAACGAAACTCTGATCAGACCAAGACCACACTAGAGCAGAAGTGATCAACCAATGGATCGGGCGTCCAACCTTGAAGGTCTCCCAGCCGGAGGCCTGCGTCCGGTTCGCGACGACCGCCGCGCCGCCGCCCTGCTCGGCGGTGAGGTACGCGTTCCGCACCACCGACTTGAACTGCAGCTGCGTGCCATCCTGCACCGTACGTGCTCGGAAGAAACCAGTCAAGAAAACAGAGCGCCATCACATGAAGCACAAGGCAGCACAAGTAACCAATTACCAAGAGATCTTTGTTCGGGATGCCGTCGAAGAGGGAGGGCAGGATCCAGCCCTCCGTCACGAGCCAGCCGCCGAGGCACACCGCTCGGACGGGGAGGCGAGGGGAGGTCGGGTTCTTGGACGGGTTAAATGGCGGCGCCCTCTTGCCATGGGAGAGGGAGCAGAGCCACAAGGAGCACAGGAGGAGGAGCCAGACGCGTTCGAACAGACGATTGATGCTGTGGCAGCTCATTATCTACTACGAGTTCTTTCGATCGAAAGAGTTGCTCGGCTACTTGCAATGCAACGCAATGCGATGGCTTGGCGTTGTGCTGTACATGCTCTGCCTGCTTATATGGGTGTAGGATTAAGTAATGAGCAGCTGTAGCAGTGATGCATAATGATTAGGGTATTTAGGTGCGTCGGTGAAGAGAAGATCAGGACGGGAGGTTGTCCTTGTCAGAGGGCGACTGGGGTTTCCATCAACACGCTAGCTAGCATGCTTGCAGTAGTGAGAGTTGATCTACTGTCAAGCTATTGATGGGTTCGAGTCGATTCTCTATTTTTTTTATGAGGAGGAACATGATTTAGGCCCTGTTTATTAGGGTGCATACATAGTGTTTCTTTGAAAAGGAAAAAAAGTGGTTTTTTTGGCTGCAGTGATGGCTTTCGGTATTAGCGTGAGCGTTTATGCCAATAAGCTAAATATCGATAAATTGATAAACTGTTTTAAAAAAATTGTCCTAAGTTGTTTCGAAAAAATGATAGAGAAATTATTCTATTTATTTGTTTGGAAGAAATTATAAATTGAATAGAAGGAAATCAAAAAACAAGTTATCGAGAAGTTTGTGAGTAAAGACTTCAGCTTCTCCTCGTACACCAAAGGATTAAGGCGTATTTTTTAACGCGGTTTCTAGGTTTCTTCCGAGGTGAACAACATGCTTGTCGATGTTTGATATTCGATGCATAATTCAATAATGGATATCCATTACGATCTTTTCTAATTCCGTAGGCATTGGTCGTGGTAACATGGAACACACTATAAATGCGCAAGCCCCTCCTCTGGAATACCTCTCGCTCTCATTTACTGCCTCCGTTTCGAAATGCAAGGGCGCAGTTGCACGGACCAACGAATAGCAAAATCGTAAAAATCAAGTAAAGGGGATAGAATGTTAGATCACATCATACGGCCCCCGTCACTACAAGGTATGCGCGCAGATGACTCCACGCGCATGGGATACGAATTATGATGGCTGGCATCTTCGCGGTACATGGAGACATGGTCCTGCGCCCGGCCGGGCATGGAGTGCTTGGCCGTAGCAGCCATTGGGGAAGGACCAAGGTCACCATGTTCTTGGATACTTCCATGGGTATTGGTGCTCTCGTGAGTAGAAGAAACTTTGCCACTGTTTTTCTTAGATTGTGATTGATAGTTTTTTTTACTACGGTAGATGGCCCTTGTATGTATATTTTGAAACGACGACGGACGGCTAAGCTGTTGATACAGACAACGTATATAATTTTACAGTCAAAAAATCGTTTGAAGAAATAATTTCAGAAAAACCGTTTTAAAAAGTGGTTCCGCTTTATTTGGCTTCTGGAAAAAAAAAAGCGAAGCCAAACAAAAGCGTAAAAGAGCAAAGAAGAATGTGGTCTTTGGCGCTTAGGGCATCTGTAGTGTATATAACCCAAGAGGCCTTAAGGTGGGTCCCATCTAAACCTTAAGGTTGACTCCATAGTGTATATAACCCAAAGGGTCTTAAGGCGGTCCCACTTGGCAGATAAAGAAAAAATGTATTTTAATGCTTGTGGCCAGGTCTTTAGCTTGAGGACCAGCCTTAAACCTTTTTTGCTTATGGCCTGCTTAAGGTCACCCCTGTAATGTATAAGGTTGACCTTAAGGTGACTTAAGACCCCCTATTTTCATACACTACATATACCCTTGTAAACGAGTTTTAGTGGCGTGCCTCTCGCAAGCAGTGGCACGACGGGAATTCTGTGAGTGGTCCACTGGCGCCTGTCTGCCACGGAATGTGACAATTCCCTCTCTCACGAGTCTGCCTGATGTACGGCCGGCCAGCGGTTTTGGCCGGAGTGATGTCTAATCCATAAAACAAGGCCACGATGTTTTCGCGGCCTTCTCAACCCATCCACGACGTAGTGATGTGCAGAGCATATCAAGTGCTTTACATTTGTTGCTGGCTTGGATCTTGGTGCATGGTACATCTGCTACCCTAGTGAATGCTGTAGTAATGTACTGCAACAATATCTAAGGCTCCGTTTAGGGCCTCTTTGATTTACAAGATTTTTATAGGAATTTTTAGAGCTGCTAATTCTTAGGATTTTTTTTCTACAAGGGCTGTTAGGAATTGGTTTGCCAAATTCATATGGAATGCATTCCTATACCCCAATTCCATAGAAAAATAAACATGAGCTCAAACCTCATGTTGCCTCTTTAGACCGCATGAATAGGAATAGGAAAAGCATAGGATTGGAATGTCATGACTTCTTGAATCCTGTAGAAAATAAAACTATAGGAGTTGTCCAAAAGATGTGTTTCGATGCCCACAGGCAAAATATTCTGAATTTTGAGATGAGATGTTAATTGATTAGAGAGAAAATGAAGAGAGAAAGAAAGATGGTGCATTGGAACTTAGACACTCCATTTGGCTGCATAGAATTGAATTTAATTCATTCAATTAGGTTCCAAATCCTATTCTAGTTCAATTTGAATTTGATTCAAGCTAATTCAAAATCCAAATTTTCTATTTGGATGTCATTTGAAATTCTACAAGACTGAGAGGCCCACCTGTGCACCTAGGTCTGCAACGTGCACAAAGTAGCTTCTCTACATACTAAATTACCTCCAATAAATTTCAGAAAACTTTGTTAAAAATTTATAGTGTGAATATGAGGTTGAAATTTCAAATACTAAACTTTTACCAAATCGTTGTCTACAAGACTATGGGGACTACCTATGCACCTAGACCTGCCAATGTGCATGAATTAGGTTCTCTACATACTAAATTATGAAATTTTATGGTGTGAACGCGAGGTTAAAATTCTAAATATGAACTTGAACTTAATTTTGTAAAACGAATTCCTAGGAAATGACAGGTGTAAGGTAAGAATTACTTCTATCTCTATCATGCCTCTTAGAATTGGGTTTGCAATCGTCAATTCAATTCTAGGTGGTAGCAAAATAGCTACATCGTTAGAATTAAATTCCAATTTCACAATTCTAGGATCAATACCTGGAGCCAAACGGGGTGCAAAAGGAATCAGTAACATTAGGCTAGACCTCATGGTAGAATTCCTCTAAAATTTGTATGATTTTTTCTTTTCCTAGGGAATTCCTTTAAAGCAATCCTACAAATCAAATATCCCTTGTAGAATTTTTTTTTCCTTTGATTGAATTCCTCAATTTTTCTTCCAAAATACCTTTATTCCAAAGAGGCTCTTATTTTTCCTTTGAAGTCCAATGCATTCTCTATCTCCACTCTCTGATAAGTAACATCTAATATCAAAATTCCTGTATTTTTTCTTTGAGGCATCCAAGCAGTTTTGTTTTTTAGGATTCAATAAGCCATGATATTTCAATCCTGTGTGTTTTTTCTATTCATACGGTTTTAGATCTCTATGTTTCGAAGAGGCCTTTAGAATGCAGAGTTCTCACAAGAATTTCATAGGAGATCATCCTTTGATTCTGAAGCGATTTTAGCGCCCAACGTAGAAAGTTTTGTTGGTAAAGCTGAAGTCTATTTTGGTTGATAACGCTGAAATCTACTATAGCATTTTACCGTAGTAATCAATCCTGGCAATTGGTTTTGGAGTTGATCCTCAGAGAAGCACGAGCAGGAGCTAGATTACCTATAGGAGTCGTTGTTAGGATGATCTCCACCCCAGGGTTGGCCCAACGGCCACCTGGGCCTTGAGTTCACGCCCTGATCGGGGCGCCCAACCCTAATGGTTGGTGGGCCCCTGTCACACTGCGCTATAAATACAGGTGGGGGCCGGCGGCTCATTTCACGAGGTTGAACGGAGCCGTATTGCCCCACCGACAAAACCCTAACCCGATCTCGAGGGGGAGCGCAGCCAGTGACGGGAAGCACCGCTGCCACGCCACCCCTGGACGGCGCCACCACCGGACTTCACCACCGACGTCTCCCGACTCCACCGACTCCATGGCGGACGCCTCTGGACCCGCAACCAAGACCACGGATGGTCGGTAACATCACCTGCCCCCTATCTTTACTCTCTGTTCTTTTAGATCTAGACGCATCACACTTTGTTCATGCCGAATAGCTAGTCTACCCTACCAGTTCTACTACTAGTGATCCTGTCATAGTGTTGACAATGGTATCAGAGCCAGGTTTTAGTAGATCTAGTTCTTTTGGGTAGAAAGAAAGAGATTAGAAGGAGAAGAGGAATCCTAACCCTAGAACACCCGAACTGAGAAATCCCAAATCCTAACCCTAACGCAAGATGCGTCGAGAATAGATTAGGGGAGGACCTACCGTGGTTTTTCCCCGCACCGTAGACCTCTCGGTCGTGCGGGAAGTAAACCCCGTCGCCGCCTTGCCGGCACGCGGGAAGAACTGCCGCTCGTCGCCACGCGCACGAGCTCCAGATCGGGCACCGCCAAAGGACCGCTCGACGGCGGCGCGCTCACCCTCGGGCGAACGCGCACACCGGCGAAGGGACCTACGGCGGCGCCATCGCTCTTCTCCTTTTTGGCCGATGACGCGCCGTCGGCTTCTATGTTGCTGCGGCGGCTGAGAGAGAGGAGAGGGAGAGAAATGAGAGCGGTTAGGGTTTTGGGGTTCGGCCGGCGCGGGGGAGAGTTTTATTCTTCCGATTCGCGCGCTCTGCCGTTGGATCAAGATGGACGGCTGGCGATGGCCAGGCCGCCTTTGAGCCCAGGCGGGTTCTGGAATTCCCGGCCCAGGCCCAGGTTGCGGCCTGGGCGCGGAGGCCGCGCGCGCGCGGGCAGCGGGCTGCTCTGGGCCGCGCGGCCGGGCGAGTCGGGCCGAATGCACAGTAAAAGTGGGTTTTGGTTTATTTATTTTTCCAGAAGCATTCTTTTGCTGAATTTTGTTAAGTTTGAGTTAAAATCTCTGTTCAAATTTGAACCAAGTCAAGATTTTTTCCGCTGCGAACTAAAGTTTATTATCTTCTTATTAAATTCGAACCAACGGAAGAATTTAATTTTGAAGAGCAGAAATTTTAAGTTTTTCTCTAATTTTAATTGGAACCAACGGGAAAATTAAAATTAGAAGAATAGTTACATTTATTTACAGTTCATGTTTATAATTTTGCTATTTTCTGACCAAAGTTGATGATAGCAATATTATAAATTGATTTATTCATGAATTTATGCATTAATTCTATCTTCTGCCCAACGGTGATGTAGAATTAATGTACAAGATTTTTTGCATGTTTTAATTTTGACCAACGTTAAATCAAAGCATGCAATTATTATATTATTATGTTTCCTCATTTTTCTGATACTGTTTCAGGACTCAACCCAATGGCATACATCTCGCACATCCCGACACTTGATGGGAACAATTATCGGGTCTGGCGAGAAAAGTATGATTTGACACTTGCGCTGTCCGAGAATGACTTAGCCCTCACCTCTCCGTGTCCTACTGAGCCAGAGGACCCGGTGAGGGCAGAAAATGAGACTGATGCTGATTTCACTGCCCGAAAGCGTGATCATGCAGAAGTCAGAATGAAATATGATCTTGAGAAAAAGAAATGGGACATCTCGAATCGCAAGTGCCTGATGGTGGCTAAGGCCACTATTGCAGATCCAATAAGGGGATCCATCCCAGACTGTGACACTGCCACAGAGTATCTACAGAAAGTGAAGAATCAGTTTACTGGCTCTTCAAAGGCCACAACAAGCACGCTGATTAAGAAACTGGTGAATGAGAGATACTCTAGTGGTGGAATAAGAGAGCACATACTAAAGATGAGCACAACGGCAGCTAAGCTAAATTCAATGGATATGGGGCTCAAGGATGAGTTTCTAATTCATTTGATCTTTGCTTCTTTGCCAAAAGAATTTGACACTTTTGTTGTTAATTACAACATGCAGCCCGACAAATGGGACATAGAAAAGCTCATTGCAATGTGTGTGCAAGAAGAGGAGAGGCTTAAAACCTCACAGGGTGACTCTGCAAACCTTGTGAAGAACAACAAAAGAAAGAACTTTAATGCCAAACCACAAGGGAAACCTCAGTGGGATAATAGCTCCTCTTCTAAGTCACAGGGAAAGGCCCCCCAGTTTCATAAGCCCAACCAATTTACAGTAGACAAAGACACCTGTAAATTTTGTAAGAAGAAGGCGGGACACTATCAGAGGGATTGCCCAGAGTTCCTGAAGCATCTGTTGAAGAATGGTAAGGATGTCATTACATTTATAGATGAATCCTTGTATTTAAGTTATGAAAAATCTACTTGGTGGATTGACTCAGGTGCAACTATTCATGTTGCTAATTCATTACAGGGATTCCATACGAGGAGGACCCTACAAAGAGGAGAAAGAACAATTAAAGTTGCGAATGGAGTTGAAGCCGAAGTCGAGGCCATTGGAGATCTCTCTTTAGAATTTCATGATGGTTTTGTACTTAGGCTTTCAGATGTTCTTTATGTACCCTCTTTGCGCAGAAACTTAATAAGTGTGTCGAGATTAGATGATGATGGATATGATTGCCATTTTGGTAATGGCAAATGCAGACTTGTGTTTAATAATAAATGTGTTGGTCTTGCCTTCCGACAAGACAAGCTTTATTTATTATCACTTTCTGAGAATGTGAATCATGTGACTATTGAGAATGAGAATACCTCTTCGTCTATGAATGTAAGTAAAAAGCGGAAGAGAAATCATGATGTATCGTCGAAATTATGGCATTGTCGTTTAGGCCATATTTCGAGGGGGAGGATAGAACGATTGATTAAGAAAACACTTCTTCCGCCATTAGAATTTTCAGATTTAGAACAATGTATTGATTGCATAAAAGGAAAATATGTTAAGAAAATAAAGAAAGACGCCAAACGAAGCGCAGGAAATTTAGAAATAATTCACACAGATATCTGTGGTCCATTTCCTGTAAAAAGTGTGGATGGTTATGATTCATTTATAACATTCACAGATGACTATTCGCGTTATGGCTATATTTATCCAATTAAAGAAAGAACAGAAGCATTGGATAAATTTAAGATATTTAAAGCTGAAGTAGAAAATCAACACAATTTAAAGATTAAGATAGTAAGATCCGACCGTGGGGGGAGTACTACGATCGGCACACCCCGTATGGCCAAGTTCCTGGACCTTTTGCAAGGTTCTTACAGGAAAATGGCATAGTTGCCCAGTACTCTACACCGGGCGAACCTCAGCAGAATGGAGTGGCTGAAAGACGCAACCGTACCTTAATGGATATGGTGAGAAGTATGATAAGTTACTCCACGCTACCGATAAATTTATGGATGGAGGCGTTAAAAACCGCCATTCATATTCTTAATCGAGTACCAAGCAAGTCAGTACCCAAAACACCGTATGAGTTGTGGACAGGAAGAGAACCCTCACTTAACTATTTACGTGTGTGGGGTTGTCCTGCTGAGGCTAAAGTTTTTAACCCAAACATAGGGAAGCTAGAACCCAAGATAGTCAGCTGCCATTTTATTGGTTATCCAGAAAAATCGAAGGGTTATCGCTTCTATTGTCCTGACAGACATACGAAGTTTGTAGAAACAAGACACGCTGTCTTCTTGGAGGAAGAGATGATCAGGGGGAGCAGAGTAGCGCGAGAAATTAACCTAGAGGAAAAGCGGGTACATGTGCCCATTCCAATGGTTCAGGAACCATTTTTCACGCTACCTGTTGTTGCTACACCAACAGTGCCAGACACTGTAGTGACAGCACCTGTTGTTAGTTCTCCTGTGGAAACGATGAGTGAACATGAGGAACCTGTCCTTCAGGATCCCATAGAACCCATTGTCACCCAAGAGGAAGAGCAACAACAGCCTCACACAGAACAAGCATCAAACAGCGAGGGACTCAGAAGGTCTCAAAGAGCCAGAAGATCAGCTATCCCTAATGATTACGAAGTTTATGAAACTGAGGAATTTCAAATGGAGGGTGATCCCACCTCTTTTGAAGAAGCCATGAGAAGCGCTCATTCATCCAAGTGGCTTGAAGCTATGCAGGATGAAATGAAGTCAATGAGCACCAACGGTGTTTGGGACTTAGAAACTATTCCTAAAGGAGCCAAGACAGTAGGCTGTAAATGGGTCTACAAAACCAAACATGACTCTAGAGGGAATATAGAAAGATTTAAAGCGTGACTTGTGGCAAAGGGCTTTACGCAAAGAAAAGGCGTAGATTACAATGAGACATTTTCTCCAGTCTCCTGTAAAGATTCTTTTAGAATAATAATGGCGCTTGTAGCTCATTATGATTTAGAATTGCATCAGATGGATGTAAAGACGGCGTTCCTAAATGGGGATTTGGAGGAAAATGTTTACATGGCACAACTGAAAGGTTTTGTTGTGGAAGGAAAAGAACGTATGGGATGCCGGTTGAAGAAATCCATTTACGGATTGAAACAAGCATCAAGGCAGTGGTACTTGAAGTTTGATAGTACAATAAGAAGTTTTGGGTTCAAGGAGAATGTAGAGGACAATTGCGTTTATGCAAAGTTTAAGAATGGGAAATACATTTTCCTAATCCTGTATGTGGATGACATCTTACTTGCTAGTAGTGATGTTAGCCTATTACTGGAGACAAAGAAGTTCTTGTCCTCGAATTTTGATATGAAGGATCTTGGTGAAGCTTCGTTCGTACTGGGAATAGAGATTCACCGAGATAGAACTAAGGGGGTTTTAGGTTTATCTCAAAAGGCATACTTAGAAAAAGTTCTAAAGAAATATAGTATGCAAAATTGTAAGCCTTCATCTGCTCCTATAGTCAAGGGCGACAGGTATGGGGAATTTCAATGCCCCAGGAACCAATATGAGATCGATCAAATGAAAGCGGTTCCATATGCTTCAGCTGTCGGAAGCTTGCAGTATGCTCAAGTGTGCACACGCCCTGACTTAGCGTTTGTTACCGGGTTACTTGGCAGATTCCAGAGCAATCCTGGAATAGAACATTGGAAATTGGTAAAGAAAGTCTTGCGTTATTTGCAAGGAACAAAAGACCTCATGATGACATACAGAAGATCAGATTCACTCCATATAGTGGGGTATACAGATTCTGATTATGCGGGAGATGATAGAAAGTCGACATCTGGATATGTGTTCACTCTCGCTGGAGGAGCTATATCGTGGAAAATCTCAAAGCAAACTGTCACTATATCGTCCACAATGTATGCCGAGTTTGTAGCATGTTATGAGGCTACGGGGCAGGTGAACTGGCTAAAGAAGTTCATACCTGGTTTAAAAGTGGTTGACGACATCAATAGACCACTTAAGTTGTACTGCGATAATGAACCCGCAGTAATGTATGCCCACAACAATAAGTCAAGTGGTGCTGCCAAACACATTGACATAAAGTACTATGTTGTGAAAGATAAAGTCCGGGATCATATAATCAGTCTTGAGCATATAAGGACAGAAAAGATGCTCGCGGATCCGCTCACAAAAGGCTTACCGCCCAATGTGTTCAGAGAACACTTAGCCGGCATGGGTTTACGGGAAAGCCTATGATTCCTGGACAATAAGGGCCCAGTTGAGAATACATTTCAAAACAGAGAAGTGCATTGTGGCTGCTCAATCTAATGGCATAAGACCGTGACGATGAGGCACGCTCTATGCACTGATCTGTGATGGAATGAGAAAAGCAATGAGTGACAAGTATAGAGTTTAAGTATAAGTTGAGATCAAGGGGGAGAATGTTAGGATGATCTCCACCCCAGGGTTGGCCCAACGGCCACCTGGGCCTTGAGCTCGCGCCCTGATCGGGGGCGCCCAACCCTAATGGTTGGTGGGCCCCTGTCACACTGCGCTATAAATACAGGTGGGGGCCGGCGGCTCATTTCACGAGGTTGAACGGAGCCGTACTGCCCCACCGACAAAACCCTAACCCGATCTCGAGGGGGAGCGCAGCCAGTGACGGGAAGCACCGCTGCCACGCCGCCCCTGGACGGCGCCACCACCGGACTTCACCACCGACGTCTCCCGACTCCACCGACTCCATGGCGGACGCCTCTGCACCCGCAACCAAGACCACGGATGGTCGGTAACATCACCTGCCCCCTCTCTTTACTCTCTGTTCTTTTAGATCTAGACGCATCGCACTTTGTTCATACCGAATAGCTAGTCTACCCTACCAGTTCTACTACTAGTGATCCTGTTATAGTGTTGACAGTCGTCAGGCCAAATAGGGCAATAGTACAGACAGAGATAGAGATTGCCAACAAAATTATTAATTTGCCGACTATACTGCTCTTTTGCGCAAGCATCCATCTTATTCAGTTAATACCAAGGGAAACGGAAAAAAAGTAAGCTATGATTATTTTCGTTTCACAATTCCTACACTTTGCAATACAACACACACTCGTACCTACATATGAAAGCATAGCAAAGACAGGGTTGATCTTGGATGATCCTGCAACCGTCATCTCTGCTTAATTGTAAGGAACAGGAATCCTATCTGGACCAGACTCCATGTCATCCCGGAGCATATCAGATAGGGCAACAGTAATTTTCCCCACTTGTCCTGCAACACGAAAATTGTATGGATTAATGAATGTATGTCTCACCATTTACTTATTGTTTGGTCAAATGTAAAAAAGTAATTTTGAGGTGCAGCTGATCTTCACCGAAGTAAATCCAGTTATAGGCTGAAATTTTGAAGTGCAGTTTGGGAATTTGTAGAGCAATTTATGTTCATCAAGTATTTGTTATTTTGACAAAACAATAGCAATGCAATAGTTCAATATTAGAGCCTTGTAATGTAGGTATCTCGTATGCTTATATCACACAATTGAATTTTGTAATCTTGATTAATAAATACTAATGTTCTCAAGCAATTACCTTCACCAACTGGCTGGCCGTCCCATTCAACAATTGGCAGCAAAGGAAGCCCACTCCCCACGAACATCATCTCCGCGCATCGCCTAGCCTCATCAGCAGTAATACTTGCAGCATTGACACTCTTCAGAAGGCCAGCTTCAACTAAATTTGGCGCCAACACCAGAAGCCGCTTCGCGGTGCATCCACTGAGGATCTTGTCAAAAGCAGGAAGCACCAGCTCATTGTTTCTCGTTACGAACACCACGTTCATCATCGGGCCCTCGGCGACGCACCCCTCCTCGTCGACCCACACCGATGCGTATGCGCCGTGATCTTCTGCTTCCATCATGGCCAGTGCATTTGGGAGGTAGTTCACGCTTTTTATCGCCGCGAAAAAAGGAGTTTTCATGGGGACGGTTGTTGTGATCACTCTGACGCCCTCCTTGCGTTTAGAGTGGTTGGTGGTGGCGGCGACGACGGCGTAGAATGCAGGTCCTGTGCAGCCCTTTGGTGAGAGCAGGAAATCACCAGGACCGGCACTCAACCAGTACTTGATTGAGCCGTTCTTGCACTGGGAGGCTGCAGTCATCTGGATCAGTATGCTGCGAAGCATCTCGCGGGGAAATGGGGAACCAATCTTCGCTTTAGCTGCTGATATTAGGAGCCGGTCCAAATGTGAATCCAGTTCATACAAGTATCTGTCCAAGGAACCAGTATGTTATTCATTACTAGTCACTTGCTCATGCGTTGCAACGAAATTTATTAGATATATACAGAATCATGCTATAGAAGAGGACTACTCTGATCAGTTAAAAAGTGGAGAGTGATAAGAAGTTGAGAATATGGCGGTTAGAGGAGAAGGGACGTACGACCACCAACTTATTCTTTTATAATAGTAATGATGATTAAGACAGTGTATCATATCATACTTTAATCATCAGAAGCAGAAGTGCAAAGCATGTTTGTCATACTGAAAGACAATCAAAAGGGTGAGACAATACTTAACCCATCAGAAATCATGGCAGTGTCGAAGACGCCATGTCCTCTGTGGACCATGTGATCATCAATGGGGATGACCATCATGGATGGATCAAGTATGATACCACCAATGACACTGGAGTACATTGCTGGATATCGTTTCTTGGTGGACATCCATTTCTCTTGAAGCTTTTGGAGCACCTGGAAATATTCAGAAGTCATAGAATGATACCATGAGAATTGATCAATTGATAGACTTTAATCTAAGATATATTATCCCATGTACTTCACTTTTCCTATTAACCAAATCATACGCACCTAGGATCAAAATAATGGAGACTGAACTTGTACTTTCTGAGACATGATAAAGCAGACGGTCGCTAGGTTTACTTGCTAAGATGGTGAACTGAAAGAGTTATCACAAGATGTTCTCTCTCTAGTTCAATGGTAACATCAGAACATGACGAAGCAAGCAACACTAAACAAACTAACCATGACCAACGCACGAAATTAAGGTGCATGTATATTCCATTTCAATTTATTCTAACAGGCAACACGATAGAAACATCATATCATAAATGCAAATTAATCCTCTGTTTTTGTAGCATAGAATTTCGCATAACACACAGAGAAAATCAGATACAAATACAATAAGATGAACAGGCAACCAGAATTACCTGGGAGCCTGCCGCGTACACCGGGACTTGGTGATCCTCCACTGAAACCAAGAAAAAGGCCAGTAAATGACGAATTCGCCATCCAATTGCTCGCAAAAACAACACAATCTTAAAAGCAATAGCTTCGACCATGAAGCAAACCTTGCATCCTGTCCACCACCCAGGCAAGATAATGCAAGAATTAGTGTTTGGCACGCATTGTTGTAGAGGTGGAGTTGTTTAGATAGAGGACCAGAGCACGAATTCAGTTTTGTCTTTGTAATCCGTCATCACAGTCAAAAGCCAGGGGTGACCGAGAAGCAGAGTAGGGAGGCGGCAGCGTTTAACCGACGGAGAGCAAAAAACAGCTGCGGGCTCCCACGGCTGAACGCTGCTTGGAATTGACGGCACAATTTTTATATATATTCGGCATCGATTCAGTGTCTGAACTGTCGAGCAGTGGGACAAGAGGTGGTTTTTTGGTGTACATGTCACTAAATAACTACATGATTCATAATATGCGCTCATTATAAGGCGGCTGACATGTGGGCGATTGCAAAAAAAAAAAAAAGAACGCCAGCTCACAATAACTTTTTAAAACCTTGATGTAGCTTATTTTGTTCCATTTACACCTGTACAAGTTCCTTCAATTTGCAAAATTTCCCCAACAACACATTATTCACCAAATGTAACAGAAAAACAATAATATTTTGGCTACTAACTTAGTTAAATTTTAAATTATGTTATTACTTGTGAACATCAATCGTTACTTATTATAACTTAACATTAGTATAAATTAATAAGATTAAAATATCATGATAGTTTTAGTATAGCACCCCCCGTCCCTTCACCTCCCACCCCCCGTCCGGATCCCTCCTCCTCGCCGTCGCCGGAGCGCGCCACCGGTCTCCGGTGGACGCAAGGAGGGCGACGGCGGGGCCTTTTCTTCCCGTGCTCGGTTCGGTGGGCGTAGCCACGGGCCGCGCTTCGGGAGGGCGGCTTGCTTCGGGCAAGCGGCGGCTGTGGCGATCTTGGGAGGCGGTGCGGGAGCGTCGGCCGGCGGAGGCGTCCGGTGCCGTGCTGCTGCTGGTGGCGGGCGCCATGCGGGGCGCGGCGGAGGAGCCAAAGCCGGCAGCGGCGGCGCTATTCGGAGCGCGGGCGGTCAGCTTCAGGCCGAGCGGCGCAAGGCGGCGGGCCGGCGCTCTCCGGGAGTGGCAGGACGGCGCGGCGGCCTGTGGGCGTGCTCACGGTAAGTCAATGTGGCTTTGGGCCGTCGGCATGGTATGGCGAGCGGGCGCCGGCGGGCGCGGTTCGGCGGCAATCGAGACCGGCGGCAAGCGTCGTGCGGGGCGTGGCTGCGGGTAGGGCCGGCAAGTGGCGGCTGCCGCATGCGGGCGGCAGGTGAGGAGCCGAGGCGTCGGCCGGCTCTGTGTGAGCAGAGCAAGCTGACGGAGAGGGTGGGCGCGCTGGAGCGTGCCGTCTGGCGGGTGGAGGAGGCCGATCGGCACTGGCGGCAAAGGCCGGGATGCGGCAGGAGCTATGGCTGCTGGGTTTGTCCAGGGAACGATGGCGCGACGTTGTTTGAGCGGGAAGCGGTTCGTCGTGGAGTTCAAGGGTGGCTATGCCATGGCCTTGAGGCGAGCAGGACCTCGATGTGCTGGTGGCGGTCTTTTTTGTGTGAAGGTAGTACGTGGGTTGCTGTGGAGGTGCCGGCGAAAGCCTTGCCGGTGTTCCTACCGGTCTCGACAACTATGACGCCTTTGGACGCCATTTCCCTTCCTGGAGGGTTGTCACGGCACTCCATAGCCCTCATGTATTATGTTCCTCAGGTGAAAGCCTTGTCTCGGTGAGGCGGGCGGCGTCGGCGACCCTCGTCGCCTCTATGAAGACGTTGCCTCAGAGGTTCATCTTCACGCAAAGTAGACCGGTGTTTGAGTGGCTCAGTTGGAGGTTAGGGGCTTGGTTGAAAGCAAGGACGGAGAAGAAGTTCTGAAGCTTAGTCTTTCTAGCTTTTTCATAGTCCTTTAGCTCTCTTTCTTGTTGATGTTGTGTGATCCTCAGCGTTGAGGCTTTGAGACTAAGTGCTCGTGTAATTTTTGGCTGTATATATCCCAAGTGGATATAGAGGCCGGATTTTATATCCTTTATCTAAAAAGTTTTCGTATAGCAAATCTTGATAGCTTTAAACATTTTCTAGCAAATCGTTTCTGGTACCTGATTGATTCAAGTGAAATGGTGAATTGCATGCATTTGATGAGCCCTACTCGGCAACTACTGCGATTTTCCCAGGCATATCAGCCGAACCGAAGCCCGAAGGGAACTAGGGAAGTTCTGCTGCCTAACTGAGTGGTGATTTGCTGAAGAAGGTGAAGAGACTAGGTGGTGATTTCCTGAAGAAACAAGTGAAGAGTGAAGACGAGGGAGCTGCTGCCTACTGGTAGTTGGTTGGAGTCGCCGCCGGCTTGCACTGCTGTGCAGCCTGTGCTGAGTGGTGAGTGCTGAAGGGTTGGCAACTTTTGGCTTGGCCCTTGGAGACTTGGAGAGGCACTTGGAGGCCGAGTGGCCGACGACGGACTGAGTACCGACGGCTGGCGACTGTGAAGTGGCCGAGAGCCGAGCGTCGGTCCGAGCCTGTCAGCCAGAGGTAAACTGACCGGTAAACCTTTAGTCTTCAGTTGATTCTTTTAGTCTTCAGTTGATTAGTTCCCGATTATTTACATTGAGTATTTGAGTTATTGATATTGATCAACCAGTCATTGAGTATTTGAGTTGTTGAGAACATACGTTTGTGCAACCTTTTAGTGTATTTGGCTCTTAATGCTATGTTTTTGAGAACATCCGTTTCTGCAACTTTAAATTTGAGAAATTTAGGTTAGTGCAATCGCAAATGTCGTCGGTTAGGAAAATACCATTGTCGTAGCTACATGCTAAACAGAGAAAGAGGGGACTGGTAGCAGGAGAGGAAGAGAGCTAGAGTTGTGGGATGAATGGTCAGAATGAGGGGATCCCCCCTCCTGCCCCTCATGGGGGCTTATATATATGAGAGGGGTAGAATGGGAAATCCCCATTCTACCCCTTAGTATTTACAAAGGATGAGGGTACATTGGTATATTTACACTGGTATACTCCTCTACACTATTGGGCCTATTACATGTTGGACTAGTTGCACGGCCCAGTCACGGGGGGTTGGGCCACCCCCACAACAGTACTCCCTCGACAGCAAGCGCTGAGGTTCCGATGGGCGAGTTGACGTGATCAACCACCCCAGCCCCCCGTTCCCCGACAGCAAGCACAAGGGTGCCGATGCAACTGGTAGCTCGTAGACCCCCGAGGCAATGCCTATGAAGAAATCAGTGACCCCCCGACGTGGACATCGGAGTCGAGCGCCGAAAACGTCGTCGAGCACCGAAGACGTGCCGTCCCGCCGAGGCTACGCCTACGAGGCGGACGGCGGAGTCGAGCGCCGAAGATGTGCCGCCCCGCCGAGGCGACGCCTACGAGACGGACGGCTGAGTCGAGCGCCGAAAACGTGTCCTCGAGCGCCGAAGACGTGCCGTCCCGCCGAGGCGACGCCTACGAGGCGGACGGCGGAGTCGCACGCCGAAGACGTGTCATCGAGCGCCGAAGACGTGCCGTCCCGCCGAGGCGACGCCTACGAGGCGGACGGCGGAGTCGCGCGCCGAAGACGTGTCATCGCGCGTCGAAGACGTGTCATCGAGCGCCGAAGGCGTGCCGTCCCGCCGAGGCGTTGCCTACGAGGCGGACGGCGGAGTCGAGCGCCGAAGACGTGTCGACACTGTCGTTCTCCTACCTTCGAAAAGGGTGCCCACGAAGAGCGGGCGCTTGCGGCGTAGGTCGAGGGCGCTACGCACGCGGAGGCAAGGAGGCAAGACCGCCGTTCCCCTACCTTCAAAAAGAGTGCCCACGAAGAGCGGGCGCTTGCGGCGTCGGCCGAGGGTGCTACGCACGCGGAGGCAAGGAGGCGAGACCGCCGTTCCCCTACCTTCAAAAAGAGTGCCCGCGAAGAGCGGGCGCTTGCGACGTAGGCCGAGGGCGCTACGCCCGCTGAGGTAGGGAGGCGTCGCCGCCGTTCCCCTACCTCGAAGAAGGGGTGCCCGCGAAGAGCGGGTGCTTGCGGCGTAGGCCGAGGGCGCTACGCACACTGAGGTAGGGAGGCGTCGCCGCCGTTCCCCTACCTCGAAGAAGTGTGCCCGCGAAGCGCGGGCGCTTGCGGCGTAGGCCGAGGGCGCTACGCACGCTGAGGTAGGGAGGCGTCGCCGCCGTTCCCCTACCTCGAAGAAGGCGTGCCCGCGAAGAGCGGGCGCTTGCGGCGTAGGCCGAGGGCGCTACGCACGCTGAGGTAGGGAGGCGTCGCCGCCGTTCCCCTACCTCGAAGAAGGGTGCCCGCGAAGCGCGGGCGCTTGCGGCGCAGGCCGAGGGCGCTACGCCCGCGGAGGCAAGGAGGCGAGACCGCTGTTCCCCTACCTTCGAAAAGCGTGCCCGCAAAGAGCGGGCGCTTGCGGCGTAGGCCGAGTGCGCTACGCCCGCGGAGGCAAGGAGGCGAGACCGCCGTTCCCCTACCTTCAAAAAGAGTGCCCGCGAAGAGCGGGCGCTTGCGGTGTAGGCCGAGTGCGCTACGCCCGCGGAGGCAAGGAGGCGAGACCGCCGTTCCCCTACCTTCAAAAAGAGTGCCCGCGAAGAGCGGGCGCTTGCGGTGTAGGCCGAGGGCGCTACGCACCCTGAGGTAGGGAGGCGTCGCCGCCGTTCCCCTACCTCGAAGAAGGGGTGCCCGCGAAGAGCGGGCGCTTGCGGCGTAGGCCGAGGGCGCTACGCACGCTGAGGTAGGGAGGCGTCGCCGCCGTTCCCCTACATCGAAGGAGGGGTGCCCGCGAAGAGCGTGCGCTTGCGGCGTAGGCCGAGGGCGCTACGCACGCTGAGGTAGGGAGGCGTCGCCGCCGTTCCCCTACCTCGAAGCAGGTTGCGCGCGAAGCGCGGGCGCTTGCGGCGTAGGCCGAGGGCGCTACGCACGCTGAGGTACGGAGGCGTGGCCGCCGTTCCCCTACCTCGAAGAAGGGTGCCCGCGAAGCGCGGGCGCTTGCGGCGTAGGCCGAGGGCGCTACGCACGTTGAGGTAGGGAGTCGTCGCCGCCGTTCCCCTACCTTCAAAAAGGGCTGCCCGCGAAGAGCGGGCGCTTGCGGCGTAGGCCGAGGGCGCTACGCACGTTGAGGTAGGGAGGCGTGGCCGCCGTTCCCCTACCTCGAAGAAGGGTGCCCGCGAAGCGCGGGCGCTTGCGGCGTAGGCCGAGGGCGCTACGCACGCTGAGGTAGGGAGGCGTGGCCGCCGTTCCCCTACCTCGAAGAAGGGTGCCCGGGAAGCGCGGGCGCTTGCGGCGTAGGCCGAGGGCGCTACGCACGCTGAGGTAGGGAGGTGTCGCCGCCGTTCCCCTACCTTCAAAAAGGGGTGCCCGCGAAGAGCGGGCGCTTGCGGCGTAGGCTGAGGGCGCTACGCACGCTGAGGTAGGGAGGCGTGGCCGCCGTTCCCCTACCTCGAAGAAGGGTGCCCGCGGCGCGGGCGCTTGCGGCGTAGGCCGAGGGCGCTAGGCACGCTGAGGTAGGGAGGCGTCGCTGCCGTTTCCCTACCTTCAAAAAGGCGGGCGCTTGCGGCGTAGGCCGAGGGCGCTACGCACGCTGAGGTAGGGAGGCGTGGCCGCCGTTCCCCTACCTCGAAGAAGGGTGCCCGCGAAGCGCGGGCGCTTGCGGCGTAGGCCGAGGGCGCTACGCACGCTGAGGTAGGGAGGCGTCGCCGCCGTTCCCCTACCTCGAAAAAGGGGTGCCCGCGCGGAGCGGGCGCTTGCGGCGTAGGCCGAGGGCGCTACGCACGCTGAAGTAGGGAGGCATCGCCGCCGTTCCCCTACCTCGAAAAAGGGTGCCCGCGCAGAGCGGTCGCTTGTGGCGTAGGCCGAGGGTGCTACGCACGTTGAGGTAGGGAGGCGTCGCCGCCGTTCCCCTACCTCAAAAAAAGTCACGGTGCACTCCCTGGTGCAACGCGCACGAGTGCGCGATATCCAAGTGGTGCGCCGCTTTAAAGCGAGGCACTCCCTTGTGTCTCGGCCGGTCGCAATTTTTATACTCCGTAGAGTGCGTGGGAACAACATCCACGTCTTATTTATAGTCCATAGACTGTCGCGTGCGGAGGCGGACCTTGACGCTACGCCTTATTTATAGTCCGTAGACTCGCGTGTGCGGAGGCGGACCTCGACGCTACGTCTTATTTAAAGTCCGTAGACTGTTGCGTGCGGAGGCGTACCTCGACGCTACGTCTTAATTTATAGTCCGTAGACTTGCGCGTGCGGAGGCGGACCTCGACGCTACGTCTTATTTAAAGTCCGTAGACTGGTGCGTGCGGAGGCGTACCTCGACGCTACGTCTTAATTTATAGTTCGTAGACTCGCGCGTGCGGAGGCGGACCTCGACGCTACGTCTTCGTGCGGAGGCGTACCTCGACGCTACGTCTTATTTAAAGTCCGTAAACTGGTGCGTGCGGAGGCGTACCTCGACGCTACGTCTTATTTATACTCCGTAGAGTGCGCGCGAAGGCGTCCCCCTGTTGCGTCTTATTTAAAGTCCGTAGACTGGTGCGTGCGGAGGCGTACCTCGACGCTACGTCTTATTTAAAGTCCGTAGACTGGTGCGTGCGGAAGCTGAGCTCAACGCTACGTCTTATTTAAAGTCCGTAGACTGTTGCGTGCATCATAGGAGATGCATACTTCATGCATGGTACGTGAACGTACATTCCATGCATGCATGCGTAGATGGTGTATACTTCTGCGTTTGGTGCGCGTCTTCGGCGAAGCAAAGGCGCAGCTTGGTGCGGAGGCATCGATGCGCTCGGCCCCCTCTTTTTTTTTGTTCGGCGCAGTGGCTTGCGAAGGCACTGCAACGTCTTGCTCCGGAGGCGCTCAACGAACGACGCAGAGCGGATACCTCGGCCGAGGTGCGGACGCTCAGGGGCGGGGCGCTCGACGACGCGGAGAGGCCCGGGAGAGCCCACGACCTGAAAATGAGATTGCGCAAACCCAGTCGTGGGGCTCCTTTTGGTGCAGACGCGCTTCTTGGCCTCTCGTCGGGACTTCGGCGAGACGTGGCCGACTTCAGGGGTGTCGCCGCGCGCCTCGTCCGCTCCTACCGCCTCCACGCCTGCTCCAAGGGCAAGGCGGGCTTTGTCAGCGGGGGGCAGGCCGGAGGCTTGCGCGGGGTAGACCTCGCCGCGGAGACGCCGTCGCCGAGCCACCATGGGCGCCTGGATCGAAACTTTGCGTGCATGCAGACTCGCGGGCGCCTGGACGAGAACTCTGCAAGACTTCAGGGGGTGTCGCCGCGCGCCTCGTCCTCTCCTTCCGCCTCCGCGCCTGCTTCAAGGGCAAGGCGGACTTTGTCGGTGCGGAGCAGGCCGGAGGCTTGCGCGGGGTAGACCTCGCCGCGGAGACGCCGTCGCCGAGCCACCATGGGCGCCTGGGAGAGCGAGGTTCTTCATGCACACACCATGGACGCCGTTGTCGTGGAGGGAGGCTTGCGCTCGGGGGAGGCTTCGCGGTCGACGCGGACGAGACCCCGCTGCTGCATGAAGGCCAGCGGTGTCCTGGCGGCGCGCATGCGACGACGGAGGCCGGGCGGAGCCGTGCGCGGAGTTGACGGGTGGATAGTTCATGCGCGCAGGTAGATGAGCATTCCCTACATGCGGGTAGCCGGATATATCCCGCATGCATGTATGCGGGTGTTCCATGCATGGATAATATGGCGTATACATGGAGCTCGTTGATTCAATGAACGCACATGCTCGCGGGAGAGAGGAAAATCCTGCACGCAGACGTTAGTGGTTGCATGCATATGTTCGGAGCAGCACCGCGCACGGGGCTTCAACGCGGAGGGCTGCGACGCGGGGTCCATGCTTCGTCTGTGGCATCGACGGAGACTCGGCGCGTACGCCGACATCAGTCTTCGCTAGCGATGCCCGAGCGTGCTACTCCGCGAGTCCATACCACGCCTGGAGTGGCTTCGAGCCGGAAACTCCGGGCGGGGGACTTCGCGAGTATACAGGGGCTTCGAGCCGGAGACTCCGGGCGGGGGACTTCGCGGGTATACAGGGGCTTCTAGCCAGAGGCTTCAGGCGGGAGCCGCATGCATGAAGTCCCGCGTGCGGACGCCGAGGGCGCGGAGGCCAAAACTGCAGCGCAGACTTCGACAGTGTGCGAAGCTGGCAATCTTCGCGGTCCAAAACACAGGTTCCTTATCTGCATGCATAGCCAGCATTCATCCATGCGATGCTGGCGTTCTGGGAGTCGACGGAACCCCGCAGCCGGGACCTCGCCAACGCGCGGAGCCACCTCGTCCTTGACGTCGAACGCCAGCCGCGAAGGGTGCACCGGCCGCGAAGTCGGACGTCGGAGTCCTGAGCGAGGTCCGTCCTTCGGCGAGGCAAGGGCCGAGGTCGACGCGGAGGCGTGGCCCTGTGTACATCCCCAATCCCTGCTTGTTGCCTTCGTGCCAGGAGCCTTCGTAGCAACCACTTCGGGAATGGTAGCTGCCGAAGCTGTGCTTGAGCTGCACTTTACTCCCCGACGTAGGAGCTTCCGTCGGAGCAGGTCTGCGCACCGATGCCGTGGCTCTGGGCGCCGGACCATTCGCCATCGTTACAGTCGCCACTGTAGAAGCGGTAGACGCCGCGGCCGTGGCGAAGGCCCTGGCGGTACTGTCCGCGGTACCGGCTGCTGCGTGCACCCAGGTCTCGATGTCGTAGCCGTCGTACTTGCCCTTGCCGAAGAAGTTGTAGATGGCTCGGCGGACACCTCAGATGCCAATGCGAAGGCCTTGTACACCGTGGCGGAGGCCCCGGACAACTTGGCGACGGCTGCTCTCCTGCCTTCGCGGGCTCCTCCTCGGTGTAGATTGCGGAGGCCTTGAGCAGGAGAACATGCGTGGTGGCTCGTGGAGTGCACATACGCATGAAGTTTGTGTTTGTGCATGCATTAGTGGACACGTACGCGTGGATGGATACACATGCATAGATTGATATTTGAGTGCATGCATACGTAAAACATGTGTTTGCTTCGTGAATGAGCGAATACATATTCCGTTAAGCTACTGAGGCATCAAGTAATGCGCGCAGCCGTGAGGCTTGACACGCTCTTTCACCTGATGTTTGCAGCGCGGGGGTCGGAGCCGCCAAGTCGGGGGCCAGCGGAGACCCGGCGTGGACAACGAGCGCGCGGAGGCGAGGTCCTGAGGCGCGGAGGCCGAGCGGAGACGTAGAGCCATCGGAGAGGCGAGGCGCAGGGCCAGCGGGCGCCAGGCGGAGGTCGGACGCATGGATACACACGAACGGATGGATACACATGCATTCGCACATAAGCCTGCAAGCTGCAGTATGCGTACAAGAATTGCCATTCTTGATGATTAGCCTGGATTTTTCTTACCTCGTCTTACCTTTGTGGCGTCTACGTTCCAGACTACAAAGCCAACCAATACTCCGTATAGGCGGACTTCGACAACGCGGAGTCCGTGGTTGCGCGGAGACGAGCCGGTGCGGGACGAAGGTGTGCTTGGCGAGGTATACCCCGATGCTGCACTTTGCTACCCAGGCAGCGCTCAACAATACTAGTGAGACTCAGTTTTGCAGAAACATGCATCAGATGCAGAATCAATGGATCTATCAGATCCGCACAGAGGCTTACTTGCAAGATCGATGGGTCTACTAGATCTGCACGAAGGTTGACATGTAAGAGGGATGGATCTATCAGATCTACCTTTTCCTACCTTTGACGGCATTTTTTCGTTGTTCCAGCCGGACGAGATCCAGCGTGCCAGGACATACCACAGCCTAGCCATGGAGCGCGTCTTCCCCGTGACGGTGGTTCTTCTTCACGCGACTTCTCGCCCAGTCCCCACGGACGGCGCCATCTGTCGTAGCTACATGCTAAACAGAGAAAGAGGGGACTGGTAGCAGGAGAGGAAGAGAGCTAGAGCTGTGGGATGAATGGTCAGAATGAGGGGATCCCCCCTCCTGCCCCTCATGGGGGGCTTATATATATGAGAGGGGTAGAATGGGAAATCCCCATTCTACCCCTTAGTATTTACAAAGGATGAGGGTACATTGGTATATTTACACTGGTATACTCCTCTACACTATTGGGCCTATTACATGTTGGACTAGTTGCACGGCCCAGTCACGGGGGGTTGGGCCATCCCCACAACAACCATCCTACAGCACTGCTCAAGATGCCGCAAAGGTGTCTATCTATATGTTGGGCTCCTAATGGTGGATCCAACAGAGGTGGATGTAGTGCGACTGGAGGTGGATCTATATTCAGAAATCCACTCCGTTTTTTTAGATAAAGGATATAAAATCCGGCCTCTATATCCACAAGGGATATACACAGCTAAAAGTTACACGAGCTCTTAGGCCTAAAGCCTCAACACTGAGGAGTACACAACAGCAAGAAAGAGAGCTTAAGGACTATGAAAAGCTAGAAAGACTAAGCTTCAGAACTTCTTCTCCGTACTTGCTTTCAACCAAGCCCCTAACCTTCTCCAATTGAGCCACCCAAACTCCAGTCTATCCTGTGTGAAGATGAACCTCCGAAGCGACGTCTTCAAAGAGGCGACGAGGGTCGCCGACGCCGCCCGCCTCACCGAGACAAGGCTTTCACCTGGAGAACAGAATACATGATGGCTATGGAGTGCCATGACAACCCTTCAGGAAGGAAAATGGCGTCCATAGGCGTCATAGTTGTCGAGACTGGTAGGAACACCGGTAAGGCTTTCGCCAGTACAACCACAGCAAACCACGCATACCCACATACAAAAAAGACTTCCACCAGCACACCGGGGTTCTGCACGCCTCAAGGCCATGGCATAGCCATCCAATGAACCCACCACAAGCCGCTTCCCACACGAGCAACGTCGCGCCAAGGAACCCTGGACAACCCAGCAGCCACCACTCCTGCCGCCTCCCGGTCTTTGCCGCCAGCGCCGATCAGCCTCCACCCACCGAACGGCCTTGATTCCAAATTGGATCTCCTGGTGGCCCAATCACTGTTGTTTGACTATTCTTCTTGCTCTTGCTAACTTGATCACCAAGAATCATGACAACGCATGGATCTGTCTTCCCAAAAAGACAAAGCTAAGCTTCCTAGCATCAACTAGTGTAACTGAAAGCTCTCCAACAACGACCTTAATCCCATCTTGAATTACATCACTTGCAACATCTTGAATTATGCCACTTGCAACATTATGAATTACGGCACTTGCAACATTTCCTGCAACAGGTCCCATGGCTCTTCCATGAGAGAACCATGGCATCTTCAAGGAAAACCCCACTGGGGAAAAAAGGATCGCTTCATCACTGTATTAATCATGAACAGCAGGTACTGCGATACGACAAAGGGTCTGAGGACACTTCTGAGCGACAGTTCACCAACAATGTTTCCCTGAGAGTCCTCAGCAGCAAAGACTTCTCCTCTGCCTCGGACGAGCTGGAGCCGTCCCGTGAACGCCAGCCGGCCACCGAAGTCGGCGCGCGTCCGGGCTCTCACTTGGGCATCCGCCACCCGAGCCGCTCCGCAAACCATAGCATCCGCGCCTTCTGCCCTCCGAAAACTTGGTCCCCGTCCGCCTTCTCCTGCCACTGCGCGAGCCACCCTCGCCTCCCATGTCGTCCGCCACGCCGGCCATTGCCAAGTGCAAGAAACCCGGCGGCGCGCCCGGAGAGGGCAGCACTAGTGCATGCGGGCTGGCGGCGCCCGTCGCCCCCTCGGGGACTCGCCTTGCGCCCTTGCCATGTTTGCTTCGACTCCTTCTGTGCCGCCTCTACAAAGCCCCAAGACCGACCACCGATGTCGCAGATCTGGACCGATAGACGCCAGATCCAGCCACCAGGCCGCCGGATCCGCCGCCGGCGAGCGCCCTGGCGACGGCGAGGAGGCGGTATCCGGGCAGGAGGAGGAGGGGGGAGAGAGACCCGAGAGAACCTCACTCGGAGTTGATGCCCTCTGCAGACTGCAGGAGAGAGGACCGAGAGGAGAAAAAAAGCCCCGCCGCTGCCCTCCTTGCGGCCACCGACGCCCGGTGGCGCGCTCCGGCGACGGCGAGGAGGTGGGATCCGGACAGGGAGAGGAAGGGGGAAGGGGGGAGAGGAAGGGCAAATCCACTCCGTTTAGGATCCAACGACATTTGCGATTGCACTAACCTAATTTTCTCAAATTTAAAGTTGCACAAATATATGTTCTCAAAAGCATAGAGCATTAGAGCGAAATACACTAAAAAGTTGCACAAACGTATGTTCTAAAAAACGTCTGTAGCAAGCTCATAACGAAGTAAACTAGTACATATCAACATTCGACCATACGTCACTTCCGCAAATGACTAGCATTTCCCAAAATAACCATGCGTCATGTCTTAATCAAATGCAGCCGGGCAATCCTAGTCAAATTATAAGAAAAAGAAGGCAAATGACTTTAGTTCGTGGCTTCTAGCTTTTAGAAGTTAAAAGCCTCTAAATGGCTTTAGTTTGTAGCTTCTAGTTTTCAGAAGTCAGAAACCACTTAGAACGCGTCGACTTCATAATTTCTGCCTTTTGGTGTTTGGCTTTTTTGTTTTTCTTTATTCATTTGCATTATTCCAAAAGATAGCGGTGTTTTTCAATTTTTTTTTCATTTTTTATTATTTTCCTTTATTTTTTGACTCAGAAAAGGTTAGCAACCGCTACAATACAATTACAGCCAAAAACCTATAACAAAAGCCAAAAGCAATGGGGTGGATTCTTTTTGAGTGTAACTTATGGCTTAAAATTTTAATTCTGCCTATTCATGAGAGGTAGTATACAAAGAAAAATAGTCAAATGTAATTTTGGCCGATATAGCTGAACTCAGTATATTTTTAAAATCTCTTAAAATGGAAAAATCTGACAAATGGGGCCCACAGCCCAACAGTCAACGCCATTTTTCTTTTGCCAGGGTTTTCAGACCCAATCAAATTAAAAACATTTATAACTTTTGCGTACAAACTCCAAATTAAGTGATTTTTATCTCTAATTTTTTATAAAATCATTTTGTTTTCAAATATGCAAAAATAATTAAATTTAGTCTCTATTTCAATCTATTGGGCTTTTGTTTGTGCTCATTTAGTTTGACTCGGGACAAACACAGCACCGCTCCATACTCCTTGCCAGGGATGCCGCCCAATATCTATATGTTGGGCTCCTAATGGAGGATCCGACAGAGGTGCTTGTGGTGCGATTGGAGGTGGACCTATATTTGAGTCTCCCCTCTGGAATGGAACTCTTCGCCTTATTTGGAAGCAAACATGAAATATATGGTTACTTAGTATTTGGGCCCCCTCTCCTCCCTGATCTTTGAAGCAGGTGTTTGTCTGAAAGACGAGGTGTTCGAGTATTTATAGTCGGTCATAGTTGGTTCTCATGGTGCCGTGCTTGACTGCTCACTAGCTGCCAATAAGGGAAAAAAACCTATGGGACGGCCCTTGAATGCCACCTTCTAAGGTCTCATATCAGATTTTGCCATCTAGCACCACAGTTCTCAAAGCATGGTCCACCTCTTCCTATTCCCAAAAACAATAGTCGCGCCCCTCGTCTTCCCACCACCCTAATCATAAGGATGTGATGGACTTCCTCGTCACCGCCCATGCCCTCGCCATGGATGCTGCACCCCTGCTGTTGCTTGGCGACACGCGCTTGGCGTTGGTGTCGCCCCCTTTGGCAAACCCCATGGCTAGAGATGGCAATGGGTACCCGATACCCGAATACCCGACGGGTTTTACCCGATAAAGAGACGGGTATGGAAAATTTTATGTACCCATGGGTACGTTATTGGACGAAATCCTCTACCCGCCGGGTAGGCGGGTGCGGGTGTGGGTATATACTACCCATACCCGCCTACCCGCGGGTAATGAATACCCGCATTAGACAACTAGACATCCCACTCAAATGTTAATTTTATTATCTACTTGTTGTTGATTGTTTATTTGTTTGTCATATGTTGATATGGTCATGTCAAGTATGTTTATGTGATGTACTAATTTTGATCATTAGACGCTTTTGTGCTTGGCATGTATGATTAATGAATGTCTAAATTGATGATATTCTTATGTGTTGAACCGGGTATGCTTACGGGTACGGGTTACCCGTCGGGTAGTAATACCCGCGCGGGTACGGGTATGGGTAAATTTTCCTACCCGCGTGCGGATACGGGTAACCCAACGGGTAAATTTACACCTAGCGGGTACGGGTATGCAATGGCAATACCCGATGGGTATTTACCCGTTGCCGTCTCTACCCATGGCCCTCCAGCCACCATCAACATCGACATCCACCCCCACGATCGTGCTAGCCACCAGTGATGAGCACAAGTTTATATCTGTGGCTTCGACGGTCATGACAGCGATGCATGGCTCTGCAATCTCAATCGAAACAAGGTTGGTTGTGTCCACCACCATGACATTAGAAGATTAATCTATTATGGTGCCACCGATTTAAACCATAGAGTTATCAAAGGATACAACCCCATGGCTATCGATTTCAGAAATATCAGAAGCCGTGGTAGCATAGGCTTCAACAATGCCCATATTGCCAGCTTCAACTACATCAGTACCCCCTGCTAAGGTAATGCAGGATATCAAAGTTATGCTCATACAATCTATGTCTAACAAAATTTTCTTAGTGTAGTTAGATCAATTCAATTTGTCCTTTGTACTACATGTGGATGATAAAAATGATGAATCTATACCTGTTCTAAAGTTGGAATGATTTTCAAATCAGAGAAAGACACATACTTTTTTTATAACCTCTATACTGGAAAGACTAGGTTTAGTATTCGAAAGAGCCACTCAAAGTTGAGATGAGATGGCACTGTATACTCAAAACATATAGTTTGCAGTAATGAAGAAGAACGAGGTACTCATTCATCACATGACACCATAAAAGAAAATGCTACTGCAAGGACATCTTGTGATGCTTGTGTTTAGTTTAGTATTTGTCGAAGGGACATTTGCAAGGTGCAAAAGGTTGTACTTGAACACAAGCATTATCTTGCATGTTCGGATAAAATGCACATACTGAGATCACAACGCTATCTGATAGAGGCTAATAAACTTATGATTAGCCAGATGCATGAAATCAGAATAAAAGCCTATTGAAATGTGCAACTTTTTCAAGCAATGGTATGGAGGAGCTATGATACAGATATTCCTACTACTAACACATTCTCATTGTTACTAATAGCTAAGAAGCCTAATGATCAGGTGAGCTAACTACCTAATGAATATAACCTTGATTTAGAAGAGAATGATATACTACCTAATTCAAGTACTTTGTTTATTCTCATATTTGAAAGACAAGAAGTTTTAGAGATCAAACAGAGTGACGATCAAGTTCACCAACTTTGCTGCATCAACATGCATGGCCAACGGAGGTAAGGGAGTAAGGGCACGCATTGCAAGGAGGCACTCATACGGCGAAGTGGATTATGTGGTGCTGGTTTATGCGTTCACGTGGGAGTGAGAGCAAACGGGCCAAGTGAGTGCATGCATGGAAAAGAAGGAAGAAATGGAGAAGGAAAAGAAGAAAGGTCCAAGAATATAAAACTGAAGTTTTGGATAAGATTTTCAAGCCCAATTCTGATAATCTCAAGCTCATCTGAATTCAAATTCAGATTCAAATCCAAAATAAATTCAGACTTAGTTCGAAATAGCAAACAGGTCTGTATTAAAAAGCCCATAACTTTTGTAAATGGAGTCCGATTTGAGTGCTCTTGTATTTGTTAGAAAGCTTATTATGAGGCCTACACAATGGATAAGGTTCTAGATTCAGAAACCTCATGGATCAACTGCTATATCAGAAAAAAGTGGTGGCCAAAAATTTATCTTTTCTTTTATGTTTGTATTGAGTCAAGTCTTGTTACATGTCTTAGGAGGGCAATATAGCCAAGTGGTGCGCTCCATGTACAAGTTTGGACATCAATTTTTAGATTAAATATATTCTTGTTCTAAGGTTTGAGCTAAAGTGCCCCACTAGAGTTAGGAATTCTATCTAGTTGTCGTTCCATTGTTCTTGTGATTTCCTTTGGTTATTAAAGCAACACGTCTACTTCTTTGCATGGTGAGGTGATATGATTAAAGCATGTTGTTGAGAGAATTCCAATGTCTCAGGTGGTTGTAATAGAGACAATTGTTGGTGGCACATCCGTTCGTCAAGCTTCACAGGTCTTTTTGTGTTAGCCACACTAGTTATCATCCTCAAGAATGATCCTACGTCGTGAAGATCGGACATCCTCCGTATCATCTTGGTACTAGAACTAAAGGTAGATGCGGTAGTATTATTTATCCGTAGTTTTAGAACATTTTTATTTGCTGTCCAAACTCCAAAACCAAAAATTAAACCCTAAAACTTAGTTTCAATCCGTTATTTTCTTGTCAGTTTAGTTAGGTTTTGATCCATTATAATTTTTGTTTAGTTGTAGGTCTTAATCCATTGCATAACTTGTTCCTTGTTACCATCTAAAATTGAAAACGTAAAATCAATCTAGGTTGTTGTTTCCGTTGAATCCAAGTTCAATTGGTGCACTGTTTAGTAAATCGGTCATAACTTTTGTGTCCGAAGTCACGTGTTCTTAGATTTGTTAGAAACCTTACATTCACTGTTCCCCTAGGTACTGCCTAGCCTGCCTAGGCGCTAGGCGGCGCCCTCCCACCTTGCCAATTTGTCCCACCTAGGCAGCCGCCTAGCTTGCCTAGGCGCTAGGCGCCTAGGTGAACACTGCTTACAATAAGACCTATCTATCTATGCTGCAGCCATGTTGAAGTCAAAATTTGGCTTACTTCTATGTTTTTTTGGCCCGACAAGTTTCAGCACGTGTAGATTAGTATTTTGAATCCAATTTTAAATCCGAGTTCATCACATATTTGAGTCTGCATGGAGTGCTAGATGAAAGTAAGTTTGAGGCTATAAATTCTAATCCATCTATCTTTCTGTGTGTTTCTCTAGTACTTTTTGCTAGTTGTCTACAATCATCCTTGATGAAATTTATTGTGCATTGCTCTTCACTTATATTCTTGAATAGCGCAATTTCTTATGTTCTTCACTTGCATCCTTTGCCCTACAAATCTTTGCATAAACTTTAGTCCTATTAAGACTAGCTATTTGATATTGCTTTTGGGCTACTCATATAAAATTTTGCATAATTTGGAGTCAATTTGCTATTCGGGTGTTGCTGTTTTTGTTGGGCACATAAAAGAAAGTAAGATGAATAGAGTGCCCTGAAAAAGAAGTGAAAAACAGAATAAACTAAAAAGCAAAGGGGCCAAATACCTATCAGAAATTGCACCTTTTGTTGATTAAAACTCATATTGTGTATTAATGTTGAATTTGAGCAATCATGTGCCCTATTTATCAATTTAAGCAATTGGCTAGTCTCTCTCTATAACCTACGCAATACGAGGTAGTTGTATTCACTTATATTTTCAATTAGCTTATTTTTTAGATTGCATCAAGCTACATCATCCTTGTGTGTGAGTTGCTATTCTAAACACCACTTATATCTTTTGGACATGCAACTAGGCCTTGAATTCTAGTTTGGATTGTTACCTAGCTTTACAATAACTAGAATTTCATATTATGGTAGGATATGTGCTTACTCTTTTTCCAAGATCCATATAAGCCTTGTTTGTGTTCAGCACCTGAATTCGCTTAACAATCACCTTTGTTTCATCTACTGCCGCCAAGGTACGTGTTTGCATTCTTAGGAAAGCATAAGAGCTATTGGTTGGATATTGGGAGAGGGAGGTTGAGCAATTCCATGTATATTTCCATTATTGTCTATGTTGAGAGATTCCACATATATTTTCATTGTTGTCTATGTTGTGCATTAACCATGCATGGTAGGAGCGTACTATACGGATCTTCCTTTCTATGAAAACATCAATCTGAGGCAGTACATCCAATGGGAGAAGAAGCTAGAAGCTGAATTCAAGCACCATCAATTTATTGTTTCACATGCCATCGTGGAATTTAAGGACTATGTAAAATATTGGTGGCCATAATTTGCGAGATGACACCATGTTAGAACTTGGGAAGATTTAAAAAAGTTTATGAGAAAAGAATTTGTGCCATCCAATTGGTACAAACCAAAGTCTGAAATCAAGTTCACTGTTGAGAGGAGTCTTGAGAAGGTGATATCATATTTTGAAATTAAGTTCAAACTTAAGGTGCCACATCTTGTGCTTGAGAAAAAGGCTGAGCTTGTGACTTTCCCTTCGGTCAAGGTGTTGTATAGTGCTGTCCCATTGCTACAGAAAGCATATGAAGAGATCGTTGTTGATGGTAATTCCACCACTACTGGCCCACAGTCCATGGAGGATAATGAGATGCATCAAAACTCATGTGAGGATGAGTTCTGCACAGTCAAATTGAGTGAGAGTGTTAAAAAGAGTGAGTTGTATGATTCCACTAATTGGGAGGTTGAGAGCATCTAAATTAAGAGTGTGAGAGATACACCAAAAGAGATCACATTGTGCACGTTGACATCGAAGAAAAAGAGTTGAATGTTCTACAACCAACACTGTTAGAAGAAAAGGATGAGGAGATAACCACGGTTAGAGAAGGCGTGCTTGTTGCCCTATGATTACCTCATGAAGATACAATACCTACAACACCTACATCAAGGTCCATAAAGGTAACCACCAAGGTGTTGAGTTAATAGTTCATCAAGAAAATGTGAGCAATTATGAGAACCATGTGTTCAGTTAGAAATTCTATGTTCTAAATTTAATATACTTAATATTACATAATGTGAAATTAATTACTCATAAGGAAGTTCTTATTAGAATATCTTCTGGTGATTCTTTATACTATATCACATTTGACGATCCCAGAGAGTTATCTACTGTGATTGAGAATCTTACTGAAATTTCATATTTAAAATTACTAGTTAGTACTATGCCTATACATATAAGTTTAATTTGATTGGAGATTATGGTGCAGATGACAAGTTCTATGTTTATCGAATATGCTTTACATGTGATAAGCTTGCTGGATTGAAATTGCATATTTTAGATAAACAATCTTATATGCAATAGTTTGATCACTTTGAGATGAGTTTAAATGATGGTGTTTACTATTTATAAGTAATCAGAGTAGTATAGTTGAAGCATAGAAGATACTAAAATTTTTCTCACCCATACATTCGTACTTAGTTCAAATTCAGATTCAAATCCAAAATCTATTCGTAATTAGTTCAGAACAGCCAACATGTTTGCATTAAAAAACCCATAACTTTTGCAAACGGAGTTTGATTTGAGTGCTCTTATACTTGTTGGAAAGATTATTCTAAGGCCCACACAATGAATAAGGTTCTAGCTTTGGAAACCTCACAGATCGATTGCTATCTCCAAACAATGTGGTGAACAAAAATTTAACTTTTTTTGTGTTCGTATTAGAGTCCAAGTCTTGTTAGATGTCTTAGGAGGTATAGATAAAGGATGTGCCCCATGTATCAGTTTGGACATCAATTTTCAGATTAAAGATATCCTTGTTCTAGGGTTTGAGTCAAAGTGCCCCCCACTAGAATCGGGAATTCTATCTAGTTGTCATTCCATTGTTCTTGTGATCTCCTTTGGTTATTGCAGGAGCATGTCTATTTCTTTACATGGCAAGTGGACAAGATCAAAGTGTGCTGTTGGACGAATTCTAGTGTCTCAGGTTGCTGTAATAGAGATAGTTGTTGGTGGCACCTCCGTTTGTCAGGCTTTACGGGTCTTTTGTGTTAGCCACACTAGTTATCATTGTAAGAACCCTGGGCATTGAATACCTATAATCCTCATGTGTACCATACTAGTCTGATGATTAGTGACTAATACACACAACCACAACATTTTTTTGACGGAAAATAGTAGGAGATGCTCCTACTGCGCTATATTAACAACAAAGAGTACAAAGGAGAAAGAATGGGGAGGAAAATAGAGATAAAATAAAAAGAATCAGAGGGAATGAATCTAAGAAGAAAGCAAATTTTGAGAGTCCAGATTAACCCTATGCAATAGAAGGGAAGCCTCTAGCCTAAGCCTTGATTTCTAGGTATTAATACTATGCAGCTGATTCTAAAAGATGAGTTCATTTCTAATTTTCCAAATGATCTAGGTGGCGAGGACGAATTTCTCCATGAAGAGGTGGCCAGTGAAACCTTACTTTGCATTATACACTCTTACTGGGGTATTTGTGTCCGAAGACCAGTAAATGCTAATCTCATTCCAGCATTGAGCGGAGAAGGGACATTCAAAGAATAGATGAGCAATGGTTTCTACACTTTTAGAATTGCATAACACACAGTGGTCATAGGCATCAAGAATGAAGTTTTTTCTTCTTAGTATGTCTCTGGTATTGAGTCTATCCACTAAAAGGAGCTAAGCAAAAACCTTTTGTTTCATGAGACATCTGCATTTCCAGATCAATGGGAAGATTGGTGGGGGTTGTAATGAAATTGAACTATCTAAAATACCATTTCTGCAAATAGTAAATAGTGTTGCCCCAGATATAAGTCCACTGATCAGAGGTATTGTTGTTAATGGCAACTTCATTAGTGTGGTCTAGGAGCTGAAGATACTCTGTGTAAGCTTCCTTTGATAATGGTAGTTGAAACCAAACATGTGGCTCCGGCAGTTGTATGAAGTCTTTGATTGAGATATCTTGATTACGAGCATAAGAAAATAGTCTTGGAAATTTGTTGTAGAGGAGATTTCCATCCCAGCAGTCTTTCCAAAATAAGATATCTTGGCCATTGCCTATCTTCCCCATTGCAATGCCCTAGAATTGAGTGATACCTTTCATCACATCTTTCCACCAAAAAGAGCCACAAGGTGCTACTGCATGTGGAATCTCATTTGCGCAGTATTTGTTCCGAATCAATTTGACCCAAGGTATTTTTGCTCATCCATAGAATTTGTGCAAGTGCTTTAATAATAAGCCCTCATTGAGGGCTTTAAGATTAAGAACTCCAAGGCCTCCTTTTCTCTTTGGCCTACAAACCATGTCCTATGCCATCAAGGAATTGCAATGAGTTTGAAGATCTGAAGAACCTCTCCAAAGATTGTGACGCCTCACTCTACCAATCGGATTAATCACCTTTTTTAGCAATCTGAGCAAACACATGTGGTAAATAGACTGGAAGGAAAGAACATCATTGACCAACGTTAGTCTTCCCCCATAGGAGAGGAAGTTTGTGAAGCTTATTAGACATCTTTCCACCCTGTCTACCAAGGGAAAAAAATCCTTCACTTTCGGTTTTGTTTTTCCAGCGGGAGTTCTAAGTAGGTGAAGACCATGGATCCAGTCTTGCAGCCAAAAACCCTGTAAGATTGGCAAGTTTTTCCAGAAAGACATTGTGGGAATCATGACTGACTTATGAAGGTTAACTTTGAGTTCGGTGGAGGTATAGAATATTTGATGTAGTCCTCTTAGACAAAGAAGCTATCTGGAGCATGTGGGAAGATGATAAGGGTGTCATCTGTGTATTGGACCATCAGGAAGTTGTCATCTTCTTGGGGAGGAATCAGATGCTTAAGGATTTCCCTTCCGGCCGCTTTGTTGATTATGGATTGTAGGAGGTCAGCCCCTAAGACAAAAAGTAGTGGAGAAAAAGGATCTCCTTGTCTAACCCCTGTCTTGCACCGGAAGGAGTTTCCTGGCACACCATTTGTTAGGATCGAAGACTGGCTAGAGGAAAGAATGCAGGCAATCCAAGAGATCCACTTTTCAGTGAAACCTTTGGCTTGTAAGACTGCGAGGATTGCTTGATGCTCTATTGTCTCAAAGGCCTTTTCAAAATCCAATTTGAGAGCTAGGATCTCTCTTTTGTCGTGCTTGCATTGGTTAATGTATTCAAACACCCAGGATTGTTCTCATTTTAATGAATCTATACTAATTCTTGTGAACTAAACTTACAATTTCCTTTTGAAGCCTATTAGCCAGTAGCTTTGTGAGAAGTTTAAGAACTGAGTTGAGCAAGGGATAGGTCTAAAATCATTCAAAGTCTTCGGGTTTTGTTTCGTTGGGACCAACGTAATGTACGAAGAATTGATGCTTTGGATGTTTACCGCCTCATTAAAGAAATCATGACACAGGGAATACATATCCTGCCGAATTATGCTCCAACACTTACAAATGAATAGTCCATTGAAATCATCTGGCCTAGTAGCTTTATCTGCTGGGAGCATCTTGACCAAATCATCTATCTCTTGTTGAGAGTAGTCCTCTACGAAATGGAGTAGATTGCTGGTTGCCGAAATGATCTCATTCAAGTCGAATTGCATTATGGGTTGGGTTGAGGTACCCATTCTTAGCTTGTAAGAACTCCAGATGGCTGCTGCTTTCTCTTGATGAGATGACACTGTTGTTCGATCTTCAAGAGTTAAAAAAATGGATGGAGTTCCTTCTGTAACAGTCTGTTGCTAGTGCATGAAAGAACTTAGTGTTTTCATCGCCTAGATTGTCCCAATGAGAAGTGGAATGCTTCTTCCAATATAGATGCTAATAAGATAGCAGCCTGGCATAGCGCTTCTTCAAGATTTTCCTGAAGTTTCTTTCCTCGACATACAAACCTCTTTGATCATCCAGATTATCCGTGAAGAGGATGATGGTCTGACAATTGTGGATGGGAGTATTGAGCTGAGATATTGATTTGTTCTAGTTTTTAAGTCCTCTTCGAAGGCTTTTGAATTTCGTCGTTATTCTAGATGCATTATTACTTTGCCTCACTGGCTGGTCCAGAAGAGAGTGACAATTTCCATGAATCCTGGGAGGTTCGTCTAGTATGTTTCAAAATGAAGGACTTTGGATTGGGAAGAACCATGTTGATATGCACAACACAGGGTGAGTGATCCGAGGTGTCCTTGTAAAGAACGTTAACTTCTGTATGTAGGAAAGAAATAGTCCATTGATCTGTGGTGAAGAATCACTCTAGCTATTCCAATAAAAGGGTCCTCTTGCATATTACTCTAGGTAAAGGTCCTGCCTTTGAGGGGTAGTTCTATAAGGCCAAGATTGCTGATAATATTGTTAAAGGTGAAAATGTCATTCAGATTTCCTCCCGGCTTGTTTCTATTCTGATCTGACCTAATAAAATTGTAATCCCCCATAAGAAGCCAATTCTGGTGAGCTGGAATATTAAGGTTTAAGAGCTAGCGATGAACTCCTCTCTTCTTTGCCCCTCACATGGCCCGTGAACATTAACAAGGGACTAGATGTCCGAGTTTTGAGCCGAGGAGAATTTAATGATTTGACCAAAGTAAGAGTTAAAAATAGGCATTCCAGAAAACACTAAACTATTCCACAGCACTAGCAATCCCCGGAAGCACCTATTGAGGGAGAGAAAAAAATTTTCTTCAGATTTTTAGGTGCAAAGTTACGTATGAAGGAGTGTTCAAAGTTCTCCCTTCTAGTTTCCTGCAGGCAAACAACTGAGCAATCATTGGCTATAATTTTTCTCTTATTGATCTCCATTTCTCGGGAGAGCTTAAGCCCCTAATATTCCAGCAAAGGATCTTCCAGCTTCTAGTACTTTGCGACGTATTCATTGATACATAAAAGTTGATATACAAATAACAGCATGCAAAGCAATACTGTCCAAAAGAGACTAACCCAGAAAACCAATAGGGAACTGTAGCAAGTTCGACAATAAGAAAATACCCAAAGGAACATGCTGAGAAACAAAATAAGACCTGCTCTACCCAAAATAAACAACAGGGATCTGTTAAAACTCTCAATCTTCATCTTCATTTCCTTGCTCCTCTTCGAGATTGTCATCCTTCAATTCACCCAAGGGGATTTGACATAAATGTTGTCCCTAGTCCCGCATGGTGGAAATCAGGACCCTAGGGATCACCGATGAATCATCCTTTGATACTAAAGTTGAGGCAAAAACTTGCTCGCACAGCTGATCCAGGGTGATTTCCTCCACCTTAGATGCTTGAGATTCTGAGGAGCTGAGATGTTCAAAGGTCTGCATTGGGCTTGGTGGAGTGTTGGACTTGCGTCTCTTGTTGTCAGATAGTTCAAAATGATGGTACCCTTCCGTCTGCTTGCTCAGGCACAAACTTCTTTGTAGATTGTGAACCAATAAAGGTGCACTTTGTTTATGCCTAGGACTAGGTTGGCTAGTGGGAGACCCCGATGTTTTTGTAACATTGTTAGGGTGATCTGTTATCTCCACAATGCGAACTGAAGATGAGCTCTGACTGCCCAACCCCTTGCAAAGGTCAAGGAGCAAGGCCCATCCAATAGAATTGCGTGGAAGCAATGAGGAAGAAGGAAAAATCCTCAGAGGGGTCTCCTAGCAGGTGAATCTCTAGGTTGAAGGCCAAGAACCAAGATCGTTTCAATCTGGATTCAGGGAAGCTTGTGATGGCTTGAAAAGGAAAGAATGGACAACCCCATAAAGTAGTGAGTATAGGAGAAGACACACTTTTGTAGCTAGAGAGAGCATGAGCAATGAAACTCAGAAAGTCTGGTCCCGATGTCTGGGGTTTCCAAAGACTGAGAAAAGATTCTGCCTTCTTACTACCATGATGACTAGCTGGTATTAATTCCATGTGAGTGGCGTCATGAGATTCTTGTGAGTGCTCTTCTTTTGATTGAACAAACTCTGAATCTGATGACTTTGCATTGAAAAAGGGATTGGAGGAGACCGAAACAGATTTTTGAGGCTGCACCTCTTGATTAATTGGGAAGTGAACCCACTCTTCCGGTGCTTGTTGTTGAGACTCCCACTGTCCCCATTGATCTTCATTCGGGGGTTAGGAATAACTGGCTCAATCAGGGGGTAGGGCTCTTCCTCTTGATTAAAGTTAAGGTTGTTTTCTGGGAGATCTTCATCTTCTGGTCCAGCGTCTAGGAAGTCGAAGTGTTGCCATTGTTGCATTGGTGGAGCTTCACTGGTGGCAAGGAGAGGGAGGGTAGGCAGCGAGGACTAGCAAAATGGAATGCTTAGGTGACAATGACCTCAAGGGTGGCGTCGGCTCACTCTGTTGTGGCCTGTGGTGCATGGACGATGGTGGCGACATCTAGGATGGGGCAAGATAGTGGCATGGCTCATCAGAGAGGAAAGGGTGGAAATGGAGGGGTGTGAGAGCATCTAGGGAAAATTCATTGGACAAGTCAACAGAGGTAGAGGAAGGCCGGGGTAGGCTGGCAATGGTGCAGCGGTGTCGGCGATAGTGGGTGCTCACAAAAGGGGCGCCTCGGTGGTTGGAGCTTCAGGCCGGTCTTCAGAGGAGGTAGAGGGGTCTGTGGGATACTCTAGCAACGACGAATTGGATGGGGACATGCTTAGTGAGGAATGGTAGCGTGTGATGCTGTTGTTGGGTAGTTTTGACCGGAGACAAGGAAGAGGCCATGTTCCTAGAGATTTGCTACAGGAAGATGAAAATCAATAAAGGGCTTTTGTTCATTAAGGCTAAGGACACATTGTGATGTGAACATCTTGGTTGAATACTTACTAACAAAGCGGGAATGGTGATATCATCGTAGTGGCTATGGTGGGCACACTCGCCAACGTCAGGAAAGATAGCCGCGTTCTAGCCAAAATAATGGAGCACAAGAGCTCAAACATGAGCAGAATAGGGAGGGGCAGATGGGGAGAAAGTGATGCAAGAGTGATAGCTAAATAGGTGAGGATGCAGTGGGGACGCTCATGGGAGACACAAGCGCACTCCAATCCATGTGCGCTGCCACTCTCCGCGTTCTGAGCAGACAAGAGGAGAATGGGGAGTGGCGATGGAACTAGACAGAGCGTGGCTAACAGCGGAGTGAGAAACAACGGGTAGTGGCATCAAAACCAGGGGTTGCTCTACTATGGTTTTCCAGTCAAATGGCTAGAGGTGGAAGAAGCCTCCTATAGATGGTCCCCGTGTGGTAGTGAGAGAAAGAGGGAGATGAGGTGGCTTGAGATGTTTGAATAATTTTTAGATATAATAAATGAGTTCTAAAAATTATATAATTTTTTGTGAAGGTTTGAGACTTAGTGGAGATTCTTGTATAATTTTTCTAGAATTTTATCTACTTTAAATTTTTCTCAAAATTATTTGAATATCATTGTTTTATTCAAAATGCACTATTTGAATTTGGAAAATTTTAGAAATATTCTCAAAAATTATTCCAACTTTTATTTCTAGCAATGTTCTCAAAAATTATTCCAACTTTTATTTGGAAAACTTATTTTTGAGTTTTTGGGATGTTATATTAGTGAAGTTTTAAGAATTGTTTTTATTGTAATTTCTCCAGTGCCACTTTGTGGATGATCTTGTCAGATTCAAATTTTAATTCAATTTGAATTTCAACTATTGTATATTATTTGCCAAAATTAGTGCTTATGAATTATTTTCCAAAGAAACTTCAATCAAAATCTAGAAATACTAGATGTCAACAAAATACAAGCAAAAAGTTTTAAAATGTTACTCATTTTTGAACTTCCTAAATTTTAGGATGTTACAATCGTCCCCAAGAACAATCCTATGTTATGAAGATCAGGCATCTGCTATATCAGGTTAACACTGTACTTGTCTTGTGGGTGTATTGCAATAATCATGCTGGAATACTTTGATGGCCAAATAGATAATTTCTTTTGTTTCTGATTTTGAGAGATGTGTCTACAAAGAAAGGTTAGTGGAATACTTTGACAGGAAATGGCATTAATTGTTGAGTACTTATCATCTTGAGGGGAACGCATGGCTAAAAAGCCTATATGATTTGCATGAGAAGGGGACTGCTATGTTCCGCCATGATTTCTTTTCTACAGATATGACCTCTACTCAAAGAAGTGAAGGTATGAACAATGCATTCAAGAAAAGGTTTCGTTGGAAACTCACTCTTTCTGAACTCCTAGAAGAATGTGAGAATTGTGACACTAGTCTGTGTGAAAATTAATTGGATACAAACTACAAGTCATGGCACTTTGACCTAGTTTCCTGTATCCTGGATTTGGCTATGTTGAAGACTACAATTCAATCATATACAAGGAGACTTTATTCTGATTTTGAGGAGCAGTTTAAAGAGCAATTTTCTTTCTTGTGCAAGTTGTACATAGTGAGGGGACAGTCAAAACTTACAAGGTGATGCCTAAGGAATTTGAAGATGAGGCAGTAGTTATTTTTAACCATGAGGATATTAGCATATCATGTTCTTGCAGAAATTATGAATCTGTAGGTACATATGCAGATTTTAACATCACACTTGTTCATACTTCATAATACTTGGGCCTGTTCTTTTCGGCTGCGGCTTATGGCTTTTGGCTGAAATTTTTGAATTTTGGCTGTTTATGGTACAGATTACGGAGAGACAGATACTCACTTGCGATTTTGGCTGGTACAGATGTTGGGCTTTTAACATGTAGATCGTTTAACTTTTAGACCCCGTCTTGAGAAAATACTCCGTTTAAAAGTTAGATACCATAGCAAAAGCCAAAAGCCGCCAGCTTTTGACTTAAAGAACATGCCCACAAATTGGTTCTAAAGTTGCTTTTCCTATCTTATAAGTTTTCTTTGCAAGCATGGTATCCGAGTCTTCAATATTGTGAAGTTTTCATTTTGTCATCTCAGTATGTACTACATAGATGGATAAAATATGCAAAAAGAGTTTTTTTTTCTGAGAAACAAGGAAATAAAAAGGAAACTTTACAAACACACGCTGCACATATATCTTGAAAGGCAACATTTATTGCACTAAAGTGTTCAGATTCGAAAGAACTTTTTGAAAATTTGGAGAAAGCTATAGGTATATTGGATTGGAAGTTGATAATTCACTAAGCCAACGGCCTATCAAACATCATGGGGTTTCTCAAAATTCTAATTAGTGTGGTGAAGACATAACAAAAGGACAAAAAATCATTTAGAGTTCCTCAAGTGATAAAAGTTTCAAAGACCAAAAGATCGAGAAATGTACTTAACAAAAAGAAAGGAAAGAAGACTAACAATAGGAGAAAAAAGGTAATACTATGCATTCAACATTATTTTCCCCTACCATTCTAATATGGCTCGTAATATTTGGTCTTTTTATGCAGTTTTGTGGGAGAAGATACAGAGAATGTAATAAATAATGGTCCTGTTGGAGAAGATCCAAAGCAATTGATTGCATCTATTCTATTATAAACAATTTCCTATTTATTTTGACATAGGGGTCATCTGATGCAAACTTAAGTGCTAACGTTACAATACCAAACTTTGCAACTACTAACATATTTAATGG
The DNA here is from genome assembly GCA_017311315.1 of Dendrocalamus latiflorus. NCBI lineage: Eukaryota > Viridiplantae > Streptophyta > Magnoliopsida > Poales > Poaceae > Dendrocalamus > Dendrocalamus latiflorus. Next base: position 11,652,159 of record CM029662.1, read on the forward strand.
AGATTCTTCAACCATATTGGTTCCATTGATCTAAGGAGAGTTTATATATCTTTTATTTGGAGCTGGTCAAGATGCTGCACTGGTATTCAGTGCTCGAAGATTAGATTTTGATGTAGTGAATCCTGCAACATTCAGGGAGTAGGCATTCTTCTACAAGTTTGGATGGAACTACGAAACTGATTTATTTTTCATTTGTACTGTTATCTTGATTCAGATGATTAATGCATGTTTGGTATTACTCTTTTTATTAGTAGTTCATGGTTGAACTCTACTGCTACAAAGCTTTTGTTAGTACTTCATGGATGAGCTAAACATCAATGGTATGCCTTGAGGTTGGCAATCTAAAGATGATTCATACTCTTCTGCAGAGCTGTTGTTGAACCAACTATACCTAATGCTCTTTAATCTTGTTTTGCATCTTTTAATTTGGATGAATTCTGAGGACCACCTCACGCCACGCTCACCGCCCTCATGAACTACTCACCGACGATCAGCCTGGTCAACACCTCGAGAGCTACGCAAACATCCAGCACCATGCTCCTTGGTGGTGGCTACCCTCGTGAGCCATACTCCCTCCGCCATCGCTGCCCTCCTCGGTAACTTTTATTATTGCTTTGCTGTGAGGTGCAACGAAGGTCTGGAGCGCCGGCGTAGAGTTTGTTGCGAGGGATCGCGGAGCGAGCACGGCGTCCATGGCGAGGGCATGGGCGGCGATGAGGAAGTCCACCGTGTCCTTGCGATGAAGGCGGCAGGAAGACGATCGAGGGAGTGCGCGACTGCAGCGCAGCGTTTTTCATTTCAGGAGTATGAAGAGGTGGCCCATGCTTTGAGATCTGCGGTGTAACGTGATAAAATATGAGATGGGACCTTACAAGGTGGGGGTTCAGCGTTGGTCCTATCGAAAATTTTCCCTGCTAATACGCCAATACCTATGGGATGCGCTGCATGGGGAAGAGACGTTTTCTACAGCTTTGTACAGTTGTCGATCAGTGCAGCTACCGTACTAAATTGGTACTTGTGATATTATGCTCCCTTACTATGATTTTTTGGAATAATTTCATCATTGTTTTTGCCTCTCAGACTTTAGGTCGCCGAAGTTCGTTTTTAGAATAAGCAATTTACCGAAGGGCATTTGAGCATTTCTAAAGGGATTATTTAGGTGCAACTAGATCAAATTAGCTCACCAAATGGCCTCAGGTCTTCTACCAACATTGACCTGGACCTTGTTAGTTTACTCAAAGAATGATATTCTGTCGTACCTTATCCTTGACCCAATACGTACGTACGAAAAGTTTAAAACAAGAGCGGATTGGTAACTCCCAAGGACTGGCGCCATCTCTGCACCTTACTCAAAAATATTTGTTCAAAATTCCAACACTAATAACATGATCACCGCAACAAAGTAATTGTCCTCTCAAACATCTTGGAGCATTTTCCCTTCAAATATTCAGTGTAATAACAAGACACAGAAAATCAACTTTTGGCCCAACCGCGGGCCTGTCGCAACGAAGTGAGGCACAAACACAGACCAAATGAAGGTGATCAAAACACATCTCTGGCAACATCAAAATTATGCTACCAAACTGTAAGATCATGTGGTGCCAACCTTATATTGATGATAAGTATTTGATATTGCAATCATGGTTATTGCGCTGTTTGAGTTTGATTTTGTCTGAATTTGTAAAGTTGCAATTTGCTGTTAGGATTTAAATGGTCAAGACCGGCTTGGCAATGGCGGTTGGATAGCGGTGGTCTGACTGGTAGATATGGAGCAGTCAGATTGGACATGTGGTCTTTTGAAAAATGGACACCAAACATTTATGTGTGTGTGTTTGAGAATGTCTTTGCATTAGGTGTCACTTAAATTGGAGATCTGAACTGAAACTAGATAGAGATTAATTAAAATTTCAGAGATGGTGTTTTCTGGTACTCTTAAGCGGTCTGACCAGCCTGTGGTCAGTGGTCAGACCGTCCGTGGTCTGACCGGCATTGGGTCAACAGTCTGACTGGTCCCTAGTTACCAAAAGAAGTTTGAGTCAGTTCATGGTAGTCCGATCAACTGTTGGTTGGTGGTCAGACTGGCCTTTGGTAAGTTGTGTGAGCTGAGTTTTGTCTTGATTGTGTTGTTGCTCTAGGAGCTTTTAAGGGGTCCATACAAAATGTTAATCATGGCGGAAGTTCATTCGAGTGTTAGTCATGGTGGAATTCAATACATTGTGTTAATTATGACTGGGAATGTCGTGTCTTGTTTGCTAAGGTGAGTTAAGTGTATATTATTTTGCTTAGGATGATTGCTTATTCTTTGATGTGCAGAGCATTTGATAATTGCTGACGGTCAACGACAAAACTAAGGCTAGGGGAGGAGCTTGAGGCCATGGAGGGTCATGTATATCCAGGTGAGGCTACATCTCAAGCGGAGAGGCTTGGGAGAAAGACAAAGATCGTGAGAAGGCAAATGAACGCATGTGATGTGCCATTAGACTTAGATGTTTCAAGTTGTGATGTTCCTCCGGAGGAGGCGTACGGTCTTGACGGTAAGTTATTAGGTACCATTGACTATGTTATGGAGTTGGCTTCGAGGAGAAGCGCCATAAAGGGTGAGAGCGTCTTATTGGGCTACTGGAGTCACGTGAAAGTCATGCTTTGAGAAACGTGTACGTGTGTAAGTGTAAAACCCATTTGTGTGTGATTTACTGGGTTTCTCCATTTGTAAGTGTCTGTATCCACTAAGTTTGGGCTGGTTGTTAGAGTTAGGTGTGAGGTGAGGACCCTCCACTATATAAGCCCTTATATGTGTTAAGAGAATATTTCTTGTACTTGGAGAGGCAATGGCGGAGCCAGAATTTGGTTATGCCTCGAGCTTAGTAGTGGAATGATCTAGGCTAGACCACGAAAATATTACCTAGGCTGGACTAAATTTACCCGGGTTGTACATTAGATATTTTTTCACACCCTTGGCTGAAGCCTACCCTACCCAGGGTGTGGCTCCGCCCCTGTAGAGAGGTACTTTAGGGTTAGTATTTTCTTATATTGGAAGCTTTGTGTGAGTACTTTAGGTTTAGAGTGTGTACTCTATGATGGAGTGGTTGTAATCATTCATCTTCAATTATCAGTAGATCCACCAAATTCGTCCAAATCTTTGTACTCAAGTTAAAATTCTTGATTTGGCTTGATTTTAGGTGTTTTCTTCTCTTTTCTTGATCTTTCTTGGTACTAAAGAAGTCTAAGTAATGAAGATATCTCTTGGAGATCATATTCCATCTATCTAATGGAAAGTTCTTAAGTTTACCCAGTTTTGGTTCAGTTTGGAGTCCTTTTGAAATCTTATTTCGGAGGTTTTGATTCTTTGGTTATTTCAGGGATTTTGGTTTCGAATCTTTGGGTGTTCTTACTTCTTGTGATATATAGGAACTCATCTAAAGTCATCTTCACCATCCTTAAGCTATGAGCAAGTCTTTGGCTCCAAGTTTGATTTTGGCGCGGTTTAGGTGCAATATTCCTTGTTTTGAATAAATGTTAGAACTTTGACATTGATCTTCTTGATATTTGCTTGGAATAGGTTTTTGACATCCTTGTGAAGGTTTGTACCATGTTTCATAAGATTTGGAGCTGTGGTTTTGAATTGGTTTTTTTGAAGTTTTGAACTCGAGCTATTCTGCCTCTGCCCAAGGCACTGGTCAGACTAGCCAAACGGTTCGACCATCAGTGGACTTTGTTCATATTGGTCAAGCAATCAGCCCACTACCTTTTTGCAATCAGACCGCGAGAGGAGTGTTTTGGCTTGGTTTTTGTAGACGTGGCCTATATGTTTTATGTTTTTTTTTTATCTTCCGTTATATATTTCGAAGCCGTAGATAATCCAGGGGTTAGATTTGATATCGAAAGAGAATAAGCTTCTATTCACTTCCCTCTGGTCGCCCCCTTCGGTCTACATAAACTTTGTAAATTAACCAGCAGCAACATGTGGCAAACGAACAACTGCGTAGATCACCCGGTACATCCATCGTTAATTATCTCGTGCATGAAGAACTACCACGCTGGACGTACTACTAATGGCATGGGCATAGGGGATCAGTCACCATGCACGTTGGAGGGAGTACATGATGATGAGGAAGTAGACGACCAGCGCGACGAAGCCGGCGATGAGAGCCCCCATGACGTGGTTGCAGTAGGCCTGTATCTGCCGGCAGATGGGCAGCCACCCCGCGTGCGTGTTGCCGTTCTTCCCGACCTGCGATATGGCGCCCGTAGCCGCGACGGCGCCGGTGAGCACCATCCCCACTATCTGCGTGCATGGACAGTACAGACCCAACACCAGTCAATTAATGGACAATGCAATGGAGGGACATTGTTGCATACACTTCAATTCAGGGTTCGTGCATGCTTTATGCAGCAGCTGTCTTACCACATCACTCATGAGCACCAATCTCGAGGCGGCGCTTCCCGGCAGCACGAGGAGGACGAGCAGGCTGTAGGCAGACGCCACGGCGTACACCGCCACGAAAAAGCTGCCAAAACAATGTAACGAATCGATCTCTGTGACACAACAGTACCAGCAACTATATACATAGAATCTAGCAAGTAACATCTCGTAACTACATATATGGAGTACTTACACAAATGATGGGGTGTAAGAGTACTTGGCATCCATTTCCATGCCGAAGATGCTGATGGTCTCATGGCTGGTCACCATGATAATCGCCGCGGCAGCTGCGGCAGCCGCAGCAGCGAGCCTGAGCACGGCGGAGATGAGCCGGTGAACCTTGGCCATATTGCTGTCCTTGCAAGTGTAATGGGTGAGGTTTTATGATAGCTAGCCTAGTGTCAATGTTATAAGGGAGAACAAGACCTTAGGAACTCTCGGGGGTGATGTTAAATAAGTGCACCGGTTGCGTGGAGTAGTTTTGGTAGTTCAGCTATGTGGAAGGTAGGAATATATGTATATAAGCAACTTTAACTTGTAGCCATGCGATGTCGTATACCTTCTGTCTGGCGTGTCCACATCTTGGTAACATGATAGTTGGAAAAAGTGAGAAAATTCTAGGACATTTGGTGTTTCTTGTGGCACTGACGACGATATATCGAAGACGCAAAATTCCTGATGTTACCCAGTAAATTTGTTTCTTGTCATTTGAATTCATTTCATGAGAAGAAATCCATTCTAGGAAAGGGACTACTGAACTACTGGTTTCCTTTTGGCCAACAAAAGTAATTAGGTGCGTGTGTTTAGGACCATACTTCGGTTTTAACTTTTAATTACTAGTTAATTGCCCGTACACTGGTATGGAACACTACTACAGACGTTGTTATCATAGACGGTTCAAAACCGTTATCACAAACGGTTTCTAAACCGTCTGCATTTATGCAGTGATAATAGGTGGTTATCACAGATGGCTCCCAAACCATCTATGATAAGTTAAAACACAGACGACTCCTAAACTATCTGTGATATTCCGCTATCACAGATGGTTTTTGATATTAACCGTCTGTAATATCGTATATATCACATACGGTTGTTTTTAACAACCGTATGTGATAGCATAATATCACAGACGGCTGTTTTTAAAACCGTCTGTGATATCTATATATCATAGACGGTTTGGAACACCAAATCATCTGTGATAGCTATTTTAAAAGCTACGTTATTTTCTGTTTTTTGGCTAGCCTTAGGAAATGCTAGCCATACCTTCTGAAAATAAGCAAGAAGTATATATATATGTATATATATATATATAGAGAGAGAGAGAGAGAGAGAGAGAGAGCGAGAGAGAGAGAGAGAGCACAGGATAATCATTACATAAATCTCATAAATGAATTAAACAACGCAAGCAGATCACATATATAGTACATGGCAATCGTTACACAGATCTCACAAATGAATTAAACAACTGAATGGATTGTTTGATTAAGCACAATTGAGTGATTACAATTGTATCCAATGTTTCAACATCTAATCAGCATTGCTGGGGTGGAAATCTCCAGTGTTGTTTATGACCTCTGCTATCAAGAATGGGAGAGCTTTCTTCGAATTTTGGTGAGTTTGTCAAGATTGATTGCACTTTTATCAAATTCCACATCTTGTCGCTAGGAGTAGTTAAATTCATTAGCGCATATATATATATATATATATATATATATATATATATATATATATATATATATATATATATATATATATATATATATATATATATATAGATAATCGTAAAATAATTATTGGTGAGTTGACAAACCTCTGGATCATTTGTTTTAGCGTCCATGATTTCCTTTATATGGCGGCAAATGTAGAATCCACGTATGTTGCCCTGTAGCTGCTGGTGGCACTGTAAAAATAAAATTACATACATAGATATTATCAATTCTAAAGGCATTATAATGAAGTGTGATATAGGATTGTTGTGTTGTAGCGAGTACCGAAAATCGTGTCTTGTATCGCAGTGTGGTGCTAGATTCATTCTGTCTCCCTTCTTGGGCAACATAAGTGTTGAATGACTTACGTGATTCCAAAATGTTAGCCTCAGCCATTGCAAATGAAGGGAATATTACAATAGAGTTATGTATGGAGGAAATAAGTCTACCTGTCAATTGCTTGTTGCACATGGGTGAAGTCATAATTGCCACTAAGTAAGGAATTAAGGCATATTATCTTGCTCCACTTTAGAAAATTACGATTAGAATCCAATGACCCCTAGTCATGTATGTCACCATAGTGATTAATCCTAAGTTTATTAAGTACTACAAATGAAATTTGTATGGCAACTAGTGCAGCACTTACCTTTGGTTGAAGGGTACCATGATATACTCCTTGTCACTGTGGGCAATTAATCCCCTCATTATGTAATCTTGGATGAAGGATACATTATCGTTGATGGATTGCTCAGAGACCAAGTGCGGGTCGAGGAAACCCACAGGTTCTTGTTGTCGTCGGACTTGTTGGATCATGGATCTATACATAAGCAATGAGTTATGACATTTATCAGTATTACGTGAATGTAGAACATGATTGTCCAGTACACTTACAGTGTTCAACATCGTAGAAGTGAGGCGTCAAGTTCGTCGAGGTTGAATAGTAAGAATAAATCTTCAAAGGTCACAACGAAGTAGCCTAAGTCGTGGAGGAAATGCATCTCCGTGTATCACATGGTGAATTCACTATGCCGGTTTGGCTTCATGTTGGACCTCTGCATATACCAGGTATACAAAGTATTGCAAACCAGTCTAAGTCTGGGTAATTGTTACTCGGGGACCAACGACACTCCGAGAATGAACTTTCATTGCCCGGGAGGTGCCTTAATCTTCTTCGGTTGGGTCTTAGTGCCTCGCTTGCAATATATTTTTGACGGCATCTCCACGTGAGCTGATGCAATGGGCTTTTGAAGCGGAGCTTAAGGTGGAGCCACGGGAGCTGATGTGATAGGTCTAGTGCGATGTCCCTCTTGGGCCATTGGATGTGGAGATCACGGCATGGACGGGTTTTGGGCGATGTCCCTTTTGGCCTACTGGATGAATGTGTGGATGGCATCCCCTAATGTCATAATCTCTTCATTTGGAGGCTTCTTAAGAGGGACGGTCTCGAAAACATCATTAATCATGTCCACCTAGACCTCCACGAAACCGGTCTCTAGTTGGGCACCGTGCACCAGCGTGCCTGACAGCCATGGATATGCCATCCCCCACCCAGCATCAATGGGAATGGAGCCAACAAGTCTGACTCTATCTATATAATGATACACGATGAGCTAAGGCGTTCACCAGGTCTATCTATGTAGTATTCTAGAGAGGTACTTTACTTGGATGTTGTCGATAGGTAAGTGAGCGTCGCTATGTTCAGTAATTTGCGTGGACACGCAGCTACTCCGATGTTGAGGGAGACTGGGTACCGCATTAACAGGGGTGAGTTGCGATTGGTTGTAGACTTGTCTCAGTTCTCCCTCAATGAATCTATCTCTCCTCGAAGTGAGGTAGTCTTCTCTTGAAGTAAGGCAGATAGATGTTCCTCAAGTTGTGCACAAAGCTCCTGTTTTATTTGTTTATCGTGATAGGCCTTGGATCTCTTCCTACTCCTATACGCCTCGGAATCATTTGGGAATATGTGCCTCCAAGGTATGTAAACCCCTAGGTTTCGTGTGTGACCTGGGTGCTCCTTGTTTCCCATGGCCTGTGATAGTATATCCCTCTCCCTATCTTCTTCAAAGAAGCCTTGGGAAGATTCAGTAGTCAATGTTTACTACAAGAGGCAATCATGTTATTTTAGACCCCGTGAAGTTCAAGAGGTATTAATAACTATGTAGTTTAACAAATCTTACCAAGCGTGGGGATACTTCCTCGTTTGTGGGGTTTTTGAAAGAGGAGATACCCAAAAATGTGGTTGATGACCTTACTCTTAACCAGTTTTAGGCGCGCACATTTACGATCTCGGCAAATGGCGAGGAGGCCTCCGATCAGATTACGACCTCGTCCTGCATCCTCTATTGCGGGATTTTACCCGCATACCCAGCAGTGCTGAGTCTGTGAGGGTGAGTGTTTTGTGCCTGGAGATAGGGCTGGCAAAAAAGCTCAGGCTCGTGAGCCAGCTCGGGCTCGGCTCGGGCTCGTGAAGGCTTGGCTCGGCTCGTGGATGAAACGAGCCGAGCCGAGCCAGCAAAAAAGCTCGGGATCTAAACGAGCCGAGCCCGAGCCAGCTCGCGAGCCAGCTCGCGAGCCAGCTCACGAGCCAGCTTGGCTCGCGAGCCACTACATTCATCCATTCATCCATGGCAAAAAAGCTCGGGCTCGTGAGCCAGCTCGGGCTCGTGAAGGCTTGGCTCGGCTCGTGGAGGCTCGTGAAGGCTTGGCTCGGCTCGATTCGGGCTCGTGAAGGCTCGGGCTCGATTCGGACTCGTGGTTGTTGGCTCGCGAGCTGGCTCGAGCCGCATCACGAGCCGAGCCGAGCCTACAAAAAAGCTTGATATCCTAACCGAGCCGAGCCGAGCCGAGCCGAAATTTTACCGAGCTTTCACGAGCCGAGCCGAGCCGGGCTCGGCTCGGCTCGTTGCCACCCCTACCTGGAGAGTCTTGTGCGCCATACTTTGTTGTTCAAATTTGGTCGTCGTCTTCATCTGCACAAAGGCTTCCCATGTTTCCGGTAATACGAAGGGATACCTCGTTAAGGGTGTGCAATCCTTGGCCACATACTACGTGACAAGCGTGCTCTTAAAGTTCTTCCATGCTTTTCCCTTCATGAAGAGCACCTGCCATTGCATGAGTCCCTAGACATCTGCTGGGATCTCGAATGACTTTGGTTTTCCTCCCACAACTAAGTTTTTTGAACCTTTGTCAAATCTTTCCATCTTGCTACAATGATGAGGACATGTTGCCTTCCAATTATCCCATAAGTAGTTCGAAATGCTATCGCTGCTTTCTTCGGTTGCAAAGGACCCCATCTGGAGAGACCATCGTGATGGTCATTTGGCCCTCTAGTCTTTTCGATACTCCTCTGGCACGCTTGGTTACTCTGGTCTTTGGAGCATCAGACCCAGATGATGACAACAATGACTGTGCAGATGTCATCTCTCTTACAAGAAAAAATTGATTACAGTTGTTGGACCGAAATGGCGACAGAGGGGGGGTGAATGTCGACTACTTAAAAATTCGATCCCCACAATACTCCATACAAAAGTTCTTCTCCTATAGCAATGAGTGCTATGAAGAAAACAAAGCTCACTGAAAAGGAGGAGAAAACACTTCAAAAAGAATAAGGCTTGACAAGGCAAACAAGGGAGAATCAGCAGCCAAAACTCAGGCCGGTCTGACCGCTACTTTGCCGCCGGTCAGACCGGCCTAACCACACTGGTCTGACCGTTGTGTTGGGCCCGGTCTGACCGGCTACTACGAAGCGGTCTGACCGCCCCTCGGGTTCCAGACAGAAACAGACTGAAATTTTTGAGCTGAAATTTCAGACTTTTGGCCAATCCACAGAAAATAGAGAAAATCTCCTAGTCCTTTTAGACTAACAGAGCAAGACCAAGAAGGAAATAACAGCAGGGACCCAAGAACCAAAGAAACTCAAGAAAAGAGAAAGGATTTGAGATTTTGACAAAATCTGTAACTTCAACAGAGAAAGAGCCAAAATCCAAAATACTCCATGATCTCCCAATCTTTGCTCTCGATCTTTTGCAAGAAGATTAGCAACAACCTCAGGACATGTCAACAAGAGTCTCATGGCTTTTCATGAAGGGAATCAAAAACCACATCAAAACCCTAGAAAGTAAAAGATGAACAGAGGAGACCAAAATACAAAATCTGGAATCAAGAATGGTTTCTTGGGATTTTAACTGATCAAATGATCTTAAGGCTTCATCCCAACATAGAGCAACCCATTTTGGTACTCCCCAGCAAGAAACAACTCAAAACTCAAAAAGTCAAAAATCTCACATAGAAGGCATCGAAGGAAAATAAGCAACAGAAAACCAGAGACTTAATCAAATTCAAACAAAGCCATCTCAGATTGATATTGCGGATGAGAGATACATGATTACAAGAAGTATCAACTCATATCATCCCTACAATCCCATACATGCTTGGATTGAGAACACAAGCTACATGCTTCACACTTGAACACTCAAGAACACAACGAAGGAAAGAGCAGAACACCCTCTGCCTCCTTCACCCACTCTCAACCACTAAAGAGAAAGCAAAACAACCTCCAAAAGACTTGAAGACCATGCAGGAGACACCATTCTTTTATAGGCTTCCACTAATGGATTTGCCTCTCTCTTTATCCACTAAGCCTCTACCAACCCTAGTGCTTTATCCATAATCCACCTCCTTTAGTGCAGCTTTGCGTATTCACCAAAACGCCCCTCCAGCACCTTCCGGGAAGCTCCTCATTCCTTGCCTCGCAAGCCTCACAGCTACCTCGAGCCATCGCCGTCTTCGGCACACCTCGACCGTTCTGACCTCGGCTCCACCTGCGCCTAGTCCGGTCCTCCGTGCCTCGCCACGACTCCATCTCGACATCCTGCAGCCATCATAGACAAGAAACACATCAAATAGCATCGCTCGATAACATGTAATCAACAAAAGCATTAAGAGTAATCTTAAGCAAGTAAGAGCCCAAACCTGTCGTAACAAGAGACTAAGCATCCTAAGCCCATACGACCAAGTTGACCAAGTCCGACCAAACCGATTGCACCACGCAATGATAAGGCACAGACCTCACAAACCAAACTCGACTTTCCTAAAACCGATGTCAATTACTCATCACACACTCGAGGTTACCTCCACATGGTCCATCAACAGTAAGCTACGAGCGTAAACAAAGTTCTAGGCATATATTATTGCTAAAATATCCCTTTGGATGGGTAATATGCAATTCCAAATAGATCTTGTAGCAATAGCATGAAATCCTCCTCATCTTGTAGTAATGTATATATTTAGATTTAATTCCAACATAATTAAATATGATCAAAGCACATTTGCAGTAGTATATAAATGACAAAAATTGCATATAAACATGTAATTCTTCCATGTCATTAAAAGCATAAACATAAAGCAAGAAGCATGATGACTGTTGAAATGAACATAAAGAGTATTCTCAAGAATAGTGAATCAACTAAAATTAGCATAAAGCTCAAATTTTAGTTTAGTGCTCTCAAATGTGGGGTTACACAAGAATTAATCTTGGCCGTCCCGCTACTATGGTCTATACTCTTCACTAATTGGATATACTAAATGAGATTCAAACCTTAGGGAGGAGAGGCGGCATTGGGAGGAGAAGAGGCATCGAGAGGGAGAGGTAGCTGAAGTCGAGAGGGAGAGGTGGCGTCGGGAGGAGAGGCAGCATCAGGAGAGAGAGGCGGCTGGCGTCGAGAGGGAGAGGCAGCATCAGGAGGGAGAGGCGGCCGACATCGAGAGGGAGAGGCAGCAGTGGGAGGAGAGGTAGCATCAGGAGGGAGAGGCGGCCGGCATCGGGAGGGAGAGGTGGCGTTGGGAGGAGAGGTGGAGTTGGGAGGGAGAGGTGGCATCGTGAGGAGAGGCGACGTCGAGAGGGAGAGGCGGCCAGCATCGGGAGGGAGAGACGACGCCGCGAGGGAGCAAAACCTAGCAGGGGCGGTGGAGATGGAGTGTGTGAGTGAGGAGTGAGCACAAAACCTATAGCAGGTTATATTTATAGTGGAACTATGAAAGACGGTTCCAATGTTGAACCATCTGTGATATGTGGCATATCACAGATAGTTCTATTATAGAACCGTCTATGATAGTATTATCATAAACAATTTTTTCCATTAAATCACTTGTGATAGTTCCCTGTTGTTCAACTAGCCTCAAGAAATGCATGCTAGCCATGCAATATGAAAAAAGCAAGCATAATCATAAAGTAATTATTTCTTAGTTACTGAATCAATTACAATGGAATAGTTTCATAATTACATACCGAGTTTCTTAATTATGATTACATTGAATAATTTCCAAATAGGTGCTCGCTGTGTGGGATCATTGATTACACTTGGTTATTTCCTTTTAAATAAAACCTTTCAAGATGGTAACACACATATAGCTTGCTTCATCGCCTTATTTTTCCTCGAGCCTGATGACATCTCCGAATGGAGGCAACTCCTCAAATTGATTGTATCTTTCCTCATCCACGATATTCTCAACTCTGACAATCCTTATTTTTACTTGAAGAACTACGTGGTGCTTCTTATTTGCCAGATCGGTTACATAAAAAACTTGAACAACTTGCCTTGCGAGTACGAATGGTTCATCTTTGTATCCTACATATTTGAGGTCCACAGTAGTGACGCTGTACTTGTCAACCTTTACACTCCGTGGGAGTTGGACCCAACAGCCCGAAATAGAGGGGTCTTGAAAATTATGTAGTCAAGCTCCCAAATCTCCTCTACACTCCCATAGTACGAGCTTGGGCCAGCGGTTCTGATGTGCACATGAAATGCATCTATGCGGACACCTGAGTTCTGCACTGTGCTCTTTCTATCCTGATCTGTTGTATAAAATATGTATCCATTAATGTCGTATCCTTGCCATGTCATAATTGTAAATTTTGGCTCTTTTGCCAACCATTGTAGTGTTTCATTTGATGACCTCCCAGTCAATCGTACTTTCAACCATTCGTTGAATTGCTGCTTATGCTCTTTAATATACAGCATCCCTTTGCCTTGGTAGAGTCATCCTCGCTGGTAGCTTCGATGGCCACCTCGTACACCCAGACGAACTCCCTAGAGTCTGTATCACCTTTGTATGGCTCGATGGTTGGGAACTTGTAGTCTTCCGGCCATGCCGATTGCTGTAGGCCGGCGAAGAGTGGGGACTCCGGATCCACATGTCGGAGCGCACCGCGATCGGAGGTGGGGGTGTCACGGCTGTCCGCTCGGTTGGGTGTGACCTCTACCACCGCTGCTAAAGGCATTTATTGAATCCGAGCCTCTTGCATCTCTCGCATGGCCCCTCGAAGGTCTGCTAGCTCACGCTGCAATGTTCTGAGGGCTGCCATCAGAGTGGTCTCTATTGTCGGAGCGGCCGCGCCTACCTGAGCGGAGACATGTGTGGCAAGGTTGCTGGCGATAACGGCCTGCTCGTCGGAGCTGTTTGGTGCGTCTATGCAATTGGCTCCCCAGTCTGTGATGAGCCCAATGCGAGTGTCAGGACCACTTGCTGCCCTGCGCCGGATCCACGGTCGTTGGACATGCTGGTGTGGGTGTCAGCGCCGATGATGCTGCTGACACTAGCGCCGGTGACATGGTCGGCCATCGCACTATCGACGGGACCAACCGCCACACTCAGGCAATCCTCGAGGTGGCTGATCGTACCCACGTGGATGTCAACGCTGGCATTTGTCGCACCTACATCGCCCTCGACACCGGACCCAAGGGTTGATGCAGACGGCCTGCCACTTGAGGCCCTGACATTCATGACTGCTGCCGTCATACTCCGCTTTCTTTTGGCTGCTGATGATGCCTTCCTAGGTGCCATCACCTCTCTGTCGTTCCCCACGGACGGTGCCAACTGTTGTGGCTACTGGCCAAACAGTAAACTAAGAGAGTAGTGGAGTGGTTGTGATGGGTGAACTATGCTTACCCCTTCTCTATGTTCAGGGCGCACATATATACCTCTATAAAGTATAATTACAACATTGCCCTTACAGTCGTGTATCTCCTAGAGGGGCATACGTGTCATTCCACATATCACATTGGGCCTTGTAACCCCCAAATAGGTCGGATGGGCTCAGGTGGGGGCACCCCTACTACAGTCATGAAACTCTTGTCGGACCAACCATTGCTTGCCTTTAATTTCAGACCAACCATTGCTTGCCTTCAATTTCAGCATTTCAAGAACGGATGACAACCTTGTGTATTGCGGCTTGCAGCCTGGGAACAAAGGTTTCTCGTAGTCCTCCATCAAGCCCTCGAATTTACCAAACTCTCTCTCTCTCACTATAGTTCCCTTCTGCATTGCGTAGCATCTGATCCAATTGTCATCATGCGGCCTATTCTCATCGAAAGTGCAGTCCACAATTGACATATCATTATCTCCTTCGACGATGTTATAACTACCTTTCTGTATAATCTTCTCTTTACCGTGATTGGTCCAATATGTATACCCCTTTTTGAAACCCTTTCAAATCAAGTGAGCTTCGATCTATGCTGAGTTGGTAAACATCTTCAGGTTATCACAATCAATGCATGGACAGTACATATATTCTATCCCCTTCTTCAACATATCTAGCTCGGTCACTCTTCTAAAAGCAGACACACCATTAATGTATTGTTCACTCATAAGGTTCTCAACGTATATCCAACTTTGGTCCATTATATCTATGCTACACATATAACAAATGGGTGCCAAATTGGATTCTTAATGCTACTATACCTAATCAGCCTAGCTACTTAATTACACACATAATTGTCATTCACCTTATAATAAATTGTTCATATCTAAATTAAGTAGCTAGCTAGCCACATGCTCATGAAACAATATCAAGTAAGAATATATTGAAGTAAACTAGGAGTACTGACCCATTCTTAAATTAGAGAAAAACTACCATCTCTCTCTAAACCTAGCTAGCTAGATCTAATTAAAAACCTACCTATCATCTCTCTCTATTACAAGGCATATAAGTTATTAGAAGCAAATACTAACCTCTAATCACCAAGAATAAATCAATCTACAAGCTAGATCTGGTTGCGATATGTTTCATCGAACTCCCCAAAGCTGGCCGCCTCCTTTAATGCAGCGCAATGAAGACAGATCTATGTTGCATACGCTTGCTATTTAATAGAGCAGAGTATCCCAGACAGTTCTAACCACAAACCATTTGTGATATGAAACTATAACAGATGGTTTTTATTAATAACTATCTATGATAATTAACAGATGGTTATTCATACAAACCGTCTGTGATGTCTACCACTATCATAGAGGTTTGTTGTATGAACCGTCTATGATAATGCACATATCAGAGATGGTTTGTTATACAAATCATCTGTGATAATGCACATATCATAGATGGTTTGGTATACGAACTGTTTATGATAACACTTAAAAATACATGCTCTACACCCTCCTATTGATATTACGATGCATGCGACCCTTAAACTTCCACATGGTTCTGGCTTTATATGCAACGCGCTGTACAATTCCTTCTTAACTATCCTCTCCCTAGATCACCTTCTTCACAAGATTTCTCAATAATGGCATCTAGTATTCTTTTGATCTCCTTCCTCTCATCTATCCATCATGAGTTGTTTGGCATCAACCTTACATAGGCGGCCAAAAACTTACGTCTGGAGCAGCTCCTCTGCCCACGCCCTGCTCTCCTTCCTCAAGTCACCTCCATCTGTCAGCTAGACCTCATCATCCGCTGTCGATGGAGGTGTCTCCTTGCCGCTCAGGAGAGGGAAACCACCCTCGGCCTCGTTCTTCTCTTCAATGTGCGCAAAGCGGAAGAAGCTCTTGCGATCGTAGAGAGACACATGGATAACCTTGCCGATCAAGCAGAAGCGACCGATTTTGTGGAAGCTTATCATGGCATCCTCTTTGAGATTATGGGCTATAGTAGTGATTTGCCCAGGCTAGAGGAGGAAGTGGAGAGGGCAAGGACAATCTTCATGGCATTCGAGAACTTAGCCGCTGATCCTCCAACTCCAAAAGTAGAAGAGAAAGCATATGAAGCCAAGAAGATTAAGATCTGAGAATCTCTGTTTTAGGCTTTTGTAATAAATGTGACTTGAATTTGTCTTTTGTAAAAGTGACTGATCACACTTATCTATTCCAGCTAATCAGTAGCTTCTGTAGTTCATATGACAAATGATAAAACACTGATGGTCATAAATTAAAACAGTCTATTATTGTTTCATAGACAGTTCTAACTAAAAGCCATCTATGATGTCTGGCATTATCACGGACGGTTCTTATAAATAACCATCTGTGAATTATCACAGACGGTTATTAATGCGAGCTATCTGTAATGTCTTGCATTATCACAGACGATTTATACCAACAATCGTCTGTGATATTTTCACAGACAGTTATTAATACAAACCATCTGTGAAGTCTTGCTTTATCACAGATGGTTCATATAAATAACCATCTATAAAAATATCACAGACGGTCGTTAGTATAAACCGTCTGTGATAGTTGCAGCACAGAGGTTCATAGTGAACCGTCTGTGATGTAGCCGTACAGTATAGCCTCTTTTGTAATACTGGTCTCATGTGTGCATAGTGTTGACATTATAAATATAGGTGCACATTAAAGCAATGAAATTTAAAAATTACAAAAATGCAAGCATGTATCTGGAATGCATCAAACATGCATTGAGTGTCACACAAATAAAAGTAGAACTCATGCATCAAATTCTATAACATGCATAAGATTAATGTAGAAAATTGGAATATAGAAAGTATGCTGTCTACAACTCATGTCATAACTAATTGTACAACTCATTACTACCTAGAAATCATTGATTTGCAGGATCAATGCCCCAGGGAAACATCTAGTAACTACAAGGACAATACCTTGTAGTTATTTACACATGAAATTATTGTTGTCTCCAAAGAAATCTGGTCTACAACTAATGGAAACTACACAATCTAGGTTTCATCATTAAAAAATTCTCTCTATATATATATAGGTGTAGAATACTCATCAAGCATCGTCCTGGCCATCTCGACCAAGGTACGGTTCTTTCTCTCCACGACGTCATTCTGCTGTGGGACGTGTGGAGAAGAGAACTAGTGCTCTACACCTGTCTCATCACAAAACCTCTCCAAGTAGGAATTCTTGAACTCCATGCCATTGTCACTGCGGATCGCTCGTAAGGCACCCGGAAGCTCAACAGAAAGCCTACTGAAAAGACCTCAAAAATGTGTAAACGTCTCATCCTTCGAGGCTAAGAAAAACACCCAAGAGAACCTCGAAAGTCATCGACCACGACAAGAACATACCACTTCCCTCCTGCTGACTGCACTCGAGCTGGTCCAACTGTGTCCATATGGAGCAGCTGTCCTGGTGCATCGGTCATAGTTACTATGACCGAAGGGTGAGAAGTGGTAACCATCTTGCCGTGCCGGCATGGAGCGCAAACAAGATCTTTGACCATTTTGAGTTTTGGTAGACCACGAATGAGATCGTGGCCGCTAGCTCGGGTCAAAGGGTCAAATCCAATATGACCAAGTCTCCTACGCCAGAAGGTAAGATCACAGGACTCTGAAGCAACTAAACACCGGAGAGGATCACCAGAAGACTCAGAAAAATCAGCACGAAAGATCCTCCCACAACGAGAAATCCCGCAAACCAGACTACCCGAAGAATCAAGAATTTTGCAAGCGTTTTTCTTAAAGCTCACCCCGAAATCGTCATCGGTAAGCTGAGAAACAGAAAGCAAATTATACTGCAGCTTACTAACCAAGGCAACATCTTTCAAAATAAAAGACTTATTAACGCGCACTGTACCTTTGGCGATGACGCGCCCAGACGAAGCGTCTCTGAAGGTGATCGTCTCATCACCTGCAGCGCGGGCTAGGGAAGAGAACCAGCGTGAGTCTCCGGTCATATGACGAGAACAACCGGAGTCTACGAGCCAAACCTTTCCCTTCCCAGCCCGATGAACCTGAGTCAACGAGAGAGTAAAGTCTCAGTACTGGGGATAAATCAAGAGTGATTTTGGCACCCAATACTGAGTAACACGTCGAGCAGCAGAAGTAGTCAAACACGACTGACCTCTAACTACCCTACGCTCTCTGTCGCTCAAAGAAACAGAAGGTCTGTGAGCAGACCTGAAGCTGTTGCTGGGTCCGACTACTACGGGAGAGCGAGTCGAAACACCACCAACACACTGATCACGCCGCGGGTAGCCATCTCGACGGGGGAAACGAGATCTACCCTCAGGACGGTGGAAGTCATGATCAAAGGGAGCACGAGGATGAAAACCAGAAAACTCAAAAAAAACCAAGTCATCGATGTTGCTCAAACCCATCAGAAATAAACCTAGACCTCGTGTTGGTCTTAGGTGCACTTAAGGCCTGGGGCTGACCCTGAATACGGCTAAGAGCCTCAACACGGTCTCTCCGCGCGATCTTGGCGCGCCTGAAGCATCGCTCGATCAAGTGTCCATCCTTCTGACAGAAGGTGCAATGATACTTTACCTTCTAAGAGGTAGAAGTAGCATGATGAGGCTTCGCCTTCTGAGAGGCCGAAGCTGCAGGTGGAATCACCTTGCTGTCAGAAATCCCTTGAACAAAGTCCGCTGACTTGAATTGAACTTTTCAGTTCTAGGCTCGACCTCGATCACACCTGCGGCTATGGGTCTAAGCACGGCAGGTGGATGATTCCTCATGTCCTCATAGAATCATATCCTAGACCCTGATTGAATCTGCAAATCTTAGATTGGTCTAGAATAAGATTTAGCTTCTTCTTGCCTCCTACAAATCTCTCGAGAGTGTTCATAAGATACTAACACTCCCGAAAGAGAGAGATGCAAGAAGAGCAGGGGGAAGAAGAGACAGCAGAAGGTAAGGGAGCAGAAGAAGAACCAATAGCAGAAGAGTGAATGGCTTGTGCACGCACAGCCGACTCGGAAGGGACAGTCCTACTGCTAGCAATTTGGTTCACGTCGCTAAGCGTCTCTACCCTAACCTTGGGCTTCTCCCCCTTCTTAACAATCACATCACAATTAGTTGGTGGCTTCACTAGAAGGTCCTTAGTTAGCTTCACATATTTTTCATTCAAATCAACGAGTTCAAGTTTTAGTTTTTCACAACTCATGCATGGTGAGCTAACAGGATCCTTAGTCGCATACTGAGCCAATTTGTTGTTATGATCAACCACTTCTTGGAATTTCTTAGAAACAGACTCAAGCTCAAGGGTTAATTTTGGACAGTTGGTGCAAGAAACAATAGGCTCAAGTAGTGAAGCATGCAACTCAGCAATTTTATGATCTGCCCGTTTTAAGTTCAACTTCAAATTATTGCAATTTTCACAAGACTCGGGCAGATCAAGGAGCATGGTATAAAGACCTCTAAACGAATTGTCCTTATCCTCACATGAGGTGCAAGATGTAGTCTCAACAATAGTAGATGAAGGAGTAACAATCCTACTCATCTCTAGTTCAGCCAAAAGACTAACATTCTCCACCTTAAGCATGTCAAGCTCAGAAGACAAATTATCATGAGATGTCCTTAATTTCTCCATGTCACCGAGCAAAGCAGTACAAACATCGCAATCGTCATGAGAGGAAGCAGATCTAAGTGAAGTAAGCTCCCATGACAAGCTCTCTACTTCCTTCTCCAACTCGCTAACCCTAGCTTTAGATCTAGCATGGAATTTACCTAGCTTAAGAAAAGCATCATTAAGCTGGTCGTAGCAAGGATATACCTCGTCGGAGTCGGAGTACAGCTCGCTGTCGCTCACTTCGCCCTCAAGGGCCATGAAGCACATGTTGGAGAAGTCGTCGCCGCCCTTGGGATCTTGCTCGTCCGTCCCATCGTCGTTGCTCCACACCTCCACCTCGCTGAGGTTGAGGTTGTCGAAGGCGGTGAGGACGCGGTGGAAGAGCTTCTTGGCTTTCCTAAAGTCGCGGAACTTCTTCTTGCCTTGAGCGTGAGCAAGAGGCTTCTTGTTGCGGTTCTTGTCGATGTAGTCGTTCTTGTTCACACCGCCGTAGTCGCCCTTGCCCTTTTCCAGTTTAGGGCAGTTTGCCCGAATGTGGTTGGGGCCACCACACTCGAAACAGATCACAGGTCCTCCTCTCTTTCTGTCCTTCCTTCTCTTGTAAGCATGAGAGAATTTTCTGGCTAGGAGGGCCAACTGGTCATCTGCAAGCTGCACTAACTGATCATCAGTTACATCACAAAGAGCAGCAAGAGAGAATCCACAAAGAGACTTGGAAGGAAATCCAGAAGCTGAAGTGGGATCGGTGACTAACGCCATCGACTGCGACTTCGACTTACGAGAGACAATGTCAATCTCGTGAGTCTTGAGGCGTGAGTACAACGCATCAAGAGTCAAAGTCAAAAGATCGGTAGTGTCCTTGATGGTAGTCACCTTCATCTCCCAAACGCGCAAATCAAGAGCAGATAGCATCTGTCGAGCATTATCCGAGTGGAGGTATTGAGACCAACCGCTCGGAGATTGCTCAGAATCTTGTGAAAACGCGTAAAGCACTCATCCAAGGACTCGCCAGCGAGCATTTCAAACTTGTTGTAATCTCGCTTGAACTGGTCCTGTCGAACCGTCTTAATCTGGGTGGTGCCCTCATGGTATGCATCGAGGGTCTCCCAGATGTCGAAGGCCGATGACAGATGAGAGATGTGATCAAACTCGCTTCTGCTCAACCCCTGGATTATGATGTTCCTTGCCTTCGCTTTTGCCTCAACATCAAGCATGTTTCCAATGTTGATGTTCTCATCGGCAGAAACAACATATCGTACTTTGACCTTACGCTAGATGGCGTAGCCCTGAGCCTGGATGTAGGTCTCCATCCGGCTCTTCTAGAAGGGATAGTCGATCCCATCGAAGACCGAGGGCTTGGTTGAGTACTTGTCTATCACCATGGCTCCAGAGACCGGTTAAGATCTATGAGAAAGAGCTAACCAGCTCTGATACCAATTGTTGGACCGAAATGGTGACAGATGGGGGGGTGAATGTCGCTCAATTAAAACTTGCTCTCAAAAGAATCCCCGAATGAAACTCCTTTTCAGTAGCTACGAGAGCTATGAAACTGAGTTCAGACGGTCACTGAAACCCTACACTAACAGAGAGGAAAGCTTAGACAAGAAACAACTGAAGGAAACAAAGTAAGCAAAACAGCACAGCGGCAAAAAGGGGGCCGGTCAGACCGCTTGGCACAGGCCGGTCAGACCACTCCCAAGCTGCCGGTCTGACCGCTGCTTTGTGGGCAGTCTGACCGCAGGCCGGTCTGACCGCTCGCTCAATGCTAGTCTGACCGCCATAGGAAGAACGGTCTGACCGCCAAGGGAGGGCCGGTCTGACCGGTTCCCCTGATCCTAGACCAACCCGAGGGCAGACTGAAAAACCTGAAACTCGAGAAATACTGCAGATCTTTGAAAACCTAAGAGAACAGGGGTTTGCTTCCAATCCTTTTGGCCCAGAGCCTCACTACAACAACCTAAAAAGCAAGAGGGCTTTGGGAAACAAAGGAAACAGACTCAAAAGCAAGAATTTCAGATTATGACAAAAAATCTGAAATTATTGCAAGAGCTGAACCAAAATCAAAATCCTCTCCAATCTTTGATCCTTTGCTCATGAAACTTTGAGAATATCTAATTAATAGCCTCAGGACATAAGAAACCAAGTTTTATGCCATCTCATGAAGGGAAACAAGATTCACACCAAAACCCTAGAAATGAGAACATGAACACAGGAAGGCTAAAAATGAGATTCTTGCAAATCGATCAAATTGCTCTTGGAACTAGATGACCAAAGGGTCTAGAAATGCAATTCCATCACAAAGCAACCCATTTTGCCACTCCCCAGCAAGAATCGAGCCAAAACACAAAAACTCAAAAATCAAGCATAGAGAGCATCGAAGGAAAACACGGGAGGCAGGAGCATCTCAACTGAAATAAATTCATTCCCATAAGCACAAGGATCACAAAGGAGTCCCGATACGCTATTGAATACAGAGGAATGATTACATGGTGGCTCAACTCATCTCCAACCTCTCCCTCTCTCAAAATCAAGTACCCAACTCAAGAACACATGAGTACTCAGGGAGACATCGAAGGAGACACAGCCAAAACTACCTCTCCTGCTCTCAACCACTAAAGCCTAAAGCAAAACAACCTCTCCAAAGGCCATTTTGACTAAAGCTAAACCCTAAAGGCCATGCACTCCCTCTCACAAGACATTGAATCCATGCAGCCCACAAGGAGACATCCTCTCCTATTTATAGCCTTTGGCTAACGAGTCTCCAACCCGTTATGCCCACTAAATCCCGAACGGAACCCGCTCCCGCTTGTGCAGCCTTGCGAAATTACCAATTCGCCCCTCCTGCACCTTCTGGGAAGTTTCCTCGTGTCTTGCTGTCCAAGCATCGCAACCACCTCGAGTCCTCGCCGTCTTCGGTACACCTCGACCGTTTTGACCTCGGCACCGCCCGCGCCTAGTCCGGTCATCCCGTGCCTCGCCACGACTCCGTCTCGACGTCCTGCAGCCATCACAGGCAAGAAACACATCAAATAGCACCGCTCGACACATGTAAGCATAAATAGCATCAATGAATCATACTTACGCATGAAAGAGCCCAAACCTGTCAAATCAAGAAAATAAGCATCCTAATTGCTTCGACCAAGTTTGACCAAGTCCAACCAAGCCAATTGCACCACGCAACGACATGGTTTGAACCACACAAACCAAACTCGACTTTCCTAAACCGATGTCAATTACTCATCACACACATGGGGTCACAACCACATGGACTCTCAAAAACACTCATCAGGTTTTGGAGGGAAACAGCAAGCATCCCTCCATCAAACCCTAAACCCTCTCTTTCACTAACGGGTCTCCAACCCGTTATCTTCAACCGAGTCCGCTTCCACTTTGCAGCCTTACGCATTTTACCAAAATGCCCCTGCCGCAACTTCCTGGCAGCTTCCTGTCCTCGCATGACTGCACCTGGCATCCTGACCGTCTGGACCTCAGCTCCTCCCTAAGCCTAATCCTGGTCTGCTCGCCGTTGCCCGTCGTGTCCACCTCCGGTAGCTCCAGTTCCTCGTCTCCCGGCTCGCAACCACCTCAGCAGCCTCGATCATCTTCGACATCTCTGACCGTCTGGACCTCAACACCTCCTGTGCCTAGTCCCGGTCCTCCCATGCCTCACCATGACCAAGCTCTAAAGTCCTGCAGCCACACAGACAAGCAAACCGTCACATAGCACCACTCGAAACAGTATAATCAACAATATTCAACAATGAAATGTACTCAAACACAACATAGCCCGAACAACCGATCGAGAAAAAGAACAAGCATCCTAAACACCTCCGACCGCGTTCGACCAGGTCCAACCGAACCAGACTGCGCCAAGACCGACTTGGTGCGAACCAACCAAATCAAACTCAAACTTTCTAGAACACGAGTCAATTACTCATCACAAGCATGAGGACACCTCCACATGGTCTCTCAATCTGCCCCTTAATGAGTATATTGACAAACACAGAAAAAACATAAAGTTGAGTTTGTTTCAAAAGTCATACATGGTCAGAAGTAAGACAATGAAGCTTATGACCATGTTGACAGAAGAAGCAAAAACAGAAAGAGCAAGTTTTCCTCAAAAGCTCCCAGTTTTTCGTTGAAATGGTTTTTTCTCCAATATTCTCCCCCTTTTGGCAATAGAATCATCAAGATGCAAAAGAGAGAATAAGGCATGGTGTAAGAGTGAAATGAGTGAATATTATTCATGCTAAGCAATTAGAGCCATGAAGATTATGCAAAATGACCTTTTGAGTATTACACCAAGCCATAACGCATATGAATGCTACCAAGATCATGACAAGATATGCATAATTAAGCCAAGCCACAGAAGTAACAATCTGAATATGAGATGAATTTCATAGCATGTCAAGCCATTCAAAAGTATAGTCTAGCTAAAGATATCCAAAGACGAAGCAAGCCATGTCAATAATCTAAGTGGAACCAAGAAACTAGTATTGAGTCAATTTAGAGTGCTACAAGTTCAAGAATGAATCATTTGTTCAAGTACTTTAGTCTGTTTGTAATGAAGCAAATTTAGCACAGTTGACATGTTTTCTTTTGAAACTCATGGTCGTTTCCAACCAAATTTTAGTCATGTGCTAGATCTCAGTCCTTATGCGACCACTCCAAGCAATAAGCTTAAGAAGATGATCTTGGTCATCCAAAACTCCCCCTGAGTTCATGCCTAGTGCAATGGCAAGCAATCTCATGAGAAAGAATTGGTGAGATCAGTTCTTTCGCACAAAAGAGATCTTTTTGTTTTTACCGAATGTAGTTCAAGAACATGAAGTTTAACAATAACTCATGTTTCATAAAGAACTAGCATAGCTCAATCTAAAGCTCAATAAAGATTCAAGACTCCACTCAGCCTATTTGACATGGCATGAATCATAATTGGATAACTAAAGACAGACTAGTCTCAAGAGCTAACATGACATGATTTAATTCAAGTTTTGTAGTTTTAATCAACCTATTATGGCAAATACTAGACAACACATATAAAGTCATGATAAATCTAGCAAGTAAGCACAGATCATGGCAAGATGTAAAGCATCGTAAACATGTCATAAAAGGATAATAGTCAAGGCTTCATAGAGTTACATTACAATGCAGAATGCTGAAATGCAAGAAAATCCAGCTCCCCCTCAACATGAAATGCAACTTTAGTTCAAGTTGAGTTATGTCATCATTAAGATCTAGCAAATCCCAAATGAACTCCCCCTGAACCAAAGCAATAAAAACGAGAAGCTGGCAAGAAAATCAGAAGAGGCATTCCTTAGAGCATAGATAAGATATAGAGGATACTATGGCTCAGACCGAGTCTCATCTACCCCATATGACACTAGGACTATCAACTGGTCTTCTAACTCACTAAGGAGCAAACACGTTCCTTGTCTACCCAAAGGTGGCACAACCCTTGTTAGAACCTATAAGAAGTGAGTGAGCTCAACCTGGTGAGAAGATAAATAGCTAATAAGCAGCATCCTAGATCACAAGATGAGAGAAAGAAATCTAAGCAACTAGACAAGAGAACCACTTTAATCTATGCTAGAAGGACTAACCCAAATGCAATGCAATAAATGGAGAACAGGAGCATATAAACAAGATAAAACAAAAAGCTCAAAGCTCCCCCTTACAACAATCCATAAGGACAGACCACCCCAAGCTCTCCCCGCAAGGCTGAAAACCTAGAGCTATCCAAATACTTGGTAAAGATATCGGCCAACTGGTGGTCACTCTCCACAAACTGGAGAACTATGTCACCCCTCTCTACATGGTCTCTAAGGAAGTGATATCTGATATCAATGTGCTTAGTCCAGGAATGCTGCACTGGTTCTTGGTAATTTTAATAGCAGAAGTGTTATCACAAAAGAGTGGAACACTGTCTATCACTAAACCAAAGTCCCGTAGGATCGAAGCCATCCAAAGTACCTGGCTGCAGCAACTGGCAGCAGCAACATACTCGGCCTCTACAGTGGACTGTGCAACACCGGACTGCTTCCTAGAAGACCAAGAAACAAGAGAAGTGCCAATGAATTGGCAGGTGCCAAAAGTTCTCTTCCTATCTATCCTACAGCCAGCAAAGTCTGCATCCGAGTAGGCTCTAAGGGAAAGACAGGATGAGGAAGAGTACCAGATACCATAGTCAATGGTAGCTCGAAGGTACCAAAGAATGCGCTTCACCGCCTGGTGGTGAGATACGCGAGGAGAAACCTAAAATCGAGCACATATACATACAGAAGTGTATGTCCGGTCTCGAGGCCATGAGGTACAAGAGAGAGCCAATCATGCTTCTGTACTCCTTTTGATTAACTGGCTCGCCATCCTCATCTGGATCAAGTGTGGCTGAAGATGCCATCTGAGTTGACACTGGTTTGCCATCACTCATGTCAAAGCGTCTTAGGATGTCTCGTGTGTACTTGCCCTGATGGAAGAAAGTATCCTCCCGAGTCTGCTTGATCTGGAAGCCAAGGAAGAAGGTCAACTTGCCCATCATGCTCATCTCAAACTCGGTGCTCATGACATCCGAGAACTGTGACACAACAGCATGAGAAGAGCCGCCAAAGATGATATCATCCACATAAATATGGGCTATGTACTCAAACACAACATAGCCCGAACAACCGATCGAGAAAAAGAACAAGCATCCTAAACACCTCCGACCGCGTTCGACCAGGTCCAACCGAACCAGACTGCGCCAAGCACCGACTTGGCGCAAACCAACCAAATCAAACTCAAACTTTCCAGAACACGAGTCAATTACTCATCACAAGCATGGGGACACCTCCACATGGTCTCTCATGATGTTTTACTGTCACATCATGTCACATTTTATGACATTAACTTATCCATCTTATCTTATGATAGATAAATGCGTTATATGATTCATGAAGTTTTACTAACATACGGCCAGATATTGCTAATGTTTTTCTTTTTACGGCATATAAAAAGGTCATTTACTGCATGGAATGATATACCTTATTGGTTACACATGTGAGGCATGAAATGATGCTGACTAAGTACATAATCGAATGATGGTCTTAGGCCAGGTGACGACAATGCGTACTTGCATTCTAGATCTACCAAGAAGTCTACATGGAATATTACTTTTATTATACTAACAAATTACATTCTCATGGTATAAAAATTCAAAGACTATGTGTGTCATGAGTTTACTAGCATTTATGGTAATGATGCATTCTATGATTATTACCACTTTAATTAACATTTATGGTACAGACCTGGCTATTTATCGTAATGTAAAAGGATGTGTTCTACGATTTATGAAATTTTACTAGCATATAGTCTCATATTTATGGCATGAAAGTTCTTCTACCATGTCATAAATTCTGTTGATATGTGTGTAACGTTGACAGATTACACGTTGCCAATGGGTGCTGATGATTCACTTCATACGGCCTGTAAAATGAACATTTACTTCTTGTAATGATGTAATTTATTGATGGCACATGTGAGACATGGAACGATGCTGACTAAGTACATAATCAGCTGTCTAGGATAATATTTTCAAAAAATACAAAATTACTTGTTGTTTCACATAGGGTTGTTTGATGTACACCACCAAAAAATATCATGGAGAGAGACCACAAGATTTCTCATATATACCAACCAGGAATTACAAGGTCAAAATTAAGCACCATCATTTCATCTATAGCAACCAAAAAAGTTTACAAAAAATTACTATAATGTTAATACAAAATTACCTATGTGTGATGCATAGCATGTACTTCTCCAAGATACCGGGGTGGGGGTTGATCCTGTTGACCACGTGGAACCACAAATAGGAGAGTAGCTCTGACCTGTATTCGCATGCTGCAAAATGAATAATAGCATTATTTTGTGAATTGCTCTACATCTGAAAATGAATTACTGCATGCTATTTCATAGAAATTGCTTACCAGTTTGATCATAGCATGCAGCTTCTGTACTTCGCCATCGTAGAACTCCATGAATTGGATGGTGAAGAACTCATAGTCATTCTCAACTCCATGAATTTCATGGTGAAGAATGCATAGTCCTTCTCAAGAATCTGCTTTGGGGTGTTGAACAATAGCCACCTCCAGTTGCAGGATATGGGAAACTTCCCTTCGATCTTGGAACGCCTCATTTAGGTGTGTGACAATCTTGTTGCTGACTGCCACATGATGGTGGGCCAGATTGGTGCACTTTTGCTTGTAGTCATTCGAGTCCAGCACGTCTACATGCCTATGGACCATATTAATGCAGTACACTACCTAGTGTATGTTGTGCAGTAGGGGTAAAAATACCTATAAAATTAATCAGATGGAGTCAGAAGGTGCTTGTCCTACACATGAATTTCTACACGAATACCTGCAGTTTTATTGTTACCAATTTTGCATCCATGGCCTTCATTTCATTGAGATGATCCCTCAGAATACTTGCAGCAAGACCGTTGTTTTACTTATCATTTTTTATATACCCTTCTAAATTAAGTGGCCTCTGTAGGATCGAAATGGCAACAGAGGGTGGTGAATGGTGCCTTCAAAACTCCCTGAGTATCCACATACTCTTCTTCTCCAATAGCTATAGAAACTGTGAAGACAGAAGGTAAATGCTCACTGGAAATTGTAGACAAGATCAGAAAACTAGCCAAGACAAGTTGCAGAATAGAGAGCAGCAATTAAGGGGGGTGCGGTCTGACCACAGGGTGAATGGCAGTTTGACCACTCAAGACCGGCCGGTCTGACCGCAAGACCACCTCCGGTCAGACTGCCACGGGTACAACCGGATTAACTGCAAAACCCTAGCGGTCAGACCACAGTTATATAACTGATCTGACCGCTCGGTTGTGGCCGGTCTGACCGGACACAAGAATATTCCGCAGTCACAAGACAGAGCAAAGAAACTGAAGAAGCTCCGACAAACGCAGACTGAAAACAAGCCGAAAGGAGAGAACAAACCAGAGATCAATTGATTCGATCAGAGATCCTCTTAGTGATTAAAAACACTGAAAGAAATATCTGATTGAAACGAAAACCACGATTCCTAACTTTGGAAAGATCGAATTGCACGACTGAGAGGATCTACAGAGTAACGAAAAAGACAACAAACCAGAAATTACTGCAGACAACCAAAGACAGAGAAATTTTCAAATGATTGCTAGTCCTTTTTAGGTCAGTTGAACTGGACTTTGTCTTGAATAGCAAATAGACCTTTGGAAGAGGAAAATACAACCAAAGAGCAACATAACAGCAAAATCATTACTCTGAACCGAGAACTGAACTCCCGAATGGAAAATGAGACTAAACTTCAAAAGGCTTTCGATTCTCAAACTCTTTGATCCTAAGTCATTAGATTTTAACAGGGAATGACCTCACAACAAGCGAACACAAGCCAATTCGCTTTTCATCAAGATAAGCAAGAAAGTTTGATTCCTCTGCCTCCAAACCCTAGAAAACTGAAAACAGAGGAACTGCAACAGATGACAACTGAAAGACAACCAGCGAATGAAATCCTTTGCTTTTGGGGAATTTGATGGCCAAGGGGCCTTGAGGATATACCCAGTTCAGAGCATGAAGAATCTGCAGATAAATGAACAAGAACTTCATTCAAACAAGAAAGACAAAGAAGAACTGCGAGCAAAGCCGAAGCAAGAAACAAGAAACCAAAAACACAGAGAGAAGATAGAGCTGATAAAACAGAATCATCTCAACCCAGAAGGACTTTTCATATTGAATCAAAGATATGAATGATTACAAGATAAAATTGTCTACAGCCATTTCTCACATCAAGAGCACACACAAAAGAGAAAACAAGAATGCTACTCCATCTCTCAGACTCACGCAGACAAAAAGTGAAAGACAAAGCAAAACAGAAACCCCTAAAACCCTAAAGCCACTAGGAGACACCCCTCCTATATATAGCTATTGATTACCGGGGTTTCAACTAGCTTTGCCCACTAACTCAAAACCGAATCCGCTTCCTCTTTGCAGCCTTGTGCATTTACCAAAATGCCACTCCTGCATCTTCCGGGAAGCTTCCTCATTTCTTGTCGTCCAAGCCTCGCAACCACCTCGAGTCCTCGTCGTCTTCGGCATCTCCCGACCGCTTTGACCTCAGCACCACCTGTGTATAGTCCGGCCATCTCATGCCTCACCATGACTCTACCTCAAGGTCCTGCAGCCATCACAGACAAGAAAGCATCACATAGCACCGCTCGAGATAATGTAATCACACAATCGCATTAGAGAAAGTACTCAAGCACGAAATAACCAATTGACCGGTCGAAAAGAAGAACAAGCGTCCCTAGCACGTCCGACCGCGATCGACCAGGTCCAACCGTACTAGATTGCACCAAGCACCGACTTGGCGCGAACCAACCAAATCAAACTCAACCTTTCCGGAACAAGTGTCAATTAGTCATCACACTCATGGGGTCACATCCACATGGTCTCTCAGCCTCTGATAAAAATAGAATAGGCATGACATTGTTGGTTACCGCACATGTCACAGTCAATTACTGGCATCAATATTAACAATTACTATAATGCATATCACATTGATGAGAAGCATACTACCAGGCCCCACGGTAGATGTATCTTGTACCCAGTGGTGCAGCATACTCTCCAGCCTTAGCCTCGCATCGTCGTGGTGAATGAAATCAATGAAGAATGACATGAACATATCTTTAGTCATTGCCTTGTGCTTGAATGATGCTACCAGATCTTCGCTAGTGGCCATGGTTACACAGACTGGGCGCTGGAGACGAAACTCATTGCAGATAAATGGAAAAAATATAGACCCAAGGTGAGTCATAATAAGTCTCAGGACATTAATAGTAAAATCACAGTTTCGTGTGGGAGGTAAAAAGAGAAGCCTCTTACCTCTTAAGGCTCGTGTTGTTGCATAAAAGCTCCCTGACCTTGATGGCCCTATCAATCGGCACCTTAGGCCATATGACATGGCACTTGAAGGGTGCCACGAACTGGCTAGTGACTTTGGTCAACCTCTTTCCTAAAACAACATCGCCAGCCACTTGCACAAACTCCTCTTTTGGAATAGTGGATGCTGCACCCTTCCCCTTCTTGCCATCTTATCGACAACCACCTTCCTGGTCAATGGGGTGTCCATCTTCTTTAACTGCCTACCACACATGGATCAGAGACTGGGCTTGGTGGCTTCCTGCTTACAATATATTATTTTACTGTAATGACATATTGTTACTAGTTGAGTACACGACTATTATTGGTAACAGTCCACTACACCTTGTCTGCATCTATCTGCCTGTGCCCCTTCCCCTTGACAGTTGTTGCGGTCACCTTGGCTGGCCCTTGGTAGGCAACACCTTCTCTAGTGCAACATTTGTACCTACAATTGGCTCTTGCAAAAAAAATAAAGTCAGATTATCAGCAACTATAAGAAAATTTTGCTTTACACACCTATAGATATTAATGAAATCAATACCTTCATTTGCTTAACTGCATCCATCATCTTATCAGCTTCTGCCCTCATAGCTGCATCCATCGCAGCGGCATTGCAACCCCCAGTTGCTCTAGAGTGGTAGGCATGGACTTACGAATTGCTATACGGCTCAGTGATTGCCTGGGGGTTGTGGTGATAGGCAATGGCCCTGGTATCATCTTGGCTAGCTCCATGGGCTTGTCGCCCTCTAAGACATCCTTTGTTGGCTCAGATATTGCCTCCCCCTGAACAAAGGAAATACAAATTACTAACACTATAAGGAATTTTATGTTATCCATTTATTAAAAAAAACCTACATTTAGTACCTCTGTGTGCTTGAAGCCCTGAGGCCACTTCTGAGCTTCTGGCCTAGTACTTGCTTCTGTCACATACACGTAGACATCCCCAGGCAGCTCTAGAATGGTGGGCAGGGGTTGAGATCTCACCGTAGCCTGTCGTTGGGTGATTGGATGGCGGTGAAAATATCAGCGCACAACCTTTGGTCTTTGGATGACATCAGCCTCAATCATGGTAATCATATTGTTGATCCTCGTCGTGATGTCATCCTCAACCATAGGCAATAAAAGATCAAATAGTGTTTTACTGTTGCCACATGTTGCATGACATGACACTACAACAAAACATCCGTGGGGAGACATCATATTTGTAAGTTAGAGACGTTCTGTTTCGTCTCCCACAGACAACTGAGGCGCTTTTATAAAGCGTCATAGAAACGTCTCTACATGAACCGTCTCAAAAATATAGAGACGCTCTCTAAGGCGTGCCTATATTATTTGAGACGTTCATTAGAGACATCTGCACTGTATCCCTATAAAGTTAGAGACGCTTTTATAAAAACGGCTGCACCACGTCTCAATTAATATAGGCACGTGCGTTGAGACGTTATGTGCCGTCTCAAGATGTCCTATGTAGTATGTATTTTTATTTTGATTGGAATATATTTTCTAATATACACACAAATACGTATCCGTATGAGAATATAGTATTCCATATATTTATTATATATACATGTATATATAATAATTTTATAGGCAGCACCATAATATTGAGTACATATTTTATAAAATATAAGGAATGGGCGTAGCACAACAGATATAGTATTGTTATAAGAAAAGCAAACCAACTACAACTGGAACCAAGCCACAACCCGGGCAAACCATTGGCAATTGACAAATTCATCATCATTGCACCCTCCAAACCCCAAAGAGGTTTACATAAGAGAGGTTTACAAATAATTATAGCATCCTTTTAAATCAACAGAGTTCACAACTAAATAAAAATCTAATATGCGATAAACACATGTCGGTAAAACATCCTTCAATTTGACACACATCTTTTTTTAAACTGCTATAATAAATCATCAGGTCTATTTCTTCAATCAGAAAATTGTGCATCAGGTCTTCCACTCTGCATTTCTTTTCATAGTCCTCCATATCCTGCAAACATAGCAATATTAACAACAAAATATCAAATATGAGCAATCATGAAAAATATTACGGTACAAGTTCAGTTAATTAAACTAGAAGTGGCATACCTAGCGAGTAGAACATTTAGGCTTTTTTACCTGAAGCAATAGATATTATATGAGTAACAAGACACAAATATTTCTGGTAGGAAAATTATTCTTGTAGTACAAAGAATTGATCTTACGTAGAACCGTGGCCAAGCAACAACACAACCAATTGCATCCTTTACCGTACAATATTTTTCAAATGGTCTAGGCAGCCTCTCATCACCAATATTTGTAACACCATGAATAGCCACCCCATAATATTCATCTCCAAGCATGTTTCCTCCAACCACATGTGTGCTATCTGAACTCACTAAATATCCTTTGGCCACAACTTTACCTTTGTATATTGGATTCAATGAAAATAGGTACACTACCCTTTGATCCTATCATTTTAAGAAAAATGTCATTGTCATTCACAAAAAATGAGCATTGTCATTCATTAACATATAAAATACTTGGTTTATTATTAAAAAATGGTAACACATACTGCATTAGATGAACTGTCCTCTAGTACTCTCTTTGTTTGAGGCCCCTGTGTTAGAAAGTTTAAACAATTAAAACAAGTGCATCTGCAAACATGATCAGCAATACTACTGCAAGTAACATGCAACCATAATAAATTTATTTTCTTGATCAATAGTTTGAATCTAACCTGAGTAGCTTTTTCATGTTGTAAAATTGGTTCCACATAACCTTGACTGCTTTTGGGCCTTTTCGCAGAGCTTCCAATGCTTGCTTGCTGCAATTCAAATTTAGTTTTGTTATATAAATTGTGAGAATAAGGAAATTTTCAGTGCTAGAATAAGATGTGCATAACACACCTTTACAATCATTGGTTGATTTGGTAAAGGTTTACTAGAACAAAGTGTAGCCAAAGTAGTGCAGCAATATTGACTAATAAATCTTTGCATTTTTAATTCGTACATACCTCATTGGTTCCATGCTCATGTGGCAGCATTGATTCCACACTTCTGTGACTTGTTTTGGACCTTTTGGCAGACCTTTCCACACTTAATTGCTACAATAAAAAAGGGCAAAATTATATACATGTTATTAAAGCCAAGTTGATTCATTGAAACAATGATATTTTCATAATTCACCTTGGCAGTTGTATGTTCATATGGTACAGATATATTGGCATGACGATCTATTGCATTAGTACACTTACTAATATGTGATTGCTGCAGCTTACAATAAATGCCAATATTTAGATATTGCGAAAGCATCGATTAAAATTTATCAAGCACACAAGCACTACATCACCTGCACATAATTTGGCGCGGCATGAACACCAGCATATGACCTCTCAAGGTTATTATCAAGTCCATTAGTATTGTCATTACCAATTTGATCAAAAATGTCAACCTATAATAAAATACAGGAGTCACAGAGTTACTAGATCAGTGTTCGCTACTCAATTTTTCCATACTTAGTTTGCACATACCTTATTAGTTCCAAGGTCATGTGCCGTAGTTGATTCCTTGTACCCCTGAATAGCTTTAGACCTTTTGGCAGAGCTTTCAGTGCTTGATTGCTTCAATTGAAAGTAAGTTAAGTTAATCTACATATTACAAAAGCACATGGTTCAATAGCATAGTGCGATTTTCATAAGTTACCTTGGCAATCATGTGTTCATGTGGTACAGATGGATTGGCACGAATACGTTTAGTTGAAGTAAAACTGACAGAATGCAATTGCTGCAAATTATAAAAAAAAATAACAACATAAAACTTTGGCAAAGCATCAGTTTAAAACATGGGTAGTCACATTCTTTCTCAAAGAAAAAACAAAATATAACTTCATTCCATTTGTACAGAGTACAGACTTCCTACTAATACCAACCATATGTGCATTCACCTGCACCCGATCTCTACGTTCATGTTAATTTGGTTAGACTAGACTATACATTTACGTTAGCTTTAGCAATTTCTGGAAAGATCATCATGTGGCAGAGATCATCCTTTTAAGATTAAAAAAGGACTGAAATTTGACTTTATGCCCTCTTGTTTTTTGAAGAAATCAGGTGGGATGTATCCACATGGAAGACTAATCAAACAAGGAATATATGCAAACTGTATGAACAAGAGAAACTCTAAAAAATAAAATCACAGAGTTTTACCAAGTCCCAACAGATCCCAATGGCTCAACTAGTTCAAAGCAGCAACTGGCTGATGGTCTAACACTTCCTCCTCTAAGGAAAATATATTAGCTAATAGCCAGAGCCTAGCAGTAACCCAGCTAACATAAAGCTGGACTAACACAAACACTTCCAAAACATCGTGCAATTAATTGGATAATAAATCCTATCAAAAGTAGCAAAAGAAAATTCGCAGATTCCTTTTGAGGGCGTTGCCTTGTTTAATTGTCTACACCATGCAAAGCATCATGTTCTAATAACAAAGAGCAAAAACTTGGAATTAAAGCTTTTCTTTACATAGGAGTACATCAAATAGTTCGTTGCTAATTCAAAGAATTCCATCAAACAATGGCACAATTCTCGGACATAATTTTGCAGTATTGAGCAGGTAAGCTGGCAATGAAATGGCAGCTAAGTAATTGTGTCCATGCTGTAGTTTAAGCAGGGTAAAACTACACACTTGACCCAAAGCCTTACGCTCAAGGTACAACAAAATCACAATATCTGATATAGACAACAAGCACACATTGAGGTAAATACTTTGCTTTAGAAGCAGTACTTGAGGTTTTAGCATGCAGAATTTGTGGAGACGGCTCCCTAATCACACTGAAGAAGCTAAAATATCCCGCGAAAAACTTGACAGCAATGGTTACATCAATAGGAAGAAGTGTGCCCCATGTAAGAGCAAATCAGCAAACTCTGTCATCCAAATGATTTCGACTGGTGCAGGCAGCGGAATAAACAACAAATTTGCCGCTGACATCATTAGACCTCAAATTATTATGTCCAAAAAAGGAAAAGGCTATGATGGAAATGAGGGGACGGAAGGACAACTTTTTCTAAAGCCCTGCTAATTATCATTACCACGCATTAAGCCTATGACCATGTAGGTTAGTGGTACAGTATTATAAAAAAAATAACAACATAAAACTTTGGCAAAGCATCAGTTTAAAATTTTCCAGGTTAATACAACACCTGCTGCACATTGTTTGGTGTAGAATGGACATTTTCAGACAATTCGTCAAGATTGTTTTCAAACTCAAATGGGATATCATTACCAACTTGTTCAGAAGTATCAACCTGAAAGGAAAACCAAAAACATATTGTTAGCACATAGTGTATTTGTTAATTGATCTTAAAAAAAGATGAGCCATAGGTGCTTACTTCATTATTTTCTTCTGCTAGCATCATGTTTCTCCAATCCTCTCCAGGGAATTTTCTCTCTATGAAGGCCTGCATGAGATTCATATTACCACTCATGTCCTCTATTTTATTGTTCATTGCTTTTACTGCTCCTTTAAGCATTTCTTGTTGCTCAGATTGCCCAATGTCATCTACTTCCTGAGAAACCTGTATTTGGCTCCAATTCTTCTGATCGTAGTACCCTCGAAGTTTTGTCTCTTTTCCAACTACACTTCGAAATACTTCATCATAATTTCTGGAAATAGTAAAGCTTCAGTCAATAGTGGGAATTAGAAAACAAATTTCGAATACAGGTTTAGTCTAAAAATTGACTTGTCACCTTGTGTTGGTCCTGACACCATATTGCAAGCAGAGCACCCCATTGATATTCATTAACACCTTTTGGGACATCTTTTAATATTTCATTTAGAGTCCTCTCATCACGATTAAAGTACCTTTTCTTCAAACGATGTTTGTAAGATCTCCACCCCTTTCCAACTTTCATTAGGATCCAGTCTCTTGTAAGATGCTTAGTCTCAGAGGGGTAGATAAATTTAATCTTTAAAAGATATAAACAGAAGTTAGTAGTGTAAAAGCATGATGATACATGTTACTAAATAGTAAATAATAGTTCACCTCCACATCAGTGATTATGCTCTTATGTGGTTCCACAAATAATTCATCGTCCCATTTTGGAATGTGCAGTGGTGCAAATGTTGAATTCTGTGCAAGCTGACCAAGATACGAGCCAAGAATGGAACCTGACCTATCATTTGGAACACCATTTTCATCCGTCTCCACAATCACCTTACCTTGCTTTAATTGCTCCATGTTTTTTACCTTAAAATCTCCAAGAATCTGCCGCACTTCTCCATTTGGCCCTACATTTTGGACCATTTGAACTATACGTCATAGGGAAAATCATATGCACTTAGAAATTCAAAAAAAATGAAACCTTATGCAACTTACACATTATTTTAATTGGTCTTCTGGATGCAAGAGGCAACTCTGCTATAATGTTATCAACATGTGGATGATCTTCTACATTATATTCTTGCTGTTGTATATTACCTTCATCATGATCTTCAGTATGCATGTGCAAATCATCATCTTTAGATTGTGCATCTCCATCTATATTTTCACAATTGAAGTGCCAATTTTCTTCTTCAACTTCTGCATGTCCTACACCTTGTACATCTAGGTTTAACTTCCGTAGCCGCCTTGGTACCCTCATCATAATTGTTAACTACAGCAATAAAAAATTATGAAGTCAACCCCACGTAATGGAAGTTACGACACGCATATGTACCTTAATTATTTGTGACAACAGGAATGTACAGAACAAACAAAGAAATAGAGAATAAATTAGGATATTATAAAACTACATGTTGAGACTATGCCACCTAGCCTGATGAACAGATTATACCCAAAATTGATCAGCTAACGGAACCCCCCAAAATTGATCAGCTAACGGAACCCATTGGAAGACTCCCTCGTTGTCCGTAATTACAACAGTTCGACGGCACAGACCCATCGTGATGGACCCAAGCAAACAAAATAAGAGCAAAAAAAGATAACCTAGATCGATCCCCTGTGACGGCAAGGAAGAACACCTGCGCAAGGAAGAACGGAAGCACAGCACCGGCCACCGGCGGCCGTCGCCAGATTGGATTTCAGTTACGGAAGGGAGAAGGGAAAGGAAGAGGGAGGCGGGGAAAAATAGATCGCGATATATATATTAGCGAAACTTTCCGATAGAAAAGCGGGAAAAAATATCCGCTCGAGCGGTAAACAAAATATATTTCGGAATCGATGTTTGTTTATTTCTACGGAACAAAATTCTCTCAGCACTAGTTGCTCGTGGCGGTGTGCTGGTTACCAAGGTATTCTTCCAGGCAATAGGTAAAAGGTTCGACTCCAATTTCTGCTATTTTGTACTCTTTTTTGGGGATTTTGTACTCCAGTACCACTATCCTTCTGATCAAATCAAATCCACAAATCAAAAATAACCAAAAGCATACCAGCATAAGCATGGAGGCCGGAGGCGCCATGGGGGCTGCACGGCCGGAGTCGCAGCAGGCAGAAACGGCCGGGAGTTGGCTGGAGGCGGCCATAGATCCGGCCGAGCCTGGAGCCTGGAGGCGGAAGGGAGCCTGGAGCCTGGAGGGGGGCCTGAAGGGAGTTGGCTGGAGGCGGCACCAGGAGACCGGGGGCGCTAGAGCCAGGGAGGCCGATCGAGCCCATGGACGCAGGCGGCCAGAGGCGCGAGAGCCAGGGGCTGGGCGGCGCTGATGAGTGAGCCAGGGACTGCTCCCACTGATTCTTCAACTGGCATTAACTCTTCTATTTAGTGTCTGCTTATTCGTATACGTATGATGTAGTCCGGGTTTATACTACGGAAGGTGTAGTCTGGTAGGGAGAGAGATTAGAAGAGAGATAAGAAGCGGGCGTCATAAAATCTTTCTTTGCAAATATTTAACTTGAGCATTCATCGTTAATATATATATATATATATATATATATATATATATATATATATATATATATATATATATATATATATATATATATATATATATATATATATATATATATATATATTAATAATAATAAAATAAAAATAAATTTAATATCAATGACTTCGCATCTAGAAATGTTAAAAGAAATTTTTAATTTAATATCTATAAACTCTTTGATATGAATATGACTTTCAATTGCGCGACAAAACATGTTCTTCGAATGAGCTAAAAATTAAACATGTTCTCCAAACATAGCTATTTGAGTGAGCATATGTTCTCCGAATGAGCTAAAAATTAAACATACGACTTTCACTTGCACGACAAATATGCCATAGAAATTCGCCACTCAATTGTTATATGTAGCACACACAAAAAACCCTGGAAGATGGACTTGTACTTTGCGTTCGTGATCTGGCCGTATTATCCTATTTGAGTGAGCATATGTTCTCCGAATGAGCTAAAAATTAAACATGCGACTTTCACTTGCACGACAAACATGCCATAGAAATTCGCCACTCGATTGTTATATGTAGCACACACAAAAAACCCTGGAAGGTGGACTTGTGCTTTGCGTTCGTAATCTGGCCGTATTATCCTATTTGAGTGAGCATATGTTCTCCGAATGAGCTAAAAATTAAACATGCGACTTTCACTTGCACGACAAACATGCCATAGAAATTCGCCACTCGATTGTTATATGTAGCACATACAAAAAACCCTGGAAGGTGGACTTGTGCTTTGCGTTAGTGATCTGGCCGTATTATCCTATTTGAGTGAGCATATGTTCTCCGAATGAGCTAAAAATTAAACATACGACTTTCACTTGCACGACAAATATGCCATAGAAATTCGCCACTCAATTGTTATATGTAGCACACACAAAAAACCCTGGAAGATGGACTTGTACTTTGCATTCGTGATCTGGCCGTATTATCCTATTTGAGTGAGCATATGTTCTCCGAATGAGCTAAAAATTAAACATGCGACTTTCACTTGCACGACAAACATGCCATAGAAATTCGCCACTCGATTGTTATATGTAGCACACACAAAAAACCCTGGAAGGTGGACTTGTGCTTTGCGTTCGTAATCTGGCCGTATTATCCTATTTGAGTGAGCATATGTTCTCCGAATGAGCTAAAAATTAAACATGCGACTTTCACTTGCACGACAAACATGCCATAGAAATTCGCCACTCGATTGTTATATGTAGCACAGACAAAAAACCCTGGAAGGTGGACTTGTGCTTTGCGTTAGTGATCTGGCCGTATTATCCTATTTGAGTGAGCATATGTTCTCCGAATGAGCTAAAAATTAAACATGCGACTTTCACTTGCACAATAAACATGCCATAGAAATTCGCCACTCGATTGTTATATGTAGCACACACAAAAAAACCCTGGAAGGTGGACTTGTGCTTTGCGTTAGTGATTTGGCCGTATTATCCTATTTGAGTGAGCATATGTTCTCCGAATGAGCTAAAAATTAAACATGCGACTTTCACTTGCACGACAAACATGCCATAAAAATTCGCCACTCGATTGTTATATGTAGCACACACAAAAAACCCTGGAAAGTGGATTTGTGCTTTGCGTTCGTCATCTGGCCGTATTATCCTATTTGAGTAAGCATATGTTCTCCGAATGAGCTAAAAATTAAACATGCAACTTTCACTTGAGTACGTAATATTTGAATTAAACTAGCATGTAGGTAAGATTATATTTATATTAGCTTCTCAAAACTGTTTTTTACGGTAAATAACTTTGTTATAATACCTAACTTTTGAATAGAGTATCTTTTCAAGATGGATCATACTAGCCAATTATAGTACACACTGTATAATATTATTTATATTGGTTAAAATCGCACGTGAGATTCTCTATTCGTACGGCTCTCGTTGACAAGTGGATTACTAATTAGGCACGTGGAGTAGTAGGAGAAATTAAACAAATGGATGAATCAATCAAGTGCATGTAGCTATGTAAAGATGGACAATTAATAGAGCAGGGTTGCAGGGCAAGCTTACACGGTGAGTAAACTTCAGAACTGTTCAGGTGTTACCTACTGAGTAGTAGAAGAACTCATCTCATCATTGAATGTAACAGATGGTACAGCAATCTAACTGCTACTGCACATACACTGGCCCTGTATATCAGTGTTTAACAAAACTGGACAAATTGGGGGGATACAACACAACAGTTGGGTACAAAGACTTTCTCAAAGAAGCATCTCAACATTCAGAGTACAGCCAGACCAACTTCAGTGACTCGAACGGCGTCTGCAGCCGCCATTCTCTCTGCTTCTTGCTCAGAGGCCTGCCCTTGCCGGCCTGCTGCCGGTTTATCTCCACGCCAGGGGATGACACATTCAAAGTGATAAGTATGAATTAAAGCTAAGTACATCAGAAAGCAAAATCTTGCTGAGGTTTTTATTTTCTTCCAGTCGAAAGAAAAAGAAGCAAACGTCAGCAGAGTTCGCAAAACATTACAGTCATCGTCGTCGTCGACCTCCTCCTCCCCCACCTCGAGCTCCATCTCATCAACGAAATCATCGGTCACCTCCACGTCAGGCTGCTCGTCACTGTACCCCTTCCTCTTCTTCTTGTCATGTGCTCAAGCATCTAAATAAATACAAAATAAGTCTTTACAGATAAACAGATAATTTCTTTCTAGCTGCACCTAAATTGTTCACGAAACAAAAAATTCCTGCTACCTGCATTTGTCACTGAAAGCACACAACCATGCTCTACTCTGTATCAGCTGCTGGCTGTTGCACACCCATATCAAAAAGATCCCTTGGCTTGAATCTCGTTACCACGTGCCATCCTGCAGCTTTTGGATCTTCAACATAAAAAACTTGTTCCACTTGGGATGAAAAGACAAATGGATCATCATCTAATTTCTCTCCACTGTGTATCTTCCGAGAGAAGTTTACAAGGGTGAATCCAAATTCATCTATTTTCATACCAGATCTATGATAGACATCGTACCAATCACATTTGAACAGCACTACCTTGTAATTTGTATATGACAATTCTACAATATCTGATAATCTGCCATAATAATTAACACCGTCATCAGCAATGTTCACTACACCACTATTTTGTGTGGTGTGTCCAGCCCCACGACTCATAGTGTGGAACCTGAAACCATTAATAACATATCCACTGTAGCGCACAACACATCTGTTTGGTTTAGCAGCCAATGCTATTATCTTTTCATTTATGTCTGATCCACCATTTAATACAACCTGTATAAGAGTACCGTTAGTCTGTTGTCTAAATAATTTCTTATAATACAGTTATGCATAAATATGAAAACTGCACAATTACCTCTTTGTTTACCGTTCATGTAACACGAAATTCTAATTATTGAATTCTTATGTATGTTTACCATGCTTTGCTCTGCTTCTTTTCTTGCAGTCCTGTCAACTATGTCTGGATTGCAAGTTCGAGCTACTGGTTTACAGGATCGTAAGTACAACTCATCTCTCTAAAATGTGTACTCAGTCCTTTATACAACTATATTCAAACACATGTGCTCGTGTGGGATTACTATCAGTTGCAAAGTTACAAGTTACAACTATATGTAAATAACCTTCATAAATATGTTAACATAAAAGCTTTTTTCACTATTTTATTTCTGAATGAACTCTTGAGGCATGTACTTCTTTTGGCTATATTTTCATCTTATTGTGAATTTTTACTCATCTGGATGCACTTAATTTACTGCCCAGAGCACATAGGTTTTTTACAGCAAGATACACAATATCGCGTAAAATTTAAGGTCCAGTGTTTTATGTTCAATATAGCTTTTCAAATAATAATTTTCATTCTTTTTTGTTTCTCAAAGACTAATTTGTGTAAATTTTCTGGAGATTATATTTTGTCATTTTATAGTCAGATTTTGCGTCCTGGTTTTCTAAACACCAATTTCCTTTAGAAATTGCCCCTATTATATTTTTGGGCTTGATTGCAGTACACACAATTTGTTTTCTAAACAGGTTCTGTGGTGCTACTTTCATGTATTGTATTGGTTGGTTTATTTGCCTTGCAACACCGAGGTACTCAGAAGGTAGCATTCATGTTTGCACCAATAGTCATCATCTGGCTCTTTTGCATTGGTGGAATTGGTTTGTACAACATAGTTCATTGGAACCCAAGGATATACCAAGCTCTTTCCCCATGTTATATTGTTAAGAAACAATCCAGTGCCATAACACCTACAGATCCAGAGAGTTGAGTTTTGTGGAATTTTCGTTAAGGCATTTGAGGATGTCAAAATAATTAAGAAAGCATAGTACAATTAACTCAATTCGATGAGACTCATCTGAACTCCATCACCTAGTACAAATTACAATTTGTGTAATTTAGCTCAAATATTCTTATGCAATATCACTAGGTGAACAAATTCCTTATGTGCAGATCCATCAGCTATTTCTTAGTTAACAATGAAATAGTAATAGTTCATCACCTAGGCGGGCGGAGGCGGGCGGAGCAGGCGGCCGGCGGAGGCGGAGGTAGGCGGCCGGCGGAGGCGGAGGCAGACGGCCGGCGGAGGCGGGCGGAGGAGGCTGAGGCGGGCGGAGCAGGCGGCCGGCGGAGGCGGAGCTAGGCGGCCGGCGGAGGAGGGCGGAGCAGGCGGATGCAGACGGCCGGCGGAGGCGGAGGCAGCCGACAAGCGGAGGCGGGCGGATCCGGGGGAGGCAGGCGGAGCAGGCGGAGGCGGCCGGATCCGGCGGAGCAG
The DNA here is from genome assembly GCA_017311315.1 of Dendrocalamus latiflorus. Taxonomy (NCBI): domain Eukaryota; kingdom Viridiplantae; phylum Streptophyta; class Magnoliopsida; order Poales; family Poaceae; genus Dendrocalamus; species Dendrocalamus latiflorus. Next base: position 11,695,428 of record CM029662.1, read on the forward strand.
CGGAGGCGGAGGCGGGTGGATCCGGCGGAGGCGCTCGCGCAGACCGGCAACGCCAGGAGGGGGGCGGGTCGAGAGGGGGGCGGACTGGGAGGCGGGACGACGCCAGGAGGGGGACGGACTGGGAGGCGGGGCGGATACTGCGGGGCGACGCCAGGAGGGGGGCGGGTCGAGAGGGGGGCGGACTCGGAGGCGGGGCGACGCCAGTAGCGGGGTCCAAGAGGCGACGAGCAATGGGCCGAGGCTGGGAGTCAGAAGGAGGAGCTGTCGGGACGAGGCTTTGTCGGTTTCGCCGAGTCGCCGGTCGCGCGAAATGGGCCGCATCGAAGCGCAGCGGGCAATACAGTAAAATACGTATTGAAGACTGAAGTCGTGGGCCGAGCGCGCGGAGTTGCGGAAACAGTGGCGGCCAGCAGTAAAATACGTTACGGATCTGGGTTGAATCTTGCCAATATTATCCCGAGCTGGACTCAAATTATCTGAGCTATAAATATACTACATACATTTTTATACCCTGGGCTAAAGCCCACCTTCCCAGGGACCCAATTCCACCCCTGTTAATGCGTGAACATTCTAAACCTTAGGTTGAGAGTTTGAACCCTAGGATTGATATTTTTTATGTTTTCAGCCACTGAACAAAAGCGAAAGAAAATTCTCAGGTTGTGAGTTCGAACTTTGAGATTGATATTTTTTTATGTTTTATATATATACAGTTACTTACACCATTTTGTTTTTTTTAATATTCTTAAATGGAGATAATAGATAAGACGTCTCAAATGATAAATAAGACATCTAAAATTTCGTCTCTATACATGAGACGTACTTCAAAACGTCTCAGCAGCCGTTTTAATAGAATTTAATAGCGTGCAACCCTTTAGAGCGTCTCAAACTGCGTCTCTATTTCAATTGTGGTTCTAAAAAGAGAGACATGATTCAAAGCGTCTTAAACAAAACGTCTTAATATGTTCATTTTGTTGTAGTGTGAGTTTACATATAAAATTATTTCAAGTAGTTTGGTATTACACCGTGATGAGTATATACATTTACTTTACCTTGCTCGATGGCAGCTAGACCTCCTACATCCTCTTCTTGTGATAGAGGGAACAGGGACACTGACTGTAGGAATGTAGACCCACGGAGTCATGCTTAGCTACTTCTGGTTGGCTGCCCACCCACGACACGGCCATCAATGGAAGGACAGTCTCAATCGACATGGGCTTGGCGGGCACACCGTCCGACGCTGGTATCTTCTTGCTCCATTTGGGCCTGTCCTCTCGATAGCAAATGATAAAGAAATAGATGCCCCCTCAGCACCAATAATGTCCTGATCACTTGTACCATCTTCGTCTAGACAGTCTCAATTCTTTGTTGGGCCTTTTGAATCTGCCTCATCGCCTTCCCCACCTAATCGTCAAACTTTTCAAGAGCCTCCATCGCCACTTGTTGCTTCGCCTTACTCAGGGATCATATGGAGTCATTGAACAGGGTGCACATGCTTGGGAACAAGCTAACAGTGACATGGGGTGCTTCCTCCGATAGCTATGCCTGTGCTGTTGAGCTAGCTCAGTAGCATGTCTCCTCCCTGCTCCTTAGTTGGCCATGTAAAATTAATGTTATCCTATAATTATTATTACTCGGTAAGTAACTGCAAAAATTGTCTTATCTTACTGCTAACTAATAGGGGGTAGACCACTTACGTTGAGCTTGTTGTAGGTGTCCTTCCTGTCCTGTTCCTACATCTTGTTGGCCCAAACAATTTTATCGATGAGGGCCGTCATGAAGTAAGCAGCGCTTGGGGTCTCGACAGCTTCAATGCCATGGGCACACAATAGGTTGTCAAAGTAATAAATCTGTGACATAGACTTTACTGTGTGTTAGCTTGTAAATTTACTAACTATAGTATTGCCAATTTACTGTCAATCCCTGTCGAAAACCATTATTACTTACAAGCAAGAAGACGACATATCCACTGATGGACTTCATGCGAGTACCCTTTTTCTTGTCCCAGGTGCTAACTGCCACCCTTAAGTCATTAAGGATGGCTTTGCACTAGTCGATGCTGTCGAAATCATTCAAGGGTCAGCATGTCCTCCTTCCTTGTGATGTGGTTGCTGGTCCTCGAGAATAGCAGCTAGCTGAAGAAGAGCAGGAAGAAGCACCTGATCGTTAGTGTGTCAGTACCCTTCGTCACAATCCTCGCCAGCAAAACTTCAGTTTTGATTTCGCTACTTTGTAGAACCCCAAGGAATTGTTTTAGCTCAGCAAGCACTATGATGCCTATGGCTAGCAACACGTGAGGTGCATCCCTGCCACTGCATAGGAGACCAAGCACTCATTTCATGACGTGAGGGATGATTGGGAGGCTCCTGTCCCCACGGACACAGAGCACCATGTCGATGGGGTATATCCTATCCGTAAGGAAGTATAGGAGGTCCCTACTCTCCAGTCCCTCTAGGTTCAACTTTAGGAAGGCATTGAAGCTGAGCTTTGACACTTCATTCCTCTGATCTATTGTCAGCTTGCCAATGGTCGCGATGATGAGGGCAAGGGTGCACCTGTAGTTAGTTGTGTGCTGACCTTGCTTCCTTCCCACCAGATCCTACTTAAAAGGGAGAATAGATGTCAAAAATTATACAGCAAACAGGATTGATGGCAATTACTAGACACGGCAATTATATGGCAAATTATATGACAATTATTGGACAAGGCCACCGTTTTTACTAACACAATGAAGAAATCCTACTGCATGGTCCTCGGCGATTCACCACATCAATAAATTGTGCGCTCTTGCCATGAGAACATTTAGTTACTAGAATCTGACAGATAATTTACTGGCTATGGCTACATCACACAGCGAGGCAATGAAAGGGGTGGTGAAAAAGAGGAACGTAACCTATGCGATCGCAAGCTGCCAGGTGGTCCAGGTGCTACCTAAGCATCGGAGGATAGCCGCTTCTTCTGCGCCTAGGTGATGCTACGAGCTTCAAAATCTCCATTAGCATCTTCGTCCTTGTGGGTGGACAAGGGTTCAACAGGCTTCCTTTTCCTACCCGAAAGATCCTTCCAACTAATAGCCGTGGGTGGATCTGACATCGGCACATCAGATGTTTGCGCTATGCTAGGGTAGGGCTGACTCTCATCCATGCAAGTCTCCGACATCTTTTGGCTGTCCTCATTAGTGATCTTCCTCACCTTCAAGGGGGGCTTACTAGATGTCCTCATTTACTGCGATAGGCACAAAAACAGCCAAAATCATGTGTTTTACTGTAAAAGCAATCCATATTTATTTTAAGTAAATGCTCATGGAAGTAAAATTATTGTATCCTCTGCCATGATTTACTGGACTCATTGGGGGAACATATTTGGGGAGAATTTACGGTATGAACTCTGATTGTGCACAATTAGGATTTTTTTTGGCAGAAACTACTAAAACCCTAGATCAAAAAGGACGATGCACATCTGCGCGGTTGATTGAACGAATAAAAAGATAACCGATGAACATCACAATTGCACGCACCACTATCGCACCACAAAAAACCATAGATCTTTTGCCAAACCACAAGGAAAAAAATACAATGCACATGGTTTATTTCAAAACACATTGTTGTATGTGTAGGCTATGGAGGGAGAGATGAAGACTGCCGCTATTATTTTGTCCATCGTGGTGATGATGTCACTAGAAATCCCAATTCATCGTGGGGAGCTTGAGTATTGGAATGCTGCCGGAGAGAGAAACGAGCGTAAAGTCCAAAGCGGATGGAACCAAAATTAATGGCACGGCTGAGAACCTGCATATATGGCAATCCTCCTTTCTAAAAAATCATAAAAATTGGATAACACACTGTAAATCGTCTGTTCGCTTCATTTTGGTAGTAAAATAGGGTATCAATTTTACGTTGATACACACTAGTTTATAGTCGGTTGAAGTTGCTTTTAATGTTCTCGCTAACTCTATGGGAGCATTGTCACGATATACTATCAAACCTACCCCCGCCATTCGAAGAATGAGGTGGTGATCGGTTCGGTTGAAAGCCTCATGGCTTATAGCTGAAAACACTGTAGCTGGCTGAAAAAAGCACTGTAGCTGACAGAGGCTTATTTAGCATAATTAAATTTTAAAAAATTTAAAAATAAAAAAATATGTTAGCCCATTGCGTATAATACAAACAAATACGGAAAAAAAAAGAACCGGCAAAAAAGTTCAACAAAAAGCCAAAAGTTCAGAAAAAGACGAAACTTATGAATAGTGAAAAATAAGCCAGAAGCCAAAAGCCGAAGCCGAGTTGATCAGGACCTGAATGTCACGTTCACATTCATATACATAACAATTTATTGTCAGATGAAGCTGCTTTTACCGTACTGACGAATTGAATGTCGTTATAGTTTACTACCAAACCTAGACTAAATAAATAGATATCATTTTCCTTGGAACCACTGTGCAATAACAACAGTAAATGGGTGCCATATTTATGTCTAAATACATTCTTATTTACGACTAGTTGAAAAAGCTTTTATTGTACACATGCATTTACTAGACGTACCATTAGAGTTTACATTACACTGAGCCATGGCGCAACTAGTCATGTGACATCATCATTCGAGGGGAGGGGGTTGTGGGTTCGTGTCCCGTATATGTTGGGATTGACCCAGTCAGACGGTGGTATGGCATCAGAGAGTAGGGATGGATGGGTCACACGCACTCAGATAGGGAGCAGGCTTGGTCAAGCCAGAGTGAAGTGGCTAGAGAGTAGAATGGATACCATATTTATAACCAAATACATTCTAATTTACTGCCAATTGACACTACAGGACGGTGGGGAATTTGAGGCAAGCTTTTGAGGCATCCTAAAGATAATTGTCTCAAAATATGCTCTGAGGCAGCAATGTTTGCCTCAAATTATAAAATTGAGGCAGACCATATAAGCCTCATTAAACTGAGGCAAGCTTTTGAGGCATCCTAAAGATAATTGCCTCAAAATATGCTCTGAGGCAGCAACGTTTGCCTCAAATTATAAAATTGAGGTAGATCATATAAGCCTCACTAAACCGCGATGAAATCAGAGTTTCCAAGGGCCAGAACAGAAGAAATCTCATTGGAGAAGGACTTAACTATAATTTCTGAAAATCAGAAGGGCTAAATCGCAAATCACCGAAAACACCCAATCCCACAAAACCCTAGCGCCGCCCAGATCCAAACCAAGCCCAGTTTTCTTCTTCCTGTCACCCCCAACTTCATCCCCTTTCTTCTCCACCGGCGCCGGCGAGGGCCGGGCCTTACCTCGCCGGTCGCCTCCCTTCTCCACCTCGCCAATCCACTGCACTGCTGCCCTCTCCTCCTTGCTCTTCCTCTGCATCACCCGCGCCGCCTTCTCCGGCGTGCCACCCGTGCGCCACCTCCCTTCTTGCTCTTCCCCCAGCGCCATCTCTCTCCGCCGCCTCTTCCTCTCCTCAGTTCGGCCGCCACCGTCTCTTCTTCACCGCCGCTGGCTTCCTCTCCTCCACCTCTTCCCCACCATCTCCACGCCACAGCGCCGCTCCACTTCTTGCACCAGATCCACCGGCGGCCAACCACCTCACCACCGCCCTCTCCATCGCCACCAAGCGCCGCCTACCGTCTCCGCCTTCTCCACCCGCAGCCCCTCCATCGCACCACCACGCACCTCGGCGCCGGCATCCTCTTCTCCTCCTCCACCAGATCCACCTCTCCCTGCTTCCTCTTCCTTGCGCCGCTGCCTTGGCTTTTCTCTCCCCTCTCAAACTCCGGCGTCGGCAGCCATCTCTCTGCCTCTCTTCTTCTTGCCGACCGCCGCCAGCTTCCTCTCCTCCACCGCGCCACCACATCCTCACCGCTACTCACAGCACCACCGACTCCCGTGCGGCGACCGCTCCACTGCTTCCCCTTCACCTCTGCACCGGCCGACATCACCTCCTCCTCAGCTTCCCTCTGCTACTTGTTCTCCCTTCGGTTGATCCCTTCTCCCACATCTTCTATTCTCAGTTACTATTACTATATGAACTATGAATTTTAAACTGTTGATTTGTGATCTATGACTGTGATGTATGCATGTGGTTGTGCTCTGTTAATTTGGTCCAGATTTGGTTCAGATTTGCTCAATGTTCATATTGTCAGTAGTTTAATTTCTAGAATTTGTTTGTGATCTGTAGAGGTGTGTGGCTGTGTTAGTCAGTGAGTATGGCTAATTTCTGTGATTTCAGTGAGTATTGTCAGTAGTTTAATTCATACTGTTTTTGATAGCATGTATGTGGCATATTAATTTTTTCCATAATTTAGTTACTCAGATTTCTGCTGCACCAAGAGAGCCGACGATCTGTCATAGCTATTGTGCTGTCAAATCGGGTGCCTGTTTGCTGGCCTGCTCCCTACTACAAACTTACTTGCTTGTTATTCTTAGTAAGGTAATTTCTTAACATCACTTCTATTTCCATGCTTGTATAGATTGCTAAAAGATTATTGTTTGTTGTTTGATATTGCATTGTTGGAAAGAATATATAGATATCTCGATACATATATTGAATGCACTTTTTGGGCAGATTGCTAAATACCTCCCATTTCTAACATGGACAAAAGTTGGCTGGAAAAACCTAGGTAAATGTGGGGTTATGAGTATTAAGTATGTTACATGAGTGAACACATATATTATATAATATGTAACTTAAGTAACATGACAACGATAACAGGTGGACAGATGAATATGAAGAAGGATTGGAACAATTTTTGCAGTTTGCTTTCACTCATTCGGCAAAAGACAACATGATTCTTTGTCCTTGCAAGAAATGCATGAACTACCATTGGCTACATGCTGAATTAATTCGTGAACACCTAATATGTGATGGATTTATGCGAGGCTATAGTGAATGGTTCTTTCATGGGGAGGGCTCATCTTCAGTTAGAACTAATGTTTGCATGGAGCCAGAAATAGGTCAAGAACAATCTGATGACATCGATGCAATGTTAATAGATGGACTTGGATATAATTATTTTAATGGTTTAGAAGAAGATGAACACATGGGAGACGGATACAACATTTGGCCTTGGCTACTGCAGGCTAAAATCAATGAAAAACTCACTGAGATGGACTTGGATATAATCTGTTTGGAAGTTCGAATACAACATTTTACCTTGGCTACTGCAGGCTAAAATCGATGAAAAACTCACTGAGGAGGCTGAATTTGTGGACAAACCTATACAAGAAGGAGACTTCCTTTCAGAATTGATTGGGAAGGAAAATAGAGGTAGAGTGATTGGAGTAGGTATGGGTCCAACTCCTGCAAGTCTTGGTTTGCCAGGAACTAAATCAACAGCGAGAATAAACTTGCAATTGGAAAGAGAAGCAAGACAGATGGCAGAAGATGAAGCTCGAGCCCTGAGAGATGAGATGCAACAGTTGGAACAGAGAATGGAAGAACGAATGGAGCAACGGCTTGTAGAGAAACTGGCAGAATTTAAAGCTATGATCTCTGATTCTGCTGAACAGAGGCACAATTTGCACATACCAAATGAGGAACATTCATGCACATCGGCTTCTAATAATGTACAAGTTAGTTTAGTTCGCATAAATCAACTGCATTAGTATTATTAGCAGCTACTATAAGCTTCTAATCTTCTCTCCTGAATATAGGTACAACCAAGAACTGCTGGAGCATTGCAACATAACAAAAACAAACTGTTGGAGAAGGTAAGTTGAATGGCATTGATTTTGCTCCATATTTTTTAAGTTGGATTTTTACATTGTTTAAATCTTATAGGATTCGTTGAGAAGGGTTGGTGGTAGATATTATGCACAAGGGTTAGAAGAATATGTGGGCAATCACAATAGTACCAAGCCACCAAGGATTGCAAACAATCGTTCACAAGCAAGAACAGGCAATAAGGCCACAAGTAAATGCTCTAATGTTCCAGCTACAACAACTACAGTTATTGTTGAGGTATATGTATATATATATCTTAAGTCATTTAGGATGACTATTTACCTAAATGCATGTGTATTGATTTATACAAGTAAAAGAGGTTGAAAAAATGTCAACAACATTTATATTATGCAATAGGGGCTACAAAAGCAAGTAGCTAATTATTACAGCGGAAGGCCTGCCGGGACTGGAGGTGCCAACAAGGGAAAAGGTGAGCACTCAAGGGTTAAGAAGGCAGCAACAACAACTATTCAGGTTTGGGAAATTTTTCTTAGTTCATTTGGATCTGTTATGCAAAACAGCAGTACCTAGTATGCTTTCTAGTCTAATATGAGGTGTCCACATGGTCAAACAGGTTGGAAATGATGTATTTCTTAAAAGAATCGTTCGACCATATAATCGTGTTGCTAAAGCAACTGTCGAAAGCCAAGATCCATTAGAAATGGTTGGAGGTACAGTTCTTGGAAATGAGTGCTACAAAGTAGTCGTAGACAGTCCCATATTTGGGGATGCAGAACTGTTTCGGCCTTTCAAAAATCTGAATTACATCAAGGATGCTATTGGTCATTCGATTGCTTGGCCAATCCACTTGGTATGTCTTTTTCTTAGCTTGTTTATGTGTATTGCTTTGTTTATCTAGAAAATCTAACATGTCAAATGAATGCTCACAATTAAGGTTGAAGAAGTTCCACCACCAAGGCAGAATGGTGAAGTAACAAAAACAGGTACTTATGCCATTATGTTGGGTATGTATAAAATATTTAGTGCTTATGTATGACATGTATGGAAAAATTATTTATATCATCATGTGATCCATTCAACCAAATATGGGCTCATGATCCCAGTCATTAGACCATGACGGAAATGGAAAATCGAATCTGATGATTTGCTGATTGCTACTAATAGCACTATTGGCACATGTTTGGTCTGCTTCATGTTGATTTGGTGTGTTTAAATTCTTCGTGGATTGATAGTTGCACCATGTTACGTCTGTTTTCACCTTGCCAATTCAAAAGTTACTATTTCCTGTGTAGAGATTGCCGCTTTCATGCATGAGCTGAACTGGTTGCTAGCTTAATGTTGCATGAATTTGCATCTAATTACTTCAGGCCTGAGACACTGACTCTGTACGGTTTGTAGTGCACGACAAGTTATTGTCTAATTGTTTAGTGAAACTAGTAGGTAGGCAAAAATATAAATGGAAATGAAACATGAACTGAACTATGTTGTTTATGAATATAAATGAAACATCCTGTGATCTGTACAAACAGTTGCAGCTACTTTCTTGAGCCAAATGTTTTGGATTATTTTGTTTGTTCCTAATATCTTTGTATGAAGCACTAAACTGAATTTTATAAATTTACATTCTAGGTGGTCGGGTTTCTCTTGCGCCACCAGGCACAACCATGCAAAATTGGCGACAACTTCTGTAAAGATGACAAATTATGTGCCCATAGCTACTACATGGCTCATCAATCATGAGCAGTGACTGTCCACCCTTTTGAGCAGTTTACTATCTCAAATTTTGTATAGATGATATATTTTGTTTGCCCATGGCAACTATACGGCTGATGGCTCAAACAAGTGTCCACCGCCCACTGACTAGCTACATTATTGAGCATTTTACTATCTACTGTATGCATAGTTGAATGTTACTTTTGTAAACTGATGGAGGACCATGTGGAGACCAAACGAGATGCTATATATTTTCTCCTAAACATGCATGTGTGGCTGTGATGTTTTAATCTATTGAATGAAGAGATTTGGAGCTATATTTGTTACTGTTTGAACTATCTTGTGTGCATAGTGATGAAATGTATGTGTTTGACAATAATTATTGAGAAAAATACATGTATATGCTGAAAATAATTTTAATTTGATGCATGTTACGTTGAGGCAGCATATAGTTGCCTCAATTCTTTTGAGGCAGAAATGATAGCCTTATGGCTAGTCATACTTGAGGCAGGCAGTCTGCCTCAATCAAATTCTGAGGCAGGTCGTGTCAGCCTCAGATTTAGCTTTTGGAGGCTAACTCTAGTGGATGCCTCAATATGTTTATTTTGAGGCAAGGGTATCCGAGGCAGGCTGTGTTAGCCTCAATATATATTCTGAGGCTGATTTTTCTAGATTTTGAGGCTGATTAGCTTGCCCCAAATTCCCTACCATCTTGTAGTGTGAATAAGCTTTTATTGTACACATGTATGTACTGGACACGTCGTTAGAGTTTGCTGCCACGTTTAGCCATAGCACAATTGGCCATGTGACATAATCATTCGTGGGGGGTCATGGGTTCGTGTCCTGTATATGTTGGGATTGACTCGATCGATGTTGGTATGGCGGAGAGAGTGGGGGCGGGCGGGTTGTGCGCACTCGGTGCACTCGGTCGGTGAACTGGTTCGGTCGGGCCAGGAGTGAAGTGACTGGAACGTAGAATGACTTATTCTTTGATCAGGTGTAGAATAGTGTATATATATGTTAGGATTGACCTAGTCGGACGGTGGTATGGCGTGAGAGAGTGGGGACGAGAGAGGAATGCACGCTCGGTCGGTGAAGGGCCCGGTCAGGCCGGGAGTGAAGTGGCTAGAGTATAGAATATCTTAGATGTAGAATATGCCTGAGCGTAGAATAAGTGCTCCGACTGTAACAAGAGCTGGGCGATCCGACAACATTCCACACGTCCAACCACAACCCACTGCGCCTACGCGCTCCATGCAACCGCCAGTAAAACCATATGATCCTAGTCTTCCATCGCCCAAGGATTACACCCTCTACCAGACTACCACCATGGACAAGAGATCGAGATGCCTTCAACCAAAATGCTCGGCTTCGGTGGGCGGAGATGACGAGGAGCAACAGACCCAGAGTCCAAACCAGGAGGGGGAGGGGGGCCTCGAGGTACCACAAACATGACAACCTCTGGTGCCTACGGCGATGAACGCCAATCACCACAATGGGTAACACCACTTGGGAGGAAAAACTACACAACCTGAAGATACTACTGTACAAGAGAAGGTCCCTCACTCTTTTGTCAGTCGTCACCGGCGGCTAGGGGCCTGGATCGGCCCTGAAAAGGAGGAGCTTGGAGAGAGGCCGGGGAGGAGAAAAGGGCAGGCCCAAGATTCTTACAGTCACACCAACTATATTTTGTAACACGCAATTTCCAGCACACAATGCTTGGTATCTACCACCAGCGACCAACAATTTCGACTTTCCTGCGTAGCAGGTCGTCCGAGAAATGCTCACAAAAGAAAGAAATAAACCGCACTAGATACTGCAGCCAAGAACTGAACAGCTAAATACACCATTAACAGCATATTATCTAGGTCACTTTGAAACCTCACTGCTGAAGAATATACACTAAGATACCTAAATCTACAAATCAACCAGTGCTCCCACAAGAACTCCCAAGGATCACAGCAATGCCAGTGACCAATAGTCTCATAACATTGCTACCACATAACCGGGAGATCTCAATGCACTCTTCCAAGTCTGCGTCGCATGTCAGCTTCACCCACTCATGATCATCATCAAGATACTTGATGTCAAAAACACCAACATCCATCTGTATCCTTTTGGCCACCTCATCTTTCAAGGCGATAACGCTTCCAGAACAGGGGAAACGAAACCTTAGAATGTCTTCCTTGTAACGTGCCTTGACCGTTACAATCCCTGGATTCTGAACTGACATCAGACTGCCTGGAGGGACTACAGTTGGTTCATCAGCTGCTGAAGTGATTTGATTCTTGGAATCTTTGGAGCTACCAGAATCTTTAATGAACCTCCTAGGATGTAGCAGGTCTTGTTCTTTAAATGGATCTTTTGTCAAGCCTTCTGGATTGCACAAGTTTTGTTGTGGTTCTATGAATGTCCAACCGATTGGCTTACAAACAAATGTCCTGTTTCCAAGGCTTCCATGGCATGATCCTTCTGAAGTCTGTGAATTTGTGCTATGTTCTCCAGATAAGCTTCTCGAGTTAGTAGCTTTGTCTGCTTGACAGGTTTGATGGGATATGAGCATGCTTGGGTTGCCACCATTTTCTAGTGACTTCTGTGAGGATGAACCTCTGTTTTCTTGACCAGAAGGATTAGAAAGTTCAGCAGCTTTATTTTGCCTTGCTTTTTCTATCTTGAGAGGATTGGATGGACTAACAGGAACAGGAAGAGGACCTGTGATAGATGTGAGATTGAATGCACCCTCCGACCCTTCAACGGACTCAATTACCTTCTTTAAATTTGCAATAGACCGGTTGACCTTGCTGATTTGTCGTGATGGCCAGTGAGGAATCCCATGTTGCCTGCAGATGCGCTTCATGGTTGTAGGGCATACTGTCAAAAGGGGAAAAAAATAATTTAGTTACGAATATTGAACCGGTGATCCTATTGCTGTCATCATCATGACATGCGGACAAAACTCAAAAGTCGATTAGATTAATCATGAATTGGTGGAAGATAAGGCTCACCAAATAAAAGGTGGCTACTCCATAACCATGTATACTTGTAAACAAGCAATCAAGCCTACTAAACACATTTTCAGATTTCAAACATCTCTCTGTTATAACTCAACGCATCTAACTAACATGTGCTTTAACTCCAGGCTGCAACAAGAACAGCAGGTCAGCAGCTGTTGTACTTGTGAGCAACCTAAGCATGCTGTACTAACACCAAAAGACTGAAAATAAAACTAAAGTCTAGGTCAACCTTCCCAGAAATTACTAGTTTCAGAACAGCAACAGCAATGGCTGAACACATGAAAGCGAACAAAGATATGCCTATATTTACAATTTTCATCCATGATGTACAGAGCGGACTACGAATTTGAAAATATTCTGTGCAAGCATGGAATAAGCCACCAGGTAATCATCAGAAGCATCAAATAACAGTATAGATTCAACAGTAATTGATATATCATGGAAGAGTACAGGACTTGAAATTATGCGTACCGCCAAGACTTTTTGCTGCAGTTTTCAAACTTCCAGAAAAATATTGTTGAAGAACCTCTAAACTGATTGTCTTTTCTGCTTTTCCTCGTCTCCTTTTTGGATGTTTGTTGCTTTTATAAAGCAATGAAGAATCTGAGGTACCAACCCCATTTGGCTTGGCCACGGGTTTGTCATCACATTTGGAGTTAGACACTGTTGAAGCTTTGTTATTCCTGACATCAGACTCATGGATTACTCTGTGCATATCACTCTCATGTAATGCATAAATGCCACCTTGAAAGTTCAGGTCTTGTACATATGTATTCTTAATTGCTTCATCATCAATTACAGTAACAGCATCAACTTGAAGATAAAATTCATTTGAGCCTTCATCCCTGGTTAACCATAAATTATGAAGATGCTGTCTCAACAGAACTAGGATGGACTCCAGAAGAGCCTTTTGCTCATCATCTTCTCTACAATCAGGTGGCAGGAAAAACTCTAATATATAATCATCATTTCCAGTATAAGCACTCTGCAAGCAAATTGAAAAACAGCCAGCTAATCCAAACATACGAGCATAGTGTACAAGGGGATACTCCATTTTAGAGAATCTACTGACATCTTTCGAAAAGCATGGTCTGCGCAAGATGAATGCCTTTCCAGAAACTCCTTGTCCCTTCTGTAGGTGGTGTACTACACAGGCATCTCTGAAGCCCCACATACGAGCATCAATAACGTGAAAGGAAACATCACTGGTTGACATGCATACTTCCTCCATACAACTTCCATCAAAGCTCAAGCAACTCTTCTTCACACCACCACCATGTGCCAGTAAACTTTGATATTTGCAAGGCACCCAAGTTTGAGCTAAGGGCAATTTGAGCTCTTCACAAACTACTGTCAAGATTTCCAGTATCTCTACTAGAGCTGCTTGGCGGCCTTCATTACATATCTGAACAACGGGGAAAAAGAAATTTGTCTCTGTTAATAAAATAGGGATATATTTTATTCAAGTGGCAGCTTGATGACCTTCATTACATACCTGGACATATGGATGCTCCACTATTTCGGTGCTTTTAAGATTCACTGCCTGCAGATGGCAGAAATTTTGTTACCAAAACGAAACAGAAAAGAAAATGTTTATTTAACATCCACTATATCCTGAATATGTACAGATACAAGTTTGTAAAATAAGAGGCAAAAGTGACCCTACCTCAAGAGCTCTGCAGACTTTATCCACCTCACTTGCATAGTTGATTTTCTTTGATGTCATTATAAGTTCCACAACGGCAATACATGACTGTGCAGAAGGATCAAAAACAGGCAAGGCAACAGTACCATAAACGTTGAAATTTATCGCATGGTTAAGCCGCGAATACTCAGTACTGCTATAATACTGAACATTGGGTGTCCACTCGGGTACTCTCTGCTTGTATACCCGTCCAGGTAGTCCCAACTCATGGACATTATCCCCATCTACGGAGAACACATACATCATGGACACAGCCCTGTACTGAAGAAGTCTGATGCTCTGTTGGTCAAGCACAAAGGGCTGTCCTGAAGTAGTGAGCACATAGCGATCTCCGTTCTTGATGGGTGCCCATACCTGAACCAACAGATGCTGATTGGTACACTCCTTGAGGTACCTGAGAGCTAGTGTAAGCCTTTCCTTCAAGAAATAAGAGCTATCTGAATAATCACCATCCAGGGAAACATGAACCTGGCATTTACCATTAATGTTCTCGACTTTCTTACATGTTGATTCAGATTTCCCTACATAGAAGAATACAATACAGCTTTGTAACGATAAAAGAAGAATGGTGTAATAAAAATAACTGTTACCAATTGAATAAACATGAGCTTTCCCATAATTCTCTGAGAAGTAAATCTTGTAATGCAGCATTTTGTCAAGGAGTGGAAACAGCATTTTGCACAGGTATTGGCCTGATAAAGATAACCGCAGACATTTCGAATTGACAACGCCATACATTGCATCATCAAGAGTCTTTGGTATACTTCAAAAGAACAAGAAGAATGCAATGGAAATATGTTCACTTTTTTTTTGTCTTTTTTCAACACACAAGTTGATCAAATTGCTCACTTATTCAAAATATTAAAATTCAGCACACTACCCAACCCCAAAAGGATTAAGTTCAACACATTGCTCATATTGATATTGTGACGGCCACAGGCAAGGGGTGTTAGAGACTTCAAGTGCGGACAAGAAGGTGGCGTCAGAACCCACCATATAGTTTACTAGCAAATGGCCGACCTCTCTGTGTAAAATATGCACTCGATGCCTCGTAGTGGAATCCAGATAGCAACCAACCAATTTGACCACAAGCGATAGAAAAATTCGAAAGCCAACCACACTACACCCAGGGTTATGATAACTTGTTGCAAAATTTTACCGGGGGAGCGTGGTAAAGCCGTTAGGACTGATTATCGGTTAATTTCGACGGATTTGGGCCCGCAAATTTCAAATCAAATTTGAGTAAAAACAGCCGAAAATCGGAAAATATTGGAGTTTTTCGGCCGAAAAATTTAAAACAAATCGGCGCAAATTGGTGTAAATTTAAATTTGACCGAAATATTTGAGACCGGACCGTATTCTCCCGGAAGAACCGATTTTTCCGAAAATCGGCCGGCATAACCCTGAGTAGCCACGGCAAAGTCAACGACAAAAGCTTTGCCTTGTTGGCACCAACCAAATTAATAACGCAAAGAAAAAAAACTAGCATCGCAACAAGGACGCGTCGCGATCACAAGATTCTTGCGCTGATCGCCCGCATGTCGTACAAGCAAACGGATCCAAGAAAACATTAGATTGCGAAGCATAGTAAACTAGTATATGATGGCGATAAGAACGCGTCGCGATCACGAGACCCTCCTCGCGCTAATCGCCCCGTACTGCACGGCGCAATAGGGAAAGAAACAAGCAAATTACTGGTCGAATCAAAGAGAGAGCTCACCGGAGCGCGTGCCCGGGGCGTCGTCCACGGCGGCCGACTCCATCGGCAAGGAGGAATGCTGGTCGCCGCACGGCCACGGCGACGGGGGCGCGGCGGAGAAGAGGAGCGACGTGGCCAGGGCGTCGAGGAGCCATGCGTCGCCGTCGGAGGAGTCGAGGTCCATTGCTCGGATCAGGCGTCGCGGCGACGGAGGCGGCGAGGCGGTGGGGGCAGGAGGAGCAGCAGGCGGCAGGGTGGAATATGGTACGGGGAAGGCGTAGAATAGAATAGGGTGGTTGGAGCGTTGAGAGCTATTAGTAGTGGCTGTCACTCTGTTGGACCTGCAGACATTTTATTTTATTTATTCTTTTTAAAAGGGAGACTTATTTCATTTTATTTACTATGAGGGCGGGAGTTCAGATTTGGCGATGGCCACTATGCGATATTGATGGTGATGCTTTGGGTGCTTAGTTTGTCTCGTAACGGAGTCCTGCTAGGTTGCTGCAAGTGTGTTCTTCTCAGTTGGGTCTGATGATTTATATCTATAATTTATGTTTTTTATTATAGTACGAGCGATTGTGTGAATAAATTAAATACCGATAAGTTATTTTGAAAAGACTGTCCTCTATAAACCGTTTTAAAAAAAGCAACGGAAAAACTGTACTGTTTGTTTATTTGAGAGAAATCATAAGTCATAAACCAAAAAGAATGGATCATTGTCTACTTATTAAATCTAATCACAAATGCTTCCATAGAATCTAATATAGTAGAAGCGAATCATAGAATCTAAATATCTAATAACCTACTTTATCTACAATGGTACACTTTTTAAAAAATAATGTGTATTCCACGTTTTTAAAAGCTGCATATTTTTCAAAGTGTAATTCCAGAGCCTTTATTTTAAGAATGTAGTGCAAACGAAAGGTCATTTGTTATTTATACAAAGAAAAAAAAGTTTAGTTTACTCCTAAGCAAAGGAATGTCCGCTAACCCTTTGAAATTTCATTTGGCTCACTTGAACCCTCAGTCTTGTGATACTGGACCACTTCGCCTCTGACGACGGCTTTGGAGTGTGGTTTTGCCACCGTGGGAACCATGTCATCCAGTTTTTGGCACCTTGGCCGTCCACATCACCAATCTCATACCACAACTTGGCAATTACCCTGATCAATTCGGCTTCGGCTTCTGGCTTATTTTTCACTATTCATAAATTTCGTCTTTTTCTGAACTTTTGATTTTTTTTGTTGAGCTTTTTTGCCGGTTCTTTTTTTCCCGTATTTGTTTGTATTATACGTAATGGGCTAACATATTTTTTATATTTTTAAATTTTTTAAAATTTAATTATGCTAAATAAGCCTCTGTCAGCTACCGTGCTTTTTTCAGCCAGCTACAGTGTTTTCAGCCATAAGCCATGAGCTTTTCAGCCGAACCGATCACCACCTAAGTGGGTTCCACATGTAAGCCAACACGCCTTCCTTCCTCCCTCCTCTCTTCCGATCTTCCCTACTCTTTCTTCCCGTCTCTCTCTCTACATCCTCCTGTTGAGAGGTCACCACCGCCCAACGACAAGCTGCCTGCATGCCGAGCCACCATGATGTCCGCCGATCAACTCCGGCAACCACCCGCTCTCCGCATCCCCTCTGGATTCAAGCTCTCTTCTCTCGTTCTATACCTCTCTCATTCTCTGACTGACCAAGACAACTTGATATATCAATTTAGAGACTCTTGTCGTGATGCTCTTGTCAACACGATCGAAATGCATGTATCATTTTCGTAATTTGAAGACCAGACGGAAAAGTTACGAAAGATACACGAATCTCAACGAGTTGGCGATGATGATGGTGTGAAGAAAACTATGTGACTGTGTGTACGCCAATTTCACTGTTAAACTCAACGGTGGAGATAAAAATGAGTTATGAAACTTATTTCCTTGCTTCGAGATGATTTCATTCAAGAAAAGAAGAAAGGAAAGGAGGAGGATGAGGAAAATGAGAAGAGTCCATGTACAATGCTCCTAGCAATATAGCAGATTTTGTCCATGATGTATTGATGTTGCAACGCGTGTTTCGAGCCCTAAACGACTTCATATGGAATTATACACAACTAGAAAGTTACTAGTAGTGTGCCCGTGCTAACGCTACGGTAAAATACAAAACAAGATAAAATTTGTAAAAAATAAAATGAACAATCAGATTCATTAATATTCACGTCTCATATATTGTATAACCAAATCTTCTTCTTTGCCGTCGTACGTCTTCGTAAGTCCTTCCCTGTTATGCTCTTCGAACTAATATCTTCATTGGGACCAAAAACCCCAATCTCATGGCATATTGCCTCTGCTGTTTCTTTGTTATCGCCTGTGATCACCATAACACGTATTCCAGCAACTCTGCAATCTTCAATTGCTTTGTGACTTGTTCTCGGGGAGGATCCTGCGTAGTATAATGTTGAAGGGTGCATGCATTTGTCAACTTAGAAAGGCACAATAATACATCATTATTTAGTAATCTTAACTGGATAATTTCTATGAAGCACAAGAATTTCTCACCCTTAGACCAACAAAACCACAAAAAATCATATTACTCTCTATGGAATAGTAGTATGAAGGATCAAGCAGATATTTGTGAGCTGGATGCTCTTCTCCATCATATGTTGCAAATTCCGCCAAATCCTCCTTGTATGCAAAGCCCAAACAGCGCAGTGCACTGACAGACATTTCACTAAGTGCTGACAGTATGAGCGCCTTGGCACCCTCATCCAAGAGCACAACAGGTCAATCAAGCAACTGAATTCTCTCTAGCAAATTTTCTACTGCTCCCTGCAAGAGTACACTTTTACCATGAAATAGGACAGAGAAAATGACATGACCAACAAACATCACAGGCAACAACATAACATGACACTTGCCATCACAGAAGCAAATAGAGAATTCAATGCCAAGTGGTAGCTGCGTCCATAACTAACTGAAGGAAGCAAAATACAAATAGGCATTGATAGTATAGAATTATAGATAAAGAGAATTGATAATATGCAAAAAGCTTCAACCCTAATTTCAGGACGAAAGGAGTACAAAAAAGGAATGTGGTTCGACCAAAGCAATCCACAAGTATGTTGTTTCCGGCATTATAAAGAATAAAATAGGAGTATAGCAAATTTCAGAAACAGATTAATGCTGTGCATTAGGACACTTATGATACAAAAGAAGAACATATGCTAATTTTGCAGCAGAACTAAATGATATGAATTCAGAATACCTTGACAAGCAGCAAATGCTTTCCTAAGTCTGCTTTTTTCACAATAACTCCCATTGATTTTCTGGTACGATCAAATTCCAGAGTTGCTACTCTCTTAGCAGCATTGTTCCACCATTGACAGCACCCTTGAACAAACAAAGAAAGCTAATTATTCCTGATTCTATGCAAAAGGAAGCTAATAATCCCCTCGGATTATATTTTAGACTGCACAGAAGAAATCAACATACTTAGCAAATCAGATGAATCCAGAGATGGAGTATATCCACCAGGAAGCCCCATTTTCTCAACCAAAACCTGACATATGTATAACACAACCACTCAACAGTGTAAAATGATCAAACAATTATAAGTGAACAGAAACAATGTCATCTTAAGAGCTTTCCAATTATAGTCTAGAATCCGCTAGTAGAAGCAACATGCAACATAAATCTCATTGCATTAACAAATCATACCTTCAAAGCAGCCTCTGTGGGCATCCCAGTAGCAACATACTGATGCTCAGA
The DNA here is from genome assembly GCA_017311315.1 of Dendrocalamus latiflorus. Lineage (NCBI taxonomy): Eukaryota > Viridiplantae > Streptophyta > Magnoliopsida > Poales > Poaceae > Dendrocalamus > Dendrocalamus latiflorus. The sequence continues at coordinate 11,714,984 of CM029662.1, forward strand.
GTGTGCAATACTTGCATCATTGCAAACTGCAGCTATCTTTGCAATCATCTGGAGATTTTCATCTGGCGAAAAGCTTTGCAACTATGTAACCCAGCGCCCAGGATAACTGCAACGTTGTCATCCAAATCCCGTAAGTTAGCTTCAGGTATCAAGGAATTCCAATTTGTCAACCTGGATCAGAATTACACATATTTGACACGCTCGCTTACTTACCAATACAGGGACCAGTGGAGATGATATCTTGTTGTGAGCAGATTTGTACTTGTGTGTGTCCAGCATAAGGAAAGCAAAGAGTGCTCAGAACAGGCTAACACAGAGCTTTCCCAAGAAGAGGATGACATCCCCAATAACATTAACTTTTCCAATGCGCAATATATTGTTCATTATTAAGCCAGTTGCGAGCACAGAAGCTTTGCAGAATCCTTTCCTTGTAATGGCAATCTGCAATATCAAATTGCAATGTTAAGAAACTTCGTATCAGTGTGACTATCACAAATAGAACGATACAAGAAACATTTCTCGTAATATTGTTACAAAATTCCCTTGAACTAAAAGACTAATTAGGGGTTTGCTGCTCAAACTGTACTTGTCACCAGATTATGCCATATGCAAATCAGGGGTACAACCGAGGACAAGGTACATAAGTAAGTCGTAACAAGGGAAACTAAAAACATCACATATATCATCAAGAAGATAACAAGCAGATTAAGAAAGGAAACAATACGTGATATAAGCATTGCGATTCACTGATTTGATGGTCCAATCTATGCAGCCTAAGCAGCACTGAGATGACGATGACATTGCCTTCCCGAAGCAGTTTTCACGGGCTGTATCAACTAATTTCAACCTACGGCGAAGTGATTCCAGTATAAATCGCACCCACTCTACCATGGATACAATCAGTGAACCTAGAGCCACAGATCCAAGACTATAGCGCAGTAAGCGCTTCAGGGAAGAGACCACAGTAAGAAACGGTATATCATGCTGCATAACAATATTACAACAAGAATCAGTCAAATAAAAACAATACCTTTCTAATGTTAAAAAAACTGAACATAACTGGATTGAGGTGATGAAGATCCTTGGAAACTTGACATCTATTCTATAATTACAATTATTTACCAGGGTAATGTTTCTGAGGTGCTTACCGATATTTCACCACGTGCCCAGTAGTACAAAGCAACTGATCCAGCAATTACAGTTGAAGAGCATGCGATGAAGAATTGTGTTGCCCAGTAACAGCCAAATAAGTGGAAAAGAATGGCAATGCCAATATGAGGGGTGTAATGGATACTGTACCCACAACAGTTGTCACAATTTACTTTTCCCAGCTTGAGATTGAACGAACAGCAATTTGCATTGCAATCATTTCGTAGAACTTGACCAGAGCTGAAAAGATGAAGCGTGGCAGAAAACCAGAACATATAGAAGATAGCAAGGATGAAGTATGGCACAATTGGAAAAATAATTAGTGCCTGAACTTCACCACTGACCTTTGCAGCAACCTACATTCAATTTACCCTGATGAATGCTCAGAAAATACAGCTAAATAAGCAAGGCATAAAAGCTAATATTGGATGTGGCATTAACACCCCCATGCTATTGCAAATGTAAGCTATAACCTCATCACAGCTCATCGAGGGAAACAGTGTTCATGTGAAGCCAGTGGATTCAGCGCCATACATACCTTCAGCACGGATGTCGCTATCAGTATACGCCGAACAATAGCTATTTTTTGAAATCAGAAAGGCAATGACCATTATTATTGTGATTAATACTGCAGCAGCATGAAGGTGATTTGCTTCCTGATGAAAAGATGAATTGTGAGATGACAAGAAGCTTAGCAGGATATTGCTAACAATGATATCAAGAAGAGGTACATAACATACCCGCCCACTTATGCTGACATATGGATCACTTTCACCGATTACAACAGTTAAGGGATCATTGCCAATCCAGCCAGCTGAGTATATCGAATAGATAGAAGACATATGATGTAACTCTGGGTCCATAGAAGAACTTATTGCTTAGAAGTAAGGAAGAAATCCTACCTTTTATATAGAAAAACATCGTAACAGATATTACAAGGGCATTGAAGAGGATCACTGTTATCCATGGCATCCCAGCAACAAAATAACGAATCATTAGTAACCAGATCACAGATAGGAAAAGAGGGAGCAATCCTCCACAAACGATTAACACAGGCCAGGGAGCAATCCCATCGAGAAAATAAAATTAATACAAATAAAAATATAGAGTGCAAATGAGTTATTACACAAAAATTTCACCTTCTTAGGTGAATTCAACAGGTCGGCATATCTGGTAAGTGCAGTCCTCACTGTACAGGGAGATGGGAAAGGAGCTGGCAAAGAGCCCCCGTAAAGTGGAGTGCCATCCTGTTGGTCAGCATAAATTGAGAAAAAGGTATCTGGTGAATAACCTAACAACTTTTCTGCCTCCTCTACAGTCTCAATGCAATTTTTTGCGTATACACCAACATGATCTCCAGTCTCATATCTGGTAAGGAAAATGAGTCAACTGTCTCAAGACCAATTAAATAATCATGTTTGTCTACTCTTATTTCCGAAACTAACAAATCTGGATCATTGAATATGCTTACGTAAGGCCAGTTATTCTTTGCAGTACAGACCACAGCGGAAGAAAATAATCTTCAAACAAATAAGTTACAAAGTTTTTAACTAAAAGAGCACACGGTGATCATGAGTGTCAGCAAGCTAAAGAGAAGAACAGGGAAGTACCTCCTCTTCGGAATCTGAAGAATCCTCCTCAGAACTGCTACTCTCGACCTTCTTTGGAGGGGGCTGCTTCTTCACTTTATTGGCATCATTCTTCACAGGTACGACCTTCTCAGGTGCAGTTTTTTGCTTCTTGGCACTGACGGCCTTCTCAATCCCATCTTCAGCATTTCTCTTACCTATTCATTCAGATCAAAAAATTGTTGTGACACAGTAAAACAACTATACAGCATACAAAGCCACGAGACAAAGAAACTACAAAAATATTATTTGGTCGCATGAAGAATGCAAATAATCTCAGGGTCTACATAATTTCCTACTAAAATGCAGATGCAAAGTGTAAGACATTGCAACGGATGGTACTGTCTCGAGTGGGCATTCCATCGAGCACCTTCCTCGCGACTCGGAGGCGGCAGCCAAAAGGCGGCGCCGCAGGCGCGGAGGCTTGGGGCGGCCGGCTCCGGAGGTCGGCTGCTAGAAGCGATGGAGGAGAGGCGACGGCGGGGCCGTGAGGAGCAGCTCGTCCAGGTCGGCGGCGAAAGCGGCAGCTGATGCGGAGGCGGAGGAGCGGGGGGAGGTTGGCCGAGCCGTGGCGCCGAAGGACGGCGACGGCGGCGTATATGGGCAACTGCCAGGCGGCGGAGACGGCGACGGTGGTGATCCAGCACCTGGGTGGCGGCCGTGATCACCTCGCCGCCCATCGCCTCCTCGAGCGCCGCGGGGAAGAGCAGCCGCGGGGAAGAGCCAGCCGTGGGTAGCCAGATACGGCGGCGGAGAGGCCAGATCCGGGCTTGCCGGCAGTGAAGACGCGCCGGATCTGGAGCGAGGAGCCGCCGGCGACCGCCCGAAGAGGCCGACAACCAGATCCGGGCCGAGCGGCACAGCGGCGGATGGATCCGGCGGGAGACAGCGACCACGGCAGCGGAGGAGTGGGAGGCGGCGGCGGAGCGGACGGGTGGGGGGAGGAGAAGACGGCGGCGGAGCGGGGGAGGAGGAGCAAGGGCGGAGTGCAGCGGCGGAGTGGGAGGTGGGAGGCGGCGGCGCAGTGTGGGGGGTTGGGGGCGGGGTGAGCAGCGTACGAGCGGGGGATCAGAGAGAGCGGGTGGGCCACGAGGCGATGGCGCAGGAGGAGGCGGGCGCGGGGTGGGTTCTCTGTTCAATGATGTGCATGATCCGGATGATTTTGGCCTTAGGATCTTCAATGAGTAAGAGAAGAAGGTTTGAGGAGAGATCCAGGCCATTCATTTGTATGAAGTTGGATTACTTGGTACACAAATCTGGGTGGACTTAGATTAGGCATGACTGTGGGGGTGGTTGAGGGGGTGGATTTAGTAAAGAAAATTTTGGTGTATTATAGAGTAGGGTAGATATGGAGCCCTAAATGCGTTTCGATTAGATGAATTTACGTGGCTCATTTACCTAATTTGGAGTTTCATACGTCAGAGATATAGGCCTCGCAATCCAGGGTGTAATTAAGAAGAGTCCAAGGAAAAAATGTAGGTAAATTTCTACGCAACGGAGGTATAGGCCTCGCAATCCGTGCGGTTGGGGGAGCTGGCCTATGCGGTTGTACAAAGGAGAAGGCCCAAGATGCAAGGAGAGTAGCCCAACCGCATGGAGACCAAGCCCATCCGCATAAAGGAAGCTACACACCAACCCAAGATAATCCAAACCAAGAGAAGCTGTGCTAAGCAAGAAAGAGAACTGGTTTCTAGGAGTTCTCCCAAGAACCGACCAGTTTTCCGAGGGACCTCACAAAAACCAGCCGCATCACATATGATCAAGACCGTGGACTGCACGCCAAATATTTTGATCGAAACCAACTTTGTTTAGGTCATGTATCCCATTTTGAACAAGAGTCCGATTGGGAAGTTGAGTCGGCCTCTAAGACTGAATTAGGGTTTGATTTGGCCACTTTGGCGAACCACCTCAAACTCAGCCTTAGCCAAGCCGTGCGTGCTATGGGGAGGGCACCATAAATACCCCAGCACCCCCTTGTATCCACTAGACTACTTTTGATAATAAACTACAGATTGCTTTGCAATACTCTTGTTCTTAAAGTGATAGGCGAATTCACTTGAGGGGGAATTGGGAGTTCTTCCAAAATCATTCAATCTTTTCGCTAGGAATTGAGAGCACAATTGATCTTCACTTTGGTGGTCATGAGATTAGCACATGTGTGTTAATGCGAATTAAAGACTGCTAATCTTTGCATTGGCAACAGAAGATCACTATGATTCAACAAGCCTCACGTGAGTATCCTTGATTCTATGTCGAGAAGATCGGGTGACCCCATATCGACTCCTTCATAAAATGGATCATTGATTTAGGTGCATCTAGGCATATGGCAGGGTCATTAGAAGCATTTTGAGTAGATACACGCATGATCCTAGAACTGAGCATTGGGTGATAGCTTTGAGAATATTGAGATACCTGAAAGGCAGTCAAGGAAAAGGCCTTTGGTTTAGATCTCAGGGTCATACCAAAGTAGAAGGACATTGTGATGCTAGCTAGGGAAGCTCTGTCCATGGTAGAAGGTCTACTTCAGGCTACTGCATTTTTATTGAAGGTAATCTTGTATCCTGGCAAAGCAAGAAACAAGCTGTTGTATCTCGATCTTCAGCAGAGGCTAAGTATCAGGGGTGGAGCCAGGAATTGTATATGGGGGGGGGGGCAACATGGACAACAAGTAGAGTAGAACCAATGAACCATGCCGGATTTACCGATCCAATAGTCACATATCAGAGTAATATGTTTCGCAAATTACAATGAAAAAAAATTACATTTCTATTAACTTAAACTTAGCTCTACGACTACCAGCAAGATCATAGGCCTTAATAATATCATCATTACTAATCTTTGCGGCCAATTCCGTTTCAATATAAATTACCAAACAAAACATATGAAACACAAACCTTACTCTATTCGAGTTGTCCTGCATCGCAAGGCACTGAAATTTTCAGAACCATATACTGACACGGTAATGAGTGACTCATTGTTCTTGTTGTAAAATAAACTGCGGAGAACTTCATCTGGAATTCCATTCAGAAAGCATATTCTCCTATTTGTCACTGGAAATATAAGAAGGGCATCTCAGTATGACCACATGAAGCAGAACTGTAGACGTACACCACAAGAAGACAAGCATACCTCTACTAAAAGCAGCACACACTCCTGATATCACGCGCTGCAACTATCTCAATAATTTTTGACCTTTTCCTCACGTAAGGGAGCAGCAAACTGTTCTCCTTAGGATCATGAATGTCAAACTCTTCCTAAATTCATGATTAAAAAGGTAGAGAGAAAGTCAAGTGATGTTACAAAATCGGAAGGGAGATAAAATCATTACTACACAAACAATGGGAGAGGATCAAAACTGCAAGGCTGACAGTTCTAATAAGGTGACTTCTGCCACGAAGTGTCTTGTGGAGCATTCCAAGTGCTGATGATAAAAAAAAGTCAATTTTGCTGAAACCAAGCAGATGCCTCTACTCTCTTTCTGCAGTGCAGGATAAACACCACTAAACTGGTTGTCTGAGCAGTGCAAAGTCATGCATAACCAGGACAAAGAGTTTAAACATACTTTACATTTGGGCTAAATTGGGAGGGGCCAAACCACTAACTAAACACATGTAATTAACTACATAATGGAGGATTAGTAGAAGGTTGGGGGTGTCAGCCCCCCCGGCCCCCCTCTCTCCGCCACTGCTAAGTATAGAGCTATGGCTCTAAGTGTGTGTGAGATGATATGGATGAGGAGTTTGCTTATGGAACTAAAACTGTTTAGAGGAGGATCAATGAAGCTATAGTGTGACAATGAGTCAGTTAACAAGATTGCTAATAATCCAGTTCAACATGATAGGACTAGGCATGTGGAGATTGGTCGCTTTTTCATCAAAGAAAAGACTGACACAAATTTTGGAGTTAAACTATGTCAACACTGGAGGACAATTGGCGGATTTTCTTACTGAAGGATTAAGTCCTAAAGAGTGCGTTAATACATGTAACAAGATGGGGGATAATTGATGTTTATCGTCCATCTTGAAGGGAATGTTAATATATGTTTCGTAGGGATGTTTTTGGTTAACTGCCTTGATATATATAATAAGAAAGTTAGGGCCGGATTAGGCTCTAATCTAATTTTTCTCAAAACCTCTGTCTCACAGAAACTAACCAAAAGAATTCGATGGAAACTGAAGCCACGGCTGGGACATGGCTACGGCAGGATCGATGGTGGCAACGAGAGGCGACCCCAGCAGCGGCGTCGGCGGTGCCCTCGGCAGCAACTTCGGCGGAAGGCTCGACGATGACGGCAGGACGAAACAGCTGGCGCAGCGACATACAGGCCCAAACTGAGTCTGTCGGACTCCAGGCCACACAAGTCGTACACTCCATGGGCCACACACAGGCCAGGACAATGGCGTCCATATGGAAGCCCGTAGATCCCGATTCCCGAATCGCCTTCCCTGCGTCCACTTTCCCATCCGGCAACTCAGCTCGTAGAAGGGAAGAAACCACCGCCGCGACCTGGGAAGTAGGTGAGCGCCATGGTAAGATCCCGAGCTCCCCCTCCTCTCCCAAGAACCTCCTTTTCCTGCTCATTCACTTCAACAAATTTGATGGATCTGGCGATCTAACCGGTGCTTCTTGGTGGGATTTCAGTCGGCGCTGTTCAACTTCAACTCGTTCCTGATCGTGGTGCTGCTGGTGATCTGCACCTGCACCTACATCAAGATGCAGTTCCCTGCCATCCTCAACGACCGCACCGGGTAATTTTCGTTTTCGTTTGCCGTTTCTTCCCAAACTGCAAATTACTTGGGGGGATTTCATTATGCTCTCTCCGATCTGCTCAATTTGTATTTCTAGTATCATAAAAGCAAATAATTGGACAGGAAAAATCAGTATGAAGAAACCTGTGCGATTCCGGTGAAACTTGGGTTCTTGGATGGGCTGCATTAATACAACATGGAACTATTGGGTCTAGGGTATTTTAATTTAGAACTGCAAATATCCAACCGTGTGCTTCAGAGTCCATTGTAACCTCTGATAAAGATGAAGCTCAATGTTGAAGAATTATAAAACTAGTTTGTTCTTGTCTTAGTTTGGTTACGTTTTACCTTACCAATGCAGTTCATAGTACCCCACCCCAAATGAATTAAGGAATAGCTTGTTCTTGGTCATAGATTTGATATGCAGTGGTGTTTTAAGTACTGTTCATACAGGAACTTCTGGTTGGCCTGCTCTAAGTGGCTTATAAGCTGGAGCTCATGGCTTATTTTTTACTGTAGCTGCTGTTGACTCATTCTGCGTAATTAAATATAAAAAATAAAAAAATAAAAAAGTTATATCAGCACGGACAATGGAAAGAATAAGGGGGAAAAAGAAAAGGCAAAAAAGCCCAAAAAACCAAAAAACTAGAAAAAGACGAAAAACCATAAACCATAAGTCAGAAACTGAAGCCGTTTGGAGCAGAAGCATGCCACCTATGTTTTTTGGTGATATGGAGAGAGGGGGAACATGGAGAATTGAGTTGAGAGAGGGGAAACATGAAGAATTGAGCCGTCTCTCATGAAAGAGATAGCTTGGGCACAAGAACATAGGTGAAAGAGATAGCTAAAAATTGCATTGCAATGGAGGTTGTCTATGACATACATTTTGATACAAGGAGTGTGCAAGGAAATAAGATTAAAAATTTAGACAGAAGATGATGTGGAGTGCATGGGGGTTAGTCCCAAAGGACTAATTAGAGCCAGTGCATTGGTGAGATTATCTCTTATGTTGTCCCTCTATGATGCACGGACACGGATACGTCGACACGACACGACACCGACACGGAAATTCGCTGTTTTCCCAAAAATACCGATACGGCGACACGGCTATATATATTTAAATAATAAATAAATAAATTATATATATATATATATATATATATATATATATATATATATATATATATATATATATATATATATATATATATATGTATTATTTTCTATGTTTGAGACTATTTGCTGAGAAACGATCAAGGTATTAGAACTTTAACTAAAATGGTATAAACATAAGAAAGGGTAAGTACTAAGTAGCATTACTTCGCTCCTTCAAAAGTAGAATTGTCAAAATAAACCTTACAAGAAAGCTCAGACAGCCAACTTAAAATTTCTCTCAGAAAACCGAAGAGATGTTATTGGGCCACTTGCTATTAACTCTTTCAAGTAGCCATATAAGATCATGTTCGGTCCATCTTATTCTTAAGAGTTATTACATTAAGCTTAAGGCACACCGCCAAAGTGCTGATGAAAACCAGAAACTAGTGGAGAGTGGCTTACAGGACTGACAAGCTTAAAAGGCACATGAGCCAAGTCAAGCTAGGCCAGACATACCAATTAGGTACCAATTTGATCATTCTACTGCTGTCTTTATATAACCGCCCCTATCCTCATATTTTAAACAATTTAGCCCTTCCACTTGACCAAAAAAGAACCATTAGTCCTCTGCCTGAAAACCGGTAAAAGACTAACAACATGCTAGTCGTTAGTCCAATAGAAAGGATCGTATGCTGCAGGCTTAAGAACAGACCATATTTCATTCTCAACCCACAAAAGCACAGGACATCAAGTGTACAAAGACCAATTTTGACTTACTAAGTCTACATCCATATGGGCAAATAGTGTTGATAATCATATTATCTCTTTTCCAACAGAGAAGGGCCAAATTGTTACTTGTCGAGCCTCACAATAGAAATGTTTTGTGAATTCTAGTGGTCATCCTGAACTACCTAGAAGGGCATTTTCCCTCTATGTGTTTCAAGAATCTTCGACAATGTCACTGCCAAATGGTAGAATCTTAAATGTAATATTGCATGGCTGGATACAAATAATTCAGTCTTATAGTAAATTTTTTTTTGGCAATTCTCAAACTCTGTTGTGGAGCCGGCGGCAGCGCGAGTGGGCAGCAGCGCGAGCGGCCGATGCGGAGAAGCGCGGGCGTGCGAGCGCGATGAGAATGAGGCGCCCGTGCGTGCGTTATGGGCCAGCCGTGTCCTAGGCCATTCCTGGGTCGGCTGTGTCCAGGCCGTGTCCGACTCGTATATTTAGTGTGTCCGACACGTGTCGAGAATTTTAATAATTAAAATTAATTCTGAAATCGGCCGATACGTCGCCGACACGTGTCCAAGACGTGTCCGTGTCGTATCCGTGTCCGACACGGTGTCGGACACGGATACGGCGGTTTTGACGCGTATCCGTGCTACATAGTTGTCCCTTGATGATGTGAATGTTTCAAAAAACAACCTAATAGACAACAACAATATTGATGCCCTTTGTGCCATCTGTACTTATATACAAATAACTCTTAAAATTTCTTAAAATAGCAAACATAGGACTGAAAGGATATTCTCAGTACTATTTCTTTGTTGTAAACTGTAAATATTATTAAATTTGCTGATACTCTTTTTTTACGCAATTTCTCCTGACAGATTCCGTGGTTTCTTTTGGAAAGCAGCCAGAATAGGTACGGTTCCTTTTCTGCTTCCAGCTCAAATACTAAGCTAGATTGTTTCCAATGTGATGAAACCTGCTGCACGTTGTATAACTCCTTCAATTTGTCAGTGACTCGGTTTATATACCATGTTTCATCTATCAACCTGTATTGTAAACATTGGCTGAGGTTCAAGGTGTTACAACTTATGTTCAGTTTACTGCTTACTTCTGGTGCTTAGTAGCAGTTCTTATTCTTGGTGAATGCTTACTGTATTCTCTATAGAAATATGTTCTTAAATTCCTTGCACTTCTTATCTTATTAGAATTTTGAAAATAAATAAGATTTGCAGAAAGCTGAATTATCTGCATTTTTCCATAGCTCTTATTGCTGTTCGCTTACTGCATTTTTTTAAAAGAAGAATGTTATTAAATTCCATGCATTTCATATATCCTTTTACTTTCCTCTTTTTTTTAAAAGAAAAACGATAGCAAGCTGAATCTTCTCAATCTTTTCAAGTCCTGTCCAGATTTTGTTCTAAATCTGCAGTGGATAAATCTATTTTTAGCGTTGCAAAATATAACTTAAAATTTGGCATCATGGTATATCGAATTTATTTAAGTCTGGTTCTGCCTGTCAGTGCCTTGTTGCGTTGTCTGTAGGCTTCATTGTCATGGTCCTCATGTCGACTCATGAAATAATTTCTGTTAGATATATACGGATTAATTACTTTATTCTTTAGAGACTTGTATCTGTACTCAGAGCTTTTATATGGAACAAGGATAGTGAAAGCGCACTAAGAATTTACTGGTGATACGTGAAAGTTAAATGGCCCAGTTGGATGTGCGATCAACTTCTAAGCTGCAGCTTTTCGTACTTCACTCAAAACCTCTTGGTTCTGCCCATGCAGTTAGATATTATGCGAACACTACATAAATGCTGATCATTCAAGCAAGTAGTCAACCTTTTTATTTTTGTTTTTATGTAAATTACTAAATCTATTATTTTCACCTTCTCCTTTTAGAATTTTACATGAAAGCAAAGAGTTTTACTTGGGAGAAAAATCTGAAGTATGAAATGAGCTGTAGGCTGGAGCTCACTTATAACTTGTGAAGAAATTTGAATCTGTTCAGTCTGTAAAATTTTACCTGTCCCAGACCATTCCTACATCTATTGCCAGTTTCTACTTTCATCCAAGTTTCTGGTTACTCTTGTCTAGAAACCTTAACTTTATATTTGAACTTGATCAGGCCTGGACATATGAACTTACGTAGTTGAGTAAATTTGCTCCATACCGTCGAGTTTGTCAGGGAGTTGGAAACTACCATCACGAAGGACGTGGACAGCCAAAAATACTGGAAAATGCCACTGCCATTACATTTTCCATCCATACCCGCCGTTAACGTCCAGTTAGGAGTGAGAAAAATTCAGAAATGGAATTACTGTCCCTGGCCTTCTTCTCATCTCTCTCTCTTCCCTTTCGTTCCTCCCACTGCTACCCCCTGCCATGGGCTGCAGCCCCTTCGTGCACATCCCGCCACCACTGGCTGCTGGCACAAAACCCCATGATGCGCCTACTGCCACCTCCGGCTGCAGGACCCCACCACATGCCTCCCGCCGCCGTCAACTGCAACCCCCGACTGCGCTGAGGTGGGCAAGCATTGGGGAGGCTGAGGAGCGACCAACACCAACGTGCTGCCGCTGTCTCCTATCTCGCCGGTTGCTGTGGCTGCAGAGGGCAGAGGACCGCTGGTCATCCTTACTCAGCGAAGTCTGGAGGGCAGTTGGATCTCACACTGGTGTTGCAGAAGATGCAGACGCTGGAGTTGTGCAATGCGCGACAATTCCCCATCAGTCCTGCGTTCCGTCGAGTGCCTTAGAAACGACATGGGGGGAATCAATTTTAGGTGATTGCTGGTGGTGGGAGAGCAAGATGCTAGCGATTTGCACGCAACGATGGCGCTAGGCATGATGGAACTATGGGAGTCCGAACGAAATAGGAATTTTGACTGCTTCTGTTGATTTTGAGTGCAGCTAGAAGAAAGAGAACGTGTAGAGATTGAGGGACAACCAAGATTGCTTTTGATTTGAATCTAGGGACAAGATTTGTAAACTGAAGAGGTAAGCACTTAAGTTGCATACTACAACCGTGAAACGAGATGCACATCTGCACTGCTAGGATTGAATGCTGAGAAAATGGAGAGAGATGGACGGTGCAGAATGGTCATTTCGAACCCTAATAACGGAAAACGTGATGGTGATGGTATTTTCCAGAATTTTTGCCTTTTGCGATGGTATTAAATTGAAGCGAGGTTCGATTGTGATGGTAGTTTCCAAGTTCTGGACGAAGTCAATGGTATGCGGCATATTTACTAGTAGTAATTTTATGAAAGACCAACTGAATCAGTGAGAATCATCTACAACTTATTCACTGTAACTAAGTATGTATTAGCGGAAACTCAGCTCTGGAAAGCTGTATACCATCCTTCGTTGAGAAATTCAGAACCCAGCAGTTGATTCCTGCTTTCTGATGTTTTTCCCGCCCTGGATATCTGTAGATTGGGTTTTCCACTGCTGTGTATAAATGGAGTACTTTTTTAGCACAAAGCCATAAAGCCAGGGTTGTTCCATGTTCAACATATGGCGCATAATTTCATTTGATTGATAGTGTTTTGATGTGCCAAGCTTATTTAACAATAACATATAATGCTGCTAAATTACATTGTGCTTGATATTAATGCTCCTTTTGTTTCTAAGTATTTGAAATTCACTCTTTTCTCGTTTTTCTTTATCAGGTGAGCGCTTGAGCCCTTGGGTAGCATTCGGGTGCTTCGCTATGGGGGTATCCACTATCTTCTTCTAAGGGCAGGGCAATAATCTCCCTGATTTTAATCTAGGTCGCAGAAGATTATTACTCTTGTAGAAAGAACCATGTCATATTGCATTTTTGTTCATGTTTTTGGAGAAGCTTTTTTTTTTCGTCAATTTTAACTGTGGGATTGTGGAGAGGTACTGTACTGGTCTGGCAAGAGGTGCATGTTGGTATCAAACTAGTGAATGTACTCGGGTTGGTGCCCTTATCGGGAATGCAGAAATGATACTATGATTATTGTCCCGTTTAATGTTTATGTTGTACGTTGATGATAATGCTGCTTCCAAACTGTTTGCGAAGAACTGATGATGGATATTGTACTAGCTGGTGGAAGGTTCTTTGGACCCGTTTTTGACCATTTTATTTAGACTAGTAAGGTGCCCGTGTGTTGCAACGAGGTACCAAATAAATGTGGTACATATCAGCAAACGTGATCCAAAAACATCATTATTATAGTACCAAAAAATAAAGCATCTCATATTTAAAACAGTTTAGTATGTGCTTGAGGCATGTACCTTCCTGGACAAATCCAGAATCACTGCAACTGCAGGCTTATTAGGTTTTGATTCTTAAACAAATTTAGTAGGAATGAACAAAACACAGGATTTCCAGTATTTCTTAATAAATAAAACACTTAACAGGCGCAGTTTTCTGAATAACATGTGAAGGAAATCTGTATTCTAGTACAAGTTATCATTTCATAACTGAAATACCACATGCATAACCATGCAAGCATTTAGTGTGAAAATGAAATGTTAGAACTTGGGACCCCACGTTGCAATTATGATCAAACATAAGAAAAATCACAATGTATTCAGAGTGTCCACTAAAACATTGCTTATATGGAACCAACTGTGCCATGGTGGTGAAGAACTGAATGGCAAAACATTTGAGCTATGATCACAGACCTACTTAAGTCAAGGTCTCTTTTTTGTACAACATGGTCCAAACGAAGCGGGGTGGAAACAAGGATGTCGCAGTGCATATCTTTGAAATTCCCAGATCTTGATAGATCTTTGGTCATTAGCTTAATATAGAACTTCCTTCCCTTTGCCAACTTCTTGCACTCTCTCATAGTTTGTGCTGCCAATTCCCTTGTCGGGCAAAGAATAACAGCTTTAACACCTCCTTTAGACCCTGGCTATTAGAACAATAATCATCATAAGGCATATCCAATCAATCTGAACAACAAACACAATACCATGAAGAAAGAACAATCCAAAAGAGACATAAGTAGTGTGAATGTCGAAAAATACATTTGAAATTGGAGGGTGGAAAACTTAAAAGGAAACCTTCCTCAGATGATGTCATGTGTTAGAATTGACAGTTGTATACTTGAAATCTTTTGCGCTTGTGATAACCATGCAACAGTTTACATCTTTCTCCATGAAAACTAAAAAACCTGGCTCATCTGATTGCATCTTTTTACAGAAAACCCTATAACATATAAACATATAAAAAACAGCAAAAAGATCCAAACAGTTCAAATTTCATAAGCTTAAAATATATGACTCCTTTGTAGGAAGGGGAATTACTTATTAGGACATAGATCACAGACTGTACAAAATAAATTGTCACTATTTCGAGTCCATGCTAAACTAACCATTCCCTTGTCCGGTGAGCTGAAAATGACATTCTTAGACTGAAAATCTTTCGCTTCCAGGGAAAAGAGTTCACCCCAGATGTATCGAGAGTATATGCAAGGAACCTATGATCAGGAGAGATTCAACAACTCCCAATGTGCACGTAACCTGCATAAGTTTCAAAATTACCAAATGATAAATTTTCATAGCTAAGCAAATTAAATATTCTCATCACAAGAAATTGATAAATAAGAGCAAATAAGCAACGTCCAAAAAATAATTACAAGAACAGAATAATCAAATGATATAAATCTGCAATTTACTTTTTGAGAGAAGTTACTACTATTCTATTGCATTGGCCTGTGGGTAAGGTTAAAAAAAGCTCATCTTTGTCAGCAAATAATTGAACTCCAACCAGTAAAGTTTACCTAGATATAAAAGAAACTGCTAGCAAGCACAGTAGCTGTTGATGCGAGAGCATTGGAAGATAATTCATCACAGCCCTTCAAACTGCAGCCTCTTTGCAAAACTTCAACCAATGGGGGCTTGCAAAGTTGGCAGCTTCTCCACAGTTAAATCCTGTATTGTATCAGTCAGAACATTTAGAATTGCTAATTAAATGCACATCAACAAAGAAAATGCAAACATGTAAATATTCAGGTTCTACATTGTACCAACGGACTATAAATCGCTTTCTTTTGGTCACCCAAAATAAGTTATTTTAATAGATAGGTTCTTTGGTCTCAAATATAAGTGAGACATCAAAGGATCTCAAGTCATAGGTGAAATAGTGAAGGTAATAACAGGCAGCAAAGATAAAGTCAGCCCGCTAATCATTACCAAAATGTTAAAGCAGCATTAAAGACTTGAATTCTTCAAACCATTAGCATAAATTGGGATAAAAAGCTGACTTATCAAAATCCATTCGGTCAACATAACAACAAGAAAACAAATCAACATGATCTTACTTCAGGCAGGAAAAAAAGTTTCATGACTTCTGTGCAAAGAGATCAAAGCCAAAAGTGTGAGAAGCAATTTAATCAGTGCACACCACTTTGTAAAAAAAAAGGGAACATTTCAGATATAGACATGACTTCTGTCTGTTACCTCATCTCATAAAAAGTGACATATGAAGCAACTAAGTAAAAGGAAAATAAAATATAATGAACCTATTCAAAATAGACCTCCCCATGGGTAAGGACCATTAATTGCAAGTAACTCCCTATTCTCACCCATAAAAATATTCCGTTCATTGCAGTTCTTCCATCTGGGTGGTATATTATAATTTTCAGCCAATGGAGTAAAAGAAAGAGGAGAAAAGTCATGCAATGAAAAATTGGAAATAGAACCAGAGTACCTAATTTATTTCAGTACAAACAGAGAATATGCATCCAACCTTATTGAGCTGTACAGCTGGTTTAGCATATCTTCCTTTGCTTTCTCCACTTGGCAAAGCATGATAGCCTGATCAATTTATCATGCAGAAGACAATGAAAATTGCACAACATGAAAGGTGTGAAAGAACTGGCCGAAACTGCAAATATGAACCTTTGGAACATTCGCCGCCAAACTGTTCAAAACAGCCTCAACATAACCGCGAACTTCTTGAGACATCCATCGAAGTTCTTCTTCAGGATCAGCAGGCCTCCGTGCCATCGTATCCTTAAGAGAAACAGAGTGATTGTGTGTCATAGTGGAATGGTAGAACAAAGCAACATCAAGAAGTGAACTTTTGTTAGACACATTCAAATGATAAACATGGTAACTGGGAAAGTAGAACAACTTGGCATGAGTGTCCAGTGACAACAGAGTTGATAGAAAATAATCTGAGGCAACTGATTCAGGATACTAAGGGATAAAGCTTCAAAATGAATACAGATATAAGGACACAAGTCAAGCATAGGCTAGAGCTTACAAGGGACCCACTGAATGGCTTTGTCTCATGGAACCATCCTCAATTTGAACCCTTGACGGAACCCCCTTTGCTCTGAATAACACCTCTAATTTTCTTCATCCACTCAATCTTGTCGTGAACAATGCTCTTTTGTTATAATACCTCTAAACCTTATCGTGCTGGGTCGTGAACACGGCGGCGGAGGCTGGCGGCGAGGAGGTAGGGTTGGAGGCGTCGGAGGTGGTAGGATTGGCCCCGTCGGAGGAGGTGACGAGGGAGCGGTTGAGGTGGGCGAACACGAAGCGGCGGGAGGGGCGGGGGTAGGGCGGGATGACCTTGTAGATGCCGTAGGCCGCGGCCTTCCGCTCCACGCGGGAGAGGAAGGCGATGGAGTCGGCGAACTCCGACTCCGTGGGGTGGTACTCCGGGGCGAGCGGGAGGCCGCGGAGCCACGCCAGCACGGGGGGATCCGGTGTACTGGCCACCGGCGGCTGCGGCTGCGGAGGCGACAACGGGGGCGGCGAGGCGAGGGGCTAGGGTTTTGGGAGGCGGAGATGGGTAGCGGAGTGGGGAGGAGGAGGCGGCGGCGGAGCGGATTGCGGGGGAGGAGGAGGCGGCGGCGGAGCGGATTGCGGGGGAGGAGGTGGCGGCGGAGCGGAGGGAGGAGGCGATGGAGGAGGAGGGAGGCGAGGGAGAAATCAAGGGGGAGGAGCGCACGGATTCGGTGGGGGTGGGGGCACACAGGCGTGAGGAGGGGTGGGCCCACATGTCAGACAGAGTATCTTTTTTATCAGAAGGAGTGGAAGAGGCCGGACCAACTACCAACTCCTTTTATAATAGTAAAGATTACAAGGCACATGCACAAACATACACACTGCACACCATACACATACACAATGCACAAGCTTTTCTATTGAGATGCACTGATGTCGCTCCTTGGACTTCACGCAGCAAGAGGTGGTTCATCTTAATCGTTAAAACGGGTGCAGAACCAGTAGCGATTTGTAAAAATAATATATTTTTATTAAAATGACATAAATAAATGCTCAATTTATTTTAATAAGTAACCTCCTTTCGCCGTTCGACATGGCGACAAAAAAAGACGAAGGCCAACGAAAAGATGATAGCAGGCCACATCGCACCTGTTGCCATTTGATTCGGTGAGAGGCTACGTCGTCGTTTGAAATTATAACTTCAAACAGTGATAGAAGATGCAATCACCAATTGAACACGTCATAATATACACCTACTCACTGTAGCTCCTAAAGGGCAAATCTGTAGCCTTTTCAATGAGAACTTGGTGCCTCCAGCTTTTCACACCAGACACCAGGTGTTCAGATCAAAATGACCACATCATACCCGTCTTTTTAGACTGAATTGATAATACGTATCAGCTTTTCTTAATGGATTGATAAAATTATTGACCGATTCTATAGCCAAAGATACCTTCTTGGACATGAGTGCAAATGCTTTCACCAAATTTTACTCTCTCGCCATTTCAAAAACCCCAACCACCTATAAAACTGGGGCACATTCCACCACTAGAGGTAATATTCATTTCCCCAGGCACACCCACGGTATGATTCAAGTGACGTAGGTGTGCTTAGGGAAACGAGTATTACCTCTAGTAAGCAATGTTCTAGCTCTCTACACTCAATGGCCTTGTTGATGTTGCAATGTTCTAGCTCGCTACACTTAAGTTGGCAGCAGGTGTGTCTTCCCCTAATTTGGTTTCCAATGCATGTACAGTAAGGTTAGTCTTTTATTAGGATATTCAGCATACTTCTTCAAAATATCGCTAACTTGTTTGTCTACAGTAGGAAAGACAATGTGTAAATTCAGCTATTGGTTGACTAAAGAAGATAAGGAGTTTATTTTCCTTGGTCTAGAACATGTTGATTGGCACAAGAAACATGAGGAGTATCGTGAGAGAAAACGAAAATAGGAGAAGAAGAAGCTTTGCAAGCTTCGGGAGGAGGGGGTCAGGATGAGGAGACTAAGAACAGATGGAGAGACCTTATAGAGGAGTACATCAAGTACCTTGATGCGAAGGCCCACGCCCGCAAGGGGGAGTAAGACATATATCTATAAGCCTAACTTTCTTTCCATCCATGAAGTATTTATAATTCAAAAGGGTGCACACGTATTTCAGCTGTATTTCAGATTGATAATTCATGCAGCTTGCTATTTGTACCGTATGAATAACCAGGAAAATATATGCACCTCAACATATGCAGCATACCATGTAACTAACATCATTACTATGAAATTATGTCGGGCTTAAAATCTAACCGCCCACCAAGCTTACAATTTACTCATCAAACTGTTTATTTAATGCAAATAATTATTTTATCCAAACTTCTAATTACCTAAAAATATGAATCGCCTTATATTAACCATAAATTGTACTATCCGAGTGCGATTATTTCTATAACAACATAAAAAGTATATTTTAGCACAGGAGTATACTATGACAAAGCATAGAAGAAAAGCCTTGACGAAATGCAATGCTTATTAAAAAAAAGAGGTATTGGATTCTGTCGCCATTTCATTCTGCAACAAACATACTGTCACCAAATGGTTTGGCGACAGAGTTTCGGTCGCTATTTGGTTCAGTGATAGGAACTCTATTGCCTTTTGGTTTAGCCATAAGTCCTCTGTCGCCGTTCCATTTGAGCGCTTCCTGCCACCACGCGAGCTCTACGCAGGATCCACATAAGTATATCATCTTTTTGTTTGGTGACATAATTCTTTCGTCTTTTCGAATGGCGATAGGAGGTTATCTATGTACTTTTTCCGAGCATTTTATTTATGTCATTTTAATAAAAATGTATTATTTTTAAAAAATCTATATGTATCTACCAGCAAGGACGTAAGAACGGCTTCGTCTAGCGAGACTACGAAGGGAGTTGCAGCAGCAGGACTGCAGGGTCGAGCGCGAGGGGGTGAACTTGGTGCTGAGGTCGGCAGCGCTGGCGAAGGTAGAACACGGAGCGTTCATGCAGTCCAATCGGAGGGGAGCCCGATAATTTGGAACGAGTTGAAATGGACCGAATATGACTGACTGCTTACGCTGTTGAGGTCAGGGTTATTTCACGAATTTCGGTTTTCTCGGCTGGGTCCGAAAATTGGTTAAAGATGTGTATTTTCGTTCGAAATTTTACATTTAAATAGATTTCATAACTATCACAAGGAAAGAGAGACTTAACTAGCTTAGTGGTGAGGGATGGTGGTGAGTGAGCATGAGGTTGTGTGAGTTCAAACCCCAAAACTAGCACTATTTTTTTTTTCTATTTTTCTATTTCCCCTCAAAAATTCAGATTTGAAAGTAAAATTTTCGAACAAAATTTTTGAAATTTCTAAATTTTGGATTTATCGTTGGGGGACAAATTTTTTTTCCAAGAATGTTTTCCCTGGTTGAGGTATTGGAGAGAGAGGCAGGCAGGGTATGTTTGATGTTTCTAACATGCCATTTTCTTCGGAGCACAGGTTTCGTCGTGGGCAATGGCGCTACTTTTGAGTCGACGATCAATTCTCTTGAGAGGTAAATCTCATGCAGAATGCTTCTACGCTGGTGGTAGCGGGTTACCTTCTTCTCGCCCCACGACTCCCAACCACCGAGGCTTCACCTTCTCCTTCATGACTCCTGCTACTGAAGCTACACCTCCTTCTTCACCTCTAGTGATGTGCGGCAGCCGCCGGCGGGGCTAGAGTTCACCGGGTTAGGAAAGGATTCACCTGGACCGTGGCTATAGAGCACTGCTGCCCATGGTTTCGGGGGACGGTGGTTGGCAATGGTGGTGGGTGGTACAACGATGACAACAACGACAACGATGGATTTAGGTTGGGTGGAGCTGGGCAACAGCGGGCGGGGAAGGGAGGAGGTGAGGCGAGGCACCGCCGGTCGTGGAAGATGGCGGTGGGTGGTGGAGGGGAAGGTACGATGGATGGTAGAGACACCGAGGGCCGCACCGATAGCCGTGTGGGAGGTGGACCAGAGGCAGGGGCAGCAGTCGATGGGTTCACAGGCCTTAGGTGGGGGAGAGTGCTGCGGCAGGGTGGTACAACGCGACCAATAGCGCTTGAGCTACGTCCAAATCTCATATTCTGCTATTTAACCATCATTTGTTCAAGCGGAATTTAGATCACCTGCAAACAGGATCAGGCTATTACTCAGGTTCTCTTTCTTCTTATGACACTTTGTTCAATCATATAATATATAAACTAGGACTAATTGTTAGTATGAACCAGGTTTATCATCCAACGCCGATCATGCTTGTGGGCACTACTATAAAATAAGCTATATTGAACACATCATCACAGACGATTTATGGGGAACCATCTATACTGTAATTATCACAAACGGTTTTACAAGCATGACCTTGTACTGCCTGTGATACTATACTATCATAGACAGTTCTTGCTAATAACCGTCTGTAATAGTTCACAGATGGTTATTAATACGAATCGTCTGTGATAATTATAGACATTACATACGATTTCTAATTAGAACCGTATGTGATAGTTCACAGACGGTCATTAATATGAGCTGTTTGTGGTAGTTGCGTATCATAGGCGGCTTGTGGTTGGAACCGTCTGTGATATGTTACGCATGAATGGCGCGCGCTTCATCTCCCCGATGTGTGCCTTTCAATTGTTTTGGCTCCACGATGTGTCTCTTCGTCTCACACACCGGATGTATTTCTTGTTGCATAAAAATGATCGTCCGCCACCAGAGATTAATCCCCACATCGCTGATATATCCTATACGAGTACCTCGCCGGCCAACTATCTTTCCTTGTCTTCCTTGCCTCTTAGGCACAAATAAATGGTTTCTTACTCTTCCTTGTCACGAGCATTGATGGCCAACCAGGCTATCCTAAACGAGCACCTCGCCGCCGTACGCTGGCGGATGCTGCAGAAGGACATTGTGCCAATAGTGTCCTCCCTCCTATGTCTAAGGATTTGCCAAAGCAATTGAAGGCCACCTTCCAACATCTTGACATCCTCCTCCGCCACGTCTTCTGGTCGGTCTCCCGCTTCCGGCGAGCTAACCTCGCCATCGACATGGTTCTATACAACGATGTTGCATATCTCCAGGAGGCTAACCGTCGCTTGGAGTGATTAGTCGACCTAGCGGGTGATGGAGTAAACCTTGCCGAGACCCCTCAAGAAATGAAAGAGAGCTTTTGGGCTCAATTTGACTTGATTGTTTAGTTGGAGGGTATTCGGAAGACACTTGAACAAGCGTGTTAGTGGGTGGACATATTTCGAGCTTCGTTCGCTGAGAATCCCGAACCGTTCGATGCCGACCATGTCGCCTACGAAGTTTTGAAGATGGAGATTATATGCTACCTCCGCCACTGGAAAAAACTTCAAAGCAGTTATGTTTCTACTTTTTTGTTATCTTTTCTAAGAAGCAACTGGCCACGTTGTTTGGGCATCATATGTAAATCAAGTAGTTGAATTTGTATTTACTCTCTGTTATATATGTAAACGGTCTTGGTAATGGCATAACGGCATTACTAACCGATAAAAAGCAATTAAGTAATACATATTTACTCCTAAGTCATTGCTAAATTTGTATTTATGTATATGAGAATGAATTTATAACCGTATTTATCATAAACGGTTATTAATATGAACCGTTTGTGAAAAGATAACCATCTGTGAAATCCCCTATTATCACTTATGATTCTTGTTAAGAATCATCTATGAATTATCATAGACGGTTATTAATGAGAACCATCTATGATAATGAGGTCTGGAATACTCCACATTATTAAATGCCTAGCCAGAGGGTTCTCAATTGATCTGTTTTCATTGCGTAGCATTGAAGGAGGTAACTAGCTTTGGGGAGTTTGGTGAAATCATACCATTTGCAGATCTAGCTTATAGATCCATTTGTTCTTGGTGATTAGAGGTTAGTATTTGTTTCTAATTATATGCTTTGCAATAAAGAGAGGTGATA
Source organism: Dendrocalamus latiflorus (assembly GCA_017311315.1). NCBI lineage: Eukaryota > Viridiplantae > Streptophyta > Magnoliopsida > Poales > Poaceae > Dendrocalamus > Dendrocalamus latiflorus. The sequence continues at coordinate 11,737,536 of CM029662.1, forward strand.
GATTGATTTAGATCTAGCTTAATTGATAGTTTGCTCCAATTTAAGAACAGGTCACTACTCCTAGTTTACTTCAATATATTTTTACTTCATATATACATTGCTTCATGAATATTACATTGCTAGCTACTTAATTTAGATATGGACAATTTATTATAAGGTAAATGCCAATTATGTGTAAGTTAGGTTGGCTAGCTATAGTACCATTAATAATCCAATTTGACACTAATTTGTTACATGCGTAGCGTAGATGGATCGAAGTTGGATGTACGTTGAGAATCGTATGAGTGAAGAGTACATTAATGGCGTGTTTGCTTTTAGAAGAGCGGCTAAGTAGGATATATTAAAGAAGTAAATAGAATATATGTACTGTCCATATGTTGATTGCGATAATCTGAAGATGTTTACCAACTCAGCGCAGATCAAAACTCACTTGATTGAACCAATCACGGTGAACAGAAGATTATAAGGAAGGTAATTGAACCAATCACGGTAAACAGAAGATTATACAGGAAGGTAATTATAACATCATCAGGGAGAAAACTATATGTCGGTTGTGGATTGTGTTTTCGATGAGGATACGTCGCATGATGACAATCTAGATTAGATGTTACGCAGTGCAGAAGGGAACTATAGTAAGAAAGAGTTTGGCAAATTTGAGGGTTTGATATAGGACTTGAAGAAACCTTTATTTCCAGGCTGCAAGATGCAATACACAAGGTTGTCATTTATTCATGAACTGCTAAAGTTGAAGGCAAGCAATGGTTGGCACGACAAGAGTTTCACGGCGTTGTTAAGTCTCCTAGCGAACATCCTTTCAGAGAGAAATGTATTGCCGAGAACTACCTACTAAGCCAAGAAGGTTCTTTATCCATTGGGAATGGAAGTAAAAAGAATACATGTATGCCCGAATGATTATATCCTCTACTGTAAAGAGTATGCAAAATTACATATTTGTCCAGTATGCAAAGTATCCTGATACAAGCGTGAGAATAACTCCGATGACGGTGAGGCGTCGAGGTGAAGTAAGGACCTCCAGCTACGATGTTGTGGTATCTACCTATAATTTCCCATTTGAAGTGTTTATTTATGAACCGAAAGGATGCAAGATTGCTGCGTTGGCACTCGGAGGAGCGTAAGAAAGATGGAATGATAAGACATGTTGCTGATTCTGCCCAGTGGAGGAACATCGATACGATTTTTGTAGACTTTGGTGTAGAACCGAGGAATATAAAGCTTGAGTTGAGTACAGATAAAATGAATCCTTTCCGTAACATGAGCAGCCGACATAGTACCTGGCCCATGAATGTATGCGTATACTACCTTCCTCCTTGGCTGTGTATGAAGTAGAAGTATATTCTGATGTCACTACTTATCTAAGGGCCAAAGCATCCTAGGAACGATATTGATGTGTACCTAACACCATTGGTGGAAGATCATGTGACACTGTGGAGTGAAGGGGACAGATATGGGATGCGGAAAACGAGAGAACTTCACTCTGTACGCTATATTGTTCTGCACTATCAATGAATTTTCTGCCCTTGGTAACCTGTCAGGATTGAGTGCAAAAGGAGCCAAAACCTTTCCTTCTTAAATTATACTAAGAGTGTGTAGTTGAACAACTCACACAAAACTGTGTACATGCGTCACCGTATGTTCCTTCAAAGGTATCACCCATACCGCAAGATGAAGAAATAATTTGACAGAAAAAAGAGGATAACTCAGCACTAAAGTCTTTTAGCAAGAAAGAGGTCTACGATATGGTCAAAGATATCGATGTTGTGTTTGGAAAGGGACATAAGTTGAGAACCCATCAGAAGAACTTGTAGAAGAAGAGGTTAGTATTTTGGGACTTGCCTTATTAAGAGTACTTAGAAGTTCATAATTGCATCGATGTCATGCACATAGAGAAGAATGTATGTGATATCTTGATTGGTCTTTTACTGAATATTTGTGACAAAACAAAGGATGGTGTTAACGCACGGCGTGACTTGGTCGCTATGAACATTAGGATCGAGTTAGTTCCCATAGAGACCGATAAAGGCTGGACGTGCCTTCCCCCAGTTTGCTGCAGTCAGTCTAAGTCTGAGAGAACTAAACTGTGTCAGTACTTGTATGATGGAAAATTCCATCCATTTACTCTGCCAGTATGAAGAAACTTATCTCCATGCAAGATTTAAAATTAATTGGCACAAAGTCTTATGACTGCTGTGTGATAATAACACAATTACTTCCTGTTGTAATTAGAAGTATTTTGCCAAGTAAGGTTCGAGTGACAATCATGAGGCTGTGTTATTTTTTTAACGCAATTGCTCAAAGGTCATCAATCTCGATGGATTAGATGCTTTAAGACCGAGGTCGTGACGACTCTATGTCATCTTGAGATGTATTTCTCTCCGTTATTTTTTTGTATCATAGTCCATCTCATTGTCCACCTTGTGAAAGAGATAAAGATACACGTCCTCGTATTTCTACATCATATGTACCCGTTTGAGAGGTACATAGAAATTCTCAAGTCCTATGTATGCATTCAATCTCGGCTGTAGGGCAGCATCATCGAAGGATATGCAATTGAAGAGTTCATTGAGTTCTGCGTCGATTATATGACTCAGGTTGAACCGATAGGTGTGCTTGTATCTCGTCACAAGGGGAGGCTAGAGGGTATCAAAACTATTGGACAGAAAGCACTAACTTCTGAACTGGATATGTACACACAAGCCCATTTCATCATCTTGCACACATGACTGAAGTGTCCCTGTATATTGAAGAGTACAAGGACATGCTACACCAAGAGAATCCGGGTCAGTTGGAAGTTTGGATCATGAGACATCACAACCGTCGGTTCAACAAATGGTTGAGAGTGCGATTCACTAGGAGGTCGTCAAGTGAAATGCTGCAATGGTTGGCAAAAGGGCTAAAATTTACAACTGTTACATGGCAATGATACGACATTAATGGGTATACATTTTATATAACAGATTAGGATAGAAAAAGCACAATCCAGAACTCAGGTGTCCGCAAAGATGCATTCGTGAGCAGCTCAGTACCATTGGCCCAACTCCTACTACGGGCCTGTAGAGGAGATTTGGGATCTCGACTATGTAATTTTCAAGATCCCTCTATTTCAGTGCTATTAGTCCAACTCCCATAGGGTGTAAAGGTTGACAAGTATGGCGTCACTACTATTACCTCGAATGTGTAGGATACAAAGATGAACCATTCGTACTCGCAAGGCAAGTTGTTCAAGTCTTTATATAACTAACCCGGTAAATAAGAAGCGCCATGTAGTTCTTCATGGAAAAATAAAGATTGTTGAAGTTGAAAATGTCATGGATGAGGAAGAGTACAATCAATTTGATGAGTTGCCTCCATTTGAAGATGGCATCAGGCTCGAGGAAGAATCATGCGATGGAGCAAACTATATGGGTACCAATAATCATGAAGGGTTTTATTTAAAAGGAAATAGTCAAGTGTAATGATCTCACATAGCGAACACCTATTTAGAAATTATTTCAATGTAATTATAAGAAACTTGGTATGTAATTAATTAATTATTCCATTGTAATTGATTTAGTAATTAGGAAATAATTACATCTGTGATTGTATATGCTTGCTTTTTTCATAGGGCATGGCTAACACTTCCTAAGGTAGCCGAAAATAGGATTTATTGTAGCTAAAGAAGGAAATATCACAGACGATTCTATAATAGAACCACCTGTGATGTATGTATCACAGATGGTTCCCTAATAGAACCATCTATGATATAAAGCACATCACAGACGGTTCTAGACCCACTAAGGGGACTAGTTAGCTATTTAGAGGAGGATGAGGCTAATTAGGTTTAGCAAGGAAATAAGGTTAAGTTCTAGACTTAGACTGGTGCTTCCTCTCCTTCATGGTGTGTGTAAGAGTGTGACTTGTGGAACGTCCTTTATAAACCAACAAACTATAAGAATCATTTCTCTTCATTCAATAAATCAAGTTCTTGTAATCATTGTGTTATTGTCTCTCTTTGCATGAGTTCTTATTTTTACCTTTGGTGATTTGATTCTTTCCTCATTTCTTGTTGCTCTGATCCATGATATGTAAGAAGCATTAGTAAATCTATGATATTCATCTTTTCCTATCTAGATCATTCTATAGTAGAATTATGATCTTATCCCATTTTTGCATTGTCTTGACCAAGATTTATGATTTCTTGATGGTGGCCTTTCTAGCCCAAACTTGTGACTAGATTACCTTTCTAGGACATATGAGAGATGATCTTGAAAGTCTGATGACTTTGATTATCACGAGCAAAAAGTAATTTGGTTTTAAGGTTTAGTGTGTTCTTGTGACCAAGAAAGCAATTCTTCCAAATTGGATGGGATCAAGTCCAAGAACCTTATGCTTCTCGATTTGATTTGGTCCCTGACATCCTTGCTAAGGTCTATACCAATTTTAGTAGCATTTAAACAAGATTTGCTCAAGATCCATCAGTTTGAGTTTTTTTTGTCTTAAGGAGGTTCTCCACCTGGGAACAGGGGAGCGATCAAACCGACTGTCACAAGCGGTCAAACCGGCCTCCGGTCTAAGCGCCATGTCATCAGCGGTCAGATTGGTTTGCGGTGAGACCAGTGTGGCACCTGCGGTCAGATTGGCTAAGGTGCTAACTCCTAGGTTTTGCACTGTTTTGATCGTAAATCTCAGTAGGCCTCATGTAGAATGTGTTATTTGATATTGGTGATTGTTAATCATTTAAGTGAAGATTTAGAGTTCTTGGAGGAATCAAAAAGCTTTCATAATTATTCATCTATCTCTCTCTAATTGTTGACATTGGTCCTAAGACATTCTGTTTTGTTTGCTAATTTTCTGTTCTTGGTCCCGAGTCCCACTGACAGTCCGTAACATGATGGCAGATGGTACGCTGTTGGATTGACTTTTGGTGCGTGAATTTTGTAGTAGACTGTCCACCTTGTCATTGCGTACCTTCACATGGTATTCTACTAACAAAATAAGGCATTTTCATTTTTTTTTATTATGGCGACGTGGACTTGGCATGCACGAGTTATTAGTGATGAAAGAGGATCACCTTTTATAACTTTTTATTTGTATTAATGATATGTCTTAGATATAATTATAAAGATAATTATATCACTTTTATATTTATGATATTTTAAATAAATGTTATTATGTTTTTAAATGATTTATCATTTATAAAGATTAGCAAACATATGACTTATTGGTGAAGCTTTTTATTTGTTATATGATATCATTTTAAAAGGATTCCTGATGGGATATCACTAGTTGGAACAATAGTGACTTGACTAACACATGTATTGATTGGTGACTACGTTTACTGATCATAGATATCGAGATATCAGACCAATAATGTGGACACATGTTAGAGAACATAGTGTTGGATTGACTCACCTTGACACACTTTAAGATTATTATATTTTATGTGTTATTAGTCGGTCTTAAGCAATTATGGTGTATAATCCTTGTACGTGATATCAACTTAATTTCCTATATATGTAATAGTGCAATTAGGGGTTACCAAATGCTACACCGTAACTAAGTAGTTATAAAGGTAGCTTTTGGGTATACTATAAAATATACGGAGGAAAATGACTGGTTAGTGAGAGACCATGTGGAGGTATCCCCATGTTTGTGATGAGTAATTGACGATTGTTTTAGAGAATTTGAGTTTGTTTTGGGTGTTCCAGGGTTGAGTACCTTTTACTTATGCTATTGTTGATATGCTGTTTTGTGCGGTGCTATGTGACGGTTTGCTTGTCTGTGTGGCTGCAGGACTTCGGAGCTAGGTCATGATGAGGCGAGGAGGGCCAGGACTGGGCACAGGAGGTGTTGAGGTCCAGACAGTCGGAGATGCGGAAGATGATCGAGGCTGCTGAGGTGGTTGCGAGTCAGGAGACGAGGAACCGGAGCTGGAGCTACCGGTGATGGACACAACGGGCAACGACGAGTGGACCGGGACTAGGCTTAGGGAGGAGTCGGAGGTCCAGACGGTTGGATGTTAGTTGCAGTCGTGTGCGATGAAACAGACCAGGACTAGACTCAGGTGGAGTCAGAGGTCTCGGTCGAAGTCAGGTGGACAGGACGGGCAGCGGCGAGGTGGATCGGGACTAGGCTCAGGGAGGAGCTGAGGTCCAGACGGTCAGGATACCGGGTGCGGTTGTGTGTAGCGGAGCGGACTGGGACTAGACTCAGGGAGGAGTCGAGGTTCAGACGGTCAAGGTGCCGGTTGCGGGAAGCTTCCGGGAAGGTGCTTGAGGGTAATTTGGGGAATTGACTCAAGTTTGGGAGAAATGGTTGGTTCTCTCCATTTCTCTACATGTGTTTGACTTTTGCCTCTTGTGGGTGTGAGGTGAGGGAGTGGAGAGTGTATGCCACTTCTTTATTTTCCAGATGTGGGTGAGCCTCTACCTTCATATGTGTGGTTGTAGGAGAGGTAGGGAGCATTCTGTAGAAGCAAGGCAGTGTGTGAGGCTCCTGTGTGTGTTCTTCCTGTATCCAACTGCATATGGGGATGTAGTGAGTGGGTTGTAGCAGCTATGTAACCATTCCTCTGTAAGCATTCATGGGATTGAATCAATATGAGGAGAGTTGTTGGATTGCAATTTACTTCCTGTTGTCAGTTTCAGCCATTTTTCTGTTTCTTTTTTAGTTTGATTGATTCCTTGGTTGATTAGCTGCAAATCGAATTGCTCTGTGAAGGGAAAACCTCAAGACCATTTGGCCATTCAATCCCCAAGAGCAAAAGCTAGAATCAATGAATACTTTCTCTTCTGAGCTAAGCATGAACTTTCCTCTGTTTTTGTATTTTTAGGGTTTGATGTCAGAGCATGCTTGTATTCTTGGATTCTCTGAGAAATGTTTGTTCTAGGTGTGTGTTTCAGTGGTGTGAGATCATTGCTTTGATGGTTTCCATGTTTCATGGAGAAAAGTTACAAGTTTAGCAAGAAATTTGGAAATCAGTCTCTTCCCATGTCTATTTTTCAGATTTCCTCTCAGATTGTGATATCTTGCTCTTTTGATATGCATTCTCTTGTTCCTAAGGTCTAGTGATAGTTTAGATCAAGGTCTGGACCCTTTGGCCTGAGGAGAACAGCTGCAATTCGACAAATTGCCTGGAATCTGCACTTTTTGTTTTTACTGTGCTGTGGTTTTTAGTTGGGTGTGAATTCCTCGCTCTGCCCTCAGTAGGCCGGTCAGACCGGACCTTTATTGGCGGTCAGACCGCGCCTCTCTTGGCGGTCAGATCACTAGGGTTGGCGGTCCAACCGCTCGGGCACTGGCGGTCAGACCGACGTTGATGGGGCGGTCCGACCGGAGGTCTCATTGCGGTCTGACCGGGGCTTTAGGGGCGGTCAGACCGGCTCTAGGACCGGTCAGACCAGCTAGGTCATTGCGGTCTGAACGGCCCCTGCAGTCTGTTCTATTTTCTGGTGCTACTTCTTTTGTGCTCTGTCTTCTTTGTCGTTCTCCATGGCTTTTCCAGTGAGCATATGATTTCTCCTTCATAGCTCTATAGCTATCGGAGGAGAGTGTCTTTTTAGTGGATACTTTTGGGGGGCGTTTTTAAAAGGGCACCATTCACCCCCTCTGTTGCCATTTCCGATCCTACAGTTAGATATGAGATTTGCCCCTCCTTCATAACAAGAGAGATATCTCTGGGTTCCTCGTGTGGTCGGATAACGAAAGTGCATGGCTATGCCACGAGTGGTCGAAGAGTTGACAACATGAAGTTATTCATCACTAGATGAAAAAAGATTGAACAGTCCATGGATGACACTTTCTCACCTAGAATTCAATCAGATATCATGAGGCAAAAGAAGAATACGTAAACAGGTCAATAGCTCCGACTAGATACGATACAGTCATATAGAGATAATAATTAGCCATGAGCTGATTGGACATATCACAGACTGGTTTGTGATCTGGTTGTATATGGGGATACGAACTGGTCGTGACCATATATGGTCTGGCCGTAAGGAGTTATGAGCTGATCGTGAGTGACTAGGATCTGGTTAAAGATCATATTGCATAAGATTTATCTAGATTGATCTTTGTGTATGTTTGGGGGTCAATATGTCCTACTAGGGACCACATCGACCAGTGATCAGAATAGTATTTCAAAGTTACAACCAAGTATACATGAACCTACTGGGTCACACACTTAACTAGTTAGAACAGTAATGGTCTAGATAATAAACTCTAAGTGAGATATGATCTCGATTCGTATTAGATAAAGATCCGGTTAAAAACTTTCCGAGTAAGATACAATCTCTACTTGTGTTGGATATAGATCTAGTCGGAGTCTCTATATAAAGGGTTGCATAGGTTGAGGGTTGCGTACGATTAACACACTCACCGAAACCCTAGCCACCACCTCTCAATGGCCCTGCCGTACGCGCTAGTGTTAGCACACCGACGCATGATGTTTCATTCCCGGACGTATGGATTTCGGTAGAGATGCTGCTGCGACTACAAGGAGAAGGTTGGTTCGTGGGGATTGGCTACCACTCAAGGACGATCGCCTTTCAAGAACACTGATCGAGACGTTGGAGCAATCGACTACTTCCACTACATAGGTGGGGGCTACGTTGAACCAGGTTGCTTTAACGTTTCTTCGTTACACTACGCGCCTAGTGGTAATGATCTATAATCTTTTACTCATGTGTCTTTGTGGTTTACGTGATAGAAAATTTTAATTTACGGTAGGATAGTCTACCTGTATCCTAACAGTTTACGGTAGTACATCTCTATCTTTTCCTCGATAATGCCAAGGTGTCTAGGTCTAGGACTCAACCTCCCGGCTCCCACAACTAATCCTTTGCGTTTGCTACCTCCAGCGTGCGACAATATGCCACTAAAAAGTTTGAAATGTTGTATTTCGAAGCGGACAAGGAGGGTACGAGACCACATGTTAGTGTCATGGGTAGTGGGATATACATATTTCAAATCTTTTTTAGTGGCAGTAAATTATTATGTTACGTATCTTTTGCAATCTAGTTATATAACTCCAACTAGATAAACATCAGGTCACATTGCAAATTAAACTACAAGATAAAAATATGGCATCATTTACAAAATAAACTATAAGAGAATATGCGATTCAAACTCGGAATACATTTCTCATGTCCCTGAGGTTCCTTGCAAATTTTTGACGAATGAATCCATCACTTCAACTTCTTTTCCACTGGGAATGAACTTCATGCAGATAGGTGGTTGAAAATTGAAGAATCCCAGAATTGCTGCTGGCATTGCAAATAGTCCTTCTCCACATATCATGCCTGCTGCAAGTGCCGTTGACAACAGCTCTGCACTTTGGATATCAATTTTGGTCCAGATAAACAGCAGTACACTACCTAGGCACATATCTATGGGGAAGACGGGTCCGGTGAAAAACGGTAATCCTAGTGCCGTCATACTAGGAACATACTTCTGTATCGTCCAACCTTTCTTCTGAGATACCAATCTAAGTGAATCTACGGATACTGTTATGGAAAAGGCAGCCAAACAAAACGCAACACAATGGTTTGGCAGCTCCTTCACACCTCCCATGCCAATAATCCCAATGGCACGATAGAGTCCGGAATAGGGACATGGGAATTCTGATTGCTTTGATCCAATTGGAATGTTGGTTTTGGCGGTCATTTGTAAGGCAAGAAAGATGCAGGGGTTAACAATAGAACCAATTATTACACCAAAGATCTGCCCCGTGGCCATAGCTCGCGATGAGGTCAATGTCATGTAACCTGTCTTGAGGTCTTGCATTGCCGCTGCAGAAAGATGAACAGCTGCGAGGACTATGCCACCAGCTACAAGGCCACCAATAACTGCACCAGTTTTGCCTATCCATGCTGCGATGACGAAGATTGTGAATTTGGAATAAGTTGGGGCAACTGACCAATCTGTGAGTCCTGTTCCGTAGGCGTTGCAGAAGACAAAAAACGGAGTAACGATGTACAATGCTGCCACATGGTAGAATTTAATCTGATTGAAGATCCATGGGATAACAACTGTGCATATTGTTGCGCATGTGACGTACCCGGCCACTGGAATGGAAACAGGGATTCGATTGTTCAGAAATACCTCAATCCTTTTACGTTCATCGTAGTTAAGGCTGGGGTGTTTGCTGATATAGTTAGTCAGGCCTGAATCTCTTTCTTGCCTTTTGTGGTAGATGTCAATTGCAGCTGTAGTAATGAGTGTGATAAAGTTGAAAATGCCATCAGTAAGGATCACTGTTATGCCAAGGAATACCTGCATATAATATAGCCTAGAAGAGTCAATATATCTCACTCATGAAAAACATGTAAAATGGATCACAACGCTAATAGTTTAATTCATGCAATGGCCATTATGAAATCTTCTGGATAAATAAACTTTGAAAAATGCGAATCAGATTATTGGTTGTAGATGTAGATGCGTTAGGCATGTGCTGCGTTTGTAAAGAAAGAATACTTCGCCGTAGCAGTCATTAGGGGAAGTGCCAACCCAGTGTACATCAAAATGCACCATCACCATCGTCTGCCTAATGATGCTTCCGAGAAAGATGATGCTTATGTTTCAAATTCCAACTGCATAATTCCCATTACTTAGCCCATACTTTGAACATGGTAATCACCTCTACTTTGAACATGGTAATCCTTGATCGTAACCCCATGATTCGACGGTGGAAGCTACGTATGCTATGTCCTTGCAGTATATTTCTGCAAACAAATTGCAGAGTTATCATAATTTTTTTGCAGGTTCACAGTGTACCCGCATCATTTGGAGAGGCAAACATGGAACTTATTGCATCTTTTAGGCTTTAGCATGGTTAGAAACCACAATTGCTTACATAATTTGTCAAACTTATTGCACTACTTGGTCAACATAGACATGAACCGTATGTGAATGTCTATCATGTGATCCTGCCATGGTAGCACTCCAAAATGTGGAACTGTTCACACAAATAGCACTATAGCTATTTTTTTTTAAAAAAAATTGGCCTCGGACACCCTTTTTGCAAAGCTAGCTTCTCCATGAACTCAGCAACTAGAGCTCCGCTAGCTCACTAGGACGATGGCCGGCCGCACATGTAATTAGTGCGCATGCTTAATTAGTGGTAAGCATGAAAAATTAATGGCCATTAATGCCCCGCCGAGGTTAGGGGGCTCCGAAGCGTCCAACTGCCGAGCAGTGGCTTGCCAGCACTTGCCAAGCTGTTGTAGTGTGGTGTGGTATGCTGCGGCTACCAAGTTCGAAGAGGTAGCTAGATTTACAAAAGCAGGTGTTCGAGAACCAAATTTTTTAAAGAATGGCTGCGGTGCCATTTATATAAACAGTTCTAAAATGTGGACCAAATTTATGCTTGATCGAACTTATTGCACTATATGTGCTTGGTTGCTAAACAAAAGATTCTAGACTATGCTATGTCCTGGCAGCACACAGTGGCATCTATGAGGCTAGGTGTGTTTTAGAAGCAAAATATGATGCCTCAACTAGCCGGGGCGAAGCGCCTAGCACAAACCATACCGGACGCATGAATTAATTTGTATTTTACCCTTTTTAATCTTTTTGTTGATCCATTAGGATCTTAACTCTGTTTCTCTCCTGCTTTATCAATATAATAGGCAGCACTCCTGCCTGTTCGTTTGAAAAGAAAAATGATGTCTCAAATAAATATAGGGACGAATAATAAATGTATTCTGAAATGAATTTCTTCATCCATAGACGCTAGAAGTAGTAGCAATGAAATGAACAGTTCTAAGCTTAATTTTTTTGTACGTACCATGTATCCATTCAATCCGTTCAAATCTGTGGGACTATCAGTATGATACCATTGCCATCTTTTGCTTTCAAGGAAAGGGTATAAGAGTCCCCAAGAGATGGCAGCCCCAAAAAGCAACGCAAAATTTACCATATGTGGGCAAATCATACCCAAACCAACATATGTTGCTGAGAAATCAAAATAGAATCTGTCGGCATAACATTATTATACATCAGTACTTCGAATGATGCTCATTGTATATAAAAATTTTTATGCACATGATATTATGTTCATCATCATAACTTTATTAGATTGGCAACATTGCCTCTCGTATTTTGTATTTATTATCTCTTTCCTGGTCAGACTTATTGCAGAGTATTCTTGAACCAGGTCACTAGCTACTAACGCTATGACACTTGTTAGTCATCCGAACTTTCAGTTTGCAAGATTAGGTTCAATGTAATGATTAAGGTGATAAAACTGTAACAGAAACTTCATGGAAAGTACAAATTTGGTTGAGCACCAAACACATGGGTGACTTCAATTTTAAACGCTTAGAGATGAACCAATTATCAGTATGAAGTCGGGGTACTACTTATTACTTTGCCTGTTCACATATACTATCATTTTCGATGCAGACACGGTCTCGAGCAAACAACTTTTAGTATAAATCAAAATATACTAGCAAAAAACTGTAAGAAACATATTATTATAAAAGTATTTTACGAGTTTACTAATGTTGTTTCGATTTAGCCTATTTAACTGCTTTTGCATGCATGAGTAGTCAAGGTTATATAAGTTTGCCTACACACACTATTTGTGAAAGGATAGAGTATCTAGCAGTGCCATTATCTCTTTGAAATAAAACTTTGGAATAGCTGTCGCACCTGCGCCTATATAATTGTAGTCCAAATGTTGGAAAGGACTGAAAACCACAATCTTTGCCTGCAGTATAAAACCATTGGAACAAAGACCAAGAAAAGCTACCGATAAATGATTTGAGGAGAGTCGCAACCTGCATTCTGAATTAGTGATGTATATCAGTGCAAAGACTCTTAATACGAGAAATGAAATTTTAAGGTCCACGTTTGGAACGTTGGATTGTTTTAGATTCCTTTCGGAACTGAACTATTAGCTGTGAAATTTCTGTGTTCCAAAAAAGCTGTAAGTTTCATTCGTAATAAGAAGGCTATCTGGAACACAAAATTTTTCGCAGGAATTTCAGAGGATTCAGTTCAGTTCCTACAAGATCCCAAAGAAAACCCCGCATTTCAAACGGATCCAAAAGGATAAAATTTCATTACTTTGCTAAGTAAGCTCCTTGAGGGGTGTGAAAACTATTAATAAGGTGAGCAGTAATCGTTCCTGTTGGGAATAGTAATCTGTAGTCGACAATCATGACCTGTAGTGAGATAGAAAAATCGTCAGCGGAAACTTACAAATTATCATGGAGAAAGAACTAATGCAATTTTTTAAGTAAATTGTACTTTGTATTAGGTATAGTGTCTCATGTTTCATTTTGCACCACATTTCAATAATATTTTCACTTTGCACTACTTTAGACTAACTAGTGATGTACTTTATCCTAGCTGGAACACTTGTGGGCTATCCGGTCTGGTGCTAGTCAATCTGGCCCCACCCACAGGGGAGCACTCGTGCCACGCCAAGTCGACCTTGCAGACAAGCATGAAGATGAGGTGGCACGCAGCGTCCCCCACCGTGAACTTGACGGCGTCCGGTGGCCACAAGAACTTTAGCTCGTAGAGAGGAAGGGGAGGAGGAAGAGGAGCACGCCACGGCGATGCATGAACAGGTAGCCAGCTGGGAAGGCCACCCCGCACTGTAAGCCTTGCCATCAGTTTCCTGGTGCCACAACCAGGGTTTAAAAAATCGGTTGTAAATTGTAATCGGGAGTGGTCGGTATGACCAAAAATCGGAAAATTTCAAAGGATTTTGGATTGAAATTTTCAAATCAAAATTTTAATTAAAAAAATTGTCTGATTTGAAGCTGAAAATAAGACGAAAATCAGTTGAAAATATTAGCCAAAAATTTTGAAACAAATTTTGGTTAAAATTTTCATGCAAAATAAAATTTTCGAAACCGGTTTGAAATTTTACCAGAGGTCACCGTTAAAACCGAAAACTGCCGATTTTCGGCCCATACTGGCCGGTAAAAAAAAAATCTCTGGCCACAACCATCTTCTCCAAACCCAGTGAGCCAGCATCCACTCCCAATTCCCCCATGTCCGTCATCCTTCTCCTAAATAGGTTCTCACTAGCACATCCTCCACCACCGTGAACTCATCCCACCGCTCCTTGGCCACCCCCACCACCACTAGTTCGCCACCATCGTGCTCCGTGCACCACACCACCATGGCTGCCATCCCTAGGCCACCTCAGTCCTCCTCTTGCCATGCCATCACCACTATGTCACTCCCCTCAACCCATGTGCACTCTGGTTTTGGCCTCCGTATCACTGGAGCCTGCCATCGCTGCTGCCCTATTTTGGCCGTACACCACCACCGTCATGAGCCCTCCCATGCCACCTCTGCCCGAGCATGTGCCCAAAATGGATTCATCTTGCCTCATAGATGCTCCCCATACCTTTCCATGCCACCACCAACCCCCGTCGCCAGCAAAATCACCGTGGTTAAACATTTTCCATATTTGGCCTTCATTATATGAAAAAAGTACAAAATTGGTGATACAAAATATTGGTATAACTAGATTTATCATGAAAGGTACTTTGATAAATAAACTTTTGTGATTCGTGACAACATATTTTGATAGAACTTAAAGAGAAGGTAGTAACTGCAAGACCGTGTCAATTTTTAAAATGACATGAATTTGCAAGTGAAGAAAACATTAAAGCCATTTCACTATATAATTATATTCTTCTGAATTGTCGTTTTACAATTTATGTCTATTAAGAAAATAGCAAGCATAGGTATTGCACTAATGTTTAAAGCCTTTACCCCTATTTTCAAAACTGCAACAGAGGCTGAGTGGTTTAAATGTCACAAATAAATATCATTTTAGACATTGGCATGATTTGGAAAAATGCTACTTTGGTCACCTGTTTCTATTGTACTCTCTCTGTTCCTTTCTAAATGATGTTTTAGAATCTGTGCACTCAAGCTCTCTGAATTTTGTCCATTAATATGGTTAAAACTATCTAGATTGGCAATATAAAAACTATATCACTATATTTGCCGTTAGAATTACTTTCATAATATTTTTATAATAGTATTGTATTTTAACAAAGTTAACTACATTAATTGTGAAAGTCACATCTTTGAGACCATAAAAAGTCAACAGTGTGTTTCAGGAAACAATAGAGCTAGTAATATATTTGCTATAATAAAAGTATAGGAGTTTGACTGTGGTACATGTAATTGTATTTTATGTAAGTTACACTTTTCTCTACCATACACTACTCATGCTACATAGCCATGATATATGGGTGCTAATAACTCAACTACATCACATGACTAGTTGCAAACATCATAGAAATAAACCAAAAGTTAACAAACAATATTAGGCATGGGTTATTGTGTAGATCATATTGTTTTATCAAAAATTTATGCAAAATTACTCAAGGATCTTTACCTGATTATTTTTTACAAAATTAAATTTGATGGGGATAATGACCGGCCACTGGTACGACAAGACCGGTCACTGGTCCTTACCTAAGACCCCTTAGGGTCCCCTCACTGATCTCTCATATCTGCAAGGCCGAGAGTGCCTCTACTGAAGGAGATGTCATCAGGGTACACCTGGTATATGACTGTGGGCCCATGGAGAGATAATGGACATGATGCATATGGACCACCACATGCATGGTGGGCCATGACCGTGCCACCTCATGTGGCCTATTTTCCATGCATGCAGGAGAAAATTATATGTATGTGGAGTTCAGCAACCACCCACCTCGAGTCAATCTAAGAAGCATGACCATGTTCATGGGAGAGGCAGAGAACACCTGCACATTACCCTGTGAGGACAACCTTCGCCAGGACCATGGCTATAAAAGAAGGTAGACACCCAGACTTCAAGAGGACCTTTAGCTGCTACAAAGGCATAGGTTACACCCACGATGATCCATGCTACTAGTGTAGAGTAGATAGGCTAGTTTTCCTTTCCTTTACCAATAACATTGTTGTAAACACTTCTAATACCCTCAATTCAAGGAATTACATAGCAATAGGGCTTTTTCCTAGGCTACAAGGGCCCAAATGTGGATACATTGTTTGTGTCTTGAGCTCATTGATCTCTGCATCACATTCCATCTCATGAATCCGCTTAAGATCACTAGTCTTCAAGACAAGATCATCCATATAACTACTCGTTTGATTCCCGCATCACATTCCATCTCATATATGGATACTTAGGTGCCTCTAACACAAATTGTTTCTTACTTTTTCATAGGAACCTCACTCTTTTTCGTTAACCCGCTCTTCCTAAATTTCACTTCAAGAAGCATTTTATTGTTTGTATAATCTAGGCTATTAAGTTTGATCCAAATTTGTGCCATATCTAGTCTGGACGTGAGCGCCAGCCTGGTCCACACCAAATCGATTTCTCCTTGGTGTCTTCATAGTTTTGGAATCTTGTTCCTACCCATATATTCACACATTCTAGACATCCTATCAACTTGTGCTTTTAAATCTCCCCATATAGTGAGTTTTTCTTCCTGCACTCGTGGTTTCTTCCAACTAGAGTTCTTCACGTTAAATTAATTTCGTCTACTCCCTAAACCTATTTGTTCTTTTATAACAAGTGTTATCAGAGCCACATTTTGAGTTGAATCTAGGTTTTAGAGAAGATAAGCTTTAGTGCCAACCCGTGTCTCCTTAACTTGCAAACTCACATCTTGTCCACAACTCGATGCTGACTCGTGCTGATTTCGAAGCATCAACCCATGTCTTCGACCTGATTCATTGACTTCGTGAATCTCTACCTCGACTTAGTGCCAACCTATGCTAATTTAGAGTGCCAGCCAATGCTAGCCTGAGCCATCATGAGTGCCAACCCATGCCTCTACCCTTGTGTAGTTCTAGCACCAATTCATTGTTGAAGCAATGGTTTTCTTTGTCAATAGTGATATTTTAGTATGATCTTCTATTGCTAGATCGAAGCACGATGTTTTCTGCCCAACTCCCCAACTCATGTCTTGTCTACAACTTGACACTGATTCATGCTGATTTCGAGGCATCAACCCATGCCTCTGATCCGATTCACCAACTTTGTGAATCTCTCTATCTTGACTTAGTGCCAACCCACGCCAATTTAGAGTGACAACCAATACTACCTGAGCCATCAAGAGTGCTGGCCCATGCCTCTACCCCTGTGCAGTTCCAGCATTGATTCGTTGTTGAAGCAACAGTTTTCTCTATCAATGGCGATATTGAAGTATGATCTTCTATTGCTAGATCGAAGCACGATGTTTTCTCTTTGGTAAGTCAAGAGGCAGGATATTCTTGCATAGATGGATTTGGATTATACTCTATTGCATCTCAACAAGATGCCTACAGCATGGTTCATTTAGGAGAAGCATAGGAAAGATCATAAGGCCTTAATTATCTCATATTAATCTTCATATATCAAAATATATTGTGTAGGAGGCTTTGAAGGAAAATACTATGACCGCATTATGTTTTATAGATTTGTATGACGAAGGATCTAATTAGTAAGTGTACATGAAGAAGCTTATTTGCACAAGATGGTAGAAGGAGGAACAATTTAAAACCACCGACAACATTTAAAAAGTAGTCTCTGACCTCAAGACCATGAAGGTAAAATATGATGATGAAATTTGGGTCTTTTTGTTATATTCCTATTGCCTAGCTTGCACTCTACTTTCAGAGATACTATTCTATATAATCAAGATACTCTTACTCTTAATGAAGGAAAAGAGCAAACTCAAGGCTTGAGTGAAAGTTTAAGTTTGCATGCAAAAGGCTTGGTTGTCCGTAATAGAGAATTGGAGAAGAGTTCAAATGGCAATTCAAGAGGAAAAAGCTCGAGTATAAATTACAGAGGCATATTGAAGTCCAAATAGCAGGATGTCATGCAAGTATTGCAAAAAAGATGATCATGATATATCCTAGTGCTGGAAGTTGAAAAACAAGGAAAGGAGAAATCACAACTCTAAGCAGAATGCAAATCAACAAGTGGATGAAACAATAGCCACCATTGTTAACAAAGAAGCTTATAATGGAGATGTTCTCACAGCCTTTGCTAGTGATTCCAAAGCTGATGATGAGTGGATTCTTGATTCAATCTACATATTGGATTATATTCACTTTGATTTATAGGGATAGTCTCGTGTTCTGTCCCTCAGAGTTGCAAGTTATATGTAGATCATTTATATGCGTGAAAAGCATACCATTTTCCTATTTTTTTATTACTTATATTTCACTGGATTTATCATTTATTTGCTCAACTAACCTCTAATTAATTACCTATTGTGAAAGAAATGTGTTTATCACCTTTATCGGTAGGATCAGAGGGAATCTCACACTTTAAGCAACATGTCATGTAGGACCGAATAAAGGAAGTTCTGTGTAGGGCAAGTGGTGGAATTCGGCTTCTTAGCAGTGCAAAACCCTTCATAGTGCAGAAAACATAAGAGTGGTATTTAAAGGTGGCAAATCCAATCTCGATGCAGTGCTACCTAGTTCTACAGCTTTAGTTTGTGTTCCTAAACAACAATCCAAAATCATTTTGCATGACAGTGTTGATTTTCATCAGAATACAATGAGAAACAAGACAAGGAGGCTGAGAGGATCATTGACCAGTTTGTTGGTCAGTCCACAACCAGGTTGTTCACTCTCAACTTTGACCAAGTCCTAGTCGACTACAACCAGGTCCTAGTTGCTTTTGACCAGCACTCAGTTATGACTAGTGCTCGGCTACGACCAGTACTGGGCTTTGACCAGCACTAGGTTACGATTAGTCCTCAATTTGGACCAGCGCTTAGTTACAACCAATGGTCGAGTCTGACCTGGCCGTTACCCTTGACTAGAACATAACTTCTTTCATCCAGATCATAGATACTCCTATCAAGTGTGTAACTTCTTACAACCAATTGTTTGGATGAACAAGTAGCATGTGCAGGCTGGATTGCGTACAAGAGCATGCCAGGCTGGCCATGTGCATCAAAAGGAGTCACAAGCGTCTACAACTCCAAGTCAAGCATTGGAGATATTTGGTTTCCTTCGATTAGTTATTGCGCTTCCTTTTTATCTCTTATTTTCTTATCCTTGAGTTGGTTGTTAGTATTTCTGAGATGTAAAAGGAAGCTAGGAATTGGAGTCCAGGTTGTTTCAATTTGAGTTGGTTGAGTAGTGTATGGCGTGTAGCTTGAGAGATAGCGATGGCTGACTATATAACCCCAAGTTGTGTGTTCTTTTGGGGGTAGAAGTTTTTGCATTGAGTTAAATAAATAGAAAATCGCCATGTTTCGGTGGCCACATTGTTCCACGTGTTCATGAGATCAAATCAGGGTTTTGTCATGGTGACCAGCATTCTAGTTGTGGTGCTAGTGTTTGGTGCTGATCTTATGGTATTATCTCTGTTCCTTGTGTTGTGGTGCATACGGGAGGGAGTGCCATCCAGGGATTGCTATGGGTACCATGAAAGATCAGGCCAACTCGTGTGCAAATTAGGTTGCCTATCTGTGCTGCATCACATCTATAGAAAAGAGGACTCATCCACAACACCACAAGAGTACCATCATGTCCATAACACTATCTCGATCATATTCATTCATCCTAGTGATTCGGAGCACCAGCAACATTGTGAATCATTATATCCTTTATATTCAGATTGTTGTTACATGTTTTCGATCATCCATTATCCTCCGTTCTTTGATCACCATTGCGATGTGTGAGTAGTCCACCAAGGCCGGCTAAGGGTAGTAGGCGGCCATGTAGCAATAGAGATGAAGAGGATTTATGCATTCCATGAATGGTTTTTAATTATCTTTGATACTAGTGTTTGTTCATCTCAGGACTTGAAGGACCTTGATGTTCCATA
Source organism: Dendrocalamus latiflorus (assembly GCA_017311315.1). Lineage (NCBI taxonomy): Eukaryota > Viridiplantae > Streptophyta > Magnoliopsida > Poales > Poaceae > Dendrocalamus > Dendrocalamus latiflorus. The sequence goes on from CM029662.1 coordinate 11,757,337, forward strand.
GGTTGGTGCAAAACAAGATGACAACATGTGAAAAGTGGAAGACTGACTGGCGGCGTTCATGATAATTAAAGGGGTTAAGATTGGCTTTTGGGTGTAGATCACTTTAGGACTAACGGCATAACTATGAAACTTAAGGTCTTCATCCGGCAAGGTGTAAGACCTTAATTGAGTATGTGATGCAGGACAGTAGATTCTTCCATACGATGTGTGTCCAAGGAGGATGTACACACCCACATGAACATGTTGATATATTACAACTGCTTTAATATTTTTTAGATCTTTTATTTATCCCCTAACATCATCTACCGTTGTAGGTGAACCAAATACCATAGGCTCTAATTCCATCCATAGCACAACTATTATCTAGTTAGCATTAGTTTAGTCTCTCTTTTTTCTATGGTTACAAGGAAGATGCACATGCACACCACACGCACATGCACACAAGTACGCCCACTTAGCACACTCCTAGACAGACAGAGGTTGAGAATAAATCTTTGACATCACAAAATTATCACTGAAGCTCTCTCGTGTATGCATAATAGGTGGGCACCAGAATTTGTACCTAGGGGGGAGTCATACACCCAGAACTCCACCACCCCATCAAGCTAGTTTAGTCTAGTATTTTATTTAATTCCCTTTTACTGAATTGTTGTCGGTATCCCTGTAATTAAACGGTTGTTAGATGGTACGTAGAATAATCCACGTGTCCTCTAGGTTCGATATAAACCTTGGAATAGTATGAGGGAAATGTACATGATGATCATGCGCTCTTGTAGATCATCAACAATCATTGATGACTATTCGAAAAGAGTTTGGGCATATTTTGTAAATCACAAATTAGATGTATTCAAAACATTCCAAGAGTGGATGACTATGATTGAGAGACAAACCAATAACCGTGTCATGTAACTATATAATGACAATGGTTTGGAATCCTATTAAGGAGAATTTGAATGCTTATGCAAATTAGAGGGAATTGTGAAACATTATACCATAGTTGGTACTCCTAACCAAAATGATGTTGTCGAACGCATGAACAAAACCTAACCCAAGGTAGTGCATGCATGGGCATGATGTGTCAAGCCCATGTGAGGTGTATTTATGCCACATGTTTTTTCTTAAGAGTACCAACTACAGTTTAATGTTTCACAATACCCTCTTATTTGCATAAACATTCAAATTCTCCTGAATAGAATTGCAAACCATTTTGAGAAGTGCAGTCTGAGATGCAACATGCATGGCATAAATGCACGAGTTGGTCAAGTCAGAGTTTGAGTCGGTGTGTGTGCGTCCATGTGTGATGGATATATAAGCCTAGGGCCTATGGCATTGTAACCTTAGAGTATTTTTTGTTTAGTTGAATAAAACCTAGAAAATTGCCAAGATGGTGGCCACAACTGTGTGCGTGATTATGTGAAAATTCTTTCTAGAGTTCATCTATTATTGTGTCAGACTGATTCCTTGAGAATCAATTTTGTGGGCTAGTCTCTTCTATCTACTAGTTCGTTTGGTGTTTGTGGGTGGAGAGCTACCTAGGGTTTGGTGCAACTTTGTCTAGTTGGCTACCAAACACACCTATCTACGTTATTTGCTACTGATGTTTCTGGCTGAGAGAAGAACAAGTGGAGGTGTTGCTGATTTCTTGAACCGAGAGGGATTGGGATTGTGGCTAGTGCACATAGTCTCTCTCTCAATTAGTTGATTACTAGGATTTGGGTGCTGTGCACAAACAAGGGACAATGCCATGGTTCATTTGTATCGTAAAAGATCGGGCAATCGTAGGATTGTCCGCTAGTTTACCAGTTGGGCCATATGACCTAGCTTATATAGGACCTATTGGGTTAAACCCTCTTCCATTGCTTGTTATTTGATTAGTCATTCACCCAACATGGCTATTGAAAACAAGACCCCAATTGAGGTATGGTCTTGTTCCCTAATAGATTATTCAAGTTGAAGAATATTTAGTTGTCCTAATTATGCTCATATTAACAATGGTAAATTAGATCCTAGAGTAATTAATTGCATTTTTGTTAGTTATAATCCTACTGTGAAAGGATATAAATTGTGACTTTGTTAAAATAGAAATGTTGTGATTAGTAGAAGTGTTACATTTGATAAATCTGCTATGCAACATGATAATGCAGAACCTTTTGGTGATTTAGAGAAATGAATGACCGCCATATCTATGATATGGAATCTCTTGATAAGAATGGCACTTGGGAGTTAGTCAAGTTGCCTAAAGAGAAGAATCATATTTGTTGCAAAAGGATCTTCAAAAGAAAGGAGGTGTATATGCAACCGAAGAGGTTAAATAGAAAGCAAGGCTTATTGCAAAAAGTCATAACCAAATTCTAGGTATTAATGCCATAGATATCTTCTCCCTAGTTATGAAGCATAGTTCTTGATATTTATATACCCAAGAGGCAATAATGGAGATGATTGTATAACTCTTTATGTTTATGAAGTTATGAATAAATGTATTATTTCACCCCTTAAATTAGCATTCATTTATATAGACCAGAAAGTATATTACTTGTTTGTGAAACTCATTATATGTTACGATGTTATTCTAAATTGGTCCCTAGTCTAATGTCATATTAAAGAAAATTTATGACTTTTAGACTAGTAGATGCATTGATTTATGATCATGTTTAACAGATCATAGGTATGGAGATATTAAATCAATGATGTAGACACATGTTAGAGAATATGTTGTTGGATTGACCCATTTTGCGATGCTATTGATATTATTATGTTTCTATGTGTTATTAATTGGTCCCAAGCAATGTTGATGTGTAATCCTTAGACCTACGATCTTTATGGTTTCTTACATATGTAGTAGTACACTTAGGGGCTGCCAAGTGCTATTTCGTAATTGGGTGGTCATAAAGGTAGCTTTTAGGTATACTATGAAGCTTGCAGTTTGCCTCTCCTAAATAATGGGAGAGATATCTCTTGGCCCCTCGATGTAGTTGGATTAGGGAAGTGTATGGCCATGACACATGTGGCCGAAGAGGCAACCATAAGAAGTAATCCAATAATAGATTGGGAAAGGATTGAACTATCCAAGGATGACACATAACTCACCTGGAGTTCGATTACATTTTGTGAGGCAAAATGATTAGTTCACAGGCAGGTCACCTTGCCCAACCAATGGTCAATTTCTAATTACTAATCGACTAGTTGTAAGGAGTTGATATCTAGTCATAGACCAGTCATATGTGACAATGAGCTAGTTGTGCTAGGTCACAACCAATCGTAAGGGTGTACTACCTGGTCATGAGAGACTAGGACCTAGTCACATGTCATATTGCACAAGGTTCATCTGATTAGCTTTGGGTATACTCAGGAGTTGCTATGTCTTACTAGGGACCATTGCAGACTTATGATTGAAATGGGGTATCTAGATTGCGGCCAAATATAAATGACCCTACAGGGTTACACACTTAATATATTGGAAAATAGGTCCGACTTCATATTAGATTCGTTCTTCTCTCAGTTATGATAGGGATTCAATTAGTTGCTCTATATAAGGGGAGGCATGGTGGGCTATGAGGAGTACATTTGACATCTAGAAACCCTAGACGTCACCCCCACCAGAGCAAGATACAAGAAACCCTAGACTTGTGCACTAGTGCTAGCACAATATCGTGTGGTGTTCCACCTTGGGACATGTGGATATCGGAAGAGGTGTTATTGCTATAGCAGTGCATTGATCGTGATGAACAACAATGATCGTGAAGATCATGGGGCATTGTTGTAAGAGGAGATGACCAGTTCATGGGGTTGAGCGACTAATTGGACACACACTTCATTAGGTTGGGCTACTCCAACTCTTCTTCGACTGCACTACGCATCTAGTGGTAACAATTTATAACCTCTTGCATGCCTTTCTTGTTTACATATTAGAAAATGTTTATTTTGTGCTAGTGTAGCATACCCATATCCCAATAGTCATATTCACACTTTACTCAACATGGTGGCTATGCATGATTATAAACTTTAGCAATAATATGAGAAAACTACATTCTTACATGGGGAGTTAGAGGAAAACACTTATATGGAGCAACCAGTTAAAGGAATCACTTTATGATTTGAAACAGTTACCTAGATAGTGGTGTAAGAGATCTGACTTCTTTATGATATCTCATGCTTTCAAAAGATAATATTATGATACACATGTTTATTTCAATGTTGTTAATGGTTTAGCAATATACTTGCTTCCTTATGTTTATGATATGTCAATTATTGCAAAAGATAAGACATAAATATCAAAATTGAAGGGGTGAATTTGCGATGAAGGATCTATGTGCAGCAAAGAAGAATTTTGGTATGGAAATTATTAGAGATATATGGTTTGCCAAATTATACCTAAGTCAGCAAAGTTATATTGAGAAGGTCCTATGATGTTTCAACATGCATAAGACCAAACTGACCAGTACTATGTTAGCTACACATTTTAGGCTTTCTTCAGCGTTGTGTCCACAGTCAAATGATGAAGTTGAGTACATATCTAGAGTCCATATGCTAGTGCATTTATCTCACTTATGTATATTGCGATATGTTCTCGCTCTGATTTATGTCATTAATTGTGTGTTGTTAACACATACATGACTAATCCTAGTAAAGAGCATTGAAAAACAATTTAGTGAATTTTCATATATTTGCGTGGACTTTTGATACTTGTTTATAGTTTGGGAAAGTAAGTATGGTCCCTTACTGGTTATGTATTCACTATTAGAGGATGTTGATATGGCCAAAATCTATATCATTTTATACTCGTAAGCATGATTTTAACATAGAACTCTTTAACATACTCTTCGTTCTATGCCTTATTTGCAATTTTGCATAAAACTCGATATTGATGGTCTTGTTCATAAATATTACATAAATTATCATATAATCATGTTTTATGTAACATCCCAAAAATTTGAGTTTGAAAATGTGAAGCTTTTTGAATTATATTTGTAATATATTTTATTTGAATTTGGATTTTATGGTGTTTTTCCTGAAATTTGGTTAAGGTTCTAAAGGTTAAAAGGAACAAGAAGAAAACAAACATGTTTAAACAATAGAGAATTAAGATTTCAAATAAGAATCTGAAAAGATGATCCATAAAAGCAAGGGAGAAACCTGACTTAAACCATAAAATGCCATCTTGAAAATAATAACAAGAATAACAATAGGAGCAAGCATATGGATACCAACATACGTGAATATATATGTAAATATATACATATATATTTATATCAAATTTTGCACATGCAAGGATTAATCCAGTGATAAGGAGATATGAATATGAAAATTTTATGAGCTAGCAAAAATGAATAAAATACCAATGCTGTATACAAAAATACACAACAACAAATAATAATAATAATAATAATAATAATAATAATAATAATAATAATAATAATAATAATAATAATAATAATAATAATAATAATAATAATAATAATAATAATAATAATAATAATAATAAAAGAGGGGGCAAAGCCAGGCCGGCCGAGACAGCCCGGCCCAGCTCCACCTCTCCTCCCACATGCGCCTCCCCTCCGTCACTGCCCTGTGAACGCTCGGCCCCGCCCACTGGCCAGCGGGCCCTCTCAGCTCGCGCGCGGCTCCTTCTTCCTCCCCGGTCTCCTCTCCGCCCTGCTCAGAGCTCGCTGTCCCCGTGGCACTCATGCGCCGGCGTCTCCCCTGCCCGAGCCGTCCCATCGCCCGGTTGGAAAGTCTGCGAAACCGCCGTCGCCCCAGGTTTCATCGCCTCCGCCCCAGGTCCGGCGCCACTGCCCGCGGTTTCCTTCCGCCCGGTCGCAGTGCTCGGCCACGTGGCGCAAGCCTCCTGCTACCCAGCGCACGCGAGCAGAGCAAAGCTGCAGAGCGGCTAAGAGTAGTAGCGCGCCAGGATTCCCGTAGCTGCTCTGTCGCCGTCACCTGACCTTCCTGCCTGCCATCGCCGCCCGCCTGACAAGACCGCACGGTCGCTCGCCGTTGCCAGACCCACCCCGCCGCCTATAAAACCGTGCGACCCTCCATCCTCACCGCCACACCCGTCTCCACCTCCTGTCCCGAGCAATCGAGCCCCGAGCACCGCAGTCACCGGCGAGCCGCGTCCTTCCCCAACTCCGGCCATCCGGCCCGCCGTCGATTGGAGCCAAGTCAGGCCAATTCTGCCAAGCCAGAGCACCCTCAGGGCGTCGCGAAGCCACCATCACCTTCGGCTGAGCCTCTCTCCAACCCTTCTTCACTGGCGCCGTGCACCCGTCCCATTCACCGCCGTCGCACGCCGCCGGACCACCACGGCTACCCCCGAACCAAACCGTCCACAAAGGTACCTTCTTGACCATGCCAAGATGCTCCCCTGCAAATGAATCGGATTCTTATGACTTGTGTCACCGCATCCCCTCCTCCCCTGTTCCGCCGCCATCTTGGGTCGTCGCCGGCCATCCCTCTGGCCAAATTGGCTGGCGAAACCTCGGCCAAGAGGTAGGCGCGGGCGTGAGCTACCCATTTTGGGGATGCCCACGCCCGGCCGTCGCTTCCTCCGCCGACGGCGAGCTCGCCGTCCTTCGGCCGGAGGAAGAGGATGAACAGTGCCGCGGTTAAGACAGATTAATTAGCGTTAAGACTTCATTAAGGCGCATCATTAATGCTAAACCGGTAAATTAATGATAAGAAAAGTAAACCAGTCACTTACACGTGGGCCATGCCTTGAAAATGGACCCCACATGTCAGAGACACAGTACACAAGGAAATAAAATAAAAAGAAAATGAATTAAAAACTCCAGTGGGACCCATATGTCAGAGTTTTCCATTTTATGGGATTTCACAGAACTGAGAATTTTAAATAGGCATAACTTATTCATTTTAACTCCAACTTGAGTGAAACAAATTTCTAAATTCATCTAAATTCAAGATCTGTCCAATGGAACCAAAACCATGAATTTTAGAGCTCATATGAGTTTTTAGTGAAAATTTTGGATAATTTAGGAATAATTTAGGAATGTAGAAAATTTAATTAGGAGTTAAAATAAGTCTACTTACTATTTAAATATCTGATTACATATTATGTGAATAACTAAAATAGACTTAAACTAAAAATAATGCCAAGCTTAATAATAACAAAGGTGTGGACAGAATGATAATGGTGCCAGTGATTAAATCTTAGCACTTGATTTAATACCTAATAATATTGAGCAGAAATGTATAAATAGCAAGCCGGGACCCGTATGATTAGACGCTAACTCAAATCAAACTTAGCATAAGGATAACTTAAGGTGCATAAAATGTCGTATCACAAAGTGCTATATGCCCGGAATATTAACGCTCGACAAAATGATACTTAACTAGACTCATACACCGATTCATAGGTCTAACCTAACTCATGAAACTTCCTTGATAAATACAAAAATAATAAAAGGAATTATTACATAAAAGATCGAGTCATCATATTCTACCACCGACCTTGCCTCAAATCACCTGAATCACCCATTAACTTATGATAAAGCTAAATTGAGTTTATTCGGATTTATTTGGATCCTTTGAGTTATTTGCTTTTACTTGTATTCAGTCGTTTAGCGCGTAGTTAGAAACTGGAGTCCTGAAGCATCAAGGGATCAAGCAAGATTAAGAGGGAAGAGAAGAAAAAAGACCCGAAGTTCAAGAGAAAGCATTGTGTGAGCTCAAGATCGCGGTAAACCGCGCCAGGCGAGTCAATACTTTGATAATGTTGAACCTACATTTTATGCAAATTACTTTCGTTTAAATTATCAAATTGCATGCTGTTATTTTATGTGCAAAATATGTTGATTTAAAATTTTAGCTATATGCCCATTGTTCAACTTGATTAAGTATTACACCCCTCTTTGGAATATTGCACATGTGAGCCTTGTCGCCTAGTGGAAAACTTTATAATGGTTAGCTTTCGAAAATAAGTCCTTAATTATATGCCATGCTTAGCATTGTTTAGGAACCCGGGGCAAGAAATTGCCCCAAACATTACTTTTAATCATGAGAAATTGATTCAGACAGTCATGGTGGGAATGACTGGTATATTTGACATGGTTATTTTATGCTCCCAAAACTCTCAATTTGCTTTAATATCTGAGCGGATGGTTTGGGGGCTGGTATGTGGTGCAGTGGAAGCACAAATTGTGGGGTGTGGTAGAACCGCTCAGATAATACTAAGGACTAAATCTTGTGATGACCTCCTGATGTAAAACAGTACAACCACAAGTCTATATGGGTACGACCTAGCTGAATAACTTGCAAGGGTTTAGTTCAGATATCACCAGTGGAAAGTGGGTGCCAGGGTGTACTGGTTTACTCATAGTGAGGCACAGGGTTTTACTGTACTCGCACGACGCAAGAGGGGGCTTCTGATTGTGGTGGTGTAACCCTTCAGCGGTGAAACCTCAGCGGGTGGTGTCTAGCTAGATCGGAGTAAGGTAAAGGCTTTGTGATAAATTATCTGGGTCTCATGCCTAAGGAAGCATGTTGGCTATAAAGATAATTCATCTCTTGTGGTGAAAGTGTACAACCTCTGCAGAGTGTCAAACTGTTCGAGCAGCCGTGCCCACGGTCATGGGCGGACATGGGAACTTACTCGAGTTAGTTCTATTTCCAAAAATATTTGTGGGTGGTATTGGAAAAGTGAAGGGCTGCAGGTGGCCCTGGTTTGAATTGTCCTGGGTGTCGTCCCAGTGGTAAGTTAAGCGTTTATAACGCTGGAAAATAAGCATATGGTGCAGATGCCATATATGGTGAACGAAAAATCTGTATCACTATTAATGATATTGCGTTCTTTTCACACATTATGATTTGGTTCAACTGCTAGGTCTTAGGGAATTTTTAAGTAATTGTATTCAAAAGCACTCTACGCAAAATAAAATAACCCGAGCCTTCCTTTGATAAGCCATGCATATTATCTACTTGCATTCTGTGTGTTGGCTCGCAAGCACGGTGGTTTGTGCTCATATTCGCTTTCCCCACAAAATCCAGAATCAGGAATCAAATCATTACGCTTCAGCAATACTTTTGGATCATGATGGCGAAGAAGATGAAGATGTCAAGAACTAGGCCGCGAACCTCCAGTTGGCTGCCTGTGGGCATGTCCTGAAGGTCCCACCTGTGTGCTTCTTTCCGCTGCTGCAATTTGTTGATTTCGGCCTAATTGGCCCATAAGTAAGTCTACTATTTTATTTATGCTTCCGCAAGATATGCATATTTGATGTCCATTGCTGTAAACTGTGAGCACTATCTACTGATCCAGGGAATAGTGCAATATAATCACAGAAGATTCCGGATTATAAAATCTGGGTCTGACATTTTATTAGCTTCAATTTATTTTTATGTAGAATAAAGGTGTTTGTGAATTTGCATGGATGAATCACAATGCGAGGAGTCAAGTTTGGGTGAAACAAAAGAATTAACGGGTGCTAAAAGTGATGTTTAGACCTTTGTACGCATGAGTGGGTATATAAATTGACTCAAATGGAAATGTCCACACATAGAATGTTGTAGATCTCATCGAGAGCTACAATTTGGACTACTTATTCACTCAAAATGCACTCTAGATGAACATATGGCCTCCAGAAGACACTATGCACGTGTAGTCAACAGAAGTGGTTCGATCGAGTGGTACAGGCCGCAAGCTCGCACCTATGCTCAAATTTCTCTCGGGATAGCACTCCAGGGGCTCAAAATGACCCATTCTTAAGCCTTTTTTGACGTTTCCTATTTTGGGAGGTTTGTAGGGACTGAAGGAAGATATTTTGAAGGATGGAATCCACCCATTTCCCTAATGCCATCCAAGGGGTAGCCAACTCTAGCTCACCCTACATAGGGACAGGCTAGCCCAAGGCCTTCTCCATCATCATCTAGGCCGCCAAGAATAGAGGGGGCACATCCCAAGGCATGGGCCCTAGCTTAGACATTGCCGACATCTCTTCCTTTGTCGCCTTCACCACTGACGATCTCCATCACCATAACCATCGTGAGTCATCATCATCAACACCGTGGTAGTCCCTAGATAGATCATATTCATTTTTTTTCATATTTAATCATTTATCTCATTGCATTTTGTGAAAAACTAGTAGATTGTTAAACTGGTTATTGCAATCTACACGTTATCTAGATTGTGGCTTGGAGCACATTCTGACTAACTCTCTTTGGTTCGATAACCTTGAAATACTCTGAGGGAAAGTGCTATGCCAATTCATGCTCTTGGGGATCATCAGATGTGCAGTCAGTTGAAAGGCAAGTCTATAAGGAAAAATTACTTTATGCACTACAGAAGAAGTTTATATGGCTATTTCTGAAGCTTGCAAAAAAGCTATTTGGCTCATAGGTTTGTTTATGGAGTTTTGTAATGTACATCTTGCACAAGTAAATTTTGTCATAGTCAGAGTGTTATTTCTCTTACAAAGGATTAGACGCTCCATGAGAGAATGAAGCACATTGATATCAAATATCACTACATTCAAAATGTCATTACTTAAGGTGACACTAAGGTTAGCAAGGTAAGTATTCATGATAGTCAAACTAGTATGATGATAAATCTAGTTTGTGAGCCCATTTGGGATAGCTTCTCAACTAGCTTCTAAGAAGCCAATAGCCATTCCAAACATCATGCTTTGCACTGGCTTCTCAAAGAAGCACAAGCCAATGTGATCATGTTTTTGTGGCTTTTGCGGGTTGGCTTTTGACAATGCCACTAGAAGTTGGGTAGAATAAACAACCCATACCAACATATAAAACTAGCAAATCCATTCAACCAGATACCATTCGACCTCACCCCACCAAGTCTTGCCCCACACTCCCAAGCGGCGACTAGGGTTTGGCTACACCCATGCCACCTCCTGCTCATTCAGCCATCTATGACGCCATCTCCCTCCACTATCCAGGCCATCCCCTGACTGCTTCACATCCATCCACCATCCACGATGCCTCCATCCACTGTTTGTGACACCTCCCTCCGTAGTCCGCAACGCCATTTCCCTCCGCCGTCCTAGTCCACAAGTGCTGCCTCCTAGTGATGGACCCATGATCAAAATTTAGGGAAGCTCATGGGACTTGCTCGTTGGTTTGCTATATTCTTTTGGACTATAGTTGGTGGCTTTTGGTTATGGCTAATGGCTTTTGTCTACACTCTTTGAGATGACAAAAACACAGACGTGAATGACGCACACAGTTTTAGGCTTAGAAAGCTGTTTGGAGAGAAGTTGTTTTGAGATGCCGTTCCGTTTGGCTTCCTGACAAGTTGAAGCCAAAAGCCACAACAAAATAAAAAAGAATAGAGACTAGGACACACTAAGAAGAAACTGAAGAAGAACATGACTTGATCATTCGTGCAGTCCATAGGAGTGGTTTAGTCTGTGGAGCACGGAGTTGGATATAGAGGATCGCTAGCTAGGAAAGCAAAACCCCACCACTCCACAGTAGCAAAAATCTTGGACAGGTGGGCCCATGGACTCAATCCATGATCCATTCGACTCCTATCCTCATCACCTAAACCCAGGCACATCGCTCATTGTTAACTCCTAGACACATATAAATACCACATCTCCCTTCATTGCCAAGTCGAGCAACCAGCAACCAAATCAAACCAAGCAAGCAAGGGGCAGTAGCCTCCTGGTCCATCTCTACTGCATCGTTATTGCTCTCAGCAATTCCATTTTGTTCCTCATGGTAGCCGTGAAGTCCATCGAGTGGCTCGCACAACGCCTAGTTGTCCCAGTTGGACCTACGCTAGGTGGCCCTCTCCACCTACCCTGGCTTGATCGATGTCTGGTTCATCCAGGGCGCGACTGCTTGCAACCTCGAGGACGTGGACTACCTAGAGTACCCACTCATGATCACCAAGGACAAGCTCCTCCCGCCCACCCCTACCTAGGAAGACAAGCACAAGCTCGTCCTACTTGTCTAGGGCACCACCTTTGCGTGCGGTGGCTTCACCATCGGCTTCCAATTCAGCCACATAGTGGCCGATGGTAGGGGCGCTAGCCTCGGCTGAACCCCCGGTGGGTCCACCCCTGCCGCCTCCCTCTGTTGTCCCCCGTCCATCACTGACCCCATGCTAGCTGCTCCATAGATCTAGTGGGCTAAGGTGCAGCTAGGCAGAGGCACTGACCCGACGACGGTGACCAGTTAGGTAGATGTGATGGTAAGCAGTTAGGCTGCTAGATCTTTTTTTCTTTTTTTTCCTAATTCTCGTAATTTCTTGTTTGAGTTCGGTGCCAGTAATGATATTTGTCTTTGTTTAGTGAATAATCCAGTTTGTTTCAGATCTTGCCAAACAGGGATCCTTGGTGTTCATGTGTGTTCATGTATGTTCATGTGTAGAAAAATTGTTGATCCCTGGTATTCATTGATCATTGTTGTGCTCATTGCATCGGGTACCCTTTACTGATATTGTTGAAGTCAGCTATTTAAATCCCGAGTTTTTGTCAATGGAGCTTGTTTTGTTTCTGGAAGTACAGAGCTATTTCAGGAATGAGTTATTTAGGCAACAGTATTTGATTGTAAAAACATAGCTAATTTTGCGGTCATTAGAATATTATTAATTTGAGTGGATCCGTCTGTATTGTGTTTTAATTGAACCACTTGTGATGTTACTATGGCACAATTTGTTCTTCAAAAGTTTACAAAAAACATAGTTTTGTATTGTTATTAGGAAAATTTCTAGTAATCGGATATTGTAAATGATCTACTTAACAGCTAGAACTAAAAAAATACTGAATAAATTAGGAAAGATGACTAGGAGAAGTAATCGGATTGACAAAACTCGTCATTACATTAGGGGTGTTTCGGACATTTGCTCATTCAGAACAGTTAGCCAACCTAACAAAAAGTTAGGATGCCAATTAGCATGTTTCTCCAGAAAACCAACCATAAGCTGTTTCTTGGAAAAACTTAACCGCGCCACCCCCCTAAACATGGCCTAAGTTTGAGCTTTGTTCAAGCTTAGTTGGTATCACTCGTTACTCTAATAGACTTTCAACGTGGAAAGACTGTAAATGATGGTTGGAGCTATAGGATTGAATTTGGCTTATGGTGGAGATTGTTGAGTTTGATCTAAATTCATGCCATGTCTAGTCCAGAAACGAGAGTCGACGCTGTGACACACGTCGGTTTCTTCGTTACTTGGGACTTTTTCCCCTACCCCTGTGAATGTACTCCTGTAGAGACACGTTTTAGACATCTCACCATCCCGTGTTTGTAATTATCCTTATAGAGTGAAGTTCATCTTCGTGTGCCTGTGGTTGTCTCCTACAATAGTTTTCCATATGAAATTTGGGTCACGTTTTCTTTAGATTCGTCTGGTAAATCATAACAAAGGTCATCTTCTTTCTAACATCTACAACTGTGTGCCTGTTAATTTTTTTTTCTCAGATGTAAGCTCTATTACTTTGGCTTTCATGATCAATGAATAACATATATACCTTTAAACTTGATAATTACTACAAATATAATGGGGATCAATTAATGGAAGAAGTGTTACCTCCTTCAACGGCAGAACGGACAATATTCCTATCAGACCAATAAGAAAGATGAATAACATCCAGCGTCCTGTTGGTACGTGGTCCACAATTTCTCTAGGATCTGGATCATCACTATATGATTTGGCAACTACAGGAGTCATTGCAATGATGTATGTTGCAAAGCCACCTAGAAGAAATGCGAACAAGAAATATCTTTGTGAATCTGAAAATTGTGACGTAACAACTGTGTAATGCAAAATGACCAGAAAAAAGCAAGCTTATATCGTGCGTATACCTATGCTCAACTTGAAATAGGGGGCTGTCTACTTGTAAGGCTAGGTTTTTTAACCATTAAAACAGACTCAATATACAGAACACATCTCATAGCTAATCCAAAGGAGAACAAACGACTTGTATCAAAACCACTTGAGTTATTATATACCCTCTGTTTATCTGTATAAGGTGTGTGTAGAATTTGCACAGGAACTAAGGAACAAACAAATTGACTAAACTACCCTTGTACTACTTTGATTATCCCCTCTTAAGTGCACGCCAAATCAAAATCACTCGGGGCTTGTTTGGATGCATGGAATTAGGCCCAATCGTTTCATGTGGGTAGGGAAATTAAACTAAAATCTCTGCCAATTCGAAGAGATTCGATCCAATCCAAGACTATCCAAACTAGCCCTCATAGCGACTATGTATGTGAGATGCTGTGAATTGATAGCATACTCATAGACGCCAATGATATTATATAGTGTGTGCTTTGCTTTTATTACCTGCCAGCAACTGGAGGACAATTAATAGTGTAAGGGCTTGTTTGGAAACCTCTGTCCCAGCGAGGATCCCCGCCGCATCCGCGGGTTGGAGTCCCACGGGGAAGTTTCCATGGACCAGCCTGAAGTCCCATTCGGGAGTCCACCATGACCTCTCTGCATTGTCGTCCACTCGGGAGTCGTCCTCCTACCACTCCGGCGACACCTCCTACCACTCCGGCGCCGTGTCTCCTCGGTTAGGTCCACCTCTTCCTCTTCCCAGCCCCTCGTCCTACCGCTCCTTGGTTTCATCGACTCCTTTTCTCACAGATCTTGTGCTCCAAGGCCATTTTGAGGAAGCAGAGGAGGGGGTTGCTAACTTGCTATTCATGAGGATTTGTGTTGAGGCGTGAGAGGAGGGAGTGAAAAGAACCACCAGCCATCGGAGGTTCCTTTGCTACCGAAGCATCAGTTGACCATTCACCGGTGTGCGCTCAGCACCAGCACTAGCCAGCTCGGGATATGTCTCCTCTCACTATTTTCTTTGCTCCTCCTCATGTTGCTTAGGGTTTCATTTTTTAGTCTTTTTCTCACAAATCTGCTGTACCTTAGTGAGTGTTTAGGAAGGAGTGCAGGAAGGTGTTATTCAGGAGAGTCAAAAGCTAACTCAAAGTCTGAAGATTCTGAAGAAAAATAACGAACAGTGTAGAGGTGAACACAAGCTTCATGACGCAGATACAAGTATATCACTCGTGCACTACCCTTCAGGTGACCTAATCTGTACTGCAGCATACAAATAAATCGCAAGTAATATGAAATTATCCTAATCTTGTTCAACCCGGTGATGCAGGTTTGTAGAGGTGTTGCTGCTCGTGTTCTTTACTGAGCCTAGCCTATTTTGCGAGGTATGCTGCCTGCTGCCTTGGTTTACATGTCTTCCATGGTTAATAATCCTACTGAGTAATTTTGTTTCTGGCTTCAGTGAATATTTCCATATTCCTTGCTGTGCAATTGCTTATGACATTCTCAATTCTTTTCCCTATTTATTTTGATGCAAGTATAACCCAAGTCAGAATGATGCCTTTTCCATTGCAATGTGTGTTGCTTAGGGTAGTATTACCCTCTCATTTGTTATTTGAGTTGCATACCTTTGCATTGGAAGTGTGTTGATCTGCTATAATTTTTTGTTTGCTACGATTATTGGAAGTGTATTGTTTAGTAGTATGTTAAATTGTAAATTGATGCTAAAAACTGTTCTTTTGCGCATTGATCCGGTAATTCTGATGAGCTATTCTCATTTGTTGTGGACGCATGAGGTAATAGAGATACATACAGATAACAGTCTAGGTTTTGCAAGATGGAATCCATGTGTTGTTAGCTGGAAGTCCAACTACTGCTAGAAATGTGAAGCATGCATGTTTCACTAGAATTTCAGTCATTAGAATCCAGTTTATTACTCACTCCATTTCAGATTGTTTTTAGTTTCCTTTTGGATTTTTTTGTAATTAAGTTCTTCAGAATCAAACCATCTGACTGTTGATATCTTGTGTTTTGAAATCTGATTCTAACCTCAATTATGCAAATGTTTTGAGATTGTTTGCACAGGGAGACAAGTGATAGAGCTCTCACCAAACTGCAGTTGGTTTCCCTTGCTTCAGCACGTGACAAAATGCCTACCTGTCTGTTTGTCTGAATGTTCAAAACTGTGTGCTTGTTCGGCAGATGTTTGAAATTGTCTGCCTATCTGTAACTTTTGGATTTTACCCATGTATAATTTTGATTTGGATGTGTGGACGTAAGGATTGGATCAAATGTCGATGCAGATTTTAGCACATTTTTTCTTATTTTAAGTTAAAATTTATTATTCATATTTGTATTTACAATTTTCCGATATTTGTACGTTTTTTGAATTGTTTTGAGGTTTTTCTGAGTTTTTCTTATTTTCCCGATTTTTGGAATATTTTTTATGTCCGAGAATTTTTTTTTATCCCGGTGGCTTCCAAACAGTCGCAGGAACCTTTCCTGGCCGAGAGTACTTCCCCAAGGGGTTGCGGGAATCCCATGTGCCCTTCAAATCCCCCTTGGGATTCCCTGGGTTTCTAAATAAGCCCTAAGAAAAGGAAAAAGTTCTCAAATATTGCCTAGGTTAGTGTATACGCCCTATATAAATCAGCAATATCCAGAAAAAGCCACGCCCTATGTAAAAAAAATGGAGGGAGCTCCAGGTAATACAAGTACAGGAGCAAAGCTGAACTACTAAAGTAGGCGCGTTATGGTTACCGGTGAGAGCTGTATTAATGCACGCGTTGACGGAGGTCTGGAGGAAGATGGTCTCCTGGCGCGTGGACGGCAGCGCAGCGATGCCGCAGCGACGCAGCACGGTGACGGCCCACTTGAGGAAGTAGAAGCTGAGGACGCTGGTGGGCATGGTGAGCGACGGCACAATGCCGGCCGTCATGTGGATCCGCAGCGCCACGAAGCAGAAGGCGATCCCGAGCACGACCGAGAGGGCCACGGCCCGCAGAGTCACCTGCTCCCATATCCCCGGCATCGGCTTCTCCTCGAACGCCCGCTCCACCGACGGCTCCGCCCTCGGGTCGCCGATCGTTGCGTCCATGGCGAGCTGCGCTAGATCGAGCTCGAGCTGCCTCGGCTCATTTGGATCGGAAGTGATGGCGTTGTTGGTTGCCTGTTCAAGGAGGCATGCATGGGATTGTGTGTGGCGAGAGGTGGAGAGGGAGTGTAGCGGCAGATCTGCAAAAATAGCACGAGGACAGACGTTGGTTGGGGCGCCTAGTGCTTAATTGGTGGCTGTGAGCGCTAAGAGGGAGCAGTTCGTTGAGAGAACAGAACGAGGGATCGATCATGCATGTGTGTTGCGGTCTGCTCCAGCCATCCGCCCATATTCCCCGGGATGAATGAGGCAAGCGGCGAAATTTGCGCGCCCACACCTTGCTAGGGGTGCAGGTGGAGCGGGCTGCGGCCACCCCGCGGCAGCCCGCACTGGTCGCCAAGCAGTTTTGCGGGCTGTGCGGCAGACTGCCACCCGCATGCTGCATCTATGCCACTGGTCGGTAGGGGTAAAAACGGATCGGATGGTTTCCGATCGATCCGGATGAAAACGGATATGGATTGTGTTGAATCGGATTTTCTTTGGATAATTCTCAGATCGGATACGAATACAGATTTTTTTGTCGGATACGGATACAAATACAGTAAGCCTGATATCCGGTGAATACGGATTATCCGAATAATACGAAAACGGATATCCGGGATTTCAGCCCAATATAGCCCAGCCCAAGTCAGCCTCTCTCATCTCCCCTACCACTAGCCCACTAGCCCAACCAAGCCATAAGGCTCCATTACCATTAGGCATTAGGTTACTTAGTTATATTAAATTACAAACACCACTAGCAAATATTTATGTTTATTAAAAAAATAAATTTAATATTGTCGGTGGATTAAAATTTGTACCGATTAAATTGATGTACTCCCGTTTAACTCATTTTGATGCAAATTTAAGTACTTAATCAATTTATTAGTCACATGTAAATGGTAGAAATCCATTAAGAATTATTTAGGACTTTAGAAAAAATTAACTGCCACTTGAAGATTTAAAATCTGTACAACAGTATGACTATTGTGGATAAAAATACTTATGCTTGGTTAGATTTTATGAATATTTTGACAAGATAAACTATTTATGTGTTTTCATTGATTTTAGATGTATAGTTTAAGGGATTATTCATGTTCCGATAAATATTTGTGACCATATTCGTTTCGATTTGTATTCGCTCCATATCTGTATTCAATATTATTCGTATTTGTATTCGTATCCAAGATATCCGTATTCGTGTCCGCATCCGAGAAAAAAAATATAAAAATAAATATGATAGAGACATTATCCGTCCATATTCGATCCGTTTGTATCCCTACTGGTAGGTTTGGGGGCTGAACTCACCAAGTCACCAACCAGAGACGTTCTTACTTCTCTCAAGTCTCCAGAACTAGTGTACCAACTATCAGCGTTTTGATGAGAGCCAAGCTTGGCTTGGTTGGGAAGGCTGCCGGTGGGTTGTTTCATTATCTAGGGGTATTGTTCATTTAAATAGTACACTCTAAAAGAGGTACATATGTGTGTGCATTTAGTGGAACAATACGTGCCCTCGTTCCGGAGACTATTGAGCTTCCGATTAGATCCTAACATGTGTAAAGGACTTGTACACGTGTGTGTGCGTGTGGTGTGAGTGGGTATGCATGGGTTATATGTGTCTGTCTTGTACCTCTAAAAAAACTATCAGGGTTTTTGATAACTGGTTTTGAATGTTTACTAGGGGTCCGGTAGCACCAGTAGCATTGGTCAAAAATGGTCTAAATCAGAATAAATTGCTTTAAATCTGTGTTGGATCGTAAAGGCCTTCTCACCCCAAAAGCTAGCCAATGAGGTGAGGGACTCCCCCACTTTTAAGTTAGGTCCCTTGCCATTTCACAACCAATGTGAGACTATTCCAACAATCTCCCCCTTCACACATTGGTGTCCCTCAGCCCTTCACCGCCCCTTCACCGTACACCGACGGTCCCTCAGGGTCCCTTCACCGTACACCGACGGTCCCTCAGGGTCACAGTCCATCAGGGGTTCACACACTAGTGTCCATTGGGCCAGAGATGTTAGAACTGGGCTCTGATACCACTTGTTGGAACGTAAGGGCATTCTCACCCCAAAAGCTAGCCAATAAGGTGAGGGACTCCCTCACTTTTAAGTTAGGTCCCTTGCCCTTCCACAACCAATGTGGGACTATTCCAACAATTTGAAATATTTAAGGCCGGTTTGTATTCCAATAAGGGGCGCCCGGTGGACCGATTTTTAAAACCCTGCCAACTATGACTACTACTTTTCAAAAATCCAAAAAATATTTTTAAAATCTTAAAAAAATCAAAGAACCCAAAAAAGCAATTACCAATGTATTACTTGCTTAAATCAAGAAATCCTATCAAATCATTACATCGTTTGACATGACTAAATGTTGCATAAGCTTCCTTCAACAAAACAGCATTACAAGTACTTGAAGTGCTTCAGATCAAAACTTCCTGCTGATGCCAAAAAAATAAAGCAAAAGGAATGTCCGCAAAGTGCTTGTTGCTTCAGATCAATAATAGGAATGTCTGCAAATAAAAAAGAACAGGAACATTTTGAAAAACAGAGCAAATAACATATTTAGACGTTAATAGAACATACTACAAAATTTTGATGTATACAACATATCAAAACCAGCTGAGAAATGTGAATTTTGAAAACTTCAAATTTTTTGGAACTTTTTGGATGAATTATACAAACATATGATTCGAATTCAAGGAAAACAAATATATTCAAAAATTGATACCTCCGACTACAGCCATGCCATCGCCAAAACACTTGCGGAAGCCGTCCTTGGCCGTTCGTTCCCTTGCCGGAGGTCACATATGCGCTGTCTCCCCTTCCCTTGCTGGCACTGCCTTCCCGTCTAGTGCCGACGGTCGCATCTGCGCCACCTGGCACTATCTTCCCGTCCCCTGCTTGCACAGTCTGCATCCACGCCGCCTCCCCTTCCCTTGTCGACACTGCCTTCCCATCCCCTACCGGCACCGCCCTCCTCTTCCATGCGCAGCACTGCAGTTGCCACCCGTTGACCTCCCCTCGCAATCGACACTGGCTCGATCTAGATCGGTTGTGGATCGTCCATGTAACATCCCAAAGTCTAGGGCATGCAAAAAATGAGAAAAATTTTAAACTCTTTGAATGCATTTTATATCTTGGCTCTTTACTGGAGGTTCTTTGAACAATTTGATTTTCAAAAATCAAAAGTGCATGAAATATAAATCATATTGAATCCAAATCAGATAAGTATAATTAAATTCAACAAGAAGTCTTCTCAGATTTGTCTAGAAAAATCAAGAGATGATAAAAACTCTAAGAAACATACACAATCTGATGGACCATGAGAGATGGTCCAAGTAATTGCTGTGATGAACCATTGCAATGTTTGTGAAGTTATTAGTTAGCTTTGCAAAGATAGCTCTATGTCCGGATTGGATTTAGGATTTGAGTCATGGATTTAATTAGGTTGACCTAAGTCATTGGGTTTAGGTTGCATGATACATGTCTTGGCTAATGTAGGTCAAGTTGTGAAGAACTTGTGCTTGGAAACAAATGCTTTGTCTTGGATGTGCAGGATTGCTTGGAGTCAACTGTGGTCAACGGTGGTGATTGGGGCTAGGCTCATAGAAGAGTTGAGGCCCAGAATCATCAAATATGCCGGGTGAGACGGTGAGCTCAAGTATGGCATGAAAAAGGCGGAAATGTTGAAGACGAATTCGAACAGCTGGATGACGCTAGGTGGCTTGCACGGGCTAAGTAAACCATGGTTCAGTGAAATCGGGACGGAAGAGACTTGGTGGCATGCGACAAGCTAATGGTGTACCTACACGTGGCAAGCATGACGTTTGCTTACAAAGAAAGGTGATGACCGAGTCAACGAGTGGCATTTCGGTAATTTGACCAAAATATCGGAAACCATCTTGGATCAAAACCACAGCGCATGGGTAATGTGTTGGAGAGTGATTTAGGTCAAGATGGAGCTAACGAATCAAGGTTAACGATTCAATGGATGCACACTTGTGCACTTTGAAAAGTGTGCATAAGTGAACTTGAGTAAAACCTGTGTGTGTGAGGTTAACAGGTTTCCCCATTATAATAGTAGGTAGGATCTATTTGGAAAGGTAGGTGGATGGTTTCTCACCTATAAAAGGGGTGGGGATGGAGGCACGTAGGGTTAACCATCCCACCTCTTTCTTATGGGCTTTTTTGTTTTAGGATTAGGGTTTTGAGAGTGGAGCACATGATGTGCTCTTGGTCCTCCTAGATGGAGTGGCTCTAGACTCAATCATCAGAGCAATACATCAATCTTCGATCTACTACTTGTGTATTGTTGTCTGGTTGGTGTTGAGTTGGTTTGGATTGGTTTGTCTATTTCTCTGTTTCTTCTATGTTCTTTGGTTGTTTCTTTCCTTTCTTATTTGAGAGAAAGTTCTTGTTTGTCTTGTTAATTATCTGACTTGCTGGGTGTTGGGAAATCATACTCAAAGCCATCTTGGATGTTCTATTCCCACGGGCATTGTCTGATTGTCTTTACGATAACACGGTTTTGTTTTGTGCGCACTTGATTAATTCATAAAAACCTCTCAATTTGCTTGCTAAGTTTTCAATCAAAGATTAGAGCAGCCTCTTGAGACCTTAAACATGTTGTGTACAAAGTTTCATGGCCAGTTGATCTTTAATAAAAAATTATGTGGAGTTTAGATCTTGCGGTTGTGTGTTGCTCTGTTCTTTCGATTCTATTCCAACCACTTCTAGTTTCGACCATAGTCAAGTTTTCAACCGCATCGCTTTACTTTTCGACCACATTCAAGCTTCTGATCGCTGTGTGTTCTTTGGTTTTTGTTTTGATCTAAAACAATCGCGCTGTTCACTATTTGAAGTCTTGATCACCTTTACAATCTGTTGGTTTCGACCACGGTCGAGTTTTAGATTGTATCGCATTGTCTTCAATCACGTTTGGTCTTTCAAAATGCTTCGCGTGTTTTCAATCACGTCGGTTGTTTGACCACCTGTTGGTTTACGACCACGTTGATCTTTTAGGTTCAGTTTGGTTTCAACCATGTCAGTTGTTCTACCACCTGTTGGTTTACGACCACGTAGGTTACGACCACATTGATCTTTTTGTTACAGTCTAGTTTCGACCACGTTGGTTGTTCGACCACCTCATTTGCTTACGACCACATTGGTTATGACCAGATTCATCATTCCGTTACAGATTGGTTCTAACCACGTTGGTTGTTCGACCATCTCTTATGCTTACGACCACATTGGTTACAACCACGTTGATCATTTTGTTATCACCTGGTTCTAACTACGTTGGTTGTTTAACCACTCATTGTTGTTTGACCACGTTGTTTACGATCATGTTGGTTTCGACTGCACCCATTTTCGATCATGTTGATTTTAGTCTCGGTGGTTATCAACTACAATGATTTCCATTCAGTAGTCGATTTTCGACCAAGTTGAACTTCCGACTACACTGGTTTCCAACGTATAGTCAGTTTTCATCTATGGTGATGTCCGTTCGGTAGTCCATTTGCAACCACTCTATTAGCTCTTGACCACGTTGTTGAACTTATGACCATGTTGTAAGTTTTTGACCACGTTGTTAGATTTTGACCACTTTGTTTTTCCTGCTGTATTCAACCCTGTCTTTTTGGTTTTCAAGTGGAATTTCAATCCTAATCTTTATAGCTTTGTAGCTGTCAAAGAAAAAGGGTTAAGTGGATACTTGTGGAGAATTTGAAGGCACCATTCACCCCCCCTGTTGCATGTCCGGTCCTACAAGTGGTATTAGAGCTCGGTTAGCTCTTTTCAATAGATTTTAACTAGTCTTAGGAGCCATGGCAGTAGACAAGTATTCCACCAAGCCTCCTATCTGCGATGGGGTCGACTATCCCTTTTGGAAAAGTATGATGGAATCTTACATTTAGGCTCAAGGCTATGCAATCCGGAGAAAAGTTAAGTCTCGATTTATTGTTCCTGCCGATGAGCACATCATAGCGATGAATATGCCAGATGTGGTGGTAAATGCTAAGGCATGGAACATCATCATCCAGGGTATTAGTAGAATTGAGTTTGATCCATCTCTCATCAGCCTATGATATTTGGGTGACCCTCGATGCCTACCATGAGGGCACCACCCAAATCAAGACTGTCCAATAGGACCAATACAAGCGAGAGTATAACAAATTTGAGATGCTCGCTGGTAAGTCCTTAGATGAGTGCTTTGGCAGATTTCACAAGATTTTGAGTAACCTCCAAGCTGTTGGTCTTACATACCCAGACTTAGACAATGCTTGCCAAATGCTTTCTGCCTTAGACCTCAGGGTTTGGGAGATGAAAGTGACCATCATCAAGGACACAACTAACTTGTCGACTTTGACTCTTGATGCATTGTACTCATGCCTCAATACTCATGAGATTGACGTTGTCTCTTGCAAGTCAAAGTCACAGTTGATGGCCTTGGTCACTGATCTCAGTTCTACTTCTAGAGCATCTTTTGATGGTGCTTTTGGTTTCTCTTTAGCTGCCTTGTGTGAGATGAGCGATGATCAATTTGAGCAGTTCCCAGAAAGTGAGTTAGCCCTCTTAACCAAAAAGTTCTCACATGCATACAAGAGGGTTAGGGAGAGAAAGAGGAGTGGGTCAGTGATCTGCTTCGAGTGTGGTGGCCCCAACCACATTCGAGCAAACTACCCCAAGCTAGAGAAGTGCAAGAACGACTACAGCGGCGTGAGTAAGAATGACTAAATTAGTAAGAACCGCAACAAGAAGCCCCCAGCTCGTGATGAAGGCAAAAAGAAGAAGTACCACAATCTTGGCAAGGCCAAGAAGCTCTTCCACCATGTCCTCACCGCTTTCGACAACTTCGACTTCAGCGACATGGAGGGCTGGAGCGGCGATGACGGCGAGGATGATCCGCACAAGGACACCAAGGATGGTGACGATTTCATCAGCATGTGCTTCATGACTGACGAGAACGGCATCAACAATGACGATCTGTACAGCGATTTCGATGAGGTATGACCCTCCTACGACCAACTCAATGATGCTTTTCTCAAGTTAGAGAAGTTCTATGTTAGGTCTAGGACTAGGTGTGGTGGTTAGAGGAGGTAGAGAGCTTGTCACGAGAGTTTACTTCACTTAGATCTTCTTCCTACTATGACGATTGTGATATATGTACTTCTTTGCTGGGAGATATGGAGAAGCTAATGACCTCTCATGATAGTGTGATTTCTAAGCTAGATTTGCTTAAGGTGGAGAATGTTAGTCTGTTAGCTAAGATAGAGATGGCTAGAGTTGCTTCTCTTTCATCTGATTCTGTTGAGACTACATTTTGCACCTCATGTGAGGATAAGGACAATGCTTTTAGAGGTCTATATACCATACTTCTTGATCTGCCTGAAATATGTGAGAGTTGTAATAACTTAAAGATTAACTTAAAAAAGGCAGATCATAAAATTGCTGAAATATAAACTATTTTGCTTGAGCCTATAGCTTCTTGTACCAACTGCCCTAAATTAACTACTAAACTTGAATTTATTTCTAAACAATTTCAAGATATGTGTGATCACAACAAGAAAATATTTCAATATGATTCTAAGGCACCTGTTAGCTCACCATGCAATAATTGTGAAAAACTAAAATCTGAATCATTAGATGACAAATGTGTGAAGCTAACTAAGGATCTACTAGAAAAGCCACAATTGGCTTGCTCTTTCTGTGCTGAAGTAGGGGAGAAATATAAGGAAATGCTAGAGACTTTTAGGAAGAGTCACGAGAACCAGAAGGCTAGGATTAGAACTACCTCTTGTGTGTCTTGCGAAGCCCTCAAGATGGAGGCAACCATGCACAAGGAGAGATATGCACATGCTATTCAATCTTCTGCTTCTACTTCTTCTCCCTCTTCCATTGGTTCCTCATCCTCTCCTACTCCCTGTTCTTCTTGCGCCTCTCTTTTTTGAGAGTGTGAGTACGTCATGAACACTCTTAAAAAATTTGTTGGAGGCAAGAAAATGCTCAATCTTATTATAGACAAATCTAAAATTTACAAGTTTAATCAAGGTCTAGGTTATGATTGCTTAGAGGATGTAAGGAAACATCCACCTATTATTGTTAGACATGTAGCAGCAGGCGTGATCGAGGTTGTGCCTGAGCCTAAGAAAATTGAGTTTAAGTCTGTGGGCTTTGTCCAGGTGATTTTTGACACTAAGAGTATGCTACCTACTGCTTTGACCTATCAGAAGATGAAGCCTCTTTATGCTGCTTCGACTTCTTAGAAGGCGAAGTATCATTATACCTTCTGTCAAAAGGATGGACATGGGATTGATAGGTGCTTTAAGCGTGCCAAGATCACGTGGAGAGATCATGTTCATGCTCTTAGGCGTATTCAGGGTCAACCCCAAACTCAGAGTGGTCCTAAGACCAACACAAGGTCCAGAGTTGTAGATAGCTCCTCTGAGGTGTTTAGGCAGTATCGAGGACTTGGTTTTCTTGCTCCTTCTATCTTTAGTCCTCGAGTTGCCTCTAGTCAGGATATCCGTTGTCCTGAGGATAGATCTTATTTTTCCCATCGAGATAGCTATCCGTGGTGTGATCAGCATTCTACTGTAGGTCGAGCCTGCTCTTTAATAGCAGTCGAACCCAACAGAGGCTTCAGGTCTGCACCCAGACTTTTTGATTCTGTGAGAGGCGGAGACCATAGGGTAGCTAGAGGTCAGTTGTTTGTGTCTGTGACTGCTTCTTCTGCTTATCGCGTGACTCAGTACATGGTTCTTAAATATGTTCTTATTTACCCTAGTACCGAGCCACAAATGATGTCTTCTCACTGACTTAGGTTTGCCAGGCTGGGAAGGGAGAGACTTGGTTTATTGACTCCGGCTGTTCTCGACACATGACCAGAGACCCTCGTTGGTTCTCTTCCCCAGTCCGAGCTCTAGGTAATGAGACGATCACCTTTGGAGACGCCTCATCTGGTTGAGTCATCGCTAAAGGTACGGTGCATATGAATGATTCTTTTATTCTTAAGGATGTTGCCTTAGTGAGTAAGCTGTGTTATAATCTACTATCAGTTTCTCAGCTTACCGATGACAATTACGCGGTAAGCTTTAAGAAACATGCTTGCAAAATTCTTAATTCTTTGTGGGGTCTGGTTTGTGGGATTTCTAGGTTTGGGAGGATCTTTCGTTCTAACTTTGTTGAGTCTTTAGGTGATTGTTTTAGGTGCTTCATTGATTCAAAGTCCTGTGATCTCTCTTTTTGGCATAGGAGACTTGGTCACACTAGCTTTGATCATTTGACCCGATTTAGCAGTCACGGTCTCATATGTGGTCTGCCCCTTGCTCAAGATGGTGAAAGACATAGTGTGCGCTCCTTGTCGGCATGGCAGGATGGTAACTACTTCTCATCCCCCAGTCACTATGACTATGACCGATGCACCAGGATAGCTTCTTCATGTGGACAATGTTGGTCCAGCTAGAGTGCAGTCGTGTAACATCCAAAATTTTTGAATTCTGGGAAATGTGTGGTCCTTGAATTATTTTGAAATATATCTTCTCGATATTTGGATTTTAGTGGATTTCAATTGAATTTTTGGTTGAGGTTCCAACAATTGAAGAAAATTATGAAAAATAAAACTAATAGAAAATCGTGAAGGAAATGTGAAAATAATAGAAATTTATATTTTTAAAATCGAATTTGAAAAGGTGATCCATCAAAAAGGGGAAGAGTATAATTTGAATGAAAATTTAAAATTCACTTGGGCCTAGTAAAATGATAATAATAAAAATAAACAAAGGTAAGTGAATAAAATATGTATATATAAACATATACCATACTAAGTAAATAAATAAATACCATGATAATGCTAGCAACAAAGAAATAGATATAAGTAAATAAGCAAATAAATAAATGAACAAAAATATGCAAATATATATACATGTGTATATGTATATAAAAAAATTCAGCCTGGCTAAGCCAGCCCAGGTCGACTTAGTCTTTCCTTCTTCACCCTCCATTCACTTTGGCAGAACCGAAGCCTCGCCTCACCTCGCCCGCTCCGTCGTTGTGCGTGTCCTCACCGCGCCTCGTGTGCTTTGTCGGTCACCGCCTACCCGTGCCCATATTGCTGATGATCCCACAGTGCCATCGCCGCGTTATGAACAGCGACGCTGTCATGTCGCCCTGGTCAGTGCTCCAGTCGTGCCGCCATCGTGCATAGTGGTCTGCCCCATCGCATCCACCTTGGCTCGCGCGCGTGTGACATAATCACTGTGCTGGCTTCACTGTGCAATCATGCCCATGCTCGGAGTGCCATCTCTTCCCGAACGCTATACAAGCGACGCCGCCATGCCGTGCATTCGACCGGCCAATGGCTCCTCTGTCGCCCGCCACCTTTTCGCGGGCGCCGCTGTGGTCCGATTACTCCTCACCGAAGCACCCCCGGAGCACCGCGACGTCGTTCCCCTCCTCTACCGGACCTCCCATCACCTGTAGTTCGCCCGCACCGTGCGCCTCCACCGCCCGCCAGCTCGCCACCGCTAATACCGAGCCACGCTAACTCCCGAGGTAGACTCCCGAGCTCACCTTGATGCTCCCCTCTCGTTTAATTGAGCTCTAGTGCCGTGCGCCACCGTAGCCACCACTCCCCTGTTCCACCGCTGCCCACGGTCGCTGCCGGCCGATGCCTCGACCAAATTGGCCAGTGAGACTTCGCCTTCAGGTAGGCGCGGGCGTGAGCAACCCATTTTGGGGATGCTCAGCTCCGGCCACCATCCCCTCCGCTAGTGGCGAGCTCGCCGAGCGTCGGCCGAAGGAAGAAGACGCACTGTAGCTGATGGGTTAGGATAGTTGATTAGTGATTAATGATGAGTAATTAATGCTAATGATGAGTAGTTAAAAACGATTGCTCATTGACATGTGGGCCATGCCCCTTTAGTTAAAACAGTAACCGGTCCCACCTGTCATAGGTAAAAAGAAGGAGAAATAAAAATAAAAGAAAAATTAAAATTCTGCTGTGAGCCCCACCTGTCAGATTTTATTTATTTTCGGATTTATTTAAACTTAGAACTTCAAGAGGGCATAACTTATTCATTTTAATTCCAAATTGAGTGAAACAAATTTCTAAATTCATCTAAATTCAATTTCTATCTAATGGAACTAAAACCATAATTTTTGAAGCTCATTTGATTTTTTTTGAGAGTTTGTTTGGTTTACTAATTTTTATCTAAATTTTCGTGGAACGTAAAAATAGCGTACGAGGCTCAAGAGGAAGAGGCTGAGGTAGAAGCAACTCTTGACGATCAGGACTAAGTCAACTATGACCTAGACGAGTCAATACTTAACAAAAATTAGAATGGTAAAACTTTCGAAAATAAGTCCGTAATTATACGCCACTGCTTAGAATTGCTTAGATGATTGGGGGCACTAAAATGCCCTAAGCATTACTTTTAATTATGAGAAACTGGTTTGAGAAGCCATGGTGAAAATGACTGGTGTATTTCGATATGACTATTTTATGTTCCAAAAATCTTCAACTTGCTTAAATATCTGGGCGGATAGTCCGCGGGCTGGTGCAGTGGTGCACGAGAGTGTGGTTAGTGGTAGAACCACCCAGATAACCCTAAGGACTGAATCTTATCATGACCTCATATGTAATACAAGTACAACCACAAGTTTGTAAAGTACAACTTGGCTTAGTAGATTTACCGGACCCTGGAAGTCATCCCATCGGTGGAGGAGGTAAGGTAGTGCAAGTGGCTATCTGTGTGACCACTTGAATGGGATACTCATTGAGAGTGAAGTTTATCACGGCGCACTAGACAGTGTGGGTAGTCCAGCTGCTAGCCGCATAGAGGTAGAACATCCCGCACAACTTATGGGACCCACCGCAAATGGGAGAAGCCCATATGGGTGAGATGGTGGAAGGGGCAAGATATTTTGAAAAGTTACTGTGATGGTCTACTCAACCGCATGACTAAGGAATCGTGTGGGGCAACGAGCGGATCGTCTCTTGTGGGTAAAGTGTGCAAACTTTGCATAGTCAAAACTATTCGAATAGTCGTGCCCACGATCAAGGGCGGACATGGGAGCTTAACTAGATATAGTTCTATTTTCGAAAACTTGTGGGTGGGATTGGAAGAAAATGGAGGGTAGTGGAAAGCCCTGATTTGTGTTGTCCTGGATGTCACCCCAGTGATATGGTAAGCGGTAATGATGCTGAAAAGTTAGCGTACGGTGCAGAGACCATGTAATGGTGGATAGTATTTGGATTGCTATTATTATTGCGTTCCTTCATACTTTATTTATTTTGAAACTGTTAGGTCTTAGGAAATTTCTAAGTAACATACTCTAAAAGCAATTAATGGCAAATAAAATGACTCGAGCCTTCCCTTGATAAGCCATGCATGCTATTTACTGCATCCTGTGTATTGGCTCACGGAGCACGGTGGATTTGTACTCACCCTCACATTACCGAAATCAGAAACAGGGACCCAAGACCACTATGCCTACGAGGAAACCCTGCCACAGATGGAGGAGTCAATGAAGGAAATTAGGCGGCTTCTAAAATTTTGGGTCCTAGACAAGTAGACTTAATAGAGATTGTGCACACATATATTATCTAAGGCTAGATAATATATGTTGTACACATTTACCCCTCAGTCACTTGCCTATGGAATATGGTCTTACTTTTGCTTTTGCTTCTGCTGTTGTCATTGTAATGTAAACATTTGGCCTGTTCGGTCCTTACGTAAACTATCACCCGATGCGGTGTATTTTAAACTCTGATCTGTAATTTTATGGTTTAGTTTGTTTCATGTGATGTATGAGTTGATGTAGCAATGTACCTGTGTGCATTATCTACTGATCCAGGGAGTAGTGTAGTGAATCACAGGGGATTCTGGATTGAAAAATCTGGGTCCGACAAGTCAACAGGTGGGAAGTGATATGTTCTTGTTGTAGTTGATGACTTCTCGAGATTCTCTTGGGTATTTTTCGTAGCTTCGAAGGATGAGACGTTTAGTCATTTTTGGGGTTTATTTGGTAGGTTGTCTGTTAAGCTCCTTGGTGCCTTACGAGCGATCCCTAGTGACAATGGCATGGAGTTCAAGAACTCCTACTTTGAGAGTCTCTATGATGAGACAGGTGTAGAGCATCAGTTCTCTTCTCCGCACGTCCCTCACCAAAATGGCATTGTGGAGAGGAAGAACCGTACCTTAGTGGAGATGGCCAGTATGATGCTAGATGAGTATGCTACACCTAGGAAGTTTTTGGTTGTGGTTATAGCCACCGCGTGCCATATTTCAAACAGAGTTTTTCTGAGGGCACCTTGCATCGCACTTCTTAAGAGTTGAGGTACGAGCGAAAGCCTAGTGTCTCGCATTTTCGTGTGTATGGTTGCAAGTGTTTTATCTTAAAGTCTGAGAACCTAGATAAGTTCGAGTCACGCTTGTTTGATGGTATCTTTCTAGGTTACTCGACTTCTTCGCGAGGTTATAGTGTCTGGAACTATGAGTCTAGGAGGATTATAGAGACTTATGATGTGACTTTTGATGAGGCTAGTCCTAGCACTAGGCCCGACATCTCAGGTCCAGTAGTGCAATCCAAGACCATCCTTATAGATGATGAGGAGGATAGAGATGAAAGTTCTTTACCTGATGCAGTCCATCCATCCCTTGAGGTGCCTGCATCTACCACTGTGCCTCAGGGAGATCAACCCTTACCCTCTAGTTCTTCTGAAGCTAGTGGCTTTGCTCTTACCTCCATAGCTCATGAGCTAGAGGCCACTTCTTCTTCTTATCTAGGACATCCCTGTCAAATTCAATGACATCATCCCTCGGAGCAAATCATAGGAGATCTTCTTGAGCGTGTCACGTGTTCAAAATCTGGCTTGTCTTATTTTTGTCTTCATTCTACCTTTGTCACCTCTTTCGAGCCCAAGGATGTTTTTCATGCACTCTCTGATGAGTCTTTGGTCAATGCCATGCATGAGGAGTTAGAAAATTTCGAGAGGAACAAGGTCTGGTTGTTTGTTGAGCCCCCTAGTGGTCACAATGTCATAGGAACCAAGTGGGTCTTCAAGAACAAGCAGAGTGAGGATGGGGTAGTCATTTAAAACAAGGCTAGACTAGTAGCTCAGGGTTTCTTCTAGGTTGAGGGTTTAGATTTTGAGGAGACCTTCGCCCCTGTAGCTAGGCTAGAGGACATTAGGATTTTGCTTGCATTTGCACCATCTAATGGCTTTAAGCTGTACTAGATGGATATCAAGAGTACCTTTCTCAATGGGTATATTGAAGAAGAGGTCTATGTTAGACAACCTCTAGGTTTCGAGAACTCCAAATACTCAAACCATGTCATCTGGTATGAGAGGCTTAAGTCCTATTTGTTGAGTCATAGGTTTAAGATAGGTAAGGTAGACACGGCCTTGTTCATTTGCAGGCATGGCAATGACCTTCTACTTGAGAGACCATGTGGTCGTGATCCCATGTTTGTGATGAGTAATTGACAAGTGGTTTGGATAGCTTGAGTTTGATGTGAGTGGTTCGAGCCGAGTTGTCACGTGATGTGGTTTGGTTTCGGTCGGACATGGTCAAACCTAGTCAATCGTGTTTAGGATGGGTATTCCTTAGATTCGACAGGTTTGGGCTTTATCATGCTAATTTTGATTACATGTATCGAGCAGTGCTATTTGATGTGTTTCTTGTCTGTATTGGCTGCAGGACATCGAGGCAGAGTCGTGGCGAGACACGGTGGACCGGACTAGGCGCAGGTGGCGCTGAGGTCAGAACGGTCGGGAGGTGTCGAAGACGGCGAGGGCTCGAGGTGGCTACGAGGCTTGCAAGGCAATAAAGGAGGAAGCTTCCTGGAAGGTGCGCGAGGGGCGTTTCGGTAAAAACGCAAAGCTGCACTAAAGGAAGCGGGTTTGGATAAAGCATCGAGTAGGTGGTGACCTAATGGGTAAAGCATGTGCAAACCCATTAGTGGGAGGCTATAAAAGGAGAGGGAGAGGTTGTGCTGAAATTGAGAGTGTGTGCAAGAGTTAGGGTTTTTATTTGGTTCTCTCCATGCAATTAAATGAGCATGAAAAGAGAGGATGAAATTGGGAGAGTTGTAAGAACACATATATAATCATTCATCTCTCTGCCTATCTTTTAGAGCTTGCTTTGTTGAAATGTGATGATGTCTTTTCGTTGTCAAGTCTAAATTCTTGTTTGTTATTTGTGTGTTGGCTGGGAGACACACACTTGCAATCTTCCTTCTTTGATTAAGGTGTTGCTCTTGTTTCTGCGCTTCTTTTTGCTCTCTTCTGTTTTCTCCTCAAAGGTCTCTCTTGCTAGTTCTTCCCAAGAGAAGAGATACCACGGCAGAATTCGTACGAGATATCATTTGCTGCCTATTGATTTCTTTTAGTCTTCTCTCGTCCAGAACAGCAGCAGTTTTTCCCTGCCATGGCAGCTATTCTTGCTGATTTCTTTGCCGTGGTAGTGATTGCTGCTATTTCTCTGCCGTGGCGGCTGCTGTGAAGAATCCATTTCCTGTTTGCAGTCCCTTCTCTTTGCCGTGCAGTCCCAGCTCTCTTGCTTGCTTTCTTTTTGCATTTCCTCTTTTCTTTTCAGTCCAAGTGGTTAGCTGCTGCCCCTTTTCTTTTAGTGCAGATTTTTGTTGTTTGCAGCAGCAAAGACTTCCTTTGGCCAGCTCTTTCTTTCGGTTCCATGCAGCAGGGATGATTCCCCTTTTGATTTTCCTTTTTGCCTCTCTTTTGAGTTTTGGCATCAAGTTAAGCTTTCTCTCGGCTGGCAGGAAATTTTTGGATTTCTTTGCCGTGGCAGCCAGTTTTCTCTGTCGTGGCAATATTTTACTGATGTTTTCGTTGCCGTGACAATGCTTTGAGCTCCGTTTTTCAGTGACTTTGTTTTGAGCTCAGTTGTTTTTTTGGGTAGCGCTCGTTCTTTTTCTACTTCATAGCTATCGGAGTTGAAATTTTTGTGGATACTTTGGGGGTGATTTTTTAAACGCACCATTCACCCCCCTGTGTTGCCATTTCCGATCCAACACTACTCGTCCAGATTTATGTGGATGACATTATCTTTGATGGCTCCTCTCATACTCTGGTTTTCCAGTTTTCTGATGTCATGAGCACAGTGTTGAGATGAGCATGATGGGTGAGTTGAGCTTCTTCCTCCGCTTCCAAATCAAGCAGAGCCAGGAGGGTACTTTTTTTTGCATCAAGGCAAGTACACTCGAGACCTCCTGAGATGCTTTGACATAAGTGATGGTATGCTAGTGTCGACTTCGATGGTGACATAAATCACACTCAACCCAAATGAGGATGGCGAGCAGGTAGATCAGAAGGAGTACTACAGCATGATTGGCTCTCTTTTGTATATCACTGCCTCAAGGCTGGACGTACATTTCGTCGTGTGTCTGTGCACTCGATATCAGGCTTCTCCTCGCATATCTCACCGTCAGGCGGTGAAACGCATCTTCTGGTACCTTTGATCTACTCTAGACTATAGTATCTGGTACTCTTCTGCTTCTTGTCTTTTCCTTAGAGCCTACTCCGACATTGACTTTGCTTGCTATAGGATAGATAGGAAGAGCACTACTGACACTTGCCAATTCATTGTCACTTCTCTTGTTTCTTGGTCTTCTAGGAAGTAGTCCAGTGTTGCACAGTCTACCACAGAGGCCGAGTATGTTGAAGCCGCTAGTTGCTGTAGTTAGGTGTTTTTGATGGTTTCAACCTTCTAGGAATTTGGGTTAGTCGTAGTAGGAGGTGTGATCGAGGTTGAGCCCAGATCTGATGAGGTTAAATTCAAGTCGGCGGGTTTTGTCCAAGGGATCTCTCACAGCAAGGTGATTCCACCTGCAGCTTCGGCCTCTTAGAAGGCGAAGTCTCATCGTGCTACTTCTACCTCTCAGAAGGTAAAGTATCACTGCACCTTCTGTTAGAAGGATGGACACTCAGTCGAGAGATGCTTCAGGCGCATCAAGATTGCGCGGAGAGACCATGTTGAGGCTCTTAGGCGTATTCAGGGTCAGCCCCAGACCTTGAGTGCCCCTAAGACCAACACGAGGTCTAGGTTTGCTACTTCATCTGCTCGACGTGTTACTCAGTATTGGGTGCCAAAATCACTCTTGATTTACCGCAGTACTGAGACTTTACTCTCTTTTTGACTCAGGTTCGCCGGGCAGGGAAGGGAAAAGTTTGGCTCGTAGACTCCGGGTGTTCACGACACATGACCAGAGACTCCCGTTGGTTTTCTTCCCTTGCCCGTGCTCCAGGTGATGAGACGATCACCTTCGGAGACGCTTCATCTGTGCGCGTCATCGCCAAAGGTACAGTGCGCGTTAATGATTCTTTCTTTTTGAAAGATGTTGCCTTGGTTAGTAAGCTGCAGTATAATTTGCTTTCCATTTCTCAGCTTACCGATGATGGTTTTGAGGTGAGCTTCAAGAAAAATGCTTGTAAAATTCTTGATTCTTCGGGTAGTCTGGTTTGCGGGATTTCTCGTTTTGGGAGGATCTTTCGTGCTGATTTTTCTGAGTCTTCTGGTGATCCTCTCAGGTGTTTAGTTGCTTCTGAGTCCCGTGACCTTTCTTTCTAGCATAGGAGACTTGGTCATATTGGATTTGACCATTTGACCCGAGTTAGTGGTCACGATCTAGTTTGTGCTCCTTGTCGGCACGGCAAGATGGTTGCCGCTTCCCATCCTCCGGTCACAGTTACTATGACCGATGCACCAGGACAGTTGCTCCATATGGATATAGTTGGACCAGCTCGAGTGTAGTCAGCAGGAGGGAAGTGGTATGTCCTTGTCATGGTCGATGACTTCTCAAGGTACTCTTGGGTGTTTTTCTTAGCCTCGAAGGATGAGACGTTTACACATTTTCGAGGTCTTTTTAGTAGGCTTTCTGTTGAGCTTCCGGGTGCCTTACGAGCGATCCGCAGTGACAATGGCACGGAGTTCAAGAATTCCTACTTTGAGAGATTCTGTGATGAGACAGGTGTAGAGCACCAGTTCTCTTCTCCGCACGTCCCACAGCAAAATGACGTCGTGGAGAGGAAGAACCGTACCTTGGTCGAGATGGCCAGGACGATGCTCAATGAGTACTCTACACCGCGGAAGTTTTGGGCTGAGGCTATAGCCACCACGTGCCATGTTTTGAACAGAGTTTTTCTTCGGGCACACTTGCACCGCACTTCTTATGAGTTGAGATATGGGCGAAAGCCCAGTGTATCTCATTTTCGTGTGTTTGGTTGCAAGTGCTTTATTCTGAAGTCCGGGAACCTAGACAAGTTCGAGTCACGTTCTTGTGATGGGATCTTTCTAGGTTACTCGACTTCTTCGCGGGCTTATCGGGTTTGGAACTGCGAGTCTAGTAAAATGGTAGAGACCTATGAGGTGACCTTCGACGAGGCCAGTCCGGGGACTAGGCCTGATATCTCAGGTTCTTTAGAATAGTCCGAGCCCATTTTTGTGGACGATGAGGACGATGGAGATGAGGGTTGTCTACCCGATCCAGTCCCTCATCCACCCCTTGAGGTGCCTTCTTCCACTGCACCTCGAGGCGATCAGCCCATGCCCTCTGCTTCTTCTGGAGCTAGTGGCTCTGTTCCTACCTCGTCAGCTCACGAGGTAGAGGCCACCTCTTCATCTCATCCTGGACCTCCTAGACACATTCAAAAAGACCATCCTTCTGAGCAGATTATTGGAGACCTGTTTGAGTGAGTCACTCGTTCAAAATCTGGCATGTCTCAATTCTGTCTCTATTCTGCCTTTGTTGCCTCCTTTGAGCCTAAGGACGTTTTTCATGCTCTCTCGGACGAGTCTTGGGTCAATGCCATGCATGAGGAGTTAGAGAATTTCGAGAGAAACAAGGTCTGGTCGCTTGTTGAGCCCCCACGAGGTCACAATGTCATTGGGACTAAGTGGGTGTTCAAGAACAAGCAGAGTGAGGATGCTGTGGTTATTCGAAACAAGGCTAGATTGGTAGCTCAGGGGTTCTCCCAGGTTGAGGGTCTAGATTTCGAGGAGATCTTTGCCCCTGTAGCTAGACTTGAGGCCATTAGAATCCTGCTTGCCTTCGCAGCTTCTAAGGGTTTTAAGCTTTACCAGATGGATGTCAAGAGTGCCTTCCTCAATGGCTTTATTGAGGAAGAAGTCTATGTGAGACAGCCTCCAGGTTTCGAAAACCCTAATTACCCAAACCATGTCTTCAAGTTTTCCAAAGCGTTGTATGGACTTAAGCAGGCCCCCAGAGCTTGGTATGAGAGGCTTACGTCCTACTTATTGAGTCATGGTTTTGAGATGGGTAAAGTAGACAAGACCTTGTTCATCCGCCGGCATGGCACTGATCTTCTGCTCGTCCAGATTTATGTGGATGACATCATCTTTGGTGGCTCCTCGCATGCTCTCGTTTCCCAATTTTCCGATGTCATGAGCTCGGAGTTTGAGATGAGCATGATGGGCGAGTTAAGCTTCTTCCTTGGCTTCCAAATTAAGCAGACTCGGGAGGGTACTTTCTTGCATCAGGGCAAGTATACTCGAGACCTCTTGAGGCGCTTCGATATGAGTGATGGCAAGCCGGTGTCCACTCCTATGGCTACATCAGCTTCACTCGACCCAGATGAGGACGGCGAGCCAGTTGATCAGAAAGAGTATCGCAGTATGATTGGCTCCCTCTTGTACCTCACCGCCTCGAGACCGGACATACACTTCGCTGTGTATATTTGTGTTCGGTTTCAGGCTTCTCCTCGCGTATCTCACCGCCAGGCGGTGAAGCGCATCCTTTGGTACCTTCGAGCTACCATCGATTATGGTATCTGGTACTCTTCATCGTCTTGTCTTTCCTTGAGAGCCTACTCAGATGCTGACTTTGCTGGCTGTAGGATAGATAGGAAGAGCACTTCTGGCACCTGCCAATTCATTGGCACTTCTCTCGT
This sequence comes from Dendrocalamus latiflorus, assembly GCA_017311315.1. Classification (NCBI taxonomy): domain Eukaryota; kingdom Viridiplantae; phylum Streptophyta; class Magnoliopsida; order Poales; family Poaceae; genus Dendrocalamus; species Dendrocalamus latiflorus. Next base: position 11,794,159 of record CM029662.1, read on the forward strand.
TTCCTGGTCTTCTACGAAGCAGTCCGGTGTTGCACAGTCCACCGCAGAGGCCGAATACATTGCTGCAGCTAGTTGCTGTAGCCAGGTGCTCTGGATGGTCTCGACCCTGTGGGACTTTGGGTTAGTTATCGACAGTGTTCCACTCTTTTGTGATAACACTTCTGCGATTAACATTGCTAAGAACCCAGTGCAGCATTCTCGGACCAAGCACATTGATATCAGATATCACTTCCTTAGAGACCATGTAGAGAAGAGTGACATAGTGCTCCGGTTTGTGGAGAGTGACCACCAGTTGGCTGATATCTTTACCAAGCCTTTGGATAGCTCTAGGTTTTCAGCTCTGCGGGGAGAGCTTGGGGTGGTCTGTCCTTATGGACTGTTGTGAGGGGGAGCTTTGTGCTTTAGTGCTTTATTATATTTATTATGCTCATGCTCCTTTCTGATTGCATTGCATACGGGTGTATTGGGCTTAGTCCTTCTAGCATAGGTTAGAGTGGTTCTCTTGCCGAGTTGTTTAGACTTCTTACTCTTATCTTGTGATTATAGGATGCTTCTTATTAGCTGGTTCTCTTCTTACTAGGTTGAGCTTACCCACTGCTTATAGGTTCTAGCGAGGGTTGGGCCACTCTCGGGTAGACAGGGTACGTGTTTGCTCCTTAGTCTGTTAGATGACCAGTTGATAGTCCTAGAGTCATATGGGGTAGATGAGAGTCAGTCTAAGTCTTAGTATCCTCTATATCTTGTCTATGGTTTAAGGACTGCCTATTCTGATTTTTCTTTCCCAGCTTCTCGATTTATTGCTTTGGTTCAGGGGGAGTTCATTTGGGAGCTTTTGGAGCTTAATATTGACATAACTCAACTTGAACTAAAAGTTGCATCACATGTTGAGGGGGAGCTGGATTTTCTTGCATTTTCAGCATTCTGCATTGTAATATAACTACATTGAGCCTTGATTATTATCCTATTATGACATGTTTACAATACTTTACACCTTGCCATGACTTGTGCTTATTTGCTAGATTTACCATGACTTCATATATGTAGACTAGCTTTTGCCATGATAAGTTAATTAAACTTGCTCAAATTGAACTAAAACTTGTCATGTTAGCACTCGAGACTAGTCTTTCTTGAGTTATCCTTTTATGATTCATGCCATGTTAAATAGGCTGAGTTGAGCGTTGAATCTCTATTGAGCTTTAGATTGAGCTATGTTAGTTCTTGATGATGCATAAGTTAGTACAACCATTTATGAATGCAAAAGATCTCTTTTGTGCGAAAAAACTGATCTCACCAATTCTTTCTCATGAGACGGCTTGCCATTGCACTCGGCATGAACTCAGGGGGAGTTTTGGATGACCAAGATCATCTTCTTAAGCTTCTTGCTTGGAATGATCGCATAAGGCTTGAGATCTAGCACATGACTAAAACAAAAATCTGGTTGGAAACAATCATGTGATTTTTAAAGTCAAATTATGTCATTTGTGCTCAATTTGCTAGAATTACAAAGGTTACAAGTACTTAAACAAATGTCTCATTCTTGAACTTATAGCACTCTAAATTGATTCAATATTAGCTTCTTGGTTTCGCTTAGCCTATTGACATGGTTTGCATCATCCTTGGATACCTCTAGCTAGACTATGATCATGGATGACTTGATATGCTAAGAACCTTAACTAATTTTCAGATTGTAACATTTTGGCTTAGCTTGCTTATACATGTCTTGTTATGATCTTGATAGCATCTTATATGTTATGGCTTGGTGTAGGTCTCAATTGGTCATTTTGGATAATCTTCATGGCTCTAAATGCTTAGAATAAACAAACTTCAGCCATTTCATCCAAATCTATGTCATATTCTCTCTTTTGCATCATTGATGTGTTTATTACCAAAAGGGAGAGAATAGCAGAGAAAAAGCCATTTTGGGAGCTTTGAGGAAAACTTGTTCTTTCTTTTGCTCCTTGTGTCGACATAGTCATTAGCATCATTTTCTTTCTTTGGACCATGTTTGACTTTCTCTTCAAACTCAATTTTGCGCTTTTTCTGGGTTTGTCAATATACTCATCAAGCGGGAGATTGAGAGACCATGTGGAGGTCATCCCATGTCTGTGATGAGTAATTGACATTGGTTTAGGAAAGTCGAGTTTGATTTGGTTAGTTCGGACCTTGACGTTGCGTGGTGCAATCGGGCTCGGTCGGACTTGGTCAAACTTGGTCGTATGGGATTATGATGCCTATTCTTTGATTCGACAGGTTTGGACTTCATCATGGGTAAGTATGATGCTTTTATGCTATTTATGCGTTCATGTGTCGAGCGGTGCTATTTAATGTATTTCTTGTCTGTGATGGCTGCAGGTTGTTGAAGCGGAGCCGTGGTGAGACACGAGGTGACCGGACTAGACACAGGCGGTGTCGAGGTCAGAACGATCGGATGTGTCGAAGACGGCGGAGATTCGATGTGGTTGCGAGTCGTGGATGACAAGGGGTGAAATGGTAATTTCGCGAGGCTGCATAAGCGGGAGAGGGCTTCGTTCGGGTTTAGCGGGCGTAACGGGTTGGAGACCCGTTAGCCAAGGGCTATAAATAGGTGTTGGTGGCTGCATGTATCCCTATGGCTTTGGGAGAGAGTTAGGGTTTGCTAGAGTCAAAAGAAGCTTTGTGAGTTTGTTTTGGCTTTAGGCTTTAGTGGTTGATGAGTTGGTGCGAAGGGCAGAGTGTTGTCTCCTCCCTCTGAGTGTTCTTCCGTAGCTGTGTGTGTGTGTTCATCTCTTCTCAAAAGCATGTAGTGTGGGAGTGTTCTTGTGTTTTGGGAGAGGGAGAGGATGGATTGAGGAGCTTGTAATCTTCCTTGTTCTAATGTCCATGCGTATCGGGACTCCTCTGTAATCCCCTTTTGTTTGGAATGAAAATCTGAAATTTATTTCTCGTGCTCCTGTGTTCTTCGTTCCCTCTTTGTTGATTTTGTGATTTTCTCGATTTCTTGTTGTTTCTTGTTGAGAAGGGCCAAAATGGGTTGCTCTTTGTTGGGATGAGGCCTCAAGATCATTTGATCGATTTCCCCAAGAGCAAAATGCACTTTATCTCAGATTTCACTTTTTGGGGCTTCTCTGTTCTTCATTTCCCGTTTCCAGGGTTTTGGTGGTTTTCTTGTTTCTCTCCTCTAGTTGGCCTGAGTTTTGGTCTTGGAAGTCCTTAGGCTATTGCCTTCTTTTCTGCAAAGTCTCATGTGCCAAGATTCGAAGGGTAGGGGACGGAACGCGCGCGTCTACTTCCGCTAGACGCCAGCTCCGCTGCCACCCGTTCGAAGGGTAGGGGACGGAGCGCGCGCGTCTACTTCGGCTAGGCGCCAGCTCCGCTGTCACCCGGTCGAGGGGTAGGGAACGGAGCGCGCGCGCCTCGGCTTCGACTTAGGTGCCAGCTCCGCTGCCACCCGTTCGATGGGTGAGGGACGGAGCGTACGCGTCTGTTTCGGCTACAGCGCAGCCCCGGGTCAAGTTCGGAAAAGTTCACAGGCCGCGGGGACGGAGGGGGCCAAAGGACTCGGCGACATGGCTTCGGCCCCGTGAAGCCCTTCACCATGAGAGGCTCCTGTCGTAGGGGTGGTACGACATTTATCCTATAATCCGGTTGTCCACCCTTTCTCCTAAGACTTTGAGCCACTTTGATCTTCATGATGACCCTTAGCATGTGTCTCATCATCAATTTAGGGGCTAAGCCTTTTAAATACTCAATAAACATGTCAATCCCATATTCACATAAATTCATTAATTACCAAAACTATTTTTAGGAGCCTAGATGCTTTCAATCTCCCCCTTTGTGGTAATTGATGACAATACAAATATTATATGAGGTGAATAAAATTTTGAATATACCACTTATTTGAAAACTAGTTGTATATTCTTTTGCAACTTTGAAAGTAAGTGATTCTTGCAATGATCTCACATGAGTTTTAGAGAATTAGTTTCTTTTAAAAGTCAATATAGAGAAAGCTCCCCCCTAAACATGTGCATATAAATGAGAGAAAATGTTGCAAGCATTGTAATGATTCCAAGAACATTTGACGGAATTTCACTTGTTTGTTGACCTTGAGGGAGAAACAATATAGCAATATAGCACAAGATCCATACACTTTCCAATTTAACATAAACATAGTGTCGTAGAAGTGGCCCCCACCTAAACCCAGCAGGCCTGGTAGGAGGTTATAAGGCCCAGAATAGGCCATGTGTAATGACATAAGTGCCCCCAGAGGGGATAACCAGATGTAAGGGTATAACTGTAAAAGCACTCCTCATGTGTGTATATATATGAATACATGCCATGGGGAGGGGGCAAGCCATTTTTACTCATCTCCATCACTCTCCACTACCACCTCTCTCTCTGTTTGGCCTGTAGCCACAACAGTTGGCGCCGTCCGTGGGGAGGACAAGGACAAGCCGGAAGACCGAAGAAGAAGGATGGCACCGAAAAAAGTTTCGTCAGCGGCGGCGAAGGGAAAGAAGGCGGCCGGGCTGGAGCGTCGTATGAGTACCAGGGCTTCGACATCGGCAGCGGCGAGCGCGGGTGGCGACGCAGGCGCGGTGGCCGAAGATGTCGATGTTCACGCGGCGACGACCAACCCCGTCACCGGCACCGCGACGGCCAACCCCGTCACCGGCACCACGACGACCCACCCTGTCACCGGCGTTGCGGTGACGAACCCCGTGGTCGAAGACGTCGACGCTGGTGCGGCGACAACCGACCCCACCGACGCGACGGCAGCCGACCTCGTCGCCCCCGCCGCGACCCTCGCCGGTAGCGCGGACCGGGCGGTTCGAGGTAGCCACGACGGAGCAACCGGCAGCTCGGGAGCTCGCGACGCGGTCGTGCCCGCGCCGATCTGCCCGTTGGGAGTACCGGCGACCCCACCCGCACAGGCGGTGGAAAGCGCCCTGCTGGCGGCCCTCAAAGCGTTCCAGCAGGAGCTGGGGGACCTTCGCGGGGCTGTCCGAGGCATACAAGAGGCTCGGAGCCAACAGGCCGCACCGGTGGTCGCGCCAGAGCCCACGCCGGAAAGGGCGGATAGCCACGACGCCCCCACATCCAGCCGCGTCCCGCTACGGCGCGTTGATCCAGAGTCCCCGCTCTCGGCGGGGCTTCAGCAAGCGGCATGGCCCGAAGACTTCAAATACCCCAGCGTCATCGAGCCCTACAAAGGTGACGCGGACCCCCGCGAATTCGTGCGCGTGTACGAAACCGCAATCGAGGCCGTGGGCGGAGACGACACCACGAAGGCGAAGGGACTCCCCCTCACGCTGCAAGGAGTGGCGCTCTCTTGGTTCTTTACCATAGAGCCGGGCTCCATCTACGCGTGGGAGCAGCTCCGCGACCGCCTTCACAACAACTTCCAAGGAAACTATGTCGAGCGAGTCGATGCGGACCAACTCTTCGCTGTGAAGCAAAAACCCTCGGATAAGCTCCGGGACTACTTTAAGCGCTTCGCCAAGGTTCGATGCCAAGTGAAGGACGTTAATGAAACCACAGTCGTTAATGCAGCCATACAGGGCCTTCGTCCGGGCCCGATGGCCGAGTACAATGCGCAAAAGTCAATCAAGACGGTGGAGAAGCTCTTCGAGAAAATGGAGGAATACGCCAGGGCGGAAGAAGACGCGCGGCGAAGGCAAGGTGACGACTCCGACACCAACCAGGCCGGAGCCTCGGCAAAAGCCGAAGCTCCGCCGAAGGACGGAGCGTCGAAGGGAAAACGTAAGCAGGAGTCGTCCAGGGATGCGCCCGACCGCAGGGACGCCTCGCACAAGGAGTCGTCCGATCGGCCCAAGCGCGGCCACCAGAAGTCGAGGCGCAGCCGGTACGTCCTCGACATTGAGGGCGGTTCCGACGAAGGCGCTCCAGCGGGCCGCGGCGGTCGGGGGCGCCGTGGCCGGGGGCGCGGCCGTGGCCGGGGCCGCGACGATAAAAGTCGTGGAGATTACGACGACCAGCACCAGGGACTGTGGTGCCTAGTCCACGGCCGCGGCAACCACGATACCCGCACGTGCACCTCCATCGCGGCGCTCCGCGATAGCGTCGCTAGGGACAGGAACCCGGAGACGCGTCCGCCTGCGGTGGCCCACGTCCAATTCCCGTACGAGGCCCCCATGCAGGTACCGGCGCAAGATATGCAACCCCAGGAGGGCCCCTTACGGATCAAAGCTCACGTACAGCAGCCTCGGGAGGGCCTCCTGTCGCTGCAGGCCCTGGAGGCAACCCACCGCAGGGTCATTAACGTCATATCCGGAGGCTCTGCGCTGGAATTCGCCTCAGCACGACAGCAGAAGGCCTATGCGCGAAGACTACATCACGTGGCGGCATACCCAGCGCAAGCACCGCCGGACTGGGCGCAGCACGAAGTTACATTCACACCCGACGACGCCCAAGGTGTGGACTTCCCTCATCAGGACCCCCTGGTCATCCGGGTCACTATCGCGGGATGCGACGTGGGGCGTGCCTTGGTGGACGGCGGTAGCTCCGTAAACGTATTGTTTGCGGCGGCCTTCGACCAGATGGGGATCCCTCGAAGCCGCCTAGGGCCCTCAGGAATCCCACTGCAGGGCTTCGGGGGACAGCCCCTGCGGGCGCTGGGCCAAATAGGTCTTCAAGTCTCCTTCGGCCAAGATGACAATGTGCGGGCCGAAGATGCCACCTTCGACGTGGTCGACCTTCCGTACCCCTACAATGCCATATTAGGGCGCCCAATCCTCAACTCCTTCGGCGCGGTACCACATCACGGCTATCTATGCATGATGATCCCGGGTCCCCGGACCACCATCACCGTCCGAGGCAACCAGGATATGGCCCGGCGCATCGAGCCAGGTACCAGGTATCTGCGTCACGAGGCCCAACGGCGCTCTTAGAGCTGGCGTCACAGCGTGGGGGTCCGCGGGGCCATTCAGATGCGCCTTGGCGGGCCCTGCAGATGTCTAGCGACTAGAGGCTTCGGCCGCATCAAGGACAAACGGTTAGTATATCCACCCCTTGTAATTGCTTACCCGCGCAAACGGGGATGTAATGAAGATCGCCGTTTGTCACTAATCTTGCTTCATCACGCGCAAGTACGCGGCGGAGGCGCGCGCAGGCTTGGCCAACGCGCGCGTTCCCGCAGTATAAACAAAGATGCACGTTCGCGTGTGCACTCGCCGTAGCCAGGGGTACGGGACTGAGTATAAATCGAAGTCGCACGTTCGCGTGTGCACTCGCCGTAGCCAAAGGTGACGGGCCTGAGTATAAACAAAGACGCACGTTCGCGTGTGCACTCGCCGTAGCCAGGGGTACGGGACTGAGTATAAATCGAAGTCGCACGTTCGCGTGTGCACTCGCCGTAGCTAAAGGTGACGGGCCTGAGTATAAACAAAGACGCACGTTCGCGTGTGCACTCGCCGTAGCCAGGGGTACGGGACTGAGTATATATCGAAGTCGCACGTTCGCGTGTGCACTCGTTGTAGCCAAAGGTGACGGGCCTGAGTATAAACAAAGACGCACGTTCGCGTGTGTGCACTCGCCGTAGCCAAGGGTGACGGGCCTGAGTATAAACAAAAGACGTGTGAGGGGACGCCCTCGCACGCACTCTACGGAGTATAAATAAGACGCGGATGTTCTCCTTGCGCACTCTACGGAGTCTAAACAATACGCGAACTCCGCGCATGCCAGGGACCTCGTCCCTGTGCATACTCTGCGGAGTATAAATAGGACGTGGATGTTGACCCCACGCACTCTGCGGAGTATAAATAAGACGCGGATGTCTTCCCTGCGCACTCTACGGAGTCTAAACAAGACGCGAACTCCGCGCATGCCAGGGACCTCGTCCCTGTGCATACTCTGCGGAGTATAAATAGGACGTGGATGTTGACCCCATGCACTCTACGGAGTGTAAATAAAACTACGGAGGCCCCCCACGCGTTTCGCAACGCGGGCGGAGGACACGAATATTAATCGCAGCGGAGCGAGGCTCACCCTCGCGTACTGCGGGAGGCGAGCGCAGTGCGCGTTGCCGAAGACACAGCACGCCAGAGGCTACCCCCGCCAAAAGGAGCAAGAGGAACGGAACGTGCACGCACTTCCACCCTCGCCCGTGCCAGTCTACGGACTATAAAAAGGCGAAGTGCCGAGGTCCGCCTCCGCACACACCAGTCTGCGGACTATAAAAAGGCGAAGCGGCGAGGTCCGCCTCCGCACCCGCCAGTCTACGGACTATAAAAAGGCGAAGTGCCGAGGTCCGCGTCCGCACCCGACAGTCTACGGACTATAAAAAGGCGAAGCGTCGAGGTCCGCCTCCGCACCCGCCAGTCTACGGACTATAAAAAGGCGAAGCGTCGAGGTCCGCCTCCGCACACGCCAGTCTACGGACTATAAAAAGGCGAAGTGCCGAGGTCCGCCTCCGCACACGCCAGTCTACGGACTATAACAAGGCAAAGTGCCGAGGTCCGCCTCCGCACACGCCAGTCTACGGACTGTAAAAGGTGAGGTGCCAAGGACTGCCCCCGCAAGCGTCGTTCTAGGGAACCCTTGCGCAACTACTCCGCCAACGGTGCGCGTCGAGCGCAGAGATCTCGTCCCCGCGCAGCATGTGGCGTACCGGTGAACCTGAAGTGGCATCAACACACAGCGCATATCCTAAAATGCCAGAAAATCTGCATACCGGAAAAATCACAAGTACAAACGTCCGGCAACATCCTTGCCGTTCTAAGCTGCTATCCCGCGGGCTCGTCCTTAACACGCGCTAAAGCTGGGGGCCTCGCTCGAAGAAGGTCGGCCCGCCCAAAAGTCCAGTGACTCTTCGGCCCTTCGCCAGCGTCGAAGGCGTCGCCGGGTTGCAAGGTCGGCCGCAAGAAGCCGGCCCCAGTAAGGAAGCTGCCCGGGATATAGGCGAAAGTCAGAATGCATGCAGCAAGTGCGTACTCCATTCGCAAAAAGAGGGAGCATTACAACACACGCCTACACCTAGGCACCACGGCGTCAGACCTGCGGGTTCCCGGCGCCTTCGGAGGACCCAGCGCCGCCCTCGTCGCGTCGAGGGACCCCGTCCAGAAATTGGCCGAGGCTCCCCTTCCCGTAAAGCGACTTCCGGAGCTCGATCCGTGCAGCATCCGGCCCGACGTAAGCCCAGATCCGGTCGAAGAAGGGCTTGATGGCAAGGCGAGCGGAGCGGACGGCGCCGGACATTACTCCGGCCCCGCCAGGCATCTCCAGCTGGGGGTCATCCAGCCCGGCGACGTGCGTACAACCGCGGTGCTGCAGGAGCGCGCACACCAAGCATATCGACGTTTACGCGCAGTGATTGCCAAAGGTCGTCGCGGCGCCGCGCGCGACGTTGGCGGCATCCCCGACCCAGCGGAGGGTCCGAGACAACTCCTCCGGGCCAAAGGCGCGGTCCGGCACCTCAGTTACCAGCCCTTGAAGATGGCTCTCCAGCGCTTGCATGGCGTCCCACGCAACCACCGAGGCGTCGCCAAGCGTCTGGTTACGCTCCGCTAGAGTCAAGGCAAGCTCGCCTTTTTCCTTCTCTAGCGAGGCGACCTGTTCCAGGAGCCCGTCCTGCTCCGCCGCAAACTTCTGTTCAGCAGCTTTTGCGGCCGACTCCCGCGCCGACGCAACAAGTCCCTCGACGTGTGCCCTCGCTTCGGCGCATTCTGCTTCCAGCTGGCGGATGCGGGCGTCCTGGGCAGAGCGGGCTCCAGAGGCTTCGCGTAGCTCCTCCTCGGCGGCCCGCAGCCTATCCTCGAGCGCCTTTCGGCCACGAGTATAGGCCGTTTGCAAGGCCTGCCCCAGCACAAGTGTCTACAGAAGGGAAAGACTTAGCAAGTTCAGCCAGCCCAGGCGTGGTCGTATGAGTACTTACCCTCACCCCAGACACCTCGAAGGCGTCTTCGAGGCACCCCGCCCCGTAGGCCTGCAGCACTTGCGGGTCGACGCTGGTTGCCGCGTCATTCACAATCCCGCGCCACACCCTCAGCGTCTCTGGGGGCGGCGCGAAGTCCGCGGGGCTTACACGCGCGGAGGTTTCGTGTTCCGCCAAGTGCTCCCCCTGCGGAATCAGCAACGCTGCAAACAGGGCTGCAAGTGAGCGCCGCAAGGCATGAAAAAGTACACCACAGTAAGCTAAGCCACCCTACCTTCGGTAGCAGAAAGAGGGTCTCGGGGACTCACCCCCTCATTCCCGGGCGGGGCGGCGGTGGCGTAAGCCTCCACAGAAGGAATGGTCTCGCCACGGGCAGAAGCCTCCGCGTTCGAGGCAACCGGCGGCTGTCCCTGCGCGGCGGGCGGCATGGCCAGGGGGGCAGAAGGCGCGTATGCCGCAGGGTCTCTGGCACTTGCACTGGAGTCCCACAAGCTTCTGATGCCCGTGGCCACGATGAATCCCCGCGGTGTCCGGTGGAGCTCTAGCCGCACACACAGCCGTTTAGCCAGGGCAGCCAGCAGCGATACTGCCCCCGCAGTCGCGGCTGGGGAAGCCCCCGCGGTTGCAGCACCCGGGGGCGAAGGTTCCGCGGTGGCAATTGTTGCAGGGGGCACCTCTGTTTCTGCCGCTGTCGGTAAAAGCAGCATGGCTCCGTCGCCCCCGTGGAGGGCGCCTCCGGCACCACAGCGGCCACGGCCGAAGGCTCCACCTCAGCATCGCCAGTCCGCGCGGGTTCCGCCTCGGCGACTTCGGCGGGCGGCGAGACTTCCCCCCTCCGGCTGCTCGCGGCAAACCCGCCGTCCGGGGCGCTCGCCGAAGATACCTCGCCTTCGGCGTCTGCGCCACCCAAGCCTGAATCGGCATACCTCGCCGAGTCCGACTCCGCGTCCGCCGCACCCTCGGGAGCACTAGCAGCAGCAGTAGCAGCTGCCGCGCCAAGTGCGGCAGGCGCCCCGCTGCGGCCCCTCTTCCGAGACGGCGCCTTCTTCTTCTTCGCTGCACCGTCGTCTGGAGCGACACGGTCCGGCACGGCAAGGCCCAGGGCCTCGCACACGCGGTTTATTCGCCTCAACCCTGCCTCGGCGATAGCAGACGCGCGCTGCTCATGCTCTCTGCCGGTGTACGGCCCTAGGAATACGCGCGCGGCTTGCTCCGCCTCCTCCAAGCAAATCCCTGAAGCAAAGGAGATAGCATCAGCATATAACGCATTTCGCGTGCACAAAGGAGAGACGCGGTCGAGGCTTACGAAGACTGGAGGGCGCCGGCAACAAGCAGATCGATGGCGAAACATTGTCGTCTCGACGCTTCTCGGCGGCCAGACGCCAGTCGCGGGCAAGCGGCGCCACGCCGTACATCACGTACTCTTCGGCGAGGTCGCGCATGTTGAGGCGGGCGGCCACGCCTACGAGCCGTTGGGCCCTCCGCCTGTCCTCATCATCAAGCGTCCGGCCGGGCGAGGGCTTGAACGCGATCGGTCGGCCCGTGCACTCAAGGCCGCTCCTGCTCTCCACACGATGGTAGAACCACCGCTTCATCCAGTAAGACTCCCACTTCCCGCGAGTTGAGTTCGCAGGGAAGAGCTTCTTGCATGACAGACAAAGAACAAAGGTGACGCTACCGAAGCTCGACAGCGTCCCGTCCTTCCGGTCCTTGGGCTGGCACCGTGCCTCGTGAAGGTAGGAGAACAACGAGGCGCTGGGCCAACACGCTCCCGAGCGCAAGGCCCAGCTATACACCGCGAGCCGGGCCACGGCGTTCGGAGTCAGTTGCGCCAGCTCCAGCCCGAAGGTCCGCAGCACGTCGCCCACGTCGAAAAAGGCAACGAACACGACCGCCTCCGACCTCTCGGGGTGCGGTTCCGTCTCATCGGCGGCGGGCAATCGTACCTCCTGGCGCTCGGACAACTTCCCCACGCGCAGAAGCCCTTGGATCGTCTTCTCGGTCACGGGCGAGGGGCCTAGCTCGCCGGAGAACGTGCCTTCCTCCTCTGCCACCAACCACTCCTTGTCCGCCGCCGCCGGGTCGCGCTCTTGGAGCGCATATTTCACCTCCAGCAGCGAAGACCACCGGCGAATGCCGCAAACACCACCCGCCTGACCACGCTTGCCACGCTTGCCATCAGACGCCATTGCTTCTCCGGGAAGGAGGCCAGCGGCAAAAAATGCTACGCGAGTATGGAAGGCGGTATAAGCAAGAAGGGGGCGTACAACTGCGGGGGCGCGGTCGCGGGGGATACTTTAAGCCGCCTCGCCCCAGTACCGAAGCGTCGCGATGGCCCGCGTACGGGACGTGACCGCAGTCGTACAAACGCTCGTCCAGCGCTATTCCCCATACCCAAAGCTGAAAGGCCACGACCACAAGCGCCAAGGGCCGTCACAGCGCGACGCCCCCTAGCCGCTATTAAAGGCGCACTAATGGGCCAGGGGATCGCAACATCATCAGCGCTGCGCCATTCATCACCCGCCCCGTGTCCCCCTTGCCTAGGGAAGAGGCGAGCGGCCGCGAGCACGCAACCGTCCACATCCCGCCGCGCACCAGTCCTAAGCCGCCACGTGCCCCGTACGCGCCAAGGCGGGTCGCACGGTATGGGAACCTAACCCTGGCAGACCGCGGGCCGGCGTGATTCCAGGAACCTTTACAGGTAGGGAACGTAGCGCGCGCGCCTCGGCTTCGACTTAGGCGCCAGCCTCCGCTGCCACCCGTTCGAAGGGTAGGGGACGGAGCGCGCGCGCGTCTACTTTGAGCTAGGCGCCAACCTCCGCTGCCAGCCGTTCGAAGGGTAGGGGACGGAGCGCGCGCGTCTACTTCGGCTAGGCGCCAGCTCCGCTGCCACCCGTTTGAAGGGTAGGGAACGGAGCGCGCGTGCGTCGGCTTCGACTTAGGCGCCAGCCTCCGGTGCCACCCGTTCGAAGGGTAGGGAACGGAGCGCGCGCGCCTCGGCTTCGACTTAGGCGCCAGCCTCCGCTGCCACCGGTTCGAAGGGTAGGAGACGGAGCGCGCGCGCGTCTACTTCGAGCTAGGCGCCAGCCTCCGCTGCCACCCGTTCGAAGGGTAGGGGACGGAGCGCGCGTCTACCTCGGCTAGGCGCCAGCTCCGCTGCCACCCGTTCGAAGGGTAGGGGACGGAGCGCGCGCGTGTCTACTTCGAGCTAGGCGCCAGCCTCCGCTGCCACCCGTTTGAAGGGTAGGGGACGGAGCGCGCGTGTCTACTTCGGCTAGGCGCCAGCTCCGCTGCCACCCGTTTGAAGGGTACGGAACGGAGCGCGCGCACCTCGGCTTCGACTTAGGCGCCAGCCTCCGGTGCCACCCGTTCGAAGGGTAGGAAACGGAGCGCGCGCGCCTCGGCTTCGACTTAGGCGCCAGCCTCCGCTGCCACCCGTTCGAAGGGTAGGGGACGGAGCGCGCGCGCGTCTACTTCGAGCTAGGCGCCAGGCTCCGCTGCCACCCGTTCGAAGGGTAGGGGATGGAGCGCGCGCGTCTACTTCAGCTAGGCGCCAGCTCCGCTGCCACCCGTTGGAAGGGTAGGGAACGGAGCGCGCGCGCCTCAGCTTCGACTTAGGCGCCAGCCTCCGGTGCCACCCGTTCGAAGGGTAGGGAACGGAACGCGCGCGCCTCGGCTTCGACTTAGGCGCCAGCCTCCGCTGCCACCCGTTCGAAGGGTAGGGGACGGAGCGCGCGCGCGTCTACTTCGAGCTAGGCGCCAGCCTCCGCTGCCACCCGTTCGAAGGGTAGGGGACGGAGCGCGCGCGTCTACTTCGGCTAGGCGCCAGCTCCGCTGCCACCCGTTCGAAGGGTAGGGGACGGAGCGCGCGCGCGTCTACTTCGAGCTAGGCGCCAGCCTCCGCTGCCACCGTTTCGAAGGGTAGGGGACGGAGCGCGCGCGTCTACTTCCGCTAGACGCCAGCTCCGCTGCCATCCGTTCGAAGGGTAGGGGACGGAGCGCGCGCGTCTACTTCGGCTAGGCGCCAGCTCCGCTGTCACCCGGTCGAGGGGTAGGGAACGGAGCGCGCGCGCCTCGGCTTCGACTTAGGTGCCAGCTCCGCTGCCACCCGTTCGATGGGTGAGGGACGGAGCGTACGCGTCTACTTCGGCTACAGCGCAGCCCCGGGTCAAGTTCGGAAAAGTTCACAGGCCGCGGGGACGGAGGGGGCCAAAGGACTCGGCGAGATGGCTTCGGCCCCGTGAAGCCCTTCTCCATGAGAGGCTCCTGTCGTAGGGGTGGTACGACATTTATCCTATAATCCGGTTGTCCACCCTTTCTCCTAAGACTTTGAGCCACTTTGATCTTCATGATGACCCTTAGCATGTGTCTCATCATCAATTTAGGGGCTAAGCCTTTTAAATACTCAATAAACATGTCAATCCCATATTCACATAAATTCATTAATTACCAAAACTATTTTTAGGAGCCTAGATGCTTTCAATCTCCCCCTTTGTGGTAATTGATGACAATACAAATATTATATGAGGTGAATAAAATTTTGAATATACCACTTATTTGAAAACTAGTTGTATATTCTTTTGCAACTTTGAAAGTAAGTGATTCTTGCAATGATCTCACATGAGTTTTAGAGAATTAGTTTCTTTTAAAAGTCAATATAGAGAAAGCTCCCCCCTAAACATGTGCATATAAATGAGAGAAAATGTTGCAAGCATTGTAATGATTCCAAGAACATTTGACGGAATTTCACTTGTTTGTTGACCTTGAGGGAGAAACAATATAGCAATATAGCACAAGATCCATACACTTTCCAATTTAACATAAACATAGTGTCGTAGAAGTGGCCCCCACCTAAACCCAGCAGGCCTGGTAGGAGGTTATAAGGCCCAGAATAGGCCATGTGTAATGACATAAGTGCCCCCAGAGGGGATAACCAGATGTAAGGGTATAACTGTAAAAGCACTCCTCATGTGTGTATATATATGAATACAGGCCATGGGGAGGGGGCAAGCCATTTTTACTCATCTCCATCACTCTCCACTACCACCTCTCTCTCTGTTTGGCCTGTAGCCACAACACATAGCATTGGGATAGAGTGCATAAGTTCATTACACACATAAGGTCATTACGTCATAAAATCATTACATAATTAAATATATAGATAGATATACTTGGCTTCTCTTCTCTTCCTTCTTCTCTTCTCTTTCTTGTGCTTTCCCTTTCATGTCTTTCCCTTTTTATGACTTCTCCCCCTTTGGCATCAAATGACCAAAAAGGCTACTCTTGTGGTCTTTGAGAGGAAGGTTCACGTCAACGATGGTGACAATACCGGATTGGAGAAGGAGGACGAGTCAAGGTATGCTTGATAGAGGTGACTCTCTCATCAATAGAGTTCATCTTGGAGGAAAGGGAAGTGAAAGTCTCGGCCTGAGAGTCACGAATCTGGATAATGGTCGACTATATCTGAGATAGAGAGACTTGATCTTCTTCTCATTGTGCTGCTGCAGGCTCTTCTGTTGTTGAGCTCGAGGACAGGAGGTTGGAGGAATTGGAGGATCTGTTCGAGGCATGTAAGCCTTGTGGATGCCCCCTAAACCACCACAGAATTTGATCTTCCGAAGGATCAAATCCATAATGTATGGAGTGTAGTTTATCCTTTTGATTCTGTCATTTTTGGAAGACGCTATTTCCCAGATAATGATATCAACCACATCAAATTTGTGACCTTACATAACATAGTCAATAAGATTTCATGCATGGCCTCTGATGGTGTCATAATTCCCACTCTTGGAAAGAATGCTGTGGTTAATAACCCGGTTTACTAGACTGGGTATGGGAAGAAGACCAACAAGCTTGCCTGAGATAAATCTCAAGTTCTGATCATAGTACTCAAATAAGGCGGGGAGCTCAACTACAGGTCTTTCATAAACCTTCTCATATGCACTTGACTCTATCCTTAGAGTCAGCTCAAACTCATGCTTGTTTGAATCCAAAGGTTGGCAGCCAATCATCTAGGAAATATGTTGAAAATTAGGAGAAATATATAGTGTAGCATAGAACTACCTGATTATATCTTCATTATAGTATGATTTTAGAGCTACAAGATTCTGTATCCCAGCTCTCTGAAACAGCATATAAGTTCCATCATATTTATCAATGGAGTCCAGATGATCCCAATCAACATATTTGTGATCAGTGAAGAGCCTGTTTGGACCATACAACTGCTCATATACTTGTTCTTGAAATTTAGTGTGAAACCTTGGATTGACATAGTTGCTTGGAAGCAGAATTGGTTTCTATGACGTAGTCGAACATATTCTTCATTAGAGATCTTTCTGAGATCTATTTGAGGCTCTTGTCGATCAGGCATGTCCTCATCTAATTTCTCAAGAGGTGAGCTCTCCTGCTATTCTGACTCTATCTCAGACTCAGAAGCTATTGCCTTCCCTCTATCCTCTCTAGTTTTTCTAGCTGAATCTGAGGTGGCTAGAGGCACAGGAGGAAGCACATAAGTTGCAAGAGGTTCTGAAGATTGACCCAAAGTCACAGAAGAGGAGTATACTTTGATGGCAGCATTCCTTGTCCTCGACATCTTGAAAACAGAGAGAAAGAACATCAGAGATATGGAGAGATTAAACAAAAAGGATTGAAAAGAAATGGAATGAGATGGTTATTTTATCAAGGTAATCGGAAGTACCGCCGTTCAAGCTGCTATAGTACCGGGCTACGGTAGTACCGCGCTCATCGAGCAGTATCCTAAAAGGCAAGAAATTTCCACACTAATCGTTTAAAAAAAAGCTATAAATTCTCATATAAATCAAAGAAAAAGAAAAAAACTGATCTATCGATTTTGTGGGAAGCTTGAATGTACGGTTTGGATTTAGTATCCAATCTGATCGGTGACAGATAAATAATGGAGTTTGTTTTCAGCACGTATTATCTTTCTAATTGGAGCAACAATCACTGTTTCACACTACTACAGAAAAAGTCATCACAGACGGTTCAAAAACGTCATCACAGACGATTTTGTGAACTGTCTGAATTTATGGGTCAGTGATAATACGAGGTCATCATAGATGGTTTTCGAACCGTCTGTGGTGCAAATATCACAGACGGTTTTTAACTAAAAGTCGTCTGTGATAGTTATAATCACAGATGGTTTTTAGTTAAAAACCGTCTGTGATATATAGTTATCACAGACGGTTCTTAACTAAAAACCGTCTGTGATATTTATAAATCACAGATGGTTTTTAACTAAAAACTGTTTGTGATTAACTATCACAGACGGTTTTTAGTTAAAAACCGTCTATGATATTCCCTTATACTCCTAAATATATTTCTGTGTATTGGCTAGCCTCAGGAAATGCTAGCCATGCCTTCTGAAACAAGCAGATCAACATGTACATGTATACATCCAATTCACATCTCAATTCATTTCACAAACATAAAACATCCATTTTTATTAAGATTAGAGCCTACCATTACAATATACCAAAACGACGAGCAGGTTACACAACAAGAACAGAGAAAAAGCAAAGATCATGTATGCCTTCTCGCCCCTGATGCAACGCATGAGCTGGATGTCTTTGACGCCCACCATCGTCGGTGTTGATTGAGCGTCTGCACGGTTGGCACGAGCTAGTTGCTTATGCGATATCTTGCCTCCCGTAGACTTGTGCGTCGTCTGCAAGGAGGAGGACAGTAAGAAGGAGGAGAACAGCAAGGAGGAGGAGAACAGCAAGAAGGAGGATAGCAAGGAAGAGGAGACCAGCAGGGAGGCTGGGTTTTGGTTATATTTATAGGGGAGGGAGAGGGAGGGAGAGGCGGGAGTTCGAAATTTTTGGCGCGGGAATGGAGAGACAGAGCTACGATCCGTGGGGTGAGGATTGGTGGATTTCTATTGGCTATGATTGGGTTGAGGAGGATCGTCGGGCCCAGCGGTCAGATTATCACAGATAGTTCTATACATAGAACCGTCTGTGATGAATGAATATCACAAACGGTTCTATATATAGAACCGTCTGTGAATTAGAGCACAAATTTTATATACCGATGCAATATAAATAACTAGTCTGAAAAGATAAAATAGCAATATTTTATATAGCTTATATATACTCGTTTGAAAGGTTTCGATGAGATCTATAACTTTTCAGTTGAAGCAAAATCCAAATTCCAAAAGGAAGACCAAGAAAAAGGGCAAAAACAGAAACAAAAAACTTGCGACGCAGGTTTAGGTCCAAATATGGCCGATTTTCGGGGTCTTGGAGGGTGACTGGCGCAAGAAGGTCATTTTTTGGATCGGGCTCGTCGTTAGTTTTCCAACGAGTACAAGAACGTCGAAAACGGACAGCGTATTTAAAAGTTATGCCCGTTTTACTGGAGGTGTCTCAAAACTGAATCATACTCGGACTTAAGCGGGAAAATATGAAATTTTGAGGGATTGCAAGGCGGGAAACGTATCACAGACGGTTTTTATTATAAAACTGTCTGTGATACTGGAATATCACAGACGGTTTTATAATAAAAACCGTCTGTGATATTCCAGATTATTACAAACGGTTTTTATTATAAAACCGTCTGTGATATTCCAGTATCACAGATGGTTCAGCGGTAAGAACCATCTGTGATACTCCTTTTTCCCGCCACAAATACCACAGACGGCCTCCAAATTAAAACCGTATGTAATAGTGTACATCACAGACGGTTTCACAAAACCGTCTGTGATTTGGCGTCTAGTATTAGGATTTCTGTAGTAGTGTCAGCACATACACGATGGACCCCATCTATTGGAATAAGTCACCAATTCGTATATCCAAAATTTTGTGTATTGACATAAAAGATTTTCTGCTAGATGAAGTCAATCTCTCGGCGTCACATGATAGATGCCCATCGATAAAAGACTTGTAGCTAGACCAATTCCTATATTGTACAAATTCGTACCTAAATTAGAGGCTCCTTAAGAAGCGACACATCAATCCAAAAAATTAAGAAATTTCCACATTAATCAGAGAATAAAAAGCTATAAATTCTCACATAAATCAGAGAAAAAAAATCTGATCTATCGATTTTGTGGGAATCTTGAATGTACGGTTTGGATTTAGTATCCAGTCTGATCGGTGACAGATAAATAATGGAGTTTGTTTTCAGCACGTATTATCTTTCTAATTGGAGGCACAATCACTGTTTCAGCATCATACACCAGGGACCCCATCCATTGGAATCTGTCACCATTTCTTATATCCAAAATTTTGTGTATTGATATAAAAGACTTTCTGCTAGATGAAGTCAATCTCTCGGCATCACATGACAGATGCCCATCGATAACAGATTTGTAGCTAGATCAATTCCTATATTGGAGGAATTCATATGTAAATGGGAGGCTCCTACAGAACCCCATGTTAATTCTAAAAAGCAAGAAATTATCGTATTTATCGGAGAAAACATGCTATAAATTTTTATATTAATCGGAGAAATATAGAAGATGTGATCTATCGATTTTGTGCCAAGCTTGATTGTACGGTTTGGATTTAGTATCCAATCTTATCGGTGAAAGATAAATAATGGACTTTATTTTCATCATGTGTTATCTTCTAATTGGAGGCACAATTAATGTTTCGACATCATACACGATGGACCCCATCTATTGGAATCTTTCACCAAATCTTATATCCGAAATTTTTTGTATTGATATAAAAGACTTTCTGCTGGATGAAGTCAATCTCTCGGCTTCATATGATAGATGCCATATGTAATATCCTGAAAATAATCCTCTTGAGAACCTATGCATAATTAACAAAAAGAGGATATGGGAAAACGGGATAGTTAGAATTTTAGAGAGTGAGTCATTTCCAGAAACAAGTTAGAAAGGATAGTTAGAATTTTAGTCGTATAATTATTAAGGAATATTGAGTTGTTATCTATGTTTGTATTGGATGATTGGTAATTGAAAAGGATAGTGATACCAAGAGATAGAGGTCTTGGTTGTAACCGTGGGATGGCCAAGAGATGCCACTGTACGTGGTGCAGAGGCGATGATGAGTTTTTCTTGAATAACCTCAGTCACAAATGTTCGGGGATGAGTTTCTACTGGTTATTTTCATTTGATCAGTGAGTTATTATTCTTTCCACGAGTTTTCATTGATTGGTTATTGAAAGTGTTAGCAATGTGATTTTATTCGCTATTTTGGTTTCATGACAAGATTGTTGTTTTTCCAAATATTGAACTCTTCTTGCTGCTCATGAAAGTTGTTAAGCTGCAAGGTTGTCTTTTTATGGAAGTTTTGCCATTCTATTGAAGAAGATGATTTAGTCATTTACTCGATGTTGTGGGTAATGGAAAAATATCTTTTGCAAATTTATTTTCATGAGGAAGATTTAAATCTATGTGGTTCTTTTTGAATATTTCGAGTCATTAAAGTTAAATGCCCCTTTTTATAAAGAAGAGAATTTGAACCCTTTGGTGATGTCTTTTCTATGCTTAGATGAGATGTTATGATCATAGGAATAAATATTCAAGACATGGGGGAGGCTAAGTGTGGTAGATCCAATGTTGTATGATTGATTTCAATTAATATCCCTTGGATATATATACCTTGGAGTAGTTACATGATTAATAGTGATTAAGAGAATGCTATTTCCTAATAAGAAATTAATGGATTATTAAGAAGTATAAAGTATTGATGAATAATCATTAATATTATTTAATGTATGAAACTTTGTTGGATGCATTGGATTGTTTGGGTCCTAATAGATTAATCTAATCGTTTGGGATAGTTAAGATGTTGAATTATTATCTTGGTGGATATTACTCTTAGAAGTATCCCTACTATGGATATTAGGTGATTATATTAAATTACTAGATTTATTTCTTAATATGATTAATTGTTGGCACTTGTACAAAGAGGTACAGAAATATGAATATCAGTGGATCTAGAATTCTTATGGGAGGAATTTTGGATAAGTTATTCCAACTAGAGAGGTTGGATGAAATTGGTTGTACTGTTATGAAAGACTTTGATTGATATAAGATTATGATTATTGAAGTTTTAGCGGGATTATGCAAGGTTGAATATTTGAATTTTTGTTATATATATGTCCATGCAATTGTAAATAAAAGCAGAGTAGCAATTAGATTTCACCATAAAGGCAATTATTAGCAGAAATCATTGGAGCGCAATCATTTGTGTGCTAGGATTTGGTGTTGAGGATCACTAAAGAGCCCAGTTGTTGAACTTTAATAGGTGTTTCATATTTATGTGTTTATGAAATTATTGAATGTTAGTTGATGATTGATAAAATAATTTTGGCAGAATATTTTAATTTGTGCACTAGATATCTTCTAGAATAAACTAGTGATGGTAGTAAGGCTGTAAAGTTTGGTGGATTCTCAATTTGATGATGAGATGATAAAGTAGTATGAAACCATTCGTGAGTCCTAGAGAATTTTATGATGGAGTAGTGGATTCTAATGATCTTTATTAAGAGTTTTAGTAGACTGATGATATCAATCTTGTCGGTAAAAGCATATTGAGGTTAGTGTTGATTTTTATAGAAAGAAGATAATTTGATGTGTTTCATGGTGTTACTCAAATGGGATGTTTTGGAGTTGTATTCTATGTTGCATCAAAAGGAACTTTAGTGAAGTTTTGAGATTTCCCATGGTTTATAAGAGATTTATGAAATTTTGTCTTTTAAAAAAGTGTCTTGCTATTTAATTTTGTTCCTTGGGGTTTTGTTTGTTGCAAGTTGCTATCATTTTCTAGTGTTCTGAATTTGTTTTTACTGCCTCTTATCTTCTTTTTGTGAAGAAAATATCTAATTCATGTTACGAAGTCTTTTAAGGCTTATAGTACCAATTGACAAGTAGTAACCAAGTACATAATCTTATAAGGCATCGAGTGCCAAGTTATTTGAAGTGCATAGGCGGATGATTTGTTATTATAACATAGTTTTCGGAGAGAAATTAACTTCAGGCAATTATTAACTTTGGAGCAAACTGGTCAAATTGTAGCTGTAAGTAGAACCTCTAGTGGATGGTGAATTATGATATTTGGTATATATTGTGGATTATTTGGGGTTATCGAAAGTTCGAAAATTTTAGATCAATTAAATAGAATGTTGTGATTGTGTAAGTTGCTAGATTAAAGAATTGAGGTGATAAGATTCAATGTGAAATCTATAATTAAGTTCACATGGAATTATCTGTAGGGATTTTTCTTTGGTAGAGGAGTTGACCAGTTCACATGGAATTATCTCTAGATTTGGTGGATGTTGCTCTAGGATTGTGCATATCTTTGAGGTTGCCAAATTAAGATAAATGAGTTAGTATGATATGTGAGGATTTGTAATTTCATGATTTAAGATAAAATTTATTCCTCAAAATTGAGTAAAGTGTGTTTTGTGGGTACAGTGAGATACCCATCTGGTTCTTGACTGATTTATGTGTTTATATCGGATGTTTATTTGAGAAGTGAGTTGGTTTTATGTTGGAATTTATGATCATTTCCTTGTAAGAAAAAGAGGAAGCTGGTAATTTGAGAATTTAAGTAGTTTCACCTTTGGCTTATGTGATTTTGATTTGCACCTATTTAATTGGAAGTTGAGGGTTTTTATTCTGAGTTTGTAATTTTTGGAGCATGTTCCTTTTGGGAAGGGAGTGAGTTCAATGAGTGGTTTATTTGCTTCTTTTGTAAAGGAGATGGTCCTTGAAAGTTGTAGTGATCTCGATTTGTCTCAGGTTACTCTCTCCTAAAAATGGATTATTCTGAAGCGGTGTGATTTTAGAAGTGGATTTCCTTGTAAAGGAGTGAGTAATTATTTACTTCAGGCATAGAGGAATCGAAAGATGTGTTGCATTCATATGCGCACAAAAGTATTATGGGGTCTTGAGGTGTGTTGTGCTCTTCAAGCTTTCTGCCAAAGTTGGAGTGTCCATACGTCTCGAGCTTTTATCATGAGTCAGAAGGTTAGAGTTGCAAGTAGAATCGTGGGATGTAGAATTTGGAGTCGAATTTTGTCAACAGGGTAAAATATAATATCCTGAAAATAATGCATTTGAGGACCTGTGCGTAATTGGAAAAAAGTGGATATGGAAAATTGGGATAGTTAGAATTTTAGGAAGAAAATAGCTTTCTCAAATAAGTCATACATGAGCAGTTGGGAATGGAATCGGAGCCATGCCGCGAAAAAGGATTCGTGGGGAGTAGAGAAACTTGAAACCATAATTTGTTTTTCCTTTCCTCGTGCGTCGTCGGCATCGTTTTCCCACCCACCACCGAGTCACGTCAACAGCTGAGTTGGAGCCAGCACCGCTACCGTCGCCTCATATTTTCCCTCACAAGGCAGCGCCAGGTACCTGCCACGGTGCGGCACACGTCGGTTGCTTCCTGGACAGCACCGCGTCGCATGCAAGCGATGCCGATTGGCTGCGTGCCGGCCGTCTCCGCCACACACCTTTCGCGCAGAAGGAACACACCTAGTCAGTGCGTGTTCACACCTTGCGTGGGAGCTGAGGTCACCTCGGGAAGCGATGACTTCGGACGGACTTTAGGACCGTGTACTGTTTGGAAGAGAAGACCAAGGAGGAAAATCGGTGCAAGGTTCTACGGAAAGAGAAAGAGCTAGAAGTGAATTGTGGTCTGGGATTTCATCCTGTGGGTAACGATCTGATTATTGTCGCTATTTGTTTACTTTAATTAGTGATTAAAATCAAGATTAGAGAGGGAGATGGTAGGCGTTCATGGGGGAGATCGAATAGTACATCAGTTTAATCGGTCGTTTTTGTTTGAAATATAGGTAATATTTTAATTCCAAGTTTTATTAGGAGACAAAAAAAATAAACTAATAATGCAAAACTCACAACTAACAGCAGGCTACTAGTTATACTTCAGAATATACACAAGAAAAAAATATAGTAACAAAGTCGAATGTGCGCGCGAACGACTTACTTTTTCGCCTGATGAAGAACAGGATGCAGCGCAGGCTTAACGCGGTGCAGAACGTAGATAACGCAGTGCAGTGAGCGGTCGCGCAGATGTGCTGCCCAGAAACCTTATTGCTGCCCGTGCAGGTACTCTCTGCGGCAACGGTTCGGAGATAGCAGCTCTCTCTCCTTCCAGGCAGTGAGGGATTCTCTTTTTTCTATACTCTCTAGTAGCTGCCCCATTGAACTGAAATAATTCACTGGTAACTGCTCAATTATTCACTGGTAACTAAAAACATTTAACCAGTGATTTACCCACTAGTAACTGCCTGTCATCAAAACCCAATTAAACCTCAAATTCAAACGTTTGAATCTCATTCAAATAGAGAGAGTGAGGTGCGTGGTTCAGGAAAAATAAAGATGGACTTGGTCTGCCAAGCGACGCGCGAAGTCATAAGTCACACGATTTTCATGCGAAAATGCGAATATGCGCGCGCGTGCGTGCGCGTGTGTGACTCGACAGAACCCTCCTCATACCATCTCTATCTATATTCAAGGAGTGGTGAGGACTCCACCTTATAAATTGGTCTTCCTCACCTTGCCTTAGCAATATGGTACTAAACTATGCATGCTTTGGAATTAAGAAAATAGGCCAATTTCTAACAGTTTTGTGTACTATGATTACGGATTTTGTATGGTCATAATTTATGAGTTTTATCTACTAGAAAGTTGTAGAGGGTTTTGATAGCTTTCTGTAGAATTTGTATTCATATCGATCGGATGAGTAGATTTTGATATGTGAATTTTATAAACTTGCTATCAAGAATATTTGTCATCTGTTGGTTGTATGTATTAACATGTGGATTAAAAATAGTAAATGAACTAATTTGGAGGTTTGGTCTGATGAATATTGTAGGTAATTTTGTTAGGTTTCCAGAAAAATATAAGAACATAATTTTTTAGATAAGTAGAGTAGAAGTTATAAATTTTGGGAGGCTGCAATCCGGTACTGGGTTGCTGTTGGATGAAGTCGTGGGAAAATATTAATTTGACTAGGTTAATAGAAGAATTAAATTTTAGGAATAACTAGAAAGTGGTAGACAATTTCCCGTACATTCTAAAAAATGTCATAGTTGCATATGTTTGCATGCCTAGATTAACAGATATGAAATTATTAATTCTGTTGTACAAAAGATAACAAATTTGTCTTCTGGATTAGTAACGGGGGTTTAGATTATTTATTATGGAAATGTGATCAACTAGTATATTGTGGGAAATTTGGTATAGGTTCTAGAACTGGTACGGTTTTCTATATTTTAATATGGTAATTGCAAGTTATAATATTTTTAGTACCAGATAGCAGGATTGACTCTCTAGTTATCATTTATTTGTTGCCTTGTATTACTATAGCCTGTATTGGCAGTGAGTAATTGTTATAGGAGATGTAGAGTCGAGTGTATTGTCATCTCATAATCAAACCAGCCGTCACAACTAAAATGGCAAGTGTATTGTAGAATAGTATTCGAGTGCTTGAAATTTTGATTAAATGAATCCTTGTCCCGACTATTCATATGACAATGTCTATTTATGTTACTCTCATGCTTATGTTAAGATGATGATGATGATATTGTGGTAGCATAATGATTATATCATTTGCTTAAATGTTGAAAATGAACTACAAGAAAAATAATCATTACATAGCATGTTGAGCATATTCATCTTATAAAGAGGTGACTTGTATGGCCCTCTAGAGCCTGCTTTGTTTGGATGACCCACGGAAGTGGGTAAAGAAAGTCCTGCTTCGGTAGGCACTCCATGGAAGCAGAGGTGAGACCCTTTATGAAAAAAAGAATAGGGTGACCTTGTATGAAAAAAGACAGGGCGAGAGTGTGCTATCGATGGGTAAACACTCAGCTATACCGATATATGCAGAAGAAGAGTTGAGACACATGCATGAGTATTGCATAGCATTTATGAAATATGAAAAGTGATTTAAGATAATGAGATATATGAATGGAAATTGATGAGAATGAATATGAGGAATTGCGGTATGATAAATGGTTATAATTGCTAATAAGATGATGCCTCGCTTATTATTCTTCTTTATACTTGCTAAGTCATGGACTCACCCATGCTTTGCTGATGTTTTTGGTAAACGTTGAAGGTGACATGCATGGGTGGAAATAGCACATGGGACAATGCACAATTATAGATTTTTATTCACTTAGAGTTCAATAAATTATGCTCATATCCAGTTTAGACAATCAATGTAATAGTTAGGTGATCAATAGTTTCCCTTTAGCTCTTTGTGGTTTGTAATACTACTATTTGATGTGTTTCTTAGTTTAGACCTATTTGTGATTCATCTTGATAATTATTTGGTTCATTTTAAGTTCAATTTACCATATATCATGTTTTTGATTTTATGATATGTTTTATGATAAATGTTATTCTTGACATCTAGGTGTTGATAATGCTTTTTTATTGGTTAAAGTTGGTAGTCATAGTAGTTATATGTGATATCTTGGGCTTGTGTTAAGCTGGGGTGTTACACCATCTATAAAAGACTTGCAGCTAAACCAATTCCTATATTGTACAAATGCATGAATTAATTTTTACTATTCTAGTGTAGTCTGTAGGCACCAAGCCATATCTGGCCCCCCGGCAGTCAAAAATTTCAAGAATGGCCTGCCCGTCCATGGATGTTCGAATTTTACCCCCCTGGCGCGTCCCCCAGCATGTGAGCTACCTGGCTTGCTCATGCACCGTGCCAACCCCTCCTAGCACGACCCCCACCACGCTAGCAAGCTGGTGCGCCTCCTCACCGTGCCAGCAAGCTAGCCCCCCCCCCCGCTGCACCACCTTCCTGGCCCCCGCGCCAACCTCCTGTGCCACGTGCCTTTGCCCATTCAGTTAGCCCCCTTTCCTCTCTCCGCACACGTTCTCCAAATGGTAGCACCAGCACGACTGGCACCCTCCCCCTGCCCCCCCCCCCGCGCTAGTTGTTCAAATGGTGCAGGGATCCTCTTTGGACGAGGCTGAAGCATTATTTTGCAGACAAGCAAGAAACCGAGAGAGGCAGCAGAGAAGAGAGAAAGTAAGGTTGTTCAAGTGTCGGATTTTTGAGTGGTTTTCAATTTAAATCTCAAGTTTACACATTTGGAAAAGTTGCAGATTGATGTGTGAGCATCCGAAAGGGGTAATTTTCACCGACATTGGCTATTATTTGTAGCGACATGATTAGCATGTAATTAGAAAAATGGAAGTTTTTTAGTATGAAATGGTGGTAGTTAGACTTCTGTAAATGGGCAGTAGCCTTAGTTGACGTCAAATAAACAACGTTGTTAGTATTGTTAAATGTTTATTTGTCACGCTAATTATGTGAATGGCATAGCTTATGCGTAGCTTATTTTGTTTGCATGGGAACAAGATTGCTTTTTCTACATTTCGAAATACTTGTTGTGCTTAGCATTATATGCGGTATTTTGCAAAAAGTGTTACACATATTTTTGTCAAATTGATGTGATTCCTAGAGAATTTAGTTAATACCCAATTGTCGTAGTACCGTCATGTTAAAAATTAAATATCATTATTGTTGTTTGCTTTGAAAAATTATGCAGTACTCTTATGAGTAATATTTGAGTTTTAGGGGTGGTACATGTGTCGCATGCTCAGTTGTGCATAGTTTAGGAATGACAAAAGTAATGCGAAATGGTGTAACTCAATGCTGCATACTATGTGAATTTTTTAGGTTAGTATGGATGTATTGTGTAAACTGTAATAATTTTCACATGCTCCTAAGATGTCACATAGCACCAAAAAAATTTGTTTTAGTTTTTTGTATATTGAGTGGGTTTGTTGTATACTTGTTTTAGGTATGCCATGTCGAACATTCAAGATTTGTTCGTGTTCTACTGGGATCGTGTCATGTGTGATGGACCGTACAAGGTGGATCTATCAAATTGTGACTAGACCATGATCCGGGCGGCTGGTTTGAAGGTCAAGAGCCTCTCAGATCTCAAGAGGGGTGTCCATCTGCATTCGATAATGCCATTACAAGGGACAAGCTACGCATCGAGGCAGTGTACGCCTCTGTGGTGGGTGGTTCAGGGGAGACCTTATGGCAACTTCTAAAGGTGACAAGTGATGCGACGTGGGCCAATTACATGAATGTTGTCTACAACCCTACTGCTGTAATATATGCCAGACTGGCGGTGTATGTTCAATTCGTGTAGCGGATGGAGTCATCGGGCATGCCTGGTTCTGGTGAAGGCGGTGTTGATGTAGTGCCTAGGTTGGCCTCCGACGCTGATGTAGATGGTGCTGCTGGTGGAGATGTGGGTGAGGCGGTGGGTGATGGAGACTTGAGGTGGCTACTGCAAATTTCAAGCCCAATAAAGGTGTACAGGGATGGTGGGTAGCCCGCATTGACTAACACGAGTACCTGGCAGACCAGGTGGAAGAAGTGGAGAGCCAGGAGGAGGAGGAGAACATGCAAACATCTAGTTCTACAGACGGGGGAGATGGACAAGCTGCTGCGGGAGGCATAGTCGGTGGTATTGTTACTACCGACAGCACTTATGTCAGCTGTAGGTTGGACGACATCGCAGTGGCATCGCTAGTTCTACCGTAGCCAGAGGAGGCCTAGTGGGGCATCAACGAAGACATGCTACTCTTAGGGCAGTGCTTCCCTAACAAGAGTGCTACCCAACAGGCCATTGCCAGTTATGTTGTGTCCATCAGCCGGACATGTCAGGTACATAGGTTGAACCCTGACACCTATATCGTCAAGTGTGTGGATGAGGCCTACCCTGGCAAGGTCTGTGCATAGTGGTCTAGTGTGGGGCCACAGACTTCCAAATCACGATGATAAAGGATCACACATGCGAGCTTGCTGATCCACTTTGAAGGCACCGCAACGTGATGTCCTCCTATATTACAAGCCTGATCAGCCACCTGGTCCTCACAGATGTTTCCATTTCGCCAAAGCTTCCGCAAATAGATGTTATCAACATGGTGGGTTTCGAGGTTAGCTACAAGAAGGTTTGGCAGGTGAAATAGAAGCTTGTGGATCATTTGTATGGCACATACGAATAGGCCTATGACCTAGTTCCAAGGTTGCTCCACCAAATTACAGAATCAAATCTTGGGACATACATAAACAAGGTGCAGTGACCACATCCCACGAAGGGGCTAAATTGTTTCATTCTTGATAGAGTGTTTTGGTCCTTCCGTCAAGTAATCGACAGGTTCAAGTTTTGCCATCCCATGCTGACAATGGATGGCACCTTCCTATCTGGAAAGTATAAGGGCACCATCCTAACCGCAGTTGTAGTTGATGCCAATGACCAGTTACTCTCCGTGGCATTTGCAATTGTAGAGAGTGAGAACACATTGAGCTGGCTATGGTTCCTAGCGAATATGAAGCAGACAGTAATTCAGGACCGCTCGGATGTGTCTATCATATCAGACTGCAATGCTGGGTTGCTGTCCACAGTGAGCACGATGTAAAATGAGACACAGCCCCTGTTCATGTGGAACGACCTGAGGAACTATTGGTGCATGAGGCATCTTGCTGCAAACTTCCCTAGAAGATTCCAAAGCAAGGAGTTGATGAAGACCTTTAGAAGCTGTGCATGCAGAACCAGAGGCAAAAGTTTGAGGCCGCGTAGAGACAACTTGATGAGGACAGTAGCAAGCATGTCACACACTTAGAAGATGGCAGAGCAGGGGCAACGGTGGGCAGTTCCATGAGAGTTAGGGAGTTCATGCAGTGGGTTCACACACACATGCCCGACTTGGAGGAGTGGTCTCTACTGCATGACACTAGTGGTGCAAGGTATGGAATCATGACGACAAATATATCCGAGGTATACAATTGTGTCCTAAAGGGTATGCGCTCTCTATCGATTACCATGATCATCGAGGAGAGCTGGAACCACACCGTTGTGCATTTTGTTAATAAAGCCATGATTGCTAAGAAGCATATGGAGGAAGGCAAGCAATACTTAGAAGTTATGTAGGCGTACATGTACATGAAGATGGCGTAGGCTCATTCACATGCTGCCATACCCTTCGATGGTATTAGGAAGAAGTTTGAGATTCGTCTCATGGAGAAGTACATTAGGGGTCATGTGAGAGGGGATTGCAAACAAGTCTGCACGATTGATGATGAAGCGTATCGCATGTGTAACAAGCCACAACTTCTTCACAAGCCTTGCTCCCATGTGTACCCATGTGTACGCGGCTTGTGTGGTGTGGGGGTAGGCCTCCACACCGTACATCTCAGAGTACTATGACATGAACCATCTGTATGGTACTTGCAGTGCGGAATTCTACTCATATAGGCTGGATGTGTACTACAGGGACCTTTGGCCAGGGCGGTGCAGTGGGGGCCCAATGATGCACTCAAGCATGTCAGGCATGGAAGATGATAGTTCCATTGCATTCATAACGATATGGATGAAAGCTAGCATGGTGAATGGGTCAGGTGACCGAGATGTACACTCTGCAAGACGATTAGGAACTGCCCAACAGACTGAGCTCATCTGATCGCTATTCCATGACCTGATTTGATGTATCTTTCTGCTTATAGAATTAATTCATGTTTGTATCAATTCAAGATGTACTATTATATGTGGTGGTAATTGGCAATTCATCAATTCATTACTTAAATGATTAACTCCATAAACTATTATTGCATGTGATTACTTATGGCAACTACAACAACACATCAACCATTTAGTTAGATGCTTTAAAAGATTGAACACAACCGCGTACAACACAAGAGAACCGTGGTACAAGTATCTTCAGACGTGCCAACTAGTACAACGTGCCTAGCACTACCCACATGGAGTGCTGCTAAGGGGGTGCCTCGGACATGGCTGGCCATCATTGTAGTGGCACACACATTATAGCTAGGGTTCGCGCAGTAGCATGTGGGATCATAGGAACTTCCTATTTTGACAACATCCTCATTGCCCCTCTCACGTTGCATCTGTTGCCAGGTGTTCTCGTTCTGCTCATTGGGATCTTCAATCCATGCCTCCAACTCTAAGATTCGATTCCATAATGTATCTATGTCTGTCATGACATGGCGTTCATGGGGAGGATTGATCCAGCAAACAAAGTTGCGTTTTGTGACCTGCTAGAAACGACAGTTAGCAAGGAACCTCCATTAGCACTAAAAGAAAATAAACTATTGGCTAACTGTTCCCCAGAGTGTGGGCATCAGAAGAAACATCATCTACTGTTGAAGTGGCTGTCCAGGACTTGCATGACTATGTCCTCCCTATGTTTGCATTTTGGGAATATCGGTTGACTACGCTTGTTTGGCATCAAGCAGTAGTTAAGGCCAAAGTCCTCCCTCCTTTCAAGGGGAAGGTCTTGCATTGGCGACCCTGGTTGTACTGGCCGCTTGGCATCTACCATGGTATGTCACTGTGACATGCATGAGAATGAGATGCAAAAACCAGCTTAGATGAGCGATGAGCAATTGCGAGACCTCTGTATTTGTAGACGAGCAAAACGGGAACCCAGTGTGTTGCCATCGGATGTTGTGGACTCGTTTTTGATATGCAGTGACAAGTGTGCGCACGAGAGAGCGGGTGAGGGGGGTTGGCATTGACGGAGAGACAAGTGTACGCACGAGGGAGCGGTCGAGGGGGGTCAACACGGACTAAGTGACAAGTTTGCGAACGAGGGAGTGAGTGAGGGGTGTCGGTATGGACGGAGTGACAAGTGTGCGCATGAGGGAGTGGCCGAAGGGGGATGCCATGGACAGAGTGACAAATGTGTGCATGAGTGAGTGGGCGAGGGGGGACGCCATGAACATAGTGACAAGTGTGCACACAAGGGAGCGGGTGAGGGGACGCCAACTTTTCAAATTTACTTGACAACACTCGTCATCTATTCTAATTTGCAACTCAAATCTCATCATCTTTTTGCATTCAATTCTTCGCATAGCAAGGCATCCAACAACATGACAAAACAAGATTTGCTACATGTATTACATACAAAAATTGCTCTTTGTTCTCCCATAATTATTGCACAATGCAGTCATGCATTTATGGAGAGAAAATGACTTATTGCGATGCAAATACAGTGAAGCGGTAGGAACATGCAACCGTCTACTACGGTGTAGGCATGGATATGCATTACACATACATATATCGTACAAAGCACTGCACAAAATGAACAATGCGAATTGAAAGAAAATGAATAGTACTACATCTTCAAGATAACAATGAATACAAGAAAAAAAAATACCACACAACATTATGTCTTGGTATCGAGTCTATCAAAATGATGATGCATCTTAACCATTTTGGTACCTCCCATCATAACTGTCTATTGCGGAACAATGCTGGTCTAGTGTCCATTTCATCCTTCCACACCTAGAATCCGCAACCGCCTAGGCCGTCCTGCAATTATATAAGAGAAAGGGTTTGTAACATCCAGTGAACGATTTCAACTAACCCAAAACAAGGTGACTCACTGAGTGAAATGGGGACTTGTAGTAGTGTCGTCCTAGATTCACGGCCTTCTATGTGGTCTTACATCTCACAACCGTGTTGCAATTCGGACAAATCACTACGGGTGCCAAAGAAGTGGCGCTGAGTTGGCTCATCACCACATCCGGGTGAGGGAGGAGCAAACCAAGGTTGAGAGAATGGGGAGAAGTACTTTAAGACATGAAGGAGTGGCTAGGGAATGGCTTCATTTTGTAGCCTCAAGTGCGAGGGCAAAATGATCATTTTGCATCCCTAGACCAAATGGGGCAGCTTCATACAGTGACAAGACCGAATAGTGTAGCTTTACGTAGTGACTAGCCCAAAGGGGGCAGCTTTACTTAGTGACAAAACCAAAGGGGCAGTTTTGTATAGTGACAACAATAAAGGGGACAGCTTTGTGTAGTGCCAAGACCAAATGGGGTACCTTAACGTAGTGACAAGACTAAAGTGGGGCAGTTTTGTGTAGTGACAAGACCAGATGGGCCCTTCAGAATCTATGAAAATCATAAATGGACCAACCTAACTTGTTTGCCCATTTATTTCCAGAAAACATTAAACGTACAAACAAGATTTTGTACATGTGTTATATACAAAAATTGTTCTTTATTCCCCCATAATTATTTCCATCAGATCAAT
This sequence comes from Dendrocalamus latiflorus, assembly GCA_017311315.1. NCBI lineage: Eukaryota > Viridiplantae > Streptophyta > Magnoliopsida > Poales > Poaceae > Dendrocalamus > Dendrocalamus latiflorus. Next base: position 11,827,097 of record CM029662.1, read on the forward strand.
CCAAAAATATTACTATTATTTTATTATATCAGTGAACCAGTGCGCAACTTGTCGACATGTCACCCACTGGTTGAATGAAGTTATACTACTATAATTTCGAACAAAAATACATTATTTCAAAAAAACATGCTGAGGCACTCCATAAAATCCATTTAATTTTTTATAGCTTATTTTTATATCTAACGATATGTACATTTTTTAAAAATTTCTATTACTACAAAATTACTACATTTCTTTTTCTTCAAATAATTTTGTACATTTTTTTCCTAAACTTACATTCCTGCAATAATTAGTAAAAATTTTCTACGAAAAAATCCTAGCCGGCCGCCGCCATCTAGAGAACACGCACGGATGGGCAAACGGGCTGGCTGAGCAGGCCAAGGTGCATGGCATAGGAAGTTTGCACAGGGCGAGAAGATGGCGCGGTGGGGGCGGGGGGCGTCAGCTTGCTAGTGTGGTGGGGAGGCATGCTAGCTTGCTAGCGCAGTGGGGGTGCGCTAGGGAGGGGTTGGCATGGGCACAAGAGTGCCAGGTACCTCGCGCGGTGGGGTTGTGTGCCAAGGGCCAAATTCGGCAATCCATGGATGGGTGGGCCATTCTTAGAATTTCCGACCACTTGGGGGGCCAGATATGGCTTCAGATCTAGTCTACATGCAAGTCAATGCAAGCCATAGGAGTTTTGGTTTGAACATGCAAGGAAGATCTTCCTTTATGCTACTAACTCGGACACAAAAAAGTCATGCCATACATCCCTGACCTGTCTTAGTCTGTTTACAAATCAATCTTTGGATGGTTGCTCACCGGAAAGTTCTACTTTACTCTAAAAAAAGGAAAAAGGAAAGTTATAGCTAATAATTAATCCTAAAAAGCAAAAATTACTATATTAATCAGGTAAAACAAATGTTGAGACTCGAATATGCAAATTCAAACTATCTGTGTATTCTGCACTAATCTAGGATCACGCTAGTGCACAAAGTGGAAATATAGATATAATACTGACCATGATCACGATTAACTAGGAACACTCAAATATTATTACTTATCAGTATAGTTAGGGCTGTGCATATCTCAACCGAACCGAAAAAACCGGACTGAAAAAACCGAATCGAACCGGTCAACTGGTTTGACCGGTTTTCGGTTCGGTTTTTATATTTGTGGTTTTTTGGTGTTCGGTTTTTTCGGGAAAAACCGATTAAAAACTGAAAAAACTGAAATACCGAACGGATGGCATCATGGGCTTATTTCCGTCAGTCCGCGTGCAGCAGTGAGCTCGGTGATTCGGTTCTTTTTACCTTTTTGGCGCCTTGGCCTTGCCGCTCGGATGCCCAGACCCCCACGGCCCACCGGTACTGGCCTGTAGGTTGAAACGTGTGTCATTCTCAAGTGGTGAAAGTTTCTCGTGATTAGGGATGCATTTGGATTTAGCAATCTACATAATATGGAATGCGACCATGCTTTGAATAGGATATATATTAATGAGAGCTTAGTGGCAACTCTTAGCTAATCAAAAGATTCCATCTATTCGTGCTTTAATATAACTACACATCACCGAACAGCTCTTCCACTTTGTATATGCATATGAATTTTACTTTCTTATTTGTCTCTAATGGTTTGATGCTCTTTTCCTCAATTGCTATCCTAGTTGTTCTCTTAATGTGGCCAGCATCTAGCCATCGCCATAGACAACTCTAAGCAGGGGAATTGTAAAGTGGTAGGACTAACAATACCCTAGCATAGAGACTGTACAGAGGCAAAAAAATCCTACGTAATTCTACATTTCTACACAGATGGTACCGAATTCTACACAGAGACTGCACGGAGGCAAAAAAAAAAAGCAGCACAGTCCTAATTTTACCAAGTTTTAGCAGAGGGCTCTAGCAAGCTCTAGTCACTATATTATTTGCAATTTGCGTTAACTTTGGTAAATATGGTATTTACCGATACCGTACCGAAATAAATTGGGATTTACCGATACCGAACCGTATTTTTAAAAATACCGTATACTACCGAACTAACAATACCGTATTTGCCGTATATACCGTATTTACGGAACCGATTTTACCGAACTAACCGAACGCACAGTCCTAAGTATAGTGACCTCGTGGCCAAGCTTACAAATAAGAGCCTGAAGGGCTTAACAAAACTAGCAACGGAAATAATGATAAGTGTAGTAGCTATTCAACATGCCCATAGGCAATCGACTGGAGAATTCTTCTCCAAGTAAATCTGGCTAATATGGCTCTTTGTCAATTACTGAGCAAATATATATATAGCCGTGAGAACAAAGAGTATTCAACAAGTCATTTATAACAAGATACAATAGAAATATGGAAGGCTTACCAAATGATGACTGAGTGGTTATTTTGTAGAAAGCAATAATTGAAGTAAATACAATAAATAGATTGAAAACACATTTATGAAAATGATGTAAATAAATAAGTAAATAATCAAGGATTGAATAAACCACAACTGAACTGACCATTCACATCCCATCCAACTTACCTTCTACCTAAACCAAGATTTAGAAAAATTCTAACCCTTTCATGAAATCACCGAACATTGTTCATGACCAGGGATATGGCTATTCGAATAGTTTTACACTCTACAGAGGTTGCACAACCTTAACGACATGATATGACCATATTGTAATGTCACTAGGATAACATGCTTCCTTAGGCATGCCGAACAAGAAGATCACAACAAAGCCTTTACAATGTTTTGTCTCAACCCAATTCCGTCCATAAGATTTCGCTATCGAGTAGACTAACCACCTAGTTGGAGAAACCTCGTATTGTGCCAATAGAACATCTCAATGGAAAAATAAAGGTTGAAACATCACAAATTAATCAATCAGGTACATCCCATAATAGAATGTGGTTGTACAATAAGACTCACGTCAATAGTGCACAAAGTTAAGTCCTTAGAAATTACCCAAGTGAGACATCCGCATCTGAAACAGTGTTGACCACACCCGCCTCTTTACTGCACGATCACTCGTCTAAGTGAAAACCATTTTGTATAACCAACACCAATAAAACTACTACCCATGTTATGGTACTCAAATTTTACAACTATAGTTGACCACCACAATTCAATATTTTATTAAGTTAAAATTAATTAATTAATCAACATGTGATGATGAGCCCAACGTGCTATAAGTATGGCTAAGCATACTAACGTACAACCCATGTGAATACTAGTATTGCATTATTAGATATTGACCCATCCTATGGTGACAATGGAATCATAGCATTCAAATTTTCTTGTAAGGAATTAACCAAGTTGGTCAATAACTACTAGGAACAAAGGTTTGTATTAAATTAGCAATGCATGATAACTTAAAATAAATAATAGATTTAAAACAATAGGTTCAATATGATCAAAAGTTATGACCTGCCTTGGCTTTGCTCAATTACCAATTCTTGGTCTTCAGTTTCTACTTCTGCTCCTTCAAAGACATTTCGTAATGAGAGAAAGTGAACAAAACACAAATAAAATTAAATTAAATCCAAAAACTACAAAACTGGAACCAAAATATAGAGCTCAATTTTAGTAAATTTAGGAAGAAGAATTGGGTCAATCAGAGGTAGGACGAACAAGACACTACTACAAAATAATCTATATTGGATGCCTCATCATAGACAATTCATGGGAAACTATCTGTGGTGCAATTATCATAGACTGTTTTACAAGTGTGATAGTTTACCATCTATGATATGCAAATATCATAGGCGATTCTTGTTAATAACTGTTTATGATAGTTCATAGATAGTTATTAATATGAACCATTTGTGATAATTGTAGATGTCACAGATGGTTTTTAATTAGAACCTATGTGGTAGTTCACAAATGGTTATTAATATAAACCATCTATAATAATTACATATCACAGATGGTTTGCGGTTGGAACCGTCTGTGATATGAATTTGTACGCATGAATGGTGCTTTGTCTCCCCGATGCACACGTCTCTTCAATCGTTTCGGCTCCCCAATGCGACTCTTTGTCCCACGTGCAGAATTTATTTCTTGTTGTATAAAAATGATCGTCCACCACTGAAGATTAATCCCCACACCGTTGATCCTGTACGAGCACCTCACCAGCCACCTATCTTCCTTGTCTTCCTTATCTCTCAAACACAAATAAATAGCTCCTTACTCTTCCTTGTCGCTGGCATTGATGGCCATCCTGTACACACACCTCGCCGGCCATATGCTGGTGGATGCTGCGGAAGGACACTGTGCCAACAGTGTAGTCCCTCCTATGTCTGATGATTTGCCAAAGAAGTTGAAGGCCACCTTCCGCTGTCTTGACATCCTCCTCCTCCGCATCTTCTATTTGGTCTCCTACTTCTGGTGAGCTAACTCCGCCACCGACGTGGTCCTTCACAACGACTTTGCATATCTCTAAGAGGTTTGCCATCGCTTGGAGTGCTTAGTTGAGGTGGTGGGCGACAGAATTAATCTTGCTAAGACCCCTCAATGTAACGACATAACAGCATTACTGACCCATAAAAATAACTAAGTAATACATATTTACTCCCGAGGCATTACTGAATTTGCATTTATGTATATGAGAATGCATTTAGAACCATTTGTAGTGTATTTATCATAGACAACCATCTATGATGTGTATTCATAGACAATTATTAATACAAACCGTCTATGATAAGTAATTATCATAGATGGTTCATACTAGTAACTGTCTATAAAATCTAGAATTATCACAGACGATTCTTGTTAAGAACCGTCTGCGACTTACCACAAATAGTTATTAATAAGAACCGTTTGTGATAATTATGTACAACAGACGGTTTGTGGTTGGACCGGTCTGGGATACACCGCGTTATTAAATGCCTAGCCAGACCGGTCCTAACAGATCTATCTTCATTGCACTACATTGAACGAGGCGGCAGGCTTTGGGGAGTTGGTTGAAAACATACTACTTATAGTTCTAGCTTGTAGATCGATTTGTTCTTGGTGATTTAAGGTTAGTATTTGCTTCCAATTATATGCTTTATAATAAAGAGAGATGATAGCTATGTTTAGATCTAGCTTGGTAGTTTGCTCTTATTTAAGAATGGGTCACTACTTCTAGTTTACTTTAATATATTCTTCCTTGATATATATATATATATATATATATATATATATATATATATATATATATATATATATATATATATATATTGTTTCATGAATAGTACGTAGCTATTTAATTAATTTAGATATGTACAATTTATTAAGATGAATGACAATTATGTGTATGTTAAAGAAGGAGATGGAATATATGTACTGTCCATGCATTGATTACGATAATATGAAGATGTTTACCAACTCAGCGTAGATCAAAACTCGCTTGATTCGAAATGGTTTCAAAAGGGGTATACTTATTAAACCAGTCACAGTAAAGAGAAGATTATACAGAAAGGTAGTTATAACATCGTTGAGGGAGACAATGATATGCCAATTGTGGACTGTGCTTTCGAAGAGAATAGGTCTCACGATGACAATTTGGATCAGATGCTACGCGATGCAGAAGGGAACTATAGTGAGAGAGAGTTTGGTAAATTCAAGCGTTTTAGTGGCAAAAATATATCACATGGCTACCATTTTCTAAAGCTAGATGAAAAACAGGATATGTTGTAGCTAAAGAAGGAACTATCACAAGCGTTTTAGTGGCAAAAATCGTTTGTGATATACGTATCATAGACGGTTCCATAATAGAACCGTCTGTGACATGCTTCCACATCATAGACAGTTTCATAATAGAACTTTCTGTGATAAGCTACCACATCATAGATGGTTCCATAATAGAGCCATTTGTGATATGCTATCATATCACAGACGGTTCTTTAATAGAACTATCTGTGATAGTTCTTCTATAAGTAGGGCCCCTGCTAGGGTTTGCACCCTTACTCCTCATTCGCGCACCCCTCCGTCTCCTCGTCCCCCCTCCGCCGCCACCACCCTTGCAGGACCCAACATCTCTATCCTCTCCTTCACCTGACATGGTGGCCTCGTCACCTCTCCTCCCTACGCCATCTCTCCTCCCGACACCTCTCCACCCGACACCGCCTCTCCTCCCTATCGCCTCTCCTCCTAGAGGTATGGATCACAAATCCCACTTCTTTACCTCATGTGTGATAGATATATGGATCTATTAATGTGTGTTGGAACTGAAGTTCAATGTGTTCATGAGTTCTCTCCTCCTCGTCGCCTCTCCTCCTGATGTACGGATCCCAAATCCTACTTTTGTACCTCATGTGTGTTATATGTTAATGTCTTTTTGATGTGGAACCCAAAAAGGAATGAGGAAATGGATGTGGGAGGGAGGTGGGCCTACTTGTGTCAGGCTAGAAATGGTAAGGTTGTTGGGGGGTGGTATCGGTGTGGTCCTCACGTGGATGAAGATGTGGACGGTGGTCCCTTGTCATTACCGAAGATGTCACCTTGTGGACCTCACGGTCAGCCTTCTGGGTCCCTAGTGGTCCACACTATGTTCTTGTCTTCCCTCCTCCAACTCTCCTTTCCTTACTTCTATGGGTGGGTTGTTGGGTTTGGGTGAGACTCTGTGGCCTTCGACTAAGAGATGAAATGCTGGGTTTCTTTGGTTGGCTTTGGGGGCTCTGTGCTTGTGGCTTCCTTTGGTTGGCTTTAGGGACATAAAATTATCTCGTTAGTCAAGTAAAAAAGGCATGAAACATTGTGAGTCGAGGTAGTAGTCATACTAGAGGAACATTATAGCACGGTACACCTGGGTTTCAAAAGGCATGAAGCAAATTAGCTTCATACCCTTTGAAGCCCAAGTGTATGGTGCTTTAATGTCCATCTTGTAGTTGTTGAGAAATATCAATTGAGTAGCCTGACTACTTTCTTGAAGAATCTATGCACAATTGCTATGAGATCTATTTGGAATGGCATGTTAGTGTTCCAAAGTGCATGAAGCAAATCACACACTCAAGCATGCCATGTTCTATGAAGTAAGTTATGGTTGTTATTTTTTCCTCCTCATCATGCCGTGTGTTGGGCTTGGTTGCTGTCTTAGGCATAAAAGAACATTTGGGTTGTCGCACCATTCATATGTAAATGAAGGGCGTGGCAGCCTAAAGGTTCTTTTGCACCTAAGACAGCAATTAAGCCCAATACGCAGTATGATAAGGAGGAAGAGACTCCAACCGTAACTTACATCGTAGAACCTAAGACATTGGATTCTGTGATTTGGCATGTTAGTGTTGCTAAGAGACATTGTAGCAATAATATGTGTCACCAAATGTTCTTATTTCTGAACAAGTACACTAAGAACATTAAAGTACATAAAATCAACCATTAGCCAATGTTTATGCTCACAGCTCATTGTAATTAGTTTTCTTGTACGAGAGATGATGTCCGCACAGTCGTTGTCATCATCATCGACATCACTGAATGGGTCTGATGCTCCAAAGAAGAAGATAACTAAGTATGGCAGAGGAATATCAAAAAGGCTAGAGGGCTGAATGACCATCACGGAGGTCTCTTCGGATGGGGTCCCTTTGCAACTGAAGAAAGTAGTTGTAGGATTTCATACTACATACAGGATACTTGGAAGGCAACGGGTTCCCATCACCATAGCAAACTGTAAAACTTTGACAACTGGAGACAAAAACATCTGTGCGTTGAAATTTCAAACTCGTTTGAGATTCCAGTAGAAGTCCAGGGACTCGTGTGATGGTAGGCGTTCATTGTGATAGGAAAAGCGTGGAATGCCTTCAAGAGCACGCTTATCATGTAGTACGTGACCAAGGAATATGGGAGGCCTTTGTGCGGATGAAGACGATGACTGAATTTCAATAACAAAGTGCAACACACAAGGCTCTCTAGGCACAAAACACTCATCCCCATAGACTTAACACCACTAGATACGCGGGTAAAATGCCGCAATGGAGGTTGGAGGACAAGGTCGCAATCTGATCTGAGGCCTCTCGCCATTTGTCAAGATCACAAATGAGTGCGTCTGAAATTGGTTAATAGCGAGGTCATCAACTATGTCTTCAGGTGTCACCTCTTCAAAAACCCTACAGACAAGGAAGTGTCCCAAAGCCTAGGAAGATATGTTAAACTATCTAGTTGTTAATATGTCCATAAGTTTATGGGGTGCCTCTTGCAGCAAACATTGATTATCGAATCTTCCCAAGGCTCCTTCAAGGCAGTTAGGAAGAGAGATATACTATCTACGTCCCTAGGAAACGAGGAACACCTAGGCCGCATGAGTGACCTAGGGGGTTTACGTACCTTGGAAGTACAGATTTCCAAATGACTTCGAGGCATATAGGAGTAGGAAGAGATCCAAGGCCAAGCATGATGAACATATGAAATACGAGCTTCGTGCACAACTTGAGGAAGAGCTATCTTTCTCACTTCGAGAGAAGATAATTTCCTCAATTTGAGGAGAGATAGATTCTTTGAGGGAAGAATTGAGAGAAGTCTGCAACCACTCATATGCCACCCCCATTATTGTGGCAGCTAGTCCCCTTCAACATCGGAGTAGCTGCACGTCCATGCCACTTTTTGAATATAGCAACGCCCACTTACCTATCAACGACATCCAGGTAATGTACCTCTCTAAAATACTACATAGATATACCTAGTGGATGGTATAGCACATTGTGTATCATTGTAACAACCCAAGTTTTTATAAAAACAATAATAGTAAAAATAATTTAAAATAAAAATAAGTATTTCGGTTGCCTAAATTTTATTTTTGATTTGCCCTGATTTTTCTACTTTTAAAAACACTAGATTGGAAAAGTAATTTAGGTAAAAACATAAAAATATTATTAAATAAAATGATTTTTTGTTTTTTTTTATAAAAATCATATTTCAAATTAATTATTTGGAAGCAGTTGGCATTTATCTAGATTTTCTGTGTTTTTCTAGATTTTAAAAATCAATTTCAAAGCTAAAAGTTTTTTTTGTAAAAATTAAGATACTAACTTTAAGTTGGAAATATTTTTCTTAAGTCTAAATCATCTCCAGACATTTCTATGAATTTTTCTGGAATTTTTAAACTTTATTTCCTATTTTCTAAGTGTTCTTAAAAGTTCGTAAAAATATAAATCTACTTTTAAACCCTCTCTCTTCTCGAGCTGACAAGTGTCATGCCCAGATCCAACTTCCGCATCCGATTAAATATCAGCCCCCAATCTTCACTTAACCCACTCCATCTCCATCCGACGGCCTGGATTCAATCTGCGCCACCCGATTTGATCCTATCCCTGGTCCATGAACCCAGTTCACCATGAACCCAGTCCGCAAAAGCCACATGTGAGCCAAATATAATCCTTTTCCTTTTGAAAAATAAATTGGTAAAAAAATCAATTTCCTTGCTGACGTTGCCCTAGCGTCATGAATCCCTTTTCCTGAAGAAAAATATTTCAATTCCTTACTGACGTCATAATCTTTCTTTTCAGTACAAAAATAATTCAGAAAATCTCCTTTTCCTTTTTTTCTTTAGTTTCAAACTTCTAGAAGCCCGTTCCCCTTCATCCTAACTCGGATTAAGCCCGTTTGAATTTTTTTTAAATTCTGAAAAAATTCCAATCTATCCATTTCTATTCCCTTTTCAAATTTTTGGAGTCTGTTTGAATTTATTGGGATTTTATTTGAGTTTGGTGGGTTATTTTCACGTGTAGACTGCGACGAATTCGGAGAATTCTACGACGACGAATCACACCCACTTGAGGAGCAAGGCAAGTCACACACCTTGACCATGTTGATCCCAGATTGCAAAATAAAATTATGTTGTTTTAAATTAATTCTGCATGCATATTTTTATTCACTGTATTTCAATTCAGTTTTAAATTTAGTTAATACATGTTTGTTATTACCTCCTTTGACATTGCAAATCCTTATACCTTGTCACCCAAGAATCAAACTCTAGTTAGTGCATTAGTATTGTCTAGAGAGTTTTTACACCAAATGCTTAGACCTACTTAGACATAATCTTTGTTTTGGGATAACCTTTTCACATAAAATGATAAGCTTTTCAAATGTATTCTTGACTTCGGAGAGTCAAGAAGGATTATGAAATATTTTGAAATAAACTATGAAATCTGGTTTAGAGTTAGGCTATTGGTTAGGTGGTGGGTGCAGGCATGCATTGCTGTTCGGAGACATAGTGTTGATTGTCGAGCACAGGGGGTATGTGATTGAGCCTAAGTCAATTAAGGACTGGTCTATGAGCTACTATTGCAAAGTCCTATCATACTACCACAAGGCTGGTATGGGACAGTCCTAGCTGATTAATTTGCGGGTCCCAACCAGAGTCGTGTTGTAGATTGAAAGTGAGCATGGCGTAGGCCATGAGAAGTCTCACTCGTCTCAAGAGGGGGTCCCGGTCTGGTGGATTCCTTACTGGGGTAAAATCTTAGTGTTGGCTTGGCCAGGTTGAAGGCTTTGCATTGTAAAGGCCTTGTCATGATATCCTCGCCGCACACCTAAGGCAGTGTATTAATCCAGTGGCAATACGCGATGATCATGTCTTGTGGGTAAAGCTGTACAACCTCTGCAGAGTGTATAATATATCCTAGGTAGCCGTGCCCACGGTCATGGGCATGCTGAGTAAAGTTTTTCATAGATTAGACTTTGTTTTTTAAAATGGTTTATGAAAACCTCATGGATGGATGGAATCCATGAGAGGTTGAAAGTTTGTGGATGGATGGAATCCATGAGTGATTGGAAGCGTGTGGATGGATGGAATCCATACGAGATCTTTTGGAAAAGATGGTCCTAGTGGAATGCCCGTGGTTAGGTTGGTGTTTGGTTAGAGCCTACACTAACAATATTAATTTCATTTACAATTATTGTTTTTACTTATTCTATTAAATTCAGCAATTTCAATCTAGTTACTATATTTCTTTAAATGTTGTTTTATGCTCAAATAACCCTATATGCCTTCCTTTGTTGCCTTTATCATTATGATGCATTTCTCTGTGTGACTTGCGAAGTACAAGTTTGTACTCACCTTGCTATCTCCACACAGAGGAAGACGACTTCGACTACGGTGAAGACCTGGACGAGTAGGCTGCGTCTTGTTGTCGTTTGCCTGTGTGCAGACTCAGTGGGCTTCTTCCACTTCGATTTTTCCTTCCGCTGCTTATATTTAATTTTGGCTTATGTGCCATTGATGTAAACTTTGGCAATCATGACCATATTTAGTTAATAAATGTCATTATGGTTGATATTTATCTTTGTTGTTCACTGTGTGTGCTGGTTGATCCTGGACTAGTGTGATTTACACAGAGGATACAGGAGTTGTTACTCCGGGGTCCGGCAGTGGATACCATCTCTGTCGGAACCCGGAGTGGCAACTCCAGGATCCTCTGTGTTAATCGCACTAGTCCAGGATCAGCTAGTGCACACGGTGATAACAAAGACAAATATCATGCATAATGACAAACTTTATTTAACTAAATATGGGCCTGATGGCCAAAGTTTACATCAATGGCACATACGCCAAAATTAAATATAAGCAGCGGAAGGAAAAATCGAAGTGGAAGAAGCCCACTGAGCCTGCACATAGACAAACGACACCAAGACGCAGCCTACTCGTCCAGGTCTTCATCGTAGTCGAAGTCGTCTTCCTCTGTGTGGAGATAGCAAGGTGAGTACAAACTTGTACTCCACAAGTCACACGGAGAAATGCATCATAATGATAAATGCAACAAAGGAAGGCATATAGGGTTATTTGAGCATAAAACAACATTTAAAGAAATATAGTAACTAGATTGAAATTGTTGAATTCAATACAATAAGTAAAAATAGTAATTGTAAATGAAATTAATACCGTTAGTGCAGGCTCCAACCAAACACTAACCTAACCATGGGCATCCCACCTGGACCATCTTTTCCAAAAGATCTCGCATGGATTCCATTTATCCACACGCTTCCATCTCTTATGGATTCCATCCATCCACAAGCTTTCAGTCTCTCATGGATTCCATCCATCCATGAGATTTTCATAAACCATTTTGAAAAACAAAGTCTACACTACTAGAATCCCCCTAATGCCACGAAACACATTGCAACGGCACAAAATTTGTTGCAATAGGTAGGCCTTATTGCCACAGTTTGGAAAAATGTTGCGATATGTGGTCAATATTGCCACTAATTTATTGCGTTGCAAAAATCTTGACTTTCGTGGCAAGAGGTAGGTGTTATTGCCACCACTTTCAAAATCGTTGCGATTAGCTGACAATATTGCCACGCAATTTCCTGCATTGTGATAATCTTGAATTTCGTTCCAATATGTTGATGTTATTGCAACGAAATTCTAAGTGGTTGCGATGAGTTGACAATATTGCAACGAATTTATTACGTTGCCATAATCTTTAAATTACGTTGCAAAAGGTTGATATGTATTGCAACGAAATTGTAAAGCGTTGCATCAATAAATGTTTTATTGCCACGAATTGATTGCGTTGGCATCCCCACTGCCGGCATCCCCTTCGCGCCGGGAACGCATTTGCGCACACCCCCGAGTCCCTCCGCCCGCCGCCCGCCGCCGACACCGTTGCTCCACCGCCACCATCGGCCATCTCTGCCCAACTCCCTTCCGAAGGTGAGTATAAGGGGATAATATCCCCTATATGGGTAAGCAACATCCTTGGGCTCTCCTGGCTAGCAGTGCAAATCCTCTTCCCCCCCCCCCCCACTCCCCAGTCGCGCGCGTTCGAGCCTCCGGCTCCGCAGCGCCGGGTTGAGTTTTCTGCATTTTATTTCGGGCTGACAGGTGGGCCCCACCTGTCAGTGGCTGCAGCCCCCGAGCGGCCCACTGACCGCAGGGCCCCCACCAGTCAGAGGCATAGTAACACACAGTAATGGCAGTAATTAGGGAGTTATTATAAAAGAAGGAGTTGGTGGTTGGTACGACCTCCTCCACCTTTTTCCTAAAAAAAAGGTTAGCTGACGTGTAGGCCCCACCCTCCTCAAGAGACGCGTGCGGCTGCCTCCCCCACCCCCCACCGAATCCCGTGCGCCCACCAAAACCCTACGCCCACCGAATCTTCCGCCCTCGTCTCCTCCCCCCGCTCCGCCGAGTCCTCCTCCCCACCCCACGTCGCCGCTCCGCCGCCGCCTCCTCCTCCCCACCCCGCGCCGCCGCCTCCTCCCCACCCCGTGCCGACGCCTCCTCCCCTCCCTCCCACCCCGCGCCGCCGCCTGCTCCTCCCCACCCCGCGCCGATGCCTCCCCCTTCCTCCCACCCCGCGCCGCCGCCGCCTCCTCCCCTGCCTCCCTCCCCGCGCCGACGCCTCCTCCTCCCCCGCTCCCACCCCGCGCCGCCGCCGCCTCCTCTTCTGCTCCGCCGCCGCCTTCTCCTCCCCACCCCGCGCCGAGGCCTCCTCCCCTCCGCCCATCCTCGGCAGTTACAAAGTGAGGATAGGCGATCGTGGCATAAGATTCGGCAGTTGCAAGCCTGGATGTGTTTGGCTAGCAGTTGCATTGAGGTAACATGCTTCATATTTATTCCTCTCGTTCTCCTTCTTAGGTTCTTCTCGGTCTCCCATCTCTTCTTACCTGCTACTATTTCTTGCTCATATTGCAAAATCTCTGGTTCTTGCTCATATTCCAAACTGTTAGATATCAACCTTCAGCCTAATCGATACCTTTCTTAGATATATTTGTACAATTAATAGTCAGGTTACCATTAATTTCTTCTGAGTCTAGAGTATTTATCGTACAGGTTAGAGCACTTTGTGAGAAGGTATTAATGGAGGATTAATGGAGGAGAGCAACGTTCAGGTATGCCGTTTTATATCTCTAAGATGTCTGCCTTGACTTGCAATTGATGTTAGTCAGTTTGGTGTTAATGGTTCAAGAGAAAGCGACAAGGTATTTGTCGATCGCATGCTAATTGAATGAGCGATGAGTTCTTGGCTATTGTAAACAATCTGGCTAGGGGTTTCTTATGAGCTGATACACTAGGAAGCTATTTTTGAGTAGGGGTTTTGAATCGATATTGTGAGGAAAGGAAAGTTAGGTTTGTGTAGGTGATGTTGTCATTTACATGTTCTTAGAGCGTGTGCTCTTTTGTAAGGATTCTCCCATGTCAATTGGCTTGGAATTCAATGTATAATATTGACTCCACTGTGGATTGTAGTGGGCAGAATTTGTTACTCCTGTTGATGGTTCATGAATTAGTGTTGTTAGTACTAGCTCAAAGGGAATTTGACTCCTATGATAACTGTTTTAGGATTTTTCTTGTTTGGTGCATAGTAGGATCTGTATGATTTCAGGTTTTTCATTTTGTGAATTCACCTTTTCTTCTGTCCTGGGCTTCAACTTTCCTGCATATCCATAATTTAATCGACATGACAAAACTTGTTGTAGTTATATAGTTCTTCTGTCCGGTGGGGGAACGAGGTCCTCAAGAAGAGGATGCAGCTTGCGACGCTAAAACCGAGGTCTGGCTTTCTCAACTTTTCATATTAATGCTTTTAGTTGTAGTTATGGACATTTATCCAGTATGATTTGTGATATACTACAAGGAAACACAATAGTTTTAGGCTTTCAGCAGTTCACAGTCCGTAGATTAGTAGTTTTACCGTGATAAAATATTAAAATGGGCCATCATGAGTATTTCATAGTTCTTTACGGGTATATCAGTCGAGTTAGAAAACCTTATGATAAGTAGGGATAATCTCTGCATATGATTCATGTCATCAAGCTGCCATTCACATGTGTTTTACTTGTTCAGTTGTTTGGCATCCCTGGTGTTGTGTTAACATAGTCCTGTTCTGTGTGGTGAATTCTAGCTATGGTTTCATTCGATGTTTATGTCATATAGGAAGACTCCCTAGCATTTGTGTAGTAAGGTCCAGTACAGGTGATTGTAGACACCTGCATTTTGGGGTGATTTTTGTAAATGAACTAACTTAATCTAAGGGATATCGTAACCATGATACTGTTGTTTTTTTATCATGTAATTGCTTTATTGCCAAGTACATTATGTTGGCATTATGTTAAGCTGCTAAGATATCGTAAATCATATTATCAGTTTAGTATAAGGATGAATTTAAATGTACAAGGAGTTTAAACCCTATGCCTTGTGAGTATTGTCACAAATGTTGATCACCGACCTTCAACGCATGGTCTCTAGATGTTTAAGTAACTTGATCTGCTTGATTCTGCTGATTGTATTGTCTCGTTATGGGATTTCTTGTTTTGCTAGGCTTAGATGGTTTTAGTTTTCCTTGAGCTTAATTGCACAACTTGGACACATGTAATTTCTATCTCAAAGAATTAATGCCTTTACTCAGCATGCCCATGATCGTGGGCACGGCTACCTAGGATATATTATACACTATGCAGAGGTTGTACAGCTTTACCCACAAGACATGATCATCCCGTATTGCCACCGGATTAATACACTGCCTTAGGTGTGCGACGAGGAGATCATGACAAGGCCTTTACAATGCAAAGCCTTCAACCTGGCCAAGCCAACACTAAGATTTTACCCCAGTAAGGAATCCACCAGACCGGGACCCCCTCTTGAGACGAGTGAGACTTCTCATGGCCTACGCCACGCTCACTTTCAATCTACAACACGACTCTGGTTGGGACCCACAAATTAATCAGCTAGGACTGTCCCATATCAGCCTTGTGGTAGTATGATACGACTTTGCAACAGTAGCTCACAGACCGGTCCTTAATGGACTTAGGCTCAATCACATACCCTTGTGCTCGACAATCAACACTGTGTCTCCGAACAACAATGCATGCCTGCACCCACCACCTAACCATTAGCCTAACTCTAAACCAGATTTCATATTTTATTTCAAAATATTTCATAATCCTTCTTGACTCTCCGAAGTCAAGAATACATTTGAAAAGCTTATCCTTTTATGTGAAAAGGTTATCCCAAAACAAAAATTATGTCTAAGTAGGTCTAAGCATTTGATGTAAAAACTCTCTAGACAATACTAATGTACTAACTAGAGTTTGATTGCTGGGTGACAAGGTATAAGGATTTGCAATGTCAAAGGAGGTAATAACAAACATGTATTAACCAAATTTAAAACTGAATTGAAATACAGTGAATAAAAATATGCATGCAGAATTAATTTAAAACAACATAATTTTATTTTGCAATCTGGGATCAACATGGTCAAGGTGTGTGACTTGCTTTGCTCCTCAAGTGGGTGTGATTCGTCGTCATAGAATTCTCCGGATTCGTCGCAGTCTACACATGAAACTAACCCACTAAATTCAAATAAAATCCAAATAAATTCAAACAGACTCCAAAAATTTGAAAAGAGAATTTAAATGGATATATTGGAATTTTTGAAAAATTTAGAAATTTAAACGGGCTTAATCCGAGTTAGGATGAAGGGGAACAGACTTCTGGAAGTTTGAAACTAAATAAAAAAGGAAAAAGGAGATTTTCTGAATTATTTTTGTACTGAAAAAGAAAGATTATGACGTCAGCAAGGAATTGAATTATTTTTCTTCAGGAAAACGGATTTATGACGCCTGGGCAACGTCAGCAAGGAAATTGATTTTTGGGACGATTTATTTTTCAGAAGGAAAAGGATTATATTTGGATAACATGTGGGTTTTGCGGACTGGGCCCATGGTGAACTGGGTTCATGGACTAGGGATGGGATCAAATCAGGTTGCGCAGATTGAATCCAGGCCGTCGGATAGAGATGGAGTGGGTTAAGTGAAGACTGAGGGCCGATATTTAATCAGGTGTGGAAGATTGGATCTAGGCGTGACACTTGTCAGCTCGAGAAGAGAGAGGGTTTAAAAGTAGATTTAGATTTTTACAAACTTTCAAGAACACTTAGAAAATAGAAAATAAGTCTAAAAATTCCAAAATAATTCATAGAAATTTCTGGAGATGATCTAGACTTAGGAAAAATATTTCCAACTTAAAGTTGGTCTCTTAATTTTTACAAAAAATACTTTTTAGCTTTGAAATTGATTTTTAAAATCCAGAAAAACACAGAAAATCCAGATAAACGCCAAATGCTTCCAAATAATTAATTTGAAATAGGAAAAATCAAAATATCATTTTATTTAATAACATTTTTATATTTTTACCTAAATTACTTTTCAAATCCAGCGTTTTTAAAAGTAGAAAAATTAGGGCAAATCAAAAATGAAAATTAGGCAACCGAAACACTTATTTTTATTTTAAATTATTTTTACTATTATTATTTTTATAAAAACCTATGTTGTTACAATCATTATGTAGGAGCCCACGCTGTGCATCCTCAGAGTCAGGCTTGTTGACTCCATTTGAGTTGATGCTGAGCAGGGGGGTGGCATTTCCATGCCTACCAGGGATGCAGGTAAATGGTGCCCAACTAGGAACCAGTTTCACACAGGTCCAGGTGGATATTATTAATGACATTTTTAGAGCTATCCCGCTGGAGAAGCCCCCAAACAAAGAGATCATGACACTAGGGAATGTCGTCCACACATTTGTCTAGTGGTCTAACAGGAATATCACCCTGGACCCTTCTATGTTGCGATCTCCACATGACCATGCCTACCAAATAGAACCCTCTATGACTCCACCTCAAGCTCTGCTTCAGAAGGCTATCGCATGGGCTCCCATGGAGACGACATCAAAGATGTATTGCAAGCAAGACGCTAAGGCCCAACCGAAGAAGATTAAGGCACCTCCCAGGCCTTGGAAGTATAAGCTCAGAGTGTCATTGGTCCCTGAGTCACAATTACCCAACCTTGGACTGGTTTACGGGACTTTGCATGCGTGGTACATATAGAGGTCCAATAGGAAGCCAAACTGGCAAAGTGGATTCACTATGGGATACATGGAGGCACATTTCCTCCATAACTTAGGCTATTTCATCATGACCTTCGAAAACTACTTCGGACTATAAAACCTCGATGAACTCGATGCCTCACTTCTATAATGCTAGTCACTATAAGTGTGATGTATAATCAAGTTCTTCATTCACGTAATATCGATAAATGTCACAAGTCATTGCTCATGTGTAGATCCATGATCCAACAAGCTTGGCGATGGCGAGAACCGGTGGGTTTCCTCGACCCACACTTGGTCTTCGAGCAATGCATAAATGAAAACTCATCCTACATCCAAAATTACATAATGACGGGGTTGCTTGCTCAGAGGGACAAGCACTACATTCTGTTACCTTACAATCAGGGGTAAGTGTTTCACTAGTTGCCATACAAGTTTCATTTGTAGTTTATACGCAACATGAACTTAGGTTTAATCACTTTGCGACATACATGACTAAGTTTAACTAGATTCTGATTGTGATTGTACCAAAGTGGAGCAAGATAATATACCTGATTCCTTACTCAACAACAACCACGACTTCACCCATGTGCGATAAACAATTGACAGGTAAACTCATTTTCTCCAGACATAACTCTATTGTAGTCTTCCCTTCATTTTCAATGGCCAAGGCTATATTTTTGGAATCACGTACGTTGTTCAGCACTTATGTTGCCTTGGGAGGGAGACACAAGGAATCCAGGATACGATTTTCGGTACCCACTACAACACACCAATTCTACATCACACTTTATAATAATGCCTCTAGAACTAACTATACATATGTATATAATTCTATTTTTGCAGTGCCACTAGCAGCTACAGGGCAACGTATGTGGATTCTATGTTTGCTACCATATGCAGGAAATCATGACCATTAAGATGAATGATTCAGAGGTTTGTCAACCTGCAAATTATATTTTCATGATTATCAATATATATATATATATATATATATATATATATATATATATATATATATATATATATATATATATCCTAATAACTTTAACACTCCTAGCGACAAGGATTGGAATTTGACTGAAGTGCATTTGATCTTGACAAACTCGTTGAAGTTCGAGAAAAGCTCTCCAAATTATTAATAGCAAAGGTCGTTCGGCCGAATGGAGAGTTCAAACCCGACGATGATGATTAGATTTTCAAATAATTGATTTAATTGTAATTCACTCAATTGTGCTTAAGCAAACAATTCATTCAATTATACTTCATTTAGTTGTTTAATTCACTTGTGAGATCTGTGTAATGATTGCCGTGTGCTATATATCTGATCTTCTTGCTTGTTTTTAGATGGTATGGCTAGTATTCCTGAGGCTAGCCGAAACGTAGAAAATAATTTAGCTATTCAAGTTGCTATTACAGACGTTGTAACACCAAACTATTTGTGATATGTTAGATATCACAGATGGTTATTGGTATTAGCCATCTATGATATGTAAGATATCACATATGGCTATATTTAAGAACCATATGTGATATATGACATATCATAGACGGTTTTTGGTATTAGTCGTCTGTGATTTGTCAGATATTACATGCGGTATAGTTTTTAAGAACCGTCTGTGATATATGATATATCACATATAGTTTTTGATATTGGCCATCTGTGATACGTTAGATATCACAGGCGGCTAAGTTTAGGAATCATCTGTGATATCTGATATATCATAGATGATTTTTTTGAAAAAACCTCTATGTTGTAACTTATCACAGATGGTTTGAGAGCCATCTGTGATAGCCACCTATTATCATATACACATAAATTCTGACGGTTCAAAAATCGAAACCATCTATGATGATTGTTTTAAATCGTCTATAATGACCATTTCTGTGGTAGTGAGAATGGGTTCTCGGAAGATTAATTGACTGAGAAAATACTGGAATTGAGAAAGACTACTGTGCGGTGGACCGGGTCTATGGAACAGTAAGGGTCTATCATTGACGACTCGGCACATGGAACAGTGCACACGTGGTGGCCTTGGCTGACATGGCACTAGGGCTGACGTGGTGGACATGTGACATGTAAGCAAAAGTTGGTGAGGTGGCAATGACACGTGGACCTAGGGCTGACGTGGACTACTGACATGGCTGCTAATGTGGACTACTGACATGACTTGGCTTGATTTTATGGAATAGTAGCTACTAACACGGGGACTAACATGTCATAGGCTTGGCTCACATGGACAACGTCTACAGAAAAACCTAGGCGATGATGTGGCATGGGTGACATCAGCGCTAACGCACGTGCTAATGGCAGCGGAACAGATGAATCGAGGCAACCCTTTAGAGGGAGAGCAGGTGGCGTGATGACCGAGGCGATAGGCAACGCTCGTGAGGCGGTGTAGCCGGCAGTGAAGGCAGACGGTGGAGAGAGGACAGGGCTCGGCAGAGATGCTCACCGGGGACGAGATGATAGCAACGACGAAGACGAACGATGACAAAAGACACCACAGCTTGGAACTCTGGTGACAATGAAAACAAAGCTCGGCTTCGGCAATGACGGTGGTGGCGCGAGGGTGAGGCTTGGCCCCTTTTATGGCATGGACATCGAGAAGGTTAAGATGAACACGGGAGAAGACTCCATGACGAGGACGGCACAAACACCAAGATGAATATGGTGCAGCGGTGTCGCACTGGACATAGAGATGAAGGAGTTTAGAAAAGAGATGTCACACCGGACAAGTGGGCCCTACTTGTCATTGACGGCACATGGGCGCGAATCAGACGGCCAGTGTAAGGAATGGACCGTATGGTCGACACGTGGTGCAAACAAATGGTCATAACAAAATGGTACAAAGGGATTGGCCCAAAGGAGTGAGGAAAGAAAATGGGCCGCGTGAAAAAATTCATCCCAAGAGGCTTTTAAGGATTTTCTAGAATTTCTGATTTCTAAAAATTAAGATAAATTTAATTGAGTTCTAGAAAATAACAAATAAATCCAACAAATACAGAAAAATTCCTTGCATCACAAGAAACCCAAATAAAACTAGTTTTGACTTATTGGACATTTATTTTTTTCAAATTAAATCTTTTTAATTTATGATAATTAATATTAAGCTTTAATAAATTCAAAAATCCAAATGGTTATTTTTAATTTAAAAGCTTCAAAAAGTACTAAATACAGGATGGTACAACAAAAAAGGATGTAAATTCCCACATTAATTAGAGAAAAAGAAAAGATCTGATTCATTAATTTTGTGCGAAGCTTGAATGTATAGTTTGAATTTAACATCCAATCTGATCGGTGACAAATAAATAATGAAGTTTGTTTTTATCACGTATTAACATGAGTAAAACTAGACGTTGACAAAATTAGAAAAAAGAAAAATTGGATGCATATCCCTATCAATTAGAAAAGAAATAGTGGTCACTGTGTTCGATTTAGATTTTGACTCAAAGGCATAAATTGCAGGCTGTATCCCTTTGGAAAAATAAGAAAATAAAGTTATATGATAATATTTTTCTTAATAATACATGATGGAGATGTGAGTGTACGACTAATTTTTATACAAATCTTTCTTTATCTTCACTAATTGAAGGCTCCTCCATGAGCCCCACGTCTATCCTAAAAGGCAAGAAATTAGCATATTAATCAAAGAAAAGAAAAAAGGCTATAAATTCCCACATTAATCAGAGAAAAAGAAAAGATCTGATCCATCAATTTTGTGCGAAGCTTGAATCTATGGTTTGGATTTAGTATCCAATCTGATCGGTGACAAATAAATAATGGAGTTTGTTTTAATCAGGTATTAACAAGAGTAAAACTAGACATTGACGAAACTAGAAAAAAAAATTGGATGCATGTCCCTATCAATTAAAAAAGAAATAGTGGTCACTGTGTTCAATTTACATTTTGACTCAAAGGCATAAATTGCATGCTGCATACCTTTCGGAAAATAAGAAAAATAAAGTTATATGATAATATTTTCCTTAATAATACATGATGGAGATGTGAGTGTACGGGTTACCGACTAATTTTTATACAAATCTTTCTTTATCTTTACTAATTGAAGGCTCCTCCATGAGCCCCACGCCTATCCTAAAAGGCAAGAAATTAGCACATTAATCAGAGAAAAGAAAAAAAGGCTATAAATTCCCACATTAATGAAAGAAAAAGAAAAGATCTGATCCATCATTTTTGTGCGAAGCTTGAATGTATGGTTTGGATTTAGCATCCAATCTGATCGGTGGCAAATAAATAATGGAGTTTGTTTTCATCACGTATTAACAAGAGTAAAACTAGGCATTGACAAAATTAGACAAAAGAAAAATTGGAAGCATCTCCCTATCAATTAAAAAAGAAACAGCAGTCACCGCTTTCAAATTAGAGATTGACAAAATGGCATAAATTGCATGCTGCATACCTATGGAAAAATAAGAAAAATAGAGTTATATGATAATATTTTTCTCAATAATACATGATGGAGATGTGAATGTACGGGTTACCGACTAATTTTTACACAAATGTATGGCTTACGGACTAATTTTTCTGTTGGTATATATGTAGTATATCGCTTTGACTATGTATAGATTCATAGTGTCTGAGCTTTTGTTAAGCCTAGCATTATAAAGGGAAAATTTTTCTAGAAATTGCATTATTCACTACTACAAAAAGAGTTATCACAAATGGTTCGGAACTATCATCACAGACGGTTTTCTGAACCGTCTAAATTTATGGGTCAGTGATAATCGGAGGTTATCACAGACGGTTTGTGAGCTGTCTGTGATAAATACAACACAGACGATTTGTAACTAGAATCATCTGTGATACTCTAACATCATAGACAGCTCAAAGTAAAATTTGTCTGTGATACTCTAACATCACAGATGGCTCAAAGTAAAAACTGTCTGTCATACTCTAACATCACAGATGGTTATAATATAGAACCGTCTGTGATAGTTCTTCATAGATAGTTTATACCACAAAACCGTCTGTGATAGTTCATACTATACCTAAATTTTTCTGTTTTTTTGCTAGCCTCAAGAAATATTAGCTATACCCTTTGAAAATAAGAAAATACAATAGTATATTCCATTAGAACCCACCATTACAACATCATAATATAATAAGCAAGTTCTCCATCTAACGCAGCAAGAACATGGCAAGAACACATTCTAATCCTACAAACCCAACTTTATATATGGTAAGAACACATCCTAATTCTGCGAACCCAACTCTTAAACATGGCAAGAACACATCCTAATCCTACAAACCTAACTTTTAAACATGACAAGAACACATCCTAATCCTACAAACCCATGGCAAAAATATAGAAGAAGGAGAGATCCTAGCAGCGCACGAGCTGGATGTCCTTGATGCCGACATGAGCACCGTCTTGGTAGCTAGCTAGTTGCTTCTGTGGTGCCTTGCAGTGAAGGAGAGGCGGTGGTAGCGTCACCTTCATGTCACCACAGTGAAACTGCACAAGACACTCTTACAACACTTATGACAAAGAGTGTGTTATATAGTCGACCATGGTATCACAACGAAGGTGCTAGATCATGGCGGTAGTTGGCATCATCGAGGAACAAGCTAGGAGTGGATGACTAGCTAGGAGCAGCCGGTCGAACTCACGTATCTCAGAGTGAAAGGTAGAGGGGAGTAATAAATAAGGGGCGAGAGGTGGGAGGAACAGGTGCCTACCGTTCGATGCGGAGAGAATGGACGGGTGAGATCAGAATCCTAGGGGAAATACCACGGATTGGTGTCGTGGCATTATTAGAGACGGTTTGTTATATGGGCCATCTGTGATAATGTACATATCATAGACGATTCTTATAAATAAACGTCTGTGAATTATCACAGATAATTATTAATACAAACCGTCTGTAATGTCTTACATTATCACATATGGTTTATACTAACAACTGTCTATGATATTTTCATAGATGATTATTAATAAGAATTGTCTGTGATGTCTTGCTTTATCACAGACGGTTCGTATAAATAACCGTCTATGAAAATATCACAGACGGTTGTTAGTATGAACCGTCTGTGATAGTTGCAGCACAGATGGTTCATAGGAACCGTCTGTGATGTAGCCATCCAATATAGCCTCTTTTGTAGTAGTGATTTATAAAGAAAGAAACTTCTTGCCCATCTATTTTTTTGCATATAGAATTTGCGGCTTATGAAGTGTCACCATATATCTCATGTCTTGTATGGTTGATTGACATTGACCGCAGATGAGTGGTAAAATTACATTTGAAATTAAGATTTGTCAATGTCCAAAATAAAGTACATTCGGAATTGTGGGGTATGACATAGTATTAGGTAGTAACCCCTCTCAGAGAAAGATATTACATACTAATTAATGAAAACTCACTACTACAGAAAAGGTCATCACAGACGGTTTCGTGAGCCGTCTGAATTTATGGGTTAGTAATGATACGAGGTCATCACAGACGGCTTTCGAACCGTCTGTGGTGCAAATATCACAGACGGTTTTTAACTAAAAACCGTCCATGATAGTTATAATCACAGACGGTTTTTAGTTAAAAACCGTCTGTGATATATAGTTATCACAGACGGCTCTAATTTAGAACCGTCTGTGATATGTAAATATCACAGACAGTTCTTAACTAAAAACCGTCTGTGATAACTATATATCACAGACGGTTTTTAACTAAAAACCGTCTGTGATAGGTTTTTAACTAAAAGTCGTCTGTGATTATAACTATCACAGATGGTTTTTAGTTAAAAACCATCTGTGATATTTTCTTCTACTCCTAAACCTATTTCTGTTTATTGGCTAGCCATGCCCTCTGAAACAAGCAGATCAACATGTACATGTATACATCCAATTCACATCTCAATTCATTTCACAAACATAAAACATCCATTTTTATTAAGATTAGAGCTTACCATTACAATATTCCAAAACAACGAGTAGGTACACAACAAGAACAGAGAAAAAGCAAAGATCCTCTATGTCTTGTCACCCCTGATGCAACGCATGAACTGGATGTCTTTGACGCCCACCATCGTCGGCGTTGATTGAGCGTCTGCACGGTTGGCACAAGCTAGTTGCTTCTGTGGTGTCTTGCCTCCCGTAGAATTGTGCGTCGTATGCAAGGAGGAGGAGAACAGCAAGGAGGAGGACAGAAAGGAGGAGGAGAACAACAAGGAGGCTGGGTTTTGGTTATATTTATAGGGGAGGGAGAGGCGGGAGTGCAAAATTTTTGGCGCGGGAATGGAGAGGCAGAGCTACGATCCGTGGGGTGAGGATTAGTGGATTTCTATTGGCTATGATTAGGTTGAGGAGGATCGACGGGCCCAGCAGTCAGATTATCACAGACGGTTGGTAGCTAGAACCGTCTGTGATGAATGAATATTACGGACGGTTCTATATGCCAACTGTCTGTGAATTAGAGCATAAAATTTTATATACCGATGCAATATAAACAACTAGTCTAAAAAGATAAAATAACAAAGTTTTATATGGCTTATATATACTCATTTGAAATGTTTCGATGAGATCTACAACTTTTCAGTTGAAGCCAAATCCAAATTCCAAAAGTAAGACCAAGAAAAAGGGTAAACCGAAACCAAAAACTTGCGACGCAGGTTTAGGTCCAAAGATGACCGATTTTCGGGGTCTTGGAGGGTGACAGGCGCAAGCGGGTCATTTTTTGGATCGGGCACGTCGTTAGCTTTCCAACGAGTACAAGAACGTCGAAAACGGATACCGTATGCAAAAGTTATGTCTGTTTTACTGAAGGTGTCTCAAAACTGAATCCTACTCGGACTTAGGCGGGAAATTATGAAATTTTGGAGAATTGCAAGGCGGGAAACATATCACATACGGTTTTTAATACGAACCGTCTGTGGTAATTCCAGATTATCACAGACGGTTTTTAATAAAAAACCGTCTGTGATAATTCTAGATTATCACAGACGGTTTTAAATAAAAACCGTCTGTGATACTGGAATATCACAGACGGTTCATCGATAAGAACCGTATGTGATACTCGTTTTCTTTCGATGCCATCAACACAGACAGTGTCCAAATTAAAATTGTCTGTGTTAGTGTCGGTCATAGACGGTTTTGTCAAACCGTCTGTGATTTGGCGTCTAGTATTAGGGTTTCTGTAGTAGTGACTATTCCAAAATTTTCAAATAAATATAAGGAAAAAATAAGATGGGAAATTTCCATATTAATTAGAATATATGTCACAAAATATCATATTAACAAGAGTAAAAGACATTGACAAAATTAGTAAAAAGAAGTAAAAAGAAAAATTAGAGATAGAAAAGAAATAGTGGTCACTATGTTCAAATTAGAGATTGAGTAAATGACGTAAATTGCATCCTGCATACCTTTGGGAAAAATAAGAAAATAGAGTTATATGTAATATTTTTCTTAATAATACATGACGGACATACGAAATCACATGAAATTAATAATTATGTTTCCAAAATGCTTAGCCCGTGCAGGTGCATGGATTGACATCTAGTGGATTGTAATCCGTTCTAAGCTAGGAATAGACCCAATCCGAATAGATTTGTTCCAACTCATTAAGTGTGTAACTCAATACTAAAAACTAGGCTGTTACATTTTTGGTGTTGTGTTCTCCTATTAGACCAACTTAATTACATATATAATATTAGCAATGCTTGCATCGGAGATCACCTCCAAGATAAATTGGCCACAAATAGACCTCCTTTGGTTTTCTTACAATAAAAAACACCGCTACCAAGGCACTGGTCATGTGCATCCACAGCGATCCTCGACAATCTCCTTTTCACCGTAAATGTCAGCATTCATGTTGTTGTCGCTAGAACCGGACTCTAGTGAGAAGGGCGAACAGGTCTGCCACATTCATCCACTCATGTACCTAATGCTAACACATTTTTCTCCCAAGGTCTATAATGTAACAGTTGGATACTCATGTACTTTTTCCTTCTCTATAAATCACAGGAACTTCAAAAAAAAGAATCCACCTCTGTCTCTCGCTCTCATATTTTTTGAGTTTAATTTATCTTATTTAACACATTGAATGCCATCCAATTGTAGGGTCACTACAAAGAAATGTGATTATTGCAACGAAATTAATTATTGCATTAGGACTAAAATCATTGCAATATACATATTTTGCAATGAAATTAAAATCATTGCTAAGCATTGCAATAAACCTTATGGTAATAACTTATTGCAACAAAAATCAAATCGTGGTGATAAATTATCATATCATAATGATTGTACTATTGCGATAGCATTCTACCACTACGAATAGAAAATGTTGTAATAAATACATATTGCCATGATTTACATTTCATGGCAATAGTTTAATACAACGAGCTTGATTTCGTGACAATAGTTTAATGCAACGCGATGGATTTAATGGCAATAGCTTAATGCAATGCACCAAGTTTTATGGCAATAATTTAATGCAACACACTGAATTTTATGGCAATAGCTTGATGAGAGGAAGGGAAGGGGATGGCATGGTGGAGAAGGTGGCGGGCTGTGATGGAGATGGTTCTTGGTGGGGCAGTGGATGCGAAGGAGCAGAAGAGGGGTAGTGGTGGGAGATGTGAAGCAAGGAGATGGACGAGGGCTGCCGGCGAGTTGGCCCGGCCTCGCTAGCTCAGGAGCAGATGGAAGAGGGAGGAGAAGAAAAGGGGGACAAGGGGAGAAAGAAGATGGACTCGATTTGAATCAGGGCTGGCTAGGGATTAGAGACTGGTGGGGATTTTTTTTGCAATATTATGATGCAGCCCTCTGAGTTATGCAAAATTGCAATCATGTCCTTCCCTAATATGATTTCTTTTGATTTAGACCTTTTGAGTTCTATTTTGACGTGGCTTGATCCTACACATCTGTGTTGACGCGTACATCTATACGGAGTACTCCTAACAAGCTAATTTTCAAGATAATGGCCCTTGATGCGCTAGCCTATGAAAAATTATAAAAAAAATAAACTAGTCAAATTCAAACTATTGATTAAAGAAAAGCATAGAAAGGATGGATAATGGTCATAGACTATGTAGTCTATTAATGGAATTCTCTTAATCTAATTCCAAATTTGAGAGTACATGGTTTCCATTGATTAAAAGTTGAATAATAGACTTCAGAAGATGTAATTCAAAATGTGATTGCAAAATATAATTTTGGCACTGCATTGTCTATTATATTAATGGGGTTCTCTTAATACAATCCCTAATTTTACAGTACATGGTGGTCCATGGACAGTAGGTCTCAGGAGCTTACACCGTAGTAATGAAGAAGGGAAGTCAATGATTGGATTGTTTAATCTCTTAGGGCTAATCAAATGTTATGTAGTTTATAATAAATGTGTTGCTGAATTTAAGTGGAAACGGACATTCCTTTGCTAGACTAAACAAGTATTTTGATGGGAATTGAATCATGTACGCGATTAGATCTGTTGAAAACAATTTTTTGTAGTTTAATTGTACATCTTGGAGACTTGGAGTGAACCAGTACTAGATTTGGTGGGAAAATAAATTAGGATATACTATACCTATATATCATTGCAAAAGAATGTACATATTGCAACAATAAGAAATTATTGTAATAGTAAATAGTTAATGCAATGATTTTTTTTATTGCAATACAATCGATTTATTGCAACAAAAATAAAAATTATCACAACAATTTAGAATTGTAACAATACAACAAACAAATTGCCACAAACAAATAATTTGTGGCAATAACATTAACTAAAATACATTTTGTTGCAATTTTTTCATTGCAATATAATATACATATCACAACAACATGAAATTGTTGTAATAATAATTAGATTAATGCAATGATTTATTTTTTCGTTGCAATACAATTAATTTATAGCAACGAAAATAAAAATTATCACAACAATTTAGAATTGTGGCAATATAACATATTTATTACAACAAACAAATAATTTGTGGCAATAAATTTAACTATTGCAACAAAATGTATTTTGGTACAATTTTTTTTTGTACTAGTTAGGATTTCTTGTAGTGGGTGCGGGAAATGGCTTCATCTAACGTCTGCAAGATGAGCTATCTAATTATCCTGGGACGAACTTTTATTGCTCACTTTTGTTGTTTAACATGGCGTGCTTTCACGTTATTACTACCACCAAATTACAAGAAACTATTATGCCGTGGTTCCATTTGTCTTCTCGCTTGGCATGGGCTTGCCCTGCAAGAAGTGCTGAAAGAGTATGAGCGCCTGCCGCGGGCGGTGGAGAGGAACCTCGTGCCCAGCGCCTCGGACCGTCACTAGCGTCAGGCCCTTGTACACCTGGCTCCATCCACCAACCTAATTAAATCAATCAGACAAGGCATTGGTTAATTAAGTTTGTGGCTTCCGATAACAAAATTTGTTCTGGCATGTCGCAAGCGTCAGTGTAGTCTCCGGCCGGCCGTGTCCATCAAATCAAAATAAGTACATAATACAAGTAAATCGTTAGTTAAGTTGATCACATCTGATATGGAAAAGATATGGAGCATACTTGCATGTTGCATGAGTATGATTTCCATGTCCATCAAAATAGCTAAATAAATAGATTTATTCAAGAAGCTCATACAAAGAGGCAAGTTGAGAGAATGAGGCTGACCTTTTGGTTGTCATACCAAGGGTACCAACTAATAGTTGTTGGAAGGCCCAGAGCATCGATGGAGTATCTGGTGGATGTCAAGGGGATTGCTGCGTCCGTATCTCCGCTGGGAAATAAACAAAAGAACATTCTGTCAATTTTTTTAGCATAGATGGCTTCTTTAGCTTGAAGAGGCAAGTTCATTGTAGTTGTGACGCTGGAGCTGACAGATCGACAGCAACGCTCAGCCCAAGGGCATCTTTCTTGCATGATAACAAGTTGGCAAACGTCACAGCTGAGGACAAGAACTGAGGAACAGATGTCGGGTGGTCCAGTTGTAGCCGGTAGCTTATCACGAAAATGACTCGATTGTCAACAGCGAAATATTTTGCAGATAATATTCAGAAGGGTTCATTCAGTCAAAGCAATGTACGTGACGCATTCTGAAGGGTTCGTTCAGTCAAAGCAATGTACGTGACGCATTATCCGTAACTCCTCTTGTTAATCCAAAGATAACTGGTTGTTGATGTATCCCTTTCAGGAACTTGCATGAATTCCAGAAGAATAAATTTTATTAACATGTATGTTTAGACTTTAGAGACGCCAACTTAATAATGAGTACAAAATCTTTTAAATTTCAAGGGGGAATACTCTCATTAAGCGACATCACACATACATTAATAGCCGTATGTCTGTAAGATCGATGACGAATATTAATTAATAGATTCCTTATTCATTCATTTATTATAAAATGGAAAAGAGATTGTGTAACGAATAAACTGTATCCTAATACCATAAGAAAATGGGAAATTTTACCATCCTTGAGGGGGAAGAGGTACCAAATTTGAGCCGTTGATCACACTGATCGGACGGCTGAGATTTGGCAGTACCTAGTGGTACCGGACGCGAGGTACCAAGAGGTACCAAATTTTGAGCCGTTGATCACACTGATTGAACGACTGGATCTAATTTGGTACCTCTTGGTACCTTGTACCTCTTGGTACCTCCTCAAGGATAGGAAAACTGCTCTAAGAAAATAATTCCCAAGACTAACATTAAGAAAGTAGATAGCAATTGTGAAACCTATTTAAGTAGTTAAGAAATACTGAAATACATTAAGAAAGTAAAGTACAATAAACTGACCTAAAGACCCATATCCTTAGGCCAGCTGCAATAAGCTCCTTGTAGATAGGAAGCATGGATCTTGGCGCATCTCCCCAGTTGGTGTTGATGGTGTCACTGCCATTCATTTATCAGGCCAAATGAGCATAACCACATGAACCAAAAGTGGCACTACTGTTTTGGAGGTTTTCAGCTTCAACTTAAAGATGTCATAAACTTAAGCCATGGCAACTATCAGAGGGACTTTTCGGCTGTGCTAAAGCTCGATCTTTTTCCGCTAAAAACTGGAACCGCTCTCCATTTCCTCAAGAGTGGGGAAAGCCAAACTGTACTTTGTCATGCACGCATTCAGGCAGGCACAACACAAACCTGCAGATCGCCCATGTGTAGTTTATGCCGGTCACGTTGGCGTGGAGAGCCCTCTGCACCTCCGGTCGGTTGTAGTACGCCGTGGAGTATCTTGTGGTGCACGGGTCATACGTTCCAGTCATCCATGGCTGCATAACACGTACCAACACACAGGGTTAACAATTTCGTTTGGGGAAAAATTTCGAAGGGTAGCGAAATTACCGAAATCACCAAAACTTCTGTAATTTTGGTATGGATTTTGGTCAAATTTCGATAATTTCTATTTGAACTTTAATGAAACTTTAGAATTTTGAGAAAAAGGTTATCAAAGATTTTAGAGATGAACTAGATATTAGATATAGATGAAATTGAGATGAAAATATAGATAAAACTTGCTCTAATATTTGAAGTTCATCTCAAGATTTGAATTTGAATTCAAATTTCGGTCTTACAAAATAATTTTGTTCGGGACTGAAATCACCGGAATTTTGGTGAAATTGTTAACCCTGCCCACACATGCATACGCGAGAGGGAAAAGAAGCAACAAAGGGTACGTTACAAACTTTGCAACAAAAGATAAACTCGTCCTAACCCAACCTAACCTACCTGACCATAGGGAGTTTCACTTGAAAAGCAGCATTGCTTTACTGGAAAAGGACTCTGAAAACTATGGTTAAGAAATCGGAAGATACTACTCACGTAGTGTCCCTTTAGCTTTCGGCTCACGGATGTCGTGGCTGTCTCGTTGCAGCTGGGCGTGTAGATGTCAAATATATCGATGTTGCCCTGCTCCGCCGTGGAGGTGTTGAGCGCGGCGACGCACACCGGCGACGGGTGCAAGCTCGAGTCGTTCACGCATGACGCTTTGAGGAGGCGGTATGTGTCGTCGGAGATCAGCCCGTGGTTCCACCACGACTCGAACATGCCAACGTAATCATGGTAGTCGTCAATCAATGCGTTCCCGACCTAGAAAAGGTTTCAGACTTTCAGGTCATGGTGATCGTCAGATGTATTTGCGCTAGACATTAAATGCGATAAAGAAAACTAGCGCTTGGCGCGTACCATGAAGCCTTTGAAGTTGATGAAGGGCTTTTCTACGCCTTTGTTGTTCCGGTAGACAACCTGGGATAACTCAGGGACATAGTGCCCTGAAGTTTTACTTACCACATTATTACAAGAGAAGGGGTAATTCAGCACAAGAAGCAGAGTAAATTAAGCAGAGAAGGCGAAAGGCCAAATGCCTGCGTAGCTCTCCCCAGCGATGTAGAAATCGCGGTACTTGTAGTGCGGGAACCTCTCGAACCAATTCACCAGGAAAGTGTAGGAATCATGAGCTGCAAAAAATTTCGCATACCGTTGAAGCCATGGAACAGAATCCAACCAAGACAATGTCAAGTATGTGATGAAACTACTACTGAGTACGTAACCTGTTCTGTTGTCGCCAGAAGTGTAGAGGTCGGAGCTGGTGTTGGTGTACGAGAACCCGACGCCGGCCGGCGAGTCCAAGAACAGGATATTAGCCGCTGCAGCCATTCAGAATTCAGTCTCCACTTCGGAAAAACTTAACGAGACAAAGCGCTCTGATCAAGGGAAGGCTACCTTTGTTCCACCGATACTCGTTCAAGAAGAGGGTCGCGCCGTCCGGCCGGATGTGGAAAGCGCCGAGCTCCTCGGACGCGCCGTACCCGACGGAGGAACAACCGGGCCCGCCATTCAGCCACAGCACAAGCGGCGCCGGTTGGGCCTCCGCGGGCGCCTCTTCCAGCAAATAGAACAGTGCCCGTCCGGCGCGCTCGTTGACCGTGATGTACCCGGAGTACATGGCGAAGTCCACGGCTGGCTGTCCGGGCAGCCGGACTACGCGGTCGGCTGCATGGCCACTCGCCGCCGCCGATTGCCAGAGCCGGCACGTCAATGCCAAGAACAGTACTGCCACTGCTTCTAGAACTTGGGGGAAACGACTGGTCATCGTCTGCCAGATTACAAAAATTGTATTGCAATTTGTATGAGGCACAATTGCTACCAGGGATGTGGAAGTACAGTGAGTATAAATGGACAGAAGTCGATGTCATTGTTTGGTTTGGACCGCACGTTTCCTTGATGCTATCTTCTTTTTTTCCAACTTCAGTCTAGTGTACAAATCTGACTACGACAAGAAAAACAAAGAGCATGATTGTTACATCGGAAAAGCCTGTTTACGCACGAGAGCCCGATTGAGTTATTAAACGCATGATATGCACAACCGTTGAATGGATATTTGATCTCATTGTGTGCTGCTGCAGGGGCAATAAGACAAGCAAAAGCATCAGTTGTGGGCCCCCACCTCTCCCCTTCTTCACTTTTCCTTTTCCCTCTCTCACACGAACACATCCAGCAGGTCACAGCATGCTTTCCCCATTCCAATCTCTGTCTCTGCAACCTTATATCTCTTTCCAAGCGTTTCTCTCTTCTCTTGCTTTGTGTTGTTCAATACATAGGGTTTGTCGGGTGGGGCGCACTTTGAATGTGTAATCCAAGTTATGAGAGGGGAGTAGAGATGTAGACATTGCCGGGAGGTGGTGACGGTGGGGATCGGTGCGTTGAGATGAGTAGCGACGGATACACGCAAGTAAGCAGTGGATTTTGGGGGATGTCGTGTTGTATTTGGGGGAATTTTGCGGATGATTTTGCATGTGTGAACATGGTTGGGCACTGGAGGATTCAACCTGAGAGGTAGAGATCGAGGGGAAGGTGGTAGCGATGGGGATCAATGAGTTGCATTGAGGGATCAGTGGGTTGCATTGAACGGAGACAGATTAACCTAGGTAAGCGGTGGATTTGGGGAGGGTTCTCGGATGATTTTTTGGTGTGATTTTCTTGGTGTCAGGTGGGGTTTTGCTCACACGAATTGCTTAGACATTTGGGCATTGAAGCTGAGAGGTAGAGAGCTAGGGGAAGGTGCTGGGGATGGGGATCAACATGTGGTGGCGAGTGGTGCTAGTAGCACGTAAGCAAGGAGTAGATTTAGTTTAATGTTGTATTCATCTGTTCAACTGGTCAGATTTTGGTGATTTTTTGGAAGGGTGGGTGGATGTTTTTGCTTTTTATACAGATTTATGTCCAAATAATTTTGGATTGCTTTGGATAGTATCCTGAATTGCTTCTAAATTTATACTAATGTTGCTCTCGAAAGTATCCTAATTTTCTTTCAAAGTTTGATATTTTTTTTTCAAATTTATCCTAATTTGCTTCACATCTACACAAATCTGGTTTGAAATTTGTATCTATTTCCTTTTAAGTTATCCTCTGTTTGCTTTCTAATTTATCCTGACCTACTTTCAAATTTGTATTAACTTGCCTACAACTTTGTGTTGACTTCCTCCCAAATTTGTATTAATTTGGTTTTGAATTTTGCTAATTGATATGTTTTGCCATTTTTATCATGTTTTGTGTCACAACCATACATAATTTGATTTAAAATTTATACAAATTTTCTTGCAAATTATTCGCAGCTTGCTTGCATTATTTGTCTCCAAATAATTCTGGATTTGCTTTGGATAGTATCCTAAATTGCCTTCAAATTTATATTGACTTTGCTCTCAAATTTATCCAAATTTGCTTTCAAAGTTTGATAATTTGTTTTCAAATTTATCCTAATTTGCTTCACATCTACATAAATCTGGTATAAAATTTTTATTGATTTTCTTTCAAGTTATCCTTTGTTTGCTTTCTAATTTATCCTGACTTACTTTCAATTTTGTATTATCTTACTTACCAATTTGTGCTAACCACATCCTAAATTTGTATTAATTTGGTTTTGAATTTTGCTGATTGATCTGTTTTGCCATTTTTATCATGTTTTGTATCACATTCACACCTAGTTTGTTAGGAGGGAGGAGGGTAGCAACATATTTAAGTTTCCACGCGCATGCATCATTTGAATCGGACACGGGATGGGTCGAACAAAAAAGGCATAGGGTTGAGGGTTTTTTCTATCATGTAGCCAAATTTCGGTGTGCATACAGGATCACTATAACATCCTGGTTTTCAGAGCCTTTTTGAAGCTTTTAAAATAAAATTCACCATTTGGATTTTTCTGGAATTAATTAAAGCTTAGTTAGAATTTTTATTAAAAAAGTAATTAATATGATTAAACTAAACATTAACATTTGTCAAAAGTATTTTATTTGGGTTCCTTGAGTCTCAAGGAGTTTTCTGGAATTTTCTGTATTTTTCTGGATTTATTTGCTATTTCCCAGAGCTCTTTTGATTTTATTTGAATTTCTAAAAAAGGAAAATTCTTTAAAAATCCCCAAAAGCCCGTGAGGCCGAAGCCCATTCCCTCCGGCCTGTTTTCCCTCCAACGCGCTCAGCCCAGCTTGCCCACCTCACCACGTGTCGGAAATCGAGCACCCGCGCCAGCCATCCGATGGCCACCACCCACACCTTTCCAAGCCGCCTATTACACCACACGTCCACCATTGGGGATGCCTAGTACTATTCATCTTTTTCTCGCCGCCATCTCCGTCTCCGACTAGGACTCCGCTGCCGCCTTCCGCGCATATCCTTGCCGGACTCGATGTCCGTGCTCGCTGTGAACACCTCGAGGTCCAGGTATTTAAAGTCGGTCGACCCCTCCTCGTTTTTTTGCATCTCGAGCCACCGCCTCTCTCGCCGAGTTCACCGAGGTTCATCCTGCGATTCACCGTTGAGTGTTTGATCTTCGCCGCCGTTCGCTCTTATTGGTGAGTCACCGTCTTCACCGCCGAACCCCGCCGCTGCACCGTCGTCGGCCAGCGCCGCCGATACCTTGTGCCATGCGCCGCCAGCTACACCCCGCACCCGCGCGCCCTCGCCGCTTCACCTTCACGTGCACCCCGTCCACCGTGAACTGTGCTGCTGACAGCCAAGCCCCACCTATCAACCTGCATTGTTCCATAGACCGTGGACCAAGCCTTGTCAGCTCAGCAGCCACCTCAACCCTAAAGCTGACGTGTCATGCCACGTCAGCCAACCGAGCTATTCCGGTGCACATTAGCATGTCATGGGTCATGCCACGTCAGCCTTAGAGCCCAGTCAGCCACCATGTCAGCAAGCCCATCGGCAGCGCACTGTTCTGTGCACCGGGTTCACCGTAGACCGCCTATTTCGTGAGCCGAGTCTACAACATAGTAGTTTTTTCGATTTTTAGCCTTTTTCTCCATATTATATTTTCCGAGAGCCCGTTCTCCATTCGAACTCCGATTGACCCGATTCTTTTTTTCTAAATTCATCTAAAATTGAGCTCTATCTTTTGGTTCTAGTTTTGAAGTTTTTGGAGTTCATTGTATTTTATTTGAATTTATTTTGTGTTCTATTTTGTTTTCTCTCTCATTGGATCTCGCTTTCGAAGGAGCTAAATTAAGATTGGAATATCAAGAGTCATTAACTGAGTAAGGCCAAGGTAAGTTGTGTCCTTTGATCATGTTGAACCTAGTTTTCAAATCTATTATGTATTACTTTGTTTTAAATTGTCATGCATTTCTACTTTATTATAAAACCCTTGTATTGGTAGTTATTGTCCAAATTGATTAATCCCTCCTTGATAATTTGTTGCCATTATTCTATTGTCACCATAGGATGGGTAATTATCTAGTGATGCAATGTTAGTTGTCACATGGTTTGTACGTTTAAATTGCTTAGCCATGATTGTAGTACATTGGGTCTATCATCACATGTGATCAATTAATTAATTTTGACTTAATGATATAATGGAATGTGGTGGTAACCACAGTGATAAAATTTGTGTGCCATGACATTAGGGTATCATTGGTGTTGGTTATACAAAAATGGTTTTCACTCGGACGAATGATCGTGCAGTAAAGGGGGAGCAATTTGCATATTAGGATGTGGATGCTTCGCTTGAGTACATCTAAGGATTTAACTTTGTGCGCCATTGATCTGAGGCTTACCACGCAAACCACATGTCTAGTATGGGATAGACCTGGCATAATAATTTGGGAAGTCTCAACTTTGATTTCACTACTGATGTTGTTGTGGCGCAAGGGGGGCAATTATCGACTAGGTGGCAGTTTACTCAACGGCAAAACCTTAGCGAGCAGGATCAGGTTGAGATGGAGCATTGTAAAAGCCTTATTGTGATTTTCTTTAACGTGAAGATTATCACATCATGTGGGTACAGTTGTGCAACCTCTGCAGAGTATAAAACTATTCGAATAGCCGTGTTCTCAGTTATGGACAATGCTCGGTGATTTCACACGAGGGGTAGAGTTTTCACAAAAACCTAGTTGGGTTAAGTTGGGGAGTGAATGATTCGTTCACTAGTGATTCATTACATGAATTTTGGTTCATGGGTGATTCATTAGGGTGAATGGTCAGTTCACTTGTGGTGGGTCTCAATTCCTTGGATTACTTATTTATTATCATTTTCAAAGTTTGCTTTTTCATCTATTTATTGTATTTACTTTAAATTGTGCTTTCTGCAAAAATTAACCTTTCACCCACCCGTTGGTAAGCCTTGCATACTATATTGCATTTTTGTTATAAACGACTTGCTGAGTATCCTATGTATTCACGGCTTCATCCATATTTGCTTAGTTGAGGAAGAAAGACCAGATCAGCACGGGGTACCAAAAGGAGGATACTTCAACGGCTTCGCGGATTAGGACTTCGCTCCCAAGTCGATTGCCTGTGGGCATATCGAATGGCTACAAGTTTCTTAAGCCTTTCAGGCCATTAATTGTAAGCTTGGCCATAAGGTCGCAACTCTGATAATTAATAATATTTGAGTTCTTTTTCTTAGTAAATCGTGACATGGTCGATATTTCATCTTCGTTTATACTGTGTGCACTAGCGTGATCTTGGACTAGTGCAGAATACACAGGAGAGTCCGGATTTGCATATTCGGGTCTTGACAATCACGAATGGGTGCATGAGCGGTGTGTAGTCGTGTCCTTGTGACATTGTTAGTTCAGTTATAGGATGTTTAGAGGAAGGGACCAATGGAAAGAAAAGAAACTGCATCAATTGCTTGGAAGCCATGCTAGCCAGCTGGTTCAGATTATAATCCTAGGGTTTTGTTAGTCAAGTAGGGTTAGATGTATTTCATAGAATAGGTTCTATATTCTGAGACTCGAACTAGAATAGGTTCTGGTGTTTGTGCGTTGGCTCTCCACGATAGAAATGATTGAAGATAGCTACGTGACCGAGCAGTTGGTGCAAAGGATAAATAAATTCCAACACTCTTTGATTACTTTTGCATAGTTGCACGGTGTTTAGATTTTTTTTATTAGCTTTAGAAATAAGGTTAGTCCTAGTCATCAATTAGGTCTTCCTTTGTAATGTTCCAATCTTGTGAGTTCGAATTTGTATTACTCCCCATGTACCTATACCATATTTATGTAACAATTTCGCTAATTATAAGGCACCTTCTACTCTTAAAACAAAGTAAAAATTTTCTAATGGTTAGATGTAGACCCGATGGACGTAAATTAAAGGAATAAGTCTATTTGGCTAGAGTCCGAAAATCAACCTCCAACTACAAAACCATATGCTCGATTCCTTTCAACTGTGAATGTGTTTACTTTTCACCCATAGGCTGGTGTTGTTAGTCATTTTTGCCATGTTGCCGGTCACGTCACTGGTTTTTCCTATGTGAACGGCAACACCACACAGCTTTATCTTGTAAAAAAACCTCCACGGTGGCCCCCATATGTCATTGGAAGAGTTAATTAAGGAGAGAAGAGGAGGTCTACTTCTTCCTTTTTGTTCAAAAAGAGAATGACACAGTAACGGCAATCATGGTATCGATTGTGGGTTGATGGCAAAGGAGGGTGAGGAGGCACAGTAGATGGGCAAAAAAATTTGCTTGTAATGAGGTGAATCCAACGGTTGCACTGGTTCAAAGAGTGGGGTGCCAGAAACATACTAGCAGCAAGTGGACGATGGTTCTGGTAGTGGGTGCTCATGGGGGCAGTGGCATAGCAGATGGTAGCTCTGATTGAAGGCATCAAAACTAATAGGGGATGGAGGGGGTTGGGTGAAAAGGAGTTAGACTCTCATCGATGAATCTCTATTGGAAGTGGAGAATCTTGGTTGGAAGTGGAGAAGGAAAACACTCAATTCAATGACTTTGATGAAAATAAATCTAGTTAACATGAGGGTTGGATGAGAACGTCGGTGGAGCATGTTTTGAAGCGACTGGAATTGCCAAAAACTCACCAGGGAGGGAGATCAAACATGGTGGCAATGCTGGTCAAAATAGATCAAGCTCTCCTTAGGTGTTTTATGGGGAAATGGAGATGTGTAGGATCGACGATAGCAATCAGAGGGGAGGTGAATGATTGCAGTGCGCACAAAAGATTTTTCTTTGAAATCAGTTGTCACCTTATTTTTCAACCTGTCCATAAAATAAATAGAAAACAAAACAAGGAACAAGGAGATAGCAAGGAATACTATATGTTTAGAAACATGCAGCAATGGCCTTTCTTGTTTTCACCCAAGATGGACTTAATTAGTCATCTCTAATTGCATTGCATGGGCTCTAATTACTCCTACTGCCAGCACTTTGATAATAACACAGTCACGACCAGAGCACATGCTAACAATACCAATCAGCGTCTCACGTCAAAACCAGCGACAACTCACCTACATGCAGCTGCTGATCTCACGTCAAATTACAGCAGCTCATGTCCGACTGCCATCAACACGCATGCACACGATCGCTTGCAATGGCCGTGCACGAGAAAACCGGAAAAACCGAGATGTCACCGATTGAGATTCAGGTCGAAACGATTAG
This sequence comes from Dendrocalamus latiflorus, assembly GCA_017311315.1. Taxonomy (NCBI): domain Eukaryota; kingdom Viridiplantae; phylum Streptophyta; class Magnoliopsida; order Poales; family Poaceae; genus Dendrocalamus; species Dendrocalamus latiflorus. The sequence continues at coordinate 11,866,714 of CM029662.1, forward strand.
CACACACCGCTGCAAAAACTTTTTTTTCTTCACGCTCAACCATCAGCCATGCATGCTCATAACTTCCATCAAAGCGTCCAACCGCCGTTTTTTTGGTTTGCTCGATCACGGCCACACACAATAACCAGCCGCTACAAAATATATACCATGATCCCTACTCGAAACCCTAATACAACTCATCTAACTAGGCCTAGGCCTTTTATCCCAACTAGGCTTTTGGCCCACTAATTTTAAGGGACCCGAAACCCTTCCTAACACGGGTTTTCACACTTCCGACATTTCAACTCATCGCGTGTCAAAGCCTCCAGGACTGCACCTCCTATATCTTCTCCACGCATCATCCACCTTTGATCTCCATGTGCTCCAGCGTGAGCCTGATCACCTCGTGACATCCTCGACCGTTTGGACCTCAAATTTCCCCCTCCTAGTCCCGGCCTTCCTCGTCACCGACCATGACCATCTCCACGCCTAACCTGCATGTGCAAAAACCAAAGAACATTCTTTCGACACAAGTTCTCTCCAACTTGACCAACATTAATCCGCACATACGCGACACAACTCGCATAACAACGCTAAACAAAATTACCAATTATTCATCATCACAAATTAACCATTGTCAATTATTCATCACCAAAATATCCTAGACCTAGCCACATGGTCTAACAAGATGAGCATAGGGTAGAACATGATGAGGGGAGTTCATTTTGGTGTTGGGCACCGCCACCTCCTGAAGTTCAAATATACGCAAAGAGAGGAGAGGAGATAAAGAGAAATGAGTAAGAGAGAAGAGAGGGAGTTGTTGACTCAGCACCTATCTAGCTGGCAATGTTCAGTGATGTGGTTGTCAACCCAACAAAAACTAGTGACATAGCTACCAACATGGCAAAACCACTAATGAAACCAGCCTAGAGGGTAAAATATGAATGGCTTTGATAGTTGAGGAGGTCAAATGGATGATTTTGTAGTTGGGGTATATTTCAAGACTCAAGCAGTAGTTGAGGTGATCAAATGAACTTATTCCAAAATTTAACTTGTCCCTAAAATATAGCAAATGCCAGATGCATGACAGCCCTTTACCTAAAGAGTTGCATGAAAATGATGAAAAGTCAAAAGATAAACAAAAGATAAAAATGCAAAATGTTGAATATTCAAATTAATGAAATTCAAAAAATGTCAAAACTATTAGAAAATTTTCAAATGTGCAACAAGCTTTCCATTGGTACCTATAATAGATTCCTATCAAAACAACACCTATCAATTTGCTATCTATTCCTTATCTAAAGATAGGGCCAATAGTGAATTTTACTTTATGCCGGGAGATATTTTTATGTATTTGTGCATTTCCTGTTAGGATACAAGGTAGGTTACACTAGCGCAAATTAAAATTTCTACAGCGTAAACCAAGAAGCTATTTGAGTAAGAGATCATAACTTATTACCACTAGACACACATTGTAGTGAAGAAAGAGTTGAAGTAGCCCGATTCAACATAGGTCGTGTCAATGTAGTAGAAGTAGTAGATCAGCCAATGCCCATGAGAAATGATCGTTGGAAGGCAATTGTCTTCTAGCTATAGTCGATCCCCACGAGCCGATTGCCTTCTCTTTGGATCGTGCTTATCAGCACCACAATCGTAGTAACACTTCTACCATAGTCCACATATCCAAGAATGGAATGTTGTGTGTCGGTATGCTAGCACTAGCTCGCACATCAAGGGCTTTGGAGGAGGCAGCTAGGGTTTTGTTGGGTGGTGCAATGTCTCTCTTTTCCCATAACCTACTACCCAATTTTATAGAGTCTCTGACTGGATCATTATCCATTATGAGTAGAGATTGTATCCCACTCAGAAAACCTCTGACCAGATCCTAATCCAATATGAATATAGATCGACTTCGACTTGGAGTCTATTATCTAGACCCTTACTGTTCCAACCTATTAAGTGTGTATCCTATAGGTTCAAGTATATTTGTTTGTAACCCGAAAATACCTTTCTGATCATTGGTCGGTAGTGGTCTCTAGCAGGACCTATCAACCCTAAATATACACAAAGATCAATTTGGATAAACCATATGTAATATGATTTGCAACCAGGTCCTAGTCAATCACGATTAGTTCATAAGTCCTTACGAATAGTTCATATCTGTTTACGACCAGTCTGTATCCCTATACGACCAATTCATAGATGAGTTTGTGATATGTTCGACCAACTCACGACCAGTTGTATACACATACGACCAGTTTATATCTGGTCAGACTAAACAAGTTTTCGTATTCTCCTTTTGCCTCACGATATTTGATCGAACTTTAGGGGAGAAATGTGTCATTCGTGGATTGTTCAATCTTTTCCCGATGTAGTAATGGATAATTTCATGTGGTCGATTCTTCGACCACTTGTGGCCTGGCTATGCACATCCTTGATCTGACCACATTCGAGGGGCTAGAGATATCTCTTCTGTTATGTAGGAGAGGCAAATGTCTTATCCGATCAATCACATTCCTCCAGATATTTCATGACATATCCGAAAGCTACTTTTATAACTACCCAGTTACAAAGTAGCATTTGACAACCCTATGTACTATTATATATGTAGGAAACTTTGTTGATCTCAGGTACAAGGATTATACATCATCAATTCTTAAGACCAATTGATGACACATAGAACATAACAATCTCAACAGTATCTCAAAGTGGGTCAATCTAACACTATGTTCTCTAACATGTGTCTACATTATTGATTTAATATTCCTATATCAATGATCGGTAAAACATGATCATCAATACATGTGCATCCCCTAAGAGAGTGTTCAAATACTCGCTAGGTCCATCCCCAAAGCGAAGACCCTCACTTAGGTCCGTCCCCCAAGTGCGCATTCACCATTATAGTAGTTAGCTTTGGCCCTATCACCATGGTGTGGGAACCCCTACGCGCAAACCTTTACATGGAATGCCCTCACTACATATGCGCCTACCATGATGCAAGGCTAGACCTAGACAACTTAAGTAGCTAAATGCCAAAGCCCATATAGCACATATGGTTGTACGGTGTGACTTAGATGTGCGGCAATAACGTTCGGTCCTTAATTGACTCAGGTGAGATTCTCCCCCTATCTACATGCGAGGTTCCTCCTCACATTTGACAGATTATCATATAATCTGCCTGCGTCCAAAAATAGAGATTCCCCCTCTTATCAACCTTTTGAAACTATCATGCCCACGTGTAAACTTGTTTGAAAGACCAAACTTAGCAGAAACTAGTGCTTGGCTAAGCATCTAGAAAATGTACTCAAAGTAATATACAAAAAATTTGACATTAGCTATGTTTAACCATGTCCTAAGGGTTACAATAGTGAGAATATCAAATTTTCAAGGAAGGTTCAATACATTCGAGCGATCGTAACTACCATTACCTATAGTATAGCAAGTTTAATGAAACATAAATGTATTCATAATAGATTTTGTAAACAATGTACAATAATTGAAATATTCGGATCAACATGGTCAAAGGTGGTGCTTACCTTGCTTAAATTATTGTGGTCTTGATCTTACTCAAGACCTTCTCAGTCAATGATCTTAGAGCAATTGGTCTTCGTCTCTGTCTTGATTCCTGCTCGAGCTAGTGCTCCTTCGGGACTCTGACTTCTAATTACACAATAAGTGATTGAAAGACAAAATAAATCCAAAGGACTGCAAATGTTCCAAATAAATCCAAAGAGAACTTCATTAAGGTTTATTAGGATTGTGCTCGGTGATGTAAGTTTAGAGGGTAAGGGATGATTGGCATAGTCGAATGGAATTGAGTGAATGAGGGGATGGTGGGAAAGCTTTGATGGGAAGGAAAACAAGGACGGATCAAAGTGAAGGAATATTCACACGAATACTTAGCTTCTTAACTCAAAGAGGGCTATGAATAGCCGATCGCAGAGTACCTCGGCTTGGTTTGAATTATCTCTTCTCAGTTGGTACAGTACTCTCTACGACTACTAATGTTCTTGGGCCACTACGGAGTTATACCAAGTTCTAACACTTTGGCCGCTACTCAATTCTATCTATGACTACTTAAGCTTACGATCGTTGTAGCATACGACCACTATAGCTTACAATCTTATCTTAGGACCACTATAACTACCAACCACTGTGGCTTATGACCACTATAGCTACCGACCACCATGGCATACAACCACTATAGCCATTGATCTTATCTTACGACCACTATAGCTACTAAACACTATGGCTACCGACCTTACGAGTATGACCTTACTATAGCAGTTGAAGAGTTCGATACCAGCTACGGTAAAAGATTTTGACACAGCAGCAGTCGAAAATCTTGACAACGCTAGCGGTCAAACATCTCGACACGGTAGTAGTCGAAGAACTCAACACCATAGCAGTTGAAGATCTCAACACAGTAGTGATCGAAGATCTCCATACAGCAGCGGTTGAAGATCTCGATACAGTAGCGGTCAAAGATCTCGATACAGCAGCGGTCAAAGCTGCGGTAAAAAATCTTGACATGATAGCAGTCGAAGATTTTGACACCTGGATATGATTAGAAATCTCGACACAGTAGAGGTCAAAGATTTTGACATAGCGGCAGTTGAAGATCTTGACCCCCAGCTATGGTCAAAAATCTCGACACGATTGTGGTTAAACATTTTGACATAGTGGAAGTCAAAGATCTCGATGCCCAACTATGGTCAAAAATCTTGACATGGCTGCGGTCGAAAATTTTGACACAGTGACAGTATAAGATCTCAACACCTGATTGTGGTCAAAAATCTCGACATGGCTATAGTCAAAGATTTTGACACAATGGCAGTCGAAGATCTCGACGCCCAGCTATGGTCGAAAATCATGGCATAGTTGCAGTCGAAGTCGAGTCGAAGATTTTGACAGCACTGCCAGCTTTCGATTTCGACTGCTACAGTTTTCTTTACTCACTCCAACTACTATGGTTTTCTTTCATAGTTCAACTACTTTAGTTTCCTTATTCAATTTTATTGCTTTTAGTTCTTTTATTCTCTCCGATCACTACGATGCTCCTATCTATCGAGAGAGCTAGGGCTCATCGCCAGTAAGGGACTCCTCGACAGACAAGGCATGAGCTAAAATAGAGCCAAGACCTTAGTCTGCACACCTAGGTGAAGAATCAAGGCCCGACCTGCAGGATAGGGTGGTCGGCGGCATGGTCCTACGGTGGCAAAGGCAGGGGAAAGGCTCTATAGGGCTATGAGCTACTAGGGTTGATTGGGTGCTTGGGGAGCTTCCAAGGGGCAGGAGAAACTCACCGAAGATGATAATGGCACTTGAGAAGGAGCAGAGGAGGCCAGTGTTATGGACCTCATTGTCAGTGAAGGGGTCCACGATGACAACGATGTCCAGCAACAGAGAAGCTAAAAAAGCTGCGCATGTGTTTGTATGCGTGCATGCAGAGGTACGAATGAAAGGAATTGAGGTACGACTCACCGGAGAGAGCAATTCTTGTGGCATCGTCTTAGTCGGAGATGAAGAAGAAGGCCTAGTTCAAGTGATCCACTTCATGGAAAGTCAGTCAAATGAGTAGGGTGCTTGAAGAGGTAAGCGCATTGAGACGGAGTTTGGGGAGTAGAGAGGCTCACTAGAGAAGCTAGCACACGGTGGCGTGCTCGTCAGTGTCACGTATGACTTTGGTTTCTCGACGTTCTAGAGAGCGGAGTGCTCAAGGATCGTGTGCAAGAGTTCGAGAGGGCAAGCTGAGGAGAAAATGGTGCAGTCAGAGGGGTTTGCAGGCACGAAAAGGCTGAGGGCTAGGCATGAGTTCTCACGAGCGTGGTTAAAGAACGCCATGGAATGCGAGGTGTGGATGGGGACAAGGGGGGAAAACCATCATGTTGAGGCAATGGGTAGGCGGAGTTGGTAGCAGTAGTGAAGAAACTGTGGGCATGGCATCTAATACCGAGGACAGCTCGAGCCATGACCACGGCAGAGCTAGCGCATGCCTGCGAGGTGGAAGACGAACCCTGTTAGCGGGCCCAGCGCATCAGTGAGCACAGAGAGGCAGCCTAACGGGATTTGTCTTGACAAGCATGGCCATGTTGTCATGGCATAGTTGCAGGATGGGCGGCGCGGCATGGTGCATTGCGCATAGGCTGTCAGTAGAGAGGAGAAACAACGGGCATAGTATTCAAATTGACGAGCATGGCATTAAATACAGTGGCCTATGTTCATGTAGGCTCGAGGTGGAAGAAAGATACTGCAAGTGGACCACACACGACAATGAGAGAGTGAGAGAAAGGGGTGAGCTGAGAGGTTGGACATCTATTAGACTCATCAGATGGGCTCGAAAGATTTATGAAAATCTTTGCGCACACTCCTAACATAGAGCGAATGATAGTGTAAATTTTTCAAAGCTTTATATTCTCTTGATTTCTCTAGAAAAAAACTGAGAAAACTTCTTGTTGAATTTAGATATATTTATTTGATTTAGATAATTTTAGAACTTGCTCCAATATCTATTATTTTTTTGTGCCAAGATCACAAATGGCTTGAAGTAAAATCCATCTGTGATACTCTAACATCATAGACAACTCAAAGTAAAAACCGTCTGCATCACAGATGGTTGTAATATATAACCATCAGTGATAGTCCTTCATAGACAGTTTATAGCACAAAGCCGTCTTTGATAGTTCATACTATACCTAAATTTTTCTGTTTTTTGGCTAGCCTCAAGAAATGTTAATTATGACCTTTGAAAATAAGCAAATACAGAAGCACATTCCATTAGAATCCACCATTACAACAGCAAAAACAAGGCAAGAATATATCCCAATCCTATGAACCCAACTCTTAAACATGGCAAGAACACATTCTAATCCTACAAACCCAACTCTTAAACATGGCAAGAACACATACTAATCCTACGAACCTAACTCTTAAACATAGCAAGAACACATCCTAATCCTACAAACACATGGAAAAACATAGACGAATGAGAGATCCTAACAGTGCGCGAGTTGGATGTCCTTGACACCGACTTGAGCACCGTCGTAGGTAGCTAGCTAGCTGCTTCCATAGTGCCTTGCAGCGAAGGACAGGTGGCGGTAATGTCATCTTTGTGTCACAACAGTGAGACTGCACAAGATACTCTTATGACACTTACGACAAAGAGTGTATTGTGCAGTCGACTGTGGTGTCACAATGGAGGCACTAGATCACGGAAGTAGTTGGTGTCATCGAGGAACAAGCTAGGAATGGATGAACTAGCTAGGAGCAGCCGATAGAACTCACGTATCTCGGAGTGAAAGAGAGAGGGGAATAATAAATAAGGGATGATGGTGGGAGGAACGGGTACTTGCCGTTCAATGCGGAGAGAATGAACGGGTGAGATTAGAATCCTGGGGGAGATGCCACGGATCGGTGTTGTGGCATTATCAGAGACAGTTTGTTATATGAACTGTCTGTAATATGCACATATCATAGATGGTTCTTATAAATAAACGTCTGTGAATTATCACAGATGGTTATTAATACGAACCGTCTGTAATGTCTTGTATTATCACAGACGGTTTATTCTAATAACCGTCTGTGATATTTTTCACAGATGATTATTAATAAGAACCGTTTCTGATGTCTTGCTTTATCACAGACAGTTCGTATAGATAACCGGCTATGAAAATATCACAGATGGTTGTTAGTATAATCGTCTGTGATAGTTGCAACACAGATGGTTCATAGGAACTGTCTGTGATGTAGCCATCCAGTATAGTGATTGATAAAGAAGAAAACTTCCTGCCCATCTAATTTTTTGCATATAGAATTTACGGCTTATTAAGTGTCAGCATATATAGCCATCTCATGTCTTGTATGGTTGATTGCCATTGACCGCAGATGAGTGGTAAAAGTAATACATTTGAGATTAAGATTTTGTCAATGTCCAAAATGAAGTACATTCGGAATTGTGGGGTGTGATATAGTATTAGGTAGTAACCCCTCTCAAAGAAAGATATTACATACTAATTAACGAAGACTATTCCAAAATTTTCAAATAAATATAAGGAAAAAATAAGATGGGAAATTTCCATATTAATTAGAATATATGTCACAAAATATCATATTAACAAGAGTAAAAGACATTGACAAAATTAGAAAAAAGAAAAATTAGAGATAGAAAAGAAATAGCTGTCACTATGTTCAAATTATAGATTGACTAAATGACGTAAATTGCATGCTGCATACCTTTGGGAAAAATAAGAAAATAGAGTTATATGTAACATTTTTTTAATAATACATGACGGACATATGAAATCACATGAAATTAATAATTATGTTTCAAAATGCTAGCCCGTACAGGTGCATGGATTGACATCTAGTGGATGGTAATACGTACTAAGCTAGGAATAGACCCAATCCAAATAGATTTATTCCAACTTATTAAGTGTGTAACTCAATACTGAAAACTAGGTTGGTACATCTTTGGTGTTGTGTTCTCCTATTAGACCAACTTAATTACATATATAATATTAGCGATGCTTGCATTGGAGATCACCACCAAGATGAATTGGCCACAAATAAATCTCCTTTGGTTTTCTTACGATGAAAAACACCGCTACCAAGGCACTGGTCATGTGCATCCACAGCGATCCTCAACAATATACTTTTCACCGTAAATGTTGGCATTCATGTTGCTGTCGCTAGAACCGGAGTCTCTGGTGAGGAGGGCGAACAAGTCTGGCACATTCATCCACTCATGTACTTAATGCTAACACATTTTTCTCCCAAGGTCTATAATGTAATAGCTGGATACTCATGTACTTTTTCCTTCTCTATAAATGATAGGAACTTAAAAAAAGAATCCATCTCTATCTCTCTCGCTCTCCATATTTTTTGAGTTTAATTTATCTTATTTAACACATTGAATGCCATCTAATTGTAGGGTCACTACAAGGAAATGTGATTGTTGCAACGAAATTAATTGTTGCTTTAGGACAAAAATCATTGCAATATGCACATTTTGCAACGAAATTAAAATCATTGCCGAGCATTGCAATAAACCCTGTGATAATAACTTATTACAACAAAAAACAAATCGTGGTAATAAATTATCATATCGTAAGCGATAGCATTTTATCACTACGAATAGAAAACATTGCAACAAATACATATTGCCACGATTTACATTTCTTGGCAATAGTTTAAAACAACAAACTTGATTTCGTGACAATAGTTTAATGCAATGCGATGGATTTAATGGCAATAGCTTAATGCAACACACCGAGTTTTATGGCAATAGTTTAATACAATACACCGAATTTTATGGCAATAGCTTAATGAGAGGAAGGGAAGGGGATGGCATGGTAGAGAAGGCGATGGGTTGTGCTGGAGGTGGTTCTTGGTGGGGTGGTGGATGCAAAGGAGCAGAAGAGGGGCAGTGGTGGGAGATGTGAGGCAAGGAGATGGACGGTGGGTGTCAGCGAGTTGGCCCAGCCTCGTCAGCGCAGGAGCAGATGGAAGAGGGAGGAGAAGAAAAGGGGGACAAGGGGAGAAAGAAGATGAACTCGATCTGAATTAGGGCTGGCTAGGGATTAGAGGGCGGTGGGGATTTTTTTTTGCAATATTGCGATGCGGCCCTCTGAATTATGCAAAATTGCAATTATGTCCTTCCCTTGTATGATTTCTTCTGATTTAGACCTCCTGAGTTCTATTTTTGATGTGGCTTGATCCTACACATCCGTGCTGGTGCGTACATCTGTACATTGTGCAAATTTTTCAAGATAATGGCCCTCAATGCGCTGGCCTATGAAAAATTATAAAAAAAATAAAATGGTCAAATTCAGACTATTGATTAAAGAAAAGCATAGAAAGGATCGATAATGGTCATAGACTGTGTAGTCTATTAATGGAATTCTCTTAATCTAATTCCAAATTTGAGAGTACATGGTTTCCACTAATTTAATGTTGAATAATAGACTTTAGAAGATGTAATTCAAAATGTGATTGCAAAATAGAATTTTGACACTGCATTGTCTATTATATTAATGGGTTCTCTTAATACAATCCCTAATTTTAGAGTACATGGTGATCGATGAAGAAGTAGGTTCTTAGGAGCTTACACCGTAGTAACGAAGAAGAGAAGTCAATGATTGGATTGTTTAATCTCTTACGGCTAATCAAATGTTAAGTCAAAGAAGAGAAGTATTTTCTTTTGCTGGGCTAAACAAATATATATTTATGGGAATTGAATCATATACGCGATTAGATTTGTTGGAAACAATTTTTTGCAGTTTGATTGTACATCTTGGAGTGAACCAGTACCTAATTTGGTGGGAAAATAAATTAGGATATACTATACCTATATATCGTTGCAAAAGAATGTACATATTGCAACAATAAGAAGTTGTTGTAATAGTAATTAGTTAATGCAATGATTTATTTTTTCATTGCAGTACAATCGATTTATTGTAACAAAAATAAAAATTATCACAAAAATTTAGAATTGTGACAATATAACAAACTTATTGCCATAAACAAATAATTCGTGGCAATAACATTAATTATTGCAAAAAAATATATTCTGTTGCAATTTTTTTATTGCAATAGAATGTACATATCACAACAGTATGAAATTGTTGTAATAATAATTAGTTAATACAACGATTTATTTTTTTGTTGCAATACAATTAATTTATAGCAACGAAAATAAAAATTATCACAACATCTTAGGATTGTGGCAATATAACAAATGTATTGCAACAAATAAATAATTCGTGGAAATAAATTTAACTGTTGCAATGAAATGTATTTTGTTGTATTTTTTTCATTGCACTAGTTAGGATTCTTTGTAGTGGGTACGGGAAATAACTTCAACTAACGCCTTCAAGATGAGCCATCTAATTATCCTGGGACGAACTTTTATTGCTCACTTTTGTTGTTTAACATGGTGTGCTTTCACCTTATTACTACCACCAAATTACAAGAAACTATTACGCCGTGGTTCCATTTGTCTTCTCGCTTGGCATGGGCTTGCCCTGCAGGAAGTACTGAAAGAGTATGAGCGCCTGCCGCGGGCGGTGGAGAGGAACCTCGTGCCCAGCGCCTCGGACCGTCACCAGCGTCAGGCCCTTGTACACCTGGCTCCAACCACCAACCTAAGCAAATCAATCAGACAAGGCATTGGTTAATTATGTTTGTGGCCAGAGCAAGTACAATAATGCTGACTAGGTCACCACTAGCGAAATCCACGTCAACACAATCCTATGTGGAAGAGAGAGACAAGAGGAGAGAGAGGCAAGCTGCCCCTCATGCAAGAGGTGACCTCTAGCACATCATACGAGGACTTAGAGGCGATGCTAGTTCTTAGAGCAAGTACAATAAGGGTTAGGGTCGTCTCTAGCGAAATATTAAATGTTTGAGTGCTTTTAGTAGAGGTAACCTCTACTCAACTTATTGTATTAGCTACCTTCACCATGAGCCACATGTACTCTTTTTGCTTATTTGGCTAGTACTCTTTTTGCTTATTTGGCTAATCCTAGAGGTGGCTAGTCAAAATTTATTCTGGCATGTCGCATTGTCGCATGCGTCAGTGTAGTCTCCGGCCGGTCGTGTCCATCAAATCAAAATAAGTACAGAATACAAGTAAATCATTAGTTAAGTTGATCACATCTGATATGGAAAAGATATGGAGCATACTTGCATGTTGCATGAGTATGATTTCCATGTCCATCAAAATAGCTAAATAAATAGATTTGTTCAAGAAGCTCATACAAAAAGGCAAGTTGAGAGAATGAGGCTGACCTTTTGGTTGTCATACCAAGGGTACCAACTAATAGTTGTTGGAAGGCCCAGAGCATCGATGGAGTACCTGGTGGATGTCAAGGGGATTACTGCGTCCGTATCTCCGCTGGGAAATAAACAAAAGAACATTCTGTCAATTTTTTTAGCATAGATGGCTTCTTTAGCATGAAGAGGCAAGTTCGTCGTAGTTGTGGCGCTGGAGCTGACAGATCGACAGCAACGCTCAGTTACATGAAAAGAAAAACGCGAATAATTCGCAAAATTTTGGCCCTAAATGACTATCCCAAGGGCATCTTTCTTGCATGATAACAAGTTGGCAAACGTCACAGCTGACAAGAACTGAGGAACAAACGTCGGGTGGTCCAGTTGTAGCCGGTTGCTGATCACGAAAATGACTCGATCGTCAACAGCGAAATATTTTGCAGATAATATAATGCATCTTAACTTCTTAATGGCGACATTCTGAAGGGTTCATTCAGTCGAAGCAATGTACGTGACGCACTATCCGTAACTCCTCTTGTTAATCCAAAGGTAACTGGTTGCTGATGTATCCCTTTCAGGAACTTGCATGAATTCCAGAATAATAAAATTTATTAACATGTATGTTTAGACTTTAGAGACGCCAACTTAATAATGAGAGAGTACAAAATCTTTTAAAATTCAGGGGGGAATACTCTCATTAAGCGACATCACACATACATTAATAGCCGTATGTCTGTAAGATCGATGACGAATATTACTTAATATATAGATTCTTTATGCATTCATTTATTCTAAAATGGAAAAGAGATTGTGTAACGAATAAACTCTATCCTAATACCATGAGAAAATAATTCCCAAGACTAACATTAAGAAAGTAGATAGCAATTATATTGTGAAACCTACTTAAGTAGTTAAGAAATACTGAAATACTACATTAAGAAAGTAAAGTACAATAAACTGACCTAAAGACCCATATCCTTAGGCCTGCTGCAATAAGCTCCTTGTAGATAGGAAGCATGGATCTTGGCGCATCTCCCCAGTTGTTGTTGTTGATGGTGTCACTGCCATTCATTTATCAGGCCAAATGAGCATAACCACATGAACCAAAAGTGGCACTACTGTTTTGGAGGTTTTCAGCTTCAACCTAAAGATGTCATAAACTTAAGCTATGCCAACCATCAACAAGAGGGAATTCTCGATCTTTTTCTGCTAAAAACTGGAACCGCTCTCCATTTCCTCAAAAGTGGGGAAAGCGAAACTGTACTTTGTCATGCACGCATTCAGGCAGCACAACACAAACCTGCAGGTCGCCCATGTGTAGTTTATGCCGGTCACGTTGGCGTGGAGAGCCCTCTGCACCTCCGGTCGGTTGTAGTACGCTGTGGAGTATCTTGCGGTGCACGGGTCATACGATCCAGTCATCCATGGCTGCATAATACGTACCAACACACAGGGTTAACAATTTCGTTTGGGGAAAAATTACGAAATCACCAAAATTTCTGTAATTTTGGTTTGGATTTTGGTCAAATTTCGATAATTTCAATTTGAACTTTAATGAAACTTTAGAATTTTGAGAAAAAGGTTATCAATATTGGTAGAGATGAACTAGATATTTGATATAGATGAAATGGAGATGATAATATAGATGAAACTTGCTCTAATATTTGAAGTTCATCTTAAGATTTGAATTTGAATTCAAATTTCGGTCTTACAAAATAATTTTATTTGGGACTGAAATCACCGAAATTTCGGTGAAATTGTTAACCCTGCCCACACATGCATACGCGAGAGGGAAAAGAAGCAACACAGGGTACGTTACAAACTTTGCAACAAAAGATAAACTCGTCCCAACCAAACCGAAGTACCTGACCATAGGGAGTTTCACTTGAAAAGCAGCATTGCTTTACTGGAAAAGGACACTGAATACTATGGTTAAGAATTCGGAAGATACTACTCACGTAGTGTCCCTTTAGCTTTCGGCGCACGGATGTCGTGGTTGTCTCGTTGCAGGTGGGTGTGTAGATGCTATACATGTCGATGTCGCCCTGCTCCGCCGTGGAGGTGTTGAGCGCGGAGTCGCACACCGGCGACGGCTGCAAGATCGAGTCGTTCACGCATGACGCTTTGAGGAGGCGGTATGTGTCGTCGGAGATCAGCCCGTGGTTCCACCACGACTCGAACATGCCAACGTAATCATGGTAGTCGTCAATCACTGCGTTCCCGACCTAGAAAAGGTTTCAGACTTTCTGGTCATGGAGATCGTCAGATGTATTTGCGCTAGACATTACATGCTCGCAATGAGATAAAGCAACCTAGCACTTGGCGCGTACCATGAAGCCTTTGAAGTTGATGAAGGGCTTCTCTACGCCTTTATTGTTTCGGTAGACAACCTGGGATAACTCAGGGACATAGTGCCCTGGAGTTTTACTTACCACATTATTACAAGAGAAAGGGTAATTCAGCACAAGAAGCAGAGTAAATTAAGCAGAGAAGGCGAAAGGCCAAATGCCTGCGTAGCTCTCCCCAGCGATGTAGAAATCGCGGTACTTGTAGTGCGGGAACCTCTCGAACCAATTCACCAGGAAAGTGTAGGAATCATGAGCTGCAAAAAATTCGCATACCGTTGAAGCCATGGAACAGAATCCAACCGAGACAGCGTCAAGTACGCGATGAAACAACTACTGAGTACGTAACCTGTTCTGTTGTCGCCAGAAGTGTAGAGGTCGGAGCTGGTGTTGGTGTACGAGAACCCGACGCCGGCCGGCGAGTCCAAGAACAGGATATTAGCCGCTGCAGACATTCAGAATTCAGTCTCCATTTCGGAAAATCTTAACGAGACAAAGCGCTCTGATCAAGGGAAGGCTACCTTTGTTCCACCGATACTCGTTCAAGAAGAGGGTCGCGCCGTCCGGCCGGATGTGGAAAGCGCCGAGCTCCTCGGACGCGCCGTACGCGACGGAGGAGCAACCGGGCCCGCCGTTCAACCACAGCACAAGCGGCGCCGGTTGGGCCTCCGCGGGCGCCTCTTCCAGCAAATAGAACAGTGCCCGTCCGGCGCGCTCGTCGACCGTGATGTACCCAGAGTACATGGCGAAGTCCACGGCCGGCTGTCCGGGCAGCCGGACTACACGGTCGGCTGCATGGCTACTCGCCGCCGCCGATTGCCAGAGCCGCGTCAATGCCAAGAACACTGCCACTGCTTCTAGAACTTGGGGGAAACGACTGGTCATCGTCTGCCAGATTACAAAAATTGTATTGCAATTTGTATGAGGCACAATTGTTACCAGGGATGTGGAAGTACAGTGAGTATAAATAGACACAAATCGATGTCATTGTTTGGTTTGGACCGCACGTTTCCTTGATGCTATCTTCTTTTTTCCAACTTCAGTCTAGTGTACAAATCTGACTAAGACAAGAAAAACAAAGACATCGGAAAAGCCTGTTTACGCACGAGATCCCGATTGAGTTATTAAACGCATGATATGCGCAACCGTTGAATGGATATTTGATATCATTGTGTGCGGCTGCAGGGGCAATAAGACAAGCAAAACCAGCAGTTGTGGCCCCCACCTCCCCTTCTTCTTCACTTTCCGCTTTCCCTCTCTCACACGAACACATCCAGCAGGTCACAGCATGCTTTCCCCATTCCAATCTCTGTCTGTCCAACCTTATCTCTCTCCCCAAGCGTTTCTCTCTTCTCTTGCTTTGTGTTGTTCAATACCTAGGGTTTGTCAGGTCGGGGAGCACTTTGAAGGTGTAATTCAAGGTATCAGAGGGGAGTAGAGATATTGACAATACTACGAGGTAGTACCAGTACCTCTCACCGTCTCCTGAGGCGCCAATTTGGTCTAACATTGATCAAGAGGATGCATTCACACACTTCAATTTGTGTCATAATGATGATGCATGACCACATGGACACAACTGCCAGCAGGTTGTAAATGTCATTACATCAGATAGTAGTAGGTGCCTGTGCCGTGCCTGTGCCGGTCAGGTCTCAACAAGAAAGATGGTACTACAATTAATGGAGCGGAGAAAACAAGTTTAACATATTGTCAAATTTTTCACAAGCGTTCAGCCAATTCTAGCTGTGACATGATATATCAAGGCAAACTGTCACATCCCAAAAATCTTCTTTCTGAAAAATTTAATTTTAAATTAATTATTTTAAAGTATTTGAGTTTTATTTGGATTTACCCTGAATTTTTGTTTTTGAACAAGCTGGATTTGAAAAGTATTTTAGAAAAACCTAAAATATTATTAAATAAAATGATATTTTGATTTTATATGAAAATCCTAGTTCAAAATAATTATTTGGAGTTATTTGGCTTTTATTTGGTTTCCTGGATTTTCTGGGATTTAAAAATGTATTTTTGAAATTAAAAAGTATTTTAAGTATGAAGATTAAATACCAACATTAGTTGAAAATATTTTTATTAAGTCCAAAATGTCACCAGGAGCTTCTGTGAATTTTTCTGGAATTTTTGAAAGTATTTTTATAGTTTTCTGAGGCCAAATGAATTTTCTAGCATTTTCTGAAAATCAAAATCAAAAATTAAAAATAAAAATCCCTCCCCCCTCCCCTCAGGCCGCCGCGTGGACGGCCGGATGCCGCCCACGTCGCCCGGCTGATCCCGCCTTCCCCTACCCCGCTGTCGCCACGCGTCCGGCCCAGATGGCCCGCCTCGCGCTCCCGGCTCATCCGCCCCGTCCGCGCCTCGCCGCTCTCTGCCGTCCGATGCGCGCCCCGGCCCATCTGGCCCATCCACCTTGCTCTCCTCCCTTGCCCTCCGATCCCCATCCGGCCGCCCGCATTCCGCCTCCTCTATCTCTCGCTGCACCGTGGGGCCCGCCTGTCATTCCTCCCGCGCGTCGTCCCCTTCCTCCCGGCCGGCCGCGCGATCTCCGCTGCCCCTCGCCCGCGGGATCTCCTTCCTTTTTCCCGCGTGCGCCGTGCCCCACGCGCCATCTCTTCCCCGACCCAATTCCGCCATCCCCGCGCCCTTCTTTCCTTCCGCGCCCCCCCTTTCCTTCTTCCCCCCTCTCATTCCTTTCCGCCGCCCGCCATCTCCGGCGAGGAATCCCCGCCGACCTACCCATCCCCGATCCCTATAAATACCGCCCCCGGCTCCGCCTTTCCTCGCCCCACCTCCCCCTCCACTCCCCGTCCTTTCCCGTGCGCCGGAGCTCCCCCGCAGCGTGCGCGTCCGCCTCCGCCGCCGTCTAGAACTTCGGCGAGGAATCGCCGCCGTCTCGGGCCTCGCCGCGCCTCGTCGACCCCACCGCCGCCTTCACCGCGTCCGTGCGCACCCCGACCACCCCTCGGCTGCACTTCTCCGCCACCGGAGCCCCATCGCCGTCGACGACCGAGCCGCACCGCCGCCTCTTCACGCTGCCGGCCGCCTCCGGTCGCCCACGGTGAGCCCGCGCCCCTTCCCCGAGACCCCCGTGCGCCCCTCTCCCCGTTGCCGCCCTCGCCGCCGGCCGCCGCCCGCCGGAGCGCCGGCGAGGCTCGCTCCCCCGTGCGCCCTCCGGCCAGCCTGCCTCGTCATCTCGACCGCGCCTGCGTGGCAGCGGACGTGGTGCCACGCCAGCGCCATCTCGGACCATCCCGCCCCCGTCAGTGCCACACGGGCGGTCGTGCCACCTCGGCTCCCCATTCGGTCCATGGACCCGGTCTGTGGACCAGGGCCCATGTCAGACCCAGATTTTTCAATCCGAATCCTCTGTGATTCCACCGCACTATTCCCTGGATCAGTAGATAGTGCTCACAGATTACAGTTCTGAATATCAAAGTTCATATCATGCGGAAACGTAAATATAATAGTAGACTTACTCATGGGCCGATTAGGCCGAAATCATGAAATTGCAGCAGCGGAAGAACGAAGCACGCAAGTGGGACCTTCAGGACGTGCCCACAGGCAGCCAACTGGAGGTTCGCGACCTAGCCCTTGACATCTTCATCTTCTTGGCCAGCTTGTCCAATCTTGTTGCTGAGGCGAGGTGATTTGATTTCCTGATTCTGAATTTTTGTTGCAAAAGCGAGCATGAGCACTCCGACCCCGTGCTCCGCGAGCCAATACACAGAATGCAAATAAATAGTATGCATGGCTTAATCAAAGGAGAGGCTCGGGCTATTTTATTTTGCGTAGAGTGCTTTTGAATACAATTAATTAACAAGCCCTATGACTTAGCAATTTTTGGAACAAATCATAATGTACAAGGAAATGCATTATTAATATCGATTCAGATTCCATCCACCGTTACATGGCATCTGCACCATATAGCAATTTCTTCAGCGTTATAACCGCTTAACTTACCACTGGGACGACACCCAGGACAATTCCAAACCAGGGCAGTCCTTCGCCCTTCACTTTTCCATTCCCATTTTCCAAACATTTTTAAATAGAACTAACTCGAGTAAGTTCCCATGTCCGCCCTTGACCGTGGGCACGGCTATTCGAATAGTTTTGACTCTGCAGAGTTTGTACACTTTCACCACAAGAGATGAACTATCCTTTTTGCCAACATGCTTTCTTAGGCATGAGACCCAGATAATTTATCACAAAGCCTTTACCTTACTCCGATCTAGCTAGACACCACCCACGCTGAGGTTTCACCGCTGAAGGGTTACACCACCACAGTCAGAAGCCCCCTCTTGCGCCGTGCGAGTACAGTACACCCTGTGCCTCACTGTGAGTAAACCAGTACACCCTGGCACCCACTTCCCTCGGTGATGTCTGAACTAAACCCTTGCAAGTTATTCAGCTAGGTCGTACCCATTATAGACTTGTGGTTGTACTGTTTTACACGGGTTGACATGACAAGATTCGGTCCTTAGTATTATCTGAGCGGTTCTACCACACTCCCTAATTTGTGCTCCCACCGCACCACATACCAGCCCCCAAGCCATCCGCTCAGATTTTTAAGCAAGTTGGGATTTTTGAGAGCATAAAATAACCCTATCAAAGGATACCAGTCATTCCCACCATGACTGCCCAACCAATTTTTCTCAGGATTAAAAGTGATGCTTGGGCGCTCTCGCGCCCATGAGTACCTAAGCAAAACTAAGCATGGCATATAATTAGGGACTTATTTTCAAAAGTTACCATTATAATTTTGCTAGGGCGACAAGGTTCGCACATTCAAATATTCCAAAGGAGGGGTAATATTATCCAAGGTAAACAATAGGCACATAACTAGATTATTGAATTAAACATGTATTTTCATAAACCTAACAGCATGCAATTTGATAATTTAAATCAAAGTAATTTGAAGAAAACGTAGGTTCAACATGATCAAAGTATTGACTCGGCTGGCGCGGTTTACCGCAGTCTTGAGCTCACACAATGCTTTTTCTTGCGCTTCTGATCTTTATCTTCGCTTTGCTCTTGATCACGCTCGATCCATTGAATCTTCACGACTCCCGATTTCTAATTACGTGACAAACGACTGAATCCAAATAAAAGTAAATAACTCAAAAGATCCAAATAACTCCGAATAAACTCAACTTTTGTTTTATTATGAGTTAAGGGGTGATTCGGGTGATTTGAGACAGGGTCGGTGGAAGGATATAATGGTTCGATCTTTCTATTGATCACCTCTTTTATTATTTTCGTATTTATCAAGGAAGTTCCATGAGTTAGGTTAGACCTATGTATCGATGTATGAGTCTGGCTGGGTATGTATTCCTTGCAACTTAGGTTATGGTAAAGGCATACTGGACCGATGGATGAGATCTGTACTTATTCTATAAATATTTTAGTCAAAAGTATTATAACACTTGGATATCTTTATTACGTTTTAGAATAATCTCCGATATAGGCCTTTACTTACTAATTAGATAAAACCTATACAATGATAGGTAATTTTAAGCCTATTATTTCTTGAATGGCATTAAGTTGTATAAGCCACGCACTTCTAGTTTAAATATTAACAACTTTAGCACCATTTTCTCTCAGACTTGCTTTTGAATGTAAAGCCCTATTAGTTGTTCACCTTGATAATTTATGCATTTTTAGTTACAATCTTGCGTCCCTTGGGTATTTACTCAGCTATCTTTTGTAATATTTTCCTTTACGCTTTCATGTTGCAAAATAACACTTTTTATTGATCATTTACCAAACTCTATGAGCATACAACTATTCAAGTTTAGGTTTTCTGACCTTTTTATTTTACTAAAACCTTACTTGATTTTCACAAATTTACTCCTATTATAGCATGTATATATATTCATCACTAGATTATAGGTCATTGTACTTTTGTTTGGTTTTATGATAACTATTTATATTAACTATTATTTTAAAGAGGCTTTCATGATATTGATATTTTAATTACATATGATCTATATAAAGCCTACCCTTTTAAGTTTGGATCTCAAGTAGTTTATATGCACGATGATCTCTATTTGCGGTTCTATATTACCTAATATTCAAATAACCTAATCCTTGTAAAATAATCAGTTTGTTAGTCTTGATTAACATGTGACTTTAGCCAATATTAAATCCAATTTGATTTTTGATCCATTTTCTTCCTACTATATATTACATATATATCTACAACTAGATTGTATGCACTTCATTTGAGTTTATGCCAATTGAATTGCATTAGCTACTACAAACAGGGCTTTCACAAAATTTATTTACCAAAGTCCATACAATATATACCTAATAAATTTTTGCATCTTTTAGAAATTTATTTCTGATTTTTCCTTGATTTTCCTTCACTGGAGTTGCTGGCAAACTGGGCAAAAACTTAGCATCTAAATAATGCGGCCTGGGGAAATCGAACTCAGGACCGACAGGGTAACGAGCGATGCGGCTAGCCAACTGGGCAACGGCACTCATGCGAATGATAAAGGGTGGGGATTTCTTACCATTCATGTGCGTAGGGATGGCTCGAAGCGGAGCAGGCCGGCGGTGCTCAGTGCGGGCTCGGCCGGCGGCAGGCGGCGGCCGGGGAGAGGATAGCGACTCGAAGAACGGGTTGCCCGGAGGGAGGCGGACCTAGAGGTGGCGACGCTTTGACCGGAGAGGCGGTGAGGCGAGCAAACGGCAACCCGATGCGGCCGGCGGCGAAGTGCGCTCGGGGCGGCGGCGCCGTGGTGGGGGGGGAGGAGAAATTTATCGGCGCAAGAGCAGTAGGGGGACGTGGGGATTCTTACCACGCGGTGGCCTAGGCCGGAGGGAACTCGAGGCGGGCCGGCGGCGTATGCCCGTGGCAGCGTGGTCTTGCGCACGGCGCTGGCGATGTACGGGCGACGGGGGCTTCGGCCGGCGGGCGGAGGAGCTTCGGGTCGCCGCGGCGAAGCTTCCACAAGGAGGAATTGGAGGGAGCTTGGCGGTGGAGGGAATGGCGGCGGCAGAGGCGCGTCTGGCCGGCGGTGAGGAAGAAACCGATTCTGGCGAGCTCGGCGCACTGGAGCCCAATTAATTTGGCGGGGAGGTATAGGGGGAGCAACGGCCCACTGTGACGCGGTCGGGATGGCGAGACCTTGTCGGAGCAGCCGGGGCGGCGTGGAGACGGCAATGGCGGCTCACGGGCGCGAGACGGAAGGAGCTCAGAGGGGCAAAGGGAGTCGCACGGGGTACTTATGGCCACGGGTCGATGGCGAGGACAGTGGGCGCGCGTGGGGAAACGGTGGGCGAGACTGTGGGCGGCTGAGGCAGCTTTGCGTCGCGCACGGCAGGCCGCAGAGCTGGGGCGCCGCGTGGCCGGCAGTTGCTGCGGAGCGGGGAGAAATCCCGTGGGCGGGATGGTGATACCGGGGCGGTGTCCGAGCGCGCCGCACATGCGAGGGGACTGCTCGGGAGGCGACGGTGCCCGGGGCATGCATAAACGCCACGGGGAAGAATGGCGCAGAGCGGAGCAGAAGGACATGATAGCGCGGGCGCACGCGAGCGAAGAAGGGAGAAGGGAGTGCGGGCGGGGGAAGGGGCCACCGGCCAGAGAAAGGAGACCGGGAGAGAGGAAAGAGAGAGAAAAAGAAGAGGTGACTGGCTGGGGCCCACTTGGCATAGAGAGAAAGGAGAGGAAAACCTGAGAATTGGGATTCTGAATTTTAATTTTAAATTTTTGTTTCATATTTATGATTACTGATTTTTGCATAACATTTAGAATTTAAGCTTCAAATTTTCAGATATTAAATAAGAGCTTCTATTATTATTGTGTCTGTTATATGTAGATATATATATATATATATATATATATATATATATATATATATATATATATATATATATATATATATATATATATATATATATATTATTTCCTATTGCTAAACTCTTTCTTGCACAATTTGTGTATATACGTACATGTATATATGTAGGTGTGTTTGTATTTTGCTCATCCGCTTTTATTGCTATTTATGCCATTATTTTCAGAATGAGATTATATATTTTTAACTCAGGTTTCTCTCTTCTTATACTGGATCATCTTTTCAGATTCTTATTTAAAATTTTAATTTTCTATTATTTGCACATTCCCTTTTAGGGCATTATTAATGCTTATTTCTTTTTGAGCTTCTTAAATTTTTGGAACCTCAACCAAATTCCAGAAAGACACCATAGAATCCAAATTCAAATAAAATATATTGCAACAGTAATTCAAAAGTTTCTCATTTTCAAAATTTAAATTTTCGGGATGTTACAAACCTACCCCCCTTAAATGAATCTCGACCCCGAGATTCCGGTAGAGTTGAAAGAAAGGAGGTGGGGTTATACTAGCTAGCAATGGGTTTCCGGGTGCTGCTCGACGAATAGTTCCTGAGCTCCACAGGGAGATGAAGATCTACACAATAGGGATTAGAACTTGGAGAAGTCAAAAGGGAAGAGAGAAACCTTGTTCTTCTGGATAAGTCGTAGACTTCCAATTACTTGCTCTTTGACGTTGTTGTCTTCACGTCGTCGTAGAATGGAATAGTTGCATCGCCTATTGGACATATGGCTGTAGAATTTTCGTACTAATAGGTGGGTAGCAATGGTCTCTGCCGTAGGGGTAAACAGAAGGGGAGAGGACTTGCACTTAAAGGAGGCAAAAAGGGAGGAAGGAGATCTTTATTCTTCTGGAGAGGTCGTCGTCTTCAGAGTTCTTGCTCCTTGATTTTGCCGACATTATATCTCGTAGTGCTACCCCCCTTAAATAAATGACGATTATCATTATCCATCCATTGTACTCTAGCTGTCTTGGTCGTCACGAGATTGGCGGGTGGTCTTCTTCACAGTGATGTTGTTTTCCTTAAATATTGGAAGTTTGAAAAGTCTTCACATCTTCTCGATTGCCCTGGTTTTGGGTTGTTATTTCGTTCCTTTGGATCCGATGGGGTTTTCAGCAAGAGGTGAGAGGGAATAGCATGAGATGAGAATTAAATCGCGGAGATAAGGTGTTCTAACCCATTTAACTTTTAAAGGAAGACACCCTGGAAGCTGGGGTGATGCAGAACCACACAAATTTTAAAAGCAAACTTTTTCCTGTGACTGCGAAATAGGACGCCCAAGGGCAAGAAGCAGTGCACAGGGCCAAATAGAATCTTGCAACAATACAACGTCTACTCGGGGAAGGCACACATAATGGGGCACAGGGTTTATCTGCACAGTCCGTCTAAAACGAGACCATCTTATCTTCATGATCATCTTCGACGTTCCTAACCTTAATATTTGGAGTAGGGGTATGAGAATAGGATCAAAATTTTCCTTTTGTAATTTAATAGAAAGAAGTGGAAAGTATTTGGGGTAGTTTCATTGGTTTTGGCACTCATTTTTTTAGTGGTCCTTGTGGCAAAACAAATTTTTTTTTAGATATCCTAATCTCTTCCAACATTCAACTATCCATCACTGAATCAATTCACTCCCATATGATTTTTTTTGTACATAAGGCTTAGAATCCAATAGCCTTTATAATTTAACTTCCACTTTTGCAAACTGCACTCAGGCTATCTTTCTTCATTAATTGTTCATGGCATTACTGCCATCTAAGACTCCAAACAGCGAAGGAGATTATCTATTTTATTTGATCCACCAATCATACTCGTCCTATTGTATCATCCATCATTTCATTAATCTAGTCATGATTATCTAAGTCCCGCATAAATCTTTGACCTTCAATCATATATTTGTGGATTAAATATCATATTTTCACTATGACTGTATAATCAAAATCTCAGATCCACTATTGGTCAACTTATTAACTGTACAATCCAATGAAAATCCAACGCCTTTACTATAAATCCATCTATATATAAATTTTCCATCTAAAATTTTATTAATCGAATCGAGGTTACCAAATCCTGATATGTGCCTGAATTTCCACCACATCTTTATAAATCCAATCTCAGGTTCGTCAATTGCCAGTTTTATCAACTTTCCAATCCTATGAAGATCTAGCTTTCTTTGTTTAGATCCACTAATGACTTTCGTATCGTGACCTCCTAATAATCCAAGATTGTATTCAAAATCATAATCACTCCTCTAGTAACCACCTATATCTTCAGTGACAACCTCCGAATTAATTCATTACTATGAACATCTTTCAGGAATAATGTTATTAATCAAGCATGTACTTTGATAATTGTTATCATCTCTCCAATTTCTCAAAATTCTATCAATTTGTCTAGCAATCGATCATATTCCATTATTCCACTATTGTAAATATCTCCCAAGAATTATGTTATTTATCAATGTTGTACTCCCGCAATTATTTTCATATTTCCTATTTCTCCAAGAATAACTTAATTCATCCATCTAGTCATTCTAATTCTTTCCGTTAGGCTCCACAAATTTTTTTTTGTTCTTCCAATTTTCACCCTATTGTTTACTCCAGAAATAAAACAATCTTTGATATTAAGCTTCAAGGTTAAGCACCATGACTCTTGGCCTTAAGTGCGTTTTTCATAGAAAGCTTACAAGAGAAGCGCTGGATTTTCATCACTTTGAATTTGGGTAAGAGAGCTTCAGAAGTAAAATGGCTAGGGCAGCATATGGATAAGGGAGAATCATCTAAGAGAGATGAGAATGAGTGATACAACTTATATTTTCCAAAATAGATTTTAAGGAAATAATTCTAGTTATGAAACTAACGACCACGCTAACTAGGTCACGACTTGCAGTCGATATGCTCTGATACCATGCCTGTCAGACCCAGATTTTTCAATCCGAATCCTCTGTGATTCCACCGCACTATTCCCTGGATCAGTAGATAGTGCTCACAGATTACAGTTCTGAATATCAAATTTCATATCATGCGGAAACGTAAATATAATAGTAGACTTACTCATGGGCCGATTAGGCCGAAATCATGAAATTGCAGCAGCGGAAGAACGAAGCACGCAAGTGGGACCTTCAGGACGTGCCCACAGGCAGCCAACTGGAGGTTCGCGACCTAGCCCTTGACATCTTCATCTTCTTGGCCAGCTTGTCCAATCTTGTTGCTGAGGCGAGGTGATTTGATTTCCTGATTCTGAATTTTTGTTGCAAAAGCGAGCATGAGCACTCCGACCCCGTGCTCCGCGAGCCAATACACAGAATGCAAATAAATAGTATGCATGGCTTAATCAAAGGAGAGGCTCGGGCTATTTTATTTTGCGTAGAGTGCTTTTGAATACAATTAATTAACAAGCCCTATGACTTAGCAATTTTTGGAACAAATCATAATGTACAAGGAAATGCATTATTAATATCGATTCAGATTCCATCCACCGTTACATGGCATCTGCACCATATAGCAATTTCTTCAGCGTTATAACCGCTTAACTTACCACTGGGACGACACCCAGGACAATTCCAAACCAGGGCAGTCCTTCGCCCTTCACTTTTCCATTCCCATTTTCCAAACATTTTTAAATAGAACTAACTCGAGTAAGTTCCCATGTCCGCCCTTGACCGTGGGCACGGCTATTCGAATAGTTTTGACTCTGCAGAGTTTGTACACTTTCACCACAAGAGATGAACTATCCTTTTTGCCAACATGCTTTCTTAGGCATGAGACCCAGATAATTTATCACAAAGCCTTTACCTTACTCCGATCTAGCTAGACACCACCCACGCTGAGGTTTCACCGCTGAAGGGTTACACCACCACAGTCAGAAGCCCCCTCTTGCGCCGTGCGAGTACAGTACACCCTGTGCCTCACTGTGAGTAAACCAGTACACCCTGGCACCCACTTCCCTCGGTGATGTCTGAACTAAACCCTTGCAAGTTATTCAGCTAGGTCGTACCCATTATAGACTTGTGGTTGTACTGTTTTACACGGGTTGACATGACAAGATTCGGTCCTTAGTATTATCTGAGCGGTTCTACCACACTCCCTAATTTGTGCTCCCACCGCACCACATACCAGCCCCCAAGCCATCCGCTCAGATTTTTAAGCAAGTTGGGATTTTTGAGAGCATAAAATAACCCTATCAAAGGATACCAGTCATTCCCACCATGACTGCCCAACCAATTTTTCTCAGGATTAAAAGTGATGCTTGGGCGCTCTCGCGCCCATGAGTACCTAAGCAAAACTAAGCATGGCATATAATTAGGGACTTATTTTCAAAAGTTACCATTATAATTTTGCTAGGGCGACAAGGTTCGCACATTCAAATATTCCAAAGGAGGGGTAATATTATCCAAGGTAAACAATAGGCACATAACTAGATTATTGAATTAAACATGTATTTTCATAAACCTAACAGCATGCAATTTGATAATTTAAATCAAAGTAATTTGAAGAAAACGTAGGTTCAACATGATCAAAGTATTGACTCGGCTGGCGCGGTTTACCGCAGTCTTGAGCTCACACAATGCTTTTTCTTGCGCTTCTGATCTTTATCTTCGCTTTGCTCTTGATCACGCTCGATCCATTGAATCTTCACGACTCCCGATTTCTAATTACGTGACAAACGACTGAATCCAAATAAAAGTAAATAACTCAAAAGATCCAAATAACTCCGAATAAACTCAACTTTTGTTTTATTATGAGTTAAGGGGTGATTCGGGTGATTTGAGACAGGGTCGGTGGAAGGATATAATGGTTCGATCTTTCTATTGATCACCTCTTTTATTATTTTCGTATTTATCAAGGAAGTTCCATGAGTTAGGTTAGACCTATGTATCGATGTATGAGTCTGGCTGGGTATGTATTCCTTGCAACTTAGGTTATGGTAAAGGCATACTGGACCGATGGATGAGATCTGTACTTATTCTATAAATATTTTAGTCAAAAGTATTATAACACTTGGATATCTTTATTACGTTTTAGAATAATCTCCGATATAGGCCTTTACTTACTAATTAGATAAAACCTATACAATGATAGGTAATTTTAAGCCTATTATTTCTTGAATGGCATTAAGTTGTATAAGCCACGCACTTCTAGTTTAAATATTAACAACTTTAGCACCATTTTCTCTCAGACTTGCTTTTGAATGTAAAGCCCTATTAGTTGTTCACCTTGATAATTTATGCATTTTTAGTTACAATCTTGCGTCCCTTGGGTATTTACTCAGCTATCTTTTGTAATATTTTCCTTTACGCTTTCATGTTGCAAAATAACACTTTTTATTGATCATTTACCAAACTCTATGAGCATACAACTATTCAAGTTTAGGTTTTCTGACCTTTTTATTTTACTAAAACCTTACTTGATTTTCACAAATTTACTCCTATTATAGCATGTATATATATTCATCACTAGATTATAGGTCATTGTACTTTTGTTTGGTTTTATGATAACTATTTATATTAACTATTATTTTAAAGAGGCTTTCATGATATTGATATTTTAATTACATATGATCTATATAAAACCTACCCTTTTAAGTTTGGATCTCAAGTAGTTTATATGCACGATGATCTCTATTTGCGATTCTATATTACCTAATATTCAAATAATCTAATCCTTGTAAAATAATCAGATTGTTAGTCTTGATTAACATGTGACTTTAGCCAATATTAAATCCAATTTGATTTTTGATCCATTTTCTTCCTACTGTATATTACATATATATCTACAACTAGATTGTATGCACTTCATTTGAGTTTATGCCAATTGAATTGCATTAGCTACTACAAACAGGGCTTTCACAAAA
Source organism: Dendrocalamus latiflorus (assembly GCA_017311315.1). Lineage (NCBI taxonomy): Eukaryota > Viridiplantae > Streptophyta > Magnoliopsida > Poales > Poaceae > Dendrocalamus > Dendrocalamus latiflorus. The sequence goes on from CM029662.1 coordinate 11,894,531, forward strand.
TTTATTTACCAAAGTCCATACAATATATACCTAATAAATTTTTGCATCTTTTAGAAATTTATTTCTGATTTTTCCTTGATTTTCCTTCACTGGAGTTGCTGGCAAACTGGGCAAAAACTTAGCATCTAAATAATGCGGCCTGGGGAAATCGAACTCAGGACCGACAGGGTAACGAGCGATGCGGCTAGCCAACTGGGCAACGGCACTCATGCGAATGATAAAGGGTGGGGATTTCTTACCATTCATGTGCGTAGGGATGGCTCGAAGCGGAGCAGGCCGGCGGTGCTCAGTGCGGGCTCGGCCGGCGGCAGGCGGCGGCCGGGGAGAGGATAGCGACTCGAAGAACGGGTTGCCCGGAGGGAGGCGGACCTAGAGGTGGCGACGCTTTGACCGGAGAGGCGGTGAGGCGAGCAAACGGCAACCCGATGCGGCCGGCGGCGAAGTGCGCTCGGGGCGGCGGCGCCGTGGTGGGGGGGGGAGGAGAAATTTATCGGCGCAAGAGCAGTAGGGGGACGTGGGGATTCTTACCACGCGGTGGCCTAGGCCGGAGGGAACTCGAGGCGGGCCGGCGGCGTATGCCCGTGGCAGCGTGGTCTTGCGCACGGCGCTGGCGATGTACGGGCGACGGGGGCTTCGGCCGGCGGGCGGAGGAGCTTTGGGTCGCCGCGGCGAAGCTTCCACAAGGAGGAATTGGAGGGAGCTTGGCGGTGGAGGGAATGGCGGCGGCAGAGGCGCGTCTGGCCGGCGGTGAGGAAGAAACCGATTCTGGCGAGCTCGGCGCACTGGAGCCCAATTAATTTGGCGGGGAGGTATAGGGGGAGCAACGGCCCACTGTGACGCAGTCGGGATGGCGAGACCTTGTCGGAGCAGCCGGGGCGGCGTGGAGACGGCAATGGCGGCTCACGGGCGCGAGACGGAAGGAGCTCAGAGGGGCAAAGGGAGTCGCACGGGGTACTTATGGCCACGGGTCGATGGCGAGGACAGTGGGCGCGCGTGGGGAAACGGTGGGCGAGACTGTGGGCGGCTGAGGCAGCTTTGCGTCGCGCACGGCAGGCCGCAGAGCTGGGGCGCCGCGTGGCCGGCAGTTGCTGCGGAGCGGGGAGAAATCCCGTGGGCGGGATGGTGATACCGGGGCGGTGTCCGAGCGCGCCGCACATGCGAGGGGACTGCTCGGGAGGCGACGGTGCCCGGGGCATGCATGGACGCCACGGGGAAGAATGGCACAGAGCGGAGCAGAAGGACATGATAGCGCGGGCGCACGCGAGCGAAGAAGGGAGAAGGGAGTGCGGGCGGGGGAAGGGGCCACCGGCCAGAGAAAGGAGACCGGGAGAGAGGAAAGAGAGAGAAAAAGAAGAGGTGACTGGCTGGGGCCCACTTGGCATTGAGAGAAAGGAGAGGAAAACCTGAGAATTGGGATTCTGAATTTTAATTTTAAATTTTTGTTTCATATTTATGATTACTGATTTTTGCATAACATTTAGAATTTAAGCTTCAAATTTTCAGATATTAAATAAGAGCTTCTATTATTATTGTGTCTGTTATATGTAGATATATATATATATATATATAGCAATAAAAGCGGATGAGCAAAATACAAACACACCTACATATATACATGTACGTATATACACAAATTGTGCAAGAAAGAGTTTAGCAATAGGAAATAATATATATATATATATATATATATATATATATATATATATATGTATATATATATATATACAGGTGTGTTTGTATATACGTACATGTATATATGTATATATGTAGGTGTATATACGTACATGTATATATGTAGGTGTGTTTGTATTTTGCTCATCCGCTTTTATTGCTATTTATGCCATTATTTTCAGAATGAGATTATATATTTTTAACTCAGGTTTCTCTCTTCTTATACTGGATCATCTTTTCAGATTCTTATTTAAAATTTTAATTTTCTATTATTTGCACATTCCCTTTTAGGGCATTATTAATGCTTATTTCTTTTTGAGCTTCTTAAATTTTTGGAACCTCAACCAAATTCCAGAAAGACACCATAGAATCCAAATTCAAATAAAATATATTGCAACAGTAATTCAAAAGTTTCTCATTTTCAAAATTTAAATTTTCGGGATGTTACAGCCCACTGTCAGCCGGTGCCCCTCATGGCTGACGCAATGTTGGCGTCATTACTCCTTTTTCCCGTTGAAAAATAAATCCGCCGAAAAGAAATTCCCCGCTGACGCAATAATTCAGAATTTCCTTTAGAAAAATAATTCTATAAATTCCTCTTTTTCTTTTTCTCTGAATTTAAACTTCCCGAAGCCCGTTCTCCCTCGTTTTAACTCCGTTTGAGCCCATTCAAATTTCTAAATTCATCAAAAATTCCAAACTATCCATTTCTTCCATCCTTTCAAATATTTGAAATTTATTTTATATTTCAAAATTTAAATTTCAAATTCCAATGCCTAGTTCAATTTCAAAGCCTCAGTTCCATTCCAAATTTTCGGTGCACGTTCTAAATTCAAATTCAAATATTGCAAAATCTCTATAAAATCCATTCTACGTTTCTTGGTCCAAATATTGTCTCAGTAATTTCTTTTCCCAAACCGATCTTCCAGATATTCGTTCTCCCTCGTGTGAACCCCAAATCCGCTGAATCTTTCTCCTAAATTCGTATGAAATCATAAACTTCCTTCTAGTATATATATATTATATTTTTGTGATTTTATTTGTATTTATTTGTTCATTTGCTTTGTTTGCTTTGTCTTTTCGCGCGTAGAATCCAACGTCGTCGACGATCACTCCACCCAACAGCAAGAAGACCCAGAGAACCTGCAAGAAGGCAAGTCTCCTTTGATCATCTTACAACCTATGATTTCGAAATGTTTTAATTATTTCAAATTATGTGCATTGCTATTTACATAAAACTTTAGTTCAATGTTAAGGAATTAGTTATTCCAATCTTGTTATACCCTTCATTGAACTTTGAATGCCATACACCTTGTAACCCTAGTATTACCTTGTCTCAACAATGAGAATTACATAATCCTTGGTAACATTAGATGGTAGTATAATGCTTAGCCATGCTATTGAATACCTCATAAATCTTGAAAATGGGAAATTATGATTTGTTATATTAAGCCTTGTGTTTACAAGTTTAGTGGCGATTGGAGTTGCCACTGTTCGTTGAAAAATAAAATAAAATGTGAAACTTTGTTTAGATTAGGGTGGATGGTTTGTTTGGATTGGTGCGGGAAGCACGAGATCTTGTAAAGTGTATGTTCCACCCTAGTCAATTAAGGACCGACGCTTGTGTTTGTCCAGACTGAGCATTAACCGTACAACCACAAGTCTATATGGGTACGAGTGTACGACCTAGCTGACTAACTTATGATAGTCTAGTTTAGGTGCCACCAGTGGAAAGTGGGTGCCAGGGATGGACTGGTTATTCACAGTGAGGGACAGGGATTTACTGTACTCATATGGCGTAAGAGGGGGCTTCGGTTCGGGCAGTTAGCCTACCTGCGGTGAAACCTCAGCGGGTGGTATCTAGCTAGATTAGATTAAGGTAAAGGCTTTGTGATATTTTATCTGGGTGAGAGACCATGTGGTCGTGCTCCATGAGAGTGATGAGTAATTGACAAAGGTTTAGGTCAGTCGAGTTTGGTTTGAGTGGTTCGGAGTCGAGTCGTTGCGTGGCGCAATCGGGCTCGGTCGGACTTTGGTCAAATCTGGTCATTTGGGTTTAGGATGCATATTCTAATGTTTTGACAGGTTTTGACTTCATCTGTGGTAAGTGTAATGGTATTTACGCTTTCATGTGTCGAGCGGTGCTATTTGACGTGCTTCTTGTCTGTGTGACTGCAGGACGTCGAGTTGGAGTCGTGGCGAGACACGGTGGACCGGACTAGGCGCAGGTGGCGCTGAGGTCAGAACGGTCGGGATGTGTCGAAGACGACGTGGACTCGAGGTGGTTGCGAGGCGTGCGAGGCAAGGAGCGCGGAAGCTTCCCGGAAGGTGCAGAAGGGGCGAATCGGGAAATTCGCAAGCTGCACAAGCGGGAGCGGGCTCCGTTGGACGTAGCGGGCGTAACGGGGCGGAGACCCGTTAGCCAGGCGCTATAAAAGGAGAGGAGGGGCTGCATGCCCTCCTTGAGCACTTGGGTAGAATTAGGGTTTTAGAGTCAAAAGAAGCTTTGGTGGTTTGCTTTGGCTTTAGGGCTTTAGTTGGTGAGTTGGTGGAGAAGGCAGAGAGTGCTCCCTCTGTCCACCTTCGATGTGTTCTAGGTGATAGAACAGGGTGTGTGTTGTGTTCTTCCTCCCTCCATGAATGATGAGTGTGTGCTCTTGAGTTGGGAGAGTGAGGAGATGGATTGAGAGGTTGTAATCCTTCCCTTGTATCAAGACGGGGTATCGGGACTCCTCTGTTTTCCCTGTGAATCAATGAATGAAAATCTGGAGTTTTGAGTTCTATGTTCGTAGCCTCTGTTCTTCTTTTTCCCATTTCTTGATTTTCATTGTCTTGAGTTCTTGCTTGCTGGGATTGGCCAAAATGGGTTGCTATGACATGGGTGATGCTCAAAAGCCATTTGGCTATTTAATCCCAAGAGCAAACGGAGTTTGATTCTCAGATTTCACTTTTGAGCCCTCTGTGTTCTTGTTCTTCGTTTCTTGGTTTTGGTCCAGATTTTGACTCTCTTGTTAAGATGGCTTGAAATTTGATATGAAGAGTCCAGAGGCTATTATTTAGCTTCCCTCAAAATTTCATAGCCAAAGGATCAACGGTTGGAGAGTTATTTGGTTTTTGGCTCGGTTCTTGCAAGATTTCAGATTTTTACCCAAATCTGAAATTCTTGATTCTTGGAGTGGATTTCTTGTTATTGGTTCTTGGCTTAGTCTTCTGGGAGTGTTCCCTAGCTATCCTCAAAGTTTCTCAAGCCAAGAATCCAAGAATCGGTGCGAATCTCTCAATTTTCTGAATTTCCTATTTGCTGTTTTTCTCGAGAGGTACTACCGCTCGGGGAGCGGTACTACCGCTCAAAGGTACTACCGCTCTGACCAGCGGTACTACCGCTCAGCGGTACTACCGCTCGACCAAGCGGTACTACCGCTCGAGGTCAGTTTTGCGCTGAATTTGCTTTTCTTGATTGCTTCCTTCTGGGTCTAGCTTTTCAGTGTCTCTGTGATTTCCAGTGAGGGCTTATTTTTCTCCTTCATAGCTCTCATAGCTACTGGAGAAGAAGATAGTTGTTGGGGGCGATTTTTAAAGATCGACATTCACCCCCCTCTGTCGCCATTTCGGTCCAACAATTGGTATCAGAGCCGGTTAGCTCTAATTCATAGATCTTAACCGGTCTCAAGAGCCATGGCGACGGACAAGTACTCGACCAAGCCGCCCGTTTTCGATGGCATCGATTACCCCTTCTGGAAGAGCCGAATGGAGACATACATCCAGGCTCAGGGGTATGCTATCTGGCGCAAGGTTAAGGTCCGGTTTGTTGTTCCTGCCGATGAGAACATCAATGCTGGGAATATGCATGATGTTGAGGCAAACGCTAAGGCAAGGAACATCATTATCCAGGGCCTGAGTCGTAGCGAGTTCGATCGCATCTCCCACCTGTCGTCCGCCTACGATATCTGGGTGACCCTCGACGCATACCATGAGGGCACCACCCAGATCAAGACGGTTCGACAGGACCAGTTCAAGCGCGAATACAACAAATTCGAGATGCTTGCTGGTGAGTCCCTAGATGAGTGTTTCGCTCGTTTCCACAAGATCTTGAGCAACCTCCGAGCGGTCGGTCTCACATACCCCGACTCGGACAATGCTCGTCAGATGCTTGCGGCACTCGATCTGCGAGTGTGGGAGATGAAAGTGACCACCATCAAAGACACGACAGACCTCTCGACCTTGACTCTTGACGCGCTGTACTCGCGCCTCAAGACTCACGAGATTGACGTTGTCTCTCGTAGGTCGAAGTCACAGTCGATGGCTTTGGTCACCGATCCCAGTTCAGCTTCTGGTCTCTCTTCTGAGTCTTCTTGCGGTTTCTCCCTTGCTGCTCTCTGTGACATAACTGATGATCAGTTAGAGCAGCTTGCGGATGATCAGCTGGCCCTCCTAGCCCGAAGGTTTTCCCATGCCTACAAGGGTAGGAGAGACAGAAAGAGAGGAGGACCAGTCATCTGCTTCGAGTGTGGTGGCCCCAACCACATCCGAGCAAACTGCCCCAAGCTTGGAAAAGGTAAAGGTGACTACGGCGGTTCGGGCAAGAACGACTACACCGACAAGAACCGCAACACGAAGCCTTCAGCACCTGCTCCGGGAAAGAAGAAGTTCCGCAACTTCGGGAAGGCCAAGAAGCTCTTCCACCGCGTCCTCACCGCCTTCGACGACCTCGACCTCAGCGAGGTGGAGGGATGGAGCGACGACGACGGGACGGGTGACCAAGAGCCCAAGGATGGCGGCGACGACTTCTCCGGCATGTGCTTCATGGCCCTCGAGGGCGAACTCAGCGACAGCGAGCTGTACTCCGACTCGGATGAGGTACTCCCTTCTTATGACCAGCTAAATGAAGCTTTTCTTAAGCTAGGTGGTTTTCATGCTAGAGCTAGGGCTAGATGTACCGAGTTAGAGAAGGAAGTAGATAGACTGTCACGGGAGCTTACTTCACTTACATCTGCTCCCTCCCGTGATGATTGTGATACTTGCTGTGCTCTGTTGGGTGACATGGAGAAACTAAGGACCTCGCATGATAGTGTGTCCTCCGAGCTTGATATTGTTAAGGTGGAGAATGTTAGTCTGCTTGCTGAGTTAGAGTTGAGTAGGATGGCTGTTACCCTACTTACTACTGATGAGACTACTTCTCCCACCTCATGTGAGGTTAAGGACATTGCTGCTAGAGGACCTTATGCCATGCTCCTTGATCTGCCCGAGTCTTGTGAAAATTGCAATAACTTGAAGATGAATCTAAAACGGGCAGATCATAAAATTGCTGAACTACAAGGTTCTTTGCTTGAGCCGATTGATTCATGCTTGAACTGTCCTAAGTTAACTGCTGAACTTGAAGCTGTCTCTAAACAGTTTCAAGAAATGATTGATCATGATAGGAAGTTGGCTCAGTATGCCTCTAAGGACCCTGCTAGCTCACCATGCATTAATTGTAACAAACTAAAATCTGACTTGGTTGCATTGGATGAGAAATGTGTGAAGCTAACTAAGGACCTACTAGAGAAGCCACCATCTGCTTGTATTGTCTGTGCTGAGAAGGGGGAGAAGCCCCAGGGTAAGGTTGAGACGCTTAGCGACGTGAACCAACCTGCTAGCAGTAGGACTGTCCATTCTGAGTCGGCTGTGCGTGCACAAGCCATTCGTTCCTCTGCTATTGGTTCTTCATCCGCTTCCTTTCCTCCTGCTGTTCCCTCTTCCCCCTGCTCTTCTTGCACCTCTCTCTTTCGGGAGTGTCAGTACCTTATGAACACTCTCGAGAGATTTGTAGGCGGCAAGAAGAAGCTTAATCTTATTCTAGACCAGTCCAAGATTTGCAGATTTAATCAGGGTCTAGGATATGACTATTATGAGGATATGAGGAAGCATCCACCTGCTGTGCTCAGACCCATAGCACCAGGTGTGATCGAGACCGAGCCCAGGACCGAGAAAGTCCAGTTTAAGTCAGCGGGCTATGTCCAGGGGATTTCTGACAGCAAGGTGATTGCACCTGCTGCTTCGGCCTCTCAGAAGGCGAAGCCTGACCGTGCTACTTCTACCTCTCAGAGGATGAAGTATCACTGCACCTTCTGTCAGAAGGATGGACACACGGTTGATCGATGCTTCAGGCGCGCCAAGATCGCGCGTAGAGACCGTGTTGGGTCTCCTAGGCGTATTCAGGGTCAGCCCCAGATCCTGAGTGCACCTAGGACCAGCACGAGGTCTAGGTTTACTGCTGTTGATGGGTTTGGGCAGCATCGAGGACTTGGTTTTTCTGAGTCTTCTGTTTTTCGTCCTCATGCTGCTCCTGGTCATGACTTCCGCCGTCCTGAGGGTACATCTCGTTTCCCCCGTCGAGACAGTTACCCGCGGCGTGTTCAGCGTGTTGCCGGTGTTCCGACTCGCTCTCCCGTAGCAGTCGGACCCCGCAACAGCTTCAGGTCTTCTCACAGACCTTCTGCTTCTTTGAGTCATGGAGAGCGTAGGGTAGATAGAGGTCAGTCGTGCTTGACTACTTCATCTGCTCGACGTGTTGTTCAGTATTGGGTGCCAAAATCACTCTTGATTTACCCCAGTACTGAGACTTTACTCTCTTTTTGACTCAGGTTCGCCGGGCAGGGAAGGGAAAGGTTTGGCTTGTAGACTCCGGTTGTTCTCGTCATATGACCGGAGACTCCCGTTGGTTTTCTTCCCTTGCCCGTGCTCCAGGTGATGAGACGATCACCTTCGGAGATGCTTCATCTGGGCGCGTCATCGCCAAAGGTACTGTGCGCATTAATGATTCTTTCTTTTTGAAAGATGTAGCCTTGGTTAGTAAGCTGCAGTATAATTTGTTTTCAGTTTCTCAGCTTACCGATGACGGTTTCGAGGTGAGCTTTAAGAAAAATGCTTGTAAAATTCTTGATTCTTCGGGTAGTCTGGTTTGCGGGATTTCTCGTTATGGGAGGATCTTTCGTGCTGATTTTTCTGAGTCTTCTGGTGATCCTCTCAGGTGTTTAGTTGCCTCTGAGTCCCGCGACCTCTCTTTCTGGCATAGGAGACTTGGTCATATTGGATTTGACCATTTGACCCGAGTTAGCGGCGACGATCTCATTCGTGGTCTGCCTAAACTCAAGATGGTCAAAAATCTTGTTTGCTCTCCATGCCGGCACGGCAAGATGGTTGCCGCTTCTCACCCTCCGGTCACAGTTACTATGACCGATGCACCGGGACAGCTGCTCCACATGGACACAGTTGGACCAGCTCGAGTGCAGTCAGCAGGAGGGAAGTGGTATGTTCTTGTTGTGGTCGATGACTTCTCGAGGTATTCTTGGGTGTTTTTCTTAGCCTCGAAGGATGAGACGTTTTCACTTTTCCGAGGTCTTTTCGGTAGGCTTTCTGTTGAGCTCCCGGGTGCCTTACGAGCGATCCGCAGTGATAATGGCACGGAGTTCAAGAATTCCTACTTCGAGAGTTTCTGTGGTGAGACAGGTGTAGAGCATCAGTTCTCTTCTCCGCACGTCCCACAACAAAATGGCGTTGTGGAGAGAAAGAACCGTACCTTGGTCGAGATGGCCAGGACGATGCTTGATGAGTACTCTACACCGCGGAAGTTTTGGGCTGAGGCTATAGCCACCGCGTGCCATGTCTCAAATCGAGTTTTTCTTCGGGCACACTTGCATCGCACGTCTTATGAGCTGAGATATGGGCGAAAGCCTAGCGTCTCTCATTTTCGTGTGTTTGGTTGCAAGTGCTTTGTTTTGAAGTCCGGGAACCTAGACAAGTTCGAGTCACGTTCTTGTGATGGAATCTTTCTAGATTACTCGCCTTCTTCGCGGGCTTATAGGGTCTGGAACTGCGAGTCTAGTAAAATGGTAGAGACCTGTGAGGTGACCTTTGACGAGGCCAGTCCGGGGACTAGGCCCGATATCTCAGGTTCTTTAGAGCAGTCCGAGACCATCTTTGTGGATGATGAGGATGATGGAGACGACGGTTGTCTACCTGATCCTGTCCCTCATCCACCCCTTGAGGTGCCGTCTTCCACCGCACCTCGAGGTGATCAGCCCATGCCTTCTGCTTCTTCTGGAGCTGGTTGCTCTGTTCCTACCTCGTCAGCTCACGAGGTAGAGGCCACTTCTTCATCTCATCCTGGACCTCCTAGACATATCCAGAAAGCTCATCCTTCAGAGCAGATCATTGGAGACCTTTTCGAGCGTGTTACCCGCTCAAAATCTGGCTTATCTCAATTCTGTCTCCATTCTGCTTTCATTGCCTCCTTTGAGCCCAAAGATGTCTCTCATGCTTTATCTGATGAGTCTTGGGTCAATGCCATGCATGAGGAGCTAGAAAATTTCGAGAGGAACAAGGTCTGGTCGCTTGTCGAGCCCCCGCGAGGTCACAATATTATTGGGACTAAGTGGGTGTTCAAGAACAAGCAGAGCGAGGATGGAGTGGTTATTCGAAACAAGGCTAGACTGGTTGCTCAGGGGTTCTCCCAGGTTGAAGGTCTAGATTTCGAGGAGACCTTTGCCCCTGTAGCTAGACTTGAAGCCATTAGAATTCTGCTTGCCTTTGCAGCTTCTAAGGGTTTCAAGCTTTACCAGATGGACGTCAAGAGTGCCTTTCTCAATGGTCTTATTGAGGAAGAGGTCTACGTCCGACAGCCTCCTGGTTTCGAAAACCCAAATACCCAAACCATGTCTTCAAGCTTTCCAAAGCGTTGTATGGACTTAAGCAGGCCCCCAGGGCTTGGTATGAGAGGCTTAAGTCCTACTTGTTGAGTCATGAGTTTGAAATGGGTAAAGTTGATAAGACCTTGTTCATCCGCCGGCTTGGCGCTGACCTTCTGCTCGTCCAGATCTATGTCGATGACATTATCTTTGGCGGCTCTTCCCATACTCTGGTTTCCCAGTTCTCGGATGTCATGAGCACCGAGTTTGAAATGAGTATGATGGGTGAGTTGACCTTCTTCCTTGGCTTCCAAATTAAGCAGACTCGGGAGGGTACATTTCTTCATCAAGGAAAGTACACTCGTGACCTCCTGAAGCGCTTCGATATGAGTGATGGGAAGCCGGTGTCAACTCCGATGGCTTCTACAGCCTATCTTGACCCAGATGAGGATGGCGAGCCAGTTGATCAGAAAGTGTTCAGAAGTATGATCGGCTCCCTTCTTTACCTCACTGCCTCGAGACGAGACATACACTTCTCTGTGTGTCTGTGTGCTCATTTTCAGGCCTCTCCTCGCGTATCTCACCGTCAGGCGGTGAAGCGCATCTTTCGATACCTTCGAGCTACCATTGACTATGGTATCTGGTACTCTTCCTCATCCTGTCTTTCCTTGAGAGCTTTCTCGGATGCAGACTTCGCTGGCTGTAGGATAGATAGGAAGAGCACTTCTGGCACCTGCCAATTTATTGGCACTTCTCTCGTTTCTTGGTCTTCGAGGAAGCAGTCCGGTGTTGCGCAGTCCACCGCAGAGGCCGAGTATGTTGCTGCAGCCAGCTGCTGCAGTCAGGTACTCTGGATGGCTTCGACCCTGCGGGACTTTGGGTTAGTTATCGACAGTGTTCCACTCTTTTGTGATAACACTTCTGCGATTAACATTGCTAAGAACCCAGTGCAACACTCTCGGACCAAGCACATCGATATCCGTTTTCACTTCCTTAGAGACCATGTAGAGAAGGGCGATATAGTGCTCCAGTTTGTGGAGAGTGACCACCAGTTGGCTGACATCTTCACCAAGCCATTGGATAGTTCGAGGTTTTCAGCTCTGCGGGGAGAGCTTGGGGTGGTTTGTCCTTATGGACTGTAGTGAGGGGGAGTTTTGGGCTTTACTGCTTTACTATATTGATTATGCTTCTGTCTCATTTCTGTTGCATTGCACTCGGGGTGCATTTGGGTTTAGTCCTTCCAGCATAGGTTAGAGTGCTTCTCTTGCCGAGATGCTTAGACTTCTAACTCTTATCTTGTGCTTCCAGGATTAGCTGCTTCTTATCTCACTAGGTCGAGCTCACTCACTTCTTGTAGGTTCTAGCGAGGGTTGGGCCACCCTCGGGTAGACAGGGTACGTGTTTGCTCTCTAGTGTGTGATTTACTGTTAGCTGATTGTCCTGGAGTCATATGGGGTAGATGAGAGTCAGTCTGAGCCATAGTTGTCTCTATATCTTATCTATGCTTTAAGGACTGCCTGTTTTGGTTTTATTTGCCAGCTTCTCGATTTATTGCTTTGGTTCAGGGAGAGTTCATTTGGGAGCTTCTGGAGCTTACTTGTGACTTAACTCAACTTGAACTAAAAGTTGCATGTCATGTTGAGGGGGAGCTGGATTTTTTTCTGCATTTTAGCATTTCGCATTGTAATATAACTACATTGAGCCTTGATTATTATCCTGTTATGACATGTTTACAATGCTTTACACCTTGCCATGATTTGTGCCTTATATGCTAGATTGATCATGACTTCATATGTGTAGACTAGCTTTTACCATGATAAGTTAATTAAAATTGCCCAACTTGAAGTAAAACTTGTCATGCTAGCATTTGAGTTTAGTCTTTCTGGAGTTATCTCTTTATGATTCATGCCATGTCAACTAGGCTTAGCTGAGCGTTGAATCTTTTATTGAGCCTTAGATTGAGCTATTTTAGTCTCTTGATGTAGCATGAGGTAGTACAATATGTTAAAAAAAAGGATCTCTCTTGTGCGAAAAAACTGATTTCACCAATTCTTTCTCATGAGACGGCTTGCCATTGCACTAGGCATGAACTCAGGGGAGTTTTGGATGACCTAGACTATCTTCTTAAGCTTTTTGCTTGGAGTAGTCGCATAAGGCTTGAGATCTAGCACATAAACAAAATTTGGGTTAGAAACGACCATGAGCTTTAAAAAGACAATGTCTTATGTGCTCAAATTGCTTAAGCTACAAAAAGAACCAAGTACTTGCGCCAATGTTTCATTCTTGAGCATAGCACTCTAGTTGGTCTCAATATTAGCTTCTTGGTTCCGCTTAGCTTACTTGACATGGCCGGCATCATCCTTGGGTATCTCTAGTTAGACTTTACCTCTTGATGACCTGGCATTCTCACTTAATGCACTATATTTCAGATTGTCATCTATGTGTTATAGCTAGCTTATACATGTCAGGTCATGATCTAGATAGCCTTTATTGAGTTATGGCTTGGTGTATTACATGTTGGTCATTATGGATAATTCTCATGGCTCCAAATGCTTAATAAAAACAAACTTCAGCCATATTCATCCTTTGACATGTCATATTCTCTCTATTGCATCTTGATGTGTTTATTGCCAAAAGGGGGAGAATAGAGAAGAAAAAGTCTGTTGGAAACAGTTTAGAGCTTTGTAGATCAATTTGCTCTTTCAGTTGTTGCTCTAGTGTTCCTTCTGTCGACATGGTCATTAGCTTCATTTCATTCTTTGGACCATGTTGGATTCTTCAAAATCAAACTCTTCTTAATGCTTTTTCTGCGTTTGTCAATAGACTCATCAAGGGGGAGATTGAGAGACCATGTGGTCGTGCTCCATGAGAGTGATGAGTAATTGACAAAGGTTTAGGTCAGTCGAGTTTGGTTTGAGTGGTTCGGAGTCGAGTCGTTGCGTGGCGCAATCGGGCTCGGTCGGACTTTGGTCAAATCTGGTCATTTGGGTTTAGGATGCATATTCTAATGTTTTGACAGGTTTTGACTTCATCTGTGGTAAGTGTAATGGTATTTACGCTTTCATGTGTCGAGCGGTGCTATTTGACGTGCTTCTTGTCTGTGTGACTGCAGGACGTCGAGTTGGAGTCGTGGCGAGACACGGTGGACCGGACTAGGCGCAGGTGGCGCTGAGGTCAGAACGGTCGGGATGTGTCGAAGACGACGTGGACTCGAGGTGGTTGCGAGGCGTGCGAGGCAAGGAGCGCGGAAGCTTCCCGGAAGGTGCAGAAGGGGCGAATCGGGAAATTCGCAAGCTGCACAAGCGGGAGCGGGCTCCGTTGGACGTAGCGGGCGTAATGGGGCGGAGACCCGTTAGCCAGGCGCTATAAAAGGAGAGGAGGGGCTGCATGCCCTCCTTGAGCACTTGGGTAGAATTAGGGTTTTAGAGTCAAAAGAAGCTTTGGTGGTTTGCTTTGGCTTTAGGGCTTTAGTTGGTGAGTTGGTGGAGAAGGCAGAGAGTGCTCCCTCTGTCCACCTTCGATGTGTTCTAGGTGATAGAACAGGGTGTGTGTTGTGTTCTTCCTCCCTCCATGAATGATGAGTGTGTGCTCTTGAGTTGGGAGAGTGAGGAGATGGATTGAGAGGTTGTAATCCTTCCCTTGTATCAAGACGGGGTATCGGGACTCCTCTGTTTTCCCTGTGAATCAATGAATGAAAATCTGGAGTTTTGAGTTCTATGTTCGTAGCCTCTGTTCTTCTTTTTCCCATTTCTTGATTTTCATTGTCTTGAGTTCTTGCTTGCTGGGATTGGCCAAAATGGGTTGCTATGACATGGGTGATGCTCAAAAGCCATTTGGCTATTTAATCCCAAGAGCAAACGGAGTTTGATTCTCAGATTTCACTTTTGAGCCCTCTGTGTTCTTGTTCTTCGTTTCTTGGTTTTGGTCCAGATTTTGACTCTCTTGTTAAGATGGCTTGAAATTTGATATGAAGAGTCCAGAGGCTATTATTTAGCTTCCCTCAAAATTTCATAGCCAAAGGATCAACGGTTGGAGAGTTATTTGGTTTTTGGCTCGGTTCTTGCAAGATTTCAGATTTTTACCCAAATCTGAAATTCTTGATTCTTGGAGTGCATTTCTTGTTATTGGTTCTTGGCTTAGTCTTCTGGGAGTGTTCCCTAGCTATCCTCAAAGTTTCTCAAGCCAAGAATCCAAGAATCGGTGCGAATCTCTCAATTTTCTGAATTTCCTATTTGCTGTTTTTCTCGAGAGGTACTACCGCTCGAGGAGCGGTACTACCGCTCTGACCAGCGGTACTACCGCTCGAGGTCAGTTTTGCGCTGAATTTGCTTTTCTTGATTGCTTCCTTCTGGGTCTAGCTTTTCAGTGTCTCTGTGATTTCCAGTGAGGGCTTATTTTTCTCCTTCATAGCTCTCATAGCTACTGGAGAAGAAGATAGTTGTTGGGGGCGATTTTTAAAGATCGACATTCACCCCCCTCTGTCGCCATTTCGGTCCAACACTGGGTCTCATGCCAAAGGAAGCGTGTTGACTTTTAGGATAAATTATCTCTTGTGGGTAAAGTTGTACAACCTCTGCAGAGTGTAAAACTATTCGAATAGCCGTGCCCACGGTCAAGGGCGGGCAAGGAATGCATGCACATGGTAGATTTCTGGTTTTGTTTTAAAATCAAAAGTTTTGTATTCCGAGAGTGGAGGGAACTCTCGGAAGGGTATCCTGGCAGTTGGAGCCAGAGAGGGTGCATGGAACCCGCAGTTTTAAACTTGACCAACTGTAATTGGTTAGCTAGTGTTGGTAGATGGAACCTTCACTAGAAAGTTAATGATAGTTTCTGCTAAAAATATTTACTTTATTAAATTGATGCCTTCGAAAATAATTAGTAGTAATTGAATTTAAAATATTGCTTTGTGCAAAAGAGCCATATAGCCTTCCTTTGTCAAACCTTGCATCTATTGCATTTTTCCCAAGACTTGCGGAGTACTTTATGTACTCACACGCTGCACTAAAAAAAATAAATCTCAGAAGAATACGAAGCTCAAGAAGGAGACTACGACTACTTCGCGTGTGGATTTGACGAAGGATTTCCGGAGTACTAGGTCGCGCTTCCCCAGTCAATTGCCTGTGGCGTGTTGATGGGTCGTCATCGAGTTTATCTTTTGCTTCCGCTGTATTTTCGTGTGTGCGAGGTCTTGAAACCTCCTTTGTAATAATGAGACCTTTCGGTCTATACTCTTTAATATTGTAATAAAGCGTTGCTGGTTATGTATTCATTTCTGTTTAACTGTGTGCACTAGCTTTGATCTGGGACTAGTGCAGTAATACACAGAGGGTCCGGGTTTGAAAATCCGGGGTCCCGACACAAACAGTAGTCCCTTTGCTTTCATACTGGTACTACAATTTGATTATATAAATGTCGAGACCCGACTCTGCTGATCCGAACTCTGCTGTGTATTCTACACTAGTCCAAAATCATGTTAGTGCACACAGTATAAACAAAAATGAAATATTGACCATATCACAATTCACTAAGAAAAGACTCAAATATTATTAATAATTATCAAAGTTACGACTTTATGGCCAAACTTACAGATAACAGCCTAAATGGCTTAAGAAACTTGCAGCGGAAAACAGAAATAAGTGTAGTAGTCATTCAACATGCCCACAGGCAATCGACTGGGTAGCGAAGTCCTAATCCGCATAGTCGTCGAAGTATCTACCTCCTGCTGATATGATTCTTCTCCTTCAACTGAGCAAATATAGATATAGTCGTGAATATATAGAGTACTTAGCAAATCGCTTATAACAAAGATGCAATATAGTATACAAGGCTTACCAAAGGATGGCTGAAGGGTTATTTTGCACGAAGCAAAAATTTAAAGTAAATACAATAAATAGATTAAAAGCGAACTTTGAAAATAATTAATAAGTAATAATCAAAGGAATTGAGAGTAACCACAAGTAAACTAACTATTCACTCCAATAAACCACCCGTGAACTACCATTCACGTAATGAACCACCAGTAATTAACCATTCACTTTTCGACTTAATCCAACCAAGTTTTTATGGAAACTTTACCCCTTATGTGAAATCACCGAGCATTATCCATAACCGGGGATACGGTTATTTGAATAGTTTTACACTCTGCAGAGGTTGTACAACTTTACCCACAAGAGACAGTGCACTTATCATGTCGACCAGAACATGCTTCCTTAGGTTTGCAACTAAGTGATTATCACAAGGCCTTTACAATGTTCAATCTTAATCCAATTCCGCCACACTTAGGTTTGGCCATCCCAGCCCTTCTTGTGCCAATGTGGATCCATGACTACGACCACACCACATTCATCTCAATGACGGAACCGAAATTGAAACATCACAAATTAATCAGCCAGATCTATCACATACTAGATATGTGATTGTACAGTAAGTCTCATATTAATGGTGCATAAAGTTAAGTCCTTAAATATTACCCAGACGAGACTTCCACATCCCTTGAAGTGAATCAACATTTCCCCCTTTACTGCACGATCACTCGCCCAAGTGAAAACCAATTTTGTATAACCAACACCAATGACACCTCCCATGTCATAGTACTCAAATTTTATAACTGTGGCTACAACCACAATTCAATATCTCATTAAGTCAAAATTAATTATTTGATTACAAGTGATGATGAGCCCAATCGTAATTATAAGCATGGCTAAGTGACAACTAATATTGCATCACTAAATAATTACCCATCTTATGGTGACAATAGAATTATGGTATTCAAATTTTCAAGGTGGAATTAATCAAATATGTCATTAGCTACCAATACAAAGGTTTTGTAATAAAATATCGATGCATGGTAATTTAAAATAAAATAATACATAATAGATTTAAAAATTAGGTTCCACATGATCAAAAAAACACAACTTGCCTTGGCCTTACTCAGTTAATGGCTCTTAATCTTTAAATCTTACTTCAGCTTCTTCAAATGCATGATCTAACGAGAGAGAAAATGAAACGATACAAAAAATAAAATAAAATAAAATCTAAAAACTTAAAAACTAGAATCAAAAGATAGAGCTCAATTTTAGATTAATTTAGATAAAATAATTGGGTCAATCTGAGCTAGGACGGAGAAGAACGGGCTCTTGAAAAATCTAATCTAAAGGAAAAGGTTGAAAATTAGAAAATCTACTGTGCTGTGGACTCGACTCACGGGTTAGCAGGTCTACGGTGAACTCAGCTCACAAGTCTATGGAATAGGCAGCTGACTAGTGGGTCTCATGCATCAGATTCTCGGTGCATCGTGAACTCCGTTCACCAAGGAGACGAAACGACGCACAGGCGCGAGTGCAGGGTGACACGGAGGCTCACGAACCGAGGCGACAACGAATGATCGACGAGGGCGGCGGAGGTGAAAAGGGAGGGGGCTCGGCTCAGCTGCTCATCGAATGATGAGGAGGATGACGTCGATGGCCGGAGGTGAAGACGACTCGGACGGCACATCAATGAGGACGACAAACTACGGCTGGAGCGGAAGACAGCGGTGACGACTTGGCATGGATGACGAGAGCGGCAGGAGCTTGGGACAGGAAAATGAGAGAGGCAGTCGGCCATTTATACCCAGACGTCGAGGTGTCTAGATCGGACAGGAACGAAGTCCAAGACGGCGACGGCCCAAACTCCAAAGCGAACGCGGCGAGCGGCAACGAGAGTTCACAACGAAGACGGCGATGAATAATGGACAGTATCCTCAATGAGTGACACGTGTCCCGAAAAGGTTGGACAGCAAGCAGAGAAAGCACAGATGAACAGTGCACGAGCTCGCCGATGGACGACTTGTGGCACTGAGGGCGATCGAATGGCTGAGAAAGGGGCGCGCGGTGGCAGCTCGGATTGGAGACATGTGGCAGGCGCGGGGCTGACTAGCCGAGCCGAGACACGGTTCGGGTCAGCTGGGCTTTTAGGTCTCATCCCAAAAGCTTTAGGGATTTTAGAGAATTTTCTTAATTTTAGAAATTCAACTAAATTCATTTGAGCTCTAGAAAATAGCAAATGACTTTAGAAAAATCCAAGCAAATTCCAAAAAACATCCTTGACACTCAAGGAACCCAAATAAAATACTTCCAACAAATGTTATGATTTATTTTAGTTATATTAAATCCTTTTAATTACTAAAAATTTAACTTAAGATTTTATTAATTCTAGAAAAATCCAGCTGGTGAATTTTATTTTAAAATCTTCTAAAAGGCTCTGAAATCAGGATGTTATAATGAACAATAGTGTCCCCTTGCTTTCAGCGGGTGGCTATGCGGCACCGTACGGCGGTCATGTGGAGGAGACACGTGGCAGGAGGGGAGGATGGACTGCTCGATGGCTATGCGGGAGCACCTCCATTTTATTGCGGTAGTGCGGCACCCGATTTGTATTGTTCCTTGGTAAGTCTCGCACGGTGGTCGTACCATAGATGTGTGTTTTTTTTAATTTTCACAATATCATTGTCATTCTTATAAAAATGAGTAGAAAAAACGCCAATACGCCAAAAACTCCCGTGGAAAGGGATGTATGAATGTATCCCGTTTCCCATATTTATAGGTCCACATATCTGCAGACCTCTTGTCTATTAGGTTCACGGTATGTAACTAACTTCCCGTGGTAAAGCTAGCGTGATGCTGTACTATTTAGTGACAGAAGGGATAATTGGAAAAGCTAATTTACGGTCGGTCACGTTTAAGAACATATATAATAGTCTGTTTCTTAATATCATCTCTTACACTTATATCTTATTTAAAAATAGCATTAGAGATAGCATCTCTAACAGTTCATCTTTTAAATTGATTTCTTTAACTATTTTATATTATTTTCATCATACTTTATTACTATTTATATTGGTTTATGTATTCAGATTGCTCTTGTATAAGATATAGTACAGACTCTTTTCTCACCCTTTTTTTTACATATGATTTTATTTATATGGTATACCTAACAGACAACTAAAAGTTGCAGTATTTGCCTAATGAATGCTGTGGCGATTTTCGTGAGCAGAATAGGGAAAGTGGAGGAGACGGAGCACAAGTCAAACTCGTCAGTCGTCAGGTGTTGGCCCACCACTCATTTATTCTCTTTCCTCGCCGCAGCACCGATGGGCTGATTCTGAGACCAATATTTCTTGCCTCCGTCGCCCATTGTTCTCTCTCGTACTGTATATCCTCCTCTCCCGCTCTCTCAAGCCCTAAATGCCACCATTTGCATTATCACCTACGCGTCACAGCGCTCTCTTCCTCCACGTGAGAGACTTTTGAATCTCCAGTTGAAACTTGGGATTTTGAATTGAAAGTTTGGAATGTTTGCTGAAAGTTAGGTGATTTTTTAGTTAAAAGTTTGGATTTTTTAGGTTAATGTTGGGGATTTTCCTATTAAAAAGTTTGGGCTTAGAGTTAAAAGTTAAAATTTTCGATATAAAAGTTGTTTTTTAACTTTTGATGGCAGAGGCGGTGAGCTACAGGGCTGCCGGAGCTGTGGTGCTGGGATGGCAGGCGCTTTGGCACAAGCACAATGAAGGATCTTGGTGCTGCAGTGTAGTGGTGGCATAATGAATAATAATACATTATAGAGAAATCGTATAGAGAAAAAAACTTACGTACGATTTTAGCAGTTATAAATGAAGTTACTACAGTGTCTACCACAATCGATTTATAGATTCCGCCTTAAAAAGACACTTCGTTTGAAAGCTAGATACTATAAAAAAACCAGTTATAGAAAAGTCAGAAGCTAAAGCCCAAAAGAAGAGACTCATTAAGCCTACAATCAGCCGAAGTGTTTCTTTCACTTTGTGTCTTTGTTTTAATTTTTCTGAAAAACTGTCCGTTCATTTTCGGTTAGACTTAGACGCTGTTTAGATACTAGTCAACAAAAGCCTTACCAAAATTTGGACTCGCCGACGAAAATTAGCTATCATTTGGTTTGTTATCAAAATTTAGTAATATCGACAAAAAATTGGTAACACCAATAAAATACAACATCACACATGGGCAACTAATATTTGGTTTTACCGGGTTTTTGTGTCACTAATTTTAAATAACCATTCGAAAGATGGGCAAACAGGCCCTCAACAATATTATCAAGCTTACCAGGTACGAGCGGAAACCAAGCTTCAAGCCTGAGACTGGGAGCAACGTGGCATTCTCTGACAGGTTTAAAATTTTAAATATGCCAAGTGACTACTTGGCCAGAATCTGTTCTTAAGAGCATACGCGGTGTTGTGCTAGGGAGGGAGATAGGACCGTTACCATACACTAAAGCAAAATTCCGAAAGGGTGCCAAGTAAGGAACCGCTACCAAGCCATGTACTGGTTGTCTGGTTCCTACTTCCTAGGGACAAAATTCACCGAGGCCACCATCAGATGGCTTGCGAATGAGGCTTCCCTATTTCCCTCTCCCTATTTCCCTCTCCTTATTCCCCTCCCTATTCCCTCAATCTAAACCACTCACATCTCATCCAATGGCTAGTTTTTTTTGATATTTTCACCATTTGCCCATCCATCATAAATAATAAAAAATTATAATAAAAAAATAAATTTTATTTTTTCCTGTATTTTTTATTATTTATGATGGATGGGCAAATAGTGAAAATATATAAAAAAACTAGCCATTGGATGAGATGTGAGTGGTTTAGATTGAGGGAATAGGGAAGCCTCATTCATGGCTTGCGCCCTGTCCTCCCCACCGCATCATCCGGCGAGGAGGGGAGGCATTAGCGGGCCGGCTCCGCTTCCAGATCGGGCGGTGTAAGGATGGATAGGCCGACTAGGAGAGAGTGAGTATGATGTTTTTAATTTTTTTACCAAAACTGTTTTTATATGAAAAACATAAATTAGAATGGTTTTGCATCCAGTCTCACTATGTGCATTACCAATCTAAATCTAGTCAAGGTTTATAATCCTACGATGATAAACAAGTAATTCAATTCTGGAAATATAAATTACAACAACATAAATAAACACAAAGAAGCAAACCACAAATGCCACGATAACCTTTTTACCATGATATTCAGAGACTAGCCAGTCTTACCTAATTTACATTAAGGTAAATCTAAACGAGTTGGACTGGCTTTACGAATTAACGCAAAACATCTTAATCCACTAGTGGTACCTCTTTCCCTCTCCAGTAGATGAGCTTTAACCTTTACAACATGCTGGATCTTCTCACAAGCTTTTTGAGAAGATCACCAGGCCATGACGTATCTACGCCATCTAGGTGTCGGCTAACACAAAGAGTAACAAACCAAGTCTATTGCTTGACTCATACCTAGTGCAATACATGCACAAGTGGATATACAATTTACCTCTATAAGCAACACATGTAACTAGAGCTCTCCCTCTAAGCTTACAAAGTGCAATATATACACAAAGAGGCTTGAGTAGCTCAAGAGAATGAATTAGGGTGCCAAGTGTTGTCCCAACTGACCACAAGGGGGTATAAGTACCTACACCTCCAAAAACTAGTCGTTAGAGATGAATCAGCAATTTTTAACATATATGGTCATGCCACACTTTACATGATGGTCATACCATACTACAGCGACAACGGCTATATATTTCAGCATTAAACGCTCAAAAACTAGCCATTAAAAAAGGGTGTGGTTATACCACCATGCAAAGTGCAGTCAGACCAACCTAAAGAGAGTTAAAGAGCATAAAAACATGTTTTCCTATAAAAAGAAGCAGCCATACAAAGCGTGGCTAGACCAGACAGTTGTACCGCCAACTAATGAGCTGTCATACTAGCCTAGGCGGCTGTACTGGCCTCATAAGGGCGGTCAGACTGGCTCTACTTAATTTACATCACAACTAGCATGAAGAGAAATGGTCATAACTTTTGACTCTTATGTCGGAATTGAGTAATTTAGGACTCTATAGAAAGTTTATTTAGAGGGAAACACAGCCCAACTGATTGCATAATCTCAAATACATTATATAAATACAGTAAGTATAACAACTCCAAAGAGCCAACATATAGTCTAAATCCAAGGAGCAAAGTAACAACAAATCTTGGATCGTGCCGAGGAAGGATGCATGTACTTCAACAATTTCCAAACTTCAATGTCATGCCACAAAAAGTAGGTACATAGACTTTAATTATTTAAAAACATATTTATAAACTATAGCCACATACTACAAAGATTAGTTACATAAGCCCCCTATTTGCGCAATGATGTTAGTGAAGAAGGTGTTCCGCACAACTATTTATAAAAACACATTCGCAAATAGTAGCATCATGCTGTGGAGAGCTAGAGCGAGCGAGATTGTGCTATCAATACATGATGAGACTTAATCTACTAAACAAGATCCCTCTTAATAGTACAATAACTTATGCTAGTAATCTAGTATTCTAACCAAACACCGAGACTGATGAAAGACTAGGAGCATGTCCTTAACCTATGCTAGTTATATATTTGTCTTATGCATCCACTTAGCCCTGATCAATTTGGCTTCGGCTTCTGGCTTCTGGCTTATTTTTCACTATTCATAAATTTCGTCTTTTTCTGAACTTTTGGCTTTTTGTTGAGCTTTTTTGCCGGTTCTTTTTTCCCGTATTTGTTTGTATTATACGTAATGGGCTAACATATTTTAATTTTTTTTAAATTTAATTATGCTAAATAAGCCTCTGTCAGCTACAGTGCTTTTTTCAGCCAGTTACAGTGTTTTCAGCCATAAGCCATGAGTTTTTAAGCTAAAACTTTCACTTGATGACGATCATCTCCTCTCCAAATTCAGATCCTTGTGTATCAACACATGATGTCAACCACTGCATCGGGATCTTGATTTAATAACCATCAACACATGATGCCATCCATCTTGAACCCTGACTTGATGACCATAAATACGTGACTCCATCCAAAATTTGTATTGTTATGGGACCTAACCTATTTCACAAACTCATGAGAAATATTAGTCCCACAAGTTCAATTGCCTTTAATCACAAAAACTCGTCATTAACACATATCGGAGAGACTAGATTCTTCAGACGGCCTACGTCGCTGGCTGCTATCACCTCCACTAGATCTAGCCGGAGCAAGCCAAATCGCCACCGGGACGATGTCAAGGAAGAGGTAGAGGAAGCCACCATCATTGGGACCAGGGGCATATCTACAGTAGTTCATGGGTGTTCAGCGAAACACCCAAATTTTTTGGCAAAAAATCTAATATATACAAGATATAATACATATGTACATATTTAGTTGAGCCAAAATAGCTATATTCATAGCCTTTTTCTGTGCAAACCTGGGCCTAGCCCGTTTTCCCTCTGCACGGCGCCGATCGGCCCAAGGCCGCCCCCAATTCCCCCGCCCCGTCCCCCACGATTCCCCATCCATCCGGTCTCGGTGACCTCAAGTCCCGGATCCCCTAACCCTAGCGCCCCCAGTGACAGCCGACGAGGCGACGACCCACGGTGGGCGGGGCGGCGGGCTCCAGCAGTCAAGCTCCGGCGGCCGCGTCACCTCCACGCGACCGACCCACCATGCCTCCGACCCTCCACTCCAGTGCTTCATGGCACCATGCCTCCGCACCACTGGCTGCGGGGATCGAGCTCCAACAGCCAAGCTCTGGCGGCCGCATCACCTCTGGGCTCTGGCTCCGCGCCTCGCCGCCTCCGACCCTCCACTCCAGTGCTCCACGGCACCGCGCCTCGGCACCGCCGGCTGCGGGGCACCGAGCTCCAGCAGGCCGGACAACCGGCCGACCGCACCTCCACTCCGCCGCTTTGTGGCACTGCGCTACCGCTTGGATCCGGGTTGTCACCATCTCCGACGTCTTGGTGTCTCCACTTGACCACTCCACCTATGGGGGACTGGGCTCTAGCAGGTAGTTGGCAGCAGTCCAGTGTCGCCGCTCTGGCAACCAGTGGCTGCACTGCCGCATGCTTGCTTGATTTCTTGTCCATGCGGTTTCGGTGCTCTTAGCTCTCCGACTTGGCACGTCATGGTCGGCGGCCTTGGCCATTGTCAGTAGAATGAAAATTGGAATGCTTGAGGTAGGAGATTTTCTTGGTAAGCCATCACTAGTTTGCCACATGATCCTCGCCTTGGCCATTGTCAGGAGAATGAACATTGGAATGCAAGTACATTTTCCCCCAAGCAAAAATAAGTAAATTTTACTAAGGATCCTCTTGATTTTTCTGTCCAAATATTCAGTATAGTGTATTCTTCCAACGATGCCAATTAGATTCCCTAAATGTTTGATGATTGAATTTGATTTTTTTTTCGTTTCAAAAAATAGTATGGAATGCAAACTAAACATGTGTGAGGAGATCTAGTTTAGCAAAAATGCTACAATGTTTACTACCTGTCTGCGGGCCTACACCTAATAAAAAACCATTGTCCCATATCGTCCCCATAATGGAGGTGGTCTCACTCAAAAAGGATAACAGAATAAAAAGTTATGGCTTTTTTAATGGCGGCTGCAGAGAAAGGAAAAATCAGCCGAATTAGAATTAGGGTTTGGGGTGGGGGCATTTTTTGTTTGGATTTTTATAGAAACAAAGATATGATCAGCAACTAGACGATGCTAAGACGGACACAAATGACAATTTTAAAATTAGACAAGATTTGACATTACTATTTTACAAAAAGCAAGGTTTAAGCTAGAAATAAACTAAGACAGGTAAGGCAGCATTAAGGAAGGAAAGGACAACAATAATACTTATATAAAGTCCTTGCTTGAGCCTAATCAAGCTAAGAAAATAATCTAATTAAAAAGGAGTAAAATGCAATAAAATTCAAATGGAGGGGTTTGAATTTATTTGGAATTTAGTTTTGTGGAAAGGAGGTCAAAAATGGGTTCACGGCGTCGAAACGATCGAAACAGTGTATTTTTGAATATTTT
Organism: Dendrocalamus latiflorus; assembly: GCA_017311315.1. Classification (NCBI taxonomy): domain Eukaryota; kingdom Viridiplantae; phylum Streptophyta; class Magnoliopsida; order Poales; family Poaceae; genus Dendrocalamus; species Dendrocalamus latiflorus. The sequence continues at coordinate 11,919,741 of CM029662.1, forward strand.
GGAATTGTTCTAGATTTTCTTGGATTTTTCTCTGAATTTGTGGATTTCCTCGGGTGAACAGTGTTGGGCCGGCCCACATGCACAGTGTGGGCTGGTCGGGTTTTCTCCCGCATGGCCAAATGGGCCGACCTGCTTCGGCCCACGCTGCGTGCGGCCATGAGGCCTAGCGCGTGCACGCACGCACCCGATGGGCGACACGTGGACAACGCAGATGGCTTAATGCATCGTATGCGAGCGGGCCGGATCAGATGACAACGTTGCGCGAGTGGCTAAGATAGAACCATGTCACGCCTCGAGGTCGTCTTCTACCTCCAGAAGCCTCTCCCCGGCGGAAAGCAGAGGAGCGGCGGTTCGAGCCGAGCGGCGCCAGCATGGTGCTCTGGCTAGGACAAGCGGCACAGTGGGAGACAACTTGAGCCAGGGGTTCCATTTTGGGCTTTGGGTGGTGGCAATGTCTGCGACGGCGGCTGGCGGCAGGAGAGATGGTTGAAAACTTTTCTATGATGTTTAGGGTTCTTGGTATTTCTCTGACAAGGCTAAGGGTGATTTGGCCATCTATGGGGCATAGGCTTTATGGTGGTGGCGGTGGCTTGAGTTGGGGAAAGCTCAACTAGGCCATCCATGGGAGAGGCCTTTCGGCAGGCAGTGGCTTCCGTCGCTAGGGCTTCCGGCGAGCGCTTGAGTCCAAGCGAGATCACCAGCGTGTTCAAGGAGTAAAGAAGATCTTATTAGCGAAAGCAATTGAAATATAGTTGACTGAGGAGTGAGATTGCTATTTGAGCTCACCGAGCTGCGTCGTTCCCTCCAAACTGCTTCGTTTTTTTGGATTTTAAAATTCAGCATTTTGGCATTTTGGCCTATTTTGGCTTTTAGGTTTTTCTTTTCAATTCTTATTTCTTTCTATTATCTCTAAAAATTTAGCGGTGTTTTTCAATTTTTAAAATTTTTACTATTTTTTTTATTTTTTGACTCATAAAAAGATAACTACCTCTACAGTACAAAACCCCTAGAAAGGAACCAAAAGACGGGCTGAAAGCCCTTTGAGCAGGCTTTCCTCTCTTCGACTGCTCAAGGTGGTGATCGGTTCGGCTGAAAGCCTCATGGCTTATGGCTGAAAACACTGTAGCTGGCTGAAAAAAGCACTGTAGCTGACAGAGGCTTATTTACCATAATTAAATTTAAAAAAATTTAAAAATAGAAAAAACATATTAGCCCATCACGTATAATGTAAACAAATACGAGGAAAAAAAGAACCGATAAAAATACTAAAAAAAAAAGCCAAAAGTTCAGAAAAAGACGAAATTTATGAATAGTGCAAAAATAAGCTGAAGCTGAAGCCATATTGATCAGGGCCCAAGGCTACTGCCAGAAGTTCAAAAAAAAAAAAAAAAGCTGCTGCCAGATCTTATCAAAAAAAAAAAAAAGCTGCTGCCAGATAGCAAAAAGTGGGACGAGCAAGCACGAGTTCTAGAAGTCGTCCATTATAATTCTAGACATTTTGTCTCCCCGCATCCTCCTCGAGATCCCGGCACTCCCCCTCCCCCTTTTCCTCCCTAGTCTCCTTCGCGCCCACATCCTGTTCGACGCATCGACGAAGCCGCCATGATCCAGCTCCTCTTCACGTTGCTGGCCGCGGAGGCGGCGCTGGTGCTCGTGCTGCTCTTCCGCACGCCGGCCCGGCGCCTGGCACTGCTTGCCGTCGACCGCGCCAAGCGCGGCCGCGGGCCCGTCATGGTCAGGACCGTCGCCGCCACCATGCTCTTCGTGCTGGGCTCCAGCGGGTACAGCATCGCCAAGATCCGGCGCCGCGCCGGTGAGCTCGGCCAGCTCACGCCCACGGACCAGGTGCTCGCCAGCCGCCACCTCCTCGAGGCCTCCCTCATGGGTATGTTAATATCTGCCCTTCTTTCTCCGCGCTGGCTCCAAGGAACCCATCAATTGGGGATCTCGCACGCGACTTTTGGGATATGAGACTGATAAGCTCACATGAATTGGTAATTGGGGCCAAAAATAGTTCGTGGATAAATGGATTGTGTGGTTCATATGTTTGGATTGTTTTGCAAGAAGTTTAAAGGATCCCTTTGTGCTAATGCGAATTTATTTGCAGCAAGTCTTGAAAGGATCACCTATATCAGATTTGCACATGTAAATTTAAAATTCTTTTCAATTTTGGCTGGATAACATCATGACAATTGAAGATTCTTGTGTGAAAAAGAATTGTCAAGAAAATAACAATTGAAGAGTAGTTGGTGTTGTGAGAGCTGTGCATTTACTCGTTCCAAGGCCATGAACAGCTCTACAAGTTCTTCAATATATATTGGATCATGAACAGCAGGGTATTGCAATTGAGTTGTTGCTTTGGCATAATTTGGTGTTAGTGATATTATTATTTTTAGTTTTACTTGTGCTAATGAGGTCGTAGTCACAGTAAATTCTTGATCTCATGGAACCAAGTTAGATTTTTACTCAAGCAGTTCTTGAGACGACATATCTCTCTGGTTCCACAGAGCAACAGGCACTGCCCAGACAGGTGGACACATCATGGACACATGTTTGGAAAGTGTCCAATGAGAACAAAATTTTGATTTGGATAGATTTAACATATCTTGGACATGACCCAGACAGTTCTGGAGATAATGCTACATGCCCATGAACTATGGTCAAAACATATTAAATTTACAGTTTGGATGTGAAGCTCAATTGTGGATGCTAGTTTATGTTTTAAGAATGTGCTATTAAGGTTTAAGATAGAAATATAATGTATCTTATTTTTATTTCTTTTAGTATACAAAGCAGTGTTTCCTATCCATGTATTGGAGTTGCTGTGTCATGTAGTGCATAGTGTCCATGTGTTATAGTCTATAAACGTCGATCTAAGCCTTAGGCTGATTAGCAGATTTCTTAATGCAGTATGATTGCTAATAGATTGTAGCTTATATGCTTGTCGGGTTAAGACTCCAAGTGGAGTTGGTTTCAGACTCCAATTAGGAGTCGGACTCTGTTTTAGAGTTGGAGTAGGTTTGGATTGTAATAGCATCTTATATATAGTTTGTAATCTCAGAATTCTGGGAACAAGCAAGAAATAATATTAGAGTTATTTACTTACCTCTCATCTGCCCTAATTCCACTGGCGACGTCGGGGAAAGGAGGGCCTGGCCAGCGCCAGGGCAATCTCCTCCATCCGGTTAGCCATCGCTATCCTCTGAGATCCAAGGTCCCTGACACCATGTCCATGAAAACTGCTGTTTGTAGCTAACAAGCTTGCTCATCACAGTATTGTTCACAGAAATTCCATGTTGCAAAGTCAAAGTCATCAACAATTGTATGATTCATCATTTATTCTAATCATGTAAATTTAGTTGTTACTTTGTAATATCTAATACGTTTGCCAATGTAAATTTTAATCTGGAGCATTCTTTCCTTTGGTAAAAGAATTGAACTGCTTGCATGTATGTTAAATGTATCAACCTTGAAGCCGTTTAACTAATGTTTTATTCTCCTCTTCGTGAGATGTTTTCTGTGCTTTGAGTTTGTTTATCACTCCACTTTTCTTTAACTATTGTTGGTGTTAGTTTCTGTATCAAGGCATTATTTTACTGTCTACTGCTGGATAAGGTTAAAAATCTCGATGCACAATAATCATCCCAACTACCCACTCTTCTCTGTCCATGAAATAACACTCTTCTCTGTCCTACGGAATAAGGAATACTTGACTTTCTTCAACTGTAAGTACCTGGGTCCTGCATCAAGTTGCTGATCTCAATATACCCAGGGCAGATTTCGTGACTGTCTTCTTGGGAGGATGTGATGATGTTTCACATTCATGCTTGATAAATCCTATTATCCACATTGTTCAAAGTGAATATCACATTATAATGTGGGTTCTTGTCATGCCTTCTGGGTAGGGAGCATGATGGATAGATGTGGGTAGGTGTAGGCCCCGTTGGCATAGAGAACATAAATGAGTAGATAAGATAAAGATAGATAGGCTTCTTGATTATTGCTTAACCTCAAAACAAGGATCACCAACCAAATTACAAGAGATAATAAAGGCAACTAAGTGGAAACCAATCTAATTAAGAGATAGAAACTAATCAAACTAGTTGAAGTCTCAATGTAAATCTCAACCACTTGAATTCCCACTCCCCCCTGCTAGTGCTACTGCTGCCACGATGGTGGACTCTGGCCTGGGCCCACGGCGATGTTGGTACTCCTGGCCAGGCATAACAGTTTTTCACTAATTGCATGATATCACGACCTCTAGATCTGGTTGTGTAAAATATTGTACTAAATTTTCTATCCTTGTATAACTTGTCTGATTTGGTGTCATGACTTGTTTATTTATTCTAAGATGTTGCTGTAATTATTGTGACTGTTCACACATTAAGACATTTTCTATGCACAAATGCTAGATTAAGCATTATTTAGGATTTATTTTGGACAGTAGTTTTGGTCTGACAAATCCCAAACTCTGGTTCTTTATGTTTATTCTGAAGAGTTCTCAAGTATAAGTGACACATTTATGGTAACTATGTATTTCGAGAAATCTCTTGTAGGCAAATGTAGGATTTTTTGGAGGCTCTGAAGCTTAAGCAGTTAAGCTGTATGCTCCCAGTGGCTTAAGGTCCACCAAGAAGGTTAATTTTGTAGTGGATATTTTGAAAAAAATTGTGCTCTCTTCATATAGATAAACTTGAACACTTTTCCCAGACTTAGAAGAAGCTCATGCAATATGCCATAGTACTTACCCAATTGTTTGGAGCCAGTTTGAGTATTGGTAATCATGTCATGTCCTCTTATTGAGCTGTGCATCTTTCCAATATTTATGGAGCATAAATAAGTAGTTTTTCGTGACCATGTATTCATAATCACAAATTCATAATATTAAAATAAAACTATTAACCAGGTCATGTATCTTTCCTCCGATGGAAATAAGCTTTCAATCATTTTACACAGTAATATTTGTTTGTCAACATTATCGTCTTAGTAAAATGCCCTATCAAATGTTAGTACGTCTACAAATATTTGATAGGAGCTAATAGTTCGACTTTACACTTTATGTCATCACTTTCCCTAGAACCTGAAACATTTTTTTTTGTGTTTCGTTTGTTCATTTTATACTGAAGTACTGATGTTCTTCAAGCATGGCAGTTCACCACATCAATTTACAGTTTGATGTGTAGTGCAAGGGTGCAACCACTGAACCATATGATACATTTGGAATGAACATTTTTGGGCTTTGTTGGTCTTGTGGACGTAATGATTTTAGTAGTGTTCACATCACAAAGTCTTCATAAATTGTTGTTTTCTATTTGTAATTAAGAGGTCCTTGCACATCTCAACATTCCCACTGAGTCACTGACAGCATGGAACAATTGATGGGTTCACATGCTGGCCAATCATTTTTCCCTGTACCATCACATAACTAGTATAGTGGTCTAACTTACTCGAATATCATCTTAAATATGTTTCCTTGAAATGTCATCCTTCCTACCTCACTTTTTTTTTGAATTTTGCATCCTTTTGTCATTGTTAATCTAACAACCATCGGATTAGCTGTATGTTGTGATGTATAAGCCCATCACGTTCATTGGGAGTAGTGATAAACCTAGCTAGAAGTTCAGCATATTTTTCTCAGACTTGTTGAAGCAATTTTTCTTTAATTCACCACAGCATATCCGTTGCTCAATCTACTGCTCAATTTGGCCATGTGATCCCCATTTGGAATCATTGAAGAATTAATATGCTTGAATTGGAAGGAAATTTTCACAGGTCATTGGACAGCTTTAACAAGCTTCTGATCTATCTTAGTTAGCAATCACATGGTTAAACTTTGGATTAATTAGGGCCAGAGTGCCTGTTATGGACTCTTATTGGGGCAAGTCCTACGGCAGAAGGGCCAAACGGACAGACCAATCCAAACAGAATCAGGAATAGCCTTCGGTTTTGGAGTCCTGTTTGGTTACGTGCCTGCATTAGGCAAGTCTTTAAAGATTAGGTCGTTGGAAGTCGTCTAGGACTAGGAGTCGGTCTCAGGGAAGGAGGCAAGGATTGTAAGCTATAAAAGACCTTCATGCGCTTTGGCAGAAGGTAGGAAAGAAATAAAGTACTTCTTATCCCTAACCCTAATTCTGCAGTAGAGGATTCAACCACGGCGAGACGCAGAGAGTCTCGCTGGGAAGAATCCAGTACGTCCCAGCCAATCCACTCATATAATCTGAGATCCAGAGTGAAGAATCACAACAATTTGGTATCAGATTCCATGGCTTCTGAGACAATCAACTCGGAATTGCGGGAAGTGAAGGAGATGCTGGGCAAGATATTGAAACAGCAAGAAGATCAATCTGCCGCCCATGCTAATCTGGAAGCTGCCGTCCTGGCTCTCGAGGGTCGCGTATCGTCTCCAACTAAGACCACTAATTCTGCAATCTTGGCGGCCCAACCTCCGACCAGTGCTCAATCCGCAGCTCCATCACCAGGTCGGTTCTTTAAAGTGGACTTCCCTCTCTTTGATGGCACTTCCGATCCTCTGGAGTGGCTTGCCTGATGCGATCAGTTCTTTCGGGGGCATCGGACCTTGGAGGAGGAGAAAGTCTGGCTAGCAACATATCACATGACGGGTATTGCTCAGCAATGGTACTACAAGTTGGAGCGCACAGAAGGGATTCCGACATGGCCTAGGTTTCAAAGTTCCTGTAAACTGCGTTTTGGTCCTCCCTTTAGATCAAACCCGATTTCAGAACTCGCTCTTCTTCGCTAGACAGCTTCGGTGGAGGAGTATGCACAAGAATTCTATAAGATTCTATGTCGAGCAGACAATCTCTCCCCGGAACATGAAGTTGGATTGTTTTTGGCTGGATTGGGGGAACTCATCAAGTCTGACGTTGAACTACAAAGCCCGTCCTCATTGGATACAGCAGTCAGTTTAGCCAAAGCAGCCGAAAGGCACTACAAGTTGCTATACAATTCGGGCTTGTTCCTTCGTCCACAACATTCCAGTCCACTGCAGTCGACACCCAGGTACTCTCCAGCTCAGCGCACAACACCGCTACTGTCTAAGCCACCGGAGATACCACTCCTTCCTGCACCGTCAGCAGGACCAGCATAGCCACCGCCACGAACTTTTCGGCGCCTCACACCCACAGAGATGGCTGATCGTCGACAAAAAGGTCTTTGCTTCAACTGCGACGAACAATTTACAAGAGGCCACCGCTGCAAGCGATTATACTGGATTGAGATACTGGATGAAGATGATGTTCCCGACAACGGTATGGAAGATCCCAACCCTCAGATTTCCCTTCACGCTTTAACGGGCATCTCTTCTGGGAATACTATGCAGTTGACAGTCGTCATCAATAACCACAAATTCTGCGCTCTGGTTGATTCGGGATCTACCCACAACTTCATCAGCAGTGAAGCCGCTACCCTGTTAGCTCTTCCCTTGCAAGATCGCACGGGACTGAATGTTCCGGTCGCTAATGGGGACAGGATACCCTGCCCGGGTTTTTGCCCGTCCTTACCAATCTCCGTTGGCCAAGAAGAGTTTGTTGTCAGCTGCTATGCATTAAATCTTCAGGGCTTCGACCTTATTTTGGGCGTTCAATGGCTGCGCACATTGGGTCCAATCCTTTGGAACTTCTCCAGTCTGTCAATGTCCTTCTGGCATCAGGGACATCAAGACATATTTCAGCAACCGTCAGGGCTACCACCTCAGCGTCTCTTCGACCATCGCATCCATCTAGCGCCAGGATCACAACCCGTCGCAGTTCGACCATATCGGTACCCACACCATCACAAAGATGAGATTGAAAAGTAATGTGATGAGATGTTATCACAAGGGATCATCCGACCTAGCACTTCTTCTTTCAGTTCGCCAGTGGTTTTGGTCAAAAAGAAAGATAATTCCTGGCGCCTTTGTGTGGATTACCGTGCTCTTAACACCATCACCATCAAGGATAAGTTCCCTATTCCTGTGGTTGATGAGTTGCTGGATGAATTGAAGAATGCCAATTGCCAAGTACTTCACCAAGTTGGATTTACGGTCCGGCTACCACCAAATCCGCATGCGTCCGGATGACATTCATATGACAGCATTCAGAACGCACCACGGCCACTTTGAGTATTTGGTCTTACCCTTCGGCCTCTCCAATGCGCCAGCAACATTTCAGGCCGTAATGAATGCTCTCCTCCGACCGTATCTTCGCAAATTTGTGTTGGTTTTCTTTGATGATATCCTCATTTTTAGCCCATCATGGTCAGAGCACTTGTGCCATATTCGCACAGTCTTCACTCTTCTTCGGCAACATCAACTTTTTCTGAAGCAATCTAAGTGTTCCTTTGGTACAATGACAGTGTCCTATTTAGGCCATGTGGTTTCACCGGAGGGTGTCTCAATGGACCCATCCAAAGTGCAGGATATCCAACAGTGGCCGGTTCCTTCATCACCGCGTCAGTTGAGGGGATTCCTGGGCCTCGCAGGCTATTATCGCAAGTTTATACATCACTTCGGTTCTATTGCTGCTCCTCTCACTCAATTACTCACCAAAGAAGGATTCTGTTGGTCCCAAGCAGCAGACGCGGCTTTCTCCACCTTAAAGACAGCTTTGTGTACACCATCCTTCTTGGCTCTGCCGGATTTCACGCTGCCTTTCATAGTTGAGTGTGATGCCTCTGGGAGTGGTATTGGCGGGGTCCTACATCAAGGAGCTAAACCCATTGCTTTCTTCAGCCGTGCGATTCCACCCCATCACGCCAAATTGGCAGCATATGAGCGCGAACTCATCGGTCTGGTCAAAGCAGTTCGTCATTGGCGCCATTACCTCTGGGGGAAGTCCTTCATAGTGCGAACTGATCATTATAGTCTGAAATATCTTCTCGATCAACGACTTAACACTATTCCTCAACACCACTGGGTCAGCAAACTTTTCGGTTTTGACTTCCAAATTGAATTCAAGTCAGGGCAAACCAACATCGTTGCTGATGCCTTATCTCGCAGGGATGAAAACATGACCTTGTCGGCCCTGTCAATGCCACACTTTCAACTGCTGGCCCAACTTAAAGAAGAGCTCAGTTCTCTGCCTGAAATTCAGACACTGCAGTCTCAATTGTCATCTCAAGAACTTCCCCTCCAGTGGTCTTGTGTTGATGGGTTCTTCCTTTACAAGGGACGGGTATTTGTTCCACCATCTTCAGTCTTTGTGCCGCAGATTATATCAGCTTACCACTCAATCGGTCATGAGGGGATTCAAAAATCACTACACCGTATTCAGAAGGACTTCTATATCCCTCAACTCAAAACGCTGGTTCGCGATCACATTACCTGTTGTGATACTTGTCAACGCAACAAGGCTGATCACCTCCATCCCGCAGGTCTGCTACAACCTCTCCCGATTCCACACCAGATTTGGTCGCACATTTCGATGGATTTCATTGATGGGTTCCCGCGCGTTCATGGCAAATCGGTCGTTTTAACGGTGGTGGACAGATTCTCCAAATATGCTCACTTTGTTCCATTGGCACACCCCTATACGGCTCTTTCGGTGGCTCATGCATTCTTTGAAGCCATTGTTCGACTCCATGGGTTCCCTGAATCTATTGTCAGCGACCGGGATACCATCTTCACTAGCAACTTCTGGAAAGAGCTCTTTAAGTTAGCCGACGTATCTCTTGATATGACATCCGCTTTTCACCCGCAAGCTGATGGCCAGAGTGAAGTGGTCAACCGCACCATCGAAATGTACCTCCGTTGTCTCAGTGGCGATCATCCGCGGCATTGGGTACGATGGCTTCCGTGGGCTGAATTCTGCTACAATACGTCCTACCACTCTGCTCTCCGCTGCACCCCCTTTCAGGTTGTATATGGGCGACCCCCCCCCAGCTTTCATTCCTTATACAGAAGGGTCAACACCAAACTCTGCGGTTGATGCGCTGCTGAGTTCCCGGGATGCATTTCTGCTGGACATCAGGGAACGTTTACTCCTTGCTCAACAGCGCATGAAGGACTTCTATGACAAGCACCATCGAGAGGTAGAATTTGACGTTGGCCAATGGGTCTTACTCAAGCTTCACCATCGTCAGGCTGTGGGGATTACATCTAAGTTTTCCAAGCTATCACCCAAGTTTTATGGTCCTTATCAAATCATTGGTCGCATTGGACCAGTGGCATATAAACTTCAGCTGCCCCAATCGGCTAGAGTCCACAATGTTTTTCATGTAGCTTTTCTGAAGAAATTCAATGGCAACCCACCTTCGACACCTCCAGCTTTCCCTGACATCCTCCAGGGACGAGTTGTGCCCACTCCAGCAAACATTGTGCGTTCTCGCCTTTACAAAGACACCTGGGAGGTTCTTGTACACTGGGATGGTCATGCCACAGCTGATGCTTCCTGGGTATCAGTTCAAGACTTCAAGCGCCGCTATCCAAACTTCCAGCTCGAGGACGAGCTGTTTCCGCAGGAGGGGGAAATGTTATGGACTCTTATTGGGGCAAGTCCTACGGCAGAAGGGCCAAACGGATAGACCAATCCAAACAGAATCAGGAATAGCCTTCGGTTTTGGAGTCCTGTTTGGTTACGTGCCTGCATTAGGCAAGTCTTTAAAGATTAGGTCGTTGGAAGTCGTCTAGGACTAGGAGTCGGTCTCAGGGAAGGAGGCAAGGATTGTAAGCTATAAAAGACCTTCATGCGCTTTGGCAGAAGGTAGGAAAGAAATAAAGTACTTCTTATCCCTAACCCTAATTCTGCAGTAGAGGATTCAACCACGGCGAGACGCAGAGAGTCTCGCTGGGAAGAATCCAGTACGTCCCAGCCAATCCACTCATATAATCTGAGATCCAGAGTGAAGAATCACAACAGTGCCACATGAGCGTGCAACTCAAGTTTAGGAACCTAAGCGTGCAACTCAAGTTTAGGGACCCAAGTGACACTCCCACACAAGTTTAGAAACCTATGGCGCACTTTACTCCAAAATCTTTTTTCGAAAGAAGGTACTAGCGTATAAGAATAGAATAAATATATGCAAATCATTCCATCCAGCCATTTTTGCCAGCAGTTACTTGCAGACATTTTGTTCTTGAAGAATAGCCTTCTAAATCCGTTTGTTCAATGGTGCATATTTCCTTTTGAGCTGCAATCATGCATATTTCTGGGACTACGGCAAAATGTAGCCTTCTCAGAATCAGCTCTATATTTTCTGTATATTGAATAGATGTTTCAGAAAATTTAATGTTTCAGTTTGATTGAATGTTAAGATGTTTGTTCTTTTGCAGGATACTCTCTGTTTCTTGGGTTAATTATTGACCGGCTACATCACTATATCAGGGAATTACGGACGATGAAGAAAAACATGGAGGCCGTAACAAAGCAGAGTCGGGTCTTAGAAGAAGCAAAACTCGGAGGTGCAGACGAGATTCAAGGATATCAGAAAGAGATTGCCAGTCTGAATGAACAGGTGCAAGTACTCAAACGCCAGTCAGAATCTAAAACAGAGGAACTAAAAACTGCTGAAGCCAATGCCTTGGCTTTACGAAAACAATCTGAAGGTTTGTTTACTGAGTATGAGCGTATCATTGCGGAGAATGAGGAATTGAGGAACAAACTGCAGTCAATGGACCTCCGCTTGTCCCATTCTGACAGCAAGAAGAATTCATAAAGTGTAATTTTGACGTTTGGAGCTTCTCTTACTGTAAATTTTCGTCCTCAGGTGTTATTGTATGTTGCTGATGTATTGTGTGGTAGAGTCATAATCAGATGCAAGGAATGTAACTACATCAGTTGGATGTAATGTTTTGCGTTATTGTGGATGGCCAATTCTGTGAAATTTAGTAGTTTACCCGAATAATGAGACATGTACCATATTTCTCACATAATCGTAGTATCATAATTATTTTCTTTTGCAAGGAAAAGAGAGCTTTATGACACAAATCGCAATGTTAAGCAATTGATTGCTGGGGCGCTCCAAGTGGATTTTGGCTGTTGTTTATTTTTGGAGTCATTCAATTAAAGACAAATTGAGAAAAAAATAAAAATTATTGTGACTAGATAGACTGGGGACGGACAGCGAGTGTGCAAATGAACCCATCTCCCCCTCTCCTTACCTAAAGTCATATATATGACCTTAAAACCTGATTACAAAGATGCTCCTGAGAGACCACGTGGAAGTGTCCCTATATTTGTGATGAGTAATTGACTCGTGTTCGGGAAAGTTTGAGTTTGATTTTGGTCGGTTCGCGCCGAGTCGGTGCATGACACGGTCCGGTTTGGTTGGACTTGGTCGATCGCGGTCGGGAGTGCTTAGAACGCTTGTTTTCCTTCTCGATTGGTCGATTTGGTTATTTCTTGCTTGAGTACCTTCTTTTAATGCTAATGTTGTTTATACTGTTTCGTGCGGTGCTATGTGACGGTTTGCTTGTCTGTGTGACTGCAGAACTTCGGAGCTAGGTCATGGTGAGGCGTGGGAGGACCAGGACTAGGCACAGGAGGTGTTGAGGTCCAGACGGTCGGAGACGTCGAAGATGATCGAGCCTGCTGAGGTAGTTGCGAGTCAGGAGACGAGGAACCGCAGCTGGAGCTATCGGAGGTGGACACGACGGGCAACGGCGAGGTGGACCGGGACTAGGCTCACCGAGAGTACTGCATGCTCCATCTATCTCCACTGATGCAGTCATGACACATCCAGCCTGGCCTTGCATGTGACGATGGTCTCCGTCCGCTAATTGCATCATTGCTGAAGCCGGACGGACCATGTGTAGGATCAAGAATAACCGACTAGAGAGAGGGTGAATGGAGGTTCTAAAAATTCATACTTTCTAAAACTAATTTCTACAATTTTAGAGCAAAGCAAGATTTAAAACCTACACAGTATATTTCTAGCACAACTAGTAAGGCTAAGCCACCAAGAGACAAAATTCTATATCTCAAGCACAACTAAATGTAACAATCTCAACAATCTCAAATTGTTAGAAATATAAGTGCAGAAAGTAGATGCAAAGAAATAACTAAAAGATGACTCGCAATATTTTTATCATGGTATCGACGACTTGCTGGTCTTTACTAGTCCACGTTGAGGAAATCCCAAGCTACTTGGACCGGCTTCACGAATTAAGCATTTATCCTTATTCCACTAGTAATTGTTCTTCCTCCGCTCTAGATATGGCAAACACCGAGCCACTCACAATTTTGACGCCGGACCTCTTCACAATCTCCTTGAAGAGATCACCGCTCAAATTCCCACCAAGCCGTCTAGATACTAGAAAACACCAAGAGCAATAAACCATGATCTTCGCTTGATGGAAATCAAGTGTCAAGGATCAAACTAGAATGAATGCATTTGAATTTTGCTCAACTACCTCACAATGAATGCAACAATTGAATATGAGGTGTAAAGAGTGTTTTCTTTGCTCAAGATGTTAAATGAGGTCTCTCTTTTTTTTTGTCATTGAGTTGGTGGAGTATTTATACCCTCACCAACTAATTTGACCGTTGGAGGCAAAATCCTAAAACATTCAACACGAGTGGTAGTACCGCCATTCAAAGTCCAGTACTACCGCACCTCCCCCAAATATACAATAACAACTATAATAGACGTATTATATGCCTCTGAACTAGTTGTTGAATTTGCGGCATGGCACTACCGCCATTGAAAATGCGATAGTTTAGTCATTTCGATAGTTCTAATTTCTAATGCGGTACCAAAACTGGTATTCTCTGGAAAAAACATACCGCACAATCATTCGGAACTTCCAGTGCGTGGTAGTACCGCTCAAGAGTTACGGTCATACCGCTAAGCGGTAGTTCCGCCACATAAACTCCAGTACTACCATTTTCTAGAAAAATGCTTCAAAGGTACTACCTCTTAATATTATGGCATTTAATCTCTAATCTGGCCTTCCATCCTCACCTCCCCCAACTGTATAGTAACAACTATAACAGACGTATTAAATGCCTCTGAACTAGCCATTGAATTTGCGACGCGGTACTTCCACCATTGTAAATATAGTAGTTCTGTTCATCTTGAGGACCAAAACTGGTCCTTCTAGAAAAAATGTACCACGCAATCATTCAGAACTTCCAGTGCACAGTAGTACCGCTCAAGAGTTGTGGTCATACCGCTAAGCGGTAGTTCCACCACATAAACTCTGGTACTACCATTTTCCAGAGAAGCAAACATGCTTCAAAGGTTACTCTCTGGAAAAACATGTTGCCAACTAAATCTCGGTACTTCTAGGTTGTAGTAGTATCGCACTATCTTTCTGGTTATATCGAAGAGCGGTAGTACTGCCAAGTAAACTCTGGTACTATCAATTATTCTGAGAATGCATAGTTGACTATCAACTTATATTCTAAGTGCATGCATGACCCTAGATTGATCCAGATAGCACGAGAACATGCTATGAAGCTACTAGTCATGATCCCTCTTAACAGTATGGCATTTAACCTAAAATCCGGTCTTCCAACCTTTTTTCAATGACCGGTAAAATAAAAAAGGGATCCTAGACTACTTATACCTTTGTCTTGAACCATATTGATCTTTATGTTGACCTTTAGTATGAATCTCCAAGTTGTCACATTTGTCATCAGGACTAAACCTTTCAAACACTCAATAAACATGTTAGTCCCATATTCACATATCATCATTAATTAAAAAATAATTTTTAGGGGCCTAGATGCCTTCACCAGGTAAGTATCATGGTTTTAGTACTTTGATTTTGTTCACTATCGATGCTCCTTTAGTTATCGGTAACCTTTGGTATAGGACGTGTCCGTGTTCCTTGGGTTGTACATTCTTAAGAAACATATCATTTGGGCTTCGGTGACTTCAAATCATGCGTAGGTTAACTGAGTGTGCGAGGCTCTCGGTATACCTGTGCCCTATTGCATCGCACCCTCCAGGGTGCTGCTTGCGCACACGCCTCTAGGACGGTGATGGTGAGGACCTCGGTCTATCACAACGGGGTTTGCGCTCTACGATAGCCACCCAACCACTCTCTTCAGCACCTCCGGAGGATGAACATGTTGTGGCAGAGTCAGACTTTGTGGAGTACGCTAACTTGGATATGCTCTCCGAGGAAGAGCAATGATCGAGCATCAAAATTGCCTCTAGTGACGCAAGCCCTAGAAGCTGACCGAGGCTAGCTTGCTTGATGCGACCAGTCCTGACAATTGTTGGAGGGTGGGTATGGCCCTAGTGATGCGCTGGAGAGCCAGGATGATCTTGGCAGGGTGGCGAAGGACCCTTTATTGGAGGTCTGTGAGGTGTCTCTAGCTGAGCGTGTTCAAGTATCGCCTTCAGTAGTGGCTCCTGAAGCAAGCTTTCGGTTGGCCATGACAGTGTAGGACCAAGACTATAGCTCCGAGTCAGGCACCCCTCCTCTAGTCGTTGTGACAGGTGCACCCTCGGACGGTGCAACTTCTTCGAGCCCGGTCCGTGTTCCCATGGAGGTCGCTCCACCTCCGTTGAGTCCCTCAAGATGAGTTCCAGGTATGAACAATTCCTTCTCCTCTTGGGACTTCACTAAGCTCTCTCTGATCTGCTACTTGACACTGTCGCCGTCATCAGTGATCCCATCTTCTTTGGGGTGTGCACAAGACTCTAGCGAGGGACCTGGTCACACACCATGCGGCTTTGTGGCAGCATTTCTTTGTAGTCGACAAACTCAGAACCCATCAACATGGAGTCACAATGCCTTTCAATGGCGGATTTTATGCCCCGGTTGGAGGCCCTATGTTTGCTTCAAGGGCCATGGGGTGCGTGGATGTGGGGCTCGATCGCTGGGTGCTGGGCTCATGTAGTCCAGAACTCCCTAAAAGTGCTCTGGAGGCTACTGAGATGATGCCTTAGTATAGTTTACATGTGTTGCATAGGCGTTTGCACTTGGCCGTGCTCTGCAAGCTGCGAGGCACCGAGAGCGTAGCTGCTTGCAGGAGCAGCTCGGTTGTGGAGGTAGAGGCCGCATCAGTAAGGCAGGTTGCTACAGATGTTGCTGTCGTGCAGGAGTAGCTGACGAAACGCATTCTATTCTAGGAGACCGAAGGCAAGAAAAGCAATTACGGATGCACGTGCTCTGGTGGAGCAGACTCGTTCCATGGCCACAGAGGAACAGGAGAGTTTGTGAGAGGCCATGTGGTCATGACCCAATGTTTGTGATGAGTAATTGACGAGGGTTCTGAAAAGTTTGAGTTTGGTTTGTTCGTTTCGTGCCATGGTGGCATTTGGCTCAGTCGGGTTTGGCTAGTCAGACTTGAGGCATATTCTTCTTCCCGATTGGTCGTTTGGGCGAATTCTTGCTTGAGTATGATTCGTTGATGCTAATGAGGATTACATGTGTCGAGCGGTGCTATGTGATGTGTTTCTTTTCTGTGATGGCTGCAGGACATCGAGGTGGAGTCGTGGCGAGGCACGGGATGACCAGACTAGGCGCGGGCGGTGCCGAGGTCAAAGCGGTCGAGGTGTGCCGAAGACGGCAAGGACTCGAGGTGGCTGTGAGGCTTGGAGGGCAAGGAATGAGGAAGCTTCCCGGAAGGTGCAGGAGGAGCGTTTTTGTGAATACGCAAAGCTGCACTAAAGGAAGTGGATTTGGTTAAAGTTAGTGGGTAAAGAGTAAAGCTTATTGGGCAAAGCAAAGGTGAACCCATTAAGCAAGGCTATAAATAGGTGCATGGCTTTGTGAGATGGTTTAGGGTTTTGCTTTTAGTCAAATGGCTTTTGGGGAGGTTGTTTTCTCTTTGTGCTTTAGTAGTTGAGAGTTGTTGGAGAGAGCAGCACGTAGCTCCCTGTCTCCCTGTGTGTGTTGGTGAGGGGATGAGATGAGTTCTTGATCTCTCAATCATGTATGGGGACTTTGTGAGTTTGATTTCCTTGTATCAATCATGTATGGGGACTCCTCTGTAATCTCCCTTTTGCAATCTTATGATGGGTTGATTCCTTTTTACTTAGGTTGTGATGAATCTTGTTTTTGGTCTTGCCTCTGTTCATTTGCGTTCTTGAGGAGAATCCTTGATCTATTAGTTGGCTCTTGATTTCTTGGTGAAGGGAAAACACTCAAGACCCTTTGATCATTCCATTTTCAAGAGCTAATCAAGGATTTGTTGATTTCTAAAATTTCTCTAGCCCTCGTCAAAATCTCTCTGTACCTCCGTTTCTAGGGTTTCATGCCAGAGGATGTTTGGATTTCTTGATTCCCTTCATAACTTGGCATGAGATTTGGTTTGAAAAATCCTGGGTTCTTTGCTAAGTCGATTGCCAAAGATCATAAGCAAAGATTGGACAAACAGTGAGAAATCAGGAAATCTGAATTTCATCTCATGTCTTTTTTAGTTTTTGGGCAAAATCTTAAATTCTTGCTCAAATGATGAAATCCTCGGTTCCAAAAGTGCCTAATGCTATTTAGATTATATTCTTGCACTTCTGGTTTGAAGAGAAAAGAGAAAAACCACACATTCCATTGAATCCAGCAAATCCCTGAATTTTTCAGTCTGTTTTCTGCTTGTTGTTTGGTCTGCACTCGGGGAGGCCGGTCTGACCGGACCTTACATGACGGTCAGACTGCTCCACCAATGCCGGTCAGACCGGCCTGTGTAATGCGGTCAGACCGGCCTGCTTAACGCGGTCAGACCGGCCCAATTGAGGCGGTCTGACCGGCCACCCCCCTTGCAACTTGTGTTGTCTGCTGTCCTTTGGTTCAGTCTTGGCTCTTTGATTTCCTTATTTGCCGTGTCTATTTCTTCTGTGTGCTTAAGGTTGCGGAGAGTATGAATTGACTCCTTCATAGCTTTTCATAGCTACCGGAGAGGAGATTCATTAAGTAGAGACTTCAGGGGGACAATTTTTTAAAGCGACATTCACCCCCCTTTGTCGCCGATTTCGATCCAACAGTTTGCTACAGTAGATTGCCATGCAAGAGCACAAGAAGGCCCGAGTTGCATCGGAGCTTTCAAAAAAGGACCATGTACTGGGCGTGGCCTTTGTGTCTGCACGGGGGTTGATGGAGGCCCTGGAGGCAACATTGGAGGAGCTCATCGTGGAAGTCCCTCCTCGAGCGCACAGTCTGGAGGACGTCGCTAGCAACATTCAGAGGATCGGTGAAGCCTCCTCCCTTGCTCTCAATGCCACCTGTGCATATGGTAACCACTGCTTGAATGCGATAGCACAACTGGTCCTCAGCCTGCTTCACATCCGAGGCTACTTGCATGTTGGTGAATTGGTGAACCCCCGTCTGGACCTCCCCGCTGGAAGTACGACTATGTCCGAAGCCTTGTACATGACACGTCGCTCTACTCAAGCCTTTCACGAGCGCATATGGGGCTACCTTGGGGACATCGCGGTAAAGATCACCCTAAAGTGGACTTTGGGTGCAAAGATGAACCTCGAGACATGGCTCAATGTGGTCTCTTGGCAAACTAAAGATTGTTAGGTGTGACACCAATGTCCTTTTATTTGTCCTGAGTTCATAGGGACATGGCTCCATGCTCCTTCGTGCCTTCTGTGGAATTGGCACGATGTTTGTGTGGAGCCTATGGATACCGAACTCTTGTTTGCACCACGCAGGGTTGGCCGAGATGCGTAAGTCTCCTGACGATTTATACTCCGAAGAGTTTACATAGAGGCCATGGACCCCCACGCTCCTATTTTATATTCCATAGAGTTGGCAAGGAGCATGTGTACTCTGTGCTCTTGTTTTATACTACGTAGAGTTGCCTAGGACACCTAAGGCTCCCGACGCTTTATACTCCACAGAGTTTGCAAGAAGGCCGCAGTATCTGCACTCTTATTTTATACTCCGTAGAATTGGCATGGAGCCCATGGACTTCGCGCTCTTATTTTATACTTCGTAGAGTTATCCGGGACGGACTGGCATGGCACAACGAGATGACCGGACCAAGCCAGCACAAAATGACCTGACCTAAGTATGGTGGGCCCGGCCCAATGCCCACCGTTACTGGGCCTCATTTCGCCTCGACAAAGATAACTGGGGAACAACTGAAGCACAATCATATTTAAGGACGGATGGGATGTGACGCCTGCGGGCTACGGGTGGCCCCGAATGTGAGCTATCTGGCCTGAGTCCGCCGGAGGGAAGCCGTGGAACAAAGCGCAACAGATTGTAAGAAAGATAATATCTAATATTTTGTGCAACAAGGATCCCATTAGGTGATAGAAAGTATAATTTACTATTTTTTTTTCTCTTAACAGTCTTTAGTTCTTTTTGTGGAAATCAATAGGCTTTAATACCTTGACCAGGTATGTAAAAATACATACATATATACACACCCATTAAAAAGAACATATTTGTTGACTTGTTTTCTTTGGTCGCAAATGAACTCGTCAATTTAAATGAGCTGTTCCCTGTTGTTTTCTTTGGTCATACAACAAGCAACTTAAGGTATCTTATTTTTATCACCAGGAATTTCGATGAAGTGGGCAGGCTTGTACACACCATTTCTTGCAACTAGAAATGCTTTTCTTGAAGAAATGAGATACTCCATTGATTCGCACAACCGTACGTGTTGCTTTAAGGCGTATCCTACCTATGAGAACGACCAATCACCTACGCTACCAACAGCTATTGATGGTTCGTCCTCGTGACCTTCTACAATCGTTGGGCACAAGGATGTCGAAGCCACTCAACGTCCACTCTGCCTCGGCGTTCTGGCTGACGTATATCTCCGTGCCGACGTCGAGCGACGTCCACCGCCTCTTCACCGGCGGGGTGCCCGGATCCTGCAGTCATGGAAGCACCATCCATTATCTTCTTCTAACTACATTCGAAATTCTCGATGAAAAACAATGTCACAGCAACAGGCAGAGTAAGCTGACACCTGATAGAAGTAGAGTGCCTGTGACATGGCGCCAACGTCCAGCTCCCAGGCCCTGGCGTCACCAATCCAGCCCTGCCCTTTGGCCGTGGGGTACCCAAACTCACCCCACACCGGGTGCGGTATTATCTGCAGGATCTCCTGCGGCTGCGGGTTGCTGTAGGCGTCGCAGTACGTCGTCGGCTGCTCGGCGTGCCGCGCGTTCCCCGGCGAGCAGTAGACGTGGTACGCGCCGTAGGGGAACCGCGCGGTGTCTGTCCGGTGCACGCGTGTGCCGTTCCGGAATGTGTGCCACGGCGGGCACTGGTCGATCCGCCCCGGCCGGCACCACGCCGGCGTCTCCGGGTTGATGATCATCTCGCTGTACCGCGTCACGTCCGTCGTGACGTCTCCGTCGCACGGGGTGCCGGCGTTCTTCCAGCAGCTGCCCATGTCCATCAGGTAGAACTGGCTGTTGGGGCCTCCGCCTTGCTTCACCTCCAGGGTGACCCTCACCTTGAAGTCTGGTGATTCGGGCACCTGACAGCACAGATTTTCATTCACATAGAAATATGAACCCGAGATGCCGCATCATGTTGTCGTCGACACACTGAAATTCTTAACAAACTAAAGCCAAAAGCAACGTGACCAGCATAATAGAGAATGTTCTTCTCGACGCTTAAAATTTCTCAGAAAAAAAGGCATTTAATCATTTTTAACAAATTACTGTTGTGCAAACTGCAAATATCATTTCTGCGCAATTTGCAAACAGTTCTATTATCTTCCTCCGTTTCCCAAGTGGTAGATACTTAATCATCTTGTGTCAAACATAACAATTAAAGAATCTGTGAAAACCTAAAGGTAAAGAAACCCCAGCTGGATTGGATGTGACACAATTTTATTAGTAAAAGGAAAAGGACTTGATAAAAACCACTTACAATCTTGGTCATGCCTCTGGTATCGTAGTGGTAACCGCCGGAGAACCCCCTGGTCGCGTCGGAGCGCAAGTACAGCATCAGCCACGGGTACTTCCCCGACGTCCGCAGCTTGTGGTGGAACACCCAGCCGGCGCCGCTCGCCGCAACCTCCTTCTCCCACGTCACCGAGTAGAACGACACATCGTTGCTCCCAAGATCCGTCGCGTCCAGCTCGTACGTGCCGAACAGCCCACCGCGCAGCCACCGACCGCCGTCATCGAGCGCGGTGCGGTTGTGGAACACCAGCGGCTGATTCATGCACCCGGCACCACCAGGGCACGGGAACCGGGAGGTCTGAGCGAACGGGCGCGCCGGGCGGCCGTTCTCCGGGCAGATGGCTGCGGTGGTGTCCAGGTTGCCGTTCTTGAGCATGATCATCCAGAATTGCCACGGCGACGGGTTGTCGAGCACCTGGCACCGGTCGCCAAGGTAGAGCTCCTTCGCCGCCGCGTAGCGGTCAACGTCGGTGACGGTGGCATTTGACGGCGCGCCGGGGAATGGGTCACCGGCACGGAGGTTGTTGTCGGCGTCGGCCACCCGATGCACCACCTTGTACGCTGGCTGGCCGTGCTCGTCCACGCTAGTGTCTGCAAATAATCGACCTTCTTTAGTGACAAAACGACAACTTAATCCAATCTTGCTACAAGAATTGTAGGACGGACTGGTATAGTCAAGGAACACAATTCCAAGTTGTGAACAAAGGAATGAATGAGAGTTAACAAGAAACACCGAGATCGAAGCAGTCTGCGCCGCGCGGGCTGCCCATGCCGGGGGCCTCCCGGCCGACCTCGTTGCAGAAGTTCCAGGCTTCCCAGGCTACGCGGAGGCCGTCGCGCCGCATGCCAGGATCCCCAACCGCCGACACATAGCCACGGCCATGCGTCCGGATGGCCTGAGCGGCCGAGCAGCACGAGAGAACGAGGACGAGGAGCAGTGAGGTGCTCGCGGCGGCGGCGTCGCCGCCAACCCGCGCGGCCATATGGGAAAGGGATTAATGGACAGCAGCAGCTGATGCGAAAGGTGAAAGAACAATCCAGGTGAGGTCGTGAGGATGACTGTGGTTGGCGCGGTGGTGGGATCCAAGAAGTAGTGCGCTTCAAGACAAAGACAGGTGGGTGTTACAAAACTGGAGTGGAGTGGGGAAGGTGACTTTTCAACACTTCAACAGTCTACACCTCTCTCTATCCATTTTGATTCCATCTCACTTCTATTTTTTTTCTTCGTATGAGAGAGGCGTCGCCCCCGGAACAGGTAGGTGTTGCTGTCTCTTTATAAGTGTTTATCCACTTGTTAGTTCTTGACTTGGTGCTGATTAGTTGCTAGGGGTTTTCACTTATGATTCATGAAATAAAATATGGGTTCGACATACTTTTTTTAGTTTTTTTTAAAACCACTCTTTGTTGAGAGATATCTAGTTACATCCGAGTACTATTGATATGTGATGTGGTCAAGTGTGCTATTGCTATTTTGCATTGTGCTTCAGTATTGAGATCTGAATTTGCATTGCAATGTGGTGCTGATTTTTGTGAAGGAAAGGAGAAAACAAGTGTGGTCGAAAGGTAGGAAGGAGAGGCCGGTAAAGGGAGAAGGGTTCTAGAGCATGAGAGGAAGGCGCATGGGGTGATCTGCATGAGGTGCAAGGCTTTGGCCAAGGGGTGCATGAGCACGTGAGATCAAGCCGTGCCAAGCCCAAGCTAGGAGCAAGCCGTGCCAAGCCCAAACCAGAAACCAAGCCTACAGCCAACGGGTGCATGGGCGCGTGAGAAGGAAAGCTTCATGGGGGCCTCGTGCGTGTGTTGACCGTGTGAAGTCAAAGGGGCTATTTCTTGAGCATGAAGAAAGAAATAAGCCAATAAATAAGGGAGCCAAGCTGAGTGCTAAGGCAGGAAAGAGAGCCAAGTTGGGGATTCCTTCTTGTGCGTGAAGAAAGAGGAGGGTGTGTGAGGGGAATCCCAAGCAGAAATCAAGGAAGGGTCCAGGAACTCACATCGGGCCAGGAAAGGAGCCAGGACATGGGGAGCTGAATCAAGCCAGGAAGAATGTTTTCATGTTGGGTTGGTTGGATCCGAATCAACCCTTGAAATAGACTCTTTTGGCTGAATTGATTCCATTTTAGATGAGTCTAAGTCTATCTCTTTCTTTTGAGTACGAGTTGTTTCCTTTGTGCTGTGTTATCCAATTGAGTCCGAATAGAAGATTGATTTGTGTCGTGATAGGAGTCAGCCTTAGGATAGGATACATGAGTTTGTGTTGTGTTCAACCATTGTCGTGTGTGTGTTGTGTATGGCCGTGCCTAGGCACCAATATAAGGCCAAGGGCATACCCTATGTAACCAGATTAGATTAGATCAGTTGAGAAATACAAAAAAGCCATGGATGGTTTATGGCGCCATTGCGTGCTGAGTGTTGGGGTTTTTCAAATTAGAGTTTGCTGCGATCTTGTGGATTGAGAGCTTCGTTGCTATTCTCAAATCACTGAACAAATATTTATGATTTCTCTCCCTAATTCGTGGACAATACTTACGGTTTAGAGAATCCCTGGTTAATTGCTTCTAATCAACACCATTTTTATTAGTGCATCGCAACCTCAATACCTATCTTCAAGTTGGCTCAAGAAGAGAGGAGAGGGGTGCTGATCGGTTGCTACCAAGAGTCGAGACCCTAACTCATCCCCTACTGCAAGGAGAAGGGCTTGCTACTGCTACCATAGCCGCAAGGAGGAAAGAGGGTACCAAAACCCTAGTTTTCCTTTGCTGGCCACAAGGAAGAAGAAGGGCTAAAACCCTAGCCGCAAGGAACAAGAGGAGAAATTCACTGCTGTTTGTACTGTGAAGATCGGGCCACCCCAACGCATCAGCTAGTTTACTAGTTGATCTGTATCATCATGGTATGTATCACAGCGTGATTGATCATCGTATGCAATTGTTTCTTATTGTTTTCAGGATATCTAGTGCAAGCAAACGTTGATCAAATGGTGACCATAATGAGGACTTGGGGGGAGCCGACCCATGATGATGCCTTGCCACCCACTGTACGTGCACAATTCAATGCTACCACCAGCTACATCTAACGTTAGAAGAGCATGATACGTGCTGATATTTACAGGAGTATCGACAGCATGAATGTAAGAATCATGGAGATGCAAGACATGTTGAACGCTTGTCTCATGGAGGGCTTCAACAATCTGGACATGACTCTTCATCGTTTGGAGGAGAGGCTACCGCCATCGAAGGGGCCAACGCATGGTAGCAAGCACCTAACTTGGTGCGACATGCTTTTTCACATGACGGTGATCACTACTATAGTGCTGAAGATGACGACATGTTCGATGACCGTGGAGGCTATCCACGACCTCTAAGGCGTGATTTCTTTGATCACCGAGCTATTGACATGGTGGGCATCGTGGAGGTGGTGCTGAACACAAGACAATGATATTGCCAAATTAAAATCACCATACTAAAGTTCAAGGGCAGAACAGAACCTAGGGCTTATTTGGAGTGGGAGATGCGTGTCAATCAAATCTTTGAAAAACATAACTACTTCAAAGAAAATATGGTTCGTGTTGTTTCAATTGAGTTCACTGAATACACTATTATTTGATGAGATCAATTGAATCATGGAGATCAATTGAATCATGTAGGAGATCGTTCGCACACTTGGGAGGAGATGAAGCTAGTCATGAGAACTAGCTTGTACCAGCGTACTATTTGAGGACGCTATGTACAAAGCTACGATGGTTGTATCAAGGCTTCAAATTCGTGGATGAGTACTACCAAGAGATGCAAGTTTGCTAAAGCTACCATAACTCGCTTCTTTAAAGGGCTGAATGACGATGTATGTAATTGTGTCAAAAAGGTCCCGTTAACTGAGATCACCAAAAGCATATGCTTGAATGCCTCGATGCAAGCACCAAATGCTAAGAAGACCCTCTGCAATACCACATATCCTAGCAGTCTTGTGGAAGGCTTGTCCTGCATAGCGATATACGTGCCCGGGTTCCTGTCCTGCAATACCTTAAGCATACAAGGAAGATTGTCATACGTTGCCTCGAAAGACCTGAAACGTTTTCCAATGCCTTCTGCTTCGCACGCCACACCTTCGCGTAGCTAATCTTGTACTTGAATTTCTTCTCGATAGTTACCACAATGTGCATGGCCTCCATGTCTTTCTTCTCCACTATGATCAAATTGGCTATAAAGGCTGACGTTAGGTTATGATGCCTCGCCAAAACACTACTGAGAATGCAAGAGTGCGGCTCCACCTTCGACACAATCCAGTGAATCTCATACGTAGGTCTATGTGCGTGCACCCTCTAAGGATAACCGTCCTGCTCGCAGTTCATGGTGTACTGCTCCTAGCTAAATTTCATGACCCGAAAAGTCCGCTACATTGAAAGGGCCAACAGCTTGATGGCATCCTGCAGCGATGTCTTGTCAGTAAATATTGAATGCAACCGAACATCTGTCTCATGATACTCTCACGCTGATTCGTGCTCATCATGTGTAGAAACACCTTCAACATCAAACCGGTTCCATTCCTGTGGACGGGAGCTTCATCCTTATCTGAACT
The DNA here is from genome assembly GCA_017311315.1 of Dendrocalamus latiflorus. NCBI lineage: Eukaryota > Viridiplantae > Streptophyta > Magnoliopsida > Poales > Poaceae > Dendrocalamus > Dendrocalamus latiflorus. The sequence goes on from CM029662.1 coordinate 11,945,076, forward strand.
GTCCTCGTCATCCTCCTGTACAGCTTCTTCTTTAGCCCATGTTGTCTGGTCATTGCACTTCATCTGCTGCACTATGTACTCAATATGCTCTCATTCATCGGCTTGTCCTATTCTCTCGCCATGGTGTGACCATTGTACCTCCCCTACATGTATCGCATCAGCCTCGTCACGAGCATCTTCCTTTTCTTCGCCAACATGTAGGCTGCCCGAGCTGCTCGCACCTCACGGAGTAAGGCCGTATGCATGACCTTGTATAGCTGTTAATGCGCATGCTTGCACAAGCAGCACACACTCGAATCCACGGCGTTGGCACCCTTGCACAAACCCCTTCCACGCAACAGTGCGTAGCAATGTTCTCAACTCTCATCTGATGTTCGTGGGAGACCGGCTCCAAAGCCCTTATACGACAACGCTACACACCTCGAGGTCCAACAAAAAACTCCGGGTAAGCTAATGCATCATATCTGAGATTCGAGCATTCTCGCCGTCTAGGTGTACTAGAGTGGCTTGCGAAAAACCTTTCAAATCCACACCATTCAGGCCTTCACGAACGGTTCCATCACCGTAATGCACTCTCAATGTAGTGGGTATCGACATTGCTGATGCCTGCATGCATATATGTTTTAATTTTGCAACATGTCAAATCGCATCGCACACTATGAAAGTATTGATGTACAGCAATTCACATTTCACCGATCGTTCGTCTGTCGTAACCAACTACACTAACCTCATAGTATGAACTTCCTATCGGCACCCCGCCCATCGATGTCGTATTTGTTTGCATGTCAATTTGCTAACGATGCTAATTTTGTAAAACTATGTTCGCTAAATTATATACAACTACACGCTTGTACGCCTGCTAATTTCCTAAAACTATGTTAACTAAATTTTCTATATCAAAAATTGAACTATTTCTTGTACATTTATAGTTTTCTACTAACAACAACAGTCATATACAACATTGCAAATACAAAAAATACCTACAATTGCTTCTTCCTCTCCTCTCCGCTTCTACGACTGCTAATTTCGTAAAACTACATTAACTAAATTTTCTATACCAAAAATTGAACTATTTGTATTTACGTTTACAATTTTTTACTAACACTAATAGTAAATAATATATGTACTGCATATACAACATTGCAAATACAAAAAATTACCTAGATTTGCTTCTTCCTCTTCTCTCCTCCCCTCCTTTCTCTCCTCTCCTCCTCCTCTCCCTCTCCTTTTCTCTCCTCTGCTCCTCTCCCCCTCTCCTTTTTCTTCTCTCTTTTCTTTCCTCTCCTCTCCTCGGCCGACCGCTCTTCTTCTTTCTTTCTTTATTTCTTTATTTCTTTCTTCTGTCTGTTTCTTTTGAGCGGTGGCTGAGCGGCTGAGCTTTTAACCCCCCAGTCGCCCGACCGTTGGGCGACTATAATAATTCACCCAACGGCCGGCGGATTGCTTGCATGTCGCCTCGCGGCTGGGCGACAGGCTCTAGTCGCCCAACGGTCGAGCGACTAGAGCCTATTTCTGTAAAAAAAATATGTCGTGGGTATATTTCTGTTATTTTGAATAAAAAATAGATTATTCATACAAAAAATTCTACATCAGAGAGTGATAGCAATGAAGTTGAACATGAAGAAGAATAGTCTGATGATTCCTAGCGAAGAGTGGTGTATTGTGATACTGAGATGGATGGTCCAAATTTGGTGGCTCAAAAGGTGGATTGTGACAACCCGCCAATTGTGGAGAAACGACAGCGAGTGCGGAGTATTCCAAACTAAATGCATGATCAAGGGCAAACATTGCAAGTTGATGATTGATGGAGGAAGCTACAACAATTTGATCAGTAAGGATGTGGTTGATGCACTCTCATTGACCACATGGCATCACCCTAAGCCATACTATATGCAATGGCTTCACAATGTTTGTAAACTAAAAGTTACACACTTTGTTGATGGCTATGAAGACAAGGTGGAGTGTGACGTTGTGACCATGTATGTGTGTCACCTACTTTTAGGATATCCATGGCAGTTCAACTGCAACGTAACACATCAAGGGAGAGAAAATCGATTCACACTAATGCATAAAGGTGTGTTCCACTCATTGCTACCGAAATGAGATGATGAGATCAATTCTTGTGAAGAGCAAGGGGCTTTTGAAGAATAGTCTGAAACCGAGTATGATTTCGCTTGAAGGGGGAGGGGATGATGTGGCCAAGTGTGCTATTGCTATTTTGCATTATGCTTCAATATTGCAATCTGAATTTGCTTTGCAATGTGGTGTTGATTTTTGTGAAGGAAAGGAGAAAACAAGTGCGGCTGAGAGGGAGGGAGGAGAGGCCGGCTAAGGGAGAAGGGTTCTAGCGCATGAGAGGAAAGCACATTGGGGGGTGATCCGCATGAGGTGCAAGGCTTTGGCCAAGGTGCATGAGCATGTGAGATCAAGCCATGCCAAGCCCAAGCCAAGAGCAAGCTGTGCCAAGCCCAAGCATAAGAAGCGAAGCCTTCGGTCAAGGGGTGCATGGGCATGTCAGAAGGGAAGCCGCATAGGGGCCTGGTGCATGTGTTGGATGTGTGAAGCCAAGGATGCTATGTGCTTGTTTTTTTCAGCTTCTAAAAGTTGCTTTTCGACTTTTTTACAGTAACTAGTTTTCAAACGGAGTGTATTTTTAAGGTGGGGGTCAGTAAATTAATTGTAATACACACTTTAGTGACTTTATTTATATTGACTAAAACCGCATGCGAGTTTCTGCTAGTCCGTACTCTCTCATGAACAGCCCAAAAACCATAAGCCGTAGCCAAAAGTCATAAGCCAAAACAAAAAAGAACAGGCCTATTTCTTGAACATGAAGAAAGAAATAAGCTAGGAAATAAGGGAGTCAAGGCGAGTGTTGTGCCAAGAAAGTGAGCCAAACCAAAGGGGTTCTTTCTTGTGTGTGAAGAAAGAGGAGGGTGTGTGAGGGAAGCCTGGCTGAAATCAAGGAAGGAGCCAGGAACTCATGCTGAGCTAGGAAAGGAACCATGAAAAGGAGTCAGAAACATGGGAAGCCCAATCAAGCCAGGAAGAAGGTTTTCACATTGGGTTGGTTTAGATCCTAATCCACCCTTGAAACAAACTCTTTTGGTTGAGCTGATTCGGTTTTAGATGAGTCTAAGTCTATCACTTTCTTTTGAGTATGAGTTGTTTCCTTTTGTGCCTTGTTATCTAGTAGAGTTCGAATATGAGATGGATTTGTGTCATGATAGGAGTCGGCCTTAGGCCAGGATCATGAGTTTGTGTTGTGTTCAGCCATTGTTGTGCGTGTGCTGTGTATGGCCATGATTAGGCACCAATATAAGGCCAAGGGCATACCCTATGTAACTAGATAAGAATGGATGAGTTGTAAGTAGATAAGAATGGATGAGTTGTAAGTAGATAAGAATGGATGAGTTGAGAAATACAAAAAAGCCATGGATGATTTGTGGCGCCATTGTGTGTTTGAGTGTAAAGGTTTTCCCGATTAGGGTTTACTGCAATCTTGAGACCTTTGTTGCTTATCTCAAGTCACCGATCGAATCTTTATGATGCCTCTCTTCAATTCGTGAACAGTACTCATGGTTTGGAGAAGTCCCTAGTTGATTGCTTTTAATCAGCACCATTGTTGATTAGTGCATCGGAACCCCAATACCTATCATCAAGTGGGCTCAAGGAGAGATGAGAGGGGTGCTGATCGATTGTTACCAAGAGTCGAAACCCTAACTCATCCCCTACTGCAAGGAGAAGAGCACCATAGCCATAAGGAGGAAAGAGGGTATCGGAACCCTAATTTTCCTTTGCTGGCTACAAGAAGGGATGAAATCCTAGCCGCAAGGAATACAATGAGAAATTCACCGCTGTTTGCACCATGAAGATCAAGCCACCCCTACGCATCAAGTAATATACTAGTTGATCTGTATCAATGTGTTATGTTTTATTAGAGCATATATGTGAGTACTCAAGGGGAGAATATAGCCGCATCATCAAGCTCCCGCATAAGAGTCATTTCTAATAATGCATGAATGTCTTTGTGTGTGCTTAGATAGTGGTATCATTTATTGTAATTATATGTATCGATGCCATAGAATAAACACCTTATATGCCCTTAGCGACAAAAAAATTAGTTTTTCTTTGCTAAACACCTCTCCAACCACCAGCAATGCACATGCCCTACAACACACTTAATTCTACCTCACGTTGCACCCTTCAAACGTTGCAAACGCCCACACTAGAGGGTTTTATCAGCCACACACCCCACGTGTGGAAATTGAGAGTTGAAGTCTTGAAGATCGAAATCAGAATCTCCCATAGTTCTTGTGCGCATCCATTCTAATCTCATCTCGATCCTTTCTAGAAAAAAAAAATTTAAACAAGGCAAATGAATACTTCTCCTAATTTCACTTTTATCATTCCGAACATTAAATTTTAAATATAAACCTTATAAAATAATAATGATATTGGAAGCAAATTTTAAATATTTGTGCTTAAGAATTTTTTAATATTTCTGTTTCGTAAATTAAAAGAATTTTAGACATTCAAAATTCAAATTAACCGGTCCATAAAACTTGAAAACATGAATACATTCTGGCCAATTCAATTTGAAAATTGAGTAATTGACTAATGAAGCTAAAAAGCCACTTAGAGGCCAGAACTCGCCGAGTAGGCACATAATTTTAATATGTATATGTAGATTTGCAAAACTATTACGAATTAGGATGTATTAGTCAGACAGTATGCTAATCTTTTCTCAGTGATATGTAGTCACCGTTCGGAATAACAAGCTGTAGCTTCATTATAGCAGTTTCAGAGAACAAACTCTACGCTATAGACAGAAATCAAGTTATTGCAAGTACAGGTAGAGGCTACAGCTATGGCAATAGCTGTTCGACATACTATGCACTCACTGCGATGAGTAAAGGGAATAGCAACCACTATGCATCTCATGTCATTTTGCATTTGGCAATAAATTGTATCAAGCCAAATACTTTGTTCCACACCCAAACCGAAAATGAACAGGTCCTGACTAGAGTACCTCGAATGTCGTCTATCGTGTGCGGCCGATGAATGCCTCGCTGATTACAGCCTTAGTGCCGTCCTCCTTGGCCCAGCCATGTTTTGTCATCCTCACAACAAGCTATGCTGGCCCATGCATGTTTAGTCGAGTTGAGACTATTTTGTACCAAAAGATTTTATAGGAGAGGCAAGGACCCTTCCATTGCCATATGATATAACTAGGTTCAGAAGCCTTTGCATTACCTAAAAATCAGTTTTAATTCTGTTTCCATGGTACAGTTGTGACATTTAAAATAGATACCAACAGTGAGTGTACGTCGCAGATGTAAACTAAAGATTGTTCAGGAATTTCCCCTTGTTAACTTTGTGGAGATGCCAATTTTTATTTTTTATTTTTGAGACTGAGATGCCAATTTTTTTGTATACACCAATAAGTTGCTCATGTACTTGCACTTTAGTTGCCACCCATAATCTTGTTAGAGACTTCAAGTACATGTTACTGGTACTGAGCAAAATATAAGAAAACTATATATTTCCTTCTGCTGTTTGCTCACCACTACGGGCATTCCTTCGTTGTAGTTTGCTTTCATCTACAAAGATGCATCCCAATCTTTAGATTAAGGAATTCTTAGGTTTCCTTCTATTATGCATTAAAACCGTGTAATAGTAGGCCAGTGAAATAACACACTCGTGCATTTTCCCCTCATCGGACCCAAGAAAACATGCAGCTTAGTAAAATCTGGTACTGACGTTTCATAGTTTTGAATCTTTCAATGTTGTGTCATTTGTTGTGTAATCAAATTATGGTTATTAACGAAATAAAGGAGCTTCGTAGTGGTTTTACATGATCCAGAAATTTCTTATCGTAACAATAATAGCCTCCTTGCTTCAGAAACTGCCGAGACAACTAGAAAGAAAAAGACTAGTGCAAACATTGAAGACTAACAAATCAAATGCTTAGCCGTATCCAAAGCTTTCATTAGCTCCTTCTCACCAAGTATATCAGGATGTGCTCAAGAACCTGCATGCTGAAACAGAAGAAGCGCAAAATGAGCAAAGAATAGGCCAACTAAATAACTAACAGAGTGCATGTTCAGAGAAGTAAATATAAGAAATTAGAACATAGACTGCATTTTTCAAGAAGCAGCCTGTGCTTGAAATGCAAGTGCAATAATTGGGTGGCTGGTGGTTGCTTTAATAGTCCTGAAAGATCACCTGAATAATGCTTAAAAAGGCTCTTTGCCTCTTTGTTTATACATATAAATGCTTTTATGCACAATCTTTCCATTCGGAAAGGTATACTTGAAGAAAACCAGTAGGATAGAAGGCATTTGCTGTTAAGTTTTAATGGCCAAAACAAAACTGAATTCATCCAAATAAAATAAGTTTAACCGTAGTCTACCTTGCTATTGATAAACGACATCCTACAAATGAGTCATGGTAGCTCTAGATAATGAAATTTAATTCTTACTTTCATTTGAGTCATACCTATGCTATGCTTGCAGGCATTCAATCCATTGGATAACAAAACCGCTTCTACTTCACGTCATAGACTTATTTTGAGTTTGCACAGGATGGAACTCTTTTAGCTCTCTTATTCCTCAACAGGAAAGATGTTCAGCCGAAACAATTGCTAGAATGTTTTAAGTGTTTCCACTCTTGACCAAGAGGACTTGCAATGAACAAACAGTAATCAAGGAATGACATTACCGTGAGACACAACACTGCTTTGTCCCACTATCTTCTTGACCCCAGCCTCCTGCATCACCTCTCCCATTCTCGTGGCAGCATACCAATTCCCTTCCTCTAAATAGACATTTCTAACACTCACATACCGACCAGATTGCTGAGGACCAAGAGCTATTAGTTTCTGCCCAATCTGAGCAGCAAGCACTACCTTCCCATGGATCTTGCATGCCCCAAGAAGTGCGCCCCACACAGAAGCATCAGCCATGAAAGGCATCCTCTCTATAATCTGAATGGCCTCGACAAAACGATCGGCACGGCCTAAGAGATCTACCACACATCCATAATGGACCATCGACAGAGTTACCTTGAATTCAGTAACCATCACTTCGAACCAGCGTAACCCAATTTCCACCAATCCCCCACGAGCACAAGCTGTCAGTACAGAAACAAATGTTATCTGATTTGGCAAGAACCCTTCAGCTCTCATCATGTCAAACGTAACCAACGCTTCAGTCTCCTTCCCATGATTAGCCAATGCAGACAGCAGAGCATTCCACGTGCAAACATCCTTCTCCCTTACCATCTCAAAAGCACTCCTACAGCAGGCAAGCTTCCCATACTTCCCATACATGTCAATCAGCGCTGTGCCCAAGAATGCTGTGAGGTTAACCTCATTGCGAACAACGTATGCATGAACAGACATCCCAGACGCAAGTCCCTCGGCACCATCCAAATTAACACAAGCCGAGAGGACGCTCACCAGCGTGGCCTCCCCAAGCCGTCCTTTATCATCCAACAATAATCCCCTGAACATCTCGACAGCATCCCAGTGGCACCCATTCCTCGACAACCCAGAGATGAGCGTCGTCCACGACACGACATCCCTCACCACCATCTGCTCAAATAAGCAGCGGGCCGCAGACAGGTCCCCGACGAGACACAGCACATCAAGCATGGCATTACAGGTAGCCACATCCGGGCTCGCAATTTCGTCAAACACCTTACGTGCATCGTTCCCAGGATGGCCGGCGCGGCCATACGAGCTGAGGAGCGAGCAGGCGACGAAGCGATCCTCAGCTAGGCCGCGGCGGAGGCACTGTGCGTGCAGGGCCGCGGTGGCAGTGAAGAAACTGGCGCTGGACTTGAGGAGGGAAGGGAATGTGTGGCGGTTCGGACGGACGCCGCGGGCGAGCATGGCGGAGAAGAGGCGGAGAGGCGCACATGGGGGAGAAGAGGAAGGTGAGAGGCGGAGGTGGGCATGGATGAGGCAGTTGTAGGGGAAGGCGGTGTTGGCGGAGTTGGAGAGCGAGAGTGCGCCGGAGGTGAGGAGGAGGGCGTGGACCTGGAGGAGGCGGCGAGGGGCGGAGAAGTGCTTCTGTAGGAGGAGGTCGAGGCAGGTGTACGAGTAGGAGGAGGTCCGCATGTGCTGGTGTTTGATTTGAGTCAACTGTTGAGTTCCATTCTGTGCTATACCTATATTATTGCTAATGATTGTCCACAGTGTAAATTGTAAATGACCTAATGGTGTGGTGGCAACATCTCGTGCCAATGTGGTCTAATAGCCCGCATCATGCCTGGCTCGGATGAGTTGGGATGCAAATTTTGAGCTGTTTTGTTGCGTGGCTGTCCTTCCGGGCCAGGCCCAACCTAACTGCAAGGAGGCGCTCCTCGGTCAGCCCAGCACAAGCGCTTCTCTCTGCGGTTTTTAAAAGTTACTAAAATAAACTATTTTTAGATAAAATTTATAAATTAAGTATAATATTTGTTATAATAATTTTATTTATATCGATCAAAACTGTATGTAAGTTTCACTTAATTTATACTCTCTCAGAACAACCAAAATCTACAAAACACAAACCAGAAGAACAAGCCTATAGAGCTTGTGTCTTCACTCGCTGGACTCGTCTCACTGCTCCTCTCGCCGCAGAGATGGCGGATCTCGCCGTTGGTCGCCACCAAAGATTCCCCTTGCTACCCTAATTCTTCTCCCTCCAATTTGCATGAAATCAGACTATGCGAGCACTCTACTATTTTTAGCTGGCTGATTACATCTGCTGGATTGAAGATATGATAATTTTGTACTGATTTTGTGAACCAAACTTTTTGGTAATGCCTTTGTTGTAATGCTTCTTTTGATGTACAAAATGGTGTAAATTACGAGTATCTCCCACGCGTCGTCATGGGACTGAAAAGGAGATTTGATCGAAAATGAACACACTTTAATTTGGTTCCTGAATGTTAAAATATTTCTGTCCGAAATTTTAATGAACACACTTTAATTTGGTTCCTGAATGTTAAAATATTTCTATCCAAATTTTTTTATTTAAGCATGCAACAGTTTGGAATTCCGGTTGTAGGCCTGCAAGACTGGATTTTGTAGTTGTAAGTGTTAGGAAACCTGGGTCTAGGCTGGAAGCCTTAGCCTATGGTGGGCACCTTATTAGTAAACGATAAATAGGGAATCGTACCGGCAATTTTGTACATGAAATCAGAAAAGTAATAAAGAAAAACCAGAAGTTCTCTTTGTCTCTCTGTGTTTCAATCTATTATTCTGTCTCCTGTGATTGATCTCGTTTTGTATTAAGCAAAGGAATCGATCAGACTACTCACTAGCGACGGTTCCTCAACATGTTATCAACATGACTCGCTCCGATGAATTGAAAGAAATCATCGAAGCATTAGTAGATTGAATTATCTAAATCGCTCTAAATTCGCAGTTTTCGCTTTCTAGATTATTTTCTACAGTGTAAATCCGCTCTAATCTACCGTGAGTAGACTTGAAGTCGCCGGCACAATGTCGATCGGTAGATTACATCACAGAGTAGATGTTGATTGCACTGTAGATTTGAAAAAAAGAAGAGAAATAAAAGAAAGAAAAATATGCGAGCGGGCGACCGCCGCACGCGAAAAACGGTGCTGGTCTGTCGCCTCATGCGTGCGCCGTTCGACCGACCGCCTCGCCTGAAGCCAAGGCTGGTCCGAATCGCCGCCGGTCGACCGCGTGCCCGAAGCACTGACGCCTTGGCCGCACGTCAGCCTGCAAGCGGCCCGCAGCCACTCCTCCTCACCTCGGCACGCCGGTCCGCAGCCGCGCCTCCTTGCCTCGGCCTGCAGCCGCCAGCGCCCGCCTCGACTCGGCCGCCAGCATGCAGCCGTCGGTGCCGCCTCGGCCTCTGGCTCTGCCACCCGGCTCCACCGCCCGAGCTTTGCCGCCGAAGCGACACCGCTCTCTCGGCCGGCCGCTTGTGACCAATGCCAGCCTTCGGCCTCCTCTCGCGTGCGGGCCCGTACGCTGCTGCCTTGCTGGAGCCGACCGCGTCCGCCTTGCGCCGCCCGACCGACCGCTCGGGTCAGACCGCCGCCGCCGCCACCATTGTCGGAACCCGGAGCAACGACTCCTGGATCCTCTGTGTAAATCGCACTAGTCCAGGATCAGCTAGTGCACACAGCGTACAACAAAGATAAATATCAACCATAATGACATTTATTAACTGAATATGGGCATGAATGCCAAAGTTTACATCAACGGCACATAAGCCAAAATTAAGTAATAAGCAGCGGAAGAAAAACCAAAGCGGAAGAAGTCCACTGAGCCTGCCCACAGGCAAACGACAGTAAGACGCGGCCTATTCGTCCAGATCTTCACCGTAGTTGACATCTTCCTTCTCTGTGTGGAAAAAGCAACGTGAGTACAAACTTGTACTCCGCAAATCACCCGGGAAAATGCAACATAATGATAAAGGCTTCAATGGAAGGCTTATAGGGTTAGTTTGCATAAAACAGCATTTAAGAAATATAATAATAGATTGAAATTGCTGAATTTAATACAATAAGTAAAAACATTACTTGTAATCGAAAATAATACCGTCAGTGCAGGCTCCGACCAAACACCAACCTATCCACGGGCATCCCACCCGGACCATCTTTTCAAAAGCTCACGTATGGATTCCATCCATCCACACGCTTTCACTTCGCAACTCTGATGAATTCCATCCATTCACCAGATTTCAATCTCTCACGGATTCCATCCATCCGCAAGGTTTTCATCTCTCGTGGATTCCATCCATCCACAAGGTTTTCAAAAACATTTTGAAAAACAAAGTCTAATCCATGAAAAACTTTTACTCAGCATGCCCATGACCGTGGGCACGGCTATCCAGGATAGATTATACACTCTGCAGAGGTTGTACAGCTTTACCCACAAGACACGATCATCCCATATTGCCACCGGTTTACACACTTCCTTAGGTGTGCGGCGAGGAGTCGTGACAAGGCCTTTACAATGCAAAGCCTTCAACCTGGTCGAGCCAACTCTAAGGTTTCACCCCAGTAAGGAATCCACCAGACCAGAACCCCCTCTTGAGCCTAGACGAGACTTCTCATGGCTTAACCACGCTCGCCCAAGTGAGACTTCACATGGCACCAACCACGCTCACTTTCAACCTACGGCTCGACTCAGATTGGGATTTCACAAATTATTCAGCCAGGGCTGTCCCATACCAGCCATGTGGTAGTACGATTAGGGCTTTGCAACAGTAGCTCACAGACCGGTCCTTAATTGACTCAGGCCCAACCACATACCCCCGTGCACGACAATCAACCACTGCGGCTCCAACCAACAGGGCATGCCTGCACCCACCACTCTAACCAATTGCCTAAGTCTAAACCAGTTTTATATTTATTTTCAAAATATTTCATAATCCTCCTTGACTCACCAAAGTCAAGAGTTCATATCATTTTATGTAAATAGGGTCATCATTTTATGTGAAAGATATCCCAAAACAAATATTATATCTAAGCAGTCTAAGCATTTGATATAAATTCCTCTAGCCAACACTAATGTATTAACTAGAGTTTGAATCTAGGGTGACAAGGTATTGAGGATTTCAAATTCAAAGGAGGGATTAACAAGTAGGCAATAACTAAATTTAAAACTGAATTGAAATACGTTGAATAAAAATATGCATGCAATATAATTTAAATCAACATAATTTTATTTTGAAAACTGGGATCAACATGATCAAGGAGGGTGACTTGCCTTGCTCTTCAAATTGGTTTGAATCTTCGTCGAAGAAATCTCCCGAATCGTCGAAGTCTACACGTGAAAATAACCCACCAAATTCAAATAAATTCAAATTAAAATTCAAATTGACTCAAATGTTTGAATTGAGGCTAGAAATGGATAGAGGAGAATGTTTGATGAATTTAGAAATTTGTTTGGGCTAAATCGGAGTTAGAACGAAGGAGAACGGGCTCCGGGAAGTTTGAGAAGAGAGAAAATGGAAAATCTAAATTATTGGAATTATTTTCCTAAAGGAAAATCTGAATTATTGCGTCAGCAGGGGATTTAATATTCGGCTGAATTATTTTTCTATTGGAAAAGCTCTTTATGACGCAATGCTGACGTCGGCAGAGATTTGAATTTTCGGGCATGCCACTGACATGTGGGCCCAGGTCCATGGACCGAGCCTACGGAAGGAGGGAGACGCTGAGGTGGCGGGGCGGGCTGACCAGGCGAGGAGGCGCGGAGGTGGCGCTGGCGTGGCAGGGGCGTGGCGCCCACGTCAGCCTCGGCCGCTGACGTGGCCAGGCCGGTGGAGGGTGGCGCTCGGGACTGGGGACGACGGCGATGCTCCGGCGAGCGGCGGCCGGCGGCGAGGGGCCTAGGAGAGAGAGGAGGAGACGGGGAGCTCGGCGGTGAGGTCGGCGATTACCGGAGGTGGCCGGAGTAGGGCCGGCGGCGAGGAGCGGCGGCGGCGCAGCTCGGGCGGCGACGGGAACGGCTCTCCAGCGGCGTTCGGGCTCGGCCGAGGGGTGGACGGGGTGCGCGAGGGTGCGGCGAAGCTCGCGGAGGCGACGGCGGGGCGCGAGAGCGACGGAGGCGGCGGCGTTTGCTCGCCGTGCTTTCGCCGGCGCTCGGGGAGAAGAAGCACGGGCGAGGGAGCTCGGGCGACGGAGGGGCCGAATTGGATAGCAGAGGGGGTGGGGCGAGATGGGGAGGAGCCGGGCGGGGGCTTAAATAGGCTCGGGGAGGGGAGGGTGGCCGAGGATTTCTCGCTGGAGGCGAGCGGCGGTTGCGGGCGGAGTTGGGGAGGTGGGCGCGAATCCGGCGGGGAGGGGGCGCGCGGGTCCTGCGGGGGAGGTTGGGGAGTGGGCGGTGCACGCGGGAGGTGGGGGAGTGGCGCGCGCACAGGAGAGAGGGGAGCCGGGAAGGGCGGGCGGTCGGTGCGGGTGGCGGCGGCGCGAGGTGGAAGAGGAGGCGGGGAAGACGACCCTGACGAGTGGGGCCCGGGGCGCAGAGAGGGAGGAGCGTAGAGCGGCTGACGGGCGGGACCGGGTTGGCAGAGAAGGAAGGGGAGAAGGGGGCGCCGACAGGTGGGCCCAGGCAGGCAGAGAGAGGAAAGGGCGAATGGCGCGGATTCGGCCGACGCGGGGAGAGGGGGAGATCCGGGCCGGACGCGTGTCGCGAGGGGAGGAGGGGAAGGCGCATCCGGGCGGGTGGCGTGGCCGGCATCTGGCCGTCCACGTGGCGGCCGGATGAGGGGGGTGAGGGATTTTGATTTTATTTTTCTGATTTTGGATTTTCAGAAATTGACAGGAAATTCAATAAGCCTCAGAAAAATACCAAATAACCTCCAAAAATTCCAGAAAATTTCATAGAATCTCCTGGACACATTTGGAATTTAATAAAAATATTTACAACTAATTTTGGTATTTAGTTTTCATATTTTGAAATACTTTTTAATTTCAAGAATACATTTTCAAACTCAGAAAAATCCAGGAAACCAAATAAAAGCCAAATAACTCCAAATAATTAATTTGACATAAGATTTTTATAGAAAATCAATATATCTTTTTATTTAATAATATTTTTAGGTTTTCTTGAAAATGCTTTTCGAATCCAGCTTTTTCAAAAACAGAAATTCAGGGCAAAACCAAATTTAAACTTTAGGCACAAAAATACTTATTTTAATTTAAATTTTATTTTAACAAATTTTTAATTATTTATTATTTTAGCAAAAATTTGGGATGTTACAACCATGTAATGGGATAGGGGAAACCCTATCCTGCTTGTTTTGTGTCGAGCGAGCGGGCTGGATGGGCCGCGGGATTAAATGGGCCAGGAGCTCGGCCCAGTGGGGGGAGGCGCCGGTGATTTTGCAAAAAGGCCCCCAATTTCTGAAAATTACCAAAGAGCCCTTAGATATTGCATACGGGTCTCGAATTTTACAGAATGGCCCTCGTAATTCTGAAAATTACGAATAGGTTCTCAGATTTTTCAGATGGGTCCCGAATTTTGCAGAAAACCACTCAAAAAGTCATGTGGGATGAATATTGTGCAAGCCTACACAATTATATATGAAGATAATGCAGCTTGCGTTGTACAAGTGCAGACGGGCTATGTGAAGAGTCTTCTTACAAAGCATATCAACCCCAAGTTATTCTATGCTCATGAATTGCAAAATATGGACGAGATTAAAGTACTGCATACTAAGTCATGTGAGAATCTGGCAGATTTATTCACTAAGTTACTCCCTGCATCTAGCTTTGAAAGGTGCGTACGAGGAATTGGAATGATAAGACTTAGAGAAGTGCAGAATTCAGGGGAAGAATTCTCTTAGGTCCATTATTAAACTTGGTCATGAAGACCAAGTACCCAAAAGAATAAGTCCTGAAGATTGAATGAAATTGGGTAGATTGTACTCTTTTTCCCTTGATGAGTTTTCCTGAAGTTTCTCGACCAAAGTTTTTAATGAGGCAATCCGTGCATCATAGCATAACATGTATCATGTACTCTTTTTTCAAATTTTTTCCACTGTGTTTTTATGGAGTTTTGACGAGACATAAACGTATCGGATGAGTGCCCAAGGGGGAGTGTTAGGAAACCTAGGCCTGAGCCGGAAGCCTTGGCCCATAGTGGGCACCTCACCAGTAAACTATAAATAGGGAGTCGTACCGGCAATTTTGTATATGAAATCAGAAAAGCAATAAAGAAAGACCAGAAGTTCTCTCTACCTCTCTGTATTTTAATATATTATTCTATATTCTGTGATTGATCTCGTTTTGTATTAAGTAGAGGAATCGATCGGACTAGTCGTCAACGACGGTTTCTCAAGCAGAATGCTTAGTTTTGTAGCGTCCCGTTCATATAACTGGACGCCCGCAGCATTCGCACGTCATCATTTTACAGCACCACGAGAGTTGTCATGGATGCCTCCGAACTTTGACGGTTTGACGTCCATGCATGTTCCCAAACTAGCGATGACAAGAGGGCTATTTCCCGCAGGGAATGATCTCTCATACCTGCTCTCTATTTAGTCATTGAGAGCGCTTGTCTATTCTGTCCTTATTTCTACAGGGGAATTGATGGAGAATGGAGCTCCACTAGGAACCTAAATTCAAATGATACGAAGATAATTTTATAAATTATCATATAGTTATATAGAAACATATAAATTTATTAATAAATGAGATTATAGAATAATATTTAACGAGTTTTATATTATAGATTATATCAAAAATATATTAGGCCCGAGACATAATATCTATATATTTTAGATATATAGATGTATTAATATATGTGCATATGGATGTATATCTAGGATATAGCGGGAAGTGTGAACGGAGGAGACATTCCTGTTCCTATCCTTAACAAGGGAATTCAGAGCGGGGGTTCCATTGCCATCCCTACCCTCAACCCTTCCAAACCTTGCAACGCCGATAGTTGCGCAACACCCAGCATACTTCGTGCTCGTGCGTAACGCGCAACCTCTTGGCCGTTTGCCCCATCAGGCACAAAACTCATATGTTTTGATTGACTAGCTGAATGCCTGTATATTGCTACGGATTTAAAAAAAAATTAGAACATATTTGTATGCACGTTCTAAAAAATTTTACCACCCGTTAGTTTCAGAACATATAGTATGATAAAAATTTAAAATCCATAGCAACGCACATGCATTTAACTAGTAAGCACAAAATTATTAAGTATAATAGAACTCTTCCATAAGTCACAGTACATTGGTTTCCTAGCACGTTGGTGTTCAAGAGCTATAGAGAACAAATATACAGAAAGGATGCAGAAGTTGACCTCAACAGTAGATTGAAACCACCTTGCTAGTTTCAGTTCCATGTAATTGGGCCAAACTTCTATCAGAATATTGTTCAACCACTTGCAAGGCTCTATTGGTGTGTTAGGCTACAACAGACCTAAAAGGAGTATGATTGAAAGTCTATTAATAAAGAGAAGCAGAAATTAAGTAAAGGAACAGAACATACTGTTGTGTTCAGTATAAGATGCTTCCATCTTTTGTTCAAATCTTCTACAGCTATCCTCCTTTTAAACCTCCCACACTACCAAAATAATACGACATGGTAAGAACTAAGTAGACAAAACAAACTATAGTGACAGGGATAAAGTGTTGCTAGCTGTTAGCCTTCCCTTCAAAATTGTGAGCAATTTGCAAACCAAAAAAATAGATCAGTACGTCTCAATCAAGAAACAAATAGTAGTACACACCAAATTACAAAGTATCATCTATACGCCCAGCCCAAAGACCATGCTCCAAATAATTCAACATGACATCAAAGAAGCTGATCCAAATTAATCACAACCTATAAATTAATTCATCTAAACACCATGGCAGAAACAACTACCTGAATTGTAGCCCAAACGGCAGTGGCGAGGGGAACCTAGTTAGAGAATGGGGATCAAGAAGGGGAGCAACGGTTGCTCCACCATGACCTGGTTCAAGAACTCCAGAGCTTCCTTGGCATTCAATTTCTTCAGCCTCTTCTTCACCATCTCTGCTCCCTTCTCTCAGTGGCTTCAGCAACGAGCTGCTTCCTTACCTCTCTTCTAAGATGGTTCAGAATTCAGATACCTTTGTTGCTTTATGCCTTTGTTTCCACTGGTTCCTGAGTTCCTGTCATCTTTGCTCACTCACTCGCCCCCTTTTGCACTGTGAAAATGGATACTTGTCCACCTACAATTTGGCTCCAATTAATGCCCACAAGAAGAGAGACACCTAAGAGAGCATGAGATGATTGTGACCTATTGCTCCCCCACACTTATGAGATCTTTCACCTCTCTTTTCTCCACCTTCTAGAGATAGAACCCCAACTTTCATATTCTTTCAGGTAGTCCGTTTTATAATACATCTAACATGCATTAATAAGAAATTGACCCAGTTGAGTCCACAGCCAAGTCAATAACTGAATTATACCACTAAGAATGCCTTCTAGTTCTAGACCACAAAAAAAGAAAAGAGGTCTAACATACGGAACCATCACAATCTACACACATATCTGAACAGATAAAAAATTGGACTCTGTAGGGACGAGCTGAGGCACAAAAGTAAGATCACCACTCAAAAAAAAAAGTAAGATTGGAACTCCATGAATGCATAGAAATGCTTCAAACAAGAGAACAAAGCAATTAAGCGCTGCAAATTCCAGCAACCGCTGCTTGCCGGGGAGGCCGTGCTGCGCACAACGATGTCATTGCCTAGCATCTCCACAGCAAAGTCCACAATTTCCTCGGCTGAGGTGGCGCACTGCTTGGTCTCACCCTGGCTGGGGGCATGCTCGCACTCCGCTACTGTGGATGCCATCGCCTTCCCCATGGCCGTGTCCAGCGGCACCCCAAACACCTTAGACATGGCATTGGGCTCGAATGGTATCTTCCTGGCAATGTCCCTCGGCAAGAATGCCCTTGGTCGCATCTTGTCTTTGATGTCTGGCATTGGCATTCGGTTCCCGGCCACGAGCTCCCTCTCCCTAAAGAACTTCCCCTGCTCAGGCGACCACTTCCAATGCTGATGCCCAGATGCCGCTGCCTCCACCGACGTCATTGCCGCCGCCTTGCACAACGTGTTGTGATACTCCTTGAAATTGATGCCGATCTTGCCGTACCCCTTGAAGGTGCTGTTGTCGCCGGCGTACTCCTTGAACCCAATGTGGTGGTTGGGGTTGGTGCCCTTGTCGTAGCCTTTGAAGGTGGTGGTGTCCTGGTTGAACGAGTCGCCGTAGCTCTGGAACTCGGCAGTCGTCGCCGACGTTGGATTCGTCACGGTACCCCGTGAAGGTGTCGACGCCGTAGCTCCGGAAGGTGTTCTCCGAGATGTTCCCTCCTTGCCGTAGCCCGTGAAGGTGTCTGTGGCGCCGTTGCCCGACTCGCCGTAGTTGGCGAAGCCAGAGCCGATGACGTTGCTCTTGTTGCCGTAGGAGGTGAAGGTCTCCCTGACGTCGCTGCCGCTCTTGTTGTAGCCGGCGAAGTTGTTCTTTCCATGGTTGGCCTCCTGGGAGTAGGAAGTGAACCCACGGACCCGGCCGTTGGCCTCGGCGTCGTAGTTGGTGAAGGTGGAGTCTAGCACGTTGGTCTTCGCGGCGTAGGTGGCGAAGGAGCCCGACCCGCCGGTGGCGCCGCCGGCGTAGGAGGTGAAGTTAGCGGTGACGACGTTGCCGTCAGCCTCGTAGCTGGCGAACGTGTCTGCTCGGGCCGACGAGTCCTGGCCGTAGTGGTGGAAGGAGTCCCCGGTGATGTTGAGGTTCGGGGAGTAGTTCATTTACGCATCGATGCCGGCGCCGGCGTCGGTTCCGTAGTTGGTGAAGTTGGCGTTGTTGTAGTTCTTGAATGGGCCCCCCTTGCCGCCACCGCTGCCGACCAGCGACGCCACATCGGAGGACGAGCAGAGGAGGGCGGCCTTGGAGTATTGTGAGGGGAGGCAGGTGCGGATATCGGGTAGCAACGTGGGGAAGGAAGCGGCCCCGATGGCGGAGAGTGGGGAGAGTTGGAGACGAAGATGGCCGGGTGGGGGCTGTTGTTGGGCACCCTGCGGTTCTAGTAAGTTGGTGGGGGAGGAGAGAAACTGGCGTAGGTTTTCGTGAGGATGGGTGGGGGGCCCACATGTCAGCGCAGCTTTTTTGTGAGGAGGGGTGGAAGAGAACGGACCGACTACCACCAACTCAAACTTATTAAATAGTAAAGATGTAATACCTTTTGCTCTATTCTTTTTCAATCTTAGGCAACTAGCCATTCAGAAAGATGACTCGAAGATGTGAGGATAAAGCATTCCTATAGTAATCATACTAAGATAATCATTTATACTTCCTTTTGGAGGAGAAATAGGTGGTAGACTATATAAAGGCATGAGGTGTGACATAGGAAACCCAACCCAAGCAATCAAACAATAGGCAACACCGTCCAAAGCAATTAGAGGTGTACAAAAAGATTAAAGGATACCATTAGATTCTTGTATAGTGTAATGATCTGACTGTCCAAAAGGTCTAATTTTATATTTTTTTAGGATTTGCTTAAGAAATTTATGGTCGTCTTCACCAAATGCTTTGTTGTTGTTTTTTCTCTGTATGAGATTCGACTACTTCGTTCTTGATCCACGTTTGTACTATATCTCACAATATCATTTCTAATCCAGGAGCTACTGTGCATAAAAATGATATCATAGTATAATTAACACTAGTGTCACTGCTACTTTTCCAAAAAGAAAACGGTGCGAAGATCGATTAATAAGCAGTTGTAATACCAGATGCAGTGGATCGTGGAGAATTTCCTTAACCAATTTAGTGAGTATTGTTTTTAGATGAAAATTGAGAATTGAGTTGGGAATTGTTATAGGGATCTGGAATCATGGCATATATGTTGCATAATGTATGTATGGAGTAATGTGGGTCAATTTGTGAAGAATTTATGCCCAAAAATGATTTGCTTGGTTTATTGTTGTGCAATGACTTCAACTATGATCAATGGTGAGGTGGATCGAGATATAGTTGGGAGAACCTAGGTTTAGAGCAGTCAAGAAAGCTAGGTGAGATGGTTGGACTTAACGAAAGCGCAAGGTAGACAAGGACCATGAAAGGCACAGGTGGTCAAGGTCAAGTGGGACATGTGACACGGTAAGTGACTTGAGCCTATTTGTAGGGGAGGATGGTTTGGTGGCATCTGGACACATGAGGGGCTTGGTGGGGAGTCATTGGGGCCACATGATGCAAGGCAAAGCATGAGTGATGCTTCAAGGTGAAGGAGTTGGGAAACGTCAGTTGAGGGGCATTGTGGTCATTAGCCCAAAATTGAAAGTAAGTGGTTTGCAAAATTATGGTAGAGGCCTAAGTAGATTAAGTCAAAGATACTCCATGAAGGGTAAGACATGATGGATTTAGGTTATTGGAGCCAAAGATGAAGATAGTGTTTTGAAAAGCATGCATGAATGTGTTAAGTGAAAATCCTGTATGGGTAATGGGTTAACAGATTGGCCAGGATTAGAGTTTTGTTGTGAGCCTCTGCTATATAAGGGGAACTTAGAAAGAGAGAGGATTGATGTACTTGAGCCAACTTGAGAGTGTAAGACTATGTGGAGGGTCTCTCCATGCTTGTGATGAGTATATAACACCCTTAATGGTGATACAATTCAGTGAAGTTTCGAGCATGGCCAATTAGACCAATTTATGGCCGGTTGACCTCTATACAGGTGTGGTTAGACCAACATGCACAGGTAGTCTTACCTATTTTAGGACACTTGGGATGAAATTGTACGAGCGGCCTGACCGCCATTGGACATGCGGTCACATCAGCCATAAGAACACTTGGAAAATTGATACCAAATGCTTGTGTGGACATGTCTTAGGATGGATTTCAACTAGATGACATTGCAAATTGAAATTGGAATTATAAGTAGATAGAAATTAGCTTATTCTAGAGAGAGTGTTTTCAAGAGAAGTTAACCAATCTGACCAGCGTGGTAAGGGCGGTCAGACCGGCCTAGAATTTTTAGGGTGAAAATGGCTTTGAATTGAAAATGTTGAATTGAGTTGGAACTTACTCTAGGCCTACTGAACAATGGCATATGCATTGTTGGATGCATTTATGGACTAATGTGGGTCACATTGCAATGAACTGATGCCCAAAAATTGTTTGCTTGGTCTATTGTTGTGCGGGTGGTTCTGAAGTCAACTATTGTCAATAGTGAGGAGGACTAGAAATTGGAACTACAAGAAAAACCCCATGTAGAGGCAGTTTTTAGAGGCGCTTTTCAACTTACCTCTAAAATTAGAGTTACATAACCTAGAGGCACTTTAAAATCATCGCAAAAATTTATACTGTAGAAGCGGTTTTGAGATATTTTAGAACCCCGTGCAAAGTTTTATCTTGTAGAGACGATTTTGAGATGCTCTCTAATTTGCCTAAAGTTTTTTGTTGTGTGGAGACATTTTTTTAAGACGCTTTTAACTATCTAGAGGCATTTTTGGTGGTTTACATGTGTTAAATGACCTACATAATAAATATTACAAGGTGCAACTAAACATGTGAAGCGGTGACTGGTGAGGTTGAGGTAGCTAGTGCAATATGTCTAAGAGAATTATTATTCCCATGAGATCTAGAGTTCAAGTACCAACCTTTGCAAGAGTCCACATATATTTTATATTTTATTTTCTATGGTACACTATACTAGTAGCACAATTTAACGCCACTATGAAATGTCTTTATTCCCTTAGAGAAATAATAAAGTGCCTAATAATATGTTTCTACATTCATAACGATGATGCATAGGAAGACGCTTATGAGGTGTTTTAAAAAATATGTCTACAACAATGTAAAGACATGAAAAAACACCTCTACTACATTAAAAGAAGTCTCTATGTGTGGTTTGTGTTGTAGTGTGGTTGGGAAAACCAAGGTCTAGTGCTGTCAGGGAGGCCAGATGAGGTGGTTGGACTCAACCAAGACACAAGATAGACAAGAACCATGGAAGGCACAAGTGGTCAATGTCAAGCAGGATATATGGTGCACCAAGTAACTTGGGCATGATTATAAGCAAGGATAGCTCGGTGGCATCTGGACGTGCGAGAGGTTTGATGGCAAGTCATTATGGCCACATGAAAGATGGCGAAGCATGGACAATGCTTTGAGGTAAAGATATGGTGGCACATCGATTGAAGGGCATGGTGGCCATTTGCCCAAAAATGGGAAAAGTGGGCAAGGCATTACATATTAAAGTTGAAGATGGTGCTTTGAAAAATGCGCATGAGTAAAAACCTATGTGGGTGATGGGTTAACGGGTTCCTATGTGTGTGTGGTGGATCAAATCCACTTTTTATCTAGGATTATCGATTGGATGTGAGCCACCACTATATAAGGAGGAGTGGAGAGAGTGGTAAGAATTGTGAAGAGAGCACTCATGCTAACTTGAGAGAAAAGCTAGGGTTTGAGGGGAGTGCTTGGAATTTGTCCTTGGAGCTTTGTCCTCTTGTTGGAGTGACTGTAACCCTTTATCTCAACATGGTAACCAAATATCAATCATGCTCATCGTATCTCTCGTGTTCTTGTTTGGTTTTCTAGCCTTCTTGAGTTGGATTTGTGATTTGTTGGTTCCTCCTATTTATAGCATGTTTCCTAGCATGGTTTGGCTTACTGGCATATCTTATAACTCATCTAGCACCATCTTACCAATATAGAATCCACAAGCTTGTTTAGATTGAAGTTTTCCTTTCTTGCCTGATTTTGGAATAACCATCTCTAAAATGGATAAAGGTTGGAACTTTGACAACAATTCTTGGAATTGATAGTTGGAATAGGGTCCTGATATCCTACTGAAGAGGTTTCAAATTTCAAGTGATTTAGAGTTTTAGATCAAAAGTTAGGTCAGTTGTGGATTTGAAGTCATGCTGATTTTGGGTTCTGTTAGCCGGGGCAGTCAGACTGCACCCTGTATGTGTGGTTAGACTGATGAAGAGAAGTTTTTGCATGTTTTGGTTGTTTCTGCTATTATGAGTTGTTTCTGCTATTGTGAGTTGTTTTCTGCTATTGCAAGTTTAGATTTTGACCTTGTTAGCTATCCATCGCTGCTGAAGTGAAAAATCTTGAATACTTTGGGGTAAAAATTTGTTAGAGTCATTCAACCCTCTGACTGCCATTTCTGATCCTTCATTGGTATCCGAGCCCAGTGAGCTCTTCTACATAAGATCTTCACTAGTCTTTGAGCCATGTGCATCGGGTAGGTATTCATTCAAGCTTCCTATCTTCGATGGGGCTAACTATCTCTATTGGAAGAATATGATGGCTTGTTACATGCAAAGCTAAGGTCAAGCTATTTGTAAGAAAGTGATTTATTCATTAGAGGCGTTTGATGTCATTACTCTGGAGAACACTCCAATGTGGAGAACAACGACAAGGTGCAAAACAACTTGTTTGCTGGCTTAGGTAGGAGCTAGTATGATCGAGTATATGACTTTCCCACTACATATGATCCTACAAGAGATGTGTCATTTTATGACGTTTATGGCATGACATCTGATCAAAAGGTCACTAAATCGATCAGTTTATGACGTTTGTTTTGGAGGCATTTCAACTTAGTGACATAACTAAATGCACGTCACAAAAAACGTTTTAAAGGTAGTCAAATTCCATATCGTGACAATATTTGTCATGTCATAAACACCAATTTGCAATTGTCATAAATCTATGACAAGGATGGTGTGTCATAAATTATTTTATTGTTTTTTAATATTGTTGTCCAAGGTGGCATGTGGGCCCAACTGCCACCTAGTCGAGTGGGTCCCACGTGCACATTTTTTCTTTTTTCCCATGTATTCAGCCCACCTATTTGACCTAGCTCCAAAGTGGGCTGGTCCCTCTGAACTCCACACTCGCGTGGGCCAGAACTCCTCCCAACGGTCCGGCCCATTAGGACAAGTAGCAGGCGCGCGCGCAGGACTTAACAAAAAATAAATGAGCCAACAGGAGGGCTCGAACGCAGGATATCAGGGATCCGAAGGAACAGACATACCACCGGGCTACAGCGACACTTGTGTTAGTTGTTGCAGTTTGTTTTTTTTATCTATTACAATTTAATAGCTAGTAGTAGCAGGGGTGTGCGCAGGTAAAAAAAATGAGCCAACAGCAGTCCGCTCGGCATCTCCCACAGTCGCGCGTGCGGCGTCTCGCCGAAATCCCGGTGGCGGCTCCTCGCCGCAGTCACGCTCGCGGCGCGCGGCTGCCTGCGTCGTCCGGATCCGGCCTCCGGTGGCGCCGCGGCGGCTCCCTACTCTCAGTCGCTCACTCCCTCTTAGCCTCTCCCATCTCCCTCCCGGCGGCCTCCCCGGTCCCGGTCCGGCGGTCGCGGTCCACCACTCCGGCGCTCCCCCTGCTGGCCTGCTCGGTGCCGTTGCCACCTGGAGTCCTGGGCATGAGGCACCTCTGCCGCGAGCGCCTCCGCCAGCGCTGCCTCGTCCGCCGCCTCGTCACCTCCGTCTCTGCCCCCAGTCCTGATCCCCATCGCCCCTACCTCCGTCCGCGTCGGCTCGTCTTCACCCCGCGAGCTCCAGATCTGCTTGGCCTCCGGCCCTCCGCGAGCTCTCCCCCGACGCGCCTCCTCATCCTCCGACCTCGGCCATCTCGCCGCGCGGCCGCGCCTCATCTTCCTCTCCAGACTCCAGTCTCCCCCGAAAGGCCGAACTCGAGGTTAGCCTTCTTCAGTTCTTCTGTGTGACTGTGTGGATGGATCATGGATGAATGTATGGATTGGCAGGATTGCAGGATTGGTTCAGGGGATTTGCCTGTGAGGCTGTGAAATAAACCTTGTATGGTGTTGGAATTTGGATGATCACAATTCACAATGCAATCTTTGTTCATTGTTATATTTTGAAGTATAATATGGAGAAAACCTTGTATGAAATTATTGTCGCCTTGCATTACTTACTCTGTAGCCATATTGAACAATGAACATGTTGGACTGTCAAGTAGTGGCCATATATCATTTTTTATTGTGTTGTTCCAGTGTCTGAAAAAACACATAACATGTTTGAATGCATTGTGCTCTATGTATCCTTAGTTACATTCAGAAGTGAGTAATTTTCTTATGTTTCACATATCGTAATTTTCTTATGTTTCACATATCAGCCTGCCTGCTATTGCGGAATCTGCATTCTGATGCTAGAAAATTTGTTGGCCTATCTATCGCTGTAGGAAACTAGCGAGACATTTGCAAACATTCGTTACTATAGGATAGAGAGCAAATCTTCATAATTTAGGTACTCAAATTGTATCTCTATTATGTTAATTTTTTTATATTTTGTTATCATGCCATGTTTTTTATTATGTTTTATGTTTATTTGTTTAGTATTGAACTCAAGTTTCATATCAGTAATGCAATTAGCCAATTAAGATATACTTTTGTTAATTGTTATATCGTGGCATGGGTACAAATTGGCGTTAGTTTTAGATTGTTAGAGTTCAGCCCGAAGCGTAACCAAATCCTGGTTCCACCACTGACTGCCTGGGTGTTGCGGCGGCATTGCCTGGGCTAGTCACCCTGCGCCACTCTCTGTAGCTATAGTCTGAAACTATGAATTGTGATGTGAGCAACTCTCTGTAGCTGTAGTCTGAAACTCTGAATTTGCATATTAGGATGGACAAGTTTCTTATTTCTATCTCTTTAAGCCACCAAGAACCAACAATTACAGCTATATCTATTACATAATTTAGTATAGCGCAGTAGCGATAGTAAGATTTTTAGCCCTTTACTATTCAGCCCCCCTTGTCGCGTTTTTGGGTCCGCCACTGCTTGGCAAGAAATAAAACAGATAATAAGTGGTTAGTTGGATTACAAAGTTTGGTCTAGATTTCATTTTTTCATTATTGGAGATAAGCTATGCTGAACTACTGTATACAGATTTGCTATAAATACATGGCATATGTCAAATGTTAGATAACTTTGGTCAATTATCATATGTAAAATATTTTGAACCAATTTATCTCATGATTTGGTGAAGATGGACAGATCTTGGATCAATAGTAGGATGTTCAGTAAGGAACATGTGGATGGGGTGAAGGAGTTCATGACCTTTGTTTCTGAGAGATTTAATGACGATGAAGAGATGTTTTGTCCGTGTCGTCGGTGTTTGAATCGAGTTCGCAGACCTAAAGGACAGGTGGAGGATCACTTGTATATTCATGGGATGGCTAGCACTTACACTAGATGGATACATCATGGAGAACCATTGGAGGTTGTATTACATGAAAATGAGGACCATGTTGATGAACATGCTAGTCTCAATGAGGATTTTGGTATGAATGTGGATAAAGAAGATGACCCTGATGATGGAATTTGTGATATGGTAGAGGAGTTGTATACAGCTGAAGATGAAAGTAAAGGAAAAAAGTCTATGTTTGCAATTCTATTGGAAGAGATGAAGCAGGAACTCTACCCTGGTGCTAATTGTACAAGGTTTTCTTTTGTGGTGAAGTTACTTCATATCAAGTCATTTTATCGAATTTCTAATGTTGCATTCACAGCACTACTGAAGTTGTTATCATCAGCATTCCCAAATTGCTCTATTCCTACAACATACCAGGAAGCAAAGAGGCTTATTCGTGCATTGGGGTTAGGATACAATTCAATCCATGGGTGCCCGAATAATTGTGTTTTGTTTCGGAAGAAGTTAGCAGAAAAAGATGTTTGTCCAGTTTGTGGTGCATCAAGATGGAAAGACAATGATGGAAGAAAGAAGATTCCTGAGAAGGTATTGCGGTATTTTCCGTTGATTCCTAGGTTGAAGAGGATCTTTTCTTCTAAGAAAATGTCAGAGGAGGCGCAATGGCACAAATTGAAGAGGAAACCAGTGGAGAATGAGTTCAGCCATCCAGCTGATGGCGAGGCATGGAAATGTTGGTGATATGCCCTAGAGGCAACATGGAGATGTTGAATATATCACATACTATGTTTATGATACATTGCTTTGTTCCTTGAAATAGACATTATCATTATTGATCAATGAGTATGTGACTTATTCATGAGACTCTTAATGCCAAAATGTTGCTATTTCTAAATGATCCCTGATCATATATCATATGAGGAACAAATATGATTCAAAGATCAGCATATGTATTGATTGATGATCATGTCTCATGGATCATGGTATGGAGATACCAAATCAATAATATGGACATGTGTTAGTGAACATATGTTGGATAGACCCGCCATGAGACACTGCAGAGATTCCATGTGTCATTAGTTGGTCTCAAGTAGTGTTTATGTAGAATCGTTAGACTTGAGATCATCATGGTTCCCAACATGCGTAGTAGCCTATTTTGGGACTACTAACCACTACTCCGTAACTGGGTAGTCATAAAAGTAGTCTTCGGGTTTGCTATGAAATATGTAGTGGGATGTGAATGATCAAGATAGAATTTGCCCCTCCTTATGGGAGAGATATCTCTGGGCCCCTCGATGTAATGGATTATGAAAGTGCATGGCCATGCCAATGTGATTGAGGAGTCAATCACAAGTTTATAATCCATCACGGAATTGAGAGAGTGATTGAGCTATTAAGAGGATGACACAGGTCTCGCCTTGAGCTTAATCTATATCGTGAGGCAAAGGGATTCGTACATGAGAACATTACAGGTTCAGCCGATATGATCTTTACGTATACTTTGGGGTTAATATGTCTTGCTAGAGGCCGCTATTAACAGGGTGACCGGAAAGGTGTTTCCGGGTCGCGACCAAGTATACGTGAACCTACAGGGTCGCACACTTAACGGGTTGGAACACTAATTCGAATGTGATTCGGATGTGGGCTCAATTCGGATAGAGATCCGGATAGACTCCTATTGGGACTCGGTCCACGAGGCCCAAGTGAGGAGGTCTATATATTTGGAGGCGGGGGGGCTGAGGGATGGACGCTTCTGTTCCTCCCGAGCAAAACCCTAGCCGCCACCTCCCGAGCCAAACCCTAGCCGCTCGCGAGTGCTGGCACACTCGCGATCGGTGTTCCAGCCCCGGACGTGTGGATACCGGTGGAGGCGCTGCTCGGTGCGGCGTTGATCGGCATCAACAAACTACAGATTGGATCTGCTCGTGGTGTGTTTGATCGCGTGGAGGAGACGATCTGTTCGGGACGATCGGCTACTTCCACTACTACCTCGACGCGCGTGGTTGGATCGGCTTCTCCAACTCTTCTTCCGCTGCGCTGCGCGTCTAGTGGTAACGATCTATGATCCCTCCTTAGCATGATGTCCTGGTGTGCGCGGTAGAAATTTTTTATTTTCTGCTATCGTAGCCTACGCGCGTTCCTTCAGGAAAGACTTTGACAGAAAGTATGGGTACCCGCCTTGTATAGCGTCTTGGGTTCACATCGTTAGGTAGAATACGATTCTACGTCTAACTTGTTTTTGCAGAGAATGATGTGAATAGTATGGCCCTATATCTTATTGGAATGTATGAGATGTATGTGATGCATGTAACATTCGTTCATGGCCTGCGTGTCATGATTATTTCAGCTATTGTTAGCTGTCTATATTGTATTTAACGACCTGCGTGTCGACCTTAATGCTTGAATCTATCTTTGTAATCTTCAATTTCTAGCTATTATAGGTAGTAGCCTAGTTTTGAGGTTACAAGCTTTCAAGCATGGTGGCCTAAAGGAGTGATGTGGAGGATGGAGATCGTCTACACCTACATGGAGATGGAGATCACCATTTGTTTGGGCCATACTACTTCACAGTTAAATGTGTTTATCTGTGATATTATCTATCTTATTCTTATGCAATGTTTTTGTGATATGTTGCTTTGGTAGGATAGAATCCCTCATAAAATTAGGTGTTCATGCCCTTCCATATGTTGCACCAAAAGATAATGATCACCGCATGGTAGGTCTACCAAAGTAGAGTGCCGTCGGTTATCATCATTATTTGGGGTAGATGTCGGACATCTACATGCGGAAGCATTTGGTTTACTTAACAAGGTTATCAAAACAGTTTTGGACCTTGGGGCATAGGTTGGGGCCGGGGCATGTTGATGTCACCCAACAAGCAAGAGTCACATAGGGATGTGATTAGCAAGGTGTTGCTTACCCATGTCACTAGTTTTCTAGCCGTGATGCCAAAGCTCACTAGGAATTAGTGAAATGAGGATCTTGACCCACTATGTAACTTAGAGGGAGTTTTGTTGCAAAACACATAGTGGGAGTCTTTTGTTAAATAGTTTAATAAAAGATGAACATAAACATAGTGCTAAACTTTGCATATTCTTTGTTGTAGATCATGTCAACTAATGCCGCATCCAGTTCTTTTAATTTGCGATCTATTCTTGAGAAAGAAAAACTCAATGGAACGAACTTTATGGATTGGTATCGCAACTTGAGAATTGTTCTCAAGCAAGAGCGCAAGGAGTATGTCCTTGAGTCTCATTATCCTGATGACTTGCCTGATAATGCTACTGCGGCTGCACGGAGAGCTTATGAGAAGCAAACGAATGATTACCTTGATGTGAGCTGTCTCATGCTTGCCACAATGTCCTCTGAGCTTCAGAAGCAATATGAGAACACAGATGCCTACAATATCATTGTGGGGTTGCGTGGTATGTTTGAGAACCAAGCAAGGGCTGAGAGGTTCAACACTTCAAAGTCCTTGTTTGCGTGCAGGCTTGCAGAAGGGAATCCCGTCAGCCCTCATGTGATTAAGATGATTGGCTACATTGAGAGTCTGGAAAAGCTTGGTTTTCCCCTTAGCCAAGAGTTGGCTACTGATGTGATTCTCCAGTCGCTCCCCCGAGCTTTGAGCCATTCATACTGAACTATCACATGAACAACATGGATAAGACCTTGGCAGAGTTGCATGGGATGCTAAAAGCTGCCGAGGAAAGCATTAAGAAAAGCAGCAATCATGTGATGATGATGCAGAAAGGCAAGGGCAAGCCCAATGTCAAGAAAGGCGCGGTCAAAAGAAAGTTAGCTCCCGATGAGATCGCGAGCAGTTCTAAGGCCAAGCAAGTCAAGAAGGGCGCTGCTCCTAATGCAGATTGTTACTACTGTAAGCAATCAGGTCATTGGAAAAGGAACTGCCCAAAGTACTTGGAGGATCTTGAGAAGAAGAAGGGAAGTACGACTTCCTCTCCAGGTATAAATGTTATAGAGATCAATCTTGCTACTTCATCCACTGATTCTTGGGTATTTGATACCGGATCGGTTGCTCACCTTTGCAAATCGTTGCAGGGGCTAAGAAGAAGTAGAAGTTTGAGGAGGAGCGAAGTGGATCTTCGCGTTGGCAATGGAGCAAAAGTTGCTGCGGTCGCTGTTGGCACCATGCCATTGTCTTTACCTTCAGGATTAGTTTTGGAATTGAATAATTGTTATTGTGTTCCATCTCTTTCCAAGAACATTATTTCTGCTTCATGTTTGCAAGCAGAAGGTTATGACTTTAGATCTGTGAACAATGGTTGTTCTCTTTATTTCAAAGATATGTTCTATTGTCATACTCCATTGGTGAATGGGTTATATGTTCTTACTCTTGAAGAGTCACCGGTCTATAACATTAATGCAAAGAGGCAACGTTCGAATGATTTGAATCCCACATTTATTTGGCACTGTCGCTTAGGTCACATAAATGAGAAACGCATGGAGAAGCTCCATAGAGATGGTATTCTGCACTCATTTGATTTTGAATCATTTGAGACATGCGAATCTTGTTTACTTGGCAAGATGACAAAGGCACCTTTCACCGGTCAAGGTGAACGGGCAAGTGACTTATTGGCACTCGTACATTCTGATGTATGTGGACCAATGAGCTCAACAGCCAGAGGTGGTTTTCAGTACTTCATAACTTTTACTGATGATTTTAGTAGATATGGGTATATCTACCTGATGAAGCATAAGTCTGAATCCTTTGAAAAGTTCAAAGAATTCCAAAATGAAGTGCAAAATCATTTAGGCAAGACAATCAAGTTTCTACGATCTGATCGTGGAGGCGAGTATTTGAGCCATGAGTTTGGCAATCATCTGAAGGATTGTGGAATTGTTCCACAATTGACTCCGCCAGGAACACCTCAATGGAATGGGGTATCTGAACGGAGAAATCGCACCTTATTAGATATGGTGCGCTCCATGATGAGCCAAAGTGATCTTCCGTTGTCTTTTTGGGGGTACGCTCTTGAAACAGCCGCTTTCACACTAAACAGGGTTCCATCAAAATCAGTAGAAAAGACACCATATGAGATGTGGACAGGACAACGTCCTAGCTTGTCTTTTCTTAAGATTTGGGGATGTGAGGCTTATGTAAAACGTTTACAATCTGATAAGCTCAGTCCTAAATCTGATAAATGCTTCTTTATTGGGTATCCTAAGGAAACAAAAGGATATTACTTCTATAATCAAGGAGAAGGCAAAGTGTTTGTCGCCCGGCATGGTGTCTTCTTAGAGAAAGAGTTTCTCTCAAGAAGGGATAGTGGGAGCATGGTGCAACTTGAAGAAATTCGGGAAACACCTGAAAACGTTTCAACTCCTACAGAACCACAACAGGATGAACAAACTGTTGAAGAACCTGTTGTGGACACACCGGCACCACGTAGGTCAGAGAGGTCACGTCGTGCACCTGAGAGGTACATGTTCTTGACTACTCAACAACGGGACATATTGTTGTTAGACAACGATGAGCCTAAGACCTATGAAGAAGCGATGGTGGGACCAGACTCTGAGAAATGGCTTGAAGCCATGAGATCCGAAATTGAATCCATGCACAGTAATCAAGTTTGGAACTTGGTTGATCCACCTGATGGTGTTAAAACCATTGAGTGCAAATGGATTTTCAAGAAAAAGATAGACATAGATGGAAATGTTCACATCTATAAAGCGCGATTGGTGGCCAAAGGTTTCAAACAAATTCAAGGTGTTGATTATGATGAAACTTTTTCGCCCGTCGCAATGCTAAAGTCTATTCGGATCATTCTAGCGATTGCTGCATATTTCGACTATGAAATATGGCAAATGGATGTCAAAACAGCTTTCCTTAATGGAAATCTGAGTGAGGATGTGTACATGACACAGCCCACGGGTTTTGTCGATCCGCAATCAGCTGGAAAGATATGCAAGCTGCAAAGATCCATTTATGGATTAAAGCAGGCATCTCGGAGTTGGAACATTCGTTTTGATGAAGTAATCAAAGGGTTTGGTTTCATCAAGAACGAAGAAGAGCCTTGTGTTTACAAAAAGGCTAGTGGGAGCGCACTCGTGTTTCTGGTCTTATATGTGGATGACATATTACTGATCGGAAATGACATTCCTATGCTCGAATCTGTTAAGTCTTCATTGAAAAATAGTTTCTCTATGAAAGACTTAGGAGAGGCGGCATATATTCTGGGCATCAAGATCTATAGGGATAGATCAAGAAGGCTAATTGGATTAAGCCAAGATACGTACATTGACAAGGTGTTGAAAAGGTTCAACATGCAGGATTCCAAGAAAGGCTTCCTACCTATGTCACATGGTATACATCTTAGCAAGAGTCAGTGTCCTAGTACACCTGATGAGCGGGATAAAATGAATGCGATTCCATATGCTTCGGCTATGGGATCCATTATGTATGCCATGCTTTGTACACGTCCAGATGTCTCGTATGCTTTAAGTGCTACAAGTAGATACCAGTCAGATCCAGGTGAAAGTCACTGGATTGCCGTAAAGAACATCTTGAAGTACTTGAGAAGAACTAAAGATGTGTTCCTCATCTATAGGGGTGAGGAAGAGCTCGTTGTAAATGGTTACACCGATGCTAGCTTCCAAACTGACAAAGATGATTTTAGATCGCAATCTGGATTTGTGTTCTGCCTGAATGGCGGTGCGGTGAGCTGGAAGAGTTCCAAGCAGGAGACGGTTGCTGATTCTACAACAGAAGCCGAGTACATAGCCGCTTCTGAAGCTGCTAAAGAGGCTGTTTGGATCAAGAAATTTGTTTCTGAGCTTGGTGTGGTGGCTAGTGCCTCCAGCCCAATGGACCTCTACTGTGACAATAGTGGGGCCATTGCGCAAGCCAAGGAGCCTAGATCGCACCAGAAGTCCAAGCACATTCTACGGCGATTTCATCTCATCCGCGAGATTGTGGAGAGAGGCGATGTGAAGATATGCAAAGTACAAACAGATTTGAACATTGCAGATCCATTGACAAAGCCGCTTCCCCAGCCAAAGCATGAGGCTCACACTAGGGCAATGGGTATTAGATACCTACATGGTTGACTCTAGTGCAAGTGGGAGACTGTTGGTGATATGCCGTAGAGGCAACATGGAGATGTTGAATATATCACATACTATGTTTATGATACATTGCTTTGTTCCTTGAAATAGACATTATCATTATTGATCAATGAGTATGTGACTTATTCATGAGACTCTTAATGCCAAAATGTTGCTATTTCTAAATGATCCCTGATCATATATCATATGAGGAACAAATATGATTCAAAGATCAGCATATGTATTGATTGATGATCATGTCTCATGGATACCAAATCAATAATATGGACATGTGTTAGTGAACATATGTTGGATAGACCCGCCATGAGACACTGCAGAGATTCCATGTGTCATTAGTTGGTCTCAAGTAGTGTTTATGTAGAATCGTTAGACTTGAGATCATCATGGTTCCCAACATGCGTAGTAGCCTATTTTGGGACTACTAACCACTACTCCGTAACTGGGTAGTCATAAAAGTAGTCTTCGGGTTTGCTATGAAACATGTAGTGGGATGTGAATGATCAAGATAGAATTTGCCCCTCCTTATGGGAGAGATATCTCTGGGCCCCTCGATGTAATGGATTATGAAAGTGCATGGCCATGCCAATGTGATTGAGGAGTCAATCACAAGTTTATAATCCATCACGGAATCGAGAGAGTGATTGAGCTATTAAGAGGATGACACAGGTCTCGCCTTGAGCTTAATCTATATCGTGAGGCAAAGGGATTCGTACATGAGAACATTACAGGTTCAGCCGATATGATCTTTACGTATACTTTGGGGTTAATATGTCTTGCTAGAGGCCGCTATTAACAGGGTGACCGGAAAGGTGTTTCCGGGTCGCGACCAAGTATACGTGAACCTACAGGGTCGCACACTTAACGGGTTGGAACACTAATTCGAATGTGATTCGGATGTGGGCTCAATTCGGATAGAGATCCGGATAGACTCCTATTGGGCCTCGGTCCACGAGGCCCAAGTGAGGAGGTCTATATATTTGGAGGCGGGGGGGCTGAGGGATGGACGCTTCTGTTCCTCCCGAGCAAAACCCTAGCCGCCACCTCCCGAGCCAAACCCTAGCCGCTCGCGAGTGCTGGCACACTCGCGATCGGCGTTCCAGCCCCGGACATGTGGATACCGGTGGAGGCGCTGCTCGGTGCGGCGTTGATCGGCATCAACAAACTACAGATTGGATCTGCTCGTGGTGTGTTTGATCGCGTGGAGGAGACGATCTGTTCGGGACGATCGGCTACTTCCACTACTACCTCGACGCGCGTGGTTGGATCGGCTTCTCCAACTCTTCTTCCGCTGCGCTGCGCGTCTAGTGGTAACGATCTATGATCCCTCCTTAGCATGATGTCCTGGTGTGCGCGGTAGAAATTTTTTATTTTCTGCTATCGTAGCCTACGCGCGTTCCTTCAGGAAAGACTTTGACAGAAAGTATGGGTGGTTTGCAGAAGATGCAAGGAACATCAGACTTGGCCTTGCTACTGATGGTTTCAACCCATTTGGCAAAATGAGCTCCTCGTACAGCATGTGGCCAGTGTTTCTTATCCCGTACAACTTCCCTCCGTGGGAATGTGTGGAGCAATCTAACTTCATCATGGGCCTACTTATCCCTGGTCGAGAATGCCCAGGAAAGGATATTGATGTCTTCTTGGAGCCACTTGTTGAGGAGTTGCTAGAGCTTTGGAAATGTGTCCCTACTTTGGATGCACTTAGTGAGAAGAAGTTTAATCTACATGCCGCTGTAATATGGTGCATTCATGATTATCCTGCTTTGAGCACATTGTCAGGTAGAGTCACAAGAGGTTATTATGCTTGTGTGCATTGTGACAAAAATCCTTGCTCCAAAAGGATAAGGAATAAGATATGTTATATTGGCCATCGGCGTTTCCTTGCTAGCGATCATGCATGGAGGAGGAGGAAGGTGTTTGATGGTAAAGTTGAAAACCGTGAGAAGCCAGAGGAATTTACTACGGATGAGCTGATGGAGCAACTAGAGAGGGTCAAGGATGTTAGACTAGGAAAGCATCCTGAAAGCAAAAAGAGAAAGAGGGACGAAGAAGGCCAATGTTGGAAGCGAAGGTCGTGTTTGTGGGATTTGCCGTATTGGTCAAGTTTGAAGTTGCGCCATAATCTTGATGTGATGCACATCGAAAAAAATATATGTGAGTACATCCTTGGTACATTTCTAGGCATTGCTGGGAAGTTAAAGGACACTATAAATTCTAGGCTTGATTTGGAGGACATGGGCATTAGGAAGCATTTACACTTGATCCGTGATGGAAATTCATACACTGTTCCTCATGCACCCTACACGATGACTAAAACCCAAAAAGCTGATTTTTGTGAGTTTTTGAGAAGTGTAAAATTTCCAGATGGATACGCTTCCAACTTAGCAACATGTGTTACTGCTGATGGCTGCAGCCTCCAAGGACTGAAAACACATGACTGTCATATTCTTCTTCAAAGGATTATACCTGCTGCTGTTCGAGGAATCATGCACAAGGACATATATGAAGCACTTGCTGAATTAGGTAACTTTTTTCAGCAACTTTGTGCAAAAACTTTGAAGTTAGATATGTTGGAAAGAATGAAAGCTGACATCCCAATCATTCTGTGTAAACTTGAGAAAATATTTCCTCCTTCTTTCTTTGATGTGATGCTGCATTTGGCCGTTCATTTACCTGAAGAGGCAATTCTTAGAGGTCCAGTACAGTATGGATGGATGTACCCAGTTGAAAGAAGGTTGTTTACATTGAAACGGTTTGTGAGGAACATGGCAAGGCCTGAAGGGTCCATTGCAGAAGCATATGTCGCTGCTGAGTGCTTGACTATTTGCTCGAGGTACTTTGGTGATGATGTTGAGACACGACACAATCGGGAGGGCAGGAATAGAGAGCGTGTTGATATGAGAAAAGGTGACATTTCTGTTTTCAAGCATGGAGTTGAGGTTCTTGGAGCACCAAGGATTACATATCTTGAACGTGATTATGAAAAAATGGTTTGGTTTGTGCTAAACAACTGTGAGGAGGTTGAGCCATATATTGAGTATGTCATCCCATTTACTAGTTTACTTGTTTCATATAACTAGATTATTAGCCTGGCCCTAATGTTTGAAGTCACTATCATATTCAGGATATACAAGAAAGAGCTGGAGAACGAAGGATGTCCTGATGTTCAAAAAACCCTTGAGAAGCAATTTTCTTCATGGTTCAAGAAGCATGTGGGTTTGCTGTCCATTTATTTGATCAGTATCAATTGTTCTGGTTTTAGTCAAGTTGGTTTACTTTTTTTTGGCAGATTGCAAGACTCCGTTATGTGGATGGAGAAGACATAAAGGATGAGTTATTTGCATTGTCATGTGAGCCTAATTTGCGAGTTCGAATTTTTTCAGCGTGTCTTGTTAATGGTATCCGATACCACACTGTAGACCGTGAGAAAAATAGAAGAACACAAAATAGCGGAATTTTGGCTGATGGTACACATGACGGCGAGGATATTGACTTTTATGGTTGCTTGAAGGAAATAATTGAACTAAGGTACAACTCAGATTCTAGTGATCACCGGACAGTGGTTCTATTTCGATGTGATTGGTTTGACACTCATGGAAAGAAGTTCAGAATGAAAGACGATGGGATGTTTAGAAGCATAAACCATGACAGTTTCTGGTACAAAAATGATCCTTTCATTCTAGCAACCATGGCAAAAAAGGTTTTCTACCTGGAAGACACCAAGTACCACGAAAAGTGGCGAGTTGTTCAGAAGTTTTCACATAGACACTTGTGGGATGTGGCTGAAAATGACAAAGATGATATACCCAATGTTGTGGTATTGTCCTACCAAGATGAGGAGTGTGGAGGTGGTGTTCAGGTGGCACTTAATGAGGGAACTTTGGAAAATGAACAGCCGGCCAATGAAGATTTTCATACTGTTGATGCTACCGTAGTTGATGACCTCCGTAGACAAAGAGAAGAGGAAATTGAACAAAATGAGTCAAGTGACGGGGATGATGAAACTGGATGGCAATATGTCGGTGATAATGAATTTCCAACAAACCCTCCCGAAGATGATGATGATGATAGCGATTACGAGTAGCTGTGTTGGTGATCTTTATCTCCGATCTTGAAGATTAACTTAATTTTTACTTCCCCATAATGTCATTCGTTCTATTTTACTCAGATGTTTTGGATAGACTTATTATTCTTATATCTTTAATTTGTTTTTTTAATGTAGGTGCTGTGCAATGGAACGGAACTTGCTACAGATGATTAGGGCCGGGGATGCTGCTTTCTCACAGTTGACCAAGGTAACTCTATGGAAGCAAAGCTGCAAGTTCCTTCCTACACTTGGTCAATTGCCTCAGCTCCGTAAACTTGTAGCCATACGCATGGAAGGTGTAGAGCGAATCGGGCAAGAGTTTCTTGGCCACGATCGTATGCATCGGTTCCCAGCATTGGAGGAACTAGAGTTTGAAAACATGCCGAAATGGGTGGAGTGGTCTGGAGTTGCTGACAGCGACTTCCCTTCGCTACGTGAGCTGAAAATCAAGGACAGCAAGGAATCAAGGCCAACATCTTCGCAATGTGAATACCATGGTTTTCTGTACAGTTTCCAATTATATGAGGGCCATTCGTAGAGTGAAATGTATTTTTTTGGGTGCCATTGTCTTTCTATTGACCGAACCCAAGTACTGTGTTCGTTCGGAAGTACAAGTGTAGTTTTTTCTTTTACGAAAATAACTTAGCAGGTAAAATTTGTCTATTTTGCAGTTTGCACTTCCATTATCTCAGCTAGATTTTTTTTTCATGTTTTTTCATACGACGGAGTGTTCACCAGTCACCCATCAAAATATTTCCGAGGATATTGTGCGGACAGTCAACTCTACATGGCCCCGTAGTTTGTTTGTTTTAATAAGTCCATCTTACCCTCAAACTTTTCAAATAGTCTATTTAACCCCATGTCTATAAACCGGGTTTTTACCGACCTAATCTTTCGAAATGAGCTAAATTACACCCTGACATGGACTCTGTTCCGTCACGATATGCTCCAGACCAAGCTTGCTCCCTTCGGTGTAGCTGTCCTTAGCGTAGATCTCTGTATAACCGTATAGATCATCATATTGACTCATATCTAACAAAGAAGGGTGAGTACATAGTACTCAGCAAGTGTTATTAGCAAAATGCACTGTACGCTCTTAATCTAGCATAAACTGGAATATCCATTTCCACTTCAATTTTTATCTCATTCTCTTTCTAAATCTCAACCTCCATCTCATTTAGAAAATAATTGTTTTTAGGTTTTAAAAGAAGTTCAAATTGTTAATTTAGAAATCTACTGAACACTCGTATAATGGCACCAAACCACCACTGGTTTCCGTAGCATCCAATCCAAAAGATAAGTATGAATTCATGATTTGTATAGCATTGCGCAGGCTTGTACCACTTTACCCACAGTCACTCTGATTCTTGTAGCGAGTGGTTCTTCACGTTTCCTTAGAGCCTCTCGCGTAGCTCGTTTCCAGCCCTACCCTTGGTTCCTGGGTTCGACCCCTGTATGGAACGCTGCGGATGAGGACGCTGGAGCGTGGCGGATGAGGACGCCGGAGCAACACTCTTTTAGTACTTGGTATATATAAGACCAACATGAGTAATGAGCATATAATAACAAGATAGTATGTGTAGATGATCTCCATAGGTAAAGTACAGTAGACTACACTCTTCTCCAAACAACACAATAGTGAGCGCAAAAATTAATTTCTGATGCATTTTTTGTCTACAAAATCATTTTC
The DNA here is from genome assembly GCA_017311315.1 of Dendrocalamus latiflorus. Lineage (NCBI taxonomy): Eukaryota > Viridiplantae > Streptophyta > Magnoliopsida > Poales > Poaceae > Dendrocalamus > Dendrocalamus latiflorus. The sequence continues at coordinate 11,983,586 of CM029662.1, forward strand.
CTCCTCTTTTTTGATCCAAATGCGCAGGGTCTCATTCCCCTCAGCGTCACTCTTCTCATACGCTACTCCGTTACCGCTGCTCTTTTTTCACAAATTAAATGTCAAAAACATTTTTAAAAATACCAAAAACAAAGAATAAAGGCTTGATCCTTCCTAAGAAGCAAAGATTCTAACCACCATTTTATTGATGCAATTTTGATTAGGAATAAATGTGCCTCCATGCTATACGCATATACAAAGATATGATCTAAATAAGGTTCCAAGGGTATAGTTGCGTATATAAACATGTATACAGGATGTCAAGTGAAGTATACCAAGACACACAAAAACTGCTTCAAAATTACTAAAATATGTAAGGTGTTGATATGTAAAGTTGCCTTGTGAGCGCGAATAGAAATTCGCTGTGGGCGCGTGCATCCCCGCCAGACCGAAATTTTGGGAGTAAAATGATCTTTTTATCCAGACATATTCTAGAACAGCCTTAGTCAGGCCAAGGGTATTGAAAAACACACAGCAAACCCTAACCGCACAGTATTGAAAACCCTAGTGGGGCGCCGCAAGTATATAAGGGGTGAGCACCACTTGACCCAGCCAAGCCGGTCACCACCAGACTGCAAGCCGCAAGCATACTTCCCCCATCGGTTCATCTCCCATACGCCTCCACCAAAAACCATACCATCCCATGGCCGTCGCCGGAGGCCGGCTGTAGCCGGCGACGTGCTCCTCACGCCCAGCTCATACACATCTTGGCCACCTTCACCCCCCCGCCGAATCATTCTACTACTTAATCCCTTGCCGAACCTTGAAAAGTGAGGAGGAGGAAGAAGTCCAGTTACAGATCTTCCACTTCCATGGCAAATCTGCTACTCCTACACTTTTCTTTGCTCGGATCTGGAACCCTAGCTCCGGATCTACATCGCCTTCGCAAATCTGCTACATCTACGGCGTCTTCCACCCGACCTTCTTTGTCTACACGGCTTGATCTGCTACACCGACACCCAGTTCTGCTACTTTTGCAAACCTGCGCACGGATCTGCAACCACTACGGCCGGATCTACCACTACTCCTACCGATGCTCCCCGGATCTGCAACCTCTACGGCCGGATCATCTTCAGCGGCTGCGCACTGATCTGCTATCACTTCGGCCCGGATCTGCAACTTCTACCTGCGACCACTACAGACCACTTCGACAACTGATCTGCACATCATCTGGGTTGTGACATCTCAAGTCTCCGATTTAATATTGCAATGCTATTCTTGAAAATGCTCTTGTGTAGATCTGTGATGTATGTGTAGTACTGAGTGGATTTGGATACGTGGATGTGCTTGTCTTGTTCTTGTTTTGCCTGAGATGCTTATGTGTTGGATCTGTTAAGTGCATGTGATATATATTTCGGATCTGGGATTATAAAGTGCTTTTCATTGTTCTTGAGCTAGTGAGAAGATTATTTAGATTGCATCTTCATGTTTAGACTTATAGTTCTTGCTTGATAGTTATTAATTACTCTTAAGTCTTAGCAGCCCGTACACTTGCGGGTGTGCAGTTTTGCACGATCAATTCCCAAAACCCTAAACGTTCCAAATCAGTCTCCTGCGCCCACAGGCCACAGCCGCTTACGCCGCGAGGCCGTCCGCACCCGCTTACGCCGACCGACTCCGACATCCGGCCCCCAACTCCAGTCGCATTCGCCGACGACATCTCCGCATCAAGATGGCTCCTGGTAGGAAGGGCGGAAACTGGAAGTCAACTACCAGTGAACCAATAGGTAAGTTTGATTTGTGTTTTGTACTTTTGTTGCTAGTTGTCTGATTTGTGTTCATTATGTAGAGCAGACGGTATATTGTCAGATGCTAGTTGTCACAATTTTTTGGTTCCTACTAGTCATATGGTGTTGATATCAGTTTGGTGATGCGTAGGAAATATGTGTCGATGGAGTTGCAAATATGCGTAGGAAACATGCATACTAAATATGGTTATGAAATATGTTGATACCTGCTTCTTTTATTCTGTCAGTCTGCATCTTTGTTTTGAAGATGCGACATAGATTCTTAGGATTGATGGTCTGTTCTTCTATTTTCTTTGTTGTCTCTGATATCATACTTAAGTGAATTGTATTGTATGTCATGCTGTACCACCTTCACATCCCTTATTTTGCTTGAATTGCTCGATCATCAGGAGTATTGTTAGCTTCACTGCAGAAATTATGATTTGGAGTTTCCTTTGTGAGGTGCCTTTTTTTTGGGGGGGGGGTAACTGTTTCTTATATTATGTATTAGATATTAGTGAAATGGCAGCTAGGATTCTTTTTGATGTCAAAATCAATCGAAAGTCCCAAATTGATGCTAGCTAGGATTCTGCAATTGCTCGCTTTTGCTTCTCATCTTTTGCTTGACATGTTTTTTTTGAAATAACAGCATTTGGTTTATTTGTCCTTGGGAGTTAGGGTTAGCTCAATTCATCAATTTATCCATCTGCCTATCTAGGTTTTTTATTTATATTCTGTCCATCTTTGCATAATTGCACTGATTTCAGGCATTTCCAAGCTTAATCCTGGGCAAGGTTGCCAATTATATACATGATAAAGTCGATGTATTGTATGTCATTAATCTACCAGCACCCCATCCCTTATTCTGTTTGATTATTGTGCACTTCCAAAGATCAGAATAACAATTGTTTGCTTTTGTTGCTGTTCAATACATATACATCATTCCCACTGATTCATGTTTTTTTAATATCGTGCAAGTACACAGGCGCCAATTACTGACTATGAGATGGAAAGGGTGCAACACATTGTCGAGAAATATCGGATGTTCCAGCGGCTTGGTTTAGGACAATTACGTTCACTTGTGAGTGCAAAGCCCACGTTTGCTGCTCGTGAAGACTCCGACGTATTGTATCAACCTGGAGACGAGGACACTGAACAAGGAGTAGTTGATAAGGTATATGCAATGTTCCACTATGATTACTTTTTTGTGTTCAGTATGCAGAAGTATTTTTTTGTTTTAATTTCTTGTATCATGTAGGACGCCATGCAGGATTTTGAGCCTGAAGTTACCCATACTTTGCCAAGTATCGGAGGATCAAGAGCATCAAAGCGAGTGATGGCAGTTCAGGAGCGAGACCAACCAACTAGAATGACTAGGCAGAGGACAAGGGAAATATCTTCAGCTGATGAATTTTGCCATGTTCCATCAACAGACCCACAAGACGGTTCCACAGAAGATGGGTTGATAGTTCTGGATGCTCATACTCAATCTGACAACCACAACAACATGACTGAAGAAGGCAAGTGATTGTAGCTCCTCTCCATGATTAATGATTTACATATTTGCATATTAATGGGTCTATGATTTCCACTAATTGATTCCGAAATGCCATGATAGGTCAACGTATCAGGAAAATCCGCCGCGTAGGCAGAGAATTGGATAGGATCTCTAGAGGGTTAAACACCAAGATCGCAGTGCACATTGCTGATGGAAACCGGCGGCCAGAGGCACCTATGCAAGCTGCAAAACTAGCATCAGAGGCTGGTATTGCTTTGCGGGACCATATCCCAATCCTCCCCCACTGGAAAAATTATAAGAATAATAAGAATCTTGTTGAAGACTACATGGGAAAAATTGCTGTAAGTACCCAGCCTGTGTTGTTCCTGTGTATCTCTTTGGCCTCTTGGTCATCTTAAGTGTTGTGCTGAGTAACTGTGCAGTTAGATTTTCTCAGTACCTAAAGTAAGTTGTGATATGTCTTTAGCATAGTAGATTTTCAAAGTTTAGATACTTAATGAATTGCAATTGGGATGAAATTAATTTGTTCTGTCCTTTAGACATGAAGGGAGCCAACGTATGTTCATTTTCAGCAGCATTTTTGGCCATGCTCATTTTCAGCAGCAGTTTTAGTGTGTTGTTGATTTCTTGTAATATTTGGAATTTCTATCTTGATGTCTTTCTGGATAGTTTGAGCTATTCCCCATAGTTGTACATCCTTGGTCATTTCTTGCTAGATCATATCAAAGATTGATTATCTAGGTCTGAATACTTCATTCTCATTGCAACAGTTATTCAGATTTTTTCATTCAGTTCCCATTGATTTCCTGCTTGTTGCTCCCTGTGTAGTTCATGTGCACTGTTTGTTGTTCAGTAACTACTTGATTATTTGTGTAGATCATAAGCACTGTAGAATTATTCTGTAACTTGCTAGATCATATGCACTGTAGATCTTATAAAAGGCTGATTATCCAGTAACTGCTTGTTCATTTGGCTGCACTACTCAAGCTGTTATGTTAGTTCTCATAGCGGAATTAGTTCTCAAATATGCATGCTATGTTAGTTCTCATAGCGTAGTTACATGATTTGTGCGCCTTTTAACCATATGTTCATGCTCTTGTCCAGAGTCATTTCTCCATTGACACAGCCAGTAAGTCAGTGGAATATGCATGCGCTGATTTGCTCAAAAAAGGACAGCGGAATATGAGATACTTGTTGAAGAAGCAATACTTTAATGGCATACCAGCAAACCAAGTGAGAACCACTTCACCATTGGCCACTATGACAGATGTGCAGTGGAAAGAACTCATAGACATGTGGTCTACCCCAAAGCACAAGGTATCCTTCCTAAATATCTCTCACAAATGTTGACTTAAAAAAAGAACCACCTCTCCCATTAATGTTTGCCTTTCTATAGGAAAAATGTTTGAAAGCTAAGGATAGCCGTGAGCTAGTAAAATACCAGCAGAAGACAGGATCTCGGTCCTATACCGCTCAATGTTATGTCACGGTAAGCTACTTTTCTGCTTTCTGGTGTCAACGAAGTACTTTTCTGCTGCTCATATTGCTATTTTTAGTGAACCCGATTGCACTGCTTCTGTGATTTAATCTCTGGACAATGTAAGACATAATGTCTTTGTCATCATATCTCTGTTGTGAATTAGTCCATCTCTGGAGATTGAGTCATTGGTAGTCGCTGATCCATGCATGTCTTTGTTTGGTAGTTGTTGGTATAGCTGCATCAATAAGTTTGTCATTCAGATTACTACTTGTCAAGTTTCATGTGTAGATCTCTATTACCATGATTGTCTGAATAATTTTCCATTAAGCGATCATGACTAAAGAGTGTATTAGATATTAGTGAAATGGCAGCTAGGATTCTTTTGGATATCAGAAAGAATCGATTGTCTCAAATTGGTGGATATATAGACAAAGCTGGCAATTTGGTTAGTTTTAATTTATATCCTTTTAAAGGTTCATCATTTGGTCGATAATGAAAGCTTAGTTAGAACTAAAGATGCTTAAAACACAGCATATACAGTTGTTGGATACATATAACATATGTGCTATAATACATGCCCCCACGTAAAAAGACATGTTGGATGAACTGTTTATTATGTAGATATGTTGGAAATAAATAAGGATCTCTGCGGAATCATCACCTATGCAATTTGATCTGGTCCCATTAATCCAAATAAACTAAGCCGGACTGTTTGAATTTGTCACCAGAAAGTCTTGATGACAACCGATTCGATACCCTGCCATTGTTCTCTCTGGGATCCCGTTAACAGTGTCGTGCAAGACCAAGCAAGGATAACACGTGATATGTTTGTGGATTTGGATGTCGGAGGCTTGAGTTCATGTTTGTTTAGATGCATCTTAATTGAAGGTATCTGTCTAGCATTCATTTAGTTGGATGAGTGTGGATTTCGCTGTGTTAATGTGTGGCCACTGAGGTTGATGCAGGTTTGTATAAATTCTAGTCTATATGTGCTGCCTTTGTTAATTATCCGATTTGGAGAAGTAGATTTAGGCTTGTGCCGGATTGGGGAGTGAATTCACTGCATAGAGGATTGCAGTTCTTCAGTATATTTGGTTGTGTCCATTAAAAAGAAAGGTCAAATATTTTGAAAAGGCATGTTTCTAATTGACACTACAAGAGATGTGTCATTTTGTGACATATATGGCATGACAAAGGGTCTAAATGTCACTAAATCATCTAGTTTATGACGTTTTTGTAGAGGTAATTTGGCTTAGTGACAAAAATAATATGAATGTCACAAAAAATGTCATGATGCAAGTCTAAATCAATGTAGTGACAATATTTGTTGTGTCATTAGGGCTACTTTGCGAACGTCATAAATTAATGACAAAACTGGTGTGTCAGAAATTATTGTATATCCATGTAGTGACAATATTTGTTGTGTCATAGGGGCTACTTTGCGAATGTCATAAATTAATGACAAAACTGGTGCGTCACAAATTATTATATTGAATTATTTAAACCATCATTTTCCTTGTTGGCATACGGCCCACCTGTCAAGATAGGTCCCACCGCCACGTGGCCCAACCAACTGTTTTTTTAATGAGCTTGCTCAGGGCCCAACCAACTGGTTTTTTAATGGGCTTGCTCAGCCCAGGATAAGCGGATGGAATTATTTAAAAAAAGAAAAATAAAAGTTGGTGGAAGTGGCGCTCGAACTCATGACCCTGCAGTTTCAGAGAAACAGCCAAACCACCGAGTTACAAGCATGTTTGTGACCCATATGACCACTAAAGGACTTTATTGTATATCTGTAGTTTCTTCCAGGTAAATGACCTATCTCCAAAACGCAAATGTTCGTGCTTGGGAACAGGCCGCCGCCACCAGGGGTCGCAGCTCTGCAGGCAGGCAAGGCGGAAAAAAAGGCTAGCGCAGGGCGCGGCAGGGGAAGGCCGGCGCGGCAGTGGGCTGGCAGGAGGCGGCCGTCGCGGCAGGGCGCGGCCGGGGGCGGTTGGCATGGCCGGCGCGCCTGTGCGTGGCCGGCGCGGCTAGGGGGCGGCCGGCGCGCCAGTGCGTGGCTGGCGCGGCTGGGGCGGTCGGTGCGCCAGGGCGTGGCAGGCGCGGCGTGCGCTGTGCCTACTAGGCGCGGTCGGAAGGGCTGGCCTGCACGGCAAGCAGGGCGTGTAGCCGCCGGTGAGGACGCGTCTTTTCAGCAACCAGTGCCCAGCAGGCATTCCAAGATCCCTCGAAGGTATGGATTTGTTTTGGTGCACCATTGTGTCGAATAAACTATGAAGTAATCTTACATGCTAGTTTTTAGAAGTAGCTTACTGATTTTGTACCAAATTCAAGTTGAATTTTTCATGACAATACCAACTCTTGTCTCAGTTTATGTTACAGAGCTAGGAATATAGCAAAGCCTATTAGACAATAAGTGTTATTTGGATGAGCAATATTGTTGACGATATCTTTGACCCATTATTATAGATAAAGCAATGCCCAACTACTGTGTATTGCATGTCACATGTAAGATAACTTTGGCCAAGTATCATATGTAATATTTTTTTGAGCTAGTGTATCTCTTGATTTGGTGCAGATGGATAGATCTTGGATCAATAGTAGAATGTTCAGCAAGGAACACGTGGATGGGGTGAACGAGTTCATGACCTTTGTTTCGGAGAGATGTATTGGTACAGAAGAGGTGCTATGTCCATGTCGTAGGTGTTTGAATGGGATTCGCCGACTTAAAGGACAGGTGGAGGATCACTTGTACATTTATGGGATGGCTAGCACTTACACTAGATGGATTCATCATGGAGAACCATTGGAGGTTGTATTACATGAACATCAAGAACCTCATGAACATCAAGACAATCTGAATGAACATACTAGTCTGAATGAGGATTTTGGTATGAACGTGGATGACGAAAATGACGAGGATGATGGAATTCATCGTATGGTAGAGGAGTTGTACACTGCTGAAGAGGAAGGTAAAGGGAAACAATCTATGTTTGCAATTTTATTGGAAGAGATGAAGCAGGAGCTCTACCCTGGTGCACATTATACACGGTTTTCTTTTGTGGTGAAGTTACTTCATATCAAGTCTTTTTATCGGATTTCTAATGTTGCATTCATCACTTCTTCCGCGGCGCATGAACCTTGGATTCAGTCTCTAGACACCTCAGGACCATGTTTGTTTCAACATTCACAAGCTTTGTGTTGTTGATTTCCTGAAGTTCTCATACTTTTCAATCATGGAGGCTTCAAACTCCTGCTGCTTCTGCATTATGGAGGCTTCTAGGGAGGAGCATTTCTGTACCAAAGGATTACATTAGTACATCATACAGGCACGGTCACTAATTCAGATGCTCAGCTACACATTTAAATGTCAGACAAATGCTCACCTTCTTGTTCGCCGAGGTAGACGCCTCCCCGTGGCCTCACTTGACACCAATAGTAGCCGTGCTGCCCACCTGAAACATGAGTTGAACGAAATTATTCTCAGATGGAGCATTTGATGTGGGCTCTGGTTGTACTATGCAGCTAGCAACAATCAGTACATGAACAATGTCAGGTGAAGCTCAGCTCAAAACTCTGCAGCGCATTAGGCACATGTGGGTTTAATTATACATGTTAGGAAATCTGTCGACTATTGCATTGGCTGAATTAGTTCAAAAAACAGGAGGTTCAACTAAACTTTATGTCCCATGGCAGATTTGCCCCTGAGTTTATGGTGATACTACATGGATTGTGCTATTTCATAAATAGCACACTCTACTGCATGAATGTCTCTCAGACAATTGCCCTCTACCGCGCGAGGAAGCAGGAGCGAGGCGGGTGGGGCCGCGGGAGGTCGCCGGAGCGTGGCCCGTCTGCCCGGACGTGGTGGCCGAGGCGCGGCCCGTCCGCCCGGACGAGGAGGCCAAGGCGCGGCCCCTCTGCCCGCGCGAGGAAGCAGGAGCGAGGCGGGTGGGGCCGCAGGAGGTTGCCGGAGCGCTGCCCATACGGCCGCCATCTCCGCAGGAGCCGTGCCGCCGCCGCTGCTCGCAGGAGGGGAAGAGGAGGCGGGGAGGCACTGGGGATTTGGGAAGGGAGACGATGGGTTTATGTGGAATTTTTTTTGGCGACTACAGGCGCATTCAAGTTGAAAAAATACCTGTTCCATATCGAACATACGCTCAAGGTCCAGTGGTAGATGTGCATGGCTCCGAACGTTGGGTCCTAGGTTCGAGTAAAAAAGCCCAACCTTTTTTGGTATTTTCACGCTTTTTTGCAAATTAACCTGTACATTAGCCCATATCATGAATATTTTTTTTGCCAAAATAATTAGTACATCAGCCCATGCATTTCATGAATATATTTTCATGAAATATTTTTGTTGTGCACAGGTATTCGTACTCGCGATCGGATTTGTCAGTAACATCAGGTCCTCGTGCAACCATCTTGAGTCATCATCAGTGGACTTTGAGTTGTGCATACGTATCCGTACACGCATCGGATGAGCATGGACCGTCAAATTCCTGATCCAACCATCCTGAGTTGTCATTTGATGGACTTAGAGTTAGGCACAGGGTTATCCGTACTAATCGCCATCGGATTTGTCAGTACCATCAGGTCATCATCCAAACATCTTGAGTCGTCATCAGTGGACTTCGAGATGTGCACGGGTATCCGTACACGCCATCAATGAGCCTGGACCGTCAGATCCTCAATCAACCATAACTCGTCATCTGTGGACTATGACGCGTGCACATTTATTTCTGGTACATTAGCCAATGAGTCCGGCGCCTGGCACGCTTTATCATTGGTGCCTCCGCCTTGTCCTCGTTCTCATTGTACTGCAGAAACACTTGTAGTGTACTGAGGGAAGGGGTTGAGATTACGACATGGTTGCAAGCCGGCGCGGATTCTCTGACTTACAGGAGGTAAGTCTAACTTTCCCCCTGCCCGATGCCATCCATTCCCGATCGAACGGCCAAAAAGCCAAGACAAATAAAAAAATGAGCGTCACAAATTTCCTCCCGACATGGCGGGGCCATGCCGCCAACAGCCCCCACCGCGAGTCGACCTTCCGGAGCCGGCGCGAGAAGAGGAGCTCCGGGGGAACGGCGCCGGTGAGGAGGTTGAAGCTGACGACGAGCATGTTGACGGCTGAACACGCGGCGAGCGCGGCGGGAATGGCGCGGCTGAACATGTCGGGAGGAGCACGCGCCGGGAGGCCGGCGGGAGGGAGGCGAGGAAGGATAGCAGGACGACCGTAGAGTCGGCGCCGGCGGAGGCGTTCGATGGCGGCGGCGGCGTAATGGAGGTAACCAGCGGGAAGAGGATGAGGAGGAGGAGGAGCAAGAAGGGGACATGTGAGGGAGCTGTAGCTTTCTTGGCTTTTTGGCCGTTCGATCGGGAATGGATGGCATCGGGCATGGGGAAAGTTACCCATGACTTACCTCCTGTAAGTCAGAGAATCAGCGCCGGGTTGCAAGCACGCCTCCGAAACCTACTACGCCGTGTACTGTCACCTAAACCAAACACACCCTACAATTCCAATTAATCAAGAGGAACCGTAGATGGCAAAAATATAATTCCAAACACACCCCTAGATATGTAATTTATGGGCCTAACGGTTTTTCCCCTAAATTAATTGGCATAATATACATTTTTTCATAAATTTATGGGGCTGAAGGGGTTTTTCCTAAATTAATTAATTGGCCTAATATGCGGGAACGGCCTTTGGGCGGCAAAAAAAAATCATTTGGCACAGTGGCACCAAGGATCCCGCGCACACCACAATTTTGGAGACAAAATGTCTTTTCTATGCGCACATATACTACAACAGTCTCATTTGTACCAAAGGGCAGTATAGTAAGATTAACCCCACCCTAACCTATTCAAGCCAAAGCACCCCCAAAAACTACCGCAGTCCACAGCCGCCGCCCTCCGCGATCTCCCTCGACCGCGCCCCTCGGCGCTCCTCCCCCGACGGAGGCTGCCGCGACGCTGCTCCCCTGAGGCCCCGACCGCGCCCTCCTCGCCCCGTCCTCGACCGCGCCCCTCCGGCTGCTCCCCCGACCGCGCCCCTCCGGCTGCTCCTCCGACCGCACCCTCCGCGCTCCGTCCTTGACCGCACCCCTCCGGCTGCTCCCCCGACCGTGCCCCTCCGGCTGCTCCTCCGACCGCGCCCTCCGCGCTCCGTCCTCGACCGCGCCCCTCCGGCTGCTCCCCCGACCGCGCCCCTCCGGCTGCTCCTCCGACCGCGCCCTCCGCGCTCCGTCCTCAACCGCGACCTGTCCCCAGCTTCCTCGGCGCCCTAACTCGTGGAGATGGCTCCAGGTCGCAAGGTGGCCAACCGACCCTCAACCAGGAGTCAACCACAGGGTACCTCTCATTCAACGCCCCCTCTATGCAATCCATATGGTGTGCAGCAGGATCTCTTGATTTGATTTCCTGTAATCTCCATGTCTCTTAGGGTTAGTGAATAACTGGTATGTTATGGAGGCACTAGTTGTGTAATCTGCATGTCTCTTATGGTTAGTGAATACCTGGTATGTTATGGATGCACTAGTTCCTTTCATATCTAGCCGCGTGATTGTATAGCTGGTATATAAGTAGTACATTTTTGTTTCTCCAGTACTGCTGTGGTTGGAGCATTATATATATAATTGTCTCATCTTTTTTGTTCATTTATTTATGTACAGAACTGCTATCCATTTCTTATATTATATGTTGCTGATCTTCCAAAAGCGAATAAGAGAGCTAGGCCTCATCATCCCCTTTACAATTCTTAAAGAATGAATAATATTTACTTTCAACTTGTTGTCATGTTGTAATTTTTAACTCACCAACTATGTCAGTGACCACCTTTTGAACAGTACTGCATTATTTTTGTTTCTATTCAAGCATTCAAACACATTATGCGATAAAGTTCAATACTTCAGTACTGAACCAGCAGTATCTATTTTAAACTAATGTTTGGTTTATTTTTCTCTTGTGTACAGAAGAGACAATGACTGAGTATGAGAGGGCGAGGATGCAAAACATGATGCTGAACAATTGGAAGTTCCGTTCTCTTGGATTAGGACCATTAACTTCATTTCTGAATGTCACAAGATCAAAGCACACAGTTCCTACTCGTGAAGACTCTGGCTCACAGTATGAACCTGAAGATGAGGAGGACATTGAGGAAGGAGCAGTTCATAAGGTATACGTAATGATCCGTGATGATTACTCATTTGTCTTAATTATGTAGAATTATTTGTTCTGTTCTAATTTCTTCTATCATGCAGGAGACCATGATGGATTTGGACCATGCACTTAGCAAGAGTTTGCCAGAAAACGTGTCTACTACTGCCGGACCAACCGGCAAGACCATTCAGGAGCAGGACCAACCGGCAAGAGTGACTAGGCAGAGGACAAGGGAATTAGCTTCAGATCAGGAAGATCGCCCTGTTCCAACATTAGACCCAGCACATGGTTCCACAGAACGCCCTGTTCCAACATCAGACCCAGAACATGGTTCCACAGAAGATGCTCATATCCCATCCAACGACCAGAACGAGCTGTCTAATGGAGGCAAGTGATTATACCCTCTCTACACATTATTAATGATTTACATATTTCAAGTAATGGGCCTATGATTTCATCTATTTGATTTCTGAATTCCTGGTAGGTCAAAGTATCAACAAAAGACACGTAGGGAGGGGTTTGTATAGGATTTCTAAGGGGGTAAGTAGCAAGATCCAAGTGCACATCGCTGAAGGAAACCTGCGGCCAGAGGTACCTTTGCAAGCTGCAAAACTTGCATCAGAAGCTAGTATTATTCTACGGAATCATGTCCCAATCTACACCCACTGGAAGCATTATAAGAAAGATGGTGATGCTCTTGTTCAGAACTACGTGGAAAAAATTGGTGTAAGTAACCGAACTATGTATACATTTTTATTAATTCAGTAAGTTTAGTAGGTCTGCTATCCCACTGAAATAGTGACCTTTGTGCTTGCAATTATATATTTTACTATGGTTTATGGATTACTAAATACATATGTGGCTGAGTACCTGTGCAATCTATTTTTATCTTGATGTCTTATGCACGGTTTGAATTGAGCTGTGACTTATTTAAGCACTAAAAGATGGCAACAATATTGTGTGGCTGCAGCTTGCTTTTTCAGAAATTTTCTTGGTGTCCATCCTTTCTCAATTCATCTAGTGGTATTGGTTCAATTGGTTTATTTTTTACTTGCTGCTCATACGTGCCAATAATACACTAAATCTAGCAATAATATGACACACTTTATCTAGTCAAATTGGCTAGTAGTAAATAAATTCATGCTGCTAGTAGTTGCTGCTCACATTTCAAAACAGGGCCTAAGTTTAATTCACTTAGCTTACTAGGTCTGCTATCCCACTGAAAAGTGACCTTTGTGGTTGCCATTATATATTTTACTATGGTTTAAGGATTACTAAATACATATGTGGCTGAGTACCTGTGCAATCCATTTTTATCTTGATGTCTTATGCACTGTTTGAATTGAGCTATGACTTATTTAATAAGCACTAAAAGATGGCATCAATATTTGTGTGGCTGCAACAGCTTGCTTTTTCAGAAATTTTCTTGGTGTCCGTCCTTTCTCAATTCATTTTGTGGTATTGGTTCAATTGGATTACTAAATACATATGTGGCTGAGTACCTATGCAATCCATTTTTATCTTGATGTCTTATGCACTGTTTGAATTGAGCTGTGATTTAATAAGGACTAAAAGATGGCATCAATATTTTGTGGCTGCAGCAGCTTGCTTTTTCAGAAACTTTATAAGTGTCCGTCCTTTTGTCAATTCTTTTAGTGCTATTGGTTCATTTTTCCTTGGCTGCTCATACGTGTCAATAATACACTAAATTTAACAATAATATGACACACCGTATCTAGTCAAATTGGCTAACAGTAAATCAATTCATGCTGCAAGTAGTTGCTGCTCACATTTCAAAACAGTGCCTAAGTTGTCACTTGTGAATGCACTTTAAGTTTCCTGTTATGACTTTGAAGATGCAAAAAGACTCGGTAAATGTACACTGACTGACCATGTTGTATATGAAATTGTATGTGGCCTTCTAACCATATGTTCATTCTCTTTTCCAGAGTCAATTCATCATCGACACAACCACTGAGCCGGTGAAAGCTGCATGTACTGATTTGCTCAAAAAAGGACAGCGGCAGATGAGATACAAACTGAAGAAGCAATACTTCGATGGCATACCGGCGAACCAAGTGAGAACAACTTCACCTTTGCCCACTATGACTGACATGCAGTGGAAAGAACTTGTGGACATGTGGTCTACCCCAAAGCACAAGGTATCCTTCCTAAATATCTCTCACAAATGATGCCTTAAAGACAATGGATCATCTGTCCACTAATGTTTTCCTTTCTACAGGAAAAGTGTCTGAAAAACAAAGATAGCTGTGAGCAAGTTCAATACCACCAGGCGACAGGATCTCGGAGCTATGTTTCTCAATGCTATGTCACCGTAAGATAAACCGCTGCATCTTTATACAGTTCTGTTTTTTAGTTGAGATATTGAGGCTACAACTGCTCTGCTGCTGCAGAGATGCAATCTAACTATCATAAAGATGTATCAAATTGCTATTATTCTGAGAAATGGATCATTGTTGCTGTTCATGACTTGTCAATATGAAATAGCTAACTTTATCAATATTCAATTTAGTTCATAAATATTATATATGAAATAGCTGGAGCCAATAAGGGCCTAATCTGTTTTAGTAAATTCTTTTGTTGTTTGCATATTGATCAGCCTACACAGTGATATGTTTACTACATGTGTTCTAGAGAGGCATGCTGATGTGTTTTAGTGCTATGAATTTTCGTAGATACAAATATATCTATTCTGGTTACTTGTTTTCCTATTTGCATGTAATTTCAGAAGCAAAATGTATGTTCAGAGATGCAACCAGATCTGTTCGGTTGACTTATTTTGCTGTTTTCATGTAATTTCAGAAGCAAGAAAAATATAAGGATGCGCCACCAAGTGCAATTGATATTTTCAAGGACACACACTGCAGTAGCAAGTCAGGTTTTAGTGAGAATGTGCAGGATGCCATTGTGAGTACCTTTTCTCTATCTTATCTTATATGATGAACAACAGTTGGGATACAAGAAACCTGAATTTTTTGTGCTATTGCTAGGCTCAAATGGAGGCCATCATTGCACAACCAACACAAGAAGGGCAAGATCCGAAGACTCCTATCCAAGCTGTAGCTCAAGTTCTTCCAAAATCAACTTTCCTTCGAAATGTTGGCTTGCAGTCTGCAGCAATGAAGAGGAATGCCAAGGTTGCTGCAATGAATGACCGTGTCCATGAGCTTGAGAGCGAACTACATGCTGAGAAGGCAGGAGCAGCAGAGCTTCGAGCACAGATGGGTAATCTGCAGAAGCAGGTAGAGGATCAGAATGATGCAGCAAGGAAGCATGCAGAAGAAACTGAGAAGCTGAGGAAGCAAGGAAGTGAGATCCAAGGCTTCCTTCGTTCCTTGTTTGGCAGCAAATTTGCATCATATGATGCTGAGTAGTAAGCTCTCAAACTTAGGCTATAGATGAAATTTTGGTGGCTAGAGTTATCATTTTGATATGGATACCTGTGATGGGTTGAGACAACAACTATATGTGTTTTGAATTTGTGTTGAGACACCAACTTTATGTGTTTTGAATTTGTTGATGCATGAAATGCTTGATATTTAATATCAGACCTGATTTGATTTGAATGTGTGTTGAGATAGCAACTATTTGTGCATTTTGTTGGATGGTTTTTGAATGTATGGGCTGATAAAAATATATGGGCTCAAATTTGTGGGATGAAAAAAAAATATGGGCTGCAATCATAAAAAAATGGTACCCATCGGGCCAAAAAAAATAGCCCAATTACTGTTTCAGCCCAAATAATTTATGCCGTTTTTTAAATCTGCCACGTCAGCGTGACATCAACATTTTATGACGTTTCTAAATCTGCCACGTCATCTGCCACGTAAGCATTTTTATGACGTTTTAAAATCTGCCACGTCAGCGCCACGTTAGCATTTTTTATGACATTTTTATATCTGCCACGTCAGCATTTTTATGACGTTTTTAAATCTGTCACGTCAGCGCCATGTCAACATTTTATGACGTTTTTTATCCTACGTGGCAGCTGCCTACGTGGCAAGGCCTAGGATTTTGTGACATAAAACAAATGTCATAAGTTATTGTGACATTAAAATGAATGTCATAATTTTTGTGACACGGGACAAACAAGCGTCATTAAACAAATTTGTGACGCTCATTTTTTGACATAACGATTTTCGTCACACAGATGTCATAAAAGGTGAATTATGACATAATTTTGGATATTATGACATAAATGATATGTCAAAAAATGGCACTTCTCTTGTAGCTGAAATGTTGGGTCTAGTATTAGGACTAGCATAATTAAAAGTAATAACACAAGACTATGATTTTGTTAGTCTCTAGGTTAAGCACCCTATACCCTTCAGAATGAGCAGGATACCTTGAAAAAATCCCATTTGAGCTATGTGACTCAAACTTATCAAAATTGCTATGTTTAAGAATGAAACACTTGCAACCAAAGACTATGAAATGAGGCACAATAGGCTTATGACCAAACCTCAATTCATATGATGTGTTGCCTAAAGATGATCTAAGAAATATATGGTTTGACACATGACAAGTAGTTGCTACTACCTTAGCCTAGTACCACCTATGAGTACTATGCTCATCTAGCATTATCCTAGCCATATCAACTAAGGTCCTATTCTTCCTTTCATCTACCCTATTTTGTTGTGGGACATGTGGAGATGAGAATGGTATCCTATCCTTTTCTCAGCACAAAAGGAAGCAAAAAATTCTATAATTCAGTCATATTGTCACTACGAATAACTCGTAGTGAACCTAGAAGGTCTACAAAGAACCAAGCTAGCTCTAGAAAATGGCTAAAGGCCTATCCTTAGACACTAAGAAGTAAACTTAAGAGTATCTAGAGTAGTCATCAACTATCATTAGTACAAACCATTTCCCTCCAGCTTACTAACTTTAGATGGACCTATCGTATCCACGTGGAATAGCTATCCTGGACCATTAGTCATGTCCATGGACAAAGGTGAATGTGAAGTAGCAACCATCTTGCCATGTCTACAAGGTGCACATACTATTTTCTCACTACTCTTGAGCTTACGCAACCCACAAATGTGATCCATCCCACTAACTCTAGTCAAATGATTAAATCCTATGTGCCCTAGTTTCCTACGCTAGAATTAAATATCATGAGACTTAGATGCTACAAGATATTTCAACCCAGAAATTGAAGACTCAGAAAAATTAGTACAAAGACTATACCCAACGAAAAATCCGAAAGACTAGATCGCCAGAAGCATCAAGTACTTTACATATATGTTTCTTGAATCTAACCTAAAGATCATCATCAGTAAGCTAAGAATCAGATAGGAGATTGTACTTGAGCTTACTCACTAGGGCAACTTCCTTGATAATGAAATTATCGTTGATCCTCATAGTGCCTTTGGCCATCACACGTCTAGTGGTACCATCTCCAAAGGTGATACACTCCTTCCATGATGCACGAGTTAGGGAGGAGAACCATTTAAAATCTATAGTCATGTGGTGTGAAGTGTGAACGCCTTGGGTCGACAAGGCAAGTGTTCCCCTTCCCTGTTCGAAAAGCCTGCATCATACACAAAGAGGATATCGGTGTCTCAGTATTAGGGTGAGTGAAAACAAGCTGAGGAATCTAGTATTGAGACACACGAGGAGTAGTAGTAAATTATTTAGAGTAGAGTTAGCATGAGAATACACATGAGTACCTCCTAAACCTCCCTCAAACCCTTGCCTAGGTCCACTACCAAAGAACATGTGTAGATCTTATCTAGGATATACCCATGTCCTTTACCTATCCTCCTAAATTCCTCTACTTGGACATCTCACAAAGCTAGACCTAAAACTGGCACTAGGAGCACTCATAGGACGGTACTGCTCTCCGCTACCCCTCATGACTCTAAATTGATCACGGTGCTCCTTTGCTCTACGATAACAGAACTCAACTATGTGGCCATCCGCATTACAATAGGTGCAATATTATTTGACCTTTTGAGGGGTCATGACTGTTGACTGAGAAATACCCTTTCTACTAGAAGGTTCTTAGGCAAATTCAACTAACTTAAATACAATCTTGCTTGGCTCAAGTGAAGACACATCTAACTTACCAATCTAGAACTCTCAAGGCTTAAGGAGGATGGTTTCTTATGTGCTCAAGGTGATCAAATCCTAGACCCTAATTTGGTATTATGACCTCGGATTGATCTAAAATCATGCTAAGGTTTTTATTTCCACTAGAGAACCTCCCAAGAGTTTTCTTCTTGTAATCATTCTCTCTAGCTAAGATTGGACACATCTCACAACTCTTACCCCTAGTGGCCCTAGCATACCTCTCCTTATGCACAACAACCTCAAGCTTAAGAGCATCACAAAACACACATTTAGCATCCTTAATTCTTTACATTTGCTTCTCAAATTTAACCCTAAAGGCCTCATCATATCATCTAGATCTTGACCAATTTCAGCACAAAAAGCACATACAATTGGGTCAATAGGATCAATTTTCTTAGAAGCACTAGTAAGTTTCATTTCAACCAAAACACATTAAGAGCAAGGTTTAGCTTGAGCAATCATGTCCCTAGCACCTAAGCAAGCATGATCAGCACTAGACTTCAGTGTGTCTACCTCAGCCTTAGCAAGTTTCAATTCACTAGCTTGTCAGGAGTGAACCAAGAGACTGACAAGATAAACAGTTTTAAGCTTGGCTAGATTGTCCTTAGCAACCATAAGCTCTTGGATGACAAAGGAATGAAGTGTGGTGTCAATTGTGAAGCAACACTTAAGCTTATCAATTTCATTCTTAGAATTTCTATGTTGTTGAACAACGGAGGAATGTGCATTTCTAAGCTTATCCAAATCAATTTACAACACAAACATGCATCATAAATCATTATCAGGAATCAAAGGTCTAAGCCTAGCTACCTCCATATTAAGATTGTCAACCATGAACTCCAAGTTTTTATCGAGAGAATTCCTAGTTATCACAACCACACAAGCAAGATTGTCATAGGATGGAGTTACTTCAATGGGATCGATGTAGATATCAGCCTTGCTAGTGCTATCCTCATGAGCCATTAAGCATATCTCATTGAATTCCTTGATCTTAGTCTTAGCTCATGGCTCATCCTCTTCATCATCACTCCTTGGGTCCACATCGTTGAAGGCCATCTCCTCAAGAGTTGAGAGGACCTTGTGGATCATCTTCTTGTAGTTTGCCTTCTTCTTCTTCACATCTCGAGCCCTTGGCTTCTTGTGGAACTCCTTCTCCTCCTTGCCACAAAGCTTAGGGCACTTGCCCAAATTGGTTAGGCTCACCATACTCAAAGAAAGTGATAGGACCTCCTCTCTTTCTCTGTCACATATTGGTGTAGGCTCTAGTGAATTTTTTGGATATGAAGGCAAGCTCTTCTTATGTGATTGACTATATTTGCTCATCAATTAGGATAGAAAGTTAAAACATGGAGAAATTTGACATACTAGGAACACGACAAGAAGATACACCCTTCTTAGGATCTGATACTAAATCCATGGAGTGACTTTGGAATTTTTCTTGTCTCGAGCAATCTTGTAGGTTTTCAGTTTGAATAAAGTGAATAAGGAGTCAGATCACTCAATTTGTTGCACTCCTGAATGGTGGTAGCCTTGGAATCCCAAATAATCGAATCAAGTGCCCCCAAGACAGCAGAGCCTTCTCAAACTCAAAAGGGTTCAAGCCTACATACCTGAACTAACTGACTATCTTGTTGAACCTAGCAAAGAGCTCATCATTGACTCACTAGGCCTTGTCTCAAAGGAATTGAACTTAAGCTTGTATAGATCTAGGCATTTGTTCCTTGAAATGGGAAGTGCCATCATGATAAGTCTCGAGGGTCGTCCAGATCTACACAGGTTGACTCTGAGGGTATCTTCATTAAGGAGGAGTTTGATGGTGAGGCTGTGGACCTTGCTCTTGTTCGTTCACCATGCTAGCCAGCTGAGGAGCCTATGAAGGATCAGATGGTAGTTAGAGAGGAAAGGGAGGGAGAGTGAATGACTTCAACAAAATTTTGATGTGGCGGCCGACAAACGGCGTAGAAGAGAGGGGAGATGTCGGGGGTTCTGATTGACCTTGGCACATTGCTCCGAGAGGCTTGGTGGCGGCCGGCGATGAGCAGGATGTGGCGGTGGTGCTCAGCTCCAGTGGCGAGGGCTTTTCCGGCGGTGGCTTGCTCTGTGAAAGGGTGGCGGAGCTTCGCACGGGGTTGAGGAAGGTGTAGGTGACGTTGGCGAGGCACGAGAGTAACCGGGGCGGTAGCAATTTCTCGCCGGAGGGCCTTCAGTACTCTTTGAGCTTCTTCGTAGGCTGTTGCTTGACGATGAAAAGCTGGTTAGCGTCTACTCGTTCAGCATAGTTTCCTTAAAAATTGTTGTACATGTGGTCCCAGATCTACTCCCACGCGTATATGGAATTCGGTGTGAGGATGAAGAATCAGGAGAGCGCTATCCCTTGAAGGCAAGTGGTAGTCCCTTCGCCTTTGTGGAGTCATCACCTCCGGCCGCTTTGAAGGCCATTTCGTAGACATGTACAAACTCCTGGGGATCCGTGTCCCCCTTGAAAGGCTCAACGGTGAGCATCGTGAAGTCCTTTGGCCAATGAGCCCGCTACAGGTCGGTGGATAGAGGAGACTCTAAATCCACACGTCGGAGTGTCCTACGAGCAAGGGTAGGGGCTTCGCAGCTACCGGCCCTTTCAACCGCGACCTCTGCTCACTGTAACAGTAGGTGTTTGCTGACTCTGAGCCTCTTGCATTTCCCGCATGGCACCCTGGAGGTCTACTAGCTTGAGCTATAGTGTTCCAAGAGTCGCCACTAGCATGCCCTCCACTGCCCGTGCCGCGGGGTCTGCCGGCATAGAGGCACTCGCTAGGAGGTTGTTAGCATAGACAATTTAGGCGCCAGAGTCCACTGCTCGTGCAGTGGAGTCTGCTAGCAAGGAGGCGCCTGCTAGGAGGTTATTAGCGTAGATGGCTAGGGCGTCGGAGTCAGTAGGCGTGTTGATGCGATAAGCGTGGCGGTTGATGACGGGGTCACCACGAGCACCCAGGTTAACGGACATGCCTACACAGGCATCACAGTTGATAGCCGTGCTTGCGGAGGCGTCGTGGCCAACTGCCGTGATGCTAGCATCACGGTCAATGGCCATGACACAAGCATCATGGTCAACAGTCATGGCACGAGCATCATGGTCGACACTCGACAGTCATGGCGTGGGTATCGTGGTCGATGATCGTGATGCGTGCATCATGGTCGATAGTCCTCGCGTGGGTGTCGTAGTCAACGGTCATGACGCGGGCATCGTGGTCGGCAGTCGTGCTGGCACTACCTCGAAGCCGGCCTCTCGTGTCAGTGCCAACCGCTCACCGGCTGTGACGCCCATGTGTCGCTACCATGGGGCTAGCGGGCCTTCGGCTACCAGCCGTTGCACGCCGACATTAACAGTTGCTGCCACCGTGCTTCTCTTTTGCTTGGTTGTCGATGTTGCTTTCTGTGACGCCATTGCTCTTCTCAAGCTCGCATCTTGTTCGTTGTTCCCCATGGACGGCGTCAACTGTTGTGGCTACAGACCAAACTGTAGAAAAGGGGATTAGTAGAGTGAGTGTGGAAAAATGAATTAGCCTGACCTCCTTCCCTGCCGAGAATGCCATATATATATATATATATATATATATATATATATATATATATATATATATATATATATATATATATATATATATATATATATATATATATATATATATATATATATATATTATATGGCCATAAGGCCCGATTACAATAATACCCTCCATAGTGCAGTACTATGGTAGGGCTATACACGTCTTTTTACATGCCTTCTTGGGCCTTTAGACCTAGCAGGCCGAATGGATCTAGGTGGGAGCCACCCCTACAACACTTATCTTAATAATTTTTGTTCTCAATTCATGTCAGATGATGTTATTTAACAGGAGGCACCCCAAGTGAAATATATAGGGAAAGAATCTTGCAACATAAAGGAAAGAAGCGTTGCTCAAAAAGGATGGAGTTAGCAGAATGTCTTGCACCCTGTTGATTGTAGACATTCTGCACTAAATCTGAAAGATACTAAAATTGCATTAGTAGTTTGATGAAGGCACCAAATAATGAGACAACTAATGGATACCGCAGAGATGTTGCGGCACGGCCTCCTTGCAGTCCTGGGCACCGAGGTTTATTCCGTACCCGTGTTAGCCCACGATTGCTGGCGCTGATCGGTCACCTGCCGTTGAATTGACGGACGACTGCTCGGTGAAGCTACCAGTTGGGAAGGCAGCAGCAATCTTCTTGGACAAAGGCACAACCCCAACATGTTCTTCTCCAATCTAGAAGGATTTGACCTGCAAGATACAATCCGGTGAGGTAATAATCGCATTGCATACCATGTATTTGACAAAAAGAGAGATAGGGAAAGAAGAGGAGCTAGGGGAGTGTACGGGCTCATAGAGACTTCTGCGGAGGCCATCATAGATAGATGCACTAGCAGGGAAGATCCAGGACGCTGCCCTTTCTAGAGCGCGGCGGCACCTTCCTCCGGAGCGATGGTGGCCGATGGAGCAACGTTGACAATGGCGCATCCCGTCATTCCCTACTACTGCAAGGGGAGGCAGTCGTGGGGGAGAAGCGATTCTATGGTGGCGACAGCAGGCGGATCCATTTCGATCCCGTGGTCGGAAGGCTGGGAGGTAGAGGGCGCATGAGAGGTGAATCGTCAGGCACATCCAACAGTGCCAGTGGGAGGCAGGGCGGGGAGATAGAGGGCGACTCAAAGGCGCAGAAAGCGGCGAGACCGTAGCGTGGGCGAAGATGGGGAGGAGGAATGGTGAGGCGGCAAAACCCTAGGGTAGGAGGAGTTGCTGAAGGGAGCGGCGGCGCCGGCGTGGGGGAGGAAATGGGGATGGGCGAGCAAGCAGTGTGGCGGCGGCTCCTAGGGCGGGAAGGAGAGGGAGAAGGGGAACACTAGTGGGGAACAGACGTGGTTACACACAGGGGCAACGGCCTGGCGGCGGTGTCTAGGGTGGGAGGAGAGGGAGAAGGGGAATGCAGGGCGGGAGGAACGGTGGGGGCGCTAGAAGGGGGTGGTGGCACCAGCACAGAGGGTGCGGGAGGAGATGGGGACGGGCGAGCATGTAGTGTGGGAAAAATTTTACTATACCACGGTTGCACAGATGAGTTTGTGTAACCGGCAAATCAAAGGCTGACATGTGGCATTTTTTTTTCTGTAGCAAGAGTACTGTAGCATTTTTTGTTTCCGCTGCGGTTTCATTGTTGCTACAGTGTATGTTACACTACTCAAAAATGTTTGCTACAGTATCAACAGTGCTTGCTACAGTAAAAGCCACGTGTCAGCCTCTGATTTGCCGGTTGCATAAACTCATTTGTGCAATCATAGTATAGTAAAATTTCTAGTAGTGTGGCGGCGGTGCCTTGGGTGGGAGGGAGAGGGGCAACGGGAACACAGGTGGGGGAGGGCGTAGACACACGCGGCGAGAAAGCGACCCATCACTGAGAAGTCGAAGGAGGCGCACAGGAACTGAGCAGCCACATGCCGCACCGAGAGCAACCGTGCAAGCATACGGATGCAAGGAGAACACGGGGCGTGTAATAGATGTATGATGTGCTATGTACTATAGTGAACCATTTAACTTGTTTCGGCTAGCATTTTGGGGTTGGAGGTCTATGAACGATCGTTGATACAGCCGTAGGGTGTACGGTTTCGAGCTCTTCTTCACCTTGATTTTCATTCAAGTAACATGTTTATTTTCTATGCTGCGCATTTAATAATAATAATATTATTATATAAAATTGCGGAAAAAGGTATTACACACATTTATCGCAGGAAACGGGTATCGATTCGTATACTTGAGTTTAGGGAAAGGAGATCATTTGAAGCAAACCATGTGAGAGACCATGTGGTCGTGATCCCATGAGAGTGATGAGTAATTGACAAGGGTTTAGAATAGTCGAGTTTGGTTTGGGTGGTTTGGACCATTTCGTTGCGTGGTGCAACGGGCTCGGTCGGTTTGGTCAAACTTGGTCGTTTGGGTTTAGGATGCATATTCTAATGTTTCGACAGGTTTGGACTTCATCATGCGTGAGTATGATGTGTTTATGCTATTTACGCTTTCATATATCGAGTGGTGCTATTTGACGTGTTTTCTTGTCTGTGTGACTGCAGGACGTCGAGCGGAGTCGTGGTGAGACACGAAGGACTGGACTAGGCGCAGGTGGCGCTGAGGTCAAAACAGTCAGGAGGTGTCGAAGACGACGTGGACTCGAGGCGGTTGCGAGGCGTGCGAGGCAAGGAGCGCGGAAGCTTCCCGGAAGGTGCAGGAGGGGCAAATCGGGAATTTCGCGAGGCTGCACAAGTGGGAGACGGTTCCGTTCGGGTATAGCAGGCGTAACGGGTTGGAGACCCGTTAGCCAAGGCTATAAATAGGTGGAGGGGATGCATTCCCTCAATATGGACTTGGGAGTCAATTAGGGTTTTGTGAGTCAAAAGAGGCTTTAGAGGTGGTTTTACCTTTGGCTCTTTAGTAGTTGAGAGTGGGTAGGAGAGGCAGAGAGTTGTCTCCTTCGATGTCTTTCTCTGTGTGCTCCCCTTGAGTGTTCTTGAGAGAAGGATGTAGCTTGTGCTCTCAATCCAAGCATGTATGTGGTTGTAGGGATGGTATGAGCTGATACTTTGTGTAATCATGTATCTCTCTTCCTCATTATCAATCCAAGATGGCTTTGTTTGAATTTGATTGAGGCCCTGGTTCTCTGTTATGTCTGTTCTTCATTTCTCTTCGATGCTCTCCATGCCTGAATTTTGAGTTTTTCGATTTCGAGTTGATTCTTGTTGTAAAGGCCCAAAATGGGTTGCTATGACATAGGAGATGCTCAAAAGCCATTTGTCTAGTTGATCCAAAGAGCAAACCAAGTTTAATTTCAGTTTTAATCTTTTGGTCTCCTCTGTTCATGCATTTCTTTTCTAGGGTTTTGAGATAAATCTTGATTCCCTTGGAGAAATGGCATGAAATTGGATCTGGATTATCCCATGGCTATTGCTAATATATCCTCAAAATTTCATGGCCAAAGGATCAACGACGGAGGAGTAATTTGATTTTTGGTGGAGTTCCTGTAAGTTTTCAGATTTTAGGCATAAATATGAAATTCTAGGGTTTTAGTTGGATTCCCTTGTGCTTTGGTTCCTCAAGTGTTTAGTTTAGTCCCTTGAAGATTTGCCTAAAAGAGTGTTCAAGCATTTCTCTGGTTTGGGCAAAATCTGAATTTTTCTTCTTGTCAAAAAGGGAGTTCGGCTAACAGTCCCTGCGTGACTGTTCTTCGGTCTGAAGACTGTTTGTTGGTTCCCAGTCTACATCTTTTCTTTTTATTCGATTTCTTGCCTTTCGGCTGGCATTGAGGATGGGCAATAGCAGAGCATCGATTAGGATTAAGAATCGGCAAAGCTGTCCTTTAGTGCTTACAATTTCTGCAGTCAGAACCTTCAGAAATCAAACCGAGTGCCTTCTTGCTGTTTTCAGTTCGGCAGTGAAGCATTCAGTCCAGCATGGAGTTTCTTGGTTTCTTCCTCTCGGCAAGCAATGGAAGAATGGTTTAGTTGCTTTTCTTTTTATTCTTTTTGCCGTTTTCATCCTTTTTGCATGCAGTCCAAACGGCATTATTTTCATCTGAAATTTTTACTGGTTAATCTCTGATTTATGCTAAATTATTTAGTATCGCATGCATTCCAGATTTCAGCAAAATTAATTTTCTGTGAGTTGCTTTGTTTTGCATCTTTTTGAAAATTCAGTGTTCGATTTCTCGGGGGCGATTTTTAAGCGAACGACATTCACCCCCTCTGTCGCCATTTCGGTCCTACAATTGGTATCAGAGCCGGTTAGCTCTAATTCATAGATCTTAACCGGTCTCAAGAGCCATGGCGACGGACAAGTACTCGACCAAGCCGCCCATTTTCGATGGCATCGATTACCCCTTCTGGAAGAGCCGAATGGAGACATACATCCAGGCCCAGGGGTATGCCATCTGGCGGAAGGTCAAGATACGATTTGCTGTTCCTGCCGATGAGAACATCAATGCCCGGAACATGGCTGATGTTGAGGCGAATGCAAAGGCAATGAACATCATCATCCAGGGTTTGAGTCGTAGCGAGTTTGACCGCATCTCTCATCTTCCGTCCGCCTTCGATATCTGGGAGACCCTCGATGCATACCATGAGGGCACCACCCAGATTAAGACGGTGAGACAGGTTCAGTTCAAGCGAGATTACAACAAGTTTGAAATGCTCGCTGGCAAGTCCCTTGATGAGTGCTTTGCGCGTTTCCACAAGATCTTGAGCAATCTCCGAGCCGTCGGTCTGATATACTCCGACTCGTATAATGCTCGACAGATGCTCGTTGCACTTGACTTGCGGGTTTCGGAGATGAAAGTGACTACCATCAAAGACACCACGGACCTTTCGACCTTGACGCTTGATGCGCTGTACTCGCGCCTCAAGACGCACGAGATTGACATTGTCTCTCGTAAGTCGAAGTCTCAGTCGATGGCTTTAGTCACCGATCCCACCTTGGCTTCTGGTCACTCTTCTGATTCGCTTTGCGGTTTCTCCCTTACTGCTCTATGTGACGTAACTGATGATCAGTTAGAGCAGCTCGAGGATGAGCAACTGGCCCTCCTAGCTCGGAAGTTTTCTCATGCTTACAAGAGGAGGAGGGATAGAAAGAGAGGAGGACCTGTGATTTGCTTCGAGTGTGGTGGCCCCAACCACATTCGGACAAACTGCCCCAAACTGGAGAAGGTCAAGGGTGACTACGGCGGTTCGGGCAAGAACGACTACAACGACAAGAACCGCAACAAGAAGACTCCAGCGCACCCCCAAGGCAAGAAGAAGTTCCGCGACTTCGGGAAGGCCAAGAAGCTCTTCCACCGCGTCCTCATCGCCTTCGACGACCTCGACCTCAACGAGGTGGAGGGATGGAGCGACGACGATGAGACGGGTGACCAAGATCCCAAGAGCGGCGACGACTTCTCCGGCATGTGCTTCATGGCCCTCGAGGGCGAACTCAGCGACATCGAGCTGTACTCCGACTTGGACGAGGTATGCCCCACCTACGACCAGCTAAATCATGCTTTTCTTAAGCTAGGTGGCTTTCATGCTAGAGCTAGGGCTAGGTGTACTGAGTTAGAGAAGGAAGTAGATAGATTGTCACTAGAGATTATTGCTCTTACATCTGATCCCTCTAGTGATACTTGTGATACATGCTCTGCTCTACTGGGTGATTTGGAGAAACTAAGGACCTTGTATGATAGTTGTTCCTCTGAGCTTGATATTGTTAAGGTGGAGAACATCAGTCTTCTTGCTGAGCTTGAGATGAGTAGAGTAGCGCCTATTTCATCTACTACTGTCGAGACTATTGCATGCACCTCATGTGAGGATAAGGACAATGCGTTTAGAGGTCTTTACACCATGCTGTTAGATCTGCCTGAGTCGTGTGAAAACTGCAATAACTTGAAGATGAACCTAAAACGGGCAGATCATAAAATATCTGAGTTGTATTCTTGGTTGCTTGAGCCAGCTGCTTCATGTTCAAACTGTCCTAAATTAACTGCTGAACTTGAATCTGTTTCCAAGCAGTTTCAAGAAATGATTGAACACAATAAGAAACTGGCTAATTATGCTTCTAAGGACCCTGTTAGCTCACCATGCAAAAATTGTGAAAAACTAAAAGTTGACTTGATTGCATTGGATGAGAAATGTGTGAAGCTAACTAAGGACTTACTAGAGAAGCAACCATCAGATTGTAATGTGATTGCTGAGAAGGGGATGGAGCCCAAGGGTAAGGTTGAGACGCTTAGCGACGTGAACCAACCTGCTAGCAGTAGGACTGTCCATTCAGAGTCGGCTGTGCATCCACAAGCCATTCTTTCCTCTGCTGTTGGTTCTTCATCTGTTCCCGTACCTCCTGCTGTTCCCTCTTCTCCCTGCTCTTCTTGCACCTCTCTCTTCCGGTAGTGTCAGTATCTTATGAACACTCTCGAGAGATTTGTAGGCGGCAAGAAGAAGCTTAATCTTATTCTAGACCAATCCAAGATTTGCAAGTTCAATCAAGGTCTAGGATATGATTTCTATGAGGATATGAGGAAGCATCCACCTGCTATTCTCCGACCCATAGTAGGAGGTGTGATCGAGGTCGAGCCCAGATCTGATGAGGTCAAATTCAAATCAGCGGGTTTTGTCCAAGGGATCTCTGACAGCAAGGTGAGTCCACCTGCAGCTTCGGCCTCTCAGAAGGCGAAGCCTCCCCGTGCTACTTCTACCTCTCAGAAGGTGAAGTACCACTGCACCTTCTGTCAGAAGTATGGACACACGGTCGATCGATGCTTTAGGCGTGCCAGAATTGCGCGTAGAGACCGTGCAGAAGCACTTAGGCGTATTCAGGGTCAGCCCCAGATCCTGAGTGCACCTAGGACCAGCATGAGGTCTAGGGTTACTGCTGTTGATGGGTTTGGGCAGCATCGAGGACTTGGTTTTTCTGAGTCTTCTGGTTTTCGTCCTCATGCTGTTCTTGGTCGTGACTTCCGCCGTTCTGAGGGTACATCTCGTTTCTCCCGTCGAGACAGTTACCCACGGCGTGATCAGCGTGTTGCCGGTGTTTCGACTCGCTTTCCTGTAGCAGTCGGACCTCGCAACAGCTTCAGGTCTGCTCGCGGACCTCCTGCTTCTTTGAGTCACAGAGAGCGTAGGGTAGATACAGGTCAGTCGTGCTTGACTACTTCATCTGCTCGACGTGTCGTTCAGTATTGGGTGCCAAAATCACTCTTGATTTACCCCAGTACTGAGACTTTACTCTCTGTTTGACTCAGGTTCGCCGGGTAGGGAAGTAGAAGATTTGGCTTGTAGACTCCGGTTGTTCTCGTCATATGACCGGAGACTCCCGTTGGTTCTCCTCCGTAGCCCGCGCTCCAGGTGATGAGACAATCACCTTCGGAGACGCTTCGTCTGGGCGCGTCATCGCCAAAGGTACTGTGCGTGTTAATGCTTCTTTTATTCTTAAGGATGTTGCCTTGGTTAGTAAGCTGCAGTACAATTTGTTTTGTGTTTCTCAGCTTACCGATGACGGTTTCGAGGTGAGCTTCAAGAAAAACAATTGCAAAATTCTTGATTCTTCGGGTAGTCTGGTTTGCGGGATTTCTCATTTTGGGAGGATTTTTCGTGCTGATTTTTCAGAGTCTTCTGGTGATCCTCCGAGGTGTTTAGTTGCTTCTGAGTCCCGCGACCTCTCTTTCTGGCATAGGAGACTTGGTCATATCGGATTTGACCATTTGACCCGAGTTAGCGGTCACGACCTCATTCGTGGTCTGCCGAAACTCAAGATGGTCAAAGATCTTGTTTGCGCTCCATGCCGGCACGGCAAGATGGTTGCCGCTTCTCACCCTCCGGTCACAGTGACCATGACCGATGCACCGGGACAGCTGCTCCACATGGACACAGTCGGACCAGCTCGAGTGCAGTCAGCCGGAGGGAAGTGGTATGTTCTTGTTGTGGTCGATGACTATTCGAGATTTTCTTGGGTGTTTTTCTTAGCCTCGAAGGATGAGACGTTTACACATTTCCGATGTCTTTTCAGTAGGCTTTCTGTTGAGCTCCCATGTGCCTTACGAGCGATCCGCAGTGACAATGGCACAGAGTTCAAGAATTTCTACTTCGAGAGGTTCTGTGATGAGACAGGTGTAGAGCACCAGTTCTCTTCTCCGCACGTCCCACAGCAGAATGGCGTCGTGGAGAGGAAGAACCGTACCTTGGTCGAGATGGCCAGGACGATGCTTGATGAGTACTCTACACTGCGGAAGTTTTGGGCTGAGGCTATAGCTACCGCTTGCCATGTTTCTAATCGAGTTTTTCTGAGGGCACACTTGCACCGCACTTCTTATGAGTTGAGATACGGGTGAAAGCCCAGCATCTCTCATTTTCGTGTTTTTGGTTGCAAGTGCTTTATTCTGAAGTCCAGGAACCTAGACAAGTTCGAGTCACGCTCCTGTCATGGTATCTTTCTAGGTTACTCGACTTCTTCACGGGCTTATCGGGTTTGGAACTGCGAGTCTAGTAAAATGGTAGAGACCTGTGAGGTGACCTTCGATGAGGCCAATCCGGGGACTAGGCCCGATATCTCAGGTTCTTTAGAGCAGTCCGAGCCCATCTTTGTGGATGATGAGGACGATGGAGATGAGGGTTTTCTACCCAATCCAGCTCCTCAACCACCCCTTGAGGTGCCCTCTTCCACCACACCTCCGGGTGATCAGCCCATGCCTTCTGTTTCCTCTGGAGCTAGTGGCTCTGCTCCTACCTCGTCAGCTCACGAGGTAGAGGCCACCTTTTCTTCTCATCCAGGACCTCCCCGACATATCCAGAAAAGGCATCCTTCCGAACAGATGATTGGAGACCTCTTTGAGCGAGTCACACGCTCAAAGTCTGGCATGTCACATTTCTGTCTCCACTCTGCCGTTGCCACCTTTGAGCCCAAGGATGTTAGTCATGCTCTTTCAGACGAGTCTTGGGTCAATGCCATGCATGAGGAATTAGAGAATTTCGAGAGAAACAAGGTCTGGTCGCTTGTTGAGCCCCCGCGAGGTCACAATATCATTGGGACTAAGTGGGTGTTCAAGAACAAGCAGAGTGAGGATGGGGTCGTCATTCGAAACAAGGCTAGACTGGTAGCTCAGGGGTTTTCCCAGGTTGAGGGTCTAGATTTCGAGGAGACGCCCCTGTAGCTAGACTTGAGGCCATTAGAATCCTGCTTGCCTTTGCAGCTTCTAAGGGTTTCAAGCTTTACCAGATGGACGTCAAGAGTGCCTTTCTTAATGGGTTCATTGAGGAAGAAGTCTATGTGAGACAGCCTCCTGGTTTCGAGAACCCCAAATACCCTAACCATGTTTTCAAGCTTTCCAAAGCTTTGTATGGACTTAAACAGGCTCCTAGAGCTTGGTATGAGAGGCTTAAGTCCTACCTTCTGAGTCATGGTTTTGAGATGGGTAGAGTAGATAAGACCTTGTTCATTCGCCGTCATGGCAATGACTTTTTGCTCGTCCAGATCTATGTCGATGACATCATCTTTGGTGGCTCCTCGCATGCTCTCGTTTCCTAGTTTTTGGATGTCATGAGCTCCGAATTTGAGATGAGCATGATGGGTGAGTTAAGCTTCTTCCTTGGCTTCCAAATTAAGCAGACTCGGGAGGGTACCTTCTTGCATCAGGGCAAGTACACTCGAGACCTCCTGAAGCGCTTCGATATGAGTGATGGTAAGCCGGTGTCCACTCCGATGGCTACCTCAGCTTCACTTGACCCAGATGAGGACGGCGAGCCTGTTGATCAGAAGGAGTATAGGAGTATGATCGGCTCCCTCTTGTACCTCACTGCCTTGAGACCGGACATACACTTCGTTGTGTGTCTTTGTGCTCGCTTTCAGGCTTCTCCTCGCGTATCTTACCGCCAGGCGGTGAAACGTATTTTTGGTACCTTCGAGCTACCATTGATTATGGTATCTGGTACTCTTCCTCCTACTGTCTTTCCTTGAGAGCCTTCTCGGATGCAGACTTCGCTGGCTGTAGGATAGATAGGAAGAGCACTTCTGGCACCTGCTAATTTATTGGCACTTCTCTTATTTCCTGGTCTTCGAGGAAGCAGTCCGGTGTTGCACAGTCCACCGCAGAGGCCGAGTACGTTGCTGCAGCCAGTTGCTGTAGTCATGTGCTTTGGATGGCTTCGACCCTGCGGGACTTTAGGTTAGTTATCGACAGTGTTTCACTCTTTTGTGATAACACTTCTGCGATTAACATTGCCAAGAACCCAGTGCAATACTCCCGGACCAAGCACATTGACATTCGCTTCCACTTCCTTAGAGACCATGTAGAGAAGGGCGATATAGTGCTCCAGTTTGTGGAGAGTGACCACCAGTTGGCTGACATCTTCACCAAGCCTTTGGATAGTTTGAGGTTTTCAGCTCTACGGGGAGAGCTTGGGGTGGTTTGTCCTTATGGACTGTAGTGAGGGGGAGTTCGGTGCTCTACTGCTTTATCATATTAATTATGCTCTTACTCCTTATTGTTGCATTGCATTTTGGGTGCATTGGGTTAGTCCTCCCAGCATAGGTTAGAGTGTTTCTCTAGTCTAGCTGCTTAGTCGTTTTCTCTCATCTTGTGATCTAGGGTGCTGCTCTATTAGTCGCTTCTCTCTTTTCACTAGGTTGAGCCCACTCACTACTTGTAGGTTCTAGCAAAGGTCGGGCCACCCTTGTATAGACAGGGTACGTGTTTGCTCCTTAGTGTGCTAGATTACCGGCTAATAGTTCTAGAGTCATTTGGGGTAGATGAGAGTCTATCTGAGCCATAGCATCTTCTACATCTTATCTATGCTTTAAGGACTACCCGTTTGGATTTTCTTTCCAGCTTCTCGTTTTATTGCTTTGGTTCAGGGGGAGTTCATTTGGGAGCTTCTAGAGCTTAATATTGACATAACTCAACTTGAACTAAAAGTTGCATCTAATGTTGAGGGGGAGCTGGATTTTCTGCATTTTTAGCTTTTAGCATTGTAATATAACTACATTGAGCCTTGATTATTATCCTGTTATGACATGTTTACAATGCTTTTACACCTTGCCATGACTTGTGCTTATTTGCTAGATTTATCATGACTTCATATATGTAGACTAGCTTTTGCCATGATAAGTTAATTAAAATTGCTCAACTGAAATAAAAACTTGTCATGCTAGCAATTGAGTTTAGTCTATCTTTAGCTATCCTTGTATGATTCATGCTATGTCAAATAGGCTGAGTTGAGTCTTGAATCTAGGTTGAATCTTAGATTGAGCTACTTTAGCATCTTGATACATCATGAGTTAGCACAATCTGTTAAAAAGCAAAAGGATCTCTTTTTTATGTGCGAAAAAACGGATTTCACCAATTCTTTCTCATGAGACGGCTTGCCATTGCACTAGGCATGAACTCAGGGGGAGTTTTGGATGACCTAGTCTATCTTCTTAAGCTTCTCGCTTGGAGTAGTCGCATAAGGCTTGAGATCTAGCACATGACAAAATTTTTGGTTGGAAACAGCCATAAGCTTTAAAAGTACATATGTCAAGTGTGCAAAATTTGCTTAATCACCTAAAGATGAAAAGTGCTTAACCAAATGATAAACTCTTGAGCTTGTAGCACTCTAATTGACTCAACACTAGCTTCTTGTTTCCGCTTAGCTTATTGACATGGCCTGCATCATTCTTGGATATCTCTAGCTAGACTTTGCTTTTTGATGACTTGACATGCTCACAAAATGCACTACATTTCAGATCGTCATCTATGTGTTCTAGCTAGGATATACATATCTTGTCATGATCTAGATAGTCTTTCATTGAGTTATGGCTTGGTGTACTTCATTATGGTCATTATGAATAATACTCATGGCTCAACATGCTTAGAATAATCAAACTTCAGCCATTTCATCCATATGCATACCTATTCTCTCTTTTGCTCCTTGATGTGTTTATTGCCAAAAGGGGGAGAATAGAGAAGAAAAAGTCAATTGGGAACATTTTAGAGCTTTGGAGAAAAATTTGCTCTTTCTTTGTTGCTCTAGTGTTCTTTCTGTCGACATGGTCATTAGCTTCATCTTCTTCTTTTGGACCATGTTGGATTCTTCCAATCAAACTCAACTTCATTCTTTCTCTTGGTTTTGTCAATATACTCATCAAGGGGGAGATTGAGAGACCATGTGGTCGTGATCCCATGAGAGTGATGAGTAATTGACAAGGGTTTAGAATAGTCGAGTTTGGTTCAGGTGGTTTGGACCATGTCGTTGCGTGGTGCAACGGGCTCGGTTGGTTTGGTCAAACTTGGTCGTTTGGGCTTAGGATGCATATTCTAATGTTTCGACAGGTTTGGACTTCGTCATGCGTGAGTATGATGTGTTTATGCTATTTACGCTTTCATATATCGAGCGATGCTATTTGACGTGTTTTCTTGTCTGTGTGACTGCAGGACATCGAGCGGAGTCGTGGTGAGACACGAAGGACTGGACTAGGCGCAGGTGGCGCTGAGGTCAGAACAGTCAAGAGGTGTCGAAGACGACGTGGACTCGAGGCGGTTGCGAGGCGTGCAAGGCAAGGAGCGCGGGAGCTTCCCGGAAGGTGCAGGAGGGGCAAATCGGGAATTTCGCGAGGCTGCACAAGTGGGAGACGGTTTCGTTCGGGTATAGCAGGCGTAACGGGTTGGAGACCCGTTAGCCAAGGCTATAAATAGGTGGAGGGGTTGCATGCCCTCAATATGGACTTGGGAGTGAATTAGGGTTTTGTGAGTCAAAAGAGGCTTTAGAGGTGGTTTTACCTTTGGCTCTTTAGTAGTTGAGAGTGGGTAGGAGAGGCAGAGAGTTGTCCCCTTCGATGTCTTTCTCTGTGTGCTCCCCTTGAGTGTTCTTGAGAGAAGGATGTAGCTTGTGCTCTCAATCCAAGCATGTATGGGGTTGTAGGGATGGTATGAGCTGATACTCTGTGTAATCATGTATCTCTCTTCCTCATTATCAATCCAAGATGGCTTTGTTTGAATTTGATTGAGGCCCTGGTTCTCTGTTATGTCTGTTCTTCATTTCTCTTCGATGCTGTCCATGCCTGAATTTTGAGTTTTTCGATTTCGAGTTGATTCTTGTTGTAAAGGCCCAAAATGGGTTGCTATGACATAGGAGATGCTCAAAAGCCATTTGTCTAGTTGATCCAAAGAGCAAACCAAGTTTAATTTCAGTTTTAATCTTTTGGTCTCCTCTGTTCATGCATTTCTTTTCTAGGGTTTTGAGATAAATCTTGATTCCCTTGGAGAAATGGCATGAAATTGGATCTGGATTATCCCATGGCTATTGCTAACATATTCTCAAAATTTCATGGCCAAAGGATCAACGACGGAGGAGTAATTTGATTTTTAGTGGAGTTCCTGTAAGTTTTCAGATTTTAGGCATAAATCTGAAATTCTAGGGTTTTAGTTGTATTCCCTTGTGCTTTGGTTCCTCAAGTGTTTAGTTTAGTCCCTTGAAGATTTGCCTAAAAGAGTGTTCAAGCATTTCTCTGGTTTGGGCAAAATCTGAATTTTTCTTGTTGTCAAAAAGGGAGTTCGGCTAACAGTCCCTGCGTGACTGTTCTTCAGTCTGAAGACTGTTTGTCGGTTCCCAGTCTACATCTTTTCTTTTTATTCGGGTTCTTGCCTTTCGGCTGGCATTGAGGATCGGCAATAGCAGAGCATCGATTAGGATTAAGAATCGGCAAAGCTGTCCTTTAGTGCTTACAATTTCTGCAGTCAGAACCTTCAGAAATCAAACCGAGTGCCTTCTTGCTGTTTTCAGTTCGGCAGTGAAGCATTCAGTCCAGCATGGAGTTTCTTGGTTTCTTCTTCTCGGCAAGCAATGGAAGAATGGTTTAGTTGCTTTTCTTTTTATTCTTTTTGCCGTTTTCATCCTTTTTGCATGCAGTATAAACGACATTATTTTCAGCTGAAATTTGTACTGGTTAATCTCTGATTTATGCTGAATTTTTTAGTATCGCATGCGTTTCAGATTTCAGCAAAATTAATTTTCTGTGAGTTGCTTTGTTTTGCATCTTTTTGAAAATTCAGTGTTCGATTTCTCGGGGGCGATTTTTAAGCGAACGATATTCACCCCCTCTGTCGCCATTTCGATCTTACATCATGGTTTGGAAAGCCACCAAATCTATCCCTAGCAGGGCGACACGAGTGAAGCACGGCAGTGGCCGTATCGCCAAACCGTTTCATTCCTTGGGATGTTACTGCATCAAACAAAATATCCATCGCGAAGGAGCAGGCCAAAGAAACTCTAAGACGTGGTGTCAAGCTTCAAAAAGGATCTCTTGACTACTCAGGAGAGAGATCAGACCTAATTTAATACTCCACTTGCAACACCAAAGGGGAATCGAACGTGTTCTTCCTCACCGGACGACTCGAAATTACCATTTCCACTATTTTTCTTTTATTTCTGTTCATTTTTAGACATTTGTTATTATGATCTCTAATCTTGTATCAATTTAGGGATCGCTTCTCCAGATCAAACATCTCTACTCCTTAAAAGAAGGAGTTTAAGGTGATGGTGCATCCTACACTCCTTTTCTTTTCACTGACATGTGGAGCCACTTACTACCCCTCCCTCTCTCCCACCCACCTGCTTTCTTTACTCGACATGTGGGACCCTCCCACCTCGAAACCCGTGCGTTGCCTCATTTCTTCCGGCGCGGACCCGCATTTCTTCGTCACTCTTCCCCTCTCTCCTCCGCCACCGCGTCGACCTCGCCTCCTCCCCTCCCTCCGCTACTGCATCGCCCTTGCCTCCTCCCCTCCCTCCTCCGTCGTCGCGCCGCCCTCGCCTCCTCCCCTCCCTCCGCCGCCCGTGCTGCCGCCACTCCTCTGCGCCCCCACCCTCCTCACCAGCCCGCGCTCCCGCCCTCACCCCCTCCGCCCCCCGCACCGCCGCCACTCCTCCGCCACCCCCACGCCGCCGCATCCTCCTCCCCGAACCGCCTCCTCCCATCCCGCGCCGCCGCCTCCTCCTCCCCCCTGCGCCTCCTCCCCTACTCCCCCCAACCCCCCGTGCCGCCGCCTCCCCCTCTCCGTCCCCCGCACCACCGCCTCCTACTCCCCCACCCCTCGCCGCCGCATCCCCCCCTCCTCCTCCCAAACCGCCGCCTTCTACTCCCCCTACCCCTTGCCGCCACATCCTACTCCCCCTACCCCTCGCTGCCGCATCCTCCTCCCCCCAAACCGCCGCCTCCTACTCCCCCGCCCCTCGTCGCCGCATCCTCCTGCCCCCAACCCCCAATCCGTAGCGGATGAGAGGAAGGAGGTGACGGCGGGGGCGGCGCCGGTTGGGGGCGGAGGAAGGAGGCGGCGCAAACTCCATCTCACCGGTGCGACGGGGGAGAGGAAGGAGGCGACGGCGGGGGCGGCGCCGGTTGGGGGCGGAGGAAGGAGGCGGCGCGACCTCCATCTCACCGGTTGGGGGCGGAGGTAGGAGGAGGCACGGCTGCGGCGGCGGCTGGCTCGGAGAGGAAGGGGGTGGAGGAAGGAGGAGGCGCGGCTGCGGCGGGGGCGGCGCCGGCGCCGGTTGGGGGCGGAGGAGAGGAAGGGGTACGAGGGGCACAGCCTCATCCCCTCATCCGCTGCTCCTCCAACTTCAACATGCAGCGGCTCGACCACCTCTACCACGACCTGTACTAGCTGCCCTCCACGCCGCGCCCGTCGATGCGCCTCCACTACGCCGATCTCTCTGACTCGTCATCGCTCCGCCGTGCACTCGACCATATCCTCCCCGACGAGGTCTATAACCTCACTGCATAGTCGCACATCATGGTGCCCTCTGAGATTCCCGACTACATCGCTGACATCACCGCCACCGGCGGGCTCTGCCTCCTTGTGGTCGTTTGCCTCGCACACAAGCCCATCCACTACTACCAGGCGGGCTCCTTCTAGATGTTTGGATCCACGCTGCCACAGCAGAGGGAGGACACACCGTTCCACCCTAGGTCCCCCTACGCCGTTGCCAAGGTCGCCACCACAACCCACCTGAGTGCTGAGCTTCTTCTTCTTTGCCTCTTTCCCAGCCTCTCCTTCCTTCAAGAAATAGGGGTTTCTCTGGGTTTGATTGGCTTGGAGTAACATTGTGAAGGTTGGGATATTTCCAGTGATTTTGGAACCGGTGGTGTTTTGATGTTTGATGGTATTCTCCGATGGAGGAAGTAGGGAGAGAGATGGATAGGGCAGTGGTTGTGGCCATGGAGAATTTCAGCGCAGCCACTAAGGTAGTGCTAATTGATTTGCTAATCTAATTGCTTTTTCCTTTTGTTGTCTATTGTTTATTAATTTTCTAAGGATATGCCCAATTGGAATCAATGTTTTTTTATGCCCTACTTTATTTATTTATTTGCTATGGATAAAGTTTATTTCATGTTGATACCAGCCCTTCTTGCCATTAGCCATCAGTAACTAAACTCTTTCAATTGTCAGATATAGCAAACATAAACACAAAGCCCACAATGAGATATCTGCTTGCATCAAGGATAGCTATATTGGCCTTGATCATGCTTGTTGGTGTATACATATTCTGATTGTCTTTGAAGAAAATGGGATGCTTAGACAAACATGATAGAAAAACCTTGCCATGACACCAGAATTCTAGAGACCGAGATCCCTTATGTGCACTATCCTACACCGGATACGTACAGTAGGTAATGGAGATAGTCTTGCCCACTTGGGCATCTAATTTTACATTTGTTCGGTTAGTGAATAACTTGTGTTTTTCTTTGTTTGTTAGGAAAGAATGTGCATGCACACCAATTAGATCCTTAACTATCTTATCGATGCAGAGGTCAAGAAATGGATGGTTTGAAACATTGTTGAATAGCCATGAAAATCTTAGCTCCAATGGAGAGATTTCTCTATCAAGAAAGGCGTAGTAATATCACCTCTATCACAAAAACATTGGATAAATTGTACAATCTGGACTGGTTCGGCGGTGCTGCTAAAATGAATGTATTATTGCTGTGGGGCTGAAGTGGATGCTCAATCAGGTAATCCTTTCATCATGAGAGCACTGTTTGATATGTTTGTTCATGAAAGGTGAACAAAATCTTGCTCATAAGACGATTTTGCAGAACATCATTTTGTGGCTTATAATTATATATTCTATAAGTATATGTCTATTGTGGAGCATTTCCGTACCTTCATATGTAGTTGTATATTGTGGAACAAGGACTTTTTGGTTGCTGCAGTTTTTTTGGAACCCTGGTACTTTAGTTGTGAGGAGTATATGGGAAATGTGTAAAGAGAGTTATAATAAATAGTCAATCATGTGACTATTGCACATCAGTTTATAGCTACCTTGGAGGTTCTCAAGGCAGTTCCGTTGGACTAATTGCTAAAAATACAGTGAAGGTTGATATTCCAGTAGACAAATATCCAACAGTAAGTGTGATGTTTCTGTAATTGTGATCTGTAGTTGAATTATAAGTGTGTTGTTTCTCTAATTGAATCCTGAATATGTGATCTGTAATTATCTTGAATGTTGTAAAGTTGTACATGTCATTTATTGTATCACTTATTACTTATTTCGTGTAACGATAATAATGGAATTTGTGCTATGTAATTATCTTGAATGTTGTAAAGTTGTACATGCCAATATAATTTATTTTCTTTGGGGATGAAATTATGTTTTGAACAACCATGTCCTTGCGACGAGATGATGGGGAAGCGTGGAGCTACAGATGGGAGGCGCGGTGGAGGAGAGCTGCCGACGGAGGGAGACTGCAGGGAGCAGCGGCGTTGGATAGTGAGGAAAGGTGGCGCGCCAACGGATCTGGTGGAGGAGAGGAATAGGAACGCGGGGAGATGGCGGCGGCTGATGGAATGGCGCACCGACGAGATGCCCCGGCGCTCACCGGCGGTCGGAAGTGGAGGAGAATGGGGGGAGAAGCAAGAAGGCGAAGGGGAGAAGGAGAGAAGAACTGGGCTCAAGAAGAATTCACGGCGGCGCTAGGGATTTTAGGCCAGTTGGGTATTTGGAATTTTTGCGATTTAGCCCTCGAACATTTCTAGGGTTTACAAGGAGGTCCTTCCCTATTAGATTTCTTCTGTTTTGGCCCTCAGAAACTCCGATTTCATCGCGGTTTGATCTTACACATCCGTGACGCCGCATATATCTGTACGGAGTAGTTCCGAAATGCCAAATTTGTCGTTTATGCCGCTCGCCGGAGACGCTCGCTTTCGCCGCCCCCTCGATCTCGCTGTCTCCCCACCGCGTAATTCTGTAGGAATTCTGTCGCAATCGCTGCTTTCTCTCTGTTTTTTTTCACGTTTAGCTACTTGTGTTTGTGAAGGCTGTGTGTTCTGATCTAAGGTAGTGTAGAAAGGGCGTGTCCTTTTGTTGGGGCGATCCTTGTATTGTAGTGAAACAATGCTTGCTGGAGGCAGCTGTGTTCTATTGCGATACTCCTTTAAGTGTGTGTCGTACAAAAAGATACTCCTTAGAGTGCGCAGCCTGTAAAATCTGAATCTTTTTAATTTTGGATTTCACAAGGGCGGGCCTGCTCAGTTTTCTGATTCTTTCTGGATTTTTTTTGTGGATTTTATATGCGTTTTGCGTGGCGCTAACTAATGTGTTTTGTTTGGTTTGGGTTTTTGCAGTCGAGGCGCCGCTGAAGAAGACGTTTCAGGTATGGATCTGTGGGTACCTTGGATAGTTGGATTTTTTTGGTTCATGCGTGATGTTTGGATCTTCTCTCTATTCAGTTGGATCAGACCATTGAGCCGAACCAAATTGGTTCAGATAAACCGAGTGAGATACTTGGTATTTGTTATTATCTTGAGAAGTGTTGATCCATGTGTTGGGTACATTTAGCTTAGAATTGAGCATGTCTGCTCATGCCTGAGCTGTTTTGTACCTGACATTTCCATCTTTTGTGCTTTACCAATGAGACCTTATGGGTCTTGATGCCATACAAGTCTTCACGTCCAGCATGTAATTAAATGTAATCTATGTAAGTTTAACGAACTATTTTAATACTCTACATTTTCCTCTTCCTTTGCCAGGGCCTCCCAATATTTGCCATTGGTGTTGGACTGAGCACATATGACGAAGCTTCGGTAATTGCTCATATACTTCTTATTTATGCAAACGGCATGTTCTCACTTTCTGCTGTGCATATACACACTTATGAGTTTTAATAGCTCGTCAGGTTGCATCCCTATCAATTAGAGATCAAGTAATACTCTGCATTACCAACTTTAGTGGTTGCTCTGCTCTGCCATGCACTTTTCTTCTCGTTCATTGAAGATTACTGCTAATGTTGATTCTCTTTTATGTGAGCTACACTTTTACAATTTTTTTAACCCATTTATACGCCTCATTGTTTTCCTATATGCTAGCAATATTGATTTGAATGGAAAACCTGAACTGAAAGTCAAAACGCTAGAAATTTTATTTATTTGATGAGGTGGATGTAAGGATGCTTATGGTACCTTTGCCTCTTGCTTTTCAAATAAAAGAATGTGGATCCATTTAGAAGTGAGAGATGTTTGAATTGTAAAGATTGCCCTTGCTGGGAATTGTCTTAATATTGGCACAATGTCAAGGGTACCAAAATGGAAGATCGAAAAGGCCAAAGTTAAGGTTGTATTCCAGCTGCAATTCCATGCCACAAATGTAAGTTCTGATACATTAATTTTAAGCCCATTTCTTTGCTTTCTTGGTGGTAGTTAACATAAAAATGATTAACCATGTTATCTGATTACCAAAATGACTCAGAATTTTTGCATGTTTCTGCCATCCATCATCCATGTTTGAATAATCTTTGTTAGAATAGGAATTCCTTATATGTATTTTCTTACATGTACATTACGTACATTAATAGGAATCTCCTGTACATCCGTATATGGAACTAAAGTATAAGCTTTTGGAACTAAAGTATAAGCTTTTGGAACTGTAATCATCCATATTATTCGCCTATATTATCCGTTTCCAAGCCGAATCCGTTACATATCCGTCCCGACAGTACCGTATTCGAAACTCCGAATATTCCGAATTCGTATTCGTATTCGTATCCGGTCTTACCGTATTCGACTCCGAATCCGGAGAAAAAATGTGGGTTAGGATACGGTTTAAGCAATATCCGTCCGAATCTGATCCGTTTTCACCCCTACTTAATCGCGCCCTCCTACGAAAAAATATAAAAATGTAAAATGGTCCATTTTGAGCAATTAGATATTGGAAAAGTATGTAAATGTTGATAAATGGTCTCAAAATGCGAAGAATATAAGGGCAAAATGATGGGTAAATGTATGTAAAAATGACGCATGTCACCGGGGCGCGCGGGGGGGGGGGGGGGGCGAGGGCCAAGCCGCCAAGGGGGCCGGACCGCGGGAGAGCCAGATCGCAGGCAGGACGGTAGCCGGCCGGCATGAGCATTGCGTATTCGCGCCGCAGAGAGTGGAGAGACCGAGAGGCGAGAGCGGAGAGCGGACAGGCAACAGAGGAGACTGCGAGAGTGATTTAGAGGAGAGACCGAGCGGACAGTGGATAGCGCCGGAATCAGTGAGTGGTAATATTTTCTCTAATCTGCACTCATGGTAGAATAATTATATATTCTTGAGTATGCGTTTCGTATTATCGACTTTCGAGGTACCTACTTTATATTTCTTTATTTTGCATTATTTGTCTCTAATTGTGTGTTTCTATATGAATTTGAAATTCTGTAAAAAGTAAAACACTATATTTATGTCAATTTAGTTTAGTCCGACAAAAAATTCAGCCTAGCCTCAATTTTATTCCTAGCTTTGCCACTGATCTATAGTGTTCTTGTTTGATAGACTAATTTTAGAGTATTTCCTTTGCTCCCTATCATTTTGCAATTAGACTTTTTAAATGTTACGATTATGTTTTAATCCGTAGCAACGCACGGGCATCCAACTAGTTGATTTCAAAAAGGGAACTTTCTGTTTATTTCTTTACTCCCGGCATTTTATTAACCGTTTTTATCCTTCAATTATGTGTGAGTAATTCCTTAAGACATGCGCTATATAGGAGATGTAGGAATTGTAGAATTCCGGTGAGAATTTTTCAAGTTGAAAACCGGTTTATTATATTCTCCTGGTCTCTATTCTCAAACTTGAAAGGGAGATGTGACTCCATAAACTGTCTCCTCTATTTTTTTGGAGGGTATTGATAAACATCATGTTAGAACTTAGAATAGTGTTCAAACTAAAATAGTTTTCAAAAAGGATTATGGTTTTCAAAAACCGTAGACACTAGCAACTCTGTAACTACAGATCATCAACATGCAAACCATCGAAGCCTATCAAAATTAACTTCAACCAGAGGAAGCCGCCTCACTGCCTCAGTCTGGACCGAAAGTACGCCTAGCTCCCAACAGCTTCCGCAACCGCAACTCCCTTCTAGTAGCTTTCATCCTCCCTCCACTTCCATTCTCTCCTCCTCGGGAGGTAACCTTCTCTAGGGTCCAGGCCAGCAAGAACGAACAAATCTTATAAAATATAGTCTCAGCATTTGGTAACGGCTTATTCTGAAACACAAAATCAGTGCAAGTGCACCAAAGCTCCCAAAAGACACACACAACAAAAAAAAGTTGAACTGAT
This sequence comes from Dendrocalamus latiflorus, assembly GCA_017311315.1. Lineage (NCBI taxonomy): Eukaryota > Viridiplantae > Streptophyta > Magnoliopsida > Poales > Poaceae > Dendrocalamus > Dendrocalamus latiflorus. The sequence goes on from CM029662.1 coordinate 12,026,736, forward strand.
TGCGCTTATGTCCTCAATACAACATCCGATTTTCTGTCAAATCCTTCAGGTTGCAATGTTGTCTGTCCCATTCATCATGTCCCGAATCACACCCTAGACAAATTTGGCAGCATGCAATTCGTGGCCGGTTGCTCTGTAGGTTGCACTCTATTCTGAAACAGCAATCACATGATTATATAGCCGCAGAATTCTTTATATTTTTCTTCCCTTTTAAATTTTATACTCGGGCATATATGTATGTATACAATAGTAAGGTTCTCTTTACGACATCACTAGAGTCGTATTATTGATGGACTTCAACCCTGTGGGTGCATGGGTGGTAGGTCTCTATACAATGTATAGACATAGTTGCATGGTTACAGCTTCCTCTGAAGTTTGAAGCAATGTTCTGTACTTTCGCATTACATAATTAATTATCTGGAATTCTGGATCACTTCCTCACTGAGCGTAGTCGCAGAAGCCGTACGTGCACTTCTTGCTGCACTGCTTGGAGCAGCTGCCGCAGTTGTCCTTGTCGGACAGCAGATCGACGCAGCGCCCAGCGCAGCACGTGCGGCCATGCTTGCACGCCTTGTTGCATCCGCCGCAGTGGTCGGTGCTGGCAATGGTGTCCACGCACTGGCCGCCGCAGCAGGTCGGCCCGGGGCTCCCCGGCGCGAGGCAGACGGCGGCCGACTTCTTGGAGCAGTCGTACGACGGCAGAGGCGGGAAGGAAGGATCGTTAACCAGCAGGAACCGGCTCCTCCTGGCTGGGAGGCCAGTGCCACCGGCGGCCGTCGCCGTGACTGCTGCAGCAGCGGCAGCGGCGAGCGCGATGAGGAGAAGGACGGTGGCTTTCGCCATGACGGAGAAGTACTGCTAATGGTGCTGCTTTGCAGTTTTGCTTAATGGCGTGCTCCTCTTAAGGACCTGATCGAAGCGAGTGCGCGTTGTTTGTATGTGTTGAGAGACTGTCTTTGAAGGAGGCTGCTTATATAGAAGAAAATGGGAACGAAGTCAGCGGGGGTACGTAGCTCTCTCTAGCGGTTGACTTTTGATGGAAATGGGACTTCGAAGCAACACTACAAATCTACAATGGGACCTTTTCCAGGAGGAAATTGATGGCAATAGTAACACAGGCTGCAAGATTGTCCCGGCTTCAAGCCAACAAAATGTTTAATGAAATTGGAGTTCGCCGGCTCACCGTGGTGGTGGTGGGATGTAATTTCGTGACCAAATAACGGCCGCCCTCACATGCGAAGTAGCAGTATTTTTTTGCCAATCTGTGCAGTACCTGTATGATTAAGTTAGCGGCATGATAAAAAACAAAAGCAAAACACGAGCACCATTCGTACGTGGAATGCATCGGGCGATGCCTTCCACTCTACACCCATAAATCATGCAACCGAGAGTTGCGTTGCCTGCAATTTGAAACCTTTGTACATTTTTCAAAAGAAAAAAAAAATGCGATCACTTTGTACATGTACTGATTCGTCGTACTTAGTATGGATATTCCCCAAGATTCATGCCGGAATTTAGCAAACTTAAAACAATTCAAAACCCTGCGGGAATACATATGTTGAACACACACACACACACACACACACACACACACACACACACACACACACACACACACACCCTCCAATATGTTTGATAACACCGGAACGAAGTGACGGATAACATGCATTGACCTTGAACAACACAAATCCAAAAACCCTATAGGAGAAACCCAAGCAACATGGCAAGTTGCTTTGTTTCGATCAGCCCCTCCCAACTGTTAATCAAGCACCCTGTCGGTACAGTGCTGCTGGCGCTACAATAGCAGAGATTGCAGTGAACCACATGGCGTTTAAAAATCAGGGGATATGAATGCCTCTGTAGTCAGTAGTATTCCCATGGTCTCAACGAGAGGACTCGGTCATTACATTAGGCCATACCAAGCATAAAGTTAGAAAACATGGCTCACCCGTAACACTCCGCCCGTTGGAAGTGGCCAACATGGTCCTGGTAGTCTAAACATAGCATCTTCAGAAAAACTCTTTTACACAAAGCGAGAAGGAAAATGCAAACTTCTCAGCATTCTAGGTTTAGGCATGAATACGTTGTAGCATGATTGGTGTTTCATAAGATCGGCAATGCTAAAAACATGATATGTGCTATTATAATAACTGTCGGGTAGGCGAAAGCTTCTATACTCATTTGAAAGTTTGTTATGCTTCGTTGAAAGGTATCTGTGTAACATCCCTAAATTCTCAAACCAGTATAATTATTTTCAAATTTTTCATTTATGCATTTTTTTCAGCTTTTTAAAAATTCCCAGCATTTATTTAAGATGATTTCTTAATTTTCAGCAACTAAAAATGAATTTTTTTAAAATTAACTAAAACTTAACTGGAGCTTAGAAATAATTTAATTGGGCTCTAAATATTCTAAATTTCCACTTCAAAAAATTTCATAATTTTTGGAGTTGATTTGCCAATTTTAAAAATTGAAACTTGAATTCTAGGATTAAATAAATTTGGAAAAGAACTAATAATCTAACTCCATCCGTGGGCCAAATCCTTTTTTCTCAACCTGACCCGTCCCGATTCTAGCCCAACATTGGCCCGCACGCCGTCTTCAGCTCAGCTGCCTCCTCCTTCCCATTTTTCAGAGCGAAGGCGCATGCTTTCGATGCGCCTCTTCTCTATTCTTTCCCCTCTGTCGCTGATAGCAACGACCAACCCCCCAGCCTTTGTCTTCCACCTCACCTCATCACACCACATACGTCTGATTTGTCATGACACCGTCATTGCTGCCACCTTCGCGAACCCCACTGCCACTGCCAGCTACCCGCATGCAACCACCCGTTAGTGAGTTATGTTCTATCGCTGCGCTATTAATCCTCTCTGTCGCTATTCCCACCTGTTGTAGAATGCCGCTCACAAGTTCTCGCCATGCCCGTGTATCTCTTTCGCCCTCTCCCATCTTCTCTCTTGCTACTTAAGCTGTTCCTAACTGCATCGAAACCCTAACTTCCCCTTGTCGCTTCCATTTTGCCCGGCTGCAGCTCATGTCCTTCACCGAGCCACCTGAAACACGGTCATCATTCTCGGCTCCAGTGCATGCCCACTATCATTGTCGACTCAGATTTAGCTAATCTAGAATTCTCTGTGAAATCACTGTACTATTCTCTATATCAGTAGATAGTGCTCACAGAATACATCGCAGAATCATTTCATACATGATGTAAAGCATACCATATATTAATATTACAGAATCAGAGATTAAATAGACCACATCAGGTCAATAAGGCCGATCAGGCCAAATGGATATATTACATAAATGCGAAAGCGGAAACAAAAGTAAAAGGGAAGGGCACATCTCGTCACAGGCAAGCGACTAGAGTAAGTTATGTGAGACCAACATTACCAAGGGCTTGGATAATATTGGTGAACGCAAACACCAACTTTGTCAGCTTGATTGGAGTAAGACCTAGACTATTAGAGACTATTATAATCTCCTCCATCTTCTTTACCATCAGCTCCTACAGCATCGTAGTACGTGTAGTGCTCTTGGTCCACAGGTTCTGAGGGATTTTGTGAGCGAGGGTGAGCACAAGCAATAGTGCTCCATGAGCCAAAATACAAAATACAGTAGTATACATGCAAGGTTCAACAAAGGTACATTTGGGTTCTTTTATTTGCTTAAAGGCATTATTGAAAAACTACAATAATTAAAAATTCCTATAACTCAGTATTTTAATCAAACCATGTTTTATTAAATGGAGTAAAAATGTGCAATATTTATAATGGTGCAAGTTCCATCCACCATATACTAGTTTTTGCTACTAGGGTTACATCCATCCATATTCATTACTAGGTTAGGGAAATCCAAAATTAGGGTTATATCCACTCGACAAGTTTTCATTCCACCCACAAAGGTTTTTGAAATAGATACTAACTCATGTAAGTTCCCATGCACTCTCTTGATTGTGGGTATGGCCGTTCGAATAGTTTATACTCTACAGAGACTATAATTACCTATGAGAGATAATTAACTTGTTATGTTTTACACATTTTCTTGGACATGTGAATCAAGAAGGTCACCACAAGACCTTTACAATGCATCACCTGGTGTAGATTACCACTGATAAGGTTTTATTTGAGTGAGGTTATGTCCACCACACTCAGACCCCTCTTGCACCATACAATGGCTTACACTAGTGACACGATCCATATCCACAATGGCTTAAAACATGTGACACGACTCGTGGGTCACCCCAATGATCACTACTACAAAAAGGTTAATACTAAATGCTTCATCACAGATGGTTAACCAAAACTATTAGTATTAAATACAATTAGAGATGGTTTTGGTTTAGAGACCGTCTGTATTGCTGTCAGCACTAAAACCCATCTATGAAGAGGTAATATCACAAACAGTTCATAGTGAAATTGTGTGTGAAGTATTATAGATGGTTAGTAACAAGAACCATCTATGATATTAACTCATCACAGATAGTTTGTATTAAAAACAGTCTGTGATATTTTTTTTTCGCCCGATTTTGCCGCCTCCTATATTCAAACTTTCAAATTGAAGTGGCATCGCGTCATCATCACGTCATCACAGATGATTTTGCCGCCCCTTTACTCAAACTACTGATTGGTTCCATTACCCAAATGTCCTTATATATGTTGCCCACATGCCTCCCCCAAACACTCCAAACCAAAGAGCTGCCTGCTAGCTCCCCCAAACTGATCGAAGCGCCGCCTCTACCTTGCTCCTCCACCTCTATTTGTGATGCCACAGTTCACTACATAAGGTACTCTTATCGTACGAGTGTCTTGTGCAATGTCGCCGTCGTGACACAATGCTGACACTTCCGCCTTCTCTCCTTCATTGCCAGTGATATTGTTAATGCCTTAGTTCTTGTGATGATTGATGGATGGCTAGGATGAAGACATGTCGGTAAAGTTTATTGCACGATGATCTTTTTCTCACAAATAGGTCTACTTTGGTTCATCTGCATTCTCTTATTATCAATTATATATATAGAGAAAGAGAGAGAGAGAAAGGACACTGAAATGGGACACCAGGGTGCCCGGGCACCAAGCCTCCCTATCTTTAGATTGCTTTTAGATGCGTACAAGTGCAATGATATATAATATCAGGATGGAAAGTCTTAATTATGAATAGAAAGTCTCAATCATGGATGGAAAGTCTTAATCATGAAGCCTGGGTACCATGGTGCCCCTGTTATTTATACTATACACACTAATGTCTTTAACACTCCTAGCAATAGGACATGGAATTCTACTCAACTGCATTCAATCTTGGCAAACTCATCGAAGTTTGAGAAACGCTCTCCGAATTCTTGATGGTAGAGACCATTCACCCGAATGGAGAGTTCAACCCTGTTGCTGACGATTAGATGTTCAAACATTTGATTCAATTGTAGTATATTCACGTAGTTTGTGTAATGATTGTCGCGTGCTATATATGTCATCTCATTGCTTGTTTTCAGATAGCATAACTAGTATTTCCTGATGTTAGCCAAAAAATAGAAAATAATTTGGCTATTCAAATAGCAATTACAGACGGTTTGTAACACCAAACCATCTGTGATATGTCAGATATTATAGATGGTTATTAGTAATAGCCATTTGTGATATGTAAGATAACACAAACGGCTATGTTTAAGCCTATGATATCATAGATGATTATTTTGAAAAACTGTCTATGTTGTAAATTATCACAAATGGTTTGAGATCCATCTATGATAACCACCTATTATCACAGACACATAAATTTATACAGTTCAGAAACCGTCTATGATGATAATTTTGAACCACCTGTGATGACCCTTTCTGTGGTAGTGGGTGCAACCCACACTGGTGGATGCAATTTAGTTAGCTAAGTCATACCAAATATAGACTTGTGGTTGTATTGTTTTATATTAGGAGGTCATTAGAGGATTCAGTCCTTAAAGCCATCTAGGTGGTGCTACCACAAACCACAAATTCTCATGCTACATCCACATCAACCATCATGCCATCCGCCCAGACAAGTAACAGCAAGTTTTTATGGTTTTAAGAAGTACAAAACTAAGTTAACTCAAACATACCAGTCGTTTTCCTCCAATGACTGCCCAAATAAAGTTTTGTGATTAAAAAATGATGTAGGGCAAATTAATTCTTTGGTACTTAAGCAAGACTAAGCATGGCGCTTACATACAACCTATAGCTATTATAGTTACAATTAAATTTTCTAGGGTAACAAAGATCATGTGATTCAAGTGTCCAAAGAATGGTGCAATAATAATACAATGTCACTTTATTTTCAAAATTTTTTCCACTGAAAAGAGGCTGACAAATGGGATCCACAAGATTTAAATTCATTTTGATATAAAATTCTAAAGGAAAAGGCTAAGGGGCTGAAATGTGTGATTGAGCATAATAGTGAGTCCCCTTTCCACCACATCAACATTGGTTTAAGGGCGTGTGGATGCAGAGGATAAGGATCATTGGGAAGAGTCAGTACTGGGGTGAAGTTTCTGAAAGGTTTTTGTTATGATTATCTTGTCCTATGCCTAAGGAAGCATGTAATTGGCCGACAAGATAAGTTAATCATATCATGTGGGAAAAGTTGTACAAGCTCTATAAAGTGTTAAATCAATCTATTTGAATAGTAGTGTCCGTGATCATGGAATGTGGGGACCCCAGGCACAGGAGCGCCCATTGTCATCGCATGTGTTCTGTACTAGTCCTATGATCAATAGCTAGTACATACATTTACATCATTGTGATCACATCCATACACAAAGCACATAATTAGCTTACATAAAAGGGATAATATTATTTATGCGAGGCATAAAAGAGTACATACACAAAAGGCCAACCAACCATAAGACCAACAGTGTCTTGAACAAAAACAACGGAAGTCTAATAAACAAAAGTATCCAATGATGTGCCATTACAACCCACAAGCAACCGACTGGAGTCAAGCCCTAGAATGATCCCTCGTTGAATTCCCTGTGCCAGGGGCGAAATATGCATTGTCGGGCAAAAGATCTTCATTCTCTGATCAACAACAATTTAAGCAAGGTTTAGTACATTGTGTACTCAGCAAGACTTGTAGTGTATCACAAAATTTTTATATATATACCAGGCTGTCAATAGATGAGGCTCTATACTAAGTTATTTTCAGCATGAGGTAGGTTTCATTTTGCAATAACATTAAGTAATAATTTGCAAATGAAATTGTAAAGAGCATTTGACATATAATGAAATAACATTTGCATAAATTCCATAACAGTAGATCAAAACCATTCGTAATCCTCCTTGGCTGTGAACATTCGCATCATGCCCAACCTTGGACATGGCACACGATTAGACATTCATGCCATCCCATAAGTTCAGTGAAGTAGTTTTGAAAAGGAAAACTATACCCTTTGTAGCTACATCCAAGCTTTCTCATGATCGTGAGCACGGCTATTCAAATAATTTTTAACACTCTGCAAAGGTTGTACAGATTTACCCACATGAGATAATCAATTTCTACTGTCGGCAACTTCATGCTTCTTTGGCGTGTGACGAAAGTTGATTATATTATGGCCTTTATGTCATCTAGTCCTAACCCTGTACCAGCCCGAATGAACATCGAACCTCTCTTAGGTACACCCCTAAGAAAGCATTTGAATCTTCCTTAGGTAAATCTCCTAAGCGAATACCCTCACTTAGGTCCATCCCCTAAGTGGCATTCATCGTTGTTTAGAAGCCTTGACCTGAATACCTTGGTGTCAAGAGCCCCTATGAGTAAACCTAACCTGAGTGCCCTTACTATTTCTGTGCCTACTACTTTGCAAGGCTAGACCTAGACAACTTAATGAGCTAAATGACAGAGCCCATATAGCACATGTGGTCGTACAGTGTGACTTAGATGTGCAGCAATTGTGTTTGGTCCATAATTGACTTAGGCGAGAATCTCCTGCTATATACATGCGAGATTCCCTCTCACATTTAACATATTATCATATAGCTCATCCGTGTCCAAAAACTAGGTTTTTCATTTTATTTGATACCAAAGTAGTAGAGGGTCCCCCTTTGGTCCATCATTTCTGAAACCATCATTCCCACGTGAAGATTTTGTTCAAATTTTAAACTTAGCAGAAACTAGTGCTTGTCTAAGCATCTAGACCATATATCCAAGTAGTATTTCCAATTGACAGTATACATTGTCTAAACCATTTCCTAGAGGTTACAACAGTGAGGGTATCAAGTTTTCAAGGATGTTCAATGCATACAAGTGGTCATAACTACCATTAGCCACAATATAGCAGTTTAACAAAACATACATGCATGCATAGTAGATTTTGCAAGAATATACAATAATTGAAATACTAGGATCAACATGGTCAAAGGGGTTACTTGCCTTGTTCCTGTTGCTCAGAGAATGTTTCGAATGTGTTCTCGGCATCATTGGTGTGGATTTGTCTAACCATTAAATAAATCCAGCTAAAAGCAAATAAGAGCAAGATAAATAGAGATAAGACTCAAATGTTTTTGTAAATTTAGAAAGATCTTGTTTTTATAAAAATTTAGAAACAAAGATCACTAAATTTGGAGTTCGTATGCAAAAATTATAAGCATTTGAGTTTTAGCTTGTTTGAGTTATTCCTTCCCAGTGAGTATAGAACTATTTACAACTACAGACTCCGGACACTTCGAGTACCATTCCATCGACCACGGGCATTTAAACTACAAGGGTCTTTGTACTACCACAACTTCAGTCGTACTGATCACACAGTCAGAGCTACCGATCTTAGACCACGAAGGTTTTTTTGAGCGCCAAGCGGGTACTACAACTTACGATTATCGATTATCAACCAGGTTTTGTAAATGTTCAACTACCGACTGAGTACTTTAACTTACAACTGCGACTGGGTACTGTAAATTATGACTATGACTAGGTTCTGCAAATTATGACTACGACCGGTTCTATAAATTATGACTACGACCGGTTCTGTAAATTACGATCCCCGATCATGACTTACGATTAGCGGACCACGACCAACGACTATCGACCACAGCCTTCAACTATTGACCATGGCCAATGAATATCAACTACGGCCTTCAACTATTGACCACGAACAATGACTATTGACCACGGCGTTCAACTATCGACCACGGCCAATGACTATCGACCATAGCCTTCAATTATCGACCATGGCCAATGACTATCGACCATAGCCAACGACTATCG